>OY293417.1:60507967-62907967 GCA_958502065.1 Chrysolina americana
CAGTGCCGTTATGTATGTTTGTTTCCAGGCATATTGAAAATATTAAGAACGGCCGTAATATTTTATATTTTACTGATTTTGTTAACGTATTGAAATTTTTAATTGAAGAAAAAAGTACGTATTTGGGTGAGACCTATTTTCAAACTTCGAAAATTACATGGCATTACCACAGCTTAATTAACTAGCCGAGGAATTTACTAGAGAAAATGGACGGTAAATTAGGGGGTTGACGTTGAATATTTCATTTAATCCGTGAAGGCATTTCATACAACTGAAAACCACTCAAAATATCATTCGTAAGAAAAAATTAAATTTCTTTCAAATTTCCTACGAAAAAACAAAAATTCGGATGCATGAGAACTTAGCTTAAGTCTTATAAATTTTCAAAATCAAACAAAATGATGATACAAAATAAACTAAATGAGTTAACTGTAGTGAAAGATATGAAATAAATTTCGGTCTCTTGAGTCCATTTTTTTATTTGTTTTTTGTAATTTTGTGAAAAATTATAACTTGATCATTTTTATATGATTTGGAAACAAATCATGTTAAAAGAACAATAAATATTTGAAATTTTTCTGAGACCTTGTTTTAATTTCATTTTTTACTTCAACATTATTTTTATTTCTGGTATTATAAATATGATCTTTGAATATCATATCAGTTTTATGTGTATAGTTTCTGAAAGGCTTGCAAGAGTTTTATATACCTGATAATCTTAATTAATTGATTGTTTGTTTTGATGGCTGGTAATCTCAATTAATTTTTATTGGGTTAGCGTAATTACTCGTTTCTAGTTTTTTTTTCACCCTGATTACAATGGACAGGTAGCAGGTTAAAGAATAAATAACTCTTCCTATATATGGCTTTCAAAAATCATTTCTAAATAGCCTCAAGATTTCTGAGGCAGGATTTCATGACTTCTCCCCAAGCCAGAATCCCATAATTCAATTGAAAGTGAATTAATGAAAAATAAATGATGTCGAGGGTTCGTAAGTCCATGAAGGTTTTGAGATACTTGAATTTTGATAATAAACTTCGTAATTTCCTCAACAGAAATACCATTAGTTTGCCCCATTTTAGATATTTGTAAAGCATTAGGTACTTGAAACTATCAGTTTCTTCAATTCTAAGAGTCTCACTAAGTCTTAGTGGTCCTAATTCTAGTAGGGTATTATAAAATGTGAATGGCATTAATTTCGTTTTTTCGAAGTTTATTGTGTGTAGGTTATAATCAAACCAATTTTTAATCTATCCAAAATCTAATGTGGTCTTGGTCTGTAATTCAGTCCAGTTTTTTTCTCCATATAATATTAATGTATCTTCTGTAAAACTATGAATTTCACCTATAATATTGATATAGAAAAGGTCGTTGAGATAAATAGTAAATAGAAGTGGTCCCAAAACCCTGTGCTACACCAAATTCAAAGATTTTTCTGTTAACTTCTAGTTTCATCAATTTCAACATAATGAGTTCTTTTTTCCAAATGAGTTTTGAGAAGATCACAAACTTAGCCGCGGTATCCAATATTGGATAATTTCATCAATAGTCGTTTATAATCAAAAGCTTTAGCGAGGTCCAAAAAATAGCCATAGCTGAGTTCAATATTATTAGTCAGATGATAGATAGCATCCTGGGTCGAAATACAAAAATGACCATTGATGTATATTTGTAACTTTGAATTTCGTCAATCCTGAAAAACTTTGTTTTGTCACCACGAAAGTTATTTAGTCCTATTTTTTCATAGAATTCAAAATCAATGTTTTACTTTTCTGAGAACTTTTTTGTATTATTGGGTGTATAATGGTTGGTGATGAATATTTATCTATTTTATTTACTGTAAGTGAAGATTATTATTTTATTATAATTATATTTCATTTATTTATTCATAAGGTATTCCCATTTACAATTAATTCTAATGAAGTAAGTTTCCTTTGCTTATTTTTTACAATATGAAAAAAAATCAATACAATGAAATCAGCATAAGTGTAGAATGATGAAATTTTACATTTTTCCACCATCACTTAATTGCTTTATAATTCAATCCTGATGTGTACCAAATAGTACTGCCCAGACATAGTACATGGTACAGGAGTATTATTATTATGAAAAACAAATGGCGGTGATTTTTGAGAAGAATTATTATCATCTAGAATTATTATTAATAATTTCTATAAAAGAAAACATCAGCACTGTTACTCCTATCATGGAATTTAAGTTCAAGTGTTCTTTTTTCATGTCGATAAAATCATTCAATATTCACTTGTAACAAAATGGAATTAAGTTTTTTTTTTATCTTTTTTAGGCATATAGGTGCTAGAGAAGATAGATACAATTCTGTGATAGTACTCCTGGCTAGAGGAGCAAATGTTTTCCTGGTGAACAAAAATAACGAGACTCCTCTTGAATGTGTACCAGAAGATGGGGTTAGTTACAGTGTAATCGCTCTCAATGTTCGAATGCAAACCATAACTAATTGTGAAGGCACAAAATATAAAACAATTCTCTCCAAGTAAGTTTTTGTCAGGTTTTTATCGTATTTTTTAGCTTTTGCAAAAGAAACAAACCAAATATGTTTCTAAATTCAAGACTCAAAAACGAAATTTTGACAAAAACTTCACATATAAGGTATCTAGGAATCTGGATTCATGAAAATTTTAAGTGGGGAACATGTTCTTAAAGTAATATCAACATTTCCATTTCATTCAAAAAAGTCTTGATTGTCGTTACAGGAACAGTCCACATAACTTCTTCCAAATTGATCCTGCTACTTCAATTATTTTACCAATGATACACACATTCAGCTTTCTCAAATTTAAATACATTACAAAAAAATCATCCTTCAATTTCAAATTTTTTGAAAAAGTAATATGCTTTCAGAATGTAATGAAATAAATTAATATTATGTATATCCATATCATCTTCTGAACTTGTGTTTCTTGATATTTTTTAAATTTTATAGTTAATATAGCTATCTTATTTCGAAATGTCATTTCAGTGATATATCTAAAGGAAGAGAGATGAATCCCATTCAATGTGTCAACACATTCGATGAAGAATCAGAGCCGAAAAATTACACATACATCACCAAAAGCTACATAACTTCTGACGGCTATAGCATCAATAACAAATTGTCTCTGTTGCATTCGTGTAGTTGTGAAGAGAGGTGTACGGATGATGCATGTAATTGTGGGAAATTTTCAGTCAAATGTTGGTACGATGAAGAGGCAAAACTTCTACCGGACTTCAATTTTGCAGGTAGGCCGTTGAAACTTAACTTCTTTCCTCAGCTTGAGAGAATATAATTTTTAATGAAAAATTTTAATTTTTCAAAAAGTTTAAACTGTCTAGTTCCCTAGTAGACATCCATTGGTCAACTGTCAAGAGTGGCACCATATGTATTTTTTTATCAGGTCAACAATATGCAAATTATTGATGCAAAATAACATTTACAAATCCTGCTAAACAACAAAAACAATTTACTGTTACCACAAAGCAATATAATTATTCTTTCACCTACAAGAAGTTTGAAAATTCATTGTTGCAAATGAACTACTCAACAAATACCTAATCTAGGTGTCCCAACTAAATATCTATTATTCTATATCATGAATCTTGCAAATGGATGGACTAGTTGTAGATTATTTTGTTCAATCAGTGATTTTTTAAATAATATTTTTTTTAGATTCGCCGATTATATTTGAATGTAATGATGCATGTTCTTGCAATGCCATAACTTGTCGAAACCGAGTAGTACAAAGGGGGTTGCAGCAAAGATTTCAACTGTTTAAGACTGATTCGAAAGGCTGGGGCGTGAAATCGCTCAAGTTCATTCCGAAAGGAAGCTATGTCTGTGAATATGTAGGGGAGATATTGACTGATGTCGAAGCTGATCGGAGGGAAGATGACACCTTCTTCTTTGATCTGGATAATAGGGTGAGCTCCGATTTTTTTTCAAATTATATTGAATCAGTTATTCAAAGGAATATGTTTTTAATGATTGAAAATTCTTAAAATCGTTGTGGGGTTATAATTAAACACTGTCTCGTGATAATTCAGTTTGGTCATATTCGAAACTGTTTTCCCAAATAAGAGTCTTGAACACACATTCAAATTTGTTAAATACATATAATTTTTTTGTTCAAATGCCCAATGTAATGTTATATTCATTCATGTTGTTGGTTAATCCTTTTTTCAGATGTTTTTTTTTCTTGATGTTTTGGCATCGACTGCTATGGTCATTAGCCGTGTGTTCTGTGTTCAGCTGTTACTTTTATTTTTGCAACTGTCTACTTAATAATAAGAGATAATAAATGAAATTATTTTGAAATATTCGTCTATTTGAAACTGGTTCTCTTTGAATTTTAGGGGCCAGAGTCGTTTTGCGTAGATGCCAAGTATTATGGAAATTTTGCCAGATTCATCAACCACTGCTGCACACCAAACTTACACCCTGTTAAAGTGTTCATCGATCATCAGGATTTGAGGTTTCCCAAGATTGCATTTTTTGCTTCCAAAGACATTGCCCTTGGAGAAGAGCTCAGGTATAAATATTAAGAAATTTGTGTATTATCACTTGCTGTATTGTAAAATCTTTGCTCTGTTCTTCTTCTAATGTATGCATTTTTTAGTTTTGACTATGGTAAAAAGTTCTGGTTGGTGAAAGGCAAATCCTTCAGCTGTCAGTGCGGATCTTCAAACTGTCGATATACTGAAGAAAGTTTGGTAGAAGTGGATGATGAAGAACTAATATCTTGAAACGAAAATAAAATAATGAAATGCAGTGAGTTCTAGGATAGATGGTTAAAGCACATTACACAATTTCTTACCAGTGTTCAATTCTGATGCAACGAGAAAGTTTTGATGAGCGTGATGAAGTATCTCTAAAATAAACTATTTTTCACTCGGTTGAAAACTATTAAAAAAATAATAAACTCTGAGAAATGCTCAGTCTGGTTTTCTAGTCAGATTAGGCAAAATTTCTTGCATTTTTCAAAGTTTATTTTTTGTATTTCATTTTTGTTACTCAGAGTAATGAAAAAATGTTTAGAAACTTGAGAGAATAATAATATTCTTCAACACGTTCAAAGACTTGTCAAATTTGGGTTTTATTTTTCAGAAATAACAGAACAAATACCAAATGAAAATGAATTTTATTCACTATTGAAAGACCCAACAATCATTCAAGAAAATTATGAATATAGAATTTAAAAAATATCTCTATCGACTTATTTTAGATATATAAAATGGCGTTCTGTCAAATGTTCCAAATCTTTGGTATTTTGTAGGAGTTGGTCTCCTTAAGAAACATGTCTGGACCCAACTCGATCCTATGACTAGTTTCCGAAATAAAGGGTGTTAAAGATGGGAAATGACGACTTTTCCCTATCTTGTATCTCTAGAGATAATCATTTTATTTGGATTTTTTGCAAGTAGTATTTTTAAAATATCCTTTGGCAACTATCCTCTTCAAAAAAACCTCAAGAACTCTTTTCCGTTACCGGGTGGTTTCAATTCATACTCTTTCGATTTTTCGAATTTTGAAATATTGATGCTATATGGTTTGGAAACACCGTAATCAATTTTGCTTGAGTTTTCTCTTCCTCCTTGTATGTTTGAGTTGATAAATTGTATTCATTCCAGTTTTTGAGGATATGTCATTGAGGAAACTAGAGCATACAGGGTGTAAGTATTTCTAAAACCAATGTTAACCACACGAAAATATCAACAAACCACATTATTTTTCATCACTCTGTATTTTGGAATTATGACCGTTAATGTTTGTATTTTTTTTTCATTATTCTATTCAAAATATTGTTAATTAGAAGTTGTAGAATTTTCAGCTTTTTTCTATGACTAGATTTTGATGGATTCAGAGTGAAGGTGAAGGAAATATACTTCAAATTGACGAGTATAACGAGGAACCCAATTTTTTGAGATTTAGAATATTTTCTAGGTTTAGGAATTCCACAAAACATATGTTGTGGGTAGTATTTAGGGACATCTATAGTGATAATTTAGAAGATCCGCCTATGTTAGGATACTACTGCAGTAGCAAGCTGATTGTCAGGTAATTTTTTTTGCAATAATGACATGTTTTGAATATTACCTTCGTGATAATGAAAATTATTGAGGAATCTAATTACCTACCTCGTTTTTGCCTTTTATGCCCCTGAACTATGTGGCCTATTTATATTTTATCGCTCCGAAAAATTGAGATATTTTTCGAAAGAACAAGACTATATCAACCACACGAATTGATAGCGTACTAATGATGAGTCATTTCACATCATGTATTTAATGATTATTGTTCAGGGAAATGGCGAATTACGGTGACGTTATTTTTAACGGAAGTGATACAGCATAGGGTAATTGATTATCAATTTCAACTCGGAGTACAAAGTACAAGAAAAAAAAAACAATTTCCGTGAGGTTATAAAAGTATACATTTTTTCAAGCTGACAATGTTTTCTGAATCCATCAAAAACTAGTCATAGAAAAAAGCTGAAAATTCGACAGCTTCTAATTAACAATATTTTGAATAGAATAATGAAAAAAAATACAAACATAACGGTCATAATTCTAAAATACAGAGTGATGAACAATAATGTGGTTTTCTGATATTTTCGTGTGGTTAACATTGGTTTTAGAAATACTTACACCCTGTATGCTCTAGTTTCCTCAATGACATATCCTAAAAAACTGGAATAAATACAATTTATCAACTCAAACAGGAGGGAGAGAAAACTCAAGCGAAATTGATTACGGTATACCGCGGCATTTGTGAATCGCCTTGTATGATTCAGACATGGGATGATATTACATGAAGCGACAACAAGATAAAATGTGATAATGTTCATCCTGTAAGTGTTTCCAAACCATATAGCATCAATATTTCAAAATTCGAAAAATCACAAGAGAATTAATTGAAATCACCCTGCAATGGAAAAGACTTCTTGAGGTTTTTTTGGGGAGGATAGGTGCCAAAGGTTATTTTCAAAATGCTGCATGCAAAAAATTCAAATAAATTGATTATCTCTAGAGATACAAGATAGGGAAAAGTCGTCATTTCCCATCTTTAACACCCTTTATTTCGGAAACTAGTCATAGGATCGAGTTGGGCCCGGGCATATTTCTTAACGAGACCGACTCCTACAAAATACCAAAAATTTGGAACATTTGACAGAACGCCATTTTATATAGCCAAAAGTGCGGCGTCCTTATCTAAATTTTGTTCGGTCTCGCGAAAATTTAACAGCCATCTTTGTTAACTTCTGAAAAGCTTAATCAAACTTATAATAGTTGGCTTATCCTTGAACACACTGTATATTTTATGTCTCTAGTAACAGAGCAATAATTCGGGATGCTTTATGTGTTGTAATTCTTCAATCAAAATTTATCAGGATATTTTGATTCTGCGACCATTGTTATGTAGTGAATTGAATTTTTATTTTGTAAAATTCGTAAATGTTTTGGTATTTTGTCTCTCGTATTAGTTTTAGACTTTCGTTATGATTTTTGAGCGTATACTTGTTATGCCTTTTGTTTTTATACAAAGTGACTTTCGAACTGATAACTGACATTATTTCATTGAAAAATTGTATTTAAAATGATTTCAAGACGTTGTTGAAAAGAGCTGAGAGAGTAATTGAGGATCACTTTTCAAACTATATTTTGAAAGGAGTGGAAACTTTTGCATACACTTACAGAATCTCGGTGTTATTATTTATGGTAATAGTGTATGTGCTGCATTTTAAAAATATTTTTGTTTCCATATCTATGAAAGTTTCTCTATCAAGGAAGTGAAAAATTAACTATATACAGGGTGTTTCCGAAATTGGCGCAGTAAATAAAATGGGCTGTTCTATGAGACATAATAACACAATAAAAAGCAATTACCTCTTTTTTTTTCTTAATCACTTGAAAATCTCACAAAAATAATAGACTCATTTACTCACGATTGTTTGGGAAGCACTGGTTTCATTCATTAGTTCCTAGGATGCCTATCTTTACATTGTGTTTATTACTCGTAGTCTCGCACCATTGCTAGTTTATTATTATTTCGTAATTCTTGCCAGTTATTACATTTGGCTTCGAAGTGAACCAAAATAAAACACAGAATTGAATCAGAATGAGGGCAATGAGGCATTCTCATTTCATAACAGGGTATTAAAAAGTTGGTGAAAATAAACGGAATTTGATTTCACAACAGGTGTTCGAAATGACCACCACCATTTTCTTTGCAGAGTCTCGTTCGACGAAGTAACGAGTCACAAGCACGCTGAAAACTACCTTGTTGTCGCATCTGTTGAACGGCGTTGTTATATTACCTAGGTTCCAACTACCTACCCAATTGCTTCGAAATTTTCGTCTATTATCCGATTGAAACATCGAGTTCCTGAAAAAGTACCACTAATAACGTGTGTGTAATACCTAATAACACTGACATTTTCCATAATGGTGAGTCCAATAGGGATTGTAGAAATTTCGAAAAACAGAGATGTACGTAAAGAAAATACGAATGCAGTCGAATACCGAAACACAAGAATCTAGATACCTACCTACATAAAACTTATGGATTCGTCAAACGATTTAACCGAAATTAATCTTTGATATGCACGTAAAATAGTCACAAATATCCTAATGAATGCAAGAAGCGATATGATCGAAGAATACCACGACAAACAATATACGACTATGAATCGATTAGCTCGCGAGCTTTGCCCTTCAAGGGGAACTGAATGATGAGGGTTGTTGCGGCCGAGGCCAAGCCAACTCAGCGACCCCCACAGCTCCGAGTACCTGCGTTAAGCCTACCTCGAAGCTAAAGGGGAACTGTTCGAAGAAATAATATCGTTTACTTTATCATACCATCTATCAACATTTAACGTCGGCAACATTGTCAAAGTTATTTAATATGCGCCTGCCTTTTTTTTCACCGCTTCGGTTACATCTAGGGGCCGTTGATCTCTGGCCAGAGGTTCCCAAAAGTTTGCCAAAGTTTTCCGAAATCTTCGAAGTCCAATATTTTCCAAAATAACGTTTTCTCGGGAAAAATGTATTCCTCCATTCCACTTTAATTTTTCGTTTTCTATTACCCATTTCATTTATTGCTCCAATTTCGGAAACACCCTGTATATTTGAAAATTTGAATTTTCATTCAGATGCTTGATTATTTAATTATTCAGTTTTCATTGAAAATGAATATAGACAAATGAGAATTGTATTCAAAAGTATCAAGAGTTCATCTTAAACAGTGGAAAATGGCGGCTAAACTGTGTATTTCAGTCGTAGATGATTCCACATCTGACTTTATGAACATCATGATCATATTTTCATTAAAATGAAAGATTCAACCAAATAAACAACTAGTCACAGTTTTAGTTAGTTATTTGTCGAATACTCGTGAAAAAGTCAAGAATCTTTTTCGACAATGCAGGTCATTTGAGTTGAAATTTTGACAGTTTTTCAAACTCGAAGTTTTTTCTAGCTGTACCTTTATTTGGAAAGTTAGTTTTATTCCATAATGGACCAAGGTATTGTGACTGAATGAATTATTTCATCCAACTATTTATTGTTAACTTAACTTTTTTACATTTCTTGAAATTATGCGAATGTTTTTTAATTACTCGTAATTTTTAATGTATTATTTAGTTATCCAACAAGTTGATACTAGAGGTAAGTTGTATTGTTTTCAAGGATCGTTTTTTGAATAAATTAAAGCAGTTTCATGTTTTATCATTTTTTAAATTTCCAAACCATGTTCTATATAAATTTCAGCAGAATCCTAAAATGTTTGCATCATCAGAGTAAACAATCTATTTATTGCCCATTCTTGCAAGAGTTTTAAGTCATAAAAGTCGTCTATGATTGGTTGGAGTGTTTATTCCAACCACTCATAGATGAATATTCTTTCTAATGACTAAACTGCTGCATGAATGGAACATCAATTATGATTATAATAAACAATGGAGCCTTGAGGAACACCCAAATGAAAGTCCCTCGTAGATCTAATACCATAAACAAGTAGTGTGTAGGCTGATTTTAATTTGTCAAGTTTGATGGTGCCCAGCACACAATTCCTCCGACTTTCCTATTTTTTTCTGCAAATATTTTGAAAAGCATTAAAGGTATCATTCGACAGTCGATGGACCTTTAAGGGAAATCGTTGTAATCAAATTCTGCAACTGGCATCTATAAGAAGATATCAAAATCTTCAATTCGTTTATTTTGGATTTTTACCTGAGAGGTAGGAAATGTGTTGAAAATGTCACTGAAAATTGCTCCAAACATTTGAATGTGCGCTCAAGGTAGAGTCGAGTAGTGCTAATGAGGAGAGTATATTTTGACTTTGATTTGACTTGGCGCATATCGACTTTGAATTTTTAGCAAGGGATGTCAGTGCAGAAGATCTTTGTCTTCAAGCACCCCTAAGAAAATTGTGTCTGCTCAGATTAAAATATATAACCACCCTTTCAAATATAAATATTGAAAGAATACAGGGGTACCCTTCTCTCTAAGCGTTTCCACAAAGTTGAAAATAAAGGCAAACATCTGTCAGAAAACAACTACTTCCCTGGCTAATACCACGACGACATTGAACTACAACTGACAGATATTTGTGCAACGTTCCTCAAAGAAGACCCAATTGCAAGTGCTTATCTCGTAATTAAACAGAATATTATCCTTCATTTGGCTGTGAATGATCCTGGCAGGGACAGGACAATTATAATGTTGTCCGACCTACCCTGTCACTGATGAGAGGCGATGAACCTCGAAACATGCATGTCTGCAGGTGGTCATTCCCAGCCAAATGAAGGATAATATTCTGTTGAATTACGAGACAAGCACTTGCAATTGGGTCTTCTTTGAAGAACGTTGCACAAATATCTGTCAGTTGTAGTTCAATGTCCGTCGTGGTATTAGCCAGGGAAGTAGTTGTTTTCTGACAGATGTTTGCCTTTATTTTCCACTTTGTGGAAACGCTTAGAGAGAAGGGTACCCCTGTATTCTTTCAACATTGTTGATACCTCTCTGGCACAATATATTCGAACTAGTTCGAATGTTTACAAATATAAATATCATTATAAAATGTCTGAAAACGTCCCTATTTAAAACTAGAAACTGGAAGCCACAAAAGTTTTTGGTTAAAATATTTCTGAGAATCAGATTTGCTCTATTGAAAAAAAACATATTTGTATTAGATTTCATAACTCTATTGAGTATTTTCCAATAATACAAATCAAGCAGTCCTCAGGCCTTGTTAAATACTACATAATGAGTATGTAAAATAAACAAAAATCACAAAATTATCTTTTTTATACTGTAAGATATAATATAATCTCTTAGATATAATGGGCATGTCATAGACTTCTGAAAATATAACATTGTAATAATTTCTTTCTGCAATCAGAAGAATAAGTAATTTAAAAACGTTAAAAACATTCCAAAATATACATTTTGAGCATTCACAGATGTAATAATGTCCTTACAAATTGAATTTTCCAAAACCTCAACACATCTAATAAATAAAAACATTAAAATTTTTAGAAATTATGACCCACCAAGCTGAGAAAGACAAATTATTTTTATATAAATAACTACAGTCTCCGGCAGATTTGTGGATGTAAATGAAAGACATTTGAAAGTCTTCAGAAAATTGTTGTATTTCTCATAGGTAATGATTTTTTATTATATAGTAAAGGCTCCACCTACCAATTTCAATATAATTCTGTTGCATTTATGCTCTAAATAGTGTATTTTGAAAACCATTATTATGCAAACTGATATACCTACAATAAATAAAAGATAAAATACAAAATTTTTGAAATGTTATGGTATAACTGTTTAAAATTTTTTTCTTTTTCCTTATATAGGGTTAATCAAACTCTAGGGAAAGTTGTGTATTTCTGGGAATTACCAAGAAAAAAAAACAGAATTTTTAGAAAAATTATGTATAATTTAAAATATTTTCTGATGAGTGGTTATGAAAAATTTACTGCACATTACTGCATATTTTCCCTGCTATACGATAATATTTTCAGATACACATTCTGACGTTTAGTCTCTTGGCTACCATTATCAACTTTTTTTCCTTATGGACTCATTTGGACCGTCAAACATTGTGGTAGAGTTTTATTATTCTGATTCAAACGATATGTAACAGGTTATACTTCCCTATCTCACGAGAATTTCACTAAAACAGAAATTTTCGAGTTGGCCCTGACTTTTTCGAAAAACACTTGTAAACGAGTCGATTAGTTTGACAAGAGTTATTTGACGGGGTTGAGACCAACAAAATATTTTTTTTTCTTTTTTCCGAGTTATGAGATAATGAAGTACAGATGTTATAAATCATCATCATTGGAATCAGAATAAAAAACTTTATTCCAATATGGCACCTATAAGAAAAAATTAAGCAGATGATAGTGGCCAACAGACGAAACGTCGGATGGTAAGTAAAAAGGCGCTCTAGAAATACGCGATGGACAACGTCGCCATCGATTTCTCAGAAGCCCTCACACATTCACCCATGAATGGAATCGATCCCTCAATCCTCAACTTGGTGGTTAACAAAAAGTTCACCGAAATCTCAGAACTCCGAGCCACCTGTGACCTCCGATCATAACTCCAGTCAGCGGGGATTACCCGAGAGGAAAAAGAGTCCTGTACGACCATTCTTCCTCTGAATGGGAGGAGTACAGGAGGTCATAAATGCAAAAACGCTGTTAACACCCCACATAATAGAGGAAAATATAGAACAAAAAACTCAGAGGAAGATAGTTGTGAGGGAATACCGGGATCTTCTCCCAGGCTACGTAAGTTTAAACAACAAAATCATGATGAACCTGGGTAGGGAAATAAATGATCTAATACAAAGCCACAGGATGTGATGTGCAGACGTCTGCGAAGCATGAGGACATCCCGGCCGTTGGGAATTGTCAAAGACAGGAGGTAACCGATTCGAAAAAAGGCGGAGTATTTGGGGAATACTACCAGAGTACTTTCCTGGCAAGTACCGACTTCATCCAGGAACATAAGGAAGTATCGCGGGAAGCCAGAGAGTTTAGAGGTATCCCTAGGTGATGGTAGACAACATGACCTTCTTAAAGTTAATAACTAACTTCGAGAAGGTTCAAGAACCGATTTAAAAACTCGCCAGGAACAAAGCATCTGGTATGGATAAAATTGACGCGATTGTGCTTAGGAACCTCCCGAGAAAACATTTAGTGTAGTTTATATACATCGTTAATAGCATAATAAAGTGGCAGCACTACCCGAAATGCCTTGAGATTGCGGAGATTACCACTATCCTAAAACGGGGAAAAACGGAAAATTGGATCGAGATCTACCGTAGAGGTTACTCAACGACCTCTCAAGTGTCTGGAATTGTCCATGAGGTGAGGGAGAGCTTCAATCGAGATTTAGGCACCGTACCTAATGGTCATGCTGGATATTCAGAAGGCATTCGACACCGTCTGGATGGAGGTCTCGTCATAAGATATTAGAAGCAGACATAGGTACCTGATTACATAGCCAAAATCGTGAACTCATAACTGGTGGACAGAACACACAAGGTACGAATAAATTGCATCAGCTCCACGATTAAGAAGGCCGGAGCAGGTGTGACGCAAGGATCGAGCTTGTCGTCAATTCTGTATTCGCTGTATTTCCGATGTTCACTAACACGAGTACGTCAATATATGCAGAAGACACGAAAATATACCCCCAATCATATTTCTGAAATGCGGCCGCGGCTCGTTTGAAAACCCACTTGGGGCGAAAAGTTGTGTCGTATCTAGCGAGTAACAAAATAGTGCTTAATCCGACGATAACAGAACTTATGATATTCACGTAAAAAAGAAAGCAAGTACTTGCCGAAATCTCCGCAAGATTCATGGCTGTGGATAACTGGATAGACGGGTCCACGTTCATGCGGTAACTTGAAGTACGACTGGACAAGATATTAGCACTTGGTAAGCATGTCAGCTTCGAAATTTAGCGAGCTGCGGCTGCAAGATATCCATGGAAAACAAAGTTTTAATCTACAAGCAAATCATCAGACCAGCGATGACCTACGCTCGCCCAGTGTTTTGTAGCTTCCCCAAAACCCATATCAGGAAACTGGAGACGATGCAAAACAAAGTACTCCGTATCGTCACAAACAATTACAAATGCATCGGCTAGACGCGTTGAGGGAGATGGCCGATATTCCATACATCAAGGGATTGATCAAACGACAGTCTGATATTTTCTAGAATTCAGAGGACGAAGGAAAAAGCACTCACCAAAATCATGAAAGTTCCAACGACGTTTTTCCGAGGGCCCACTGAAAACTCAATAATGCATAGTCCTTTATAGCCTGGTCGGTCTTTGGCTCAGTGGCTAAGGTCTCTAGCAGTGGAACTGCTAGCTCGCATCAGACAGACGTTCGAGGCTCGGGTACGGAATCTTTTTTCTGGAGTACACGGGACTCTTTAGGTAGCCACATACCTTGTTGTGAATCAAGTGTGATGTGAATTACCTAGATGCCAATCCTGACGTCTGGTGCTAGCTTGAAGTGCGCACCGACCAACCGGGGTGGTGCTGAAGGTTTTCCGGGTTTTCCTACAGCTGAAAAGCGAATACACCACCGACAATATCAGTAAGTCGCCCGGAGCGCCACGGCAAATAATAATAATAGCCGTCCTCTAACCGCACAGGCTATACCTTTGGGTGCACTCTACGAGTGCTTATGAGGGAGTATTATTATTATTATTATCTTACAGAAAAGTAAACGACACCCCTACGCATAATTTGAAGGAGACAGGGAAGCCCAAGAACTATGTGACCTAGTGTGACCCTCAGCAGGGCAGGAGTAAAACCCATCACCCTTAAAACTGTCTCTTAACACCCTCTATGGCTCACTAATAGTTTTAGCGTTTCTAATATTTATCTGTTATGTGTTCTACAGTTTTATTGTAAATTGGATCTAAATAAAATTTTTGGCTTTCTGGGACGGCAAATATGAAAATACCGTCGTATACCGTGAGCAACGATGTAAATGTGCAGTTCATTTTGATATCTTCCATCAAATAATACTAGAAAAAAAATTTAACATACGTTTTTTTTGTTATATCTCGTAAATTACTCGGAATTTCAACTGTTTTTGCACGTCATGAAATTGTTTGTTTTGTTTGTCACTTTGCCCCAATTCAACCATATAGTTTCTGAGATGGCAATGGTGGCCCTCGTATTCAAATTACCTGGTATAGGAATGAATCAAATCAAAGTTTGGAGGAAAATATAATTTTCTGAGAGATTTTGAATATACATTTTCCCATTTGAATCCAAAATCATGCCAGTCACTGTATGAATTCTTTCAATGCAATTCCAATCATCGCATGTACAAACTTTATAATACTAAATTCATCAAATACCCCATAGGAGAGATTGTTTTCTAGGTATTTTTAATGCAACTGTGGATATTCGATTGCCTCCGACAATTTTTCCGTTTGTTCACATTTTTTTTGAAAGCTGTATTGAAATTTGCATTGAACTGTCCGAGCAGTAGATTCATATACATCCTTAAAAATTAGAAAATATCTATCACTGGAAGCCCAAAATGTGATTGTGATGTGTGGTTTAAAATGCGTAGCCTCTTCGAGTGGTTTACTTTTATAACATGGCCAAAATCACTGTTGGATATTTTCAATCTCGTGTGTAAAAAAGCTTGCTAATAATTCAAATTCACGGTGCTGAATGTGATGCCTATTTTCTTTTTCGTTAAAGGCACAATCCTATGTATCAGTTCTATCATTATTTTAAGTATTAGGTTCAAGATATGCTTCTACTGATATAATCGTTTCAACTCCTATTTTCAATCAACCTTACCGAAACAATTGACTATAATAGGGAGACCAACGAAACAACGAAAATTAGTGTATCGAAAATATGTGCAATTGAGCAAATTCAGAAGAATCATCGTCATTTCTAAGTGCTTGTTCTGCTCTTATTATATTAATAATAATTTTAATGGAAGTTCGCTATGAATTCAAATTATAATGATGAAACCTAGTGAAAATCCTACTAGAATGACTTTTGCTGAAACAAATAGCATTTCGTTAGGATCTATGTCATCATACACTTAAAAAAAGCCATATAAATACAATAAAACTGAAAATACTATCAAATAATAATAAATGGTAATTTTTTCTGACGAAGTTCAGCTGAACAACACGGTTACATGAATTAAAATATCATCTTGGAAAAAAAGATTGAATTATCATAATTTTCAGTAACGGTGATGTTGTTCCATATATACAAAGTGTCACATATCTGCAGTTACAAATTGGATTTAGATTAATTTCTTCAAGAATGCTAACATAGAATAGATATGCTTCAAAATGAATTTATATTTGATTTATATGCCCCAAATCTGCTGTCCAAATCCACTCTACTATTCAACTATGCAATTATAGAAAATGTTCAATAAAATGATAACCTAGACATTTTGTGTATTCCTTTGGAGTATTTCAAAGGACAAGATAAAAATTATTTGAAGGTAGGTACATTTGTTACTGGGTAAATTTGGGTAAAGACCTGACATTGGTATAAGATTGGGTTTTTAGTAAATCAGTGGTAGGTAACCCAATATCAATCTTGTACAGGCATATGGAACACTTTGTAAATGAAAAATATTAAAGGCAATTTTCTGTTAACTGCAATGCTGGATAAAATAATACTGGATGAGCACATAATCTTCATTCGATATGATATAATGTATAAAAATCACGTGAAAAACCTTTATGCAGCAGTCATCATAGAAATTATTTTAAAACTAGAATAAGTACTAATAAGATAAATACTATAACTCTGCTCTTCATCTTGAACTACTATTTAGGCAAGGTTTTGCTAAAAACTAATTTGTTTGCGAACTGTTACATTCGAAATTTTCTTAGGAAATACAAATCAATCGAATCACCCTAACTTCTAAGAATCATACAATAATATCGACTTAACTACTGACAATGTATTTTTGAACTGGTAGCACCGATAAAACCATCCTTTGTTTAAAAAATAGGAACAGCTCTTATTTGTCTTAAAATTAAGTAACAGCACAATGAGTAAAAATTGGATGGAGTCAGGAAAAGACATGTAGACATTTTCTAACTCAAGCCATCTGGTGAGATTTGAAGAGATTCCCTGATTGATTCTCTCTTTTGAGTATGGTACTGAGATTTTCATTTCTGGAACTATTATAGAGGCCTTTCAGAGGAAGTAATATTAATCATAGATAAAGGGATTCTTGATAAAACTACCAAAACCAGGAAATTCATAGTAAATCAATTTTTATCGATAATATTTTTGGTAATGTAGAAACATTTGATTAAAATATATGAACAAAATATTGTTCATATTCCAATACCTGACCCAGTAGCTTTATAAAAAATGTTGTGATATTAAATGTTTCTTTCCTTTTATCTCTGGTACAAATAATGGAAAAGTTCCAATAGTTGAACACAACAAAAACTTTATGGAACAAAAAAAAAGACAGTAAGAGATAAAGGCAGTTATTGAAAAAAAACTTGTATAGTCTGGATATCAATGAGTTGCAATAAGGAATACCTCTCTTTTGGAGAAATTTTCGAGAAAAACGAGTCGGCTATTTCCTTGTTCTAGTTTTTCCAAAAGCTAAAAGCTGGTGCTTTTAAATTTTCGATGAGATCAGAATTCATCAGTAGTAATCTTGCTTTTCATTGAAGTTATTTATTTCCATCAAACTTTTTGATTCTGCTAGCAAATGACTAACGAGTTCATAGAACAAGCACACAAAACAGTGACGCCAGATTACTATAGGTACTATAGGTACCTCTTTATGTTTTGTTCAAAATGTTATACCTCCAATTCTTCCTCTTCTTCCTGTACAAAATTTCATAATATTCAACTTTTACGCCATTTGTTTTTGTTCGATTCTTCAACATTGAATCTATCTGATCTTTTCTTCTGCTACAAGGCAAAGTAAATCTGAACAATACGGTAATTACATTCCAGAAGAGAGTATAATTAACAAGGTTTAAGGCTTATAATTAAACTGAGAAGTGAAAGTACAGTCTATGAAGCGGTCATTCGTAATACTATCATTGCGAATATTGGCATAATTAATCAAATTTACCGCACATTCAATTTCTTCAAATATCACTAACGTTTTTCTCAACAACTTTCACCAACTCAACTTTTTTCTCCTAACACATAGCCACTAACTAAATAAAAATAAAGTTAGAGGGGTGTATGCACAAACCTATGGCATTTGTGTGTTTTATTCTTTCCATCAACCGACTACACCTTTACCAACAACCCTGAGAAGTTTTCAAGAGATTTGTGCGACAAAATAGTGTGTTATGCAAGATGCAAGGTGAAATTCTTGAATTTTCGCGACTGGATAAGCTACAGAGCAAAGAAAAAATAAATAATTCTCGTTTTTCTCGAAAATACTCCAAACGCCTGAAAGTATTCTGGATTCCAACTCCTCCATAGAATACCTACATATTACGTTGCCCAAATCTTTCTAACCCCAATATTCTACTGTTTTCGATATCCCAATGCATCCGCAAATATTTTTGAAATACAAAAATATCTACTGCACCATGATTAAAAATAACCACCCTCCTCGAAAAATTACCAAAAAATTTCGTTCACCTAATCTCCAACAACAACTCAGTGAATGTCAGTGAATGTCAGTGAACCTGACTGTTTCAAATTCCTTCATTGTATATCGTAGTCTGCCAAAGGATTGAAGTCACGCATGCCAGAAGCGTTTTTCGATCTGGCGTATCCCCAAAGTTGCATAGCCTCATAACAATTCTCCTCGATGTACTGAACTTCGGAATAGTTTAGATCCATTCTCCAATGGAACGGGGCATTTTTGGAATCCCTGAAAGTACTTGATACTCCGCCAACGTTGATTCTAGTGTGCGAATCGATGAATCTTTCGACGTCTTTATGGAAGTACAGTCCGAGGAAATCGAACAGATCTTCAACGATTTCTTGGGGGTTAAGGGACAGGTCCTCATACCTCAATGCTCTGTAACATAAGAAATAATGATTTATAGGACCATTACTTATTAATTGGTTGAAATTTGAACAGCACGTTGGAATTTTATCTTCTGGAGACTTCTATTGAAGAATTTGGGATTTTCAGGTTCCAAACCAGTGTACTTCTCTTATTTAGTTCAATTTTTTCATAAGTTTGTTGAAACATTTTTAATTTTTATCATAGTTTAACCATTTCATTCGTCTACAGAGCCTTCACAAAACAGATGAAGGTTTAATAGCCGGATTAGTAACAATTAAATTTGAAATATGTACCGTAAAATGTCGTATATTTTGGTTATTTACGTAAAATATGAATTATGACTTTGATATTATGTTATTACTAGATAAATACACTTAAATGAATTTTCATCCTTAATGTTCGAAGATACGTCCTTTACTTTAAACAAAATTTCTAGCAGTAATTCTTATTTTCTATAGAGAAAACATATCATTGATGATTCGCCATTAAAAGTTAGTCGCACATTAAAGCTACTGGTATAAAACAGTTCTGTCGAAGTAAATTTTTTTTTAATATTCCTGAAATTTCGTAATGATCAAAAAATGGCAAAACGCGAAAGTTGTCATAGAAAGTTCAAATTCTAGATAGGTGTAAAATCGGAATAGGAACAAGATTTATCTTGAAATTTTTTTGAAATTCGAATAAATAAGCCTTTTTAGCGATATTTTTCAAAACACAACTAAACGCCCAAGTCAAAATTCAAAATAGTTAGTAAGTAAATAAGTAAGTATAAGTTCATTGTACATAAGAACAATTTCTTATTGACAAACACAGTTGAATTATAAAATATAATAATAAATAAATACCATGTACAATACAGACTCAAAATATTTAAAATTCTAAAGTACTAAAATGGCCCAATAATAGAAGTGCAGGCGTGTGGGTGTCTACATGATAGTCACGGTTAATAAAAAAAAAGAGATATGTTATCAAGTATTTAAGTAAACATTAGAATGAGTCGTCATAAAACTCTGCTAAACTATAGTAAGCCCTATCACTAAGTAGTTTTTTCGTCAGTTTTCTAAAAAATAACTCATATTCTTAATTTCATAAGGTAATTTATTGTACATTTTAACCCCATTATAGATCAGGGAGCTTTTTGCTGAATTTGTCGTAGGAATGGGAAGCTTTGGACTATTATCATTTTGATGAGTAGAATAGGGGACATCATTCACTACGTAATCTAGTCTATTTTTGTGGATTAATGAGGCTGTTTCTTTTATAAATATTGACACAAGGATCAGGATCCCATGTTTAATAAAGAGTGGCCTCATATACCACAACGCAAGTGGGACTCCACAAGTGCGTAATAAACTGATTTTGAAGCTGCAAGTCCCATCTCATTGGAAACAACTCTCGAAACATAGCAACCAGATGCCAACTTTTTTTCAAGTTTCTTACGTGCTTATCAAATATCAAATTTTCATTCAGGAAAATTCCTTATTTAGTAATATTTGACTACCTATATTCATATCCGCAAAGACAGTTTTGAAGGAAATGGCACTAGTCTTTTTGGTATTCAGAGAAAGTAAAATAGAATCACACCAGTCTTTAATTACGACCATATAACTACGCATTATTTCATTGAATCTATCAATATCTTTATGATACCATCAAATAGTTGTATAGTCTACAAACAACGTTAAATTTCTCGAAATTGAGAGAATTGTAATGTCATTTATGTTCTACAGAAAAATTATAGGACCAAGTACAGAGCCCTGGAATACTCCAATTATATTTGAGGTAGTGGATGTAGATAATTTTACACTCTGCTTTCTTTCTGAGAGATAGATCCAAACCAGTTTAGAGTGACTTCCGCAAATTCATATCGATTTAGCTTCCGTACCAAAATGTCGTGGTCTACACAATCAAATGCTTTCGAAAAAATAAATTATTAATAAAAGTTTTTCCCATTTGATTTTATTCATATATTTCAAGAGACTGATATCTGGAAAATTGACAACGCTGCTCAGACTCAGTTATAAACGGAGACGTGGTTGGGAAGCATGGGCCACGCATACACAATATGAAAGCTGAGATCAAATCGGCGAGACAATGCCAGTCTCGGCTAATGGATGAAAAATTACGACGAGCTCACCACAAATTTATTGCCAGCAGTGGATAAGAGCTTGCAAAAATACATTAAACTCATCTACTTCTATCATGTAATTGTATCCTTTCCATAGTATTTCGGAAGGTATACCGGCCTTTCCACAATATATCTACCTAATACTAATTAAGAAAAACCTATTTTATTTAAAAGAGGATTTATTTGGAAATAAAATTTATGACAACATAGCGCTAAACTCATATTGCTAATAGACCTTAACATTTACGAAAAATTAATTGTAAAACTCGTTTCAATCGATTGTTAATAGTCTAAAATGTCTATTTATCAACGAGTGCCACTCTACTTTTTATATTTAAGAAAATTATCACATTTCAAAGTGTGCCACTGACGTCACGTTCATCGGAAACATCCCCCACCATAATCCACGTTCCGAAATAGAGAATATCGTTCTCCCATAAAATATAGCTACTGGCTGATTATAAGCCATAGAGAAATAATTGAAACTTTGTCACTGGATGAACACATCAAAAATTTTTACGTAAAAGCAATTTTTTATATTATTTGGAACTTTCAAATTAAAATTTTCCGTTTTGATGAAAAACTATTCTTAGCAACACCGCAAATTATATTAACAGTTCTTATGGAACCAAAGTTGTTAGTACCACAGAACACATCATACAGTTTATTTGAATTTTAACCGGTGTTCAGACAACCGGGTACGAAGCACTTTTTAGACATTTTCACGATTATAATTAATACAGAAATTACTTAACACAAACAACAAAACTTTGAATTTGAAAACCGCATTAACCTCGGAAAATAAAATATTCAAGAGTCTGTTAGTTTACAGCATACAGATTTGATCTACTAGCATCTATCTTATATCACATATAAGGTAAGCAAATGAGTTAAACAGAGAAAAACAATTGTTATTGATCTGCTCACTGAAACAGACGAACAAACCCATCTGGTATCAAATGACAACTATCATAGAACACAATCCAGATGTAATGATATTTTGAGATTCCATGGTGTACAACGTATACGACGTTGCCAAGTTTAATTTTGATGAACGTGACGTCACGAAACCACTTTTTTTCAAATTATAGAATAACTGGCGGTCAGAAAAAATAAATAAAAAATCCCAAGTGATATTAGCATATACAATTTCTGATTACAGTGTTTTCTCATAGTCCGTAGAAAGGCCGAATGCTGAATAAAGGGAGCTGAAAAGTTGAGGTGTTTCATAATTTTTCTCCAGATTGTATATACTTAAAGAGACATTGAACTTATTTCTTACGTTATAAAAAATAGGGATTTATTTCACAGATGAAGCCCACCTAACCTAAGGAAGCTGCGTGACAGTATAGTATTTCTGTTATTTCCTTTCACATTAATATTATTTAAGACAAAGACACTTTATTTACAGTTTCAACATTCAATCGTTAAGGCTGGATCAATAATCATTGATCAATGAATTGAATTGAATCAATGTCAAGAGACATTGAACTTATTTCTTACGTTATAAAAAATAGGGATTTATTTCACAGATGAAGCCCACCTAACCTAAGGAAGCTGCGTGACAGTATAGTATTTCTGTTATTTCCTTTCACATTAATATTATTTAAGACAAAGACACTTTATTTACAGTTTCAACATTCAATCGTTAAGGCTGGATCAATAATAATATTTTTCTTTTTGCTAGCTTCTTGTAATTCTTTATGTATTCATTCTGTATGTTGTAAAATGCCGAAATGTGATTTTAATGTAGTACACCAAGCAAGAAATGTAGGGTCATTGGGTTACATTTTCCAACACATTATGTGAGAGAACATTTTGATTAATGACCAATAAATGAGTCATCAGCCTTTCATCTGAAGTGCAGCATTGTGTGTTAATCGTCGACAAATGTTCGAAAGTATCATTCATCAACCTTGTGCTGTAGGTGTGTTTGTTCTTTAGTTAATTTTAACCCATCTACAATTATAAAAACACTGTGTATAATAAAATCTTCTAAATGAAACAGTCTCGATGTCAATTCCAACAAGGCAATATAAAATTAACACATAATTTATATTTTTAAAAGTCCGATTTTGCAATTGTTTAATTGCAAGGTCGATCTTTCAATTAAGAAAAATTGTGTGGTTATATCCGTTCAGCTCATTCGTCATTACCTATATTATTATTTATTATTATATTATCATAATAGATTCACTCACCTGAATCTATCGGGATACTTTTTCTTCAACTGTCTGGCAGCACTGTAATCTGCGACCATATCTGCACATAAATTATTGGGTTGATCACAGTCAGGTTCGCCTGGACACCAATCCCTGTGTTTACGAGATTGCAGCGTACCACGTGGATCTCTCACTAGCAGAATCACCTTCACATTCAACCTAAAAAAAATAAACAATGTTCAAAATATTACAGTTATCACTATACACGTGAATAAATAACATACAAGGATGGACTGAAACATTCTTAGCTTATTATAAAAGCAGACAGAATAATATGAAACCGATAAGTTGACACAGTTACTACCAGATAACGTACAATATATGCATCTAGACTTTTTAAATGATGTATCTTGCTGTGGAACAACAGGTTTACAGCTTTCATCATTTAGTCTTTCACAGGAAATGTATGAGCTTTAAATAGATATTTGTTCAACTAGAGAGGAGTAAAGCGAAGTAGTCGTGGTGTTAGAGCATTTACTTTCCACCCAGGTGGCCCAGCTAGGCAACACCGGTGTCTCGACTATACCGTTCGAGTGTCGTAGATGGTAGTACAACACTCGTAGGGCCGCGTTATGCCTGTGGATATAGGCTGAGACCGCATAAGCTGAACAGGCTGACAGCAAATGCATTATGGTCTCAGCTGCCCCAAGACACGCTCTGCATCTATAGTGTCAGGGACCTCTACATTATTATTTTTATTTTTATTATTACTATATGGTTCGTCAGCTACAAATTTTCATTTTGAATCATTTTTATCGGCGTTGATGAGGACGGGAAATTATTGAAATTAGGTACGTTAGAAATGGAAAAATCAGAGTATTGAGATTTCGCATGTGACGTCACATTTTCGTCCCATTTCGATACCATGAAACATTTCTAATCTATCCAATAGACATCTTACATGGGGTTGAAGGGCGCGAGCCGAACCAGCGGCTTAGATCATACCCACCACGCACAGGAATATAACTTTTTATTTCATTCCATCATAATTCATCGACGTCCTGTTAAAATGCGGTCATTCGATATCCGAAATAATTCAAATATGACTTTGGGCATTCGCATGTGCAGATATTTCTATATCAATTCAAGGATTATTATTTATTTTACGTGCCAAAATCGGACATTTTAGTTATTTCAACCAACCGCAATGCATTATATTCTAGCCAATCAATTCCTTTAGAAAGAAACACCACCAACACATTCAATGATGACGTCTGAGTCACTTTGACAGCGATAAACACGGTGCATCCTTTTTCATCGCGATTCTGTTACTCAAATCTAGTAGGCGACCTTCACTTCAATTTCTCTTTTGTCAGCTACGATTGTTGAATGTACTGTTTCGTGTTTGAACAAATTTCAAAAAAACATTATACCTATTAATTATTGTGTTTATAGTAAGTGCTTCTTCAAATAATCGTTTTCAATGAAGGTAATTATTATTGTAGTGCATTTATAGGACCTAAATTGTGGTTGGTTCATATTGCCAAACACTCAAAAATGTCTCTCATTGGATGAATTATTTTCGATTCAGAATTTTTCAATCAGTTATTTTTTCTAGAAAAACTGACATTGGACAAAATTGCTCGACTTATCATCTCATAAAATTCCTGATTGGCAAAATTATAAAACGAAATCAATCGGATAAAAAAATATTGTGTTTTTACTGTTGACAGCAAATGAAATGTCATTTAGAGTGGACAAAAGAAACCTACGTTTTCAATAAGTGGAAAACAGCAGCTTAGTTTTCCCAATAATCAATGAAAAACTAACCTAGTTCATTTTATTTTCAGAATGCTTGGGATATGTCGATAAATTTCCATAAATCGGTGCACCTGTCAGCTGAAAGGAGTTTACGACTAATAATGGATTCAGAGCGATTTGGTGAGGCATCATTATTTAGTAGGGTATGCCATTATGAACAGTACCCGATCCAATGGAAAAAATTTTGCAATTCAGGAAACCACTTCAAATTGGAAACTGTAACATTTTAGCGAAATGTGCTTTTGAAAAAGGTCAGTGGCGAAGATTACTCGTGAACAATAATTGAACATTTTAAATTTGAATAGTTGGCTGTGCATATTTCAAGTGACAAACTTACCGTAACAATGAAAATTACTAAAGAGTAGGTTTATGTTGATTGATACAAGATCAATTTTTTTCTGTAAAACGTTTGGTTTTGGTGGTAGTAATTGTGAAATATGTGTTAATAAGCGTCTTAAAAAGGTGTCGACAAAAAGGAGGAATTTAGTGCGATTTTTGACTGGAAGTATTGTGTTTGAAAAATGGTTGATTTTGAAGATTCAGTAGGGCCTAACTCGAAAAGTATCAGAGACTCCCTAGAATTTCCATCATATTCGTGTTCAGGTGATAAAACTATGTAAGTTACCTAACTTTTTTTTACATCGTTTTTTCCACTAAAACCTCAATCAAAAAATTTTTACCGAAAAAAATTACATTAACTAAGAATAGCCACGAGCTATCAACAAGTTTTTTTTGAACTTACATAGTTTGGCTTCCTGAACAAAAAAATCCAAATGAAATTTTTGGCGGTCTCAACTAATTTCAGAGATATGAGTCTATTTTTGAGAGAAGACTGGCATTTTTTAGGCCAGATTTCTACCACGGAAAAACACTCAAAATTCTTTCTCCTCTAAACCAACACAATGTAAACATCCTAATTGACCTGTTTCACACTCTTTCTTTATTGAAAAGGACTCATCCTTCTTTTATGATCACATAACCAACAAATCTAAGCAAAATATTTAATGAATTTTATTCATGTCAAGTTCGTTTATGGAAAAAAGTGAGTGAATATAATTTCCTATTCATGTTGAAATTAAATGCCTGGAACAGTTGGCTGTGCAGATATGCAAAGTTCAAAGTTACCAACTTGACATAATTAAATTCACTAAACATTTTACATAAATGTGTTGCTTTGATGTTCTTAAAAGAAGGTTGAATTTTTGCATAAACGAGGCCGTTTTTAATAAAAAAATAGTGTAAAACGGGTGGATTAGGGTGTTTAAATACATTGTGTTATTTTAAAGAAGGAATAAATCTGTCCTAAAAAATGCCAGTCATCACTCAAAAGTAGGCATTTGCATTTTTTGTTCAGGAGGCCAAACTTCGTAAGTTCCAAAAAAAATTTTGTTGATAGCTTGTGGCTATTAGTTGGAATTTTACCAAAAAAATTCTGTGTCAACATTATTCCTTTGAATACAAAACTCGCATTGCCGTATTAGTAAGTGCGAAGTTATCCATCACAAATGTCTAAGCCACGGTTTATGACTCATAATGCAAAATTTACGTGCGACGTTGCCAAACGTCCATATATTTCCTAGACAGGTTTTTCACACATTTTCGCATATATTTTTTATTTTATTGATTCCTCCACCGAATTACCCTCAGTGGTATCCGATACATAATAATAATGATAATACTCCCTCGTAAACACTCGTTGAGTGTACCCAAAGGCATGGCCTGTGCGGGTAGAGAACGGCTATTATTATTATTTGCCGTGGCGCTCCAGGGCGACTTACTGATGTTTTAGGTGATGTATTCACTTTTCAGCTTTAGGAAAACCCGGAAAACCTACAGCACCACCTCGAGTGGTCGGTGTGCACTCCAAACTAGCACTAGACGAGATTGGCATCTAGACAACTCACAATACACTTGCTTTTCAACAAGGTATGCGGTCGCCTATCGATCCGATATAAAGTAGTTGAGAAAAATTCTCTCGTACTAAATCGGGCTCGAACCGACTATCGCTATGCTGGAGTTTCGAACGGCCTGTGCATTAGACCGCTAAGCCTCCGACCACCATAATACAGGGAGATATTTCGAAAAAAATCAACAAGGTCCAAAACATTTTCACAAATATTTTTGTTAGTCTTGAATTTATATGATTATTTTTTTAATGGGTAAAATTCCGTTAATAGCCACAAGCTATCAAAATAAAATTTTTGGCGGTCTCAAGTAATTTCGGAGATATGGGCCTATTTTTGAGTGATGACTGGCATTTTCTAGCACACATTTCTGCCGCGAAAAAAACATTCAAAATTCTTCCTTCTTTACATTAACACAATGTACACACCCTAATTCACCCGTTTTACGTTATTTTTTTATTAAAAACCGCATTGTTTATCCAAAAATTCAACCTTCTTTCAAAAACACCAAAACAACAAACTCATGTAAAATGTTTAGTGAATTTATGCATGTCAGGTTGGTAACTTTAAACTTTGCATATTTGCACAGCTTTTCGAGCCATTTAACTTCAACGTGAATAGGAAATTATTCACTCACGTTTTTTTTAAGTTACTGACTTGACATGAATAAGTTCACTAACCATTTTGCCTAGATTTGTTGGTTATGTGTTTAAGTGGTCATGACAGCAGGAGTTTTTCCTAAAAAGTCTTGTCTGAATAATTTTCACGATACTTATGGCGAGTGTGTCTCTTTTGAACTGCATATTCGACAGTAGGCAATCGTGAACTACCATACGAAATTAATTTTAAAAGTATAGTCGCCTCATTTGAACACGATCTGTACAATGTTATGTCTATTTTTGTTTTCACATACTCATATACGTATAATTTCCCTAGAGCAATTTAGGAGCGGTAACTTTGTACACCATAACAAAACAAGCTTGTTCCCTAGGGATAGTCAAGTTACCACCCTGTTTCAAACAAAATACAACGATTCAACGATAATGTTTCCAGGCTAGAACTTGGCATCTTTCAAATTTATAATATAGGTATGTCACATTGCAACATTTCACGATGGCACATATTACCATATATAATAATAATCAGCCCTATGCTGCCCTCATAAGAAAAATCCGCGTATATAACAATTTCAGGTAAGTATTTTGAGATTTTGGCTTCTGATGCTATAATGTAATGAATATTACCTATATCAATCATTAGAACCACTTATTTCAACAGAAAACATTTATTTTGAGCAATTATTCGTGATAGGACTATTGTGTCAATCGCCAAAGAAAGCTAAACAGCTCCTAGAGTTGAACAGGAAAGACTTGAAGATGGTAACGGGACATCAAACAGGACACGGCCCTCTGTGGTACCACCTCAAAAAGTTTGGTGAATCAGAGAGTGATAGTTGCCGCTACTGCGAGAACTTCGCGGAAACTGCAGAACATTTGCTGTGCGAATGCCCAGCGCTTTTCTGCAAGAGGCTTAAGTTCTTGGAAGGGGCCTTCAACGCCCTCCGACATCAGGAACTCAGCTCCCAGGAAACTGATAAACTTCGCAAGAAGTCTCGGAAACCAGGGCCTTGAATAGATCAAGGGTCACGCACAAAAAAACTTATAGGTCGAAGTGCTTGTAAGGCTGCACAGCCTGTACGACCTCCTCACAATCTACAATCTATAGGGTGTGAAACACAGTCATTTTATTTGTTAATATGTATGAGAAGTTATATGTTCCGTTTATATCATGTTCCAATAAAACTACAATGAAAATAACTGTTTCATCACATACTTCTAGTATATAATAAGTAGTAAACAAATCTAATGTCATCCGTACCTATATCACATTTAAATTTCAGAGTTCCTAGGTTGAAACCAATCAAATACATAATTTGAGTGGTTGTTTCTTAGTACTCGCAAATAATTGGATTTTGCTTAGTATTGACCGGCCCTTGTAGGGCTCAATACGGCGTATTTGCAATAAAACTTTTCAAAAACAGAAATCTTGCAATTTAAATATAACAAACGTATTGTATCATGAACATTTATTTCTGCTAAAGCAAATGCCACCAAAAATATTCATTTACATAGGTAATGTAATGTTTTGAAGACGTTAAAACTTTAAAATGCGATTTGCTCGATTTTGACAATATTTTATATACGTGGGTCTTTCTTATGAGGGCAGTATGCTGTATCACTTCCGTTAAAAATAACGTCACGTCAATTTTTAACGGAAGTGATACAGCATAGGGCTGAGTATTCCCTCATTAATATTCGTAAAGAGTACCTAACGGTATTGCCTGTACGGGAAGAGGATGACTGTTATTATTATTTGCTGTTGCGCCAGGGGGCCAGGGGGAATCACTGACTTTTGGTGGTGTATTCAGTTTTCAACCCTGCAAGAAATTCGACAGACCCTTAAAGTCTCAAAAAACTTTTCTGCCCCTGGCCCAGATGTGTTAAATAACGAATTATTGGAGAAAAAAACTCCCAAGCACCCACTGCTATCTGGCTAGAGTTTACAACTCATGGCTAGATGGGGTGCAACAAGTTCCGAACTGGTTCGTCGACGGGCAAATCGTGCTTATTCCCAAAAGCGGAGATATATCTGATACAAAGAACTACAGAACATGCTTGAATGCGTATATTTACCCGCATCTTATACATGCGAATACTCTCCGCAGTTGATCCGGTGTATGAACGGATATATGAGCAAAGAGGGTCAAAGAAGGGGGTAGCTGGCTGTAAAGAGAACCTGCTGATTGACACATCTATCACGCAGGACTCCGTGCAGACGTCTTGAATTCGTGATAATTTTCGTTACTTCTATATAAATGAGTAAACAATATTTTCTGGAAAGTCGAGGAATGTTACGTTTCGCTATCTGTTTCGAAAGAGATGAATCAAATATTTGATTTGGCAGGTTGTTCAGACATTCTCTAATGGCAATAATAATAGACCAAATGAAATGAAATGATGATCTACTTACCGGCGTGAAAACAGCCACGATTTTTTTCCAACCAGAAAACATATTTTCTGTCCAAATTACTTGTTCAAAGGTCATTGTCGGGTCGTCAGTGGGGTTCAGTCGAATTTTAAATATTCTGAAGTGGTCTCAAAAATAGGAATTGAATGGGCCCGCATTGTGGATGGTCAGAGAACATTATTTCCTGTCCAAATTAGAACTTCTCATGATCAAAGGTCATCGTCGGGTCGTCAGTGGGGTTCAGTCGAATTTTTAATATTTCAGATGGTCAAAAAACATTATTTTCTGTCCAAATTACAACATGTCATGATCAATGGTCATTGCCGGGTCGTCAGATGGGTTCAGTCGAATTTTAAATATTCTGAGGTGATCTCAAAAATAGGAATAGAGTTGGCAAGCATTGTGTGAGGCCAGAAAACATTACTTCCTATCCAACTTACAACTTGTCATAATCAAAGGTCATTGTAGGGTCGTCAGTGGGGTTCAGTCGAATTTTTAATATTTTGAAGTGATCTTAAATATAGGAACTGAATGGTCCCGCATTGTAGACAGTCAGAAAACATTATTTTCTGCCCAAATTACAACTTGTCATGATCAAAGGTCATTGCTGGGTCGTCAGAGGGGTTCAGTCGAATTTTTAATAACCTTTGATCATGACAAGTTGTAAGTTTGACAGAAAATAATGTTTTCTCACCACCCACAATACGGGCCAACTCGATTTCTATTTTTGAGATCACTTCAAAATATTAAAATTTCGACCAAACCCCTCTGACGACCCGCCAATGACTTTTGATCATGACAAGTTGTAAGTTGGACAGAAAATAATGTTTTCTGACCATCCACAATTCGGGCAAATACAATTTCTATTTTTGAGATCACTTCAAAATATTAAAAATTCGACCGAACCACTCTGACGACCCGCCAATGACCTTTGATCATGACAAGTTGTAAGTTGGACAGAAAATAATGTTTTCTCGCCACCCACAATACGGGCCAACTCGATTCGTATTTTTGAGATTACTTCAAAATATTAAAAATTCGACCGAACCCCGCTGACGACCCGGCAATGACCTTCGATTATGGAAAGTTGTAAGTTGGATAAAAAATAATGTTTTGTGACCATCCACAATGCGGGCTAATTCGATTCCTATTTTTGAGACCACATCAGGATTTTAAAAATTTGACCTAACCCCTCTGACGACCCGCCAATAACCTTTGATCATGACAAGTTGTAAGTTGGACAGAAAATAATGTTTTCTCACCATCCACAAAACGGGCCATCTCGATTCCTACTTTTGAGATCACTTCAAAATATTAAAAATTCAACCGAACCCCGCTGACGACCCGGCAATGACCTTCGATCATGAAATTGTAAGTTGGATGGAAAATATTGATTTCTGACCACCCACAATACGGGCCAACTCGATTCCTATTTTTGAGACTTCAAAATATTAAAAATTCGACCGAACCCATCTGACGACCCGACAATGACCTTCGATCATGAAAAGTTGTAAGTTGGACAGAAAATAATGTTTTCTCACCACCCACAATACGGGCCAACTCGATTTCTATTTTTGAGATCACTTCAAAATATTAAAAATTCGACCGAACCCCGCTGACGACCCGGCAATGACCTTCGATTATGGAAAGTTGTAAATTGGACAAAAAATAATGTTTTGTGACCATCCACAATGCGGGCTAATTCGATTCCTATTTTTGAGACCACTTCAGAATATTAAAAATTTGACCGAACCCCTCTGACGACCTTTGATCATGACAAGTTGTAAGTTGAAGTTGGACAGAAAATAATGTTTTCTCACCACCCACAGAACGGGCCATCCCGATTCCTACTTTTGAGATTACTTCAAAATATTAAAAATTCGACCGAACCCCGCTGACGACCCGGCAATGACCTTTGATCATGAAGTTGTAAGTTGGATGGAAAATATTGTTTTCTGACCACCCACAATACGGGCCAACTCGATTCCTATTTTTGAGACTTTAAAATATCAAAAATTCGACTTCTGACGACCCTACAATGACAATATTTCAATAACTGGGAACACTTAGAAATTGCTTCTTCGTTATTTTCCGGACCGTGTACGTTACGTTACGTTACTTTGTTGATACAAAGTTTAAATCGCCCCTTTTCTTGCTATGATATTTTTGAATTGAATTAAATATAAAATTACTTCCAACAATCATTGTATTAACTTTTTCTGAAATGAGTTTTTTCACCCATTGACATAATCTTGAATCACGACATAGCTAATTCATTCTGCGAAGACTTCCGAGGGTTGTGCTCGTAAGGGTGCAGCCGGTTGACGGTAATAACAATTTTATCAATAACAATTCGATTCCACTAATATATAGGCAGCGCGGCGTTTCCAGTTCAAAAGCGTTGCTAGAAAAAACCGTGGCTGTTTTTACACCCTTGGTTTACTCTTGGTACCACCGTGCACATAACCGAAATTATCAGTGGTACACTATGTCGACTACTGCCTTCAGAGAGTTATGCATTTTTGCTCAGATACCCTGCGGTGCCAGATGAAATAGTTGGATGAATAATAATTGATCTCGCTTCAATCTGGAGGACCCAGGGGCGTAGCTAACACCCCCGAAATCCCCGCGACGCGGGGGGGCGCAAGCTTGACGGGGGCGCAAGGAAACCAGAAATTTTTGCCTCGCGTTTAAAGTAGGGTATGTTTTTTCATTGGGAAATTTGGGCGTTTCTGTTCAGAATTAGTTAGGAGCGCAAGCAGGTTCCTGCGGGGGGACTCGCTGGAAGTTAGCTACGCCACTGGGAGGACCATAAGATCTGGTCAAGTCAGAGTCCAAACGCCTGCACCTTATTAACGAGTATGGAACTAAGGACGGTTTCTGAACTTTAGATGTTTGTTAAAAGTAAGCCCTTAAAACGTTTTCAGCGGTTTGCTTAAATGCATTCTCGTATTTTGCTTGGAACTGTTCAGGTAATAGGCATCATGGGCCGTGATGGTCATGATGGTAGAGCGCTTGTCTCTTAACCTAAGGGTCATATCACGTTAAAAGGTAAGGGCTGCGTCTTCCCTAGCTCGGACAAGTCTTTCGAAGACTTTTGAGGGTTGTACTCTTAAGGGTGTGCAGCTGGTTGACGGAAATAACAACAATTCGTTACCAAGATTGCTCGTTCTTCTATATCGGATGCTTCAGGAAATTCGTCGCCATCTTCGGAATAACTCAGATATTGAAAGACTCGGTATCTCGTTCTCTTGTGGAATTTTTATAAAACCAGAAACAGTATTCGTTTCCCAGGAATTGTTGGATCTGATTTCAACCTATGAAACTGATTTACTTATTCTATCCGATTTTCCTGACATCGTACTCTACTCCTTCACTTGAATACTTTGATTTTGAATTTAGCCGTTTTTAATCGATATTTAGCCAGTACTTGATGATATCCATGTTGATGTTTACAATAAAACTTTAATGTTTATAATAAAACTTTTATGTCGACTTTCACAAATTACACAGAATAATCTAATAGAAAAATTGAGATTTCAATGAACCAGAAGTCGAGTACCTAGTTTTACGAGTTGAAATAAATGTTGGGAGGTTGTGAAAGTTGAAATATTTGAGAGAATGTTGTGTCTGATTTGTGGAGATTGTTGAACAAGTAATAGTGCACGTAATATTTGCTATTTTGATTCGCCTGCATATTTAAACCAGCTTGGTGATTTATTATTCAAACAATTGTTTGATCAGTGATAACTTGAATATTTGCAAATTTTCATCAAATAATTTGAATATGCAGAATTGAAATTCAAAAAATGGAAAAACCCAAAAATACCAAAACAACGTCAAAAACACTGGACGCGCGTTTCGCCAACAAAGTTGGCATCTTCAGGAGTTCAAATTCTCGAATTTTAATTTCTTGAATTTTATTCACACCAAAGATTCCAATCTTCATTTATGTGATGCTGAATTGAGTTGTCAGATTCTCAGTGCGAATTCACAGGGTCAAATGAATGCATTTATTAACAGAAAATTGTCGTCAATTTGTAATTGGCCAATAAGTAATTCGTGAATGTTACTTACCGCAATTTTCGGTATATTTCGGTCCTTATAATAAGAACGTGTTCGGTGGATAATTTAATTCAAAACACTGATTTTGATTTCGAGGTCAAGAAGATGAAAAAATTTTTTCATAAAGAGAAATCAATGATTCACGCTGCCTTCATTTGAATTAATATACATTGCAAAATTCAAGTGCATGGGTTGACCTTTTCATGTCATTATGTTGGTATTTCTGATAGAAATTACCAATAATTTGTCGTGTGTAAATACAATCAATATTAGTCAATTTTATTGTTCATTTATTCATGCATTAATAATGAATTTTATTGGAACGTGTAAATTCGCACTTAATCAACTCTCTTAAATTTTTATCACATGCTAAATTTCGCCTATTTTACATTTTTCATTACTATTTCAATGATTGACTATGATTGACTAACGAATTGTCAATTGAATTTCTCATTGTACTGGGCCATGTACTTGAGATGAATATTTATAGTTGCGGCCAATAAAAAATGGGACAACTCTTATAGCAGCTTTTTGTTACGGCAACATTGAATATTTGACATCTGTCAAACAATTCCAAATTAGAAAGTAATTATGCTGCATATAAATGCAGTGACAAAAGGTGGAATAATCCCAAAAATTACAACTGTCCCATTTTTTTTGGCCGCAACTGTACCCACTCAGAAGTCAATCGAGCACTTGGAAATTATTAAATAATTCTCATTCACTTTTCAGATGTGTACGTACTTATTTGCTTATGGGTTTTCTTTATCAAGATTAACCATTGTTTCAATGAAAACTAGGAACAAATAAATATTTAAGTTAGATATTTGGATAAAAATCATCATTGTTTAGGATATCTTGGTACTTCGTAATTGAAAAAACTCGAGAAGTTATAGGTAGTAACCAAATTTAGAGGTCTATTTGATAAAATGTTGGTAATACAATACAGCAATGTACATAATAAACGTATTTGATATTAAATAATTGATATCAACATATCTTTTTCCTGTTCCTAATAACCTTTTTTCTATATAATAGGTAGTTCCCCTTCTTTTCATCCATTCCTGTTTAGGATTAACTTCAAATGTATTTGTATGAAATGCTATGATTTTTCTCTCTCCCTACATTTTATTCTCTTTCCATCACATTTTCCAATCTCCAGTTTTTTTCATTTAACTCCAATCCCTTTTAAATACAACTGAATTTTTATTTTTCCCTAGGTCTCACCCTATGCATTTATGTTGACTTGCCTTATCTACCAAAATATAGTAAGTCAGTATACTCTTCTTTGTACAATGAAAGCTTCTTTTAGGATCCATCTTTCTACATCTCTTTCATAACCCTTGTTCATTTTTTATTTCCTCTGCATATCTTTGATTCCTCAAACTATTCTTTCTTCCTAATTTTCTTATTTACAATTAGACCAGGAGCTGGTGACAGGTGACGTTCTCCCATTTTACACTGCATGCTTTTTTAAGGTTTGATAATCAACCCTAAATTATGAAAAATAGACGGATTCCTGGCCGCCGCACGTGTGCACTCCATAAGGAAAAGCGCTTTTTTTTTGTGGAGAGTTTTTGTGTTTTTTAGAGAAATTATACTGCCTGCCGTTGTAATATATGGAAGTACAAACAAATTGAAACGCTACTAATTAATGGCATGCAATTCGCAGCAGCCGAAAGGGCTCAAAGGGTTACGAAAAACTGAAAAAAAATTAAGGAAACTTTCGTGTTGTCAAATTGCATGCCGATGTAAAGAATTGAAGTTTCAGTAATAAAAACACTCTGGAAAAATTGGCATACGCCCCTCGTCTGACCAACGGTGGAAAATTGCGGCAAAACTCTGTAAAAACTAATACAGGTTTTACGTGATGCCAAACTGCATGCCATTAGAAAATTACCTACTATTAATTAATTATACAAATGACGTATCTTTCTAATGGCATGATGTTTGGAATCACGTAAAACCTGTATTGAATTTTTACAGAGTTTTCCCGCAATTTTCCACCGTTGGTCAGACTAGGGGCGCATGCGAATTTTTCCAGAGTGTTTTTATTACTGAAACTTCATTTTTTTTACATGGTCATGCAATTTGAAAACACGGAAGATTCTTTTAATTTTTATTTCAGTTTTTCGTAACCCTTTGAGCCCTTTCGGCCGCTGCGGATTGCATGCCATTAATTAGTAGCGTTTCAATTTGTTGGAACTTCCTTATATTACAACGGCAGGCAGTATAATGATGCGAAAAAACACGAAAATTCTCCACAAAAAGAAAAGCGCTTTTCCTTATGAAGTGCACACGGGCGGAGGCCAGGAACCCGTCTACTTTTCATAATTAAGGGTTGATTATCAAATCTAAATGACCTTTCTGTTACCATGAATATCTTTTTAAAGTTTTCCCCTATCCCTAATTCCCTAAGTACTTTCTCAGATTTCCTTTCTAATCCCCATACATCTCTGATTCATTCTCTCCCCATCTATATAACCTCACTACGAGATCTTTGATTCTTGCTCTCAACCTCAGTTTCTTTGAATTCAACGTTTCTCCATTTCTGCTTCATCTTTCTCCAATTGTCTTTCTTTGTATCTAATAAATAAGCATTATTCAATTCAGCCAAAACATTTTTTTTGTGGCAGGTTCCCCAACCAATATATTACCTACCAATGTAGAATGGCTCATGCATAAAAATACAGTTTGGGAGAACATGTTTTCAAATGCAAGGCTACATGATCCTTTCAGAGCTGTTTACAATCGATATGGGTATTTTTCAATGTTCCTTGAGTTGAAATGAAAAAGGATTCCTTACGAGGAAACTTTATCAAATAGCTCCCCTGTATTGTATTTTGCTTGACTTGAATAATTTTGAAGTTTGAAAACACATTTGTGATAGACATTTCCCAGTTTGAAACTCAGTAAAATTTAGTTTAATTGCCAGGTATTAGGAACCTTGAAGGATATTGTTATCTGCAAGTCTTGAATAATAAAATCATACTTATTATATTCTGTAATCATGAAAGCAATGCTTCATCACAAGCAGAAATTTGTGTGCATTTTTTCAGTTATGAAACTTCTTCGTGAACTAATAATATCCATTTATTAAATAACAAGATTATACCATTAGTTCATAGCTAAATGTTGGCATTTAACTGAGCTTAGTACGGATCAAAATCTACAATCAAAAGCTGAATGTTAGTATAACATTTTTACAGGATTTTATTGTAAGGTATAAGGATCAATTCTGCAAATTTTTCATCACTTACTCATCATCTTCTAGGAGATTTTCTGCCAGCCACAACCGCAATCTCACAGTCTTCATCGACTGAAATGGAAACATCTTACACATTTCATTCAAAAACGTGTAATTCCAACAATACTGTGGATACATTTCGCACTGGTTCCACAGTCGAGTATTATGAGTAAATAAATAAACGTGGGACATCCCATATTGCAAATAACTATATAAATTTGTATAATCACAGTTGAGTAATCTTTTGAGTGTATCGAGTGCCGGTTCGGCATAGGGAGCTCCCCTGATCTGCATGATCCCGTACTCCAACAGAGGTTCGTAGTGGTAGTAATTTCCTGGGAGAGCATTTATGATATCTCCCAAGAAAGTAGAGCCTGATCTCCATGTTGTTATGATTATAGTTCTAACTGGCTGGCCACCAGTGAATAAAGTGTAATCTTCGAGATTGTCTCCTTCGGGAAACTGATAATCATGCAGTTCGCCAAGTAAAAGAGTTCGTTGCAATGAGATCACATCTCTTATGGTGGGCATCGGGATAGTGTAGTTATTAGAAACTCTAAAGCTTTCTTCTAAATCTAGTAGCTGCTGATATTTGTGAGATCTGTGATAATTTGTGGTTTCTTTCTGACTGAAAGCGATGAGAAGAAGACATAATAGCGCCACTATGCTTATACCGAATATTTCATTTCTTCGAACCATACTGCTACCCCGCTATCCCATAGTCGATTTTCTTTTCCACATTTGAAAATTTCAATTGTTATTTTGTTTTATTAGCTGGAAATTGGCAGCGATCTCTTCTTTGTTTCATCACAAGCTCCTTGATATTCTTCTCTCAGCTGGTGAGCACTATTCACTAGGGCATTCTACGGTATGCAGAATGTATGCACCAAAACACCACCACCAAATCGACCCAACAACCCATCCGTCAGATTTGGAGGTTGGATTTGGCAAGACAGAAATCAAAGAAAACAGTAGCACGAAAACACAAAAAAACGCATAGTTCTTTTACGTCCCGTGTCTTGTCGGTTACGCTGAAAAACTGCGTACGTCCCTGAAAAAATGCTTCATTCATCCCCTCCGCTTGAAAGAAGGAATGTCTGTAAACAAGGAAATGGCTACGTTGCCGGTAACGATTAACGAACTCTGTGTGGTTATTCTGTCGGTGCGGTGCCTCGTATTCTACAAAATATTAAGCTTTGTGCGAGTGTGCTGATTCTTACTGTGAATTTTGAGGAAATGGCATGTTACCATTAGATTGTGATTTGAATACGCTCTAAGTTAGATATCAGGTTCCATTATTTCAGCAAATAGGTAGTCCTTTCAAAACCATCTCCATCAATCTTTCGAATGTGGTTGGAGCATTGTAGACGCCGAATGGCATAACTGCGAACAGCCATAATCCTGAGCCGACGGTGCAAGATGTCTTTTCCCGGTCTTCCTGAGCAAGTTCGACCTGCCAGTATCCGCTCTTCACATAGTCTAATTCCTAAATTGTAGATAGTGACTCATCGTACATTTTCTGATCTATACGAGATTTGAAAGTGCGGAGGGGATGTACGAAGTAAAGCTTTATTTGAATCCAAAGTACCTAGCTTATTTCTGTTCTATTTTTTGACCTGCTTTATATGAATCATGAATCGTACAACCGATGAGTCACTATATCTACAATTTAGGAACTAGACTATAGGGTCGTGAAAATCGTAGAACCAGACAGCGTGTCTAGCGTGTCCTCTATTCTCGTTAGAGGGTAACTCTTCTGCGCCACGTTCAATAGACGATAATCTACGCAAAAGCGCGTTGATCCATCTTTCTTCTTAACCAGTACGACTGGAGAGGACCAGAGGGACTATCAGATGCTGCGATAACTCCTTTTTTATTTCCGCTGGTAAGTTGCTGGCTTGGACATTGACGAGCAGTGCTTCAAAATTGTTTCTTTCTTCAAAGTCACGTAATAATTAGCATTCATTTCCCTTACCGGCACAAATTTATCAACATGCAACAAGGTCTTCCTAGTGCGATTCTTCATCCAATTTTCTCATCATGGCGCTTGGGCTCGAACATCACCACGTTTCCGCTGCTCGCACCCCCAACCAGGCGAGCCTCCAAATTGGTTTCAGCCCTCTTCGGTACGCTCATATCTTCTGCCACAACGACAAGAGTCATTTTTCCACCAACTCTTCTCTATTGACACCTAGAACCCTCTGGAATTCATGATGTCCATCCCTATGATTGCATCATCCTGGATATCCGCTACTAGAGCCCAATGTTTCACTTTAGTACTGCCACTGCTGCCTAAAGTCAGTTCAATTGGGAGTTCACCATACACAGTTGCCTGTGTTTTGGCAAGTGAAATAGGCCCAAGAATCGTCCTAGTTGTACCCGTATCCAGGAGCATGCGGTGCGAGGCTAGTTGTTAATGAGACCGTCTAAGAAGATTTGTCGATAAAGGACAGCTACATATTCGTTGTTAACTGGGGCTGACGATTGCCTCTTTTTGGTCAGGTCTGGCTTTAAATTCGTTACAGTATTAATATTCCACTTAATGAGATAAATTCGGAAATCGCGAGATTTTCTGTACGACAATTCGGAAATATATTTCTGGATTCTCTGCTACGTATAACTGGAAAACTATCTTACGTGTTCACTAATATTTCAACAAGGTGATGCGCTATGGTATGAAAATGTCCACATTGATAATCAACTCTAATCCTTTATGATGAATGAAATTAGTTAAATAGTGAAATCTAGAAGAAAACTCAAATGACTACATAAAACTACCTTACTTTTCAGAACTGGGTTTGCTATTTTTTAATACGAAATCGGATTTTACAATACTGAATCTTGATCACTACTGAAAATTTGTAAGCACAAATACAAACATTTATTCGGGTCGATTCTTTTGTCAGTAGCAAACTTGTATCATAGCCAAAAAGCTTGCACAGCAAAATCTAGCTCAATTTTGTAGAATGCTTCTACACAATTGTGCGATATTTTGCTGTGAAAATTGTCTAGCCACTGAAAAACAGAATTGAAACAATTATTAAATTGCGTTTACAAGGCAAGGTAAAACATGGTAAAACATGAAAATCGATTGAAAGTTTAGTACCTTTGTTTTGAAAAGTGTTTGCAAAACTGAATATGAAGCCATCCAATAAAAGCCAGCAACTGTGTATGGTGAAATACCAATTGGGCAGCATTAAAGGCACTAAAGTGAAACACTGGGCTCTGGTAGCGAAGATTATGCCATTTGTAGAATGAAATGTCATGAATGTCAGAGGGTTCGAGCTAAATTTCGAAAACGGCGTTGAACGCGTTCATACCCTCGCGAATTTCGCAATTTTTCTGCGAATAAAATGGCTCCCAGTCGAACCGGACCAATCGTTGATGCAGAACCATGTCAGCAGCCATTTTATTCACAGAAAAATTGCGAAATTCGCGAGGGTATGAACAAGGCTTTAATGGAAAGGAGCTGGTGCTGTATGGAAGAAGTGAAGTGATGATTCGTGAACTGTGAGCTTACCTGCGAAGGATGAAACCATTCTGGAGGCTCGCCTGGAATCTGGATGGGGGTGCGAGCAGTGAAAACGTGGTGTGATGTTCGAGACCAAGCTCCATGATAAGAAAATTCGACGAGGAATCGCACTAGGAAAGACCTTGTTGTGAATAATAAATTTGTGACATTAAGGGTAATGAATGTTAATGTTGATGACTCTAAAAAAAGGACACATCTTCCAAAGACATAAAACAAGCTCATCAGCCCACACTGAGAACGTTAGTCAAGAAGTATCAAGACATCTCGGAAGTCAGACAAGGAAAAAAGGATAGAACGATAGTCGTTCAGTACAAGATAAGACACTTATGGGATTTTCCCTAACAGACTTCCGCTCACTCAGAAGGTGGGTGCTGACAAAAAAGTCAGCGACATGAAGATGGAGTTATTCCGAGAGTACATGGTCCTCTGCAGTCGTGCTGGTGGAGAAGAAAGATGGATCAACCCGCTTTTGCATAGATTATCGTCAACCGAAAAATATGACGAAGAAGGACAATTATATACGCTCTCTCGAGGATTGATGACACAATAGACACGGTGGTTGGTTCTACAATATTCCGAATCCAGGAAAAAAAAAACGAAAAAAACCGGAAAAAATACCCCCGAAAAAAAAAACGAAAAAAAAAGTCCGGAAAAAATACACCGTGGAAAAAAAATACGGAAAAAAATCCCGGGAAAAAACCCCCAGAAAAAAAAAAACGGAAAAAATACCCCTATATGCGATAACAATGGCAAGTACATGTACACATACAATACCAATAAAAATTTTAACCTATCCTTTTCATCGTCGACGACCAAAAAAGTCGATTTTTATATTTTTATGACTCGATTGTTCCTGAAGGAACTAACCTGCTGACAGATTCGCCTTTTTGCAAGGCTGGAAAATCTGTATTGTAAAATGAATCAAATATGGTCTAGTTTCTAACATGACACACAGTTGAAATTACATTACTTTTTGTGTACTGACCATTGTTATCGCATATAGGGGTTTTATTATTTTTTTTTTCGGGGGTATTTTTTCCGTTTTTTTTTTTTGTTTCAATTTACGTATGTTTTTTCGAACAATGATTCAGCAACTATTCAATTATCAATATAGGTGTGCATTCGATTATTAGATTGACATTTGAAAAAAAACTGCATGGTATTGTCTCCCACGTTATTGGAAAAATGTAAAATTAGGCATTTGCTGATTTTTACCACTTACTGAGACATTCCAGGAAAATGTAAGCAGTTTCCTTCTATCCACACTTCTCTCTCATACGCATCCTCTCCTCAACCTCCTCGCTAGCTCTAAACATGTTTTTCCAAATTTCCATTCTACTTATTTTGGTTTATTTTTCATTCTAAACTTCAAGGGGATTTTCCACCTCTCTAAGGATTAACGAAAAACTGTTATGAATTTTTTTAAAATCTTTATGTACTTATATAAAGCACCTGAGGAGGTCTAGGAGACACTCCCTTTTATCAAATAGGCATCAAGGTGTGAATAATTGGTATATCTTTTATGACTTGAACAATATCTGCATGTTATGCAAACCTTGTTTACATTATCATTATTTATTATTTGATTGCTTTCGCCAATATTTATGTTCTTCATATCTAGTGTAAACTACCTACTGCGTGCTACAGCCGAAAAAAAATTAGGGTAGGAATTATAATTTCTGACTTAAGACCATTGGTTTTCGGATTATCCAGTTATTTGGCATTGTTTATAGGGGATTATTTCTCTCTAAAACATCAACATGTTAAAAACTGTTTGTAGTCATTGAATATTGAAGCTAGAGTCATCTATATTTGAGTAGTTCAAGCTAACCAGCACAGTAATGGTCTCCGTTCTTTTTGAAAATTAATATAGTAGAAAACTGCAGTAGGTATTCTATGTTACAAATGACTACTAGAAGATGGCGCTTTATGGGACTAATTCTCAAATGATTAAGTTTACTTGCTTCATGATTAATTTTCTTTTCGTTCATGTTCAAGAGTTTTCATCACATAACTCACAAACCAATTCATCGTTTTTCTTTTGGTTTGCCAGTGATACCTATACCCTTTCTCTCTAATGGAGAAATTATGTTTTCCCTGCCACTGCAGTGGCAACGGAATCACCGACTGTTATTGTTTGACAATAGTTTTGGTAACATTGTTTTAGATACCTCGACAGGAATAATCGGGAATCATCATTGATGGAGCAATTTTTTGTGAGTTTTTCCCTCCATTTCTTAGAGCACTTGTTACATACTCACTTTTCTCAGGTTTTTCATTCAAAAGTAAAGTATAGATAGCAATTAGATCCAAAAAAATCCTTCAATTTATGATTGACTTGCTAGTTTATAGTAGGGGAATTGACAATTAACCTACCCCAGTCCAGCCAAGTTCAACCCTGCCTACCGATTCTCATTGGACGGTCCGACGACAAGCGACTAGCGACTGGCTCACTTCAATGACTTCACACGAAGAAACGAGATGAATTTCAAGTCGCTATCTGGGCCTATATCTGCGTTTTACCATTATTACAGGTTTTACGTCCGGTTGTCTTGTTGTTTATATTCCAGTCTCTAGTGAAACGACTAAATTTCGGAGTGTCTCAAAAGTACGGATATTACTTACAAGCTTTGGTGTTGATTGAAAAACGTTACTGTCGAGTAGTCGAGTTGATTAAATAGGTACCTATACGTTTTGTGATAAACCATATACTCACGATTATGTGCTAATCATCGCGAGAATAACTATTGTGGATGCGTGAATAAGTCAAGATATTTATCCCGTTTTTCGCTTTTATTTATTCTCATTCAAGCGAATGCATTGATTCATTCCATAGGTGAGTACAATTTTGTTCTGATATCCTCCCCCTTTTGAGAGGTTAGGAAGTCATAACAGAAACGGAGCAATTTCTGAAAGGAAATGTTTCAGAGATGAGATCTTTGTTTATTTCTTAGGTCCTTGTCATTTTTCCAATTTTATACATATTTCTTTGAATGGGAAGTCTGTTGACTGCTCTTTGTAGAGGAATACTTCCACTTTTTTGTTAATTTTCAATGTTTTATTCCAAATATTATCACCAAAACTGGTTTGCATATAAGAGGTAGGTAGTCTACTTTTGGTTTATTTTATGTTACGCATACGATATTAACAGATTGGAATATTGAAAGGTTCTTTGCAGTTCTTTGAAGACTACAAAAATATTTGCAAAATAATGAATTGGGGTTCTTTAACTCTACATTCAGCATAGATAATTATTTGATTATTTTGTGACAACGAAATAATTTTGAATGAGGGAACTGTGTCCAGGAATGGGATTGGCAAAGATAGTTTAGTGACCAAAGACGATTCTGATATCTGGGTACTTCAAGCTAACAAACTTCTGTGCCTTCTTTTTATGTGTTGCTGAAATAAACCTACTTACACCGATTATTTAAATCCTATCTAGATAGGTACGAATGATCTAATTTCATGATTCTTATTTTTTATTGAAAGGCCAAACTTTTCGAATATTCGTCATTGTTAGAAATATTTCTCACTTCGGAAATCTGAAGTACCAACTGAAACTTCAGAAGTTTCAGTTGATACGTCTAGAAGACTACTTCGACCACGCCACTGAAGATGACTGCCGCAGTTGCAGTGGAAACGTTTGGAGATTTTAATCAGAGCAGACCACAGCAAAACCCGTAAACCTACCAAAACAATCTTTGTATTAGTTCATAAACAGAGTTTAGCCAGTATTTCAGGAGTATGTTGATGATTAATAAGTATAAAAACAACGACTTTTTGAATATAATAGCGTAACATTAAAAAAAGGCATTTTGTAACAAAAATACCTTGCGAAATATGTGTAAAACTTGTACTTACTTATTTAAATAGCCAATAATGAATCACTCGGAACTCCCAAATATGGCTTTGGATATTTTATATCAAATCAAATTTCTCTGTTTTATTTCTCTTGACCTATTAGTTTATAGATAAAATGATTTTTTCGGATCTGACAAACTCAATTCTGACCGCTACTGGACATTGACATGCCTATCTTCGTTAATTTGTTTTCCGACTTTTTCCATTCGCGATTTCTTTAGAAACATCTCACTGTTAGTGGATTTTCTCTTTTCAGCCATTTTTGGTGTAGAAAAACCCTCGCCTACGCATTGAATCGCCTTAGAACGTACATAAGTCTTAATGATAAGGCACATGAGTTCTCATTATCGGACATTGTAAATCAAAATACAATTATTTTAGACACTGAAAGTAATCAAACAAAAAGAATTTTTCTGGAAATGATACATATCAACGAAAATAAAGAATCAATGAACAAAAAAACAGATTTAAACAATCTCAGTCAAATTTATTTCAACCTTTTTAAATTGAATGATAAGTAATCAAATATATATTTTCATCATCATTGTCATACATCTAACGTCATGTTTTTCTGTCCGTTTGGTTTCAATTTCATTTTAATTATCACGTTAGTACGTACAAATCTCGGTACAAACATTACGGAAGTGAAACACTCCCCGTAGAAATCCTGATTTGGTATACAATTTTTAAAGAAGTGAAACACCCCCGATATCCACTTGATATCTAAAAAAATCGCAAATGATACTGTTAGAAACAAATCACACCTCTCATTTACATTTGGTTGTCAACGAATGAAGAATTGCGCTAAAATTCCTCAAAAGGAATGAAATTTCGATGAAACTGCACCCGTATGCTTGAATAAATTACTGGCAACCGATGTGTGCAGCAATTTTTTTGACCTTGGAATTATGAAGGAAATCTTGAAATCCGAATGAAATCCTGAAATTCCTTATGAAATCCAGGAATCTCTGGTGAAATTCAGAAATCGTACAGGAAATCTTGAAATCCGAATGAAATCATGAAATTCATATGAAATCCAGAAATCTTTAGTGAATTCCAGAAAACCTAGAGGAAATCTTGAAATTTCTTATGAAATCCAAAAATCCGTTCAAAAGTTCTGAAATCCAATTGAAATCCCTCAAATGAAAAGTTTGGTGAAACACCCCTCGATTTCAGAGCTCCTAAAAAACATTTCTAACCATATTCAGAACGTGATGAGACCGAAAGCATCACAAATTCACCATTTTTGTTTCATATGATTTTCCAACACCATCAGCCCAATGACCGATACTCAATCAATACTCACCACATATGTGATTTAATCAGTAAAAAAAAGGTGCTGAGAAATTATTTTTAACCGTGTTCAATACTTTATGCGACCGAGAGCATTATAATTTCTCAATTTTTTGACCAGAAACAGGTCCTTTGCATTTCTCAGGTTAAGTGGGCTGAAGTCGGAAACCGAGGGATTCATGATGGCCTGCTAAGATGGTGTCTTCATCACCCTCGTCTACCGTAGTCGCGTGATGGGTATAGAGGTTCCTGACAGTAGATGCAGCTGAGACCATGATGCATTTGCTGTCAGCCTGTCCAGATTATGCGGTCTCAGCCTATATCGACAGGCATAACGCGGTGCTACGAGTGTTGTACTACCATCTACGACACTCGTACGGTATAGACGAGACACCGGTGTTTCCTTATGCTCTGTGAAATATTGAGGTCGTTGTGGGAAATGAAAAGTGCCGAACTTATTGGAACTATTCATTCCCCACCCTCAGACAAATACAAACCAACGAAGCTGATGTAGTCCTTGACTAACAGACTATATAAGACGATTTTTATCTAGATGTTTCCCTCTTGGTCTGAACTATCATCATCTTGTGACAATACAAGCACAATGCTAGGCGTTTTTCGTGGTAAAATGATGGTTCTTATTCGGCAATGAAAGGCATTAATTCAGGCGTTTTTGAAATAATTTATGCAACATTACTCAACGAGTAATTAACTCTTGGACACAATAATCCTGATATTTCTATCAGAAATGTATTCTCAACCACACTTGCAATTCCTATTATTGATAGCAGTAGTTTTCAAAACTAGGATTTCCAAAGAAAACGCTTGCATCGCCATCTATTGCCATATTTGACGGAGGTGCCCCATTAAATCGGTTAAATGTACCTGTAAAACCAAACAAAAATACGATTCTTCTTCTTGAATGCATGATCTCTGAGTTTCAAAGGTATGATCGAAACTCTCATTTGGAGTTTGTATACACTCCAGTAGATTCTGGTCATCTCCAAAGATAAAACGGAAGAAAGTGAAAAGTTATAATTTATGAGATTGGTTTAAAAAAATTTCTGTTTCTGATATCTCTCACATCACATCGATACAAGGGCTTTTTGACGTTGTATATGTAGGCTATTTTGTTTCCGTCTTCACCGTTTTTTTTGCACAATTTTAATATATCGGGGGTCTGGAATACTTTAGTTGCATTGACCTCAGCCAAAAACTTAACGTGAAAAAGTTCTGATAGAAACGCGTCGTTATTGACCCTGTATAGCAAGCTGTTTACTCGCTTTGGGCTTGAAATTCCCGAAAGCATGTAGTCATATTCACAAAGTTCTTCTACGGAACAGAGATGATTGATGATCATAGTTGGAACAAACACATTATTGATTCAACTGGGCCAGTATAGTTGGCTCGGAAGGTGAATAAATAATGTTGAATAGGGGTGCGGGTATCGATCAAACTTGAAAAAGTGCCTTGGGGTGCACTGCCGTTAGCTAATGAACGGTGGCTAATGTGTTTTACGTACTTTTTTTATAACAATACGAGTATGATGATACTGATATTCTGAGAAATCAATAAGGTTATGCTCAGTTATTCTCGAGGAGTAAATTGAGTACAATAATACATTTTCTCCAGGTGTTTTCTTGCGTGTTGGTAGCTTCAAAATATTGCAGGTCTATGCGTTAGACTCGTCCTGAATATACTCACACGGTAATTTTCAATCTATGCATTAACTTCGAAAATGATTTACTGAAGTGAAAATTTGATAATTGCCAATTATAATGCGCTTTCAACTCGATCAGGAAACGCTGGTGACAAATGTAGGAAATTTCAAATGAGAATTGGATGTGAAAAAAGTTAGCAATGACACTTGACACAGAATCGATGAAACCTATATCAGTAATTGGCGAATAATTATCGCAGATTTGTTAATAATTTTCGGTCACCGTAACGATAAAATTTTATGTTTATTCGTCTGGTTATATTAGTGGCCGTGCTTAATATGAGGTTACCACTGCCACAGCCCCATCTAAAAAAACCAAGAGCGCGAAAAATGTATTCACGTCAAATTCGCGATATTTATTATTTTCTGGCGAGTGGCCCTACATCTAAATTGACCGAGAAGGACCATTCTCTGGCTGTTTGTTACACTCTGTTAATAGTACATGTCATTCGAGCTTCAGAAGTCCCGTTGCGCTGATTACTTCCAAGAATAATGGTCAACTGGTCACAGAGATGAGTTAGTTGTCTTTTAATAACATTGTTGAAAGATGACTAATGTGGAAATATTTTCGTGATGAATTTATTGTTTGCAAATTGCATCAATATCCTCAGTTACTATGCAACTCAAGAAGTTGTCAGGCTTTCTTGATTGTTCAAAAAGTTAACTTCAATTAGTACACCCAACTATTCCGAAGGAACTCGTGCTTTGTATAATTTAAAATGATGGTAATGATATATAAGTGATTCTGATATTTCAGTATGGTGAATAGTTGAAATTTGTATCGAATTGGATTTTTGGAACCATCGATCAGGATCGTCTCCACTAGTTTATTACTACCACCAAGTGGCCTCATATTTTAACCGACTACTATGATCTTGGCCTTGTTTTTCTCAGCGTTGGGGAAGATGTATTCCTCCACGATCATCGAAGAATTCGTCAATTCTAAAATCAAATTTTATAACAAAATACTAACACTCTACTGGAATTAGAGAAATCTTCAACAGCTCCGTCTCTATGTAATTTAATTGAATCTTTTTCTAGTTATTGAAAACTATTCTCAGAAATGTATAGCAACAATAACGTTAGCCTTGACTGTCATCGTATTAGATACAGTTTTTAATTAATTTATTAATCGGGAATAATTTATCGAGTGATTCAGAAATGGAATGCTAAAAACGTCACTAAGAAGATAACGCTTCTGTGAACCATGATTTTTATTTCAATTTTCATTCCACAGGATTATAGCGTAGCGTAGAAAATAGAAACCTTTCAATCTTATTTTTTATGTATCTTTCTTTGTAGTAAATGAATGGTTAAGGTCACCCAGGATTATTACTTTCTTATGAAATTGTTAGTTGATTTTCATTCCATTCAGTTACAATTTTTGATCGTGGAAAAATTATAGTCTGTTACTTACTCGGTTAGAATGAAAATTCGTTATGTTCATGGTTCCTCCCGCTTGCCTTTCATCTTGCCCTCGGAACTTCCCACTCGCATCTTTGTTACAAAATATAATATTTTGTTTTGGACTTCTAACACGACGAATCAAGGTTACTGTTGAAACCAGAACGCTAGGTATAAAAATAAACATATGTACCAAAAAGGACATGAAGAATATGATCTGGTCCATCAAGAACTGTTCTGAAGTTTTCGCATATACAGGGTGTTATTCAAGTACGTAGCCAAACTTGAAGTACTGATTCTTCAAATGATTCTAAGACTAAAAGTTCATATAAGCATTTCAAGATACAGGGTGTCAAAATTTTTAAAAGAAATCTTTTTTTCTTAAATATCTTAATAATCCTAATACCAATTTTATTGAAATTGATATTAAAGTTCATGAAGGGCTGATTTAGCCCTAACTATATCAAAAATATCATGTGCAATGGCGTCCCGGATGGCACCGTAACCAAAATTTTTGACTGAAAAAATGTGCGCTACTGATTTTTTGCAATTTTTGTATTTGTTTCACATTGAGCTACTGTAATTACCAATGTTTTTTATCTAGAATTTTTTTCATCTTGGTTTGTTTTTGAGAAAAATATAAAAATCACTTTTATGTAAAACCCTGGGACAACACAAAAAACATTTCAACTACTAAACCATCAAAAACTGTGTTACTGTTTTTTCCGTTTAAATAGTCTTATCCAGTCTTAGAATTTTCATCAAAATTAATGCAATAATAATAGTAATACGGAAACGACGATTTCTTTTGAAAACACCGTGTATCTTGAAAACGAAGCATTACTGGACCTATTTTTATATAAACTTTTCGTCTTAGATTCATTCGAAAAATCACCTTCAAGTTTGGCCACGTACTTACATAACACCCTGTATATTGCTACGAAGTAGAATCATGCTACGCCTCTGAATTCCCAGAAGAAAGCCAAAATCACAATGGATATTGAGTGGCTGATTGTTTTTCGAACTTCCGGCTCTGGCTTTATGGCAAGGAACGGAAGAAATGGCAAGATATCCGAAACGCTCGGCACAGAACAGATCCTGGTGCTGGGGAGGAAATTTTTGAATGAATTGAAAGCCATAAAGATGAAACCTGGAAGAGGAAACTCAAAAGCCTCAACGCGGGAAACATTTTCCTGTGGCAGAAGACTAGGTGCCTCCAAAAAAGGCGAATGGATATTCCTGCCGTGGGGAATGGTCGATTGCAAGCGATGATGGATCAGGGGAAAGGCGAGAATACTTTCTGAACGCCTTCCGGGCCGATGCAGACGGAAACGAAACCAGGGAAGCCTTAGAGTTAAGACAAGCCCCAAATGTTAACCAAGATAGGCGCACCTAAGCTTCCTAGGAATGAAGCATCAGGTATGGACGTTATTCTGCTCAGGAACCTTCCATAGAAAGTTCTGGCCCAGTTTATCCACATTATAAATGGTATTATGGAGTGGTAGCACTATCAGCAATTCCTGATGCATCTATAGATTGTCTCGATACTAAAAGCGGGAAAGTTCCAAGAAGAAATCAAGAGCTACCGCCCCATTTCACTGTTGAAGATCTCGGATGAGCAGTTCAGTTTCACGGCATGAGAAAGTGTTTCCTACGAAACCTCAGCACAGTGATGGTCCTGTTGGACATACAAAAGGTCGGTCTTCTATACCGTCTGGATGGAGGGTTTTGTGACCAAGATGTTGAGATCAGACATGCCAATAAGGCAATAAGGCGGGCCGAAGCAGGGGAGTCGCAAGGACCTTGCATGTCGCTACTTTTCTATCGTAATTTACGACTTTTCAATATCCACGTCAATTTTCGCTCAGGAGAGTCCCAGGTGGCAACACACTGTGACGGACAATAATACGTGCCGTACGTGGCGAAGAACAAAATAGTGTAATCCGGGAAAACAGACCGCATAAACTTCCAAGAAAGAGAAACGTAGCAACATGGAGATCACAGGGGGTAATAGCTCTGGACATCTGGATCGAAGAGCCAGGCTCCGTACGATACCTAGGGGTACAATAGGAAAATATTCGTCAAACGCGTCAGCTTGGATATTTAACAAGCTGCGGAGCCGATAAAACATACCCATTGATAGCGAGGAGTTCCAAGCTATAGCAAGGGAGAACAAATATTGATCCATAAACATGCCATCGATGATCTATGCTTGTCTAATATTTTGTTACTGCCCCACGTACCAGATGGTGCGGCTGGAGAGGATGCAAAATGGAGTGCTTCGTCACTGACAGTGACAGGTGCATTCGGCTAGCCACACTGCATGAGCTAACCAATCTAGAGACTGTCAGGGAATACATAAGAAAGATCGCAGACACATTCTATAGACATCACAACCTTGGAAGTCCTCTGACCAAGGACATTACCAAGCTCGATAGCTACCATAATGCCCCGAGAAAGCATCACAGGCTCATATTGGATTTGATCCATAAACACCTAGAAGATGACTAGGATGATGCACAATGTCTAAAACGTTTTTTTCGGAGTTTTTCCGGAACCTATTACTTCCACGACATACCAATGAACGGATGCTAGCGAATAATCCACGCATTACCCCTGAGTAACTCAGAGGAGGCAGGGAAGTATCCAAAATGAGACCAAACCACTTACGTGCATATGGCCCACTCTCAGGACAGACGTTGGTCGGTTTTGTACGCCCACTGGAGACAGGAGGGCATGATTAAAACCCCTTTCCCTGAAAGCGGTTAAAACCGAACCTAGCCCCACCTTACAGTCACAGTGCAGTGTTTAATGTGTCTATTATACATAATAGTAATTATGTACGTAAATGGGCCGTTGTGGCATTCGGGTAGAGCACTCGCTTCTTAATCCACCCGTTGGTGCATGGTTTCAAATCAGCAGGATCACCGGTCTCATGCATGACATCACACGTTCGAAAAGTTAAAGGTCTTCCCTAGCTGTCACAGACTTCTGAGGGTTGTGCTCGTAACGGTGCAGCCGATTGACAGAAATAACCATGTTAACCACAACAAAAAAATGTGTGTGCTACATTTCATTCATATTCATGTTTTATAATAATATAATAATAGAGTGTACCCCAAGACATAGCCTGTGCGGGTAGAGAACGGCTATTATTATTATTTGTCGTTGCTCTCCGGGGCGACTCACTGGTTTTTGTTGGCGTATTCAATTTTCAGCTTTAGGAAAACCCGACAAATCTACAGCACCATTCGTATGTTGAAACATTTTTCAATTTTTTTTTGCTTTGCTTTGGTGCTATAGAAGCATCTCGACGAACAAATAATCAAGTTGGACCATCGATCGAAGTGGCTCTGGTCATTCTCCGAGGTTCAGGCGGTTATTTCGGTATATAAGCGAGCAAAACGAATCGGAGAAGGATCGAAACAATACGGTCAGTAGAGTTGAGTGAGTTATTCATCCTCTCTCATAACTTTCATTCATTTGGATTTCTCTCTGCAATAATTATAGATCTCGCTCTCATATCCTCTTCCGCGTTAAATCGGAAGACAATTCAAAAGGCCATTTACGTCGAACTCATGAAATACCTGAAACTCTGAGGAATTGGTATTATTTCCATCAACGGTAACATGTTTGCGCACGTGATACACATAAATGCAGCACGTGGAAACCTTTTTCAATATGTTTATTGGTTATATATGATATGCTCATGAGTTATGTAATAACTTTTTTAGAAACGAATTGTTGTCGGATTTATTGAAATTAGAAGTTTATAACATTTGGTCAAATTCATGAAAAATGTATCCCATAGGTTTCCACAGTTGAAGAGGAAATTTTCTTAAAATTTAAAGAATTGAAGATGGCGGACTGGTTTTTTATTTGGTCAGGCAAAGTGTTCGATCTCGTTGACTAGGGAGTACTTTCCTAAAGGTTACAACCTACTAAGTTCAGTAATATCACACATTTTTATGTTCATTCTTTTAGTTCTGAATATTACGAAATTTTCCTTTTCGTGGAATCTACAAAATAAGAAACACAAAATTTCACAATTTTTGATATCTTTGGTTAAGCCTTGCCAATTGAATTTTTCTTTAATTCGTCTTATTGTTTCATTTATGCCACGATGAAGATTCACTTTTCCTGAGTGGTAATGATCAAGAATTACGGGAATTTCATCTGGAATTCAGTCTTTGTCATTGTAAATGAAACAGAGTATTTCGAGAATAGGGAGTTCTAAATTCTTTTCAACAAAGTATGTCTTTGAGAGGTCGAGTTTATTCTGATTTTTATAAAGAATGTAAAACAAATGTTGGTTGACTGCATCGGGATTGTAAGGTATCGCGATGATATAGTATTTTCTGTCTTTCACTGATTTGCTACTTAAAATATTGATTTTGTCGTCAGTGAAGTCTGCCTGTTCTTCAAAAAGGTCTTCGATGATTTCATAATGAAAATCTTGTAATTTCTTTTGCCAAAAGAATGTATTGATATTTTTATTTGATTTGTCCAATAATTGAGTATTGACAAATTCGATTTTTGAGTAGTCAATAATCGATTTTGTTTTAAAAAGATTGACGAATGTTCCGAATTCACTGGCAATTCGTTCTACATCTGGTTCGTGTGTCTGATTGTCTGTGTCAGGGTTTTCATTTAAATTTTCTTTTTCCAAATGAAGGATTTTTGATTGAAATTGTGCACATTGGTCAAAGTGATTGATCTTGATTCGTGAAAGTGCGTCCGCGTTCTTGTTAACTTTTCCGAGCTTGAGGTTATTGATTGAAAATTCCTGTAAAGGTTCAAGTGATAGTTCAGAAAAATTTACTATTTTTGGGATCGCGTTCACATTGATTATTGATGTAAAAAATTCACCTTTATGTTTTATTTTGACAATGGCATTCGGTAAGAGGACTTTTTCAATTTCCTGTGCTATCAGTATAGCATCAGTTTCTCACATTACATTTCAATTTGAAGACTCGTTCAGTGCGACGCTCAATTGAAATTTGATTTTGATTTTCGTGAATTTGTTCTGGTTTGACCGTTTCTGGTTGTTTGTTGTCATCGGCAACTTTGAAAAGAGGAACAGTTTTGAAATTGGTAATAAGCTGTTTATTCTTGAGATCTACTATACAATTATAGTGTTCTAAGAAATCGGAGCCTAAAACTTCGTCGAATTCGATGTCAAGGTTGTGAACGTATATCTTGTGGGGATCAGTGTTGATTATTTTCTGGTCGGTAATGCCTTGATTTGAAATGTTTTCTGGGAAACGTGTTCGATAATTTTCGCAAGTTTTGGGTTTAAAAATGGATAGTCCTGCACCTGTATCTATCAGAATTTTGAAAGTATTGGTAATATCGTTGATATAATAAAGATTTTTTTAATTCACTGGTAAAAGTGGTCTTAGATGAACTGTTGTTCTGGGAAGTTCAGTGTCGGATCGAAGTTGTCTAAATTCATTGTCTGAATTTGGGTTTGTAGATGGGCTATAGTTTGGTCTGGGGATTCCTGTTGGAAATTGTATGGAGGATCGCCCTTTATTTGGTCTGACTGAAAATTTTGGGTGTCAAAGTTCTGGGAAATATCATCGTAAGGGTTTTGAATTTCAAAATTCATTGTTTCGAATTGGTTTTGGCCATTATCAGTATAACAGTCTGCTTGATATTCGAAGGTGGGTTCGGAGCTACTAGCAGTAAAGTAGTTTCCTTGATTCTGATCATAATCGTCATAGTACTGAGGATCGAATTGATGGTAGTTCATATGGTAGGTTTTCTGGTTATTTGGTTGATAGTTTGGATTAGGTTGTATCGTGGAGGGTCTCTGATTGTTGAATGTTGGGTTTGGTTTAATGACCGAAGGTCTGTTTTGTTGAAATTGATTTTGATGATATTGATTTTGGGGTTGTGGTGATCTTTGATTAAGACCAGGTTGTTGAAAGGTTCTTTGATAATTTGTGTTCTGAACTGGAGGTCTTTGAAAGGTTGATCTGGAGAAGTTCTGGTCATTTTGGCTTGAATTATCGTTTATAGAATGTTCCATGCGACCACAGAAAGAACAATTTTTCAAGGGTTGATTTGGGTTTGGTTTCCGAATGGGTACTTGGCTTTGATTGCGATTCGATTGCAATTTCTGGTTTTCAGAGTACGATAATTGGAGTTCGCGTGTGATTCCCAGGTTTCGCCGAAAGCATATTTGGAGGATTTCCTGCCCTAACTATTTGCCTATTTTTGGGTCAAGTCCAGTCAGAAGGGTGTTCAGGGTCATGGTCTCGACAAGATGTGATTGTGCGGTTTTCTGTTATCTATTCATGGGTTGTTTGTTGATTGATGCGTGCATTTTTGCATTGTGTGATTGCAAACGAGAAACAAAAGTTAATGCCGACTCACTTGGTAGTTGGCGTATTCTTTGTAAATCTTGAATCAATGCTGTGAGATCTCTAGAATCACCAAAATGGGTTTCCAAAAAGTATTTAATTTCGTCCCATGTTGATGGGTTTCGAGAGTCCACTAATTCAGCTACTTTTGCGCAGTTTTTTTGATCTTGCACGGCCATCGTGTGAGCAGTATCACACGCTTGTAAAAACGTTGTGAGGAGAATTGGATTTCCATCGTACTTAGGTACTATGGAGAATATTTCGCAAAGGTAGGTATTAATTATTGTTGAGTTCCTTGAGAATAAGCTGTTGTATCTATGCCATCTTCCACAGTGATATTTTTGTGAATTTATCTAATCAGCAGATGATTACCTGCATTCCATCCAGCCGATTTTAATACATATTTTAGTGCAACTCGATCATATACATTGAAGAATCACAAATAGGCCAAATACAGATTCAGTCTTATGTCTTGGGCAACGAAATATAATCAAAATGCCACGAGTTACATAACAAACCGCAGTAACGAATAAAGGTCGAATTAAGTTTCTTGAATGTTCACTTTTCCATCTTGATTGAACTGAATCACTGTAGGTAGGTACTTATTTCTTGACTATAATGTAACAAACATTGCAACATGTTGAAGCAAATTGTACGTCCGCTGATATGGAAACTATTACGGCTAGATTATTATAATAACATAGAAAGTGAGAGTTAGCTATTGTTTACAAAACTGTGTTTGATATTGTGTCTTGCTTCGGTCCTTGTCATGAGTGATGAGTTCATTTATTTATTTTGCTTATCTCCATCTGTAGCCATACCATACATACTCTTAATTCGAGTAATGATCGTTACGGTTTTCATTGTCCATTAAGGACGTTGATACGTTTTATGCTCTAACTTTATGTGCAAATTCAAATAAGTGCGACGAGTGTTAATTAACAGAGTGTCAATATACAGGGTGTATTCTCTACATTGTATAGACGAACTGAAAACTTTTTTATTAAAATTTTAAAATTTCTCAACAACCATTGACAATTCTGACTTAACCTTGGTAGGTACTTCGAGCATTTTTATTATTTTTTGTTCATTCTTTCAATCAATTTCATTGATATAATCACTATGCACTGTGCATGCTCGTATTTTAGATATTGTATTGAGAAAGTTCTTCATATTCCTGATAAGATAGGTTTAGACAAGTTTGAGTAATTCTTTAAATGCTTGGAACAAATCGACTTTCTGAACAGAGAAAATGTGATCATTGTAGGTGATTTCAATGTACCAAAATTTATTGATAGAGACTTGTCTGATCGTCGACCATATACATATACCTACTGAATTTTTTCGATTTGAATAACATCAATACAATGACGTAGGAAACAATTATGAGATGTTACTGGATTTAGTAGTTGTATCTCAACTAGAGTGCGAAGTGTCAAGAGATGACCTACCTCTTGTACCAGAAGATGGTCATCACCCAGCTCTCATAATTAAAATAAAAATATATATTTGAGAGAATAAAAGATTTCCTCGAACTTATCTCAAAGATCGTATAATTTCAGAAAAGCTTCTTTTCTCGAATTTTATAAGGATATCTTAAAAACAAATTGGGATTTCTCAAACTATCAATGATGTGAATGTGGTCTTGATAAGTTTAATGAACACTTTTTCCAATTATTTGACAAGCACATTGCTTTATATAGAAATTTGAGCCATAAATATCCTCCATTGTTCAATTCCACTATAATTAAGAACATCAAACTAAAATCGAAGCATAGAAAATTATTAAAATAATATGGAATAGATCTTGATTTATTACATTTCAAAACACTTAGACATCTGATAGAACAACAATCAGAGAAGGATGTATACAGTTATTAGTTTCAAATGATAGTCGACGCCTTTGGTCATATACAGGGTGTTCCAAATTAAGTCGGCACCATTGTCAACTCCGTTATTATTGATGCTACGAATTCGGTTAAATGGGCAAACTAGTAGCATTTTTAATGGCCTTCTCGATGCCGAAACCAAAAAAAATTAACGGTCGCGTTTTCAGAATATTTCATAAAATGATATTTCTTTCAATGGAACACCCAATAATTTTTCATGCATTTCACTTCGTAATAACATTCTCAACAACAAATCTCATTTGACTTCTTTTCGTTAAGGTGAATAGTTTTATTAATAGGAAACGTTTATAACAAACGGATTTGATAAAGCGCTATAAAATATCGAGTAAATGTTCAAAAACATCGCCCTCTTGTTGAACACATATTTGGGCCCTTCTATTGACACTACGTGTGGCATTCAATACAGTTCGGACGTCAATTCTATTAATTATAGTTTCAATATAATTTTTCAGTTCATCACTTTCATTTTGTACACCTCATTTTTTAGAAATATCCAAAAATAAAAATATAGAAGAGTCATGTCTGGTGAAGGAGGGAGCCACTTAACAGACCATTTGTAGCAATCCATCTGTTTCTAAAACAGCCTCGCAGCATTCTTTTTACACCACTGACATTATGTGCTGGTGCTCCATCCTGCTGAAAATAGATCATCTGACGAGCCTCCAGATCAAGATCATCGAAACTCATCCAACACTCTTCTTAATGTATTAATGTAACGGGGTCCGTTCAAAGAACCATGGTAGAAAAATGGACCGATAATGCTGCCTCTAAATAGACCACACCAATCATTAATACTAAATCGTAGACAATATAAAAAGAGTATGTTGCCATTTGAGAAATGGCAGTTGTGAGCATTTCTTTATGAGTACTACTCCGTTTTGAGTAAATTTTTGATAATTGTTGGAAAATATGGTTGCTGCAATTACATGAGAAGCTCAATTTTCAGTTGTATCTTACCTCGAACCTTCTTCTCGTAAATGTTGTCAGTTGTGATGATGATATTCATGGCCAACTTTGTTCGATTGAACAATCAATTGTATCTCCGCCATTTTTCAACCGATTTTCAATTTTGAAGAACGGTGTTATCACAAATTACGTTTTCTTCCGGATAATGGAAAAAATTGTAGAGGGTGTCATTTGAAAAAAAAAGTTTGGGGTCACTTCCGGTTAAACCGGATATTTAAAACTATAGAAAAATTGGGGGGCGTACCTCACCTCGTAGTCACCCGGAATAGTGCCGATTGTAAGTGGAATCTGGCAATTTTTTATTTTTCATGATTTTTATAGGTGTAGGTACCCCTTTAGACTTTTTTTTTTCGATTTTTCGAATAATTTTGTTTACGTCAAATGACTTCGAATTTACAGAGTGTTCTAATTTCATCCATCTGAATTAATTGACTTTCTCAGAAAAGTGCTCCGAAGTCTATCTTTCATTTGATGGCTCAGTCGGTTTTCTACTAGTATTTTTGTAATGAAAAAATCCTCTATTGATTGGACTTTAGCTCAACCTCGTCGATGCGTGTAAAGTTTTCCGTAAAATGAGTTTCAGTTGTTTCTGTTCCTAAAAATCCAGACAACCTAACTCCTTGTTCAAGTGGTTCAATTATTGATTGAAGTTTCTGTGCTACTTTCGATTTTATAATAAAAAAAATCGCTACCGAAATCAGTTACCTCCGTACATTGCTTGTCATTGATTTAAATTGTCTTGTGAAACTTTAAAGAAGTATGGTTATTTCGAAATAAGTAATTTAATATTTTCTACTTTGAATACTTTCTGTTTTTTTTTTTTTCGTGGAAATAACCTCTGTTGTATTGCTATTTTCTTGTAGTAACCGACTTATTTTTACTGAAACAACCATATTCAATATGGCCTGTTCTTGTACACAAATTGCATATTCTGTTTTTGTGTCGGCAGCTATCCTGACTATGGCCCATTTTGCCACAGCTATAGTACATAAGTACTGCATGCTTATTATCATTTGGAATTCTATTGAAAGGTAATATGTGACTACTGCTCGGTGTTGGCTGTGGGGGACATTGTTGGTATTCGATCGTCTCTTGTGTTTATGTTTTATTCTTGAGACATACCCCCAGTTTGTTGGGGTCTCGTATATTATGGATGCCTCAACGACTGACTTTAGATTAGAATTATTTATAGCATTCATTATAAGATAAACCTTATTAGAATCGGAAAAATTGAGTTTTAAATTTATTAATTTTCGACACATGATCAGAGTGAAATTCTTAAAATGATGTCCCTACGACTGGCTTATGGCTAGCAACAACCGTAAACAATTCGTATGAATTTCTTGTACGGATAGTAGAACACAATTACTGCTTCCAATCTGCCCAAGTATTCCGAGACCATCCTAATTCACACTGAATGCATGTAACACTCATGTCAGGTTTTTGCAGTACCCTGTCAGGAATTTTCATGTTAATTTGATCAAACTCAGGAATAACACTAGATAAAACAATACTAGAACTTGGCTGAATGTTAACAGATTGTGGCATATCGAGATGGTTGGCTTGACTTACAGATTGGCTTGCCGTATTCTCGAAGTTTTCCTTGATTTTTTTTTGTTCGCTGCCCATTACTTCAACTGGAAGAGCGTTTTCTGTGGTGTGAAGATCGCCTCTTTGATCTCTTCTTGGGTCTTGGTATCCTTCACCGCACTATTCACACTATTGTTCACTACTTTGTAGTGGGGGCCCGAAATAATACTCGTAGAACATAATAAACACCAATATTGCTATGTCACACCTTGCCTTCTCTCAAATCCAACAACTAATGAATGATCTATTCAATACAACCTTATTACCTTCTTATCTAACTATATTAGTCAGTCTGAGTCAGCTGCATTTCCTTAGGCGGATACTGCATAAAGAAATATATTATGGGCAGTTCAGACATGAAAAATTGACAGAATTAAATAAAAACACTTGTTTTCAAATATCCACAATACGAGGATATATTGAAAAATTCTTAGCCTACTACAGAACCAAACAAAATTTTAATGTCAAAATATTTTATTACTCAACATATTCTCCTCTTAATTGGATACATTTATTACAGCGAACCTGCAACGTTTCTAGACCTTTCAAAAAAAAAATTCTTGCTCTGCAAACCAGACCTCCACAGCTTTTATTACCTCCTCGTTGAAAGAAAATTTACGACTTTTTAAACTTTTTTTCAGTTGAGGAAAGAGATGATAGTCGGACGGAGCCAAATCTGGTGAATAATGGGGGTGTTCTAGTAATTCAAACCCTAAATCACGAATTTTTTGCATGGCAACATGAGATTTGTATGCAGGGGCGTTGTCCTGCAAAAACAAAACACCTTTGGATAGCTTTCCGCGTCTTTTCTATTTAATTTTTTCCCGTAGAGTGGTCAGTAATTGTTCAGTTATTGTTCTATCCTTATCCAAAGAATCAATCATGATTACTCCATGGCAATCTCAAAAAACTGAAGCAAGAACTTTTCCAGCAGATTTTTGGACACGAAACTTCTTATGTCTTGGAGAACCGGAGTGTCGCCATTCCATCGATTGTTGCTTTGTTTCTGGATCGCAGAAATGAACCCAAGTCTCATCCATAGTAACAATTTGATTTAAGAAGTCTACATCGTTTTCAAATCGAGCACAGATCGAACGCGATGCTACTACCCTTGCGTCAACATTCAAACATTTGGGGATCCATTTTGCAGCAATTTTTCTCATGTCCAAATTGACGTGAACTATATGATGAACGCGTTCGTATGAAATATTAAGAGCTTCAGATATCCGTTTCGATGGTCTATTAAAATGATGTCATGAACTGCATCGATATTTTCGGGGACCAACACAGAAACTGGCCTTACCGATCGGTCATCATCTTCAATGAAAAATTTACCTCTTTTGAAGCTTGCAGTCCAATTTTTCACGGTCGCATACGAAGGACATTGATCACCAAGGGTATTTAGCATATCTTCGTAAATCTGCTTACCTTTTAAATACAGGTACTTGATGATGGCCCGATACTCCAATTTTTCGATTTTCACAATTTCGGTGGACATATTTTTTCTTTTAATTTATTGCGTAACTCTCCTTTACTTTTTTGACGTCAAACTTTACACCGACACTTCTAATAAGTTATTGTTCGTTGCTATGGTAACGTAATATTTTGTTTATGCAAGGAACTGGTCTAGGCTAACTAGATATCAATACATCCTCGTATATTGCTATCATAACATGTTACGCGTTTCGCTATTCCTATAGCTTTTTCAAACATAACTGGTATTATGGTATTATGGTGAAATGGAAATTAATAAGTGAAATAAAAATGTCTGTATTTTTATTTCAGTTATTTATCATCATTATCATTATTTCAGTACTACTCGCTCAACGAAACGGCAATAAAACAATTTATGTCAATTATCTAATTATTTATATGAACATTTCTGCAATTCATTATTGAAAAAAACTTTTCTTGTACTGTTAGAAGTGTATATACCGGGTGGCTACGGAAGTATTGCCTACGGAATATCTCAGTTATTGTATGAAGTAGGTTTGTGAAATTTAGAGCGTAGATATAATGACGTAAGAGCTAGAATTTGAGCATATTGACATGTCGAAGTTAACTTCCGGTTTGACCGGCAGTAACATCAACTTTCTTATTTTAAATGGAAACCCTATTTTTTTTTTCGCTTTATTCAGCATTCAATTCCCTTTCTAATGACATATCACAAGTTGGTATCTAACCAGAAACTAGATCAGAAAAAAATTATTATTGAAATTCACCGAGTAGGCCGTGAAAGCAAAATGAAAGCCAAAACAATACTCTGTAGGTCCATAACTTAAATAGGAACATACAACTTTTTCTTGCCTGTACTATTCAGCATATCCATTCCTTTCTAATGATATAATAGAAAGTAATTTTATGAAATGAAATACCAAAAAATCCAATTATTATTATTCAAATAACAATAAAACAGATTTATCGAAAAAAAAAAATTCAAATTGATAGGATTAAAGATAAAATAAATTCAAAACAAATGTTCGAAATGCATTCCCTCAGCGTCAATACATTTATTGATATTTTCATGTAAAACGTTTCTCAACATTTGGGGCGTGATATCTTGGAAAGCTCTACGAATTTTTACTTCTAGCTCATGTAGAGTTGTAGGCTGTGTGGAATACACCCTATTTTTAAGATCAGGTGACATTGGTGGCCACCTGACTGGACCATGGGTTGTTATAAGTCTCTCTTGAATAATAATAATTGGATTTTTTGGTATTTCATTTCAAAAAATTACTTTCTATTATATCATTAGAAAGGAATGGTTGTGCTGAATAGTAAAGGCAAGAAAAAGTTGTATGTTCCCATTTAAGTTATGGACGTACAGAGTATTGTTTTTTCCCAATTTTTCCAATATTTTTTTTGTCGGCTTTTTATAACGCCGACGAATGAAAATAAAATATCACAGTAGTAGCAACTGATATCAAGTGACGTATGGTTTCCATAGCCAACTTTACAATTTTTGGCTTTCATTTTGCTTCCACGGCCTACTCGGTGAATTTCAATAATAATTTTTTTCTGATCTAGTTTCTGGTTAGATACCAACTTGTGATATGTCATTAGAAAGGGAATTGAATGCTGAATAAAGCGAAAAGAAAAAAAATAGGGTTTCCATTTAAAATAAGAAAGTTGATGTTACTTCCGGTCAGACCGGAAGTTAACTTCGACATGTCAATATGCTCAAATTCTAGCTCTTATGTCATTATATCGACGCTTCAAATTTCACAAACCTACTTCATACAATAACTGAGATATTCCGTAGGCAATACTTCCGTAGCCACCCGGTATATATATATTTCGAGGCTGTACCAAATCAGTGAAGATTACATTCATCCGCTTGTCCTCCTAATTCGAATTTAATCATGTAAATTTTCAAAATTTTTGATTGGCTTACTCAAGGCTTATAACTAATTGAACAACTAATCACGTCTACTGAATAGTCTTCACCCTGAGAGCTGGTGAATATTTCCTTTGCAGTAGAATAATTGTATGCTTTATCTCTAGATAATTTCTGTCATCTATCAAAATTTATTCGCTTATAAATTTGCACACCTTCCTTTGCGTTCACCTTAACAATTTCCTAAATGTTGCTAAATATATTTGGGCACTATTGCAGTAAATACTTAGATATAATGCTTTATTTTGAAATTAATGTTTTTCCTTAATTGAAATATTTGGGAAATAATCTTGTAATTTGTAAATTATAAGGGATCGATAGCTATTACGTGAATTGCCAAATAGACCTATTAAAATTTAAGTATATCCATTGGGATTTCAGTAACTTTAAGACATAGAAGGGTGGTTGGATGGGGGTTCTAGAGTTAAACTGAAAAAATCGAAGATTTGAAAGCGGGACACCTCTCTAAAATTTGCATCTTTTCTCCGATTCCGATGAATTTTTTTTTAATGTAGAGCTCAAAAAACAGTACTTTGGGACGGAATATCATTTTCTTTCTACAAAAACAAAGACCTGCTGCATATATTTTTAGAGATTAAAATTCAAGAAAACGTATAAGCGACTTTTTTATGAAAAATTCAAAATCACCATTAGATTGAGCACCCTCTTTGATGGTGGTATACCAAATTTCGTCAAAAAATATTCAATATTCATAATTCCGGGGTCGAATCACAGAAGTTTTCATTATGAATTAATTCAAGTATCTGATAAAGTTAAATGAATATCGAGTAATCGTTGATAACTATGTTGCCAATAAAATAAACGAATGAACATATTCCTTCTGATCAATTAACCATGGATTAACAAATTTTTGTAGACAGAACGTTCATAAAATTTTTATTGTTTCAACCAATCCAACATTCTTGTACTTGTAAACTTTTTGCTTCAAAGCACCCCAAAGAAAATAATGTAGTGGTGTCAGGTCCGGTGATTACGCCTCACTGGTATGGTAGCCAAAAATTCAACAAATTTCGGCAAAAGTCAAGATGCAGAAAGTGCAAGGGCTAGCCTGTCTGGGAATCACAGGGGCAATATTTACGTGCCCTACTGCAGCCTTAGAGGCAATGCTAAACCTTCTCTCATTGCACCTATGTGTAATGAAAGAAGCAGCAAACAGTGCCTTCAGACTGAGCCAGACAAAAAACTTAAAAGCAGGAGATCTGATCGGACATTTAAGTGAATATTTTGGAACACATTTCCCTAGAAGCCGTGTCTAAACAGATAGATTTCATGCCAGTTAGGTACGACTTCGAAATGCAGTTTGAAGTGGTCATAAACAGCCACCAAACTTGCACAGAGAACGGACCTCAACTGGGAAGGAATGCATTAGTGTGGTACACAGATTAATCTAAGATGGACGAAAGGGTTGGAGTGGGCGTTACAGGACCAAATTTCAGGCTTTCAAAACCCCTTGGTAACACCCATACCATCTTCCAAGCAGAAGTACATGTTATAGAATTATCCCAGACAGCACTAGATATTCCATGAATAATCCTAGAATATTCTTATTGGAATATTGAAATATTCTAGGAATATACTTGGATATTCTAGGATATTGGAGAAATATTCCCTGAACATGCTTATGGGAATCCCTCAGATAATCGTAGAATATTCCCAAGGGAATATTCTATGAATATCTAGAATATTTCTGGAATATTCCACGGATATTCCGTACAAAATATTCCGATAATATTACCAATGAATACTCAGAATATTTGGAATATTCCAAGATTATCCAAGGAATATAAATTAAGAATAATCATAGAATATTCTTATTGAATATTCAATGAGTATTCTTTGAATATATGGTATGATCCAGGAATATTACTGTAATATTCCCAGAGTTACCTTTTCGTATAATCGAATCTATATAATCCTCAAATTGTAGAGCAACCATAGACACATGTTCAAAACTGTTGGTCATCAGTACAGTGAAGCCAAGTGCGACGATGTGCAACACTTCTGACTTCGTAAAAAGTGTTATACATCTTTGCACTTAGCTACACCGTACTCATGATGCCAACAGTCTGAAACACGTGTCTACAGTTGCTCTACAATTTGAGGGTTATATATAATTCAGGAAGAAAAGTTCATCTCTACAAAGGTACAATTGCTTTATTTTCAAATTTCAACAGGGTGTGATATCTAATTTTAAAATAAGAAAAAAATCAAATCCTATTTACTCGTCCATTTCTGGGACATCCGTTAAGGCTGCTGAACTGAGAACCCTGAAAAAAAAAATATTAATTGTGCGATTTGATATTTGGTATGTTGGTAAATGAAATATGTGTTCATTGGTACGTTTAATGTGTAGAATTCGAAACTAAACAATGCCTCTTAAATCTCAAAATGAATGGGAGGTTGTTCATTTAAGGTTTTGAATTAACTCTTGAGATAAATCTTCAGTAAATATATTGTTACTAAAAAATATGAGGCAAACATATTGGTCTTCTTCGAATTTTACTGGGAACCATAATCTATCAATAATGGAGAAATATACTATACATATACTTACTAATTTCTTTTCAATCGGTCGGAGGATTTTGCGAGGTAACAGATACAAACCACCACTTCAATGTCCTTCAGAGATGTTCTATTGAGGCAGCGTTGAATTGCATCTAGAAATGAAAAATTCATTGATAGTGTGTGATTGACTAGACTGTAATATTTTCTTGATAATCTAATTCAGTGTGAACATTTCAAATACATTAAAAACTTGTAGATGTTATACTGTATTTATAAAACTATTTATATGGGAATAATGGTACGAAGCAGAACCTAAATCTATACTGCTGATATTATCATTTTCAATTTGCTTCTCTGAATGGCGTTCGTCAGTCTTCTGAATCATTATGACACACGAGTTCTTGAAAATCAAATGAAAATGATACAATTAACAGCTACAATGTTAGGCCAGAACGGTGAGACATAACCTAAAAATTATAGCATAATTATTGATCCCAATATTAATTATAATCAGATTATAATTTAAAATTTCGTTGAAACATGTTATTATATTATTGAACATAACTTCAGATGGTTTCTATCATCGAAGAGATAATAGGTGGTATATGGCTCACCTACCCGTGGCGTTAAAAATTTCTATTTTTTTACCAGCCATTCCATTTCTGAAGAAAAGTATTATTCAAAAACTACTTGGTTTACTTACGTTTTATATGATAACACTACACAAATCACTAAATAAAAAAAAACAGTTCAAATACTCATTAAAACAAGTTGAAATGAAAAATTAAACCTGAAACTCCCAGACGACAGACGACACTTGTTGAAATGCACGGAATAACCTGAGGTCTGTGGGAATAACTTATACCGCATGAGCGCTGTGTGATTGGTCACTGTAATGGCGGTAAGTTCAAATATCAAGGCAGCTGCATGCAAACTGAGTTGAAATGTAATTCTCTGTCAAATGTGAAGTTTGCTAAGTACTTATCAAAATAGAGATTAGGCCATAGAGAAACGAAAATCATTTATGAATCAAGCTTCAGCGCGCTAATATGGAAACATTAATAATATTTACTCCAAATATGGAAACGTCTTGTATAGTATAATCCACGAATATTCCTTGCATAATATTCCCTGAATGTACTATAAAGAATATGTAATATTCCAGATATACTCAACTCAGAATATTCACATTGAAATATTCCTGGTATTTCCTTTCAGGAATGTTCTTGAAATATTCTACTTTGTATACTTATTTCTTGAATGTGCCCAGGGTATATAGATATTCCAGGAATATTCCATGATTATTCGGAATATATATATATCCTATCTGAGACATCTGAGGAATATTCCAGGGATATACCATGCTGTCTGGGATGTGTCCAGGAATGCCTTGAAAGAGGCACTCGAAGTTCAGAAATCTATATACTGTCAGATAGCCAAGCAGCACTAAAAGCTCTGAGGTCAGACTTGGGACTGTAAACAATCCCTAAGACAACTGGCAGCAAACAATCAGGTCACCCTGATGTGGATGCCAGGTTACAGAGGAATTAAAGGCAACGAAGAAGCAGATTGCCTTGCCAAAGAAGGGGCAAACACACAATTTCCCGGTCCAGAACCCTTCTGTGGACTCTCCACAGCCCACATAAAAGAAGAATTCCGACGCTGGGAAACTGATGAAATGAAATCTCACTGGAATAAAGTGCCAGGACAAAGACAAGCGAAAAGACTAGTGTGTCTATCGCCAAAGAAAGCTAAACAGCTTCTCACTGGACACTGCCTCTGGAGTACCACCTCAAAAAGATGGGTAAATCAGAGAGTGATAGTTGCCGCTACTGCGAAAACTTCACGGAAACTGCAGAACATTTGCTCTGCGAATGCCCAGCGCTTTTCTGCAAGAGGCTTAAGTTCTTGGAAGAGGTATTCTTAACGCCCTCCGACATCAGGAACTTAGCTCCCCATCTAATTGAAAGTTCAAATTCAGGCGATCCTAGCAAGTTATGTATTGCTGCCAAAATCTCTTTTCTTAAGAAGTCTATAAAAATTTATCATGGAGTATTCCACACCACACATTTATATTATGGGAATATCGCCTTATTGCGTTTATAATCCAGTTAGGATTATCTGCAGACCAGTACCTTGAATTTTTGGACGAGACTACTCTATTTGCAGAAAACGTAGCTTCACCACTGAAGAACATTTTTTTGAAGAAGTTTTTATCTTTCAAATATTATCCTTGAGCCCACAAACCGAATTCTAATCTTCTTTCTTCATCCCTCGGTCCCAGAGTGTGTAAAATTTTTGGCTTGAATGGTTTCATTCTATTTTTTACGAGGCATCTCCTGATATTTTCTCTACGGATATTTTTCAACTAGCTGTTCGTAAGCTCGAATGAAGAGTATTACGAAAATATTGCAATATTCGCACACCATTTCTATTCTCACGATGTGGGTTGTTTCTGTTTTTGAGCATATCAGGATGTCTGTTATGAAATTATCTGGCAGCTCCTCTTGCCGAATGAGCATTATCTCCGACAAAGCGCACAAGTTCAATTTTATTTCGCACACTCAGTTCCCCTCTGATAATTCAGTTTTTGATAGCAACAATGATAATCAACAGTCTCTTGTTTCCAGTACCAAAGAAAAACATTGCGATTTTGAATATCCGGTGCACGGTGTTTTACGGCCAACTCAGCAATATTTAATGGTTATTTAACTAACAAGTGTATTAATGAGGGCGATTAATAATTGAGATATTTTGTTCGAGATTGTCAATCGCCATTTCAATTCACGAGTTCGTTACAAAACTTTTCCGTTGACCTTAATTTTCAAAAAAAAAAATGATACCACTTGGGGATTGAACCCTCGACCTTGCTCTCACCTCAGGACTCAAACCAAATAAATAAATAAATAAATAAAAGTTTATTTCTACATAGTTATCATCATTCTACACATCATTTGACATACTACAAACTCCGTCCTAAGATCAATTCTTCGCCCAAGAGGGTCCAGGAGAGAGGAAGGGTCGGGAGGACGTACTGAGAGCCGCCTCCCTTCCTCCACAGACATTGCTGGCTGCAGAGCAAGGGAGCGCTTGTGCCAAGGGGCACATAGTGTCCCGGTCAGGGGCGCTAGTGTCCACCTCCGCTGGTCTTAGCGGTTGGCCGAGTATTACAAATGATAGTGGTTGTGGTACGTATGATACATGCCTCCTGCAAAGCTTATGCATGTCGTCGGTCGGTAGCATTCAATGTAGATACTGCTTTGTCGTCTAATTTTGTTCAGAGGCGGTTGTTTCGTGCTAACCCCGGAAAAGGCTGATGCAAAAAACCGGGAGGACTCAAACCAGCATTTTACCAGCCGGCTGCGTGACTATCTAGCTATTAATGCTACTGACAACTTTACTGATATATTTGATGTTTTCTGAATTTTTTTTACAGAACTTCGTCACTATCCATCTTTTGATTTCAAAATAAACGTAGAATTTTAAGAAATTACAACAATGAAATAAATAAGGACAGATAGTACTAACACAGCTACTTGATTTCAAAATAAATGTTTTAGCGGGTAAGTATAAATATGTTTGGTTGCATACGCCACAGGTATATATAAATATAATATGTATTGGAGCAATGTACATTGGGTTACATATAAGTAAATCGTTGATTAATAGAAAATCATTCATTAACAGGGGTCATTAATCAACGATTTTGAGTGCGTTAAAATACATCGTAAATAAACGGTCGACGGAAAAAACCATTTAAGAGGTGTGCAGTTGAAGAGTCTATCATGATACAATGTGAATGTTGATTCGACCACAGAATTATCAATATTGAATCTTTTTTAATGAAATTTTGTAAACCATCATTTGAGAGGGTGCCCAACACAATAGTTAGCTAATACGATTTCTTGAATTTTAACCTCTAAAAATATACACAGCAGGCCTGTATTTTTTTAAAAAGAAAATGATTTTCTTTTAATAAACTGAACTTGGTTTATTCATCAGATGCTGTTCTATTTTCACTCTAAAACGCCTCACAATCTAGTGAGTGTCCTTTAGGCTTGAAAATTAAACTTGATTTTACCTGTTTCCTCTCTGGCTTCTTGGCCTGCAAATTCACTCACTGACTCTACTGTTTCTAAGGAAGAAGTTCCCGAAACCAGTTCTTTGTGGGTTGCTTGAGGAGCAAAAAAAATTAGATAATAATGCTGTCACCTCCCCGAATTTGTGCTGGCTAGGTATCTGAGTGCTTGAGGCTTACTGGTTTTTTTATCTGGAACTACTTCTCCGAAAGGATAGAAAGTTCGTGCTTCTCACGCGAAGGAGAAGTCTTGAAGTAATCTTGATATCAATTAATGTGGTTCGGTGGAATGTCAAATGAACATATAGATTGGAAAGACAGTATGGGTATAATAATCAATTAAATAAGTGAAATTACTTGGAAACAGAAAAAACAAAACAATAAACATATCTTACAGAGAGTTTAAAAAAAAAACAAATAAACTGTGTGGGAGGTGTCTCCTATATTCTCCTACTACCTAAACTAGCCTATTGGAGCCAATCAACTCATACCCAATCTTGACCGGTGTTCTGGGAAAGTCTGGGTTTGTAACATTTCAGTTATTATTCTTATTATCATCTTTAAATTTCAGCCTTCGAAATCAGAGTCTCAGTGGTTAGTTACAACAATTTTTCATGTTATAGTTCTTACTCATCCTTGACTTATTTATAGCAGCTAGTCCTAGTTAATCGTCTGTGGAGACACATTTTTATTATCGATTTCACGTTCCGTTTATTATTTATTATTTATCACAAGTCTAAGTTAAGTACCCGAGGCCCGCACGGTCGCCTAAATTATTAATTAACTTCGATGTTCACCACTAACTAACTCTCAAAAACTCTTCCAGTCCAAAAGAAATGTTTCTATCCCCGTTGGCCGGATGCCGGAAGCCTTCCTACTCACAGATTTGAAGCCTCTCTCATTCGTCAATTCCGTAATTTATTGTTTTCTGGTACTAACAATAAAATTTGTACCGACCATTCCAAAAATGGCTTTGTCGTAATTTTTGTTATACTCACAAAATTTCTGTTTCAAAAAATTCCCTCGCGTCAAAATCTGTATCAAACTACAGTACCGCTGATTTTACGGTTTTTGAGTCTGTCTGGAACTAAATTTTCATTTCAACCTGAAGTGTTTCCGTTCTTTAATGTGTTAAGATTAGTTTTTTGTATGAAAGAGACCATTTATTCAATTCCATATTGACTATCGCTCGGCCGAATACATCACAATGAGTCGAGAAAGATTAATTATTTTCGCAAACAAGAATTTGTTCGAAAATTATACTAAGTATATTTCGACGGGATGGTATTTCAAAAATGTTTTATCTTTGAAGTACAAGTGCCTTAGCATTTGTTACATTCTGGAGTTTTTTGACGCTTTAGTTGCAAGGGAGGCAGTGTACATTCGAAGCAGAAAGAGCATATCTCAGTTCTTTGGATAATCTCAGATTTGTCCGATATTTTATTTTGGTTTGATATCGCCTTGCTGTCTTTCAAAAAGCTTGCCAATTCGATCTCGTAACGTTCACCATGAATTTTTGGTTGCTGGAAATCCTAGTAATCCACCACGAAGAAGATTATTCGGAAATCTATTATGCTTCTCATTCAGCAAGTCGGTACTAGAACACCTTGGATAGGTAATCAAGACCATTTCATATCACGCATTTCATTTTTCATCAAACAGTTCGGTAATGAAATTGAAAGAAGAGTACTTGACATACTTGGCCCGATATTCTACACCAGAAAATCACTCAATCGAAAGTGATTATAATTGATCATATTCATTCAACGTAGCCATTAGGAAGATTAATTAGGCATGCCTGAAATGATGGATTGACCGAGGATGGATTATGTAGACATTATTTCAAATTTGTTTTGCCTTTGTGTTCCGAATTGGCCGATCAAATTGGGTCAAGGAAAAGTTGTTTTCTAACGGGGATTTTTGTAAAGTCACTACGCAAGATGTTGACTCGTAAGGAATTTTTTCATCTTTTAAACGAGATGAAAGAAATATGGTGAAAATGAACAAGGAGGAGGAGAAAACGGAGGCTTTCAAAGCTTTGCAGTTTTTTTGGGAGATGCCCAATTCCACTGGAAGAAGACCTTTTGAAATTGTCTATCGATTCTATCAGTATTTTCGCTATGCCAGCATAAAATCTGTTCTCAAATATATGTATATTTTATAGTTTTATCCTATTACTAAGAATATACAGGGTGTTATGTAAGTACGTGGCCAAACCTGAACGTGATTTTTTGAGTGATTCTAAGACGAAAAGTTTACATAAACATAGGTCCGGTAATGCTTCGTATTCAAGATACAGGGTGTCAAAATTTTCAAAAAAAATTGTTTTTTTCGAATTATTATTATTATTATTATTGCATTAATTTTGATGAAACTTATAAGACTGGAATAAACTATTTATATAAAAAAAATAACAGTATCACTCCAGTTTTGTATGGATCAGTTGTTTAAATGTTTTATTGTGTTGTCCCAGGGACTCACAATAAAGTGATTTTTATGTTTTTTCTCCAAAACAAAGCAAGATACGAAAAAAATTCTTCAACTAGAAAAGATGTAGTTTCAGTTGCTAAATATGAAACGAATACAAAAATTGCAAAAAATCAGTGGCGCACATTTTTTATGTCAAAAATATTGGTTACGGTGCCTTCCGGGACGCCATTGGACATGATACTTTTGATATAGTTAGGGTTAAATCAGCCCTTCACGACTCTTAATAACACTGCCAAATTTCAGTGAAATCAGTTGAAGGGTTATTGAGATATTTAAAAAATGATTTTTTTTTTTATTTAATTTTGACACCCTGTATCTTGAAAACGAAGCATTACCGTACCTATCTTTATATGAACTTTTAGTCTCAGAATCATTCGAAGAATCACTCCTTCAAGTTTGGCCACATACTTACAAACACCCTGTATATGAGCTCTGTACTTATGTAGATACTTAGTGGACTTTTTGTCTGTTTGTATCTTTCATGACCATTAAATAAATAAACAAATATAATTTGGTCCTTCGAGTCGGATTTCAACCAGCGACCTATAGATTAATATGATGAACATCTGATGCCGTTATAACGTGCTTGATCTGGTAAAATGTTTTGAAAACGACGAGCATGTGGCTTTAACACTCTGCGAAAGCTTTTGACCGCGTCTCTCATTATTTTGTTCTCGGTAAACTGGAAGACTATAGGGTAAGAAGACTACCTCTTCAACCATTCAGATCATATTTGAGTAAAAGATCTTAATCGGTATTCATGAATGATAAATTTTCCCCAAACCAAATTGTCAAACATGGCCTTCCTCAAGGATCAGTTTTGGAGCCTATTTTATTTCTACTTAACATCAATGACTTTATCCAATTCATGCATGTTACCATACAAATGCGTGTTTTTTGCTGACGATACAACCATTTGATGAAACAGTAAATCAAATAAGAAAAGATTGATCACATCCAATCAACTGAAGCTGAACGGAAACAAAACAAAGAAGATTAATTGTTCCAGTAACAACATTGTTGATAACAGCCAAAATGGTAAAAAATTTATCCTGGTTTGCTCACGTAGAAGAATATTCAAAAATGTTATCCAATGTTTGCTTTAAAAATTCTTGAATCTTTAATTTTTTTTTTCTATAAAGATTGGCGTTTCACTTTTACCGTTGTTGTTCATTCATAATGCTGATTTCATTAGACATTTTGGTGTCCATGATTATAGAACACAAAATATGCATCTGGTCATACCATCTTGGTACAGACTATCAAGATCTCAGAAAATTCGTTGAATGTCATTTTATATAATTATTCACCATGTGATTATAAGTTGTTCAACATCTATTTATTCAAATTGCTTCTACAGTACTGAAGACTATATTAATTCGACTTTTTCTTAATGTTATCCATTTTTAACTACTAACTGTATTGTTACGATATTACTAAATAATACGCCGAGCACACTACTAAACTGTTTTTATTATATTCGCTTTAAAAATACAACTAATATACTAATAGAACACTAAGATCTGCTTCAACTAGCCTAATATTCCAAACACTTATGAACTTTTCCAAAAATGTCTCTTCCGAGTGAAATGTGTCGCTTTATATACTCAATTCGTCCAGACCAGATTTTTCGGGATTCTCCGTTCTCCAGATTATTCAGTACAGAAAACCATCAAAATAAACAGTTCCGAGAAGAGGGAATAATAACTGAGGTCAGCGTCGGTTCATTTGTTATCCAAAGGAGCTACCTTTTATGGTTCGGTATTCGACAGCGGCGTTGCTAGAGGATTTTTATCAATCTCGTAATAGTATTATTGTATATTATATTAACGTGCGACTACATGTCAGTCATATATTTTATCTATCAGTTTCCGTATGTGTACGTGAAGTTGTTAAAAACAACAATATTTTTTGAAGTAAAGTTATGTTAACTGTTATTTCTATAAATACATTATCTAACATTTTGTTTGGATCGAATCTTAAGATACATTAATAGTATAATACTATAACAAGGGACTAAAGTTAATGTTTTAATCCCGCACGTGATCTTTATTACATGAGGGCTCGTGGAGCCCGAGGGCCAATAATCACGTAAGGGATAAAATATCTCTTTAGTCCTGAGGCATAAACGCTATTTTTTGCACTTCTCAGTATTATAACTTTCAATATTGATACAATTAATAATTTTGATGAGTTATATAAACACGTTACTCAGTAGGTAACGTTATAGCAACAGCGTCAACAAAATTTGAAATGCAACTTTATCAACCTAGGGACTGAAAGATACATTTTAGTCCCTGTTATACTTACGGAACTAAAGTTGGCACTTTAGTCCTGGAAGTGCAAAAAGTACTTTTTAATTTTATTTAACTTGTGAACTTGGTCACAATTGTGTAATACCTATTTCTAAACTTCAAATCGATATAATCTATATTGAACTTGGGAAAACTTTTGAATTGACCTCTGGTAGTCGCGGTTTTTCTTAAGATGGCGTTGATATCACTCTTGAGTTTTCTCATATTCTGTTCTTCCATTAACAAGTATATTCTACTGCGAGAGCTTCCCTTATACCAACTTCCAAAATTGCGTTTTAATCCAATATAAGTTTCCTAATTGAGTTACCGACATTCTCCACCTTCCCTGCATGACATAAGATTTGATTTTGTTGGCAGAGGCAGAATTTCCGAAGAGACTAAATAGTGAGAAACGCCCTCGAATTTCATTGAAACATTCACATTAGTTAGTCGAAAGTGAGTAATTTCTCATATGGTTATGGTGATTTTTTTTTTATTTTTCAGTCATTTTGTAAACCACAACCATATAAATATATTTTATTAAATATTCAAATGTTAGTATACCACCTAAAAAACTAAACTTTTCCGCACAAGTGCTGAAAAGTGACACTTCCAAAACTAAAATCAGTGTGGAAAAGTGGACATTTCCGCATGCTAGTAGAAAATAGTTATTTTCCTAATAAGTGCGCAAAGTGTTACTTTTTATGTGCGGAAAAGGCACTTTGCGCACGTGTTAGGAACGAAATTTTTCCTATGAGCTTCATATTAGACAAAGAAAATAAAAAAATTATAACTTATTGAGAAATTTTTAATTAAACTTGATGGAAAGAACTACACAACAAGCAATTACGAAACAATAAAAAATAATAATAGAAAATCAAATTGTTTGTTCGTAATATTTATAATAAAACAACAAATTATTAACATCCGGTCAGTTTATTCAATGGGTGGCTTATGGTACGGCTTGTTGAACAGGCGCAGAAGGGGAGTTAATAATATCGCTTGATGAAGGTTGACTAACTTATATTGTATAAAATAGTCTACAGCAACTAAAATAAAAATAAATTTTCCATACTAGTGAGATTTTTGAGTTCTTATCCGCACGGCGTGCGGAAAAGTGTAACTTTGCGCACGCAAATGTATGCAGAAAAATACTACTTTGCACACGCTCGTAGGAAAAATATTTTTCAGCATTAACAAAACCTTGAAAATATCAACCCGAATCGCCTGGAAATACAGTGAACGTTTAAAACTCGTATAATGGCAGACCAGTTGTCAAATTTCAATTGGTAATTTTTGGAATTCATCATTTTTCGTTACACTTCATCTCAACACGGTAAATTTCACATGACATCTCAGATTTTCTCCGAAGTCTGTCCTAAGAGATCGGATAAATGAATTCACTTAACCCGCTAGTATGAAACATTCCCATCTGGTTATCTTAGGATGGCATAATATGGTTATGGTTGATCGAACTGTCGAAAAAAAGGGGTGTTTGACCTCTGGGACCTGGCATCGGTTACAAGACGTTTAACGATTTTGCTCTAGACGCTGTCGCGAGATCGTCTTTTGTTTTCCGGCTACAGACAATCGAACCATGAAATGGCCATTTCGTTCGGAGGACGAAAAGTCTGTTACTGAAATTTATCTGGCTCGGAAAGTGAATGGGATTTAAACATATTTTATTTTCAGTCACCGTCATCGCGCTGTGTAAAGATTATTACATTACAGTTCAGGAAATTCCGCAAAGTGCTTGTGGCATGGTTTACTCAGTGATTGTATTAAAGTGACCGTCATCAGTACATGTCAGTAAAGTACCTACGAGTCTTCCAAATAAAATGTTTATTCCGCTTCTACTATTAGAATATATAATCATTATTAATGCTGTGTTCCAGTCTCGAAGATGAATTTCTCTCCTAGTAGGAAATAATTTTTCATCATATACTAGTAGGAGAGAAAAATCAAAACAATTGACAATAGAGATTGAAAGAATAGGTCGATTGAATGAATTGAATTTTTTTGTGGATTTCTCCTTTTTTCTTGCAAATTCCAGGAGGAGTGGAATCAATATCTTCATGGCTATACTTCCAATATTTCGAATTCACATTGCAATTGACAAAAATAATGTATATGGCCACCTTTATGAAGGCAGATAATCAATACCACTATTTTATATGAAATATTCAAATGTCACAAGGTACACTATAGCAAAATATGAAATATGTGTCATTTACAAAAAGGATATTAAAAGATGTTTAAAAAGAAAACTGTAACCAAACGCACTGATTAAATCAATAAGACCAGAAATATCATTTAACATTATCCAGGGACTTCATGAAATAATGTCTCCGGTCGTAAAAGATACCATGAGCGACCGACCATATGTTTAGTCTAGATTTCAATTTTTCAAACCCCTTCAAAATACATGTTACGAAAGGTCCTTCGATAAATAAACACTCGTAAGATTATTTTCGAGTATTGGAGTGTGGAAAGAAAATCTCATAAACAGGGACATTTCAGAGATAAATATTTATTAGGGTGGGCCAATGGAAACTTTCCACCCTAATTTGTAGGATTGAAAATCAAAATTTTGGAGAACGCTCGAACACATCGATATTTGATTTGAGGGGGAACTAATTTTCAGTTTTTTCCACCCCCGTAGCTTTAACCCTGTAGCTGGGAGGTGAACAACCCTCAAAATTTGAATAGGGAAATGGGGTCGTGCCATACCTCGTTGTGACGGTCTCATTGAGTTCTTCATGGCCCTATTATTTTGCCTTATTATTTTCATCGATAACGAAATGATAGGTTGTCAAAATCTTGGTAATCAAAATAGCAAATAATTAGAGTTTCAAGTTTAATAATCAGGTGTACTCGTCAAAGTTATCGTACAAACTGTTCGAAATGTCCTCCATTAACATTCATGCAATAATAAAATCGATGCTCTATCGCCCAAAAAATCAATCATGATAACTCCATGGCAATCCCAAAAAACTGAAGCAAGAACTTTTCCAGCAGATTTTTGGACACGAAACTTCTTAGGTCTTGGAGAACCGGAGTGTCGCCATTCCATCGATTGTTGCTTTGTTTCTGGATCGTAGAAATGTACCCAAGTCTCATCCATAGTAACAATTCTGTTTAAGAAGTCTACATCGTTTTCAAATCGAGCACAGATCGAACGCGATGCTACTACCCTTGCACGCTTTTGGTCAACATTAAAACATTTGGGGATCCATTTTGCAGCAATTTTTCTCATGTCCAAATTGACGTGAACTATATGATGAACGCGTTCGTATGAAATATTCAGTGCTTCAGATATCCGTTTTAGCCCAATTCGACGGTCTGTTGAAATCATGTCATGAACTGCATCGATATTTTCGGAAACTGACACAGAAACTGGCCTTCCCGATCGGTCATCATCTTCAATGGAAAATTCACCTCTTTTGAAGCTTGCAGTCCAATTTTTCATGGTCGCATACGAAGGACATTGATCACCAAGGGTATTAAGCATATCTTCGTAAATCTGCTTACTTCTTAACCCTTTTAAATACAGGTACTTGATGATGGCTGGATACTCCAATTTTTCGATATTCACAATTTCGGTGGACATATTTTTTCTTATAATTTATTGCGTAACTCTGGTTTACTTTTTTGACGTCAAACTTCACACTGACACTACTAATAAGTTATTGTTCGTTGCTATGGTAACGCAATATTTTGTTTATGCAGGGAACTGGTCTAGGCTAACTAGATATCAATACATCCTCGTATTTACTTCAATGATTTCGTTTGTCAAGGAAACAACAAAAACAAAGAAAGACATTGAATAAAAGAGAGCCCCTTAGAACATAATGGTAATACTGAAAGAAAATACCTTCTACGAGCCTTTGTGATTTCCAGAATTTTGAGTTCCTACTCTAACTCGGTAATGGGGGAAAAATTAAAATCTCAATCTTGATTTCAGGTCAAATCTCCTGATTTGTTTTGCCTGAATTCAGCAACAACGTGTTCTCTGTGCATACTTGATTTTCTTCCCCATGAGAAGATGAAGACCCAGAAAATTGAATATTATCCGTCTAATCCATACTGCAGCGTATATGGTCATGGTCACTACCTGCAAGGTAACTGAAGAAGTAATCAACAGGAATCACAGAAAAACGACCAGTTAGTAAAAGTTTTAATAGTGAAATTCCTTCGTATACGAACAAGTTTTTAATTGAATTTCGAAATAACTCGCTTTAAAAAAAAGTGATTTTATCAACCAGTTCAGTTCTTTGCCGAAAGGAGAAACAAATTTAATCAAAACACCGTTATAACCCAAGAGGCTGTCAATCATAATTGATGCATGCATATCTTCATAATTTTGTAGAAGTAAAAATGGTTTATCCACCGACTTCACCGGATGTGTGATAAATACCAGTACCACATATGATGAGTTTGTTATGATATAATACAGTGCGCGGCTAACTTATGGACCATATCAGTTTTGTCGAAAACATTACAACTTTTCTATAAAATAATAAGGAGTTGCCGACAGTATCCGACGGAAGATCATCAATTAATAATAAAAAATGGATTCAATAATCCTTCAACGTAAATCTGAACAATGGAGACTTTTGTCGGCAAGTATCTTACAGAAAACAATGTCTCTATGAGATTTATCGAGCACCGCAAAGTTTACTTCCACGTTTTTAGGGGGCAGTAGTTTATTTTTCGTTGAAGGCTTGTCAAGGAAAATGCGTATTGGTACCAATCGAAAATGTTCTAAATAGTGGTCTGTTGGCAATACTGAGTTGACAGAATTGAATATAAAAAACCAACAAAACCAAACTTAGAATCAAACTATATTTGGTTTCAACAAGGAGTCAACTGCACCACTGGTACAGAATTGATATTCCAGGATCAATAGACGGTCTCTAGTTGAGCAAAAGCATTCTTGACTTCTGTGTTTCCACTGGTTCCATTCACCAAGAGGCGAGAGTACGAACTTACAGCGCCAACTCTGAATGGAACCCAGCTGACATTTTCCAAAGTGGTTAAATATTTGGGAGTTATAATAGACCAAAAACTGACTTGGAACAGCCAAATCAACCACATTCTTTGCAAAGCTACAGCGGCAAGCTGGACATGCCGCAGTCTTTGGTAAGACATGGGGTCTGAAACCAAAAATGAATTATTTGTGATACCAAACAATCATTAAATCCATGGTCACCTATGCCTCACTGGTATGAACGCCAGGAATTTAACAAATTTTGGCACAAATCAAGCCACAGAAGGTGCAGCGGCTAGCCTGTCTGGGAATCACAGAGGCAATATTTACATGCCGTACTGCAGCCTCAGAGGCAATGCTAAACCTTCCGCCATTGCACCCATGTGTAATGAAAGAAGCAGCAAACAGTGCCTTCAGACTGAGCCATACAAAAATCTTGAAAGCAGGAGATCTGATCGGACATCTAAAGATTTTGGAACAAATCTCCCTTGAAGCCATGTCTAAACCGACAGATATCATGCCGATCAGGTACGACTTCGAAGTGCAGTTTGAAGTTGTCATAAACAACCACCAGGTTTGCAATTGGCAACGGATGCCTCAGTGTAGTACACAGATGGATCCAAGATGAATGAAGGGGTTGGAGTGGGCGTTACAGGGCCAAATTTTAGGCTCACAAAACCCCTTGGCAAGACCCCAACCATTTTCCAAGCAGAAGATCTGCTATAGAGATCTGTGCCCAGGATTGGATATAAAAACACCATTTCCTGGCCAGGACCCCTTCTGTGGACACTCCAAAGCCCACCTAAAGGAAGAGTTTCGACGCTGGGATCCTGATGAAATGAAATCTCACTGGAATAAAGTTCCAGGACAAAGACAAGCGAAAAGGCTAGTGAGCCTATCGCCAAGGAGAGCTAAACAGCTTCTCGAGTTGGACAGGAAAGACTTGAAGATGGTAACGGGACTTCTCACTGGACACTGCCCTCTGGGGTACCACTTCAAAAATATGGGTATATCAGGGAGTGATAGTTGCGGCTACTGCGAGAACTTCGCGGAAACTGCAGAACATCTGCTTTGCTAATGCCCAGCGATCTTCTGCAAGAGGCTTAAATTCTTGGAAGGGGCATTCTTGACGCCCTCCGATATCAGGAACTTAGCTCCTAGGAAACTGATAAACTTCGCACGAAGTCTCGGAATCCCGGGCCTCGAATAGACAAAGGGTCACGCACAAAATACCTAATAAGTCGAGTTGCTTGTGAGGCTGCAGAGCCTGCACGACCGACCCCCCCCCCCCTACATTCTACATATCTGTGTCTCCAGAGTCATAATTACTGATGGACCCAATACGTAAAATAGCAAATTGGACCTCTTTGTCGAAAACTTCTGATTCAGTTGGAAATTCCTGATTATTTTTAGTTAATCGCAGTACTCTAGATTCAAAACAAAACTTAGGTCCCTATGGTCGCTGTAAATTCACATCAAAGTAAGTAAGCAATCAGAATGGAAGACCAAATAAAAAAATCCTCAAATATGTCAAAAGAGTGTGCTGATAAAATCGTTGTCATCCGGTATGCAGACCTCATAAAACATCTTGTGACGGAATTAATTGAATGTATGCCTCTTCAAAGTACCACTTTCAACTCACTTTTGAATTGGTGAAACACTCAATGTTATTTAGTGCATGTCTCAAAACGCCGTCCCGTCTCGTTCTCAGACGTCAATTACTCTGATGACGTCATCGCTGCCTGGATGAAGTGCTGTGAGTTCTCCCGCGCACCGATGATTTTTAATTGCATGCTTTGTAGAAGGACGAACACAAAAATGTACAGAAATTGAATGAACATCACACACTGTCAATTCCCGAACCTATCCAATCTTCAGTTTCAGTATCTAGTGTGTCTTTGAACACAACTGCACGAAGAGTCCTGTGGCTGACAAGTTATTACGCCACCAAAAATCAGTAAGTCGCCAGAAGCGCCACGACAAATAATAATAATAGCCGTCCTCTACCCGCACAGGCTTTGCATGCCCTATCTCAAGATAACCTGCTCTGTTTGGTAAAGCGAGTCCTCCAGAGCGACATCAGTTATCCAGTACTTCTCACTATATGATCTGTCACCGCAAGGCATCTGAGCATGTTCTTTTCGCCAGGAGCTGAAAACTCGATTACGAAAATCGTCTGTTGGTCGAGGCGGACAACATCAGGCTTATTGGCTCTGCATCCAGTGTCAGGGACCTCTATCCCCATCAAGCGACTACGGTAGACGAGGGAGTTGAAGACACCATCTTAGCAGGCCATTATGTATCCCTTGGTTTCCGACTTCAACCCACTTGACCTCAGAAAAGCGAAAGTCAGGTTTCTGGATAAGCCAAGGTCTTCAATGTTCTTGGAGAAGACCTAATTGCATTGGCTTATCCTTATGAAGGTGAAGGAGACTTTCACTCTCCGCTCGGTGACAGAGTTTGGGTTTGTTCATTCAGTGTCGAATACGAGACCGAGTTAATCGGCTGCATGGGTTACTGACTTGAAAAAATTAACTGATGACTTTACAGGCTCCAGTACCATTCTGTTATGTAGACACTCCAAGCTCAAAAGTTCACGGCCTCCCCGTGGTCTGGGGAAGTATAACCGTGGAACAGAATTAAGGATGCAAGCTCATATGAAGATGCATAATTTTGCGAGTTTTTACGTCGAGTTGTCGCAGCTCTTTCTGAGTCCATTTCATCGCTCCAAAGGAGTAAAGTAGAATCGGAACGGCAAGCATATTGGTTGCAGCAACTTTGTTCTTTCCTGACAGTTCTGATGACTAGATCTGTCGGAGTTTATGCTGATACTTGCCGCGGAGAAAGTTTTTAATTTGAATGGTGGTTACTTTTTGGGTGTGGCGTTGTTCCACTCCTAAGTAAGTATAAGTCTCTCCTGCATACAGATGTTATAGGATGCTTCCGTGTACCGTATTCCTCGTATCGTCCTCTCTTAAGATGAACTGTGGCACATTTGTCGATCCCAAACGCCATTCCGATAGCATGCGTGTACTCTTGCACCACCCTTAAGGATTGATGAAGATCCTTTTCTCCTGAGGCATATAGGTTTAGGTCATCCATGAAGAACAGATGGATGACCTAATGTCTCCGGTTGCTGGGGGTGCCGCAGTTGTATCTGCGTGTTTTTCGTAGTGCGACGGACAATTGCAGGAGGTAGCAGAAGAGAAGAGGGCTGAAGGAGTCGTCCTGAAACACGCCCCTTCTAAAGACTCTGACTCTGATTTGACCAGATGTTATGGTGAAGCGAGTCTTCCAGAGTGGCATCAGCTGTTCAATGCATCTCACTATTTGATCGGATACTGCAAGGCATCAGAGCAAACTAATGATGAGCTCATGCTATGTTGTATTAAATGCCTTGCGATCAGGCTATTGAAAGGTTACGCTTATAGTGAACGAAGTCGTGCGTGATACATCTTTCGATCAGCAGGTTCTCCTTGCAGCCAGCGACCCCCTTCTCTGGCCATATTTTCTCATATACCGGATCAACTACGGAGAGTATTCGCATGTGAAAGATGCGTTCGAGCATGTAATCGGTCTGTAGTTCTTGGGGTCAGACAAATCTCTGTTTATGGGGATTAGCACCCTCGACAAACCAATCCAAAATCTACTGCTTCCCATCTAGCCATTAGTTGAAAACTATTGCTAGATGGTGGTGGGTATATGGAATTTTTTTCCATCAATAGTTATTCAGCCATCAGGGCCTGGAGCAGCTAAGTTCTTCGAGCCTTTGAGGGCCAGTCGAACTTCTTCCGGAGTTATCGGATTGCGCAGTTCATTGAACTCAGGCTGACGAAGCCTCCTGGAGAAAGCTTCGAACTGCGCTAGGGCTGGAGTATCTACGTTGAGTGGCTGTGAAAACTCATAGATATTTTCCAGAAGGTTTCCACCCGAACAGCCGCCAGCGGGTTATCCACAACACTAAGGTTTATCGCGGAACCTCATGTTTTCCGCAATGCTTCTCGCCCGCCTCTCTAGTGACTATTTTGCAGCCACCGCCAAGACAGTGATTGATTATTATTCAATAGAAATTGAAAATGAGGATTCTGAAAGAAAAAGTTGAGAACGATATGCTAAGACAAGGAGTGGAGTTTGTTACAAAAATGTGAATCTTTTGTTTCGTTTTCGTCAGTGCGTGTTCATTCCTTTGCTATTGAACATTAAAGATAATTAGTTTAACTTGCAATATTTCTTCAATTATTTTTTTTTGGATGATATTATGTCAACGCTTGAGGATTTATCAATTATCTCAAGGAATCTAGGGCTTGAAATTTACAAATTATTCAGAACCGTTAGAACGAGATGGTGTATTAGTCATTTTCTTATTTTAATGTTAATATTTTACGAATTCGAATAAAATTATGCTTTTCGTTCTCGTATGTAGGGATAATGACTTCAAATTATATGTTTGCTGCGTTTGACGCTGTGGTGTTAATTCGTTTCAACTGAAAATAGATGAAAATTGCTCGCACTTAACAGCTTTTTATATGGAAGTTCTTCAGCATTTCAGGAACGTGGTGTACTAATGGCGAAATAATTGACAATGGTTTCTGTTTCTTCAAACATTGAATATTACACTAGAATATTTTTCGTAAAAAAAGTAAGATTTAAATCGTTTAATCTTCATTACTGTTTTTAAAAAAATTAGCATCAATGCCTCCCAAACGATCAATTAACCAGAAAAATTGCATACAGCGACCACTAACTACGCATCATTTACAACGATAGATAATTGAACATCGACCACCAGCGTTTTTGCACTCAGAGATGCCAGACAGAGAACGTGGTGAGTTTGCTTCAGTGGCGCATCTGCGGAGGTTGGCGAACAAAAAAAGCTATAAATGTTCACGGATTGCTCTAAAACTCAACAGGTATTTTCTCACGAAATAACTGGTACACCTTGTTGTTTATCGTAATGGTCATAATTGACCCTGTATATAAGGGGGAAGGCCGAGCACCACCAATTTCTGTTATAGTACCAAGTTATGTCGTTCTGAACTCTTAACCTAATTCAGGTCTATCCCAGTCACTTCTAGAATTATACGGATTTCTAGATTTTATTTAGTTTTGGCGTCTATTGCCTATCAAATAGAGCGTTCCGCAAAAAAATATTTTCTTGGCGATAACTTTCAAACTCAAAATTTTTCATGTGGTATGAAAAATATTCGAGTAATGCCATAATTTCCACTGATATATTTAGGTATTTTCAATGATTTTTATGAAAACGAAGTACTCACTCTTTCAATGACGAATAAGCCAACAATTTTTTGAGTGCATGGTATACGTTAGGTTGGATTTAAAATAAGCAGGCCCTCCACTGCGACCCGTAAGGGTCTATTGTGGCTCATATCAATTAATTTTTCACCAAATGAACCCAGCTTCTTGACGGAGCCGATTAGTTTATTCGATGATTTCGTAGGAAGTTTGATACTTTCATTGCTGTCCAGGTGTGCAGTGTATATCTGGCAAAACTTGGTGGGATGTCAATGGCAGGTTCTGGTTCAATAAACATATTTGCAGCACATTCTCTTGCAAGAAGGTCCACCATTTCTTTGCCCTCTATACCGGAGTGGCCAGGAATCCAGACCAAAGACACACTGTTGAGTCTTTCTATTGAGGAGAGTCTTCTCTGGCATCTTCTTAGAAGTTGATCGATACGAGCCAAGTGCTTTCAAAGGCCGCTTGACCGTCCGAGAAAACTTCGATTGATCTTTCTATGAGGTTGGTTTCTTCCAGTCTCTCTACACATAGATCGATGGCGTGAATTTCCTCCTGGAATACTGTCGCATATAATCCTGGACAGGTTGATATTTCTGTTCTCGGTATACGACTGTATTCCCCTGCACCACAACCTGAAGGTGTTTTTGAACCATCTGTTAACCAACAATAATCTGCCCTCTATAGTTCCTCTTCTTGGAGGACCCAGTCGTCTCTCTCCAAGATTAGAACGGTATAAGGCAGGTCAAAATTTACTGTTGGAGGCATTATATCAAAGGTCTTTCCCAGAATGCTGTGACTTTCAGTGTCAATCAGCAGTCTGCTACGTTCCTTATAAGTCTGTTGCGTGTAATTGGCAATTCTGTTTCCAGGAAGATGTGGAAAGGAGGTAGGTCTAGTAGTAGACGTACTGTATCTTCCATATCATGGGCTGAAGAAGAGGTTTTTAACAACTTGTCACATACTAAAATGGGGAGATGAGTAGTATAGTAACATTACGTTCCAAATAAAAAATAGTTTATTTAATAAAATTAGAAGTATATAAGACCTCAAGACAATAACGAAAAAATGGTTTCAAGTACTTTTAAATTTTTTGTTTGGATAAAATTTACTTATTAATTTTAAGGTTTTCTGAAGAATCTTTGCAGGAATACCTTGTGGGTCTGCTTATTTCTGCATTCGGAACATTAGAACAATAACCTATTTCATTTAGATGGTCTACTGCTCGTTCTTCTTCATTTTGTGTGTGACATATCTTCAATTCCACCAGCTGCACCCTTACGAGCAACCTTCAGGAGTCTTCATGCGAGCTGGAGAAGACCAGGACCTTACATTTTAACGCGTGATTCCAATGTAATTGAACTTTTTCAAGTCTGTCTAGGTCAGTCAACCATCCAAGAGATGCATCAGTCAGCGTTGTTGGAGTTTGGCTACCGACAGTACCGAACTTATTTGCTAAAATTGCCTTTGCGACTGATAATGATGATCCAGACCAGCAACATCGGTTCCTTCGCCATATTCTGAGTACCAGAGTAGTTTCATCATTCATTTTCTAGTTGATAGCAGATAGAATTTTTTTTTATTCGATTTGATTATATAACACATTAACCAGTACTGCATGACATAAATAAGTGAGAACCACAAAATAAATACTGTTACTGGTAATAATCAAAGTAAATTATTGATTTGATCTTTTACTCAAAATATAGCGAAGGGGCTGATGTTCATGGATCAATGAAATATGTTTTATCTAGAGAACGGTAACTTATTTCGGTAACGGAACCATATCAGAAATGAGCGGAATCAACTTTATTTTTATTTTGCATTCCTTCATTGTCAATGCTTTCTAAATCTAGCCACTAATATAACGAAAGAAATGGAATACAATTATCATCATAAAAATAATTGTATGATGACTCAATATAAGACAAAACGTCGGCAACAGATCCATAGTGGTTTCAATTATATTGACTTTTTCCCAACTATTTACACGTTTCAATAGAAATAACTCTCCTGTCTATATAATATTCCTCGATATATACCTATGTATTTCTGTGAAAGTGCAGGTGGGCCACAAAGGTATTTCTATCATTTCGATTTTTGACGAAATTTCAAGATCAAGTCAAAATTCCACCATAGTCGAAATTTCAGCATGTGTCGAAATTTACAGAAAGGACACCATGGCAGTTGATTCCCTACAACCAAGTAGCATAATTTTCACTACTAGTAAAACGAAATAGAAATGAAAAAGTCATCTCATTTTAGCTCATAAAAATTGACGAGAAGTCCTCTTACAGAAAAACTCATTAATTCGAAATTATCGAAAGTGTGAAATATGGGCAATTCAGCTAGATAGTGAACATTCTTATTGCATACTTTAGAAGATCGAAATAATAATAATACTCCCTTACAAACACTCATAGAGTGTACCCAAAGGCATAGCCTGTGCGGGCAGAGGACGCTAATATTATTATTTGCCGTGGCACTTTTTCTCCACGATATAGTCGAGATAATGAGCAGATGTATAAGTAATTACTACATTCATAATATTAGGCATAATGCAAGGATATTCTGGAAAGAATAGTAATTAACTATTTGCGAAAATCAAATCGAAATCAATTTCAACTATTTTATTTATTTTTATTACGGAGGAGATAGTCAAACAGATTATGTTACATCAATAATTGTTTCTGTATATTTTATAGGATGGTCATTAGATGTTCACTGAACCCCAACACGTAGAAATACTGTGAATTTATTCCTATTTTCCTTTCATTGGTACGTAGCTGAATATACATATAAAACCCATCCTGATTTTGCCACTTACCACTACACGCGAGAATAATTATTATCATGAGATGCACTTTTTGTTCGACATTTTGTAACTTCTCACGTATAATTTCGTCGTTAATTATTTCTCATGCGATGCTTCTTTCATCTTGTTCATGCTTCACAAAACACGAAAACCCGTTGGTCAATAACCTTACCAAACGTAGAATTCGTATGGATGATAAATTCATGATTTTCCAGCATTCATTAATGATCTCGTGGAGCATTTGAAATTATTCGTTTTGCTAACGCTAATTTGACGTTTTAATTGAGTGTTTCCGCTACAGAGTTGGCCTGTTCTCCACTACCTACTCTCGATTTGGTCGTTTGATCTTAACGAGTTTTTTTGCGATGTATCAATTTGTTGTAAGGCCAAACTTTGGAAATTCCGAGAGGGAGCATAAATATCACTCCAGAATCATCAATATGTTGAACATAACGGCACAGTAATATCTAGAAAAATGTTACCATAACTTCGAGGATCTGAGTAATTAGTCCATGAAATTAGGATCTGAGTAATTAGTCCATGAAATTGGAGTGCCGACCTTTTAAGTTTGTTTGATAAACACCGAAATGTAACAATCTCATCGACTCGAAAGTTATTGAACGATGAGAGTACGCTCATAGTTATTGAGGCTTAAGTTGGGAAATGTGAAATTTACTCAGAAATGTTATTAAAACAAAATACAGTAAGCATATTTCGAAAAAATAACAGGAAAAACCTGACAGTTTCTTCTTCCGGTCGCTTCGCCACACCGCAAACTTCTTCTTCCAAGCTTTCGAATTTCCTACAAGTTTCTTCCTCAGACCATTCGAATTTTCCATAAGCTCTTCTCTCAAATTTTTCGAATTTTCTAGAAGTTTATCTTCCACACTCTTTGAATTCTCGATAAGTTTTTCTTGAAGTTCCTCTTGTATATCTTCTTTCTTGGAGATCATCTTTCAGCCTATTCGGATTTTTTACAAGTGTATCTTCCAAATTCTTCTAATTCTGTTTAAGTTTATCTCTCAGTTTCTTCAAGTTTATTCGTTATAAAGCTCCAGAGACTTCGAATAAAAAGGTTTCGAGGTCTTCTCCCTCTTCAATCCGTCCTTCTGCTAGTCTTTTCTGAAGTACTGCCTTCCTTCCAGTTGTTTCTAACTCACGTTCTTCCAAGTCTTGTTTGGGGTGGTGCTGTAGGTTTTCCTACAGCTGAAGAGTGAATACCTAATATCAGTAAGTCGCTCTCACATGGAACGCTCATTTGGAAAAGGTTTTCCACAAAGCAAGAATTGCCTTATGGACGTGTAGGGAGATTTGTGGAAAATTTTGGAGCCTAGGACCAAAACAAATCCACTGAAAATATGTGATCGTTGTTAGATCAATTATGACATACGGTTCCATTGCCTGGCTGGTGACCACAAACTTCACGGCGAAGGACCCAGGTGAAGAGAGTATGAAAATCAAAATCTTCTCGGACAGCTTTGAAAGCACTTCGCTCGTATCGACCAACGTCTAAGCTAGTGTCAAACTACCAGAGAAGACTCTCCTCAATAGGAAGAATCTACAGTCTGTCTCTGGTCTAGATTCCTGGCCACTCCGGTACGGCGGACCTTCTTTCAAGAGAAGGTGCTGCAAACAAGTTTATTGGAGCAGAACCTGCCATTGGCATCTCACCAAGTTGTGCCAAATATACACTGAACATCTGCAAAATCTCCCAGGATTGGCTCATTCCAAGGCATTCATACATTCCTCGAAGCAATTGACCGAAACACTGTTAGACTCCAGCAGGGATGACCTGCGATGTCTAACAGTCCTACTCACAGGTTACTATCGTTTGAATCATCACTTGAGAAGACTTAAACTGTCGGAAGAGCCGACATGTCTCTGTCTTGAAGATGATGAAACAGCAAAGCACATACTTAGTGCCTGCCCCTCCGCGGAAGTTTTCGATGTTTGGCAGAGTTTCACTTTCTCCCTCGGACCTGACAGATCATACACCAAGTGAACTGATCGGCTTCGTCAAGAAGCTGGTTTTATTTGGTGAAATATGAATTGATATGAGCCACAGTAGACCCTTACGGGTCGCAGTGGACGGCCGAGCAGAACCGCTAGTGCTAAACCTAACCTAGGGTATAACTCTGGGACTTAGCTTTTCCTTTTTCCGGTTTTCTAGTTCTTTGGAAAATAGCTGGTATTGGAGTTGATGTGGAAGGAAACTAGGTGGTTTTATAAATATACAGGTAAGAGGAATGGTTCACTTAGATACCTCAACGCTCTCCTATATTTCTCCACGACTTTATTCACTTCTAGCGTAGCCGAGAGCATGCTGGGAATTTGAGTGTCGGTCCCCAAGATTAACCTTGAAGTAACTTGCAAATAGCAAATTGCAATTGACACTGAAAAAAAGAATTTAATTCGCGAGGCTTCGTTATTTCTACCCAAAAAAGAAATGTGATTATATGAGTATTGATAAAATTCCCCAGCTACTACCATATTTTTTTACCCATTCTAAAGGTGGATTTATGCAGCGACAATCAACAATAATCATCAATTTACATTTATCAATTAATAATTAGCAATCATTAGTTGAACTTCATATTTTCAAATGACCGTGTTTAGGCAGACAATTATCAATTATCATTTAACAAGTAACATGTGAGAAATTTGTGACTTTAATTCAACCAAAATAGCCTCTAGTACGCAAGTAGTGCGCAGATGGATGCGACTTGGTCTTGGTCAGACCTTATCTGGCAGAAAATAAAAAAATTACCTTAAACCAAAAACAGTGATTTTGTTTGGTTATTGTTGTGGGCAGTTGAACACATTTTTTTAATGGATCTGGATGATACACTATACTAGTTGATCTTTATACTACAAATGACAACAGTTGTTACTGTAATATTACAAGCAATCTGTGGACTGGTGGCAAGGGACTTTTTGAAAAATCCTTCTTGAATCTTGGTCCTACGAGTTCTAGCAAAATCTCGAAACAGTTTAGGAGTCATTCTTATGTAGCTACAAAATCCGTCCTGATCTTGCAAATACATTTGTTCAATCGAGTTATTGAACATTGTTTTCTTTCCTTTGCCAATTTATGGGTTTGACAGCCCATCTTCTATTTATCCTATTTTTCAACATTTAAAAAATGGTCGTCAGTAACATGATTATGAAAAAAAGTTACTCTATGTCTTCTTTATCATGAGACATTTTGAAAATTGAAGTTTGGTACGTTGGTAAAAAACAATAAGCAATAATATGAGGTAGTTCTGCTAGTCTGAATTTCCGGCTTGTGCGCCAGCGTACTATTTATTATAAATTGCTAATTGCGTGTGCATTATTTGCAATATTTCCCTCACTTGTTAATTGTTAATTGATAAATGTTGATTGATAATTGTTAATTGTCGCTGCATACATCCACCTTAAGGTTCAACTATTGGCTATAAATTCACCTCTAGTTTGTCTAATCCTTAACATACAACCCGTATATCATTTTCCGAATGAGTGTCTTCCATTTCTGGAAATCATGTCGATCTAATCTTCCGAGGAACACTATTTCTGTTACGTTATATTTGGATGCTGTTTCATGTTGAATAAATAGTACACTGTTTTATTTCTTGTTTCGAACGTCACATAAATCTCTGATAATGGGTAGAAAAGTAATGAGTAACGTAATACCATGCAAATGCGAGGGTCGCTGACCATGTACGCTGGTCTTTCTTTGTTTGTGGATATGTTAGCACAATGTTATAGTCTCAACACTCGAAAGGAACAAGCAGAGTAACTCATGCTCCTGTTTGCAGTTTGAATTATTGCCCCGACAGAGTGGCCTTTTTTTCCCGTACTTCCTCGTCACAAAGACAACTATGACCTCACGATGGCGTTACCTTTCGAAGCTAATAATATTGATAACCGTCATGTGCAGAGTTTTGTGTCTTCGTGTTCGTTTGTTATCTGGCTGCACCCCTACGAGCAACCCTCAGAAGTCTTCAGAAAACTTGAGAGAGCTGGGAATGACGGGGGTCGTACCTTTTAATGTACGATCCAAATCACGATTGAGAATTCCTACTGGAAGTGTCCATCCTCGTTTGCCAGTCTTCCATGCATCCAAACAAAACAGGTCCCACAAAATCATACTACATATAAAACAAATCGTTGTGAAGTTAGCGAATATTTTTTACCAGTGGCTTCGAAATATCATCTTTTCAGTGTGGGGTATTTCTAATTTCTCATAATAGGATAAGATTGGTGTGAGTAAGATGTGTTCGGTTCGACAGTTATTAGTAGTAATATCCCTAGAACATTGATAATAGACGAGATAATTTTATGACATCGAAAGCTTGGCTTCGGGCTGTTACCAAGCAACGAGCTTGAGAAATTTGTCATAAAATTATGAGGCACTTTCCAATGTCTAAGGGATATTCGGCGAAAAATGTTTTTACAAATAAATTTATATCTCAACACAACGAAACATTTATTTATTTATAAAAAGTACAGTAAGTGAAAGTACAATTATCAAATTTTAACTTAACATTTTAGATTCGTTGCTGTTCTCTACTATCGAAGATCTGCTACCCCTTCAGTTGGTCAAAAAAGATTTACCCACGCTGCTCTAGCTGAATTCAATAAATTACCCAATAATATAAAAAGTTGCAGAAATTTCTCAAAATTCAAAATCTCTGTGAAAAAGCACATTATTTCCTTACGGAGTATATAAAACTGTAATATTGAAATTGCTGTTGAGATTTGATCTTTGTTGACTGATCTATGTTTTTTTTTTTTTTCAATGTTATTATGACATTACAATTATTATTGTTGTTAATTGTTCATCAGTGATTATGATTTATGATTTTTATTTTTAATTGCAATTGTTAATTTATTATTATTTTTATTTTTTTAACATATTTACAACTTCGTCATACCAGAATTTGTTCTGTCTGGAAGCTATTCTTTCAATAAATAAATATTACCATGCACGCATAATATTTATAGAAATTTGATTGCTATGACCAGTAATTGTTGCAATCGTTGTTCTTCTACACCACTTTTTGCTAACAGCAGTTGATCTATTCAAGTGATTTTTTATCTTTTTGTCCTTTACATTCAAGTCAATTGCCTCAGCAGCAGATTGACATTTATTGTATTTCATCCAACAGGTACATTATCGTACCATTTGCATTTACCGGACTATGATCAGAGAAAAACATCGTCGGGATAATGAAATCTGTAATAAAACTTTATGGTGTGATGAGAGTAGATTCACAAATAACGGATGGTTCAACAGAAATATTATCACTGGCGACAAGATAATTCCTTTCTACAAAGAGCTACAAATTTGCAAGAGAGGTTTGGAGTTAATATTTTGCTTGGTGTTCTATAGACACCAAGATTATCGGCCCCTACTTTTTTAAGACATCGTTGACGGGGGAATTATATTTCGATCTAGGTGTTGGAAAATTTGCGTTCAAATATTCTGAGAAAATATCAGTTTTTCTACGACTATGCAAGGACGATGGATAGGAAACAATGGTCCTATCAAGTGGCCACCACGTTCACCGGACCTGACCCTTTTGGACTTTTCATTGTGGGGTTTCATTAGAGGCGAGGTATTTGATGAATTAAAAGGAACAATAGGAAGGGGTTTGCATGGCTTTAACTCCACAAATTCTGAAAAATTGCCATAAACATAATATGGCAAGAGCGAATACGTGTTTGAGAAACGATGGACGGCAATTCGAACAATTAATGAGATATCGTGAACGACGTTGATGATTAGGAGTAGTATAACATTTGCATCTGTTATTGGAGTTTATGTATATCTTTGAGTTCTAGACCCAAAAAATATTGGTAGAGCTTGTGGATTTCTCACAAAGTTACGTTTTTTGAGATAGCTCTGGCCGAGAATACATGTGTTGTAATTAATAGTTGAGTTTGTGAAAACAGTGGCTACTAAACTTGATGAAAAAAACTAGAGGCACATATTTAAAACAATAAAGTTGACGATGGAATTCAATGAACGAAATTGGTTTATATAAGATTTTAACAGATATGAAACAGTATTGAAAGTTCCTCTGAATTTTTTTCTGAGACTACAGCAACAAGTTCTTATGAATATAGGGAAAAGTAAATAAACCAAAGTGGCCCTTAAACAATGCAAATTTATGCAGAGTTATTCAGATTTTTCCTACGCAAATAACGCAGCCCATTGGCTGGTACAAAAATTATGCTAATTATTCCTACACAAATAACGCAACCAATTTGTTTTTCAACAGTGGCGGTTCGTGGAGGTTCGTGGAGGTTCTGTTACCGTAGTTGCGCAGTTCGTAGGATGGCGAGAAATATTGGGCTTGGGTGATTCGCCGATAAACATCTAGGCGGGAAACACGAAGGAAATGTAAAACTTAACAGTTTGTTATCAGATTAGCAGCAGTAGAGCAGTGAATTTTGTGAACAGTGGTTATTGCGTATCATTCCTTTTCAAGTAACCGCCACTGGTGGTGTCATGAGCACACTCTGTGACCGTGAGCTAGTGGGCTGGTGTTCCCTAGTTGCGGAGGAAAACTGTCAATTGTTTGCGTTATTATTGAGTATTATTGAGCCAAACAAAGCTTTCACGTCTAGATGGAAATGCTTCATCTAGTATATTATTATATGAAATCGGTGGACTACAGTGACGGGAATTGTATGACCAAATATTTATGATGTTTTTGCGGAGAAAAACGTCGAGAAATACAAGTATTGTAATACTTAGCTGAATTTGTTGTGAAAGTGGCTATAAAAATCGATGAAATAAAGTGAACGCAGCGTCGCATTGAAAATTGATTCAGATCACATTATAACAAATATGAAAAATTATTGAAAGTTCCTCCGATTATTTCTTAATCATTCGAAATGGAGGCGGGAGAGCCCAAAAACGAAATTCGGCTATTTTAACTATTTCACATCCTAAAAAATTTTATTATTGCTATTCGAAATAGGAAACTTTTGTCCAATTCAACCGACCTCGTAGGTCTTTCTGTTTCCGAGATAGCAGTAGTGGGATCACCTAAAAAAATGGCCTGTAAATAAGTATTCATTGGAACGATGCCGATGTAAGAACAATCAAATTGGTGAAATATTTTTTTCTCCAAATGACATTAAAAGCGGCCTTTTAATGACACTTGGCAGGCTTAGAAGTTGTATTTTTAATGCCTAGGCAGAAAAAGTTCGTTGCTAGGCAACCTTCCAAGTAATAATTTAAATCAAACTGGTTATTAAAATTGACAATGACAAAGTAAACAGTAGACAAACAAATTCAACAAACATCATCAGCGGTAAACATAGTAACGCAGGGCCCAGATACCTTTGATGAAATAATTTAGTTATTTGGATATTGATAATGAAACGCAATTTAAATATGAAAAAGTCGATTTTGTGTGGAATTGGAACAAAACACCAGCCGCGGCATTAAATCTTGTGCTTTTATGCCTAGTAAAACAAATAACTATTATTTGAAATATGAATACGTTTTTTTTTGCTGCATATTTGTAGTACCAATCTAATTTTCACTGAATCGATGGGTAAAATTATTACGAATGGTGTTTTTGATAATATTTAGAGGATTTTTTTACTGTATCCTAATGCGCATCTATGAACGAGGTAGGAGCTTGTGGTTATTTGAAGACTGTTCTTAGAAATATATCTACCATTATTGATCATAATCAAATATCCATGGATTCTATATTCAATGTTTTTTAATTTAGTTTCTCTATAACATCTGTTGTGAAACTGAGTATGTTCGAATTGAAGAAAGTCCGTACAATAATTATTTCAATAGCTTCTAGAATTTTGTCTTTTCCTGCAGCAAGCCGTACGTACATTCCTGCAATATCGACCGTACTATCTTTCGATTTCGAGTTCGCAACGCCGACATCACTCCTGCGATAGGCACCATTCGGCGGCTGGGGCCTTCATTTCTTGGTTTCGACTGTGAGCGAAGAGCCAGAGTAAGAGTGGAGTAGACAAGACTCGGTCGGTGTGAAAGGAAACTGAAAATAAATCCACGACCACGATCCACTCGCGAACTGGCGACGGTCAGTGGTAGAAGATCGGGCGGTCTAGCGTGACGGGTACTCGAAAATAAGTTTTCTCCGAACAATCGCCAGTGTTTTTTGTTTCGCGACAATTTTTTTCGGATGTGTGACGTGCGTTTTGTGGAAAGTCAACGGGATTGCAATAGGTAAATCATAGCGTTTCATTTGTTTGTTGTTGTTTAAGTTAATAAGTTCGATATGTTATGTTTCTGTCTTGTATCCAACTGGGAATGTTATCAAAAGTTGGTGCAACAATATTGAGATGTTTTATTGTCAACATTGTCACATGCAAGTGGGTCCCACAGATAACGCTGATTTAATGTTATGAGGATGTGGACATTTATTAATGAGGGTTCGCTAGAATGAGAGAGAATTTTTTTATAAGATCGGCGGTGAATGGTTTCTGTCTTGTGATATTTTATTTGTTCGGGGAAGTTACGAAATATAAAAAAAAGAAATCAATTTTAGTCACTTTCAAATCTTCCTGATTTACTTATTCGATGGTAAATAAATGTTGATAGTCCAACTGTAAAGAGATAATCATGAACGTCCATGTTCATGTGTCTACCAGTTTCAACGGCACTTTTCGATACTTTGGTGTCGCAATTTTTTCATAAATTTCAAGTTTTTTGCCTTGATTTTGTGTCCAATGCCGCAGATGCCAATGAACAAATGAATGATTTAATGAACAAAAGAAGTCGTTAAAATGTTTGAAAGATTAGAGTAATGAATTCGCTCGGACACGTCAATTTCAATATTCAAATTTGCTAGTATTGACACATGTAAATCTTATGTTTGACGTCATAATTGTGTCAGTTATGACGTATTTTTGAATTGCAGTTTTAGACAAGTATATCATAAATCGAGTCATATAAAATGCTCTTATATACTAGTCATGTTATGAAATGAAAATGATTATTGAATGCAGATTGGAATTTTAATATTTGGAGTAAATTTTTCCTTGACAAATCCCAAAGTAATACTAAAATACTACGTAATTTGTTACAGTTTGTTTGTTTTAATTGCGTTACTAATAATTACTCATGTTATGTTCTGTTATTCTTTAACATTGATCGGAATGAGATAAACTTTATTTTCGAGGAAACCCCGTAAAAAATCTATTGGCATTAGATGCAGAGATCTAGCTGGCCGTTCTACCAATATACAGGGTGTTTCCGAAATTGGAGCAATAAATGAAATGGGTAATAGAAAACGAAAAATTAAAGCGGAAAGAAGGAATACATTTTATTCGAAAAAACGTTATTTTGGAAAATATTGGGCTTTGAAGTTTTCAGAAAACTCTGGCAAACTTTTGGGAACCTCTGGCCAGATATCAACGGCCCCTAGATGTAACCGAAGCGGTGACAAAAAAAGGCTGGCGCGAAATAAATATCTTCGACAATGTTGCCGACGTTAAATGTTGAAAGATGGTATGTGATAAAGTAAATGATATTCTTTCTTCGAACAGTTCCCTTTTAAGGGCAAAGCTCGCGAGCTAATCCATTTAAAGTCGTATATTGTTTGTCGTGGTATTCTTCGATCATATCGCTTCTTTCATTCATTAGGATATTTGTAACTATTTTACGTGCATATCAAAGATGATTTTTGGTTAAATCGTTTGATGAATACATACGTTTTATGTAGGTAGGTACCTAGATTCGTGTTGTGTTTCGGTATTCGACTGCATTCGTATTTTCTCTCAATCCCTATTGGACTCACCACTATGGAAGATCAGTGTTGTTAGGTATTATGCACACGTTATTTGCAGTCGCGGTACTTTTTCAGGAACTCAATATTTCAGTCGGATAATAGAAGAAAATTTTGAAGCAGATAGGTAGGTAGTTGGAACCTAGGTGAAATAACAACGCCGTTTAACAGATGCGACAACAAGGTAGTTTTCAGCGTGCTTGTGACTCGTAACTTCGTCGTGCGAGACTCTGCATAGAAAATGGTGGCGGTCATTTCGAACACTTGTGAAATCAAATTGCGCTTATTTTCAGTAACTTTTCAACCCCCTGTTATGAAATGAGAATGCCTCATTGTCTTCATTTCGGTTCACTTTGAAGCCATGCAAATGTAATAACTGGCAAGGTTTACGAAATAATAATAAACTAGCAACGGTGCAGTAATAAGAGTAATAAATACAATACTAGAAGACAGGCGCCCAGGGAACTGATGAATGAAACCAATGCTTCCCGAAAAATCGTCAGTAAACGAGTCTATTTTTGGGAGATTTTCAAGTGATTAAAAAAAAGGTAAATGTCTAATTTTATTTATTGCTCTAGTTTCGGAAACACCCTGTATATAACAATCTCTCTTGGTGGCATGATGCAAATGCTATTCTCCGATCAAACACTTATACTGGCTTGCCAGTTTCGAGGGAGATAGAGCCTGACTGGAATGTCTCGAGAAAAAAAAAGTTTAGCCTGGTTTGTCGGACAATATCCATTTTTTTATGGAACTTCTCAAGAAAGAGCCATTGACACATACAAATTCGAACCAACCTGTGTATAATAAATACTACGGAGAAATTGCCAATCAAACCACTCGATAATTAATCGCCACGAATCCCATTAACAGAGTTTCTATTGAAACGCTGGCTAATCAGATCTGTATTAACAACCAATATAGTGCGCTCAACAAAGTCTACAAAAAGTTGCTTTTCAATGGTGGAGGGCTAAAAGTTTTGAAAAATCTTTACAAAATAAAAAGGTGTAGGCAAAACAGAATTCAGATATTTTCTATTTATCTATTTATAGAGAAACTAGATCAGGTTTTTTCAATTCGCATAATTGAACCACTCCTCTAACTTTTATCGTTACCAACATCCCAAATGCATAGGTTGAGATTTGAATAGTCCTTTATATTGGATATTATTGGCATATCATTTACTTATTATAGCTTAAGGACTCTGGAATCCTCTCACTGATGAATGATCTGGGACGTGAAATTAGATGAACATTCGGAGAAAATATAGGAAAATAAAAGAAAAAGAAAATGTTCAATGTATTTGAGGTGCCTAGTTGCCTCGATGCCAATCCCAACGTCTGGTGCTAGCTTGAAGTGCGCACCGACTATTCGGGATGGTGCTGTAGGCTTTCCAGGTTGCCCCGGAGCGTCACGGCAAATAATAATATCCGTCCTCTAAACGTAAAAGCTATGCCCTTGGGTACATTCTAGTAGTGTTTGTTTGTGAGAGAGTATTTTTTTCCTTTCAGGAATTTACCAGTCTGGCCTTGTCTCCGGAGCCCCGACACCTCTGGCCATCCGCATTCGTCCGGCTAATATTTCTGCCATATCACGGCAAGCCGATATGATTCTTAAGTTTGAAAGCAGTGTGTCCATAATTCCACCATGGACCCCTATATTCAGAACCACCATTTCAACAGAATGGATTGGGCAAAGCATGCTGAGTTCAAAGAGTAGGTCTCGATATTTGAGCAGTCCGTTTTTCCTTCTTTGTTTTGGACGATGTTCGTTTCGCCAGAAACTGAAAACTCAAATAAAGAAAATCGTCCCACTTTGATGGTCGAGGGGGACTATATCAGGCTCATTGGCTTATGAGGAATGAGTAGTTCCGATAGATTCGGCACTTCTCATTCTCTACAACGGACTCAATATCCCCCGGAGCATAAGGCAACACCGGTGTCTCGTCTATACCGTATGATGGTAGTAAAACACTCGTAGGGCCGCGTTATACCTGTGGATATAGGCTGAGACCGCATAAGCTGGACAGGCTGACAGCAAATGCTTCATGGTTTCAGCTGCCCCACGACACGCTCTGCATCTAGTGTCAGGGACCTCTATACCCATCACGCGACTACGGTTAACGAAGGTGTTGCTGGTAGGTGATTATGAATCCATTGGTTTCCGAATCCAGCACACTTGACCTGAGGAATGCAAAAGTCAGGTTTCTGGATAAGCCAATGTCTTCAATGTTCTTGAAGAATACTCCATGCATTGGCTTATCGTTATGTATCTGCAGAAAACTCTCAGTCTCCGCAGCTTCAACGTGTGCTTTTTACTGAACGGGTATCAACTTGGTGACAGAGTTTAGGTTCGTCCGTTCAGTGTCGAATACGAGACCGAGTTCATCGGCTGCACGGGTTGCTGCCTTGAAGAAAAATGCTCCAATCCCTGCTCTTTCATGATCGCATACTAAGCAGAGAAGGGTATCTGAACTTCTGATGACTTTACAGGCTCCATCCAGTACCATTCTATTATATAGACACTCCAAGCTCGAAAGCCCGTTGTCTGGGGAGGTATAACCGTGGAACGGACGATTTAGGAAGCAAGCTTCTATGGAGATGCATCATTTAGCGAGATTTTAAGTCGAGTTGTCGCACGTCTTCAGTCCATTTCATTACTTCAAAGGAATAGAGTAGAATCGGAACGACAAGCATATTAGTTGCATCAGCATCTTTGTTCTTCCCCGACAGTTCTGATGACCAGATCTGTCGGAGTTTATGCTGATACTTGCCGTGGGGAGAGTCTTTAACAGCAGTTACCTCCTGGGTGAGGTTTTGTTCCACCCCTAGGTAGGTATACGTCTCTCCAGCTCTCAGATGATGTTGGATGCTTTCGTCTACGAGCATAACGTCCTCTCTGTATTCCTCGCATTGTCCTCTTTTGAGATGAACCGTGTCATATTTGTCGATCCCAAACTCGAGTCAGATAGCATGCGTGTACTCTTGCACCACCCTTAAGGACTGATGAAGATCCTTTTCTCCGGAGGCAAATAGTTTGAGAAGATAGAGAACTCTAAACGATTTCGAGGGCAAACACAATATATAAGGTCGCGGTGTAGAGGCTAATTGTAGCGCGAAAGCCCAAACATATCTAATCTAATACCAAATGAGTGAAATGAACCATATACCTTTTCATTTCCTTGAAGAGATATGAGAAAATATTTTCACAACATTACAGAAGATAGATGGTGAAGCTACTGTTTTTCAGTTCAATTGTTGAGTAGTGTGTATCGATGCCGGAAGATTTGAAAAGGCACTGCTGAGAAACCAGTTGCATTGAAACGGATTTACACAGTCCGAACAAAAGGTTGTTTAAGCGTTTGTCCATTATTAAAAATTAAATGAAAGCAATTTAAAAGTGATACCGGCATTTGCATTTGTAACGGTTTTGCATAAATTTATTCCGCTGCAATCCATGAATAAGGCCGTCACACGATTGTGGCAATATAGTACGCTTTTCTCTCTTCTAAGACTTGAATGTTCTGTATGTTCAGATCACTGATAAATTACCTGGTTTTTTATTTTTGCAGGACTTAAATGTTTTGTTTTTTCATAATAGTGTTTCTAGCAAAACCATCTCCATATGTCGATTATTGATGAATTAAACTCGAGTATCTTCTTCGAGAAAGGGTGATTATATTAATTCCAGAGCAATCCGTGATGATTTATGTAATTTTTTTTGTTCGCCAACCTCCTTACGCGCTACTGATCAAACGCATATGTTTTGATTCTGCCTAGGATCTCCCAATGTGCAGTTTCTATGGTCCTACTCTCTTCACAACTGTTCGAATGTTCTGTGATTTTTGATGTATAACGGTGTTTACGAAGAAATTATTTCGACGTTCAAAAGACATTGATACCTATGGTTCGTATGTAACAAAAGAACAATATGTTCCCGTACACAGAAAGTTCATTTGACGCCAACTTTAACAATTATTCCAATTTTCGTTTTGTGCTGTTATGCTATGCACAAATAATTTTTTTTTGCAATTCATCTTTGGAAATCCTGATAGAACTTTGTTTTGAAACAACAGTGTAGGATGAAATGCAATTCAAAATGTGATTATAAATTATAAACTCCGACTTCACTCTTATGAAAATAAATTAATGAATTTCCATTTGAAGAAATGGCGATTTTGCTATGACTTTTTTTAGATATTTACTATAAATCGTGCTAATTTTGTATATTAGGCTTTTGAACGCTTATGATTCTAGAGATACTGGCAGCTGCATTGTCGGATTGATTTCTTATCAAGAGAAAAATTGAATGTGCTTTTTTATCGTGACTCATACTTGAGAGACAATGGGTGATGAATTTCATTGAATGCAAGTATTGCGTTGTCAGTAATTTGGTTAAGAATACTTCTCTTAAATCGAAGACACTAGCCAATTTGTAAAGTGATTCGGTTCGGGTAACTAATTCGAGCAATTGCCCCCCTTCCCCCCTCGACCAAATCACTTTATTTTCTGTGATTTTTACCCAAATAATCACACAAAAACTGCCTTCCCCCTTTAAAGGGAATCCTGATAAATTGCCCTCCCCTGAATGAAATTCAGTTGTAAAGAGCATGGAGAGATCACTGGCAAAAAGTCAAAACATAGACGTTTTGATGAACAAAAACAATTATATAAATCATCACGGATTGTTCTGAAACGACCCCACATCATCTGCATGGAAAATGGCTTTTTGTTAACTTTTCGGTTTTGACTTTCACGGCAAAACTGTATATGATCACCAAAAATCGGCCAACTAGTTTTCCAGATACTTTACAGGATGTCAAAGATGAAAAGTGGAGATTCCTGCTCAGAGTTTTTAACAATTCCGAGAATTAACAAAACGTCTACTCATTATGGAAAGACCATGCCTCCATGATCCCGTATCCATTATAGGTACTTTTTCGTTTTGTTTTCCACAACAGGGTGAATAAAGAGAAATCCAATTACAATAATTTTGAATCAATCAGTGTGAGTTCTCTGATGAGAATTAAACATTTAACTTGGCCTGGATGAACTCTCGATCGAAGTTAACTGACATTTTTTTATACAGGGTGGTTCGAAAATCGGGTTACAAAAACCCCTCGTATGTCATATATTTCAAATATTCTTCAATGTTGAGAACATCGCAGTCATTTCATGTATACAGGGTGAGTAAACTTCAGATGTAGATATATGAATCAGAATTGACCTAAGATAAACATTAAAGATCAAGGGTTTCCTCAAAGGTGACCAAAATCTGAAACACCCTTGAAATTCCGGTCTCGCATTGACACCAACGAGAAGAAAGTTGTCGCCAATATTTACGGCGTAACGAACCATGATATTTCCCACACACAAATTTCTATACCTCATATGTTTTAAAGAAGTACAAGATTGTAGCTGAAGAACTAGGCTAGCGAACAGTGTGGACAGGATTCAAATTGGTCAAAGCAGAAAAAAGTTTTTGAGATTTGAACAAGGGCAAAATTTTGGGGTGCGTTGAAATTAGTGTTGAGTAATTTATTTTATGTGATTTCTGTGGAATTTGAGGTTTCTACAAAATAGATTTTTTCCAATAAAGTCGACGAAAATCAAGGAACGGTTTGGCATACAACCAACAAATTAATCGTGGAGGGTATTATATATACTTTTACCAAAATTCTACAAGGAAGTCCGCGATGGTAAATATCTGCAATTTGAGGACATTTATTCCACATAAAAAATATGAATAAATATAAATAAAAATCTTTTTGATGACATTCTTTTGTTAAATTCTGTTGAATTTAGCATTTGATTTTCCCATTTCTTATTTTCAATTGCTTTAATCAATTTGATCACTCTGTTGCCAGATTATTTTACAAAAACAATTTGAGTTCGTTGCTAAGAAATAATTAATATGGATTGATAGAAATTTATCAAAATATTTTAGATAGTCGTCAAAAAAGGCATATAATTTGTACCAATTCATCACCTGTACACAATCAATCAACGCAATAAAAGGTTTTAGAAATACAGCAGTTTCATAAAAAGAAGCATTAACCAGAGTTGTCCAAATCAGATGGCCAACTCACATACAAATTGCACTAAAGAGGAAAAAATATTTAGATGTCACGTTATTCTGTGAGTAACAGATTCAAAAACGTGTCGCTGAAGAATTCATATTTGTGTTCAAACTGAAAAAATTTGCGCGGCATGTTTTTGAATCTGTTACCCTCAGAATAACGTGATACATCTAAAGAAACAGAGAGATACCCCTTACTCGCATTTGGTAGGTTCTCTTTTTATTCAACTATTTTATTCTACATAACAACAACCTTTTTATACAATTTATGCCAAAGGTAATAAATGCATTTTAATTTGAATCACTGATCATGAATTACCGATAAGAGTCGTCCCTAGCTCAATCTCTCATATAGGGACCCACCTATCCCAAATCAAGTATGACATATGCTTGCCCCATCAGAGACTGAAGCAGTGTTTCACTTCAATTTGCTGTCCAAAATTATTCTATTTCCGCACAAGTCGATGATATTTGGCCTCCCAAGAATCACGCATCCGCTGTACTCCATGCTCTACATTTTGGAAATTCAAAAGTGGTGCCTAATTAAAGCCACAGACAATAGGTAATAAATATAATCGATTGTCAACTAAGCGTTATCAAATAGTTCATTTATTTTTTAAGGAGATTCAGTGCTGGCGATATTTGTCATGATCCTATATAACTGTATACGCTTCCATAAGATCAAAGTTTGAATGCGTAGCATTTGAATATCGTTATTTTCGCACAATTATCTCATTCATGTAATGACTCATGAATTGAAACGTTAGCTGGTACCTACTGCTGGTAGTTTCATTCGAATGCAGAGTATCATTTCTCCATACTTGAATGATTTCGAGGTTTTTCCAGCAACGTGACTGATTCTAATCAACCTCACTATCGTAGGTCGCCAAGAAGGCCAAATCGCAGAAGTAACGTTTCTTCGGAAAATATTCGTTAACGTCGACTCGACGATTCAATCGAACTCATTTAAATTCCGGTTATGCACGTTAGGAGACTGTTGGCAGGAGAACGAGTAGTGACCCACAAATAATCCTCGGCATTCGTTGTGATAATTGCTTTGCCGACTTTACCCAGGAACTCTTGCACCTTTTGTGTGGCGTAATGAACGAGGTTCGATCGAATTCGGAATTGGAATTATGTTATTGTTTAGTTTTATCATACTGAGGTAAAACCGTGTTGTTTTCATTGTGCAGTGGTGGACGTTAAAAACGATCATGCCTCATAAACAATCTTGTTGGTGAAATTCAAGCTTTATTTTTCAATACTTTTTGCATTTTGTTCTATTTTAAAAATTGATATCCAAAATCCCAAAACTTGAAACTTATTACATAAAACATCCATTGTGTCTACGTGATCGGATAATTTATTAGTTTCCTGGGAGCTGAGTTCCTGATGTCGCAAAGGAGATGTTTTGCAGTTTCCGCAAAGTTTTCGCAGTAACGGCACTCTCTGACATGCCCGTCTTTTTGAGATGATATTCCTGAGGGCAGTATGCCCAGTGTACTCACTGTACTGTTTTTTGAGTTACTCCTTTGCGCACCAGCTTCTGATTATGTTTAGGGCTACTTGCATGCGGTCGGAGATTACTCCGTCATGTGTGCCCCTGATGGTGACGACCAGGTCATTGGTGTAACCTTAGTCATAAACCCAGATTCTTGTAGCAGGCCGTCGACAACCAGTGACCACAGTGAAGGCGACATTTTCCGCTATCATCCTCGAAAATAATATCCTCTGAGTTCCTTTATATACAGGTCTATTCTACTTTCAATAGTAAGGTTATCTTAGACAACTGTCACAACAGCAACATGTAAAACTCATAACCGAAAGCGTCTAACAACAATGAGCTAGAAAATAAAGTATTCCAAGAGCAATACTTGTGAATGGTATTTTGTATCAATTTCATGTCATTCCATGAACAATCTTCAAAAGAGATGTTTCAGTGTGAATGAAACGTATCATATGTTTTTTTTACGAGTCTTCCAAGTTTCCAGAAAGAGGAAACCTCTCAGAAGCTCTAGGAGCTTGTGCGAGCAAGGAAAAGATCTGGGACCGATGGCCGTGCTGGGCTTTGAACCCACGACCTTATGATTGTAAGGCGAGCGCTCTACCATCTCGACCATCACGCCCGTTGTTTTGCATCGAAAGAGGAAAAATCCTTGGTACCTTCGCAAGCATCGTTTAGGTCTATCCAGCTGTAATATTTGCCTACAGCCCAATAATTCATTTCCATGACTATTTGTTATATTTCAAGGTTTGGTCAATTCGACCTATATGCTTGGTGTAGATCATTATAGATCTTTAATCGCTCACCTATTCATTTTCTCTATTGCATTCAATGTTAGCGTTGAAATAAAAAATTATGTAAGTTTCACTTTGGCATAGCCGGAAGCTCTTGGTCTTTCGACACATTTTTTTGCAATAAAAGGATTCTCAGTAAATTCCCTTCGTAGTCAAGGACGGTATTTTCTTAGGTGCCGATACACCGATTCCTTTTTTTTTTTTGAAACAAGATAGTGCACAACATGTTATCAACGACGGTCTTGCTGCCTTGTGAGCGATTGGAATAGTAACTTCTTTTTCGTTACCAGTGAAATTTTGGCGCCCAACGTGGGACCTGGCATTTTTTTGTCGGCATCCTTATATTAAATATTGTGCTTCTATTATTATTGATTTGCATATTTTTACTTGTGAGTTCCACACAGTGATTGGTAGAATTGCAGGTCTGCCTTTCGGTGCGTTGACAGGATTTTTTTTCTGGGGAGGGGTTATTTACCTCCGCAGTACCGGAATTTATTTTAAATTGGTTACGGTTTTACACAAGAAAATACAGTTGAGGAGAGAACTGTCCCCCAATACCTTCCATTATCGACATGGTTTGTATACAGTGTGTCCCGCTTTTCATGAATACACTCTAATATCTCAGTTATTAATAATGCGATTTTCTTGAAATTTTGGTGGTGATTATATGTTAGGTAAATGAAGTATTTTGGCATAGTTAACATTTTCATCGACCATAGGCGTGCGGTGTGGGGGGGGTAAAAAAAAAGCTGTTTTTTGGAAAAAGGATATTAGGGCTCATTTTAGATAACTTTTTTTATCAGAATTAGAATCAGCATCCCCAAAAACCCCCCAATCCATATTTTCGAAATCTCAAGAGCTGATTTGAGGAGAAAAAAAAAATCACTTTTTTCGTCAATGCACCTGAATATCTGTTATTAGCGATTTTTTTGAGATTTTGGTGGTGGTTTTATGTTAGAAAAATGAAGCATTTGGCATAGTGATATTCATTCACCATTGGCGTGCGAAGTTGGGGAGAGAGAAAAGGCATTTTTTGAGAAATGAATATTAATGCTTATTTAAGACAACTTTTCTTATCAGATTCGGAATCGGCATCCCCAAAAACCCTTTAATTCATATTTTCAACATCTCAAGAGCTAATTTGAACAAAAAAAAAAGTTCCAAGTCTTTTTTTTATTTGATAAGTTCTTTATTTGTAACAGTGGTAAAAAAATTACGAATTACTTTATTTTAGATTCATGTGTTTTCAACATAACTACCTTCTGAAACAATACACTTTTCAACAATTATTCTCAAACGTTCATTCACTTTTCTTAAAGTTTGGGGAGTTATTTCCTGACACGCTTGCCTAATTGCAAAGCAAAGTTCCTCTCTATTAGGCGGCCGAGCAGCATACACTTTATTCTTCAAATGCCCTCACAGAAAAAAGTCATCTAGGGGGCCATGGTTCCAAAGGAGAATTTCTACCTATCCACTTCATAGGGAAAATTGCATTTAAAAAGTTCCGAACTATCCCAGAATTGTGTGCGGGGGCCCCATCTAATTGAAAGATTAAGTTTTGTTTTTGTGCTAATGGCAATTCCATGAGAAAATCATAGAGACCATTTTGTAAAAAATTTTGAAAATTTTGTCCGGTCAGGTTATCCAGGAAATAAGGGCCAACAATCCGTTCGTTGAATATGCCACACCACACGTTAACTTTTTCACTGTATTGGTTTTTACAATGAATTACCCAATTCGGATTTTCAGCTGCCCAAAACCTACAATTTTGACTAGACACCACACCGTTTGTTGTAAACGTTGCCTTGTCAGTAAACATCATGTTCTTCAGAAAAAGTATGTCGTTAAGATAGTTACCCTGCAACCATAAGCAAAATTCAAACCGTCGTTCAAAATCACCATTTAACAGAGTATGTAGAAATTTTGGTTTAAATTCCCTAATCCTGTTGCGTTTCAAACATCTCCATACTTTGTTTTTCGTTAAATTCATTGTCCTCGAAACTGCCCTCACAGTACCATTTGGGTTATTTCGAAATTCTGCTAAGATACGTTCGTCGTCTGGATAGTGTCTTTGATTTAAATTGGTCTTATTTTGAAAACCGCTCCAGTCCTTGCGAACAATCTGTTGATTTTGGCAACGGTATCGTGAGAAATTGGTTCTCGATCATGATACCTTCCATTGAATATTCCAGCAACTTGACGCGTAGATCTTTCATTATCCAAATAAGCGGATAATCTCTACTTTTACTACTCTTCGGTTGTGTGCCATCTTATTAACAGTTAAGTAACACTGCTTGACTTCAAATCGGCAAGCCAACGGTAACAAAGTGTGCGTATCTTCGGAAATACCTAAATTGTAGTATAAGGGCAGTTGCAAACATTACAGAATATAAGGAAACGAAGGTGTTTGAAATTTAATATAGGATTAGGGCATTTGAAATAAAAAGTTAGAAATAAACAATCTATTGAAAAAAAGTGAATTTAATTTTGTTTTCTAATCAAATCAGCTTTCGAGATTTCGAAAATAAGAATTGAGGGGTTTTTGCGGTCGCTGATTCCAAATCTGATAAAAAAAATTGCCTAAAATGAGCCCCTTATATCCTTGGAGAAGAAGTGGAGATTATCCGATTATTTGGTAATAATGAAAGATCTACGCGTCAGGTTGCTGGAATATTCAATGGAAGGCATCATGATCGAGAACCAATTTCTCACGCCAAAATCAACAGATTGTTCGCAAAGACTAGAGCGGTTTTCAAGACAAGACCAGGGAGGTACAATTTAAATTAAAGACACTGTCCGGACGACGAACATTTCGAATTTCGAAACAACCCAATTGGTACTGTAAGGGCAGTTGCGAGGATAATGAATTCAACGAAAAACAAAGTATAGAGATGTTTGAAACGCAACAGGATTAGGGCATTTAAACCAAAATTTCCACATACCGTGTTAAATGGTTATTTTGAAAGACGGTTTGAATTTTGCTTACAAGGACTTATTGAAAAAAGAGTTGAATAATTTTTTATTCATATCAGCTCTTGAGATGTTGAAAATATGAATTAAAGGGATTTTGGGGATGCTGATTCCGAGACGAAAAAAGTGAATTTATTTTTTTTTTTCTCCTCAAATCAGCTCTGAGATTTCGAAAATATGGATTGGGGGGTTTTTGGGGATGCTGTTTCTAATTCTGATAAAAAACGTTATCTAAAATGAGCCCTAATATCCTTTTCCCAAAAAAATGCTTTTTTACCCCCCCACACCGCACGCCTATGGTCGATGAAAATGTTCACTATGCCAAAATACTTCATTTACCTAACATATAATCACCACCAAAATTTCAAGAAAATCGCATTATTAATAACTGAGATATTAGGGTGTATTCATGAAAAGCGGGACACACTGTATAGTTCTTCAGTAAACTGTAGGAACTTTCATAAGTCCCACCTCTACTCAAATTTCTTTCCTCATATTCGATAACATTGGGGGGTTAAAGTACCTATGAAATATGAAATTTGAACATTTCTGACTCTCAACTCACTTGAGAAGATTTTGGATACAAACAATTGAAAGGTCGCTACTCAAATTAATTTCTCATTTATTCAGGCAATGGAAGTCCAAAATAATTTTCTGAAACTGTAACATTGTCAACCAATTTCAAACATATGTACTTTCATTATGATGCCGTTTTTATAAAATGTTCTTTTACTTCTAGATCCTTAATTCCGTTCGATATTATTTTAATGTTCTATGAAATAAGTACAGTTTTCCTAACTCTGATCATATTGGGATATTCATTCATTTCACAGTAGTCGATACTACTAGTATTTTCTCTGGAAAGGTATATAGCTCAAATCGAAGTCATATTTGAAATAGAATAAGTGTATTCCAAGATCCAAAAATAAACTGAAATCAATACATCATGTGGGCTTAGATTAACCAAAACCTTGAATGTCAGAATAGAGATAGGGAAACTTCAGGTCACAAAGCAGTAATTGATCTTCTAATTACACTAAGAATACCCGAAGCTAATAAACCTTTAAAACCGTATATCACTCATAAATATGTCCTTCTCATCTCAATTCCAATCAAGCTGATCGTCCTAGGATTTAGAGTTGGTGTACCACAAGGCTCAGTATCAGGTCCCACCCTGTTTGTTATTCACATTATCGACGTGTTTGAATTGAATTGAATCATCCATGTTTTTCATTAGCATCATATGCAAACGATGCTAACTAATATTTTGATTACGGGCAAAACTCTTGAGTATTAGCTGGGTGGAAAAAAAAATGTGGGAGATTGGCCAGAACATTTTATGCACTGAAAATAACATCCAAATCGTGTAGTTTGACAATCTTGAGACAGTTATATTTTGGATTATTTCACTATATTTTGAGAAATAGATTTGTTTGTGCATTGAGGGCAAGCAGCTGAAGTCCTAAGTATTTTTATTTTTCAAAAGCGTGCTACGGATCCTGGGTAACTAGCAATATAATCATTCTTGCAGAGAGATTTCAAATCATTGAACATCTCGACTATGATATCTTTGTATATGTATGAGTTAGTGTGTTTTGCTTTCAAAAATAATGACACGATTCTAGAAATTCGACCTGTACATCACTATTACGTGTGATGTAAAAATAGGCTGCTACCTTCAAAACATAACACAAGATTATACAAAAAATGTTTATATTTCAATGGCTGCACATGTTTCAATCATTTACCAGATGAAATAAAGAGTCTATCATCGAAACAATCTTTCAAGGAGTGCGTTCAGAATTTGCTCATGAACAGAAGTTGTTACGATATGAATGACTTTTTTGTAACATAATTCTCTCTGAATAAATTTTTATATTTGACCTAATTTACAATTTCCTTTCCATTAACTTTGTTTTTGGTGTTATTTTTGTAATTATATTTTTTATGTTACTTGTATATTAATTAAATAATTTTTTTAACGTTGTTCAATATTATTACAATTTTTTACAATGTTTTGTGAGGTAAATAGATATTATTAATATTAATGTTTCAGTCAGTTGGAAGTATCAACATTTTTTCCTTAACTTTTATTTACTTTTGGAAAACTGGGAAATACTAGAAAAAAATGGTTATTGATACCTGCACTTCAACGAAATTTTCGCACGCCTGCAAAATATTGTTGTTCTCGAATGCTGATAAGACATTTCGTAATCCATCTTGTTGTAGTTTCAGGTATTGTAAAAATTTAAATTCAATTATAAATATTTAAGAATTTACAATCAGTATTATCATTCAGAAAATTGTTTTAAAATTACCAGATACAAAGTTGGGTACTTTATGTGTTAATTGGATATAATAAACCCTAACAATTGCTTCACAAATTATCAGAATATTGTTGTATAAGAGTTGGAGTTTCCAGCATATACAGAATTATTCAGAATGTATGTTATTTAATTTGTGGTTATGAATAAATGTATTGTAAAACAGCATATTTTCATAATGGATATTCAATGGCCAATCTTTATTAGAGGTATTCAATAGTAATATTTTATTTAAGTGTTGTCAGTGGTTTATAATACGAGTATTAACAATTTGCAATTTCTTGACCTAGTAATCCTTAACTATAAAGGCGACCATCAGTCTAATCGAAAAGAAAGCATGGGACTTTAACACAATCTCGAGAAAAATTAAAATTCTTATATTTTTCAGCCGTCAAGGTGCAATTTACCAGTGGTGTACATACAAAAATTTTAGATTTGTGCATCCTTACTATAGAAAATCTCTACACTTGTTATATTAATACCGTAAACACTGTCCATTGTACTTTTTGAAATTGTCATCCGATATGCCAAACTTGACTGGGTTCCTAAGGAAATACGTTCTCATGTGTGGGGTCAGGCAACCGAGCACATGTTGAAGACTTTCTAGGATTCGTTATGGTTAACATCTGTTATGAATCTCGGAAATGGAAAAGGTACGAACAGCCATTCACATAATTCAATATATTAATTACGAATTCTATAGACCTCGTAATTTTTCAGATGCTGCCAATTTGTTGAGATAATTGTTTTGTTCAGCGGCGGAACAAGATATAAACTTGATGGGGGTTAGAGAATCTATAATTTAATATTTTATCGCATCATTTACATATCTTTGGAAACAAGAGAGTTAAAGAAGGAATTGCTGAGTCACGGAAATTACCATCGAACTTTTCTTACTCTTTAGGTATCTGGAGTGTCATACCAAATTTCATCATGGTGATGAATTGAAATAATATTGAATCTCATTTAATAGCTATTTATGTACCAAGTGCGTTATATAGATCCTAACGCCCGGACGGTAACATTCACCCGAGGGCCTTTGCCCCCAGGAATGAATGTTGCCCGATGGGCGTTAGGATCTAGTAACGCTCGTGGTGCATACAAGATTTAATTTTTCACGAAAAAATTATCCTAAACGACGTTGTTTACTTCATAAATTTCTTCTCATAGTATTTACTGAGCTTCTATGCAATTGCCGTGGAAACATTGAAGAGGTTGCTAAAGGTTGTTTATTAAATAAAATGACGCTTCATTTTTGTAAGATTTGACAAGCTTGTTAGTGGAGGAAACTAAAAACGGTTGTGTTCATAATAGTTATGGAGATCCCACAGAATGTGACGCTCAAAGCTGAAAAAGCGTTAGGATATTTACTGCCTGTAAAATCCAAATACTTATACGAGAAGGAGTATGACCATTTTTTAGTACGGTAGCAGAGAGCTATATTGAAGAAAGTATCTCCTCGAAGAACAAAATTGCTAACAATGATAGCCCATTCCGTTTCCGAAAAAGAAAATGTTAACGTTCCGAACGAAACCGAATGCACATTGAGGAGTTCATCATCGGTCAACTCACAGAACTTCAAACTTGGTACTAAATTTTCAGGAACATTTGAAAATTGTAATGTCTATTTGAGAGAAATTAATTAGTCCTTTTTTATGTACAGTTATAAATAAAATTTTTCTGAGTAATTGAATTATTGAACTACAGAAAAAACATTTAGCGGGCGTTACGATTCATAATGCCCTCCTTAACGTCTCGGGCGTTATGGGTCTGTTAATAGCAACCGTTGCCAAGGTATTATAAAGCAGTAATGGACAAGTGAAAAATAATAGTATATTATATAAGAATGGACTAAAGTGGATGTTTTAATCCCACACGTGATGTTTATTGCCTGAGGGCTCGTACAACCCGAGAGCCAATAATCACGTAAGGGTTTAAATATCTCTTTAGTCCTGAGGCATATACGCTATTTTTTGCGCTTCCCAGTATTATAACTTTCAATATTAATATAATTAATAATTTTGATGAGTTCTATAAACACGGTACTTGGATTACTCAGTAGGTAACGTAACAACAACAGTGTCAACAAAATTTGAAATGCAACTTTATCTCCCTAGGGACTGAAAGATACATACTAGTCCCTGTTATACGGGACTAAAGTTGGCACTTCAGTCCCGGAAGTGCAAAAATATTATTAATGTAAACGCTAGTACTTTATTAATAAATCACTTTAAAAAAAGGCGCAAATAAGAGTTTTCTTCAAAAAATTTGAGTTCAACTGTTACCAAAAAACATCAAAATGAAAAATTAAATTTAAATAAGATACCATTCATTGTATAATGAAATCACCAAATGTTTCGATCAGCTACGAATATTCAAATGATTGTAGTCGATGAATAATTCAATAGATATTTCGAGAAATATACTATTTACTAAGGATATTAATTATAAAGATAATAGAAATTTTAAAATTTAAAATTGTTGCGAAATATTTTTCGCTGACATTTGTGATCAATAATTATTCGTTCGTGAGCCTTTTCTTCGCACAAGTCTCCTGAAGAGGGTTGCTGGTATGGGTGCAGCCAAGAAATATGTATCCAGAATTATTCATGAGCCACTAAGTTAATTTCCGTTTCTTTTTTTGTCTACCAGAGTTCATATCCAGTTCTAGGAAATTCTGGATGTAACTGAGAATGCCTTTTCGTAAATCGATACCGGTCTATTTTTACTGTCTTTGAAAGGAAGTACATTACTCTGCTCCAAAGCCATTTGTTTTTCTTCCACGCCATGTCGCATTAAATTATGCATTATGCGTCTTATCTCATACAGGCGCGATGTTTCTATATTCATCAGGCTCGGAGGCAATCGATATGTGCACAGGGTGTCAGCTTTCAAAGAACGACACATGAAGAGAATGCGTGTTCCTGCTTAGAATTATAGTCTGGGAGTAGATGTTGGAAACTCGACCCCACGCAGAACTAAATCTAAAAATTCGTTTTCAAGTGTCGAACGATGAATTTCACCTGCAGCAATATTTTTTAATTGTCGCTCAAACTCATTTTATTCGCGTCGAAAATGTGGACAAAATTCAAAGATAAAAGTATTTTATCCTACAAATGCTGGTGTCCCGCAGGGATCCATTCTAGTAACATCATTGTTTCTTCTTCATATCAATGATTTATTGTGAGCTTCATCATGTCCAGTGAACCAGAAAAAAACAGGAGAGGAATGAGGACGACTTTGAAAAAAATTCAAGACTGAGGATCCAACAAATTGATGGAATTCAAATCGAATAACATGCGTGCGCTCTCACACCACCCTTAACATTTGAGTCACTAGTGGCGTTCCGACCTGTCCCTTGGAGTCAGCGTGCTAGGAGAGTCTCAGCTGGTATCTGATCTTGATGTGGGGAAGGTGTCCTGCCTATACGACTTTTTTTCAAAAAGCCTGCCAGACGGATATTCCATGTCCCAACAAGCCTAGCTTGCGGATATTCCTCAGAAAACACTTTATAGGATGTTCCGTTCTGAGTGTTTGTAATTTGGGGTCATCCGTATGGAACAGATGATGCCCTTATGCCTCCAGTTGCTGGGGGTTAGATTAGATTAGTTCGGGTCTTTCGGGCTACAAGCCTCTACACCGCGAGCTTTTCAGATCTATTGTGAGTGCTCTAGAAATCGTTTAGAGTTCTCTATCTAGTCCTGTCTTCGATACGAGACTCCATAGGCTTGTTTTTAGAACTCTCATGTATCTGGGAGCTCTTGGTTTGTCTTCTCCTGACGTTAGAAACCTTAGCCTTGACAAGCCTTCTCAGTGGCATAGTATGTTACTGATGTTTCCTCTTCCTCCTGACAGAACCTGCATAGCAGTTATTTTGTCAGACCGATTATACCCGTATGTTTGTTGTGCCTGCAATACCCTGTGAGAAGTCCTACTAATATTCTACTAGTGCTCCTCTTCTGGCTTAATAGGTATTCTGTGATTGTTAACTGCGGAAGTTTGATAAACTCTTTGGCCTGTCTCATTCCTGGTGAATTGTTCCGCCATTCTTGAGATTTCTATTGGATCCATGATTTGGTGTTTGTTTTTACTACAGCTTTTGCATTCCTACCGCAAAACGGTTCTGGCCATTCAGGGCTTTACTTGCCGCATCACGGGCTAGTGAAACGGCCTCTGTATTACCTCTATAACCTGTGTGGTCTAGCTCAAGTCTGTTCTGACTGCCCAGCTCTATTAAAGCTTCAAAGCAGTCCCGAACCAGTTTGAAGGTAAGGGTAAGTACATGCCGAAGAGGCATCGATGAACGATGATCGATGAACGATGATCGATGAGCGATGATCGATGAGCGATGTAACAGATCGATTACCGATGAGTGGTGTACATACCGAAGATAGCTTTCTCGATGAGCGATGGAAAGTGGGAGTCGAAATTGATGTGGTTTTATTCAGACAGTATTTTTCAGTGTGTTGACGGCAAAATTAGTGAACTGTGTTTCAATAATTGTATATTTACAAAATGATTTTCAGTGAAAGTAACAGTGATTCCGATACACTAGCAATGAAGTTTTGGCTGATAGCAACCAGCTCAAACCAACAAAGCAGTAGTCACAAAATATAAGAAAAAAGGCAAATACTGGGTGAATACCATCACCTTTTTCTAGATTTGAAGAACAGCCCAGACAGATTATTTACTTGTATACGAATTAAAATTGATACATTTCATTATATTTTTGAGATGGTAAAACCACAAATTTATAAGTGTAACTATAGTAACTATCACATGAATCCAATACTTGATGAAGAAATACTGGTCTCATACTTCTGGACACTAAGTTTATTAATTGTTCTTTATCAATCATACTGAAAACAATAGTTTTTTGAAACCTAGCGAGTAAATTTGCTAAATTTGCTAACCATGTTATTAACACAAAACAATTGGAGTGGGCGACCAATAGCTATCAAGATATCAGGATGCTTTGTCTTTACCATCGATTAAAACACAAATATTTTGTATCGCTTTAAATATCAATTTTAATGTCGCTGTAAGCATCGATGGTGCGAGGGTGTGCTAATCTTCGGTATGTATACTCTCATATAAATCAATTTTTTTGTATTACATCGATCTAACCATCGCTCATCCAGACATCTTCGGTACTTACCCTAACTTGCATTGAGTTGATATACTTAATATTTTTATCTTCGGATTGGTTCCGTAAACGCCGGCTCCTGAAACTTCATCAGTTTTTTCGCGTTGATGGAAGGTCCCTCCTTATCTTAAAAGTTTTGTCAACGTTATATCTTGGAAGTATGCCATCTGATGGCATTCTTATAACAGGGTTGTTTTCCAACTCTTCGTATAGCTTGTTGTAGTTGCTCCCGTGCATGTTGCTTATGGGTACTTGTCCTCTAAGCAACCTGCTCTTTACTGACCTGGCTTCGCCTTGAATGTATAGGGGAGGCAGATTGAGCATTACCTCTAGTGGTGGCTTTGGTGGCACTCAGACATAGTTGTCTTTGTAATGCTCCGAGTCGTCGAACCTACCTGCTTGGTCTTTGGCCACCATACCACCGACCCGTACATTATCATGGGTCAGGATATCTCTAGCATAGCAATTTTTTCTGCTCATTCTCCTGCACAGATTGAAGGCTACTGTACATTTTTCTATAACTTTTTGTAGGTGTTGATTCTATGTTAACTTATGGTCGAAGATTACTCCCAAGTATTTTGCCTCTTGGATTTCTGTCCCTTTCAGTACTTACAGGTGATCTAAGTCCTTTCAGTACTTTTTTCGTGTAAACATAACTATTGTGGTTTTATGAGGGCTCACTGTCAGCTCTTTTTCTTTACACCACCTGTCGATTATATCTAGGGCTGTCTGTTTAAGCTCCAAGGTCGCAAGGTCGTCGGCATATCCTAAGCAAGCAATGAAATAATCTGGATGCTAGCCTTTTAATTCGTCCATTAGTGCTGATATGATAAGCCTGTTTTTCAAGTTGACGTCTATTAATTCACTGGCACAATGGGGGAGGTACCCCTTTTTTGCTAGAGCGTTTGCTATAAACTCAATCGATGCATTATTGAAGGCACCCTCGATGTCTATAAATGTTGTCATGGATATTTCTTTCAAGGACTTTGTTAGTGGCCTGTTGAGATCGTCTGTTGACTTGCCTGGCTGATACGCATACTGGCGTTCGTTGAGCGGGCTTGTTTGTAGAACCTCATTTCTTATGTATCTATCTATCAGCCATTCCAACGTTTCGAGTGGGAAATACATTAGACTTTTGTGTCCTGTCGTCTTTTCTTTTGGGAGATAAATGACTCTCACCTTTTGCCACATCGTAGGTATGTGTCGTGATGCTATGCAAGCCTTGAATATACGGCACATGTATGGAATTAGTATTTCCTGCCCATTTTGTAGAAAGATGGGATATATTCCATCTATAACAGGGGATTCGAAGGGTTTGAATTTACTGATAGCCCACTTGATTCTGTTTGGTCTTAATATTTCCGTTGTTAACCTCTAATGCAACGGATAGTGGCAATAGGGAGATGCAGAAGAGAAGAGGGATGAGTGAGTGTCCTTGAAACACACCCCTTCTGACTCTGACTTGACTAGATCTTATGGTGAAACGAGTTTTCTTGATCGGCATCATGGATTTGCCACCACCTTGCCTTTGACCCCTATTCCGAGGGAGTCGGTTATGGGGGCCTTCTTCTCGTCATCTAGGAATCGCATCAAATGGTTAACATGGAGATAGTCATGCAAACCTACGGCCGGCACCAGAGGGAAAGTTGCCTCTTCCTTACCGGATGCGAATGACCTGCCGGTCCGATTTTGCATAATTTTTTAGGCGGTGTCGCTTTTCACCAGGACCTCGGGTGTTGGTTGGCCTCCTGTCTTGTTTTTATTTTTATTGAGTTAACGAGAACTCGATCATAATGATATTTTTCTACAACTGTCAAGAAAAGCACATTTTTCAATATAAAATTTTGTTAGTCAACAGAAAATGTTATATGACAACGCAGACAAATAAATCCGAATGACAACAAAATCTTGACTAAGTGCGGCAGTTGTAATTTTTTATAGCCACTAATAGATTCTACATATCTATGTACAGGCGAATTAAGTGTTTTTACTCGTAGGAATTGCTATCAATGTTTCCAACTCGTACAAAAAAACGACACTCAACTCACTTGATACATACATAACTATTTAGAATAACAGTAATATTCATTAATTGAATATGAATCCCATCATTTAGAGATAAATTGAACGGAACTTCGACATTTCCTATTCAAAAGATTTCGATTACAAGTGCCAAATTGATAAAGAAAAAATGCATATATCAATAATTAAAATACATTGTGATAAATATAGAGGAAATGAAAATGAATTTCCTCTCTATTTATCAGTTGAAATAAATTTTTACGTATGGAATGCCAGTACTATAGAAAAAATACAATATGTATAATTTGTTGGCACAGAACGTACTTATCCGAGAATGGCAAATTATAATAATAGTAATAATAATACTCTCTGCGGCCTGTGCGGATAGAGGGCGGCTATTATTATTATTTGCCTTGGTGCTCCGGGTCGACTAACTGATTTTTGGTGGCGTATTCACTTTTCAGCTGTAGGAAAACCCGTGAAACCTGCAGCAGCAAAGAGTGAGAATTTGAAAAAAAAAATCGAGGGTGTCGGACGTGGAAAATTACGGAGAAAAAAAATATTTTGGTCGGAAGATTCCACTTCCCTCCTTCCCAAAGAAGTTGCGGAAACTTGAAGAAATTTTGAAAAATCAGTAAAAATAGTGAGAAACATCTAAAGTACCAACCTCTGAGCCCGTAGCGCACTTATCAAGAGATATAATTAAACAAATTGTGTTGCTGAAAGCTACAAGATTAAATAAACTTATGATCAAGCTTTTATTCATGGAAATAAAAATTGAAAAATAATAAATAACGTAAGAACTTCAAAATAATTTTTCAAAAGTTTGGGGCGTGAAATATATTTATACTTGAAGAAGAAAATATTTTAATTTTTAGAAGGGCTTTATTTTCTTATACACTTTTCATACTATTTTTTAATTCTTGGTTCCAAATTTTTTTTATATATTTTTGAAGTTAATTTCACTTTACGTTTGCCATCTAATGATCTCATAATTCTATGGAATTCGCGCTTTTTCATTCTGTTTCTTCAAAATACTTAATATGTAACAATTTGTCTTTAGGGCAATCTACTGGTCTATAAGTATGGTTCGTGTTAGTGTGTGTGGGGCATGTAATCGTCTCTGCTTTCGTTCTGCATAGCGGCATGGGAGCTTTCATAGCGTGACAAAACTAAATTTAGATGTGGGAATCGAATTGTGTTCGTCAATTATGAATGGACACCGCACCCTTTGAACGTAGCACACTATATTTTCAATAAAGAGTTGAATTATTTCATCTATATTTTGCATACTTGGTATTTATACAGTGTTGGCCATAATTTTTGAGCAATGGGTAAAAAATGCATTATCAGAGTTACGAAAACACTTTTTAGGATATCGTTTCTGCATATCGAGAAAGCTATACATCGATTTTGACATTATTCACGTGACTGTCAATATGGCGGCAATTTTGAAAAGTTTTTTTTGAATATGTAGGCAAATATTTTGGTTATTTTTGAATATTGCAGATAAAGTAGAAAATCTCTCATAAAACTTGATTGAGAATAAAACTAATAATTATGAGTTCTACAGGTTTTCTCTTTGAATTATTGACACACTTTCACCTTCAATTTCACGAATTCACTGGGTATCATTTTTTCAGTTTTTATTAATGATTGTTTCATATTTCTACATATTTACCATTCCCCTGACTATTTCACGCACTTGTAAAATGAACAAATCAGAAGCTCTATAGTCGAGTTCGTATTATCGATAATACCAAACTTGACTCTTGACTCTCATTGGTCTATCAAGTTCGGTGTTTTCAGATTTGTGTATGTGACAGACGTCAAATATAACTAATCACGCTATGCAAGCATTTAAAATTGAGCAGATTACTGGTTCAATTAAATATAAATTTCATCTCCAACTCTTTTTCTTAATTCCTCTAATTCTGCTGCATTTCAGATTCATATCTTTCGCTTTGTTTGTGAAATAGTCTCACAAAATACCAGTCGTGATTTGAGTTTATCTCATAATTTTATTTTTCCCTCTCTTTTTTTTTCTATCTCTAGAAAACACCACGAGTCCTGCGGACTCGTGGTGTTTCTACGAATCAATTCAGTTTCGTTCAGAAATGAAACTACAGACTTATCTCAAAAATTCAGTCACTTGTACTACTGATAATTATTTAGTCAAATTGATTATAAAGGTACATCTTTAGCTATTTTTTTTGGAGTTGAATGAAAGAGCAGTTTTCCATATTTCCTGATATAGGCCACTGAATCCCGCCCGCCCGAAAAGCAGTATGAATAAAGTCATATCATTATTATTATATAAATGCAAGACGTGATGAGACAGTGTTGTTCAATCCCTTGTTCTATTTCAGATGAATGGCTATATGTGACCATGTGACAAATAGAAGGTGGGACCATGAACTAGGTGAGAGACTTACTTATTTATATCTATCGTAAAAAAACTACAGATACATTTTTTGCTTTTTTGTAATTCAAATACTTCACCTCTGTTTGTCATTGCAAACAATAATGACGAGTATCATTTTATTCGGTGTTTATTATGGAAGTCAAGGAAAAACAATTACTTGTTAACCCTCCAGCAGGCGCGCTTTGGAAAACTACACGACCAGGCGCGTGGTGACTTTATTTCACCATTTAAAAATTCCATTTCAAACAACAAATTTACGTTTGCCAATATTGTTTTATCAAAATGAATGAACATGATACTTGGTATATTGAAAATTGAAAAATATATAAACATAAAACTCAAAACTATTACAATGGTACATTTTCAGTAATCTTGAATCATATGGATTGTTTCATCAATTATATCAATATAAAAAAATGTATGAAACGCATTAATCTCTGTGGTGATTTTTTTTATTCGGCTGTCGAGAGTGGTAAGGTTTTGACAATATTTTTAGACCTCACTCGGCAGTTTTTTCATTGAGAAATCTGAGTAGCACGAAAGATTTTCATTATCTTGTCCCAGAATGAGACTCTCTTCTGATGATGAATATCCTGGACAGAATCATCTTCTATTTCAGAACTGCTATCGTGATCTGAATAGTACACTTTTTCCTCTTCATCATCAAATGAATTCAGTCTTCATCCATAATCGCTTTCATGAAAATTTATAATATCTTCATCAAAAAAATACTTACATGACTGGACGCTGACCTTTGGATTTCCAGATGAAGTATCTATACTCGCAGGAAGTCAAAACTTCACTGAAATGCTCTTCAAAAGTCGGTTGAAAGGTACTGTATGAGAAAAGGGAATAAGTCTACGTTTCAAGAAAATAAATACAGGAGTGTGGTATTTGGTGAACGAAGTTCACTGGCGCGACCACTCGAGGGTTAATAAAATTGTTACAAATTAATTTTGACACGCCTATGTAAATTTGTTGATTATATTCAGATTGAACATTTGAAATTCAAGGTTATAAATCAAACGATAGAGTGATAATGAGAAAAACAATTGATACATATATACTCCAATAGCGATTATATGACTAATGTTTCTTGTGACTTGGAAATATTTAGCACTAGGAACGAAAAATTTATTTTTTTATCAACGATACTGAATCAATTTGGGATATTTGACTTTTCAGAACAAGCAAACTTTATAATGAAAGTTATAGAGACAAAATGATAGAAGACTTCAGGAATGGAATGGATAATTTCATCAAAAGTGTGTCCAAAAAATCCATTAAATGAATGAAACGATGAATCTTAAGCTTGATCATGTTAATAGAGGGTTGCTATTTTCATTAGACATTTTCGCAAAAATTACCTACTGACCCAATATTTGAAAAACTGTAGTGACGGAAATATACACCAATGAACCATTTTAAGAACTGTATATTCTTCTGATTGTACCAAACATTATCTGATTTCAAATCGGACTTCATTAATTGCTAGGAACCATAAAAATTAGCAATAATTGTAACTATTTCATTTCATCGAATGAAACTGGTTTAGTGAGTAATCCAGCCTTTCACAAATTTCGCATTCTGAAGGAATGTCTTTGGCCAGTAACGAAATAGGAAAATTTCCTTCAAATTATTGTCTCATCGAATATAACATGTGGTATGATTAATCATTGAATATAAAATTCTTGAATTGAAATTGAATTGATTCCTTTGGACTCGTGAAATCTCCAGCACAATTACTCTCATTATATCATCGGTGATAATCATATTATTAGTTGTATTTGACTTTAAAATTATACAAATCTTGCAAAATATTATCGGCATATATAGCATTCCCTATACGTTTGGTTGATAATGCGAATAGCCAGTTCACTAGTACAAAATTTAACAAATATAAGTATTCAACTGGGCTACTGTTCCCCTTCATGCAAACTATTTGATTTTTGGAAATAGTTTAATTTTTTTGTTGCAACCATAAGTATTTGTGATAAGTTGTGTGACGATATTGTGAATTACATACCTCAATGTACCAAATTTGAATGTCAACTATCAGATTATAGTATTCACTCTAGTTCGAAATGGTAAAAAAAATATCATACTGTTAATTTGACGAAACGTCGAAAATGGAAGAAACCGAAAAACACAACCTCAATGTGATAATAAATTTATCACAAACGAAGTTCAAGTACCTAACACAAAAGATACATTTTACACCGCTTTAAATACGAATGAAATAAAGCACGGTTGCGTTGCTCAACCGTTTTTCTGGATGTGAGGCGACTTCCACTTTCTCTGGAAGGGAAAAAAACTATTGTAAAATCGTTACTTCCCAACCAAAATGTATCAAAGCTCACATAAACTTTTTATCGAAGAAATGCAGAAAGACAAACAATAGTCAAAAATACATTGAAACTACTAGCGTTTATTTATAAGTGTATGTAATTAAAAGAATATGTCTCTGAACGCAATGAGATTTGAAATACAGAGTGCATGGGCCATTGAAAAGGAAACAGCGGTTCTGTTAGTCAAATTCTTAGGTATAAATTATTGTTTAAACTGTTTATTTTCAGCAGTCCTAAACTTAAACAGTTTCATATAGTTTCCTTATTAGATGTCTCTTTTTGCATCACTTTCAACGCTTCATTTAAACGAGCATTGAAGAATTAGTGACATTTTTTAATAAATCGATTTCAAAAAAGGTTTTTTCAACGACCATGCGTTTTTACGCACTTTTCCGCACGCATTTCAGTTCTGAAAGTGTCACTAGTGTGGGAGAAATCGCTTTCCCGCACTCGTGCGGTAAAGTAAAATATGTCATCAAGACGTTTTCGAAGTGACATTCTGCATTTTTCAAATTATTCTCACTTAAGCAATATTTTAATGGATTCGTCAGGCGAAGAGTTCCCAGAAGCAATTTTAAAGGCCTCAGATGAGGTAAATTCGGATCTGTTACTCAGTTTATCACGAGAAACATACAAACAGCAATACAACCAATTTTTGAACTGGTGTAAGGTTAAAGGAGTGAGTAAGATACTGAATTCCACCTATGCTCGCGTAACTCGATGGTTAAATAAAAAAACCTAGACATAGGCAAGTTTCATAAGTTTACATCGTTCCTAAAAAGGTCACTGAAAGCGCAGATTTTTACCAAAGAAGACTTCCATGCTAGCCCCTGATGAGATATATCTTGATCAAAGTAGCTGGTGCTCTTCGCAGGGCGGAGCTTATGAAAATCTCACTGTGTTTCACGCATTGATATTGATAATAACTAGTTGATTTTCATTGCAAGTTTTGTATGTTGAAGTAAGATATATATTTTCAATGTGCTTTCTGAATCTTTATGCGGTCGTAGAAAAAATAATGTTCCTAATTCATGCGTAAAGTATCTTTCCCGCCCTTGACTGCTTGCCCGAACTTTTGTGTAAATTAAAAAAAGTGTTTAGGTGTTTTTCTCAAAATTTTTGAGGTTTGATTACATACAACTTTTATGTTAATTTTATTTGGATAAAAGGTATATTTTAAAAATGAACTCACTGCACAAAAGGTGTCATCCTACGTTATATACACTGCACGCCAACAGCGATGGAACCACTAGTTTTTTCGGAAAGTTATAGTAGGAGGCAAAATTGGCCCAAAATTCCTTCGGATTCGTGTTTAGGATCCCCAAATTAACTGGGACACTAGGAATAAACTAACTGCACAAAAGGAGTCATCATACGTGATATACACGGGGGCGTTTCCATGGGAAGTAAAACAAATTAGAAATTTTCAGAACTGAAATTTCTTCAGGAGACAGGTGGATAAGCAGTAATTTGGGGATCCACAACACGAATCCGAAAAATTTTTGGTCAATTTTACCCCTAATATAACTTTTCCGAAAAGTGGGTGGTTTCATCGCTGCTGGCGTGCAGTGTATATCACGTAGGATGACCCCTTTCCTGCATAGAGTTCATCTCTAGTGTATCTATCAATCTTGGAATTTTCATGATTTTTTGTCAAAAATTACAGAAGATACGAGGGTGTTTCCATGAGAAGTGAAACACACTGTATATCGTCACTGGTCTACAACTGAAGTTGACTAAATGTATTTAAAAACCCTTGAAGTGTTTTGCAGGGAAACCTCCTAAAATTATTGAACGTACTTTCGACCGAAAACTCTTTCGTTAGTTTTCATTGAAAGTTGTGTTAAATCATAACCAGCTTGCTCGAGTAAAAGTTTTAACAAGAAGACTTTCACTGGACACACTTCGATAGAAAACCTAATTGGGAACGCGCGTTTCAGTTTCCTCTCGCTTTGAGTTGCCGATAATTGTCTAGAAATGTTTAGAAATTGTTGTCGTTGGCTCGAAATTGGTCTGAATAAGAAATTTATATATAAAGATATATTTAATCAACAGCAAGATAATATTTGGTGGTGTTAAAATATCAAAGTTGAAATGTTGAAATCAGTTGAAATGATGCTACTTCCTTTCAGTCACAGAACTGTGTCAAAAAAATTTGGTAACTTCCTATATCCTTTGATTGTGGGCGGGACATTCAAATAAATTATAATGGATTCATCTAAAACAGAACAAATGACAATAAAGATCACACTTTCTAATAATGATGGTTTATATGGAATAGCAATTTGACGTTCTATGCTTGATAACGAGTATTGTTATCATAATTGGAGATGATACCATTGTTATATTATTACATAATGATGCGGACATCTTCATGTATTCTATTGACAGAAGAGGCTGTATTATACTGGATCACATCAGTGTGGTTAAGCAAGCGATCTGGGTAGCATGTGCACGCTCAGTCAGATACGTTGCTGATATGCAGATAATTTCACGTTGGACCGCCATGACTGTGATCGTGGAAGCTCGCTCCTTAACCATATAGATGTGGGTTCAAATCCTAGCACTGTCATCGGTCCTGGATCTTTTCCTCTAAGGAGCTTGAACACCTGGAAAACTCGTGACATACAGAAACCAAAACAAGAAGACACAGGTGAAGGATCAATAGATCCAAAGTGGCATAATTCCTTCTTGAAGAGTATAATAATGACAGAAACATAGAAAACGTCAAAAATAACATCAAGCAATATAAGCCTTCGAGTGAAAAAAGAAGAAAGATGCTGGGAAAATTGTCAGAATTATAACAAGTATGTTCGCAATGTGATTCAAGAATAATCCTCATATTCCAGGAGAGGAAAACCAGTATAATGCCAGAGGAGGAGGCAAAAGCAAAGCAAAATAGACAATCAGTGCAAATTTTCGAAAGAAACCATCTTTCGAAGAGTATGCGCAGAGATATGAAGGCCAGCAATCAACCCTTTTCTAGACTCAGCATCGAGAACGGATTCAACTCAAAAAGAACATATTAGAAAAATACTCGAATATTTAGAATGCCAGAGAGCGGGATAGAGACTATATAAATAGAACCAGATGAGTATGGAAAACTAAACACCCACCAAACTCACACGAGGTGAGAAGCACTCCTGGGAGATACCAGAAAAGCACCATGCATGGTAGCTCTCAAGAAGAGCATGGGATGTAGACATAAGATCTCCACGATGTTCTCAGACTCAGTTTATGGAAAGGACAATGCCAGAGAGGAAGGTCCCATCCGATAGAAATAGAAGACATAATCCTAGGAAGAAGAAAATAGCAATTAAAGATGACACCAAAAAGAAGTTGGAATGCACCAATAACAATGGAAAAAACATTAAAGAGGGTTAGAATAAAGAATCATAAACCTCCTAGAAAGACCCAAGTCGGTTGAAAATCGCCAGTTTGTCAAACAAGGCCAGAAATATGGTAAATGCAACAAAGAAAGACAATGTAGGAATGTAGGCTTTCACGGCTGGCGTCAATGTTTTGGTTGGTTTCCTGGTTTTGCCGTGGTCTTCTTTGGTTTAAATCTTCAAACGTTTCAACTGCAACTGCGGCAGTCATCTTCAGTGGCGTGATCGAAGTACTCTTCCAGACGTATCAACTGAGTTTAATACCACGGCAAAACCCGGAAACCAACCAAAACAAAGAAAGACAAGTATAGAAAAAATAGACACTAAGAAAGAACACGAAGACAAGCCCGCAAGAACCCAACCTGGAGGAACCGGATGAGATGTAGCAAAGATATTGAAACGAAGACAACAACTACAATGAAGAAAGAGAAATGAGCACCATCAATAATCCTGAAGGGGAGACCCCTGACACAGCACCAGATTGAGAATAAGACAGCGAAGGATCTCGGAAAACTACATAAGAAGTCTAGGTAGTATACAAAACAATAATCCTGAGATTAAACACACGAAATATCCTCTACCTTTCACCTAAAAGGATATAAGGAACATGGATCTAAATTAGAATGCTCAATGCGTCCATCTTGTCCGATAGCGTTGCAATTAGTCACATGCGATCAGAGGTGGTCGTGGCTGTGGTCATGCCAGTGTCCGTGGGTAGCTGTGTTGGAGCTACGGTTGTGGCATTGATCGTGGTTGTGGTTGGGGCCGTGCCAGCGCCTTGTAGTTGCAGTAGACTTAAATTGTATATATTTTGTGTATATCTAAACGAATTTGTTTTGGTTCACTTCCATTCAATAATCAGTCCACATATTATAACGAATATGTACGAAACGAGCAGATTTGTAGACAAAATTGTGTTACCTGGTTATGGTACATATGAAACCGAAAGATTCACAGCCAAACGTAAAAGGTTTAAGGTTAGTCATCAAAAATGAAATGTAAATGAATCGATTTAGGCAAATTGACAACCTCTCTGCAAGTATTCCAGAGAAGTGAACAGGTCTGTGAACACCATCACCCACGAAACGAAATTATCTTATATGGAAACAGTATTCTAGGTCAGGTCGGATTTGTCTCTTATAAATCATATTTTGTGGAGTACATTGCTCTATAGACACGATACAAAAACACTACTTTTTGAGAAGCCTTACTGGCAAAGGTCTCATAGTCTGGTTTTTCGGTATAAGAGTAGTGCTGATGTTGATACCGATCATCGAAATTCACGACTTTTCATTGATGATATGTTGACTCCTGACATAATAACTCTGGGTACTGTGAGATCGGTTTATCTAGAGAAATGACGTGCTTGGGTTTTTTGTTTGTCTTTAACTCCGACAATTTAATAAAACCTCATTCTAGAACTCTGGACAAAAATAGTCGGTGTCTAATCAGAACGAATGAAGAACTAAACAACAATAAAATGATAAAATACTAAAATGATATTTTGAAAACTCCTTTATAGACAGGTAATCTTGCAAAGGAATTGAATATATCTTGAAAAACATAAATTGGAGCCATGAAAGTAAAGAAACTTCAAATGTTTTTTGAACATTATGGAATTAAAACAATGGACATAATCCAAATTTCACTCAAAAAAATTATTTGGACAGATATGTTTTCCTTCACCACCAGCGGTGTATCTATTGAAGAATACCCATCATTGGACCAGAGAGAATACTGGGTAATTACAGGAAATCCAATTTCAAGGCAGGCAAAATTTGGGTGTTTGATGTGGAGTACCAAACGAAACGAATTATCGTGCTAATATTTTTTAATGGTGTGACTGGACAAAGATATCCAGACTCTATAAGGACGATTTCCACTCATATGAATAAATCAATATGGTGTGGTTACTAGATGGTGCGCAACACAATATTTCGGATGTGTAAATCTATCGGAGGGCATTGAACTTTTAGAAGTCCAGATTTGGTGTCTCGCACAGTACAAAAATGCTGACTGCTACTTTTTATAATAGCATAATGAATGCTGCCATGAAAACGACCTGCCTGATAAATCTCCAATACGTGTTCATTTCAAAAAGTATTGTATTTTTGTAGACCTTCATGTATATTATCTGTTTCTGAAATTACGTTTATTATAATGTGAAATTTTTATTGAATTAAATTGATTGGTTAATCAATACCTCATGAACTACTCATAGTTGTAATGAAAAGAGGGAATTCGGTGTAAGGATTCTAAGAAATTGAAATTTCACTAATGTTGTTTAAATTCAAAAAAGTTGTGTTATTTGACTTCATTTCTGTTTCTTCAATATTCATTGAAGATATTTTCTTTTTCAAGACCTTCAGTCACAATATCAAGTTGAATAATAATGTGTAATGGAGTTTCCTGTACTATTATAATAATTCGTTTTTTACGCTAGATCCCAGAAAGGTTACAATCACACGACTTCAATTGGATGATGTGTACATTCGAATCACAAATTGAAATTAATTGACATTCGCGAGTGAGGAGGAAGTAATAAGAGCGGGCTTTAAATGGCGACGATACCGACAACACTTTGAAGTTGATGAAGATATTTTACAACACCGACAATTAATGGTAATTGTTCGGTGTTATGCGAAGAAAATCGCACTTTCATTCGAATAAGAATTCCACATGAAGGAAACTTATTACCGGAAATGTTGGCAATTTGCGATTTCGCGAAGGTATTTCAGATTGATTGAATCTTAAAGTTATGCTGATGAATACGAGAAATATGCGGTAACGCTTGTTCTTCGCCTTTATATGGTAGTCCAAAGTAAATGGTCGTAATGGATTTTTTTTATAAACATATCTTGTTATAGGCGTGTTATCCATCAGGAAATGTAGTGAATTTTAAACGCTATTCAGTGATAATAACTGTTATTGCTGTTTTTATTATTTCCTTCAACCGGCTGCATCCTTACAAGCACAACCCTCAAAAGTCTTCGAAAGACTTGTGCGAGCTAGGGAAGATGTAGCCCTCACCTTCTAACGTGTGATGCCATGAACATAAAAAAGCACGAAGATAAGAAAATAATCAAAACGGTCGCGGGAGTTGAAAAAAATCAAGTTTTTAATCAACTACAATCAGTCAACAACACCTTGAAAGAACTATGTCTACCGCTTTCTTTGAAATCATACTACGTAAACAATAGATAAGCAAGTCCAAGGAAAAATACAGGAAAAAAAATTAAGTAAAAACCCGAAATTTTCTAGTGGCCTATGAGATGCTATTAATGACATTTGCCCCAAACAAATGAGTCTTTAGAAATTGGTAATAACTTCTGATATTAGGATTATATAGATCACTTACTACAGTGAACTAGAAAAAAAGGAAAAAATCAAAGAACTTTTGAATCTATTAGATAATATAGAATTTACGGAAATCATTAATGATGTGATTGGTGCCCAATGAATTAACTGATATAGTAATAATAATGCTCTGAGCTGAGTAAATCGTTCAATACCTTCAGAACGCAGAGGCAATTTAAGGTCTTAATAAAGTCAAAGTTGAGAACTCTTTTTCATCCACAACTGTAAATTTCTTCGATACACAAGTTTTACTTTCCGGTACGTACACTATCATAATGGAACCCCAGTACTCTATATCCGATAAATTCATATTCAATTACTATTCTGTTTCAAAAAAGCCTCTAGTTCATTGAACTTGGTGATATCTCGTTTCCCATATTTATTTAGTCACCATCGATTTTAGCATTGACCATTTAGTCCATAAGGAATTCGGACTATACTTTTCTGATTGCAACGAATAAACCCAATACTACAAAATCTACCGGAAAACATAAAAAATACCTTACCAGTTCTTGAAACTATGCCAGAAATACAGTTTCAGTGGCATTTTTGGCATAACATTTTTCCTTTTCAACCACTCCAGATGTATCTTGTATTCCTTTTGGGTATACGGCTTCACTTTTCTATGGAATTAATGATTATCTTGCTTTCTCAGCTTTTTTTCAAAATATCTTCCATTATATTTGCGGTAGAAAATATATTTTTAACGCAAACACAACATGATAAGAAAGTTCTGTTCATAAATACATAACATAGCAACAACCTAGCAACAACAAAACTCCTATAATCAACGGTACCTGATTCAAATATAGCGGGGAGGTAATGAATAGGCACATTCATTCCATTTTAAAAATAAACAAAATTTTATTGAAATCGGTTAGAAATAAAATCAAAAATTAACTTCATGCAATTGCTGTGCCTGGGGCCAGATGCCCTCGGGACACAAACTTTGGCATCGATAATTAAGGCCCCTAAATCCTTTGATACATAAATAACAGATTCTTAGAAAAATGCAATACTTAGTTGTAATATCACAAGAGAGTAAGAATAAAGTGAAAATAGTTTCACATATTTTTCGAAAACTTGTTGCCAAATGGCAACAAGTTTGAGAAAATATGTAGAGAATTATTTTCTACTTTATCGAACTCTCGTGTGGTATTCGACAATCATAGACCCATTCTCTATAAAACATTTTCATTTCAACAATTTTCTTTGAATCACTATACACAGAATGAAGTAAGTATGGAATTTGAAGTTCTGAGCATGAAATATACAATTATTATGGATGTATTGTCATTGGCTGGAGGATTTCGTGACATTGTTTTGTTCTGTTGGATTGAAAGTTATTGCTTTCTCTCTGTCCTTTAGGTTATCAATTGAAATAGTTTCCAAATTGACACTTTACTCAAAATAGCTTACATGCATTTTCGTTGATTTTCTTAAAATTTCATCGAAAGATGATGTACTAAACCGTTTTCTAATCATTTTTCACTTTTCATGCGAACTGATGACAGACATCAAATCAAAAGTAGCAGTTGTCATACAATAAAAACAAAATACCACAAAAAATTCCCGCGATAATTTCAAGGTAGAAAATTCTCATCATAATAATGCTGTGATTGGCCTGAAGGCCCATGAATGCCTTTAATTGATGGTTTCGATTGGTTGCAAGAATTGTCAAAAAATAATGTCAGCAATACTACTCAAGATAGCCTATACTAGCAACTACAGGCCTATTGCACTGCTATCTATGTTATCTCATCGAAAGTCATGGAAAAAGTAATATCTAAATTGAGCTCAGAAATCAACTGGTGACCTTCTTGCTTATCAGTTCGAAAATATTCATGAAATTAGTTAGTATGAAGATTTGTGAGGTTTCAGTAGTTGTATATCTAATGAACATTTCTATGAGTTATCGATATGCTGCAATAGCATCATTCAGCGTAATCATTTCTGAGCACCCCAAAATATATCATATCTCTCAACTTGTATTACCAATTGATCCATTCACAATGCTTAAATCGCTTCCTTATCTAAATCTTACTGATTAATTCGGGTACGGCATATGTTTATTATATCCAAATCTAATCATATGCTATTTTTGTTCTAAAGTAATCAATTACCGTGATATAATTGGGGTAATTCGCAAACATGCGTGGATATCCGTTAAGGTCGCGAGATCAGTCTGCAGATGAGCTATTGTGAAGGTATTCTCACTAGGCTTGGTCAAGCTTGATCTAGATACCTACGTGTGCATAATTGTTAGGTGTTTTTATCGTGTAAATATTATAATTCTGGTTCAGGATATTTGTAAAACAAATAAATGATTTAAAGTTTCCTGTTGAGCTTTGTATGTTACGGTGTTTGTTCCTGTCATTGAATGAGGAATTTATATTCCAAACCAGGTTATACGCCATCCCACTTTCAGACTGTTTAGAATGTCGTTGTTTCATTAAGTCGGATATCGTCTTTGTGGTCTAACAATAATATATTCCTTTCGAAAGGAACATTTGGAAATATTGCAGTAACAGCAAGTAGTAGTAGTAAGAGTAGTAGTTGTAGTAGTAACTATATTTATCGATATGTGTCGAGTGGCCATCGACCTAGGTCCTTCAGGCGAAAGTGTTCTTGCTTGTAGGCGAATTACCATAGGTTAGGCCCAGTTGTTGTTTAATTATTTGTTTGGTTAGAAAATAAAAATCCCAGACCTTCCTATGATTGGTGTTTAATACTTAAAACTTTGAAAATTTCTACAATTAACAATATCCAAGTAATAATTATAATCTAATACCATTAATACTTCTTAACCTTGCGTACCTCAATCACAGGTGGCGCAGAGGTCATTTAATTTTGAATGACAGAATTCCGTTTGTGAAATCTATTGCATTGCGAAGCCCACAGAGGTTTTTAATTTCAATATTCTAAGCGTTTACAATCTAATGAAGAGTCTTTTTCAATAAATTATACTTATGTCACTCAATTTGTTGTGTGCACGAAATGTGCAAAAGTTTATTATTTGGGCATAGAATAGAAAGTTCGAATTACTGGAAAGTGGTGTTTATTTTTACTTTATTTATATGGAAAATGTTCAGTAGCTAGAGAAGTAATGACGTCTTGTCGAAATATTTTAATATCAGAATATTGATAGAACTTACTTCATATATATTTGATTGTATATCATCTCAAGAATACAACATGGCGCAGTCGGTAGGGTACGAATCTAGTTATATGGTTAACACTGTATATATATATATTCAGTAGCTAGAGAAGGAATGACATGTAGTCAATATATTGTAATAAAGATTGAACTTGTATGTAGTCTCTAAAAAATCAAATACCGCAATGCAGGATATCCAAGACCTTTCCCAAGGACTAACCCGGCAGATTGCCGCATCAAAATGCAGGAAGAGCTATGACGTGACCTTCCAACTCTTCGGGACACTTACCGAACACCAACCAGATCGGCACGATTTTTTATTCAAATAATTCATCGTGGCAAACCGGAACGATTCCAGACATGAAAAGCCGACTTGCGTTTTTGTTGATCGAATTATAGATAATAATAACGTGTGTTTTATTTCATCCGATATGATTTTATGGTAATGCCGGTCGCGATTTTCGCGTGGAATTCGAATCGTGAGCGAGAAATTCCGAATTCAGTCGCAGTTCTTGGGAACCGGATTGCAAGCGCGAGGTTGTGAGTTGTGGTATCGCGAATATATCGGTTGGAAAACTTCTAGCTTTCTTTTGTGTTACGTTGGTTGAGATCGAACTATGTTGAAGAAGAGATTTTAAAAGAAACGAATACGTTTTCACTCGTTTATTGTTTTGCTCAAAGTCACGAATGCACAATTTCAGAGTGACAACCATCTTGAGCTCATCCTTCTTGGGCGGCCTTATATTCAACCATATTATGCTCGATACCCAAAATTCGTATAAATTCAATTGGCGGAAATAACCTCAGGGTAATGAAAGACATAGGGAGGCCTTTTCCATTCTTGTTTTGAAGGCAATATAGTTTTGTTTGTTTACATGCACGAGCCCTCAACCATAGTCGTCACCAGGATTTTTTTTATATAGATTTTTTTTCGAATCCGACTATAAAGCACAAAATTCCTTATCTGGTAGAAAGACGAGCACTTTTCCTTTAATGATTGAGAATAAATTATTAGATTCCGTCAGAACTATTTGAACAGAATGATACATTTTCAACTGATTTATAAAAACATGTACTATCCCTCCGATTATTAACTAAAGCAGCCGCCACTGTTTCGTCGTCCAACTCACTCTAAATGTAAACAAATTCTCCATAACGTCTTACCGCCCGCCTCCCCCTCGCCTACAAATTGTACAGAAAAGGATAGTGCGATACCGGTTTCCAAAACATATATTGTGTTGATATAGGCATGGCATCTATTACTCTGAGGAAATATCCAATATCAAAAATTTGTTTCAATGATTATTTTTTCAATTTCACAAATCAGATATCTGATAACTATTGCGTTTCCTCCTGATTTCTTGTCTGGGTCAGGCTCCGGTGTTGACTCCAGGCCATTGTCATGGCAACTTGGTTAAAGGTCTTCGGATCCTCATCCAGTGCATGTGGTAGTGGTCCGTAGTTGGTCACCAACCGTTACCCATTACAGGTAAGGCTAGAGGAATCTAGTCTGACATGGGTATGCAATAAAATGATAATTTTTCTAAGTGTATGGAGCTAAGTTGCTACTCCATTTGCCATATTACTGATATTCCTTTTGTCTGCTTTTATAACAATCAGCTGGTTGTGGTTTTATTTCCTCGTAATATAATTACCGTTTTCATTACATCATTGGAACTTGTATACCGGGTGTACGCAGGTGACTCGCTCTTATATATATACAGTGTGTCCCAGCTAAAACTTGTCACCCCTCTAATATCCGAACTCATGAAAAAAATGGAAAATCGCTCAGACCCGTCGATTTGTATTTCAAGGGGGAACACTTTCACCAAATACACCATCATTGTGTTGTCAACCCCCTCAACCCCAGCACCCCCTACTTCAGAATTTTCAATGGGACTACTATACTTGTGATACATCATTTTGAAGGGAATTCAATCCCAAATACATCGGTGTACTGAAATTGAGGATCGATCAAGTGTTGTTGAAGTTTTCATGAAAAATAATTTTTTCCAGATATTTTTATTTTTCATCACCTAACATGTTATCATCGTATGAAAGGTTCAAAATGTGAACCATTCAGTTCCATACAGAAGTATAAGCGATCTTCGAAATTTCTTCGCACATTGCTCAACATTTCTGTAGTCACTGCACGACACTCCACAACAATTCTCCTGCGTAGATCATCAATAGAAGTTGGCTGGGTAATATAAACTTTGGATTTCAAATTACCCCATAAAAAGAAGTCTAATGGTGATAAATCAGGAGATCTAGCCGGCCATTCTATTGGTCCTCGCCTTCCAATCCATCGCCCTGTGAAATTGTCATCTAAAAATTGATGTACAGGTGCAACAAAATGTGGAGGAGCTCCATCTTGTTGAAAGGTGAGCTGACCGTCAAGTAACCTATCATCGTCTTCAAGTAACTGAGTGATTCTGGGGTTCACAGTTGTATCAAGAAGTTCAAGATACGTTTGTCTGTTGAGGTTAACATCAATAAAATATGGACCTACAATATGGTCTCCCAGAATACCAGCCCAAAAATTCAATTTCTGGGGAGTTTGTGAATGAGTTTCCCTGTACCAATGGGGATTTACGTCACTCCAGTATCTGCAGTTGTGCCTGTTCACATGTCCATTTAAATAAAAAGAAGATTCGTCAGAAAAGCACACATTGTAGAGGTAATTATTATCACATCAATAATTGACTCATGATTTCACAAAACTCTGTACGTCTGACAGGATCATCTTCATTTAATTCTTGTACATTCTGCATTTTATAAGGATGGAATTTTGCGTCTTTCAGAATTCGATGTACGCTGCTTTTCGAAACTCCAGAAATAGTCTCAAGTTGTCTTAACGATTGAATGTTGTCCATCGCACTGCATGTCCTACAACTGCAACAGCGACCCCTTCATTTCTCATAGGCTTCTCTCGTTCATGTTTTTTATTCAGCACTGATTCCGACTCCAAGAACTTATTCATCAATTGAAGCACGTACTGATATGATGTGGTGTTTTCTGGATGACTTTCATTGAAACTTCGAGCCGTAGCTCTAGCACATCGTCCATTTTCAAAATACGCAGCTACAATGGATATTCTCTCTTGTACAGTATAAACCATTTTCGAATGTTTTCAAATTGTTGAATGCAGTGACTCGAATACATCAATTACGAAGGCGTAAACAAAGATATGCGTATACAAAAACACATGAGGGCAATTTTTTTTTCATAAAAACGTCTGTCTCACCTTCGAAACTATTATTTCTGACAGCATATTATTTTTCAATACAGTGGCGTACCCACAGTGAACCTTTCTTACGACGCTAACATTTGAGGTGATGAAAAATTAAAATATCTGGATAAAACTTAGTTTTCATGAAAACTTCAACAACACTTGATCGATCCTCAATTTCAGTACACCGATGTATTTGGGATTGAATTCCCTTCAAAATGATGTATCACAAGTATAGTAGTCCCATTGAAAATTCTGAAGTAGGGGGTGCTGGGGTTGAGGGGGTTGACAACACAATGATGGTGTATTTGGTGAAAGTGTTCCCCCTTGAAATAAAAATCGACGGGTCTGAGCGATTTTCAATTTTTTTCATGAGTTCGGATATTAGGGGGGTGACAAGTTTTAGCTGGGACACACTGTATATATAAAACTGTTTTGCCGGTACTCAACCATTCATCACACTACTCCCTTTCGAGTAACAACGAAAATTGACTCTCATACCAGAACAAGTTTCGTACGAGCCATTTTTCACACGTATGCTTGATTTTGGGACATTTTCTATAAATGGAATATTGGAAAAATCATCGTTTTCTATTAAGGCTAGTTTGAGCCGGTCAATGGAAATGTTTTTTTCTTTTCATTTACCAGTAATGTGAAATACTTCAATGGTCTGCATATGACTCGGCGTGGTCCACTATAGTGATATTCAAGGAGTTTCTTGACTGTATCAATTATGTTGAAAACATGGGAACAAGTATCTGATTCTTTGAAGACAAAAATGATTTTCTAGCTATGATCAGATGCATTTCTTGGTTTCAAAAGTCCATGATTTCTATGTCTTTGTAACATTTCTTGCGTGGGGTAACAAGTCTTTTATTAGAACTCTATATAAAAAAAAATTATATTGACATCAATCATAACATCTTGTATATTACTACTTACTTATTTTGTCTACATAAATGACGTTCCGAATACAACCATATGTCACTTTTCAAAATACAACATTTCTGTTTTTGATCACTAATCGTCGGTTCGAGAAAAAGAGCATTTTATTACGATTGATTTGATACCGCACACTGATCATTAAATCATTAGGTGTGAAAGAAATGGTAATAATGTTATTTATGCAAGGAGATATGTTATAAGTTTTGGCATTAATGATTTCGTATCAGTTGTGTTTGTCAGAAGTTACTGGATAATGAAAATTTGGTGAATAAATCGAAGAATGAATTCAAAATTGAATATGGTATTACTGAAAAATGAAAGGTATAAAATAGAGAAAAAATGTGCAGTAGTGGACTGGATATATGCGCTCATGAAGTATGGGATACATCCACTGTTTCTGAATATCAAGATATGCTGTAAAAATTCCTCGGACAAGTCGATTTTCTCTTGGTAGAAGTGTCAGTTTCTGAACCCTGTCCAAAATATATAGGGGGATTGTTAGTGAAAGTCGTAGGACGAAATCTCACACCCCGTGGATGAAATATCAAAGTATATCAACTAACAAGTTGTTATTTAATTCTTTTAAAACCAACAGCACTTTATTTTGACCATATAGAAGTACCTACCTGCAAATGATAATCGTATAAATCAAGTGAACTTATTCATTACCGCGAATTCTGGGAAACCCAACCTGTTTGTCATTCAGAAGTTAGTTGAATCAGATTATATACATTCTTGAAGTAATCATCATTTCATTCTCAAAAATATAACCATAACTTATAAATACATTTCTTCATCAATGCACAAAAAGAGCATTGACCTAAATGTGACCAACACATTTTGCCACGATATGTATATGAGTATCTTCTGAATATCATAAAAATAAATTTAAATAATTGCATGTAGGTATTTCATTCACAAGCGATTTTTACAAAAAAAATTTCTATGCTCTCATTCAAATTGATAAAACCACTAAAAATTCGCCTCACGTTAATAGCTCTACATTCTATTTCAGAGAGCTTTGATATTTGATTCTCAATTTATAACTGATGCTTACTAATTTGCTCCAATGAAAGATATGCAAATTAGTTTCCACGAAGGAAAAAAAAATACCAATTCGCTGAATTGGACACTCGTATGTTGCAAATATATGTCAGTCCTACTTTATATTGAACTAATTTGTCGTTATGTCCTTGATCAATTTGAGGTCATAACATGAAACCCACTTCTCTCAGATTAATGTGCACTTGATGACTCTATAACATATTTATTGCCAACACTGAAAGCTTCGATTTAACCCAGTCGGGCATATTTGATACAGAGTGCAAAGTTCGATATCTCCCTTTTTTCGGAAAGCTAAAAGATGTTTTTCGGAAAGGTCATTGGACAAGTCGAAGAGCGTATATTAACATTATTATGAAACATTCAAGTTGCTTCGTGTATACAGGGGGGACCATGAAATCGTTTTTTCATGAGATGCCCTGTATGTTATCATATTTTTGGATTCTACAATTCATGTTAAAATTCCATCAAGTAAGTTTCCATATACCCAAAATCGACTACTTTCAAGTTACTTCAAGATTATGTAATACAATCTTTCGCCAAAAAACTGTTGCCCCCTAAGACTGTTGAATTATATCTGTATGATAATTGGAAAAGTTTTCAAGAACCGCTTTGCAATGATCTTCAAATACCGGTAGAAAAGGTTGACTCGGATCAAATTCAAAATTAATTCGTATTTTTCTCTAGAAATATGATAGTAAAACAATATAATGAAAATGTAAATATCAGTTTTATTCATTCTGAATATGTCTTCAATAAAATAATAAGTTATCTCGTTATTTTATCGTTAACGCTCATTTGAAATTAAAAACAACACTTTGTAACAAAAAGTATGAAAATTTGTTGTCATTTGGCTTTGTTGATAGCAACGCGTCCTTGGGTACAGCGTCGGATTCAATAAAGTCATATGACAATTATTATTTATCCACTTGCAAACAGTTACGTTCCTATTTATCCGATATCAAACTGCCAAATCTGACGTTTCTTATGGACGATTTTATACATGAGTTGAATTATCAATAGGAAACATTTATAACAAACGGATTTGATGAAGCGCTCTGACATATCGAGTAAATGTTCAAAAACACCGCCTTCTTTTTGAACACATTTTTGGGCCCTTCTATTGACATAACGTGTGGCATTCAACATAGTTCGGCCATCAATTCTATTAATTATAGTTTCAATATAATTTTTCAGTTCATCTACATTATTATGTTTTATTTTATACACCTCATTTTTCAGTAATCTCCAAAAATAAAAAATCTAGAGGTGTCATGTCTGGTGAACGAGGGGGCCACTTAACAGGACCATTTGTAGCAATCCATCTGTTTTCAAAACAGCCTCTCAACATTTTTTTTACGCCACTGACATTATGTGCTAGTGCTCCATCCTGCTGAAAATAGATCATCTTCCCACACTCTTGTTAATAAATTAATGTAACTGGATCCGTTTAAAGAACCATGGTAGAAAAATGAACCGATAATTCTGCCTCTGAATAGACCACACCAAACATTGATACTCGTCTTTGCGGATTGTGAGGATGGACTAGAAATGGATTATGTCTACTCCAATAATGAAAATTATCTCTATTATACATCCCACAATTTGAAAAATTAGCCTTATCGCTGCATTTAATATTTCTATAGAAGTTTGGATCTTGTCTGCGTTTATTCATAAACCACCGACAAAACCCCAATCGTCTCTCAGGATCACCAGCTTTTAGTGTTTGTACTGGTCTTAACTTATAAGGAGAAATCTTATGTTTCTTCAGAATTCGTTGAATACCAGACAGTGGAACAGCTATTTCTCTAGATAAATCTCTGATGGAATTATTTGGATATACGTCGAAGTAGGATAAAACGTCAATTTTTGTATCTTCAGATATTACAAAACGTTTTTTAATTCTCCTCTTCTCAAAAACTTTTTCATTGTTCCTGAATCGACGATGAAGCCGAGCAAAAACGTCGATTAGGTAATTCACGATCGGGGAACGAATTGCTGTAGTGTTGGAGTGCTCTTATGCAATTTTCCTGGCAAACCAAGTAGTAGTAGTTAGTAGGTAGTAGTAGAAGTAGATGACAGTTACAATAATTTATGACATTGTCATGATATACTTGAGAATATTTGACAAATAGTATTTTTCAAGGCAACTTGATTGCTCACAATAATTATGTTATAACGAATGAAACACATTTTTTCCAACTACATTCATACGACCTTCCAGTATTTTCTGTTCTGTACAAAAACGGGCATCAAAGTTATCATTACAGCAGAAATATTTTGATTCACAAAATAAATGCGGCTAGCGGAATGGCTTTAAGATGGAAATTATCGATTTGTACATTTATACCAAATAGCTCAGTGGTGTCAATTGAATGGTGCGACATTATGATCACGGGTTTCACGAGTTCACATCCCAGTGCAATTTTGTCATTTTACTGTCTTATTTTGCAATTAGTAATAAAATATTGTCATTCGTATAAGTACCAAAATTGGGTGTTTGGACAATCATGAGGTTTTATACGCCAAAACAATGAAATTTTTTGTACTAGTGAAAGAAAGAAATATTTCCACATAAGTCGCTCATTTTCCACTTTAGGAAGAAAGCTTTGTTGTTGAGAATGTTATTACGAATCGAAATGCATGAAAAAATATAGGGTGTTTCATTGAAAGAAATATCATTTTATGAAATATTCTGAAAACGCGACTGTCTATTTTTTGTTTGTTTTTGGCATCGATCTTAGCAATGGGGAAACTTGATACAGTTCGATCAGAAATTAGACGTAAAATAGCCTGATGCCAAAATAGCTAATTTTGAAACTTTCAACAAATTATCAAACTAGTTACACATTTGAGTGTTTACTCAACACGGCAGCTGAGTCACTCTCGAGCCAGTGTCCGAAACAAACATTTATATTGAAAAATCAAGAGAATGTATAGATGAATCTTGCGGTAAATTTCGAAAATATATTTTCGATAATAAACAAATCTAGTTTACGAGCTCAAAATTGCTGATGCCAATGAAAGTTGAATGAACTAATCTTATATTAACAAAACTCTATTGATATTCCGAGTATTTGAAAAAAAATCCAAAATACATCTGAAAACGAAGTGGTCTGAACTTGTTTTCTATTCAACGACACTCGCAATATGGTTAATATAGTAGGTCAAAGTCAAAAAACAATTACCTTATACAGGATATTCCAAAATTTTACGTCATCTTTATTGAAAAAATAATGTTAATGGTGGTGAACTGAAAAACTTATTTATTACTACAATCTGACGGTTACTGGTAAGGATGCAGGATGCAAAAATCTATAAGTACATTTGGTTTTTTCGTCGGCAGTCTGTAACAGGTTCATCCAAACATTATAATTTAATCAACGAGATGTTTTTCAACTGCCATTTGACTAACTTCTTTTTTCTGTTATCCGGTACGTTTATCTCGCCTACCTTATTTGTCATAAAATTATCTATAAACCATGAATCACAAATTGGTATTCGTTTTTCAAATGGCTGTTGAATTGCATTTCATTAAAAATTTATTAAATTATTCAGTATTTCGGAAATTATGACGAAAATAAATGTTAGTCGAAAAAAGTTGCGAAAACTCGCGAAAATAAAGTCTGAAAAATTCGTTAAAATGGGGAAAACGTATAAGTAGTCTGAAAATTCAATTTGAAAAAATACCTATCTGCTCCTTGAACGCTAGATATAAAACGTGAAGAAATTCGAAAGCATTTTAGAGTGTTTCGGACTACGAAAATTAAGACATGCCCCCTGCTTTTTGAAAACATTTGCGAAAACTCGTGAAAATAAAATCTGAGGGTGAACGGCCATTGTTATCGCATATAGAGGTATTTTTTCCGGGGGTTTTCTTTCCAGTTTTTTTTTCCAGGTTTTTTTTCCAGGTTTTTTTTCCGTGGGGTATTTTTTCGGGGAGTTTTTTTCCCGTTTTTTTTCCGGGGGTATTTTTTCCGTTTTTTTCTTCAGTTTTTTTTTAGATTCAAATCTATATAAATGGTGAAAAACACGAATTATCGAATAATTTTCGTATCTAGTACCTGTATATATGTATACAGTACGTGCCGAAAAGCTTGGCACCTGGCACACCTATTTTTTTTCACATTTTCGTTTTCATGTTCTTTCACAATATGCATTTGAAATGTCAGAATAAGTGCGGATCTGGCGAATCTGAATCGCTTTTCTTAACTGACCCCGATAACTTTTAAATGATTTGGTGTGAAGTAACGGGACAGAGCATTTTTTGAATGAAACAAAATTCTAAAAACTTTCAGATGGTTGAAAAGAGAATTGAATCATCTTTTCAACGATGTGACATATGAGCCCCCATGTCATTTAAATCTATCGAGCAATCACAATGTGTTTCAAAAAGTAGTATCTGTGAAACCCTCCAAACGGTTTTTTTATGTTCGTACGTCAAACCGTTCAAAAGTTAACAGAGGGGGGACTATTAAAAGCCGCACTGTATATCGGCCCCCGCATTAGCAAGGAGTGTAGCTGAAGTTCTCCGAAAGCAATAATCAGGGTAGGCATCAGAATTTGGTAATTTAAGGTGTTTTGCTATCAAGCTAGGCATCTTTCCAATACATATCATTCCAAAACTTTGGTAAAACATCTCTTATTCTTATACTTCAAAAACAATCGGCGACTGGTAGCATAACTTGGACGAAGAGCAGCATATTTTCGGTAAATGTCGATATAATCTAAATTTATAACTGTGAAAATTCATTTTTGTATCGGGTTTTTTAACAATCAAAATGGAATATTTATCTTCTATGTCATCGACCGTCATTTTAGTGAGTTCCTCACGGCAGCAAGCACCCGAAATACCCAGTATTAAAACGATCTAAAAGGAAATCAATGACAATATTTACTAATTTGAAAAACTCATAAAACTATCATTAATATCTAAACCATCAAATAGGTTTCATAATCTTCCTCTCTTATGAATTGATTTAGGTACTTCCTCTCCTTTGATTTATTAGGATGGTTTCCAATTGAAAATTTCTTCAAATATGGAACCGACTTGATACATTTCTTGAACTCCACATTTTCTTTAACATTAAGTGTTGCTTTCAACATAGAATTTATTGCCAACAGCACATTTTCAGATATTTTTCTTGTTCTATTTTCTTCACACACCACTCTTCAAATTGCTGTTATGCCTTTTCATACTAACGCCTTCATTATTTATCTGGTAAAAGAATTGGAATTACTGAATTGGCCGCTTCTATCAAGTTAGGTGATGTCCATTATTTTTCAGTTGAAAATATCAGGTACTAGAAAATTGACGCGAACAAAAAGTCACTCTAAAATAACTGTTGATAACTAATCACTTTGTCAACAAATTTCATTTCAATTCCATAGTTACATTACATTTGGAAAAACATTTCAAGCCAGTTCAACACTATTTTTTATATTAAATGAACTGTTTTGAATCATTTGTAACTCTCATCTGATTAGACAAGTGATTGAACATTTGTTTACCTCTATGAATAAGCGATCACACAATGCATGAAATGGTAATGTGGAAGTGTGAAAACTTTTTTCTATATTTGTGCAGCACACTGTTTCAGGAATAAAAATTTTATATATATTCAAATTCTTATTTTTTTTTATTTTTTTTTGAAATCTTGCATCTTCACAAAAAGTGTGTTAGATGAGGGCTAATTTAGTTTGTTCATTTGATAAATTATCACCCATACTAAGCATTTTATCACAATATATAACACTAAATACATGTCGCGATAATAAGACGCCCAGTGGCATTCAATACCATTACGAGCGATTGACTGACGCGTTATATTAATTCAAACACGTCTATCGCACGTCAAAAATATTCATGACTTTTATCAGTATTATTGTTTAGTTTGTTATGTTAAAGATTAATAAATATTTATTAATTTTGTTTGTAATCCTCGGATGCGCCTCGTGTGTAAAACATCACAGTCACATGTTATACGCTACTTTCCATGCTCGTTATGTGATATCGGTCCCCAGCTACTTATTACCAGTCCCCAGCTACTTATTACCAGTCCCCGACGAATCAGAGTTATCTTCAAACATTGTTGTATACCGGTGAACCTTCCTTATCGTTTGGTACTCTGTGTTCTATTACTTCTATCATTCGGTGTAAATGAGACTCAAAAAAGTAATAATTCACCGAGTCTGCAAGCAAGTAGCTACAAAAACGTCATAAATATGAAAGCATCGGATTAAACGCCTATCTGCAGTATATTTCCCAGTCCCGATATCCATTAGACCGATTAATTTTCTTTATACAACAATAAAAGGCGGTAAATGAATGGGGAAACAGCAAGTCTTCAATTTCAATTAATTTTTTTTCGATATATAACTTGAACTAGAAATGAGTCTCAGTCGGAACAGGAAGAGGAAATGGTAATGTTACAAATTAACACTATCAAATTAATGATATCAATGAGAATGACCCCGAAAGCGTTTATCGTCAAAATATAATGAACAGAGGTACTCAGTCAGGCAGAGGAGATGAAATATCTCGAAAATGGAGATGTTTCTTTTGTTTAAAATAATTAAGCTCTCGAGGACATGGTTATAAAACTTCTCGTCGTACAGAAAAATTCAAAAGCTATCAAGTATGAGGAACGAAACAATTCACAGCTTTTCAGCACCAAGGGCGTACCTAAGGGGGGTTCAGAGCTTGTAACCCCTCCCCGAAATGTATCAGAACTACTTGAATAATTACTGAGATGTATTTTGACTTGCGAAAATTGAAATTTTAATTCATTCCAATATTCTTTCCTTGAAATCCATCGATCTTGGTTTTCAAGTACTAATTAAAACCATTACGTTGCGTTTATTTCTTCACGCCATCGACAATATTTCATGGTGAAAAGATCGATGAAGAATTCGGTACGTAGCTACTTCCGTTGATTAAAACACTCAGTGTAATTAATTGAACGAATCCGGCACGAAACAATGAATAAATTCGTGATGATATTTCAATGGTCTTGAGCGAAAATTGCCAAAAATAATATTCTGACTAAGGCTTGACCTTGACAGGGTGTATCGAAAAGTGTGAAGATTTAGTGATGAGGGAATTGATTGTATTTATCAGATATTAAAATCGTGACTGATACGATGGCATGCATCACTTAGCATTCAAAGCAATTTTTTTTGATTCGAGTGAGTCAACAGTTATCACATGCAGGAATGAAGGTTGAATAATAACCTCAAATACGCAATGCTAGTTAAAGAGTTATGAAAGATCTCCAAATATCAAAGAATCTAAATATGTGGCCATGCGTACGTAATCCAGATAAACCAAACTGAATTCAATGTCGAAACTTCGAAATAAAAAATCGATGATTGAGGCAAGTAAATAAAAGCAAACAATTGAAAATTTATATGATCTCAGAAAAAAGTAATAAATGAATGCGGGAATTTTTAAGAATGGATTTGATTCGTTCAATCATTTGTACATTAATTATATGGAAAGTCACGTTCAATTAAGGACTAAAAACACTTCAACTTGGGTCTAATTTTCACTGAGTGTTGGTTCATTTGTTGCAACCAATTTCGGCTTTTACACTCCTTTCAAGAAACTGATGTTGCAAACAATACTATATAACTGCGGCATCCAAAAACGTTTCAAGCTATGGCCAACCGGCAGTGAGAGCGATATTAGAGCTTGTGGATTTTCTTATGGGCTATGACTCATACCGTAGCAGAGGACACATTTACGTATCGGCTATGAGTGTGAGTGAGAGATATATTCAACGTCATAGCCTATCAGAAAATCCACAAGCTCTACTTATGAGGTATTTTGCGAAGGTTCAAAATAAGACAACGGATGTTGCAATCAAATTCGAATATACCTAACAGAGTAAAGAGCAATATCTTGACCCGGTTATTTGCCTCAGCTTCTTTCAGGATTATATACATTAAACACAAGACTCACTAATAGCTCGTTCATCGTCTACAAATGATGAAACTGAAACCTTTTTGATTTTATTTGTACAAGTCTCCCAATACCGGGTGGCCACTAAATGAGGTACGTCCCCCAATTTTTCTATAGTTTTGAAGATACAGGTTTCAAATTTGGTACGTCAATATATTACTCAAATACACATGTTTGACTTTTTTTTCAAATGACACCCTGTACAATATTTTCTATTATCCGGAAGAACACGCAAGATAACACTGTTCTTCACAATTGAAAATCGGTTGAAAAATGTTGGAGATACAGTTGATTGTTCAATCGAACATCAAACTCAAATCATCGCAACTGACGAACGACGCCGGCGTCAACATTTACGAGAGGAAGGTTCGAGGTAAGATACAGCTGAAAATTGGGCTTCTGATATAATTGCAGAAATCATATTTTCCAACAATTATCAAAAACTTCATCAAAATGGAGTAGTACCCATAAAGAAATGCTCACAACTGCCATTTCTCATATGGCAATATACTGTTTTCACATTGTCGTATTGAAAAATGATGAATTATCAGATTACTTGAATGAAAAGATTTGATATTCTGCTTAGCTTTCATAGATTCAAGCCGCCTCTGTTTATGAATATTCAATTTTGAGAAGACTCGTAATGAAACATCCCGTATCTTGGATAGAAAAATTGGGGGGCGTACCTCACCTCGTGGTCACCTGGTATATAAACACAAAATATTATTTTCAGACAACAAGGAACTAACATCATTTGAATGATTGTGGAATGTAATCAAAACTCAAATCATTATTTTATCAATGAATACCACCAGGAGTATTTTTTTTCGTTCTACCTAGTTTTATAGCTATTGTTTTTATTTGATATGATATTCTTATCATCCCATCTCTGTGACTTTCTACAAAAATATGCCAATTCATACATACCTAGTTATATAAATGTATCTATCTTATCTATCTATCTATCTATCTATCTATCTATCTATCTATCTATCTATCTATCTATCTATCTATCTATCTATCTATCTATCTATCTATCTATCTATCTATCTATCTATCTATCTATCTATCTATCTATCTATCTATCTATCTATCTATCTATCTATCTATCTATCTATCTATCTATCTATCTATCTATCTATCTATCTATCTATCTATCTATCTATCTATCTATCTATCTATCTATCTATCTATCTATCTATCTATCTATCTATCTATCTATCTATCTATCTATCTATCTATCTATCTATCTATCTATCTATCTATCTATCTATCTATCTATCTATCTATCTATCTATCTATCTATCTATCTATCTATCAGGGGTTCTACTTTGTTGCTGAAAACATGCATACATCCAGAAAAGGAGAGTTACATAAATCTGATTGGTCATTAAGGGATTCGGACTTTGGATCTTTGTTCAATTTGTTTACTTCCAAAGCTTCTAAAAAGTTCATTTCTCTTATTTATCACATGTATGGATAATGTTTATGATATCTTTTATCTCTACAGCTAGTTGTTGTTATTAGTATTATTTGATTCAACTTGCAAACGTGCGATACCCGATGTTGGCATAAATCGCTACCAAACGTAGGCGTTGTGACGACAGTTCAATAAAATAAAAACCTGAAATATGTTATTTTGTAATCCATTAGTAATGTACGGTGCTTTTATGTGGTTTCTCGTGTGAGAAAGTCACCCTGTAGTTGTGCATATGAAACAATTTCCTACGTTCATCACTTTGCATATTTAATAGCATCCTGTACCAACGCCGTATTTTTAGAAGTAATGAATATAGGAGAATAGAGAATTTGTGGAATGACTCATTAGGTCGTTACTGATTTATGGCATCTCTTGGATTTTTTAACGCGGTTTACGTTCAGCGTCATTGGAAATGGAGTATGCGTAGTTGTTAACGATATAATTCGAAAAAAGATTTATGATCGCAACAGTTATGTGATTGAGAACACGCCAGCACGATTATTCAATAAGCAAAAGCAAAACGTTGAATTTTAAGAAATTTCGGGATGTTCAAAGGTTTTCACCTACGGAGAACTGCAGGGGTCAGTACTTGGACCTTTTAACTATCTTGTGGAAAAGTTTTGCAATCTATATGCTAGGAATCGCATGTTAAAAGGTAAGATTCCTTGGCTCGCACAAGTTTCGACTTCTGAGGGCTGTCGTTCGTAGAGGGATGACAGCTGGTTAACGGAAAAAATAACAGTTTAAACAGTATAGACCGGGAGATGGTGACACAAAACATTAGGTCATTTGTCGGATAAATAACGAGTGTCGAACGATTTGTTCCACAAAAATGCTTGTATTTTCCGATAGTCGATAAAAAAAGAAGTAGGCGGTAGCGTAATGCCTTACTTCTCTGGTGTGACTTAGGTACAGCCCGCCATACCGACACGAATACATTGATTTACGCAAGGAAGTAAATTTTTTTTTGCCAAACGATTCGTACCAATATTCCATTCGGATTTTTCCCATACGTCTAGTAGGGGTAAAAAGTGCTGCCATACTTGAAAAACTCATTTATTCGACACGTTTTGAAAATACGACTGTAAAATACGTAAATAAAATCACTTTTTACATCATGAAATCATTATATTCTGTTCGTTTGGATTTAATTCTACCTGAAAAAAATTATTCCATATTGTAACCATGGGACGGACGACTGTCAGATTTAAGCCAAATGTTGACGATTTGTACGATTATTATATTTGCCATACTTCTAGTAGAGGTGAAAAGTGGCCCCAAACTGGTACAAATCGTTCGAATTACGAATAAAATCTTGGAATTTTGAAAAAAATTTGTACATACAAGCCACCTCCCACAGGTATGGCATGATCAGACTTCTATTTAAGATCATACGGAAAACTGTTGAAAAAAGTTTTTGGCTGGTACAAATCGCTTAGCAAAAAATAATTTGCTCCCTTGCGGTGTTATGGCGGTCATTGGGCACCGTCGGGAACGTATGGCAAGATGATTTTCGTGAATGGCTACTCGATGGTGATTAGCTGTGCAAAAATTAGCCTGGTACAAATGGTTGAATTGTTTTTTTTTTAATTAATGTATTCGTGTCGGTATGACGGGCTGTACTAGTCACATCGGAGAAGTATGGCATTACGCTACCGCCTGCTTCTTTTTTTATCGACTATTGGAAAATACAAGCATTTTTGTGAAACAAATCGTTCGACACTCGTTATTTATCCGACACGTTCGATTAACGCCCACGCGATTGGGCCGCCGGTACCAGCTCTATGACCATAATTTTTTTTTGTCATTCCGTAATTAGACCCCTGAAGAACCGCCATACTGGTACAAATGACCTAATATTTTGTGTCGCAATCTCCCGGTCTAATATGGCTGTGGTATGAAATGCAAAGTCAAGCAGATTTGAAGAAAGGGCAGTACGAGATTTTGAACATCATCGTGACTAGTTTGAATATAACAAACTTATACTATTTTTCCACAGCCAAAAATATTGTAAAAAAAATACGCCACTGACTTTTTTTCGCAGAATTATATTAAGCAGATAAAAAAACTTATTGGTTTCTTGTATTTTCTTCATATTTAGCTTCGTTTTCGAGAAAAACCAAAAATAAAAATTTTGACTGCGATATTACAGTAAATGAGCAAAATGTCCATCTGATAAAATACACGATCGCATTCGATTTGCCATTGATTGTCTGACACGTTCAAAAATTCCTGGAATACCCCTTATTGCATTGCATTTGTTAGTTATTTGATTCCTAAGTCATCCACATATAGTCCAAGAGTTTTATAAACAAGAGCCTTTAGATGACCGCATAAATAGAAATCTAGTGGAATTCATATTAGGACTGCGAGCTGGCCAATGTTGAGGTCCAATCCAGCGATTAGGGTAGCTGATGTCGAAATGCTGACCAGCAAGAACACTAAAATGAGCTGGAGTCTAGTCATGCAAAAACCACATGTTGCCTCTTATAAGTGTGGGTACTTTTTCTTACAAATTGGTTAAATGATCTCGCAAAAAGTCCTTGGAGGATTCACCTGTTATTCTTTCTGTTAAAAACAATGGACCAATTAGGTAGTCACCAATAAATCCTACCCATACTTTCAACGAAAATTGATGCTGACAATGATTTTCTCTAATAGCTTGGTGATTTCGTCGACCAATAAATGGTTATTGTGAAAGTTCATAATAGCATTTCGTGGTAAAAAATTTTGATTGTGTTCCATCATTCGAATCAACCACCTGCAAAACATTAATCTTGGATTAAATTCCCAAGGCAGTAGAGCTGTATGTGATATGGGTATAGGAGGTTTCTATTTAGAACTTTCCAAACGGTTTTTGGGCTGACTTCATGCTGCAGTGCAATCTTCCTGAAACTATTTGAAGAATCTTCTTCTATCGCATCAAGTATTGCTTCTTCTAGTTCAGGTGTTGTTACCGGTTCCGATCTTTCACCACCTTCATTTTTATTGAAACTCCCAGTTCCACATAATCTTACATGTAGTGTTCTAAATGTTTTAGAACAAGGAACTACTCTGTTAGGATATCTGTCTTGGTACATTCTCCTTGCTTCACCCGAATTTCCATTTGCTAATCCATAAATAAGGTGCATGTCGGCCTTTTCAGTGTTAGTAAAATTATTCATGATGGGATCGCTATTAATTGACAACTCTGAATTTTACTGCTAATGTCACGAAGAACTGAAGCGTAGAGCGTAGAGCTGAATCGGAGCGTAGAACTGTAAAACTCTAGCTGCTAACTGAATAAATAGTAAGACTGAATGATAGATAGATATCTGAATTATTTCTGAATTATATTTTGCGGACTCTTATACTAGCCTAATGACAAAGCGATCTTACCTGCATTCAATGGCGATTATTCATTATCGTATGCAGATACGCCTATCATGGATTAGGCTAACAAATTATTACGGATGGTGAACAAAATACAGCCAATAATCCAAAACAAATATTTACTTTTTTTTATTTCAATGCCCTTTATCCCAGACATATGTTCATAGAAATTTTTTTCTTAAAATGACCTAACTAATCACAGTATTTAGGGCACACCCTGTATATTCCGAAGACCTTTAACTTCAGAAAGGCTGTAAAATGTCACAATCTGAGCAATTTGAAGAATTTTGATAAGCAAAACACTTTACCTATAACTGGACATACCTACGTTTCGCTGACACAATTATTTTCATCAGGAGCCATGTCTATTCCTCGAATTATAGAAGAATCTAAAGGTTTCAAAATCTCATGCGTGGTATTTCGATAAGTTTCAAACTACAGTTTTATTATTTATGTTTCTAGCTTTTATGGTTGTTCATGTTTGTTGGTATAACGTTACATTAATATTTTTCGTCACATCCTGATAGTGTTAATGAAATTTCCCATATCGCTAGGATAACAAACAAAATCTTTCCCAGAATCAACTGCATAACGGTTCATTGATTTCAACTTTGTTAAATTGGTATTGTTTTGTTGATAACAGTAACAGTGCTCGGTGATATAATTTCTGCTTCTTCTCTCATTGAAATCGAACAAATCACATGCATTCAATTGCGATTTCTTTCCCATCGTTTTCAATAAACTTTTTACTCGATTCTGTACCAGCCCTCGCCAGTGTAATCATCATTATTGTCTATATTTACAATTACTCCCGCTGTTTTTTCTTTGTCCGTTATGATTGAGGAATGAAGACCTTCGGAATGACCTTGCTTATACTCGACTCTTGCTCATCTTTGATTTTTTTTGCAGAATAACGTCAGTGTTTTGTTATTGCCTTGATGAAATATTTACTTTCGGTGGTGTAGTGATATCAGCGTAAATATTTGAGTTTTTTTATGATATTCATGTCGTTAATTGATTACGTTTCTTGATGGTGATGGTTCAGGGTTGATACGTCAGAATGCTAATAACCATACGAAGGATCGCGAACTGTTCACAAAAAGTTTCGTTGTAATCCGTTAAATTTTCAGTGAACATTTCGGTCATGTAATGCTCATAGAAGTTACCATTGTCACAACCTTTTTAATCATACTTACTGATTTGGATATACACAAGTGAAAGGTTTTTCTCCACCACTTGACAATTTTTTGTTTGAATCTAGGTAATTATTAATTTTTAGATTATTCGTGTCAATTTCTCGGCTCATTTGAAAAACAAAGGAAAACACATTGGTCAATGAATTTTTAGAGAAAACAGTGCCGATTAATGTAGTTGTTTCTTTTTTTTTTCATCACAAACTGGAATCGCAACTTATTCAATTACTTTGAAACGCGAAATCTAACGAATGTTTTTGAAGTTTATTATAATTTGTTCATCAGCGTTTTGTAACAGTTTCTGTTTCTACTTCTACTGATACCGAATTGTACTACATGTTCTTGAGATAACCCTATTATATTCGGCATAAATAATAAAAAATGTAGGTACCATTCATTTTATTATTTCAAACAAGCCTGCGTGATCAATTACAATGTAACTGCTATACAGTGCATTTAAAACGAGCCACCCTGAATGATTTTCAGGAAAAATAATAAAACACGTCAACAATGGTATACAAGGGGACACATTTTGACATATTCACATTTGATCTAACTTTCCCTATCGCACACCAAGAGCATATCACCATTTTTTTTAATGGACCACCCTATATTGTTTCGCATTACCAGATGCTCCATGATGAGTAGATTTCAACAAAGTATAAAACATATGGGTTATGGTTTGGGAGCTACAAATTATTTGAGTTGAAAACGAGTCACCCTGAATAACTTTTGAAACAATAATTTGCAGTAAAAATAAAAAAACAGGTCAACAATTTTATAGGAGGCCACATTTTGAAATATGGAAGCAATAAATCAGAAAAAGATTTTTTATTAAATTCTTGAATCAAAATCTGATGACATGATCTTCTAATGTTGATTTTATCTCATTCACTTCAGACTTCAAATGGCCCCATAAAAAGCAATCTAAAGGAATGAGATCCGGAGACCTTGGTGGCCATTCTGTAGGACCTCTTCTGCCAATCCAGCGACCAGTAAAATTATAATCCAAAAATTGTCGCACTGGAGCTGCATAATGAGGAGGTGCACCATCCTGCTGAAAAACTATTTCGTTTTCGAATAAATTCATATTCTCCTCAATTGCCCTATTGATGCAAGGTATTATTCGATTCTCCAACATATCCAAATATTTCTCACCAGTCAAATTATCATCGATAATAAAAGGTCCTGTGACGTGGTCACCTAAAATTCCTGCCGGAACATTCAGTTTTTGAGGTCGTTGGGTATGAACTTGACGGTATAAATGAGGATTCGTATCACTCTAATATCGACAATTTTGCCGATTCACCTCTCCATTCAAACTAAACAACTAAACGTACTTTCATCCGAAAAACAAATTTTATATTAGAAATTCTGTTGATTCGTTCAGAGAGACTTTCACAAAACTAAGTACGTCTATCGAAATCATCTTCGTTCAATTCATGAACTACTCTAATCTTATATGGATGGAATTTGTACTTATGAAGGATCCTGAAAACATTTGTACGACTGATTCCTGATTCTCGAAATAACTTAGTAAAAGATTGCGTATTTTCCATTAGTCCAACGTGCTCTAAAACTGCAATAGAAATAGCTTCATCGTTGACAACTTCTGAACGGTTATGCTTTTTATTGTTAACAGATCCAGCTTCCATAAATTTGTTCTATAATTCCGAAACGTATTTGTGTCGTACATTTCTTCCTGGATGATTATCGTTGAACATACGGGCAGCACCTCTAGCACTATTTCCATTCTGGTATTATAATCTCACTATTTCAATCCGTTCTCGAAGCGTATAAGCCATTGCTTCTCAAGATTTCACAAAAACAGAAACACCAATTGTAACTTCACCTGGTAGGTAATCGTTATTGTAGAATGAGACACATACAAAATGAAGATAATATCGAATTCAAACTTAACTAGGCAAAATAAGACTTTTTTGAAGTATACTTCAAAAAAAAACCTATGAAACCTAGGTAACAGATTGTACAGAAGTTCGTTCAGGTTGGGTCGTTTTCAACACAAATAATTTTTAGCTTCCAAACTATGAGCTTCCGACCATAATGTATTCTACTTTGTTGAAGTAACATCAAATGTGAATATGTCAAAATGTGTCCCCCTGTATACCATTGTTGACGTATTTTTTATTTTTTCTGAAAATCATTGTACCAAAAGTTATTCAGGGTGGCTCGTTTTAAATGGAATGTATAATAAACATTCATCAATGAACAGAGTATGTCAAAAAGGGTGTCTACAGACGATTTCGGTTCCATATTTTGGAATTTATGTCAAATTTCGTTTGGCATTGTTTTTCCTTGCCTGTAGTATAATTAAGAAATGTAAATATGCCAAATTATTTGAGCGTGGCTACCGCCGTTGCATACAAAGAGCTGTATTAAGTCCGTCTCGCCTTCAGGCCCGCCTTAAATTCAAAGTGAGACGGTCATCGAGACAATGACATTTCGAATTATAACTTTTAGTTGAAATTGAATCGGGCTTCGATAAACTAATATTCTGGGTTAATTTTGTTTGTCGAGGTACGTTTTTTAGTATAACTGATCAGTGAGCGTCGCTTGGCCCCTTTTGCTTTTGTTAACTTTGACCATCGATTAAACCAAGCTTTTTCTCACAATCGATGATATCCATTTCTTTAATTTTTTCCCCAGAAGTTTGAGACTGAGACACCTGGTTTGGCGTTGGTGTTGGGTTGATCATCTTCAACCTTGGAATGAACATTAGGAAAAACCTTCACCACTTTGAAGGAAAAACTAGTTACCTCTGTCAAGACTAGATTCATAGCCTCTTTGCTGCATCAGGTCTGGTTTAAACCTGTTATTTGGTGTTTTGTCCACCCGTATCCTTTCCAGAGCTGTGCGGAGCAAAGTGCTTAGTGCTTGTATAAACGCTAATTTTTAATAAAATCAGACCATAACTGACGAAACTTGCCGGCCATATTGCAGCTGGGAGCTGCTATATATTAACTGTATAAAAAGTCATTACGCATTGTCACCTGTCGAATTTCAAGTAGATTTGGATCCAAAATTGACTTGCAAGGTTTGGCCCAGATATGTACGTTTATAAATATGATAAAAATGGAAAAATTCGAAATCTGCTTCTGCAACGTCAGTGACATCACTTTCGAGTTTAATAGTTTGATCATTTAACTCTTTGTAAAAAAATTTCAAAAATCAAAAGTTTTGAACGTGCTAGAATTGACTTACTGCAATGCTACTTAAGCAGCCTTGCCCAAAATTCGCCCGACAATAATTGTTATTCTCAATAAATTAACTCCCTTTCGTTTTGCGGAAATATTTCAGAAAAGTGATGAGTATTTATTTTATTTCTGCTTCCTGTTGAACTCTCTAAAATAAAAAAAGATAGCTGGAAAGTTTCATAAAATTTTTAGGATCGGTATTATTTTATAGACTACTATTTTGCATCACAAATTCAACTGAGATAATTCATGTTTCATTAATGAACGAGCACTTTTTGTCAGTGTTAAGCACAGATTTCATCCTTTCATTATATCGAGATTTATATCCAAACGTCCCAATACTCTGTTTATCCGAAAACTAACTTGTCACTTTCCATTCGTACTGTCTTTGCCTTTGGGTTTTTATTTACAGTGCATTCGTTTCAATTTCGAGAGACCTCATAAAGACGTGCTGATGAGTAGGAAACTACGAAACAGATGTCCACGGATGATGAGCTCTCGGAATTGAATCGAAAACACTATATTCACCTGAGATTCTGTTCATTCTTTCAGAAGGTACTAGTTCTCAATCCAAAACCAAAAGGAGCTCTTAAATGTTCATAAGGACCATTAGAAGTGTTAATTTTTCACCTGATGTAGTAAAGTAACAGGCGTTGGAAATTATTGTTTTTCTGTAACCTTGTTCACGAGCACGCTATGCTTTTATTATTTTCTTTAGAATTGTTTTATCACTATAAGGATATGGTCAATGAACAACCGGTTTATGCGTGGATACTTCTATCAACGACGAAACTAAATTTACCCAGTGCTTTTCAATTTTGAACCACAACTTTCGTGGTTTGCTAGTATTCGGTTCAAGATATTTTTCTCAGACCAGGTCAGGCTGTCACATATCCGATTACCTACATTATATTATCTTCAGTTTTCGTGAAATTCCGCCATGTGAAGACTTCAAAATTTATTCATTCAGCTCATCAATTTATACTGTTTTGATTTTTTTGTGATTTTTTTCGTTTTTTTCTGCTCTATAATGAACATTTCCTTCCATTTTTTTCTACATTTCGGTGACCTCGAATTATAAGATGGCAATTTTCTTAAAAAATATACTTATCTATATTTGAAAATAGGAATTGTTTATACGGATGGATGACTCCACATTATATATTTTCACTTTTCAAATTATAGGTGCACATTGATTGTTTTTTATGGTTGGTCCGTTAAGTGCAACAGGGCGTGTAATGTTTGCTTCACGCATGGTAGATTTCCTTTTCGATCGTGTTCCCAACATGACATTTACTTAGGAATGATCGAACAAATACGTATAAAAAGTAAACCAACAGAATACACACCCTAAAACTAGAATTCCAGCTAGTTAGGCTCACTTGAAAACTGGAAACAAACATTTCAGAAATTATTTTGAATTTATTTTGACGTTCTCAAGTTGAAAAGGACTTCATTCCATCGGTATATGGTTGAATCTTCTGTATAGCTTGGAGAATTCGGATCTCAACGGTATACAGGGTGGCCCAACGAAAACTTATCCGATTATGCCATACGGGAAATGATATCTTTACCCGATGCTTCCTCAGAATATACTTTCAGTTTTTCGTAAATATTTCAGAAACCACATTTAGGCACATGAAATGTTATGACTTTCAGGCCAGGTATCGATGTCGAACACTCATTTATCAATTCACTTGTCTAAAGAAAATATGAAGGGAAATATGGCAACATACCACTGAAACTACGCCACTGTTTTACGAAAATTAAACACTGTAACTTCAAATTATCACGTTGATACACCTTGATTAGTGTACCAAGTTTAATTTTTCTTCCCCCCGGAGTTTTGAAGAGAAAAAATCAATCTTTATTTTTTTCTTACTTTAGAAAATCATTGATAAAAACTTTTCACTTCGAAATGAGACAAGAAATATGTGTACGAAGTTTGTCGGTCTTATTCTGACTCACCCTATATATTGCATCATCTGTATGGCTCGGGGCCACGAGTACGTTGGAAAATTGAACTGGTAAATACATCAAGGCCGGAATTCATCTCAGAATTTGCATCTGACGAATAACATTTCGAGTTTTTTCGTACAATGGCAGGATAAAAACAATTTAACAGCTTCGGTACGTCATTAAACGCGGAATTGATAATAAACTCAACTCAACCTTGCCTCTGAAAGTTAATCAACTCGGCAAAACAATATAAAAGTAACGTTTTTATTTCTGTTGTTACAGGAAGAACGAATGAGCAACCCGACCGGATAATTTCCATGAAGTGTGGAACTCTTGATCAATGGGCCTACTAAAAATCCGCGACTATCTTCATTCGAGACCGCCTGGCAGAAAAAAGATAACGCTGTAAGTGATACGAAGTATTTCGAGTTCGTTATTATTATTTTTGTTTCATTTTTTTCTGTAGCTCTATGAATAGGTGAAGTGGGATCATGGAAAAAGTCAAGGTACGTTGTTAGACGGATAATTTATTACTGTTTGCACTGAAACCCAAGCTGAACTTGCTGAAATTCGCATTTCCCACATTGATAAATGACGACATACCATTTATCCATAGGGTTTTCAAATTATTATAGTTTTTTCTTTTAGTAACTTTCATGTTTATTTTTCATATATTTCTAAACTGCTGTTTATTTTTCTGTTTTTCACCGCGATATCAACAGTACAATTCACATTATCCTTTCAGTTTTTCACTCATACACTTTGCGTACTTTGTATCATCATCCAATGTTGTTGTATGAAGTAAAATAATTAAAATGCACCTCTGCCTCAGACTTATATTATCTTCTTTCTTCATATGAGCTTTGTATTCCTCTCATGAACGTTTCTGATGTTCCTCTTTGTCTTGAAATATTGTTTACATCTTTTTTTTAATCCTACCCAAAGCTTTTTCCAAATCTATCAATCAAAGAAATGCAAATTTAATTTTTTGTACAACTGTTAAAAACTTGAAATTTCTACATCTCTATTGATGCGTTAATATTTTTTTTCTACAAACGTCAAAAAATTACAAGGTTCGCGTATTGACAGCAATATGCGAAGTAACCCTTTTTTTCATTTTCCTTTGGAAATTGCATATTTTTTTCCAGTATTATTACTGAATATTCAATATTATGCTTTTGTCTGAAAATTCATCATTGGAACTTGTTTGTCAATAGCTAAATTCCCAAAAGGTACCGACTACATAAGCACATCACGATATATTTTTTTTTAACATTTCAAAAATCCATATTAAATCGATCAGTGAAACAGAGAGAAAGAGAAACTTATTTTATACCAGCATGTAATTGAACGATCTGATAATCCTACAAAAAGTGCTTGAAAGTAATAAATCAAATCACAAGAAATGATGATACTAAATAATATATCATTGCTTTCAAAAAAAATGGCCTACTGGAAAATCCCATAGAAGTTGCAAATTGTTTTGAATTGTTTTTTAGAAATGCTCCACTTGACATAATCAAGAACATACCTTGTATTCCTACTGTAACGGATTCGTTTACTGAACCTACAAATTATTCGCGGATAACATTGTTATTGTATCCTTATATTACATGAACTGCTGCTGAAAAACATTAAAAATAAAAATTCATATGGCCCCGAAGACGTACCAGCATTTTTGATAAAAAAGGTTGCATTTTTTATAATGTATCCTTCGACCTATCTTGTCAACCTTTCGTTTTCAAATGGTAATTGTTCGGATTGCCTGAAGACCGGTAGGGTTGTTCGAATTCTGAAAAGAGGCGATCCAAAGCAGGTTAGTAATTATTGTCCTGTAACTATTCCATCAAATTTGCAAAACTATCTGAAACACTAAACTATCACTTGAAGCAAGGGTTGTTCAACAAAACAAACAAAAAGGAAGAGTTTTTTTCACTGTCTGTTGCCAAAATGTTCTTTTCCAATTCTTAGTTGAGGTTCTAGTTTTTAATCAAGCATTTTTTTTAATCCAACACATCAAGTAATATTATAAATTTGGTTTTTACAGAATATTTGGTTTCATTGAATTGAACACTCCAATATATACGTTTGGACTCTGTTAATTTTTAGCAGAGTGTTTTTAAATAATTTAGTCAAAAATTCATTTTAGTTTGAAGTACAACCCCCTCCCACCCCAAAAAAGTGCTGGGTTCGCCTTTTCTATAAGTATTTCCAGTGCTTTCACGTGTACCACGTGGAGAATGTGTTTTTTTGTCCAAATCTAAGTTTGGAAACAAATTTTTTTTCGATCTTTCCGTTCTTCACAAACTACAATCATTTAACCTTCTTTTGATGTTCACTAGCTCTTTTGTGTCGAAGGATTCTCAATGAATTCTGTCAAAAGTTTATGCTGACGCATGCTTACTGTTCACACTCACCATATTCGACGATACGATAGTCCGAAAGTGTTACTATTGGTTGATTATTTAAAATTATTTGAATCAACCAATAAGAACCCGGAGGTAACATTATTGGATCGTCTTATCGTCGGATATCGTGAGTGTGAAACGCAAACTTATTGGCAACTACAATATTTGACATTGACACGTACTAGAGACATTCTGTCACTCGTTTAGGTATTTGCAGGCGTATTTTCTGTAATTTCTCCAGTAATACTGTGAAACGACTTCCCAATTGAGAGCAAGTACGGCAAAATCAACAGATTTTTTGGATTTATGGATTTTATTCTCAAAAATATTGATATTTACTGCTTATCACTTTGATAAATATAAGCAGTTGCATATTAGACCCAAAGACAATAGAACTTTATAGTGTTGGTATTCATGAACCTAAAAGCCAGAGCGAGGTATGTACTTTGTTCAGTGAAGAGACTTTTGATCGGCACAAATCACCATTTACCATTAGTAACGGAAATTCTGTCAGTGGTGTAGGGATTCAGCTGAACACTATAGTTATACCACGAAGGACTATAAGAAATATTTAATTTCCTTCCTACTTGCGAAACAAACATAATTCGGCAATATTTCATTAATCGACAGCGAGACGCTATCAAAAAATTCACCGACGATCACAAAAACTTCAAATCCTGACCTGAAGACTACTACGAAAATCGTCTTACTTTGGTGATCGACTCGACTATAGGACTCGACACTTTTCATTCTCCACAACGGACTCCGGTGTCTCGTCTGTACCGTACGAGTGTTGTAAGTAGTAGTACAACACTCGTAGCGCCACATCATGCATGTGGATATAGGCTGAGGCCGATTAATTATGGTAAGCAGACAGCAAATGCAATATAGTCACAGGCACACCCAACACTCTCTGTATCTGGTGTCCAGGACCTCTAAACCCATCACGTGACTTCGGTAGACCCGGGTGTATAGAAGACACCATCCTTGTGAAGCTGCAAGAGTACCTCAGTCTTTCCAGGTTTGATGTGAGCTTTTTACTAAACTGGTTCCAACTTGGTGACAGCGTTCACCGGCTGAACGGGCTGCTGTTTCAATAATAAATGATCCGATCCCTGCTTTCTCATTGTCAAAGACCTTGCAGTGGTCTGACTTCTGATAACTTCACATAGTCCATCCAGTACCGTTCTGTTTTGTAGAAACTCCAAAAACTAAAGTTCACGGCCTCCCCGTTGTCTAAGGGGAGAACAGACCTTTTAGGCTGTAAACTCCTATGAAGATGCAGCTCCCCCGAGTCCGTTTCATCATTCTAAACGAGTAGAGTGGGATTGGAATGGTGTGCATATTAGTTGCAGCAACTTTGTTCTTTCCCGATAGTTCTGATATCCAGATCTATCGGAGTTTATGCTAATACTTACCTCGGAGAGAGTTGTTAACTGTGGTTACCTCTTAAGAACGGTGTTTTTCAACCCCTAGATGAGTAAACGTCTCTCCGATATCAAGATGATGTAAAATGCTTCCGTCTACTAGATGAACGTCCTCTCCGTATTCCTCGCATCGTCCTCTATTGAGATGAACCGTGGTACAGTTTATCGCGGAACTTTATGTTATCTGCGATGCTTCTCATCAGCCTCACTGCTGACTTTTTTGCAGCCCCTAGCATTATTATACTATTGAGACAGTGTTGTCTTGCCAATCTGATCTTGGATTCCATCTTGTGTACGCATCGCCTCCCAATCAGAGGGGTGATATTTCTTCTCTATGTTTGAGATGGAGGATGGAGATGGATACAGGACAGAATTGATTTGCCAGATGTCAGCCTCTTCTGAAAGGCTTTTAGGAATAGTCGGATACACATGTGTCAGTTATTGTGGCTTTAGAGCCTAGGTGTTATGATGCGCCTTGTGGATTCTGATGCCCTCCATTGGTGGTATGATGCGAGCCTTCTTTACAGTCAGATTGACACTTGGTTTATATGTCACTTTGTTAACCGGCTATGGAGGAGCTCTGACATAGCCTCAACTCCAAAGATGAGATACATATTCCCTAAGATTTTGGGCGGAAAAGGCGGTATATTCTGAGTGTATCTTAAACCGCAGAGCATGCATTCTTGCCATGTGTCCTAAGCAGATGGGCTCACTGCTCTCAAAGTGGTCGTGGTGTTAAAGTGTTTGCCTCTCATCCAGGCGGACCAGGTTTCAGTACCACTGCCTGTCACAGAGCTAAAGTGGCTCGGAATCCACTTGTACTTAAGCTGTAGGTTTCGGATTTCCCTTGCTCGCACAAGCTCTGCTTTTGAGGGGTTTTCTAAAACCTGGGAAATTTGTGAAAGTTTTTCATTAAATAAGAAAAAATAGCAATGCAGAAGACTATCCCTTGATTCACAAAGCGTTTGTTATCGTGATCGTCGGTTGTCTCTCAGTTTATTTTAGCTGGTACAGGTGAACAGTTGTTATTGGATAGTGATGTGATACAACTTCATTAATTCATAACTTGATGTAGTCTGTATTAATTCTACTCTGATATTTTTATTTTTTACTGAACATCATGAGATACTTCAAAGAAAATGTTAGTTTTGTTCTGAAAGATCGTTGTGTCCTTATGGTCTCACTCATTCATTGTGCCCTCACTTGTTTATTAATAGTTTATTTTTTATATTTATTTCTGACCAGGATGTTATAAACTTATATCGCCATAACTCCTTTGGGACATTATAGATTCTATAATTCCCTCTACCTTTCACAAGTAAAAATAAAATAAGAAATGCTAATATATACCTATATGTGTATAAATGTATGAAATGGAAACTGAAGTATATTTTATTTATTCACGTCATTAAAAATAATAGATTGGCAATTTTGAAATGTGCCTTTAAAATTACTTCCGCCTCTGAAAACAATTTCTTCTTTTGTATGGCTGGAGTTCGCTACTGTCGAGGTACCTGCCTCTTCTAATGGTGAAGTAGACAACATACGAGCCGTTTTATTTCTTGATTCGATGCTATCCTCCAAACACCCCTCCGCCACCGTGGAACTTTTCCAACCTCCATGTTTTTTTTAACTTAGTCATAGTTGCTCCTGCATTAGCTAGAGGTAGCAGAAATGCGACGAAGGCAATATCTCGCATAGGAAGATAGATTTGGCAATCCTAAACACATTGTGATTTTGCTGGGGATTTTATCAAACATGTTCTTTCCAATTGGCTGAGATGTACATTATTTTATTTAGTTGGAAGCTCAAAAAAATCGTTTAATACGCGAAGACATATGATGAAGTCTTAATAAAGGCAAAGCGGAGAACTCTTTTTCATCCACAACTGTAAATTTCTTTGATAAACCCGTTTTACTTTCCGGTACGTTCACTACCATAACGGAATCCCGGTCCTCTATATCCGATATCTTCATATTCAAAAGTTCCTGACTTCTACATCCTCCAAAAAGACCCATAATCGAAACAACCTACAACAAAAAAAAAGGAAATAAATACACACAAAAAAGAAAATAAGAAAGAAATTACCTTATGTAGTAAAATAATTTTATTAGGAGCGTTCTTCAAAAATCTGATGACATCCTTAGGAGATAAAACGGCAGACTTTTTCGGCTTATAGGTAACTCTTAATGTTCCGTTTCAAAAAAAGCCTCTAGTCCATCAATTTTAGCATTGACCATGTAGTTTACTATTACTAACAAATATACCGAAAAACATAGAAAATATCTTACCAGTTCTTGAAAATATGTCAGAACTACAGTTTCAATGACATCTTTTGGCATAACATTTTTCCGTGTCAGCCACTCCAGATATATATTGTATTCTTTTTGGTATAAGGCTTCACTTTTCGATGGAATTAATGATTCTCTTGCTTCTTCAGCAATATACTCCATTATAGTTGGGGAAGAAAATATGTTATTAACGCAAACATAGCTCGATAACAAAGTTCTGATTATAAACAAGTAACATAGTAACAACCTAGCAACAACAAACTTCCTATAATCAACGGCACCTACCTGATTCAAATCTAGCGGGAAAGTAATGAATTGGCACATTCATTCCATTTTAAAACTGAACCAAACTTTATTGAAATTGGTCAGAAATAATCAGGAATAGTCAGGAATTAATGAGCCTCAATAACCTCAGACAATTGCTATTCCTCGGGCCATAGGCCCTCGGGACGCAAACTTTGCCATCGGTAATTAAGAACCCTTATAATTCCCTTGATACATAAATAACTATCTACTTTGAATCAATATAGGGCACTATTGAAAAACCTGTTATTTCAATACATAGCGTTCATGCAATCAACAATGGTTATCCGGTTACTGGATGTGTCGCTATTAAAGTCATGAGTGTTCCTTATACAATCGTGAGATGCAGAAAATAAGCTGACGAAAACACACTTCATATGAAAATTATTTTCCAATATGTCTGACTCGTTTGGTCTGGTAACTAAACTTGAACTCATGGTGAAGTGAGTTTTCCATTATAATCGTTATTGTAACTTGTTTTCTTTTTATTCCAGGTCCCCAACACTGCCCCGTTAAAAATGTACAGCAATCGAAAATCGTTCATCATCAAGCTCCTGGTGGTGGCTTGTGTGGTCTACTCATGCATCCACATGTTGACCAACACGGCGGTTCCGGTGATCAGGGAGATGCAGGAGTCTGGCAGGAACTTGGCAGCGCTGGGCACTGGACTCGACCAAGAGCAGGCGGCGGAACAGGTGGCGGATCAGGACGTCAAATACGACGTGCCGATCGTCGAGCCCACCAAGCAGCATCCTACCGAGAAACCTACTGAAAAAGTGGTGAGTGAATCAGTGAGTGTGGCTAGGTATACATTTCATAAACTCGATACTGTTTACATAAGTTTTGAGGAGCCAATATTCAGTCTATGAGTAATAAGGCAGCCAGCACACTGAACGACCATAACGGACCAACCGCGATCGTCCAACTACGACTAAAATTTTCAACAGGTGTATTCTTATCAGACAAGTCACACTGAATGATTGTCCTCGACCGGTTTTCAAAGACCAAGTTCGAAATTCCAATCTGCTAAAAATTCTGGTCGATCAGTGTGAGCTTGAAAGTTTTCATTAATCCCTTTCAATTTTTGGTCGTTGCTGGACGGTCAGTGTGTTTTCTAGCTAAGTGCACCAAATGCCTAGCTTCTCAGCACGTACCCCACCTTACCGGATGTAAGCCAAGCTCCGAAAATTCGATGTTTTTCACAATTTTAATGGATTTTTCCAAAATGTTTCTTTCTGAAAGTAGGCAATTTTTTCTAACTTCCATATCTTTTCTCTATCTTGCCTTAAGGAGGACAGAGCGGTAAACTTTTTTGGGACTGAATTATTTGGCTATCCGATATTTTTTACAATTTTTAGAAATTTTTCTGATTTTATTTTTGAGAGTTTTCCCTGACACTCCTCTCCTCTCCTCCTCTCATTCTACTTAAAAAAAACATGATTCATCATTTTTATAACTTATTCACCCTGAGTTCTGATGAAAACTGTAAGTATTCGAATGCTCCATAACAACAAGTAGAATAATCATTTAATTATTATTTTATTCATTTATTCATACGTCATTATAAATATTACAAGGAATATAATAAATAATTACAAAAATTAAATATAATATTTCCAGAAAGGAATAACATGAAACGTCAGACGTAAAACTGGCATGAAGGCGACCATTTCAACAAAACTATATAGCTAAAAAGAGATCAAACTAAAAATAGAATTATTAATTACATAAAAAAAGGGATTCAAAGAACAGTCATTATGGTAATGATAAAGTATATAGAGGAGGCTTTGATTATATCATATTATAATGAGGATAGATATTAATTCAGTTTGTTTCTTTGTCAAAGTAAGTAAGTACTTTTCCAATTGAATACTGAAATTCTCGGTCTCATTTATTATGCGATACTAAAATTGTTTTTGCATTCTTTCATTTAGCTAGTACAAGTTAATGAAAAACATGAAGAGAACAAAAATATGTATGATTTCAACCTTTATTAGATGTTGGTTTTGATCTTGTAGTTCGCTTGCATATTGGTAGTTTCACAATACTAACTTACCACCAGCAAGCTGCTACAACGAACGTTGTCCAAAATCGTGACAAGAACCCGCTATCAATTCATTTCAACAAAGGACCCAGCAACAAACGTTTCGGAAAGTGGCTCTCGGTGAAATTGGCTGAAACTTCAGGATATTGTAGATATCGATACCCTAATTGAATATCTCCATATGCGCAAGGTCCAAAAATGGTCAGTTTTGGAGATAACAAAGGTCAAATTGGCGTTTTCAGCTATCAGTGGTAACGTATGCCACGAACAGATGTATTGTTCCAACGACTCGATAGTCCAGAAACTTTATGGAAACTTTACCCATAGGGTTTTGGCGGGGTCGATGATAACGAATCTGGGGTCAAAATTGGAGAATTTTCGTCAGTGGTCCCAATGTGCCCCCCCCCAAAAAAAAAGGCTCATTTTTATATTCCCGAAACTTGATGAAAACTTGGCCCAGGAGGTTTTCAGGGTCGATGATAACGAATTTGGGGTCAGAATCAAAACAATTACGTCAATCATGACGGGTTAGCACTTTCTCACAATATACACCTTCTAACCTCAGATTCGTTATCAGCACCCCCGCAAAAACTCCATGGGTGAATTTTCCATCAATTTTCAGAATTATCGAGTCGTTGGAACAATCGATCTGTTCGTGGCATACGTAACCATCACTGATAGCTGAAAACGTCAATTTGACTTTTGTTATCTCAGAAACTATACATTTTTGGACCTTGCTCCCAACGAGATAATAAATCAGGGCATCGATATCTACAATATCCTGAAGTTTCAGCCAATTTCAGCGAGAGTCAATTTTTATTTGGTTTGTTGTGGGTTCCTTTTGTATACTTGTTAATTAATATAAACACTGAAACCAAACCCGATCAAAACTATACCTAACCTAACCTTAAATGTTTTGTTAGCGGGACGGCAGTAAAATGCACGAAAGATGGGCTCTGTGATTGGTCACTGTAATGGTGGAAAGTATAAATGACAAGGCAGCTACACGCGAACTGATTTGAAGTGCGTAAATTGTTAGCCGACCTAACCTAAAATAGGCTCGATTTCACAATGAACTCAAAGTATTTAATTCAAATAGCTGTTAGACTGTGACTACCAGAATTGAGTTGCAATTGGAAGCTTGTCACAGTCTAACAATCAATTAGTTCATTATGAAATCGGACCTTAACCTGTCAATATGAATTAAATACCTGGTTCGGTGATAGGGCCAGTTTTTCAATGTCCAGTTAAGGGTCTCAGCTAGAAGCTTACTTAGAGAAAGTAAGTTAACCGTTGAGACTTTGTTAATCTGTTCTTTAATTCAAGTTGGACCACATCCTATATGCAAAAATTTTCGATAGTATGTAGCCCAAGTCGACATTGAAAGCAGATATGGGAAGTTTTTAAGGCTGGGTAATCACTTCTTTTCTCCTGGTACTGGGCCCGAGAACTATGAGGTATCAGCCAAATGGCAGACTCTTAACTGTACATTGAAAAACCGGCCCTTAGTATTTCTTTATAAATCAAATACAATACAACTCGTGTTTTCGTCGATGAATATCATAAATTCTTTTTCTTTTTCGAAACAAATGTATGTTGCTTTAGACCACCACATCGTGCTATGCGTTGGTGTGGTTGCTAAGCAACATAGATTGTTTTACAAATCGAAAGTCTTTCGATAATTACTGATGCACTTGTTGTTATACATACAAATTAGATCTATATTTTGTTATATAGCTTGTAATTTTTTTTAGTTACCAACTGCAACGCCGAAGACACCTCCAACGACCCTAGAGATAGTCCGAGAACTGACGAAATGTTTAGACAAACCTTTGGTGCCAAAGACCCAGCAGCGCGGCGACTACTGGGTCCTCTACAATTACGTAACCGCTGAAAAAACGTACAAGTGCCACGAAAGCATCACATACACGACGCACGCTGACTTTTCCTTCATGGACAACTTGATTCCGTTGCTGGAAAGGTGGCAGGGACCGATCAGTATCGCTCTCCACGCGCCAGGCACCGATTTTCCCAATACCCTGGAGTCGATCGCTTATCTGAGGGAGTGCACCACTCCTCTGGTCAAGGAGCTCGTCACCTTTCACGTCTACTTCAGTACTAAACATGTGCCCAAAGAGGTGAGTTTCTTTTATTGTTCTATAATTTTCATATAGGTACCCAAAAACGGAGATTTATCAGGTCCCCTTAATTATATCGAGATCACTTTCAGACCATTCATAACCGAATCTATACTGAAACCCACCTTCACACAATGTGAATAAATAAAGAAACCATGGGATGCAGATTTTGAAATGATGAGAATGAAATACTCTCGCATCATCTTTGTCTGTGTTTACTTTTACAGTTTGGCACTAAAAGATTTTGATATTGTTTTTTTGTCGTTTTTTCTTCTGCTCTCTTCAGTTATATCTTAATGAGCCACCTCATGATGCCCTCTTCAATTTTTTATCACCCATGGAGATATATGTGTTATCTCGAAAGTCGTGGGAAAAGCCCTCAAAGTCAAAATCAAAGTGTACTTGATTGACGGAGGAAGTTATGAAAAACTTACAGACAAGTTAACTGGTTTTAAAATAATGTTAAAATTGAACTGAACTAAATTCATCCCAAATGAGAAGAAACACCACCACTATATGCGCTCTGGGACGACTTGACAATATAGATGGCACATTTGGTGTCAACTGCAGAAAAAAACCTACAGTACCACCAAGTCCTTAGCAAACAAGGGAATTAAACAATACAACAAATACCATTACATGCTCAACCATTACACCAAAATTGAATGCAATCACTCAACTCAACTCGAACGTGTCTTCTCTAGAAAGGTCGATTCAGCAGTAGCCAGCATAGTATTAAAACAGGAGTATCCATATCAATGAAATCCTCCATTTCAATGGTCCGTATTACCATAAGCATTTTCCTTTTATGGGAAAACCGTGTAAGTTCCATTGTCGAAAGTGTCACAAAAACTTGGTTTTCTGTTTCGTACCAAGAACGATTTCAGGTCTCGTCAGCTGAATATGATCCGACCTGTCCTGAAGTACTGTTCCCATACATGGAGTGTTACTCCTACAAAACAGTCTGCCACTTTTAGATTCTGTCCAAAAAAGAACCATTCGTCTCGTCGGTGATTCTTCGCTCACAAGCTCGCTTACTTCTGTGGAACACTGCAGAAAGGATGGCGATATGTTCTTTCAACGAACTGCAATGCTTTGGAATTCACTGACTCGGAACGTGATCCCTGAGGTGTATACAGAAATTCAAGAGAAACATCAATTCCTAGCTATCCCCTCTCGACTCTCACGATTCTTTTTGAACATTAATTTATTTTCCATTTCGTGAAATCCAGAACTTGGAACAAAATCAGCAAATCGATCAAGATCTGACTGCGCCCTGACGAATCAGTATTTGACTTTATTCTGGAGAATACTTTCCAGTCATCGGCGACTGATGATAATTTGGAAAATCTTAATAATTTGTTGACGTCATTGATAAGAATTAAAAATTTAAAGGAACCTAAGTGAGAACTTTGTGGTACTCCTAAAGTGTCAGCAATCGATAATGATATGAATCCATTGATTGTAATGATTTGAGACCTGTTATGAACACTTGGTCAGAAATTGAACTTTCTAGATTATTTATGAAAACCTTTCAGGAATCAAAAAGCGTTTGTGTCGCCGAAATATGTGTTGTTTTTGTCTGTGTGTACATTAATCAACTCCAAAAACATCTATGGTCATAGAGTGATACTGAAACAACAAATACATTAAAAATATTTTTTTTAAGTCCTGGTTCTCACGAGTAGGAAAATCCTATAATATTCAGGAAAAACCATAGAACCAGTATTGGCGCCAGAATGGATCTCTGCGGAACCCAGTATTTGTAGATAGAGATAAATAAAGGTAGGATGAAACTCCATCAATCAAATCATGGAAATATTTAACAAACGCGATCAAACGCCTTATCTGATGCCACAGCCAGAGATTCATAATTTTTTCAATTCATAGATAGCTGCGATATACAATAGAAATAGAAGTAAGCAGGTCATCCGATGATCTCTGATGCCTGAACCTATATAGCACAATTTTTTTCTGTGATTTGTACCATATAACAATGCGATAGGTGTATAGTTGTCAGGTAGAATATTTTTCCCTCTTTTGTGGACGTGTTGTATCTTGTTATTTTCCAATTTGACAAAAATACCAAATCATAAGAGAGGGAAATCACAAAGAACTGGAATTGATAACCCAATAAAATGGGAGAGTACATGATGGAACAATTAAATGAAAAATGGGCAGATCATTTTATGAAAATCGAATCTAACTATTCAAATTTGAAATCATATTTACTGCTATTCTTTTAAGGGGTTTCTTGCACCAGGGGATCTTAGTCTAGTTCAATCACTGGCAAGAAAATGACATTTGATCAAAATCCACTGTAGAGTAAGAAACCCCGGTGCTTGCATCTCTTGAATAGAAAGCGGTTATTGAGGAGAAAGAAATATCGTTCTCCTGAGTTCCTCTTTAAATTCAGATTTGGAATTCTTGCAACAGTTGTGATATATCATTATAATATATTTCCTCATGAAATACAGATGTTTTAACAAAGTATGATTGAAAACATAATGAAATCGATTTATTTATATTACTCCTTTGATAAATATATAAAGTATAATCGAAAATGAGATCCGAATGTTTTTTTTCTGCTACAACAATGCGAATGAAAATGAGAATTTTCAATTTATGCACTGACAAAAGATTTATAATTTTATTGCAATAAAAATTTTCAGAAATACATTAATAGATGGGATGATTTCGGGAATACATACATCTCTTTTGAAAGATGTAGTCATCAATTTGTTCCATAGGTAGTTGTTAATGAATCGTATTTGCAGGTATTTTAATCATAGTCTGAATAAGTAAATAACAGAAAACACTTGACCGTTTGTTGCTACTATCCTCCGTTATTTCGAGAATGAATCCAACTAATTTGAAATTGAAATTAGGTGAGTAAATACCGGTAGATTATTTTATAATCGGACACATTAGCACAAACTACTCGTGAAGTAGTAAGTAGTATTTCCGTCGAGACCAGGTTCAATGAAACGTCGACAAACTATTTTTGAATTGTGTCCTTTTCATGTAAAACTGACAAAAAAGTGTAGAAGGTTTCGTTATCTTGATCGAATAGGAATGTGGATAACCGAAAATACAAACCCGATTGTAGTGTCATCGAGATCGTAAAAAATTAGATTAGGTTTAAATGTGAGTGGGCGTGTACCAGGCCCCACACCGTGGTCCATGGCCTACTATAATACAGGTCACTCTTTATAAAATACTTTTTTAGTTAGTGAAAGATGATCTCAGTCCATTCAAAAGTACGAGTAACTAAGAAAATGCGGTTTATTCAGGGGAAGCCTCTTTTTGGAATATTCATTTACACATGTCATCGAGATGAGGCTTTTTCCAAAATAATGTTTAATTAACATATGCATTGTGAAATTATTCATTATTGAAGGAATGTTGTATCTGGAAAAATTCTTGTAAAATTTAATTGTTTGGGTTATATTATCGTTTTTAGTTCATCCATAATTATATTCATCTTCTGCTTTCACTGTTTCACATCTAGTTAAATCCACATTTCTCCAAACAGTCAATTTATTCCTCATTCAATTGAGAGCAAAGCAAACAAATCACTGATATACGGATTCTGATACTTTGAAACGGATCATAGGGAACTCAACTCAAGTAGGAAAGAACCACAAGATGAGAGGAACAAAGAAAGGTAATGTAGCCGCGACCACTCCCCATCTTGCGCGCTGCTATAGTTCTTCTGTCTGAAGGTCTTCACAGAACAATGGCTGACTAGACACGGGCGACTTAGGGCGGGTTGTAACACGGCAAGTTAACCTATGGTTTTCTTGACCACTGGTTATCTTTGATTGGGTCGTTGTAACTTGGAATTTCAGAAGTTCACCGACTGGTTAACCATTGAATTTCTTACCATCCGATTTCCGATGGTTAACTAGAGTTCAGACGTTAAATTTTTACTTGTTCCATGGTTTTGTTTTGATTTGGGTTGAGATATTAATATTTTATATTAGGTTAGCTTTAGCTATGGGTATCAGTATATAATTAATAGTATAACTCTTAACTCTTGCCTGCAATCCAGTTAGGAAGAGGCTGCGTTGTATTATTGTACAGAAAGTGGAAGTATTAATTCTGAATAGTATCATGGACATAAATATAATGAGGACAGCTGCAAGAACTCACAGATGATGAAGACTTTCTGGAACTCCTTGAAGAACTGTTGCCTAAATTAAATAAATGATAATGTTTCCACAAGCATAGTAATGCTTCGTCCAGAATTCTTAAAGATGCCAGTAGGAACAAGAAGTGCAAAATGTACAAGCTGATTTTTATGCCATTAGCCGTTTTCCCAGGTGTATAAGCTCATTGGACTGCACCCACATCAAAATACAGTCTCCTGGAGGAGATAATGCAAGGATTTTCAGTAACTGGACAGGATTTTTTTCCTTGAATGCTCAAGCATTATGTAGAGGGTCAAATATGTATTAGAAATTCTATCGTAAGATGTTTTGGAGTCTCAAGAGACGATTTCCTGTATTAGCATTGGGAACCTTTTTCATCTGAATATGAATAAGGTGGAAGCTATTGTTGTATATTGTGTTGTACTACACAACATAGCATGTGAAAGAAATGATCCTGAGCTTCCTGTTGATGACGATATTGCAGCAAGGACTGGGGATGCTATTAATATCAATTTATTTCGAATCTAACCAAATTTGTATAAAGGAATTACGCAAGATTCATTCATACACTTTCAAAATCAGGATGTCAAGAAATCTCAGTGTAAAATGGATTATAAATGTGAAGTTATAAAATACGAACAAAACTTTTATATATATTAAATAATTGAGCACATATTTATGTACATGCATGAAAGTTACTGTGTTAAAATTCAGAAATATCTTCTTTCTTAAAATTATTCAAATTCTTACAACTTCTAATCTGGTATCTTATTGTAAAACATACATCCCAGAGCAAAGATGGTTTACCACTCTCTTATTGAGGCTCATATAAGATATGGAATTGCCTCCTGGGGATTCTGTAGCCAACAATTATTTCTAGCAGTGTTTGTACAAAAAAGAGCCCTGTATTTATCAGCAAAGGAATTTCAACTCTCGCCTGCATTTTCACTCTAGAATCTGTGTGTCTAATACATAAAAAACATGCAGTTCATTCCCAAAAATCAAGCAAACAAATTAAATATGTATCGAGGCAAAGACCTGAAAATAAAATACCCCTCCCTATTCCAAAATCAACTTTAAAAAGGATTATCTGATCAATAAAACAAAAAAAATATATTATCCTCTAAAATAAGGAATTAGAAAATGTACTACAAATTTAGAAAAATAATGAAAGAAGCTCTACTGAAAAAGGCATATCATACTCTTGAAGAATTTTACAGTGAATCTGCTATGATTTCACTTGTGTGTGATTTTAATTTCAGTACCTATTATTTATATTTGTTTTTAATCTGTTATCTTCATATGCACAAGTACATCGTTTATATCTATTCTTAGGATCTCTGCCATCAAGTTCAAATGAAATGCCATAACATAACATAACTCTTTTGTCGACAGCTTGACACTGTTGACAACTGACAATAAAAATTGAGCAGTTGCCCAACTGATGGTTAATTTATCGTCATGCAACGAAAAGCGACTGACCGGTGCCTGAAGGTTAACTATAGGTTAACCTTCGGTTCCATGACCAGTTGGTCAACTACCTGTGTTACAACCCGCCCTTAAGGAATGAACACTGTTGAAACGAATCATACGGATTGGAAATACCAGACCATTCAAAAGGAACAAACCAACTCCCGAAGCATAATTTTTATTGCGCCCCGGAGCGTGTAGGTAATGGTAAAATTCCCTTTCATCCGACTGATGTATTAGATGAGAATGACCAATCACTATTGAAGTTAATAATTTATGTAATTATATATATTTGTATAATTATAATGATATATGCAGTTAATTGTAAAAAATTATTCCCTAGTTAATGAAGCTCTCTTTATAGCTAGGTATGAGATGACTCAGTCCGGCACTGTGAAGGAATATTGCTATTGAAATCGCTGAAATAATTCTGAACCATCGCCGAGTTTAACATTCCTCATTGCCGGCAAATGCAATAATTTAGGTGTACTCGCTTGACATTTTCCCAGATGGGTGTGGATCTTCACATAATATCGCGAAGAGATACTTTGCATACATTACACGACGTTTCGATTTTTCTTATGGTTATTATACGAGGAAGTAATCGTATTCGCGATACGACGCAGTAATAGCAATCGTGAAGACAATAAAGACAAGGAGGCAGTGAAATTTGAATCCGAATAGTTCTTGGGTGACATGTGAAGTTGTTAATAATGTAATAAACGTTGATTTTATTGCTCGTTTGAGTACAAGTGGAATATTTCATCTTCAGCTGAGATATAGTTGGCTTTGATTGCGGAAGTTGCCTTTTCGCTAAATTAATTTCACGTGCATTGAGAAAAGTCGGAAACCTTATGAAGTTCATAATAATTGTGTTACCGCAGTATGGGGTTCCTATATTCTTCTAAGTAAGTGAGACACGTGTCTGTTTACTCGCTTCATTCAATCAACACAACCCTCCATAACAGATTATTCAATAAATAAACCTTTGCAAAACTTTCCTGAAATTCAATATCCACTCGTATATATATCTCGCTATGGAAGGATCGGACAATTACGTAAACCCTCATTTTACGCAATACCACTTAGAAACGAACGGACTCTCCATGAGTTTGCTTTAGTCTGTGTAATAAATCACTAGGGTGGGTTCGACGAATATTTTTGGTTCAGTTTCAAACTGACAACAAAGCAGATAACCACTCCTAAGTCGCCCATCCTAGGAAGTATTTTCCATACTAAATTTAATTAAAAGGTGGATCAATATACATTTTTACTGCACTGATTCTACAGGGTCTCTCAGGATGAAGCCCTAGATCACTTCCTTCATTAATACCTCACGAGTACAAGAAAAATATCAAAATGCTGTCGCCACCCCGTTTTTGGGTTATTGGTGTTATAACCGAGTCAAAACACTGTCGCAGGCTAGGCGATACCAGCTATCGATTTTTTTAAGGCTTACTAGTTCCTTGTCCTCTAGAATCGCCCAAGAAAGAGACAGATTCGGCCGTCTGCACTAGAAACCGGTAAAATATATCTGTAGGTGTGATCTTTCCAAGGAGGTTGGACTTTTAAAAATAATACGCATCGCATCGAATCAATAACTATAATGAATTAACGGAAAATAATCGACTGGAGCCCATGTCTATCCTCTATAAGTTTTTATAACTTCTGACAATAAAGTATATTTTGAATTTGAATTTGAATTTGAATTCAACTGAATATGACTTTTCCTTAATACCCTTAAAGCTTTCTGAGCTTTAAGGGTATTTTCGGGGGAGTACCTTAAAAAATTCCGTCGTCAGATTTCCCTCTCAAATTATGTGAAAACCTTTTCATAAGAACCTGTGAAACTAAGTGGAAAATTACCTGGGAATGCCCTGAATTAACGCAAACCCTCTTAAGCCAATAATAAAATAAAGTCCGTTTCAGTCATCAACTTTAATCTTTAAACCTGCTTGGCTAATTTCGAACTTCGAAATATTATAGCTATCGAGTGATTTAAATTTTTCGGAAAATGAGTAGGTGATATTTGGATGCACTTTTCAATAAATTCATCAAAACAACACATGATATTAAATCTTAAAATAAATTGATCAAAAAATTAACCAAATCAACAAACACTGACAAACAAAATTAAATGAAATCTCAACGTCCTCAGATTTTAAATATCCACATACAAAGATATCGCATGGGGCCAAATCGAGAGATCTAGGAGTCCATGAATTCACTGAATATCGTCCGACATATCTACGAAATAAGAGATGATCAAGAAAATTGTAGATTGTGTCGGAGCACCGCATCCTGTTGAAAATAATGCATTCTTCTGCAGAGGTTCAATGGAATATTGCATATACAGAGTTAGTTAAATGTATGGACCCGCCTATTTTTTATCAGTTGTTAATATGTGACTATTTTTCTCAGCTGTTTATATGAGAGTTATTGAAAAAAGGTTCGTATTGAAGTTAAACTATATTTCACTCTGCATCTGTCCTTTTTCATCGACAGATTGAGGATTCCTGGATAATTTTTCTGAATTGCATGTTCATTATATAAAGCGGTATTTTATGGTTTAAATATTTCCTAGGCAAAATTATATTTACCATACTCATTCTTATGTTTCAGTTTCTTTACTCACTAAAATAAAAGCGCTTTAATGATTTATTTATCCTTTGATTTAGTTTATTTAATGTTGTCTTCCTCATTTTAATTCAGTCCTTACAACAATTGAAACTTCGTAAGACTTCTAGTTTACCATTGCATAAAACACATAATTCATTTTATACTTTACTTCATATATGATTGCAAATAAACTCATTGTTATTATTATGAATTTATTGATTTTCAGGTTCCCAAACACGGCAGCGTATTTACGGAACCTTACAACTGTTCCCTGCCTCCCCCCTACGTGAACGTGTCCAGCGAAAACATGTACAAGGCCCAGAAGAAGCTGCTCTACCCAGTGAATGTGGGCCGAAACGTGGCTCGTGAAACTGCCCAAACCCATTACATCCTGCCATCAGACATAGAACTGTATCCTAGTCCAAACATTATCGAGAAGTTCCTAGCTATGATTGCCGAAAACAAGGGTCCGTTACTCAGCAAGAATCCGAAGGTAAAATATCATATATAATTATGGAAATTCAAGTAATGAACACATTCTTGACTTGGCCTCTAAAGCTACGAAGTTCTGGTCCTTCTGGGGTGGGATTCCGTTTACCATAGAATTCTACAGTCGATAGTTTTGTCTCTGTCTTTTCCATGAATTCAACTATAATGTCATCTCACTTATTTGATGTAAAGTAAAATTCTATGGTACACGGAATCCCACTTCTGGATGCACAATCCTTACTGATTCGCCGATGATAATTTGTACTACTTCAATTCCTGCACGAAGTGGGTGGAACCTTCCTTTGATTTTGATTGGTGTTTCCGCTGTGATGAAATATTAAAAGTTGGCAATGTCAATGCTCTCCATCAGCAAAATCGTTTTTTCAAGACTGCGTGAAGTAGTTGCAATTTCTGTAGAGTTACAAGTTTTTCGTAGGTCCATCAAATGACATTCTTCACAAACTTTTTTCTACTCCCATACCTTGATTCATTTATTAAACTCTCCATACCTGTACTTTAATGACATTTCATAAGATACAAATTTATAACCGATAGAAACACGGCGTAGGAATATTCTATCTATATCAACTATTATCTTGAATATCTGACATATCTTAAATGTCTCAATTCAAACTATGCTTATTGTTAACCTAGCATATTTCCATACTTTGTTCTGGCAATTAAAATCAGATAAATGTGCGAGTGAAATTTTTAGTTGCAGGTCATGGATTAAGGAAACAGAAATAAAATTGGCAGCACAAGTTATCTAAGAAATTCGAATCCACAAGTCTATAGACACATTATTTCATTCTGAAATCCATGGTGAATATTAATCAAGTGGGCATTTCCAAATCCCAAATTGCACGCCTAATTGAAATGGATAAATTTATCCACGGGAATGATATCTAAGAAAATCCCAAAACAAGTCAAAGTCGAAATATATTTATTTAGACATTATATACATAGCTGTATTCTCATCCTAATATTCACAATATCAATTTTGACAGACTCGGTCTTCTCAATAATACACTCAGCAAGGCACTCGGTTAATTATTTTCTCTATTCCTGTAAGGCGTCGCGTCGGAAGATATGTTGAAGTCCGAATTCCCTCAGATTCGATAGGTTCCTGGAAGACGACATTTTACTGGTTATTTCTTCTGGAAGATAATTCAGTATTGAGTCCCCACTTCCCTGAGGAGGCGCCCTTCGTTGGGCTTCTTTGACGTCGTGAAGGGCGCTTTCGAACATATTCATGTCGAGTTTTGCATTGACTCTGGCAAAGTAGGCTTCGTAAGATTCGGGTTTCGTTTCTTGAACTTGATTGGCAAATTCAACCGCTTTTTGTAGTTCCTGAAAAGTAGGGTTTGCAAATAAAAAACATTCCATATCTGGCCAATAAAAATGTTTCACACTAACTAAGTAAATGGGGCCAGAAGAAATCCTGGAATCAAAAGGATACTTGACTGTAGTGGATTGAGACATTGCAACAGTAATTAAAGTGAGGTAACCAACGATCACAACTGTACCCTTGGGAGGGGGGCGGGTGAGTGGTAGGGGAAAACGGTAGAGAGCTCGCAATCCCCCACCCGAATTTGAAAAAAGATTATAATTATCAATATAAGTAAAAACCCAGATTTTCATTTTTGAAATACTGTTGAGTAAAATGGAAAAAACTGATCCTTATAATCAAGAAATGAAGTGGTCGTCAAGTGCTTTCTTTGAGAGCAATAAACACTTCATGGCCTATTTTGGACAACAGCACAAGTCTGATGAATGTATTATGCATAAGTCAGGCATATCAATCAATTCAATACTCTTATATTATGAAAGACAGATGATAGCAACATTTTAATAAGTCTACATATATTTTAGGCTGAGCCAGGATACCTTTCTGGGTTCATAAGAATGTACTCGTATGATTCACAGTACATTACTCACATTAGAGATAGTCATAATAAACTCCGTAAATCCGGGGGCTCTCCCTCACCAGAGACTAGAAATCTTTACTGACATATGCTACTAAAAATTGTGAGAGCGGGCGATGAGAGTGAGAGAGAGAGAGTGAGAAAAGAGAGAGTGAACAATGAAAGTGGAGTAAACGATGAGAGAGAGAGAATGAACAATGAAAGTGGAGTAAACGATGAGAGAGAGAGAGTGAACGATGACGGTGAGAGAAAGTGAACGATGAGAGTGAGAAAAAGAGAGAGTGAACGATGAGAGAGAGTCTGAGAGATAAAAAGAGTAAACGATTAGAGAGAGCGATAGAGTGAACGATGAGAATGAAAGAGAGTGAACGATTAGATTGAGATAAAGAGAACGATAAGAGAGAGGGTAGGGGGAGTGAACGATGATCGTGAGAGTGTGACCGATTAGAGTAATAGAGTGAACAATGAAAGTAAGAGAGTGAAAGATGAGAGTAAGACAGTGAACGGACAGTGAACGATCGCAGTGTAAGAGACAGAGTGAACGATGAGAGTAAGACAGTGAACGATGACAATGTGAGAGAGAGAGAGAACGAGAGAGAATGAACGATGATAGTAGAGAGATAGAGAGTGAACGATTAGAGAGAGAACGATATGAGTGAGGTGAACGATGAGAGAGAAAGTGAACAATGAGAGATAGTGGGAACGATCAGAGTGAGAGAGAACGATGATAGTAAATGTCGACGATAGTATGAGAGTGAGTGAGAGAGTGAATAATGCACAAATCATAAGGCGTAAAGCATAAAAGTGTGGCAATGAACGATGACAGTGAGAGATTGAACGATGATAGTAAGAGAGTGAGAGAAAATGAACGATGAGAGAGAGAGAAAGTAAACGATTAGAGTGAGACAAAGTTAAAGATGAGAGAGTGAGAGGAAGTGAACGATGAGAGAGAGAATGAGAGAAAGTGAAAGTGAACGATGAAATAGAGAGTGAGAGAAAGTGAACGTTGAGAGACAGATAAATTGAACGATGAGAGTGGAAGAAATTCAGTGAACGATGGGAGTGAGAGAAAGTGAACGATGAGAGTGAGAGAGAAAGAATGAGAGAGTGAACGAGAGAGAGAATGAAAGAGAGAAAGATGGAATGAAAGAATGAAAATGAGAGATTGAGAATGAGAGAGTGAGAGAATGGAAAGGAAAAAAGAAAGAGAGAAAGTGAACGATGAGAGAGAGAGAGAGAGCAAGGAGGGGGGGATAGGCGATAAGATTGAGTGAACGATGACAAACAAGTTGTAAAGCATAAGTCGCAAGCATAAAACATAAGTCGTAAAGCATAAAACATAAGTCGTAAAGCATAAAACATAAGTCGTAAAGCATAAGTCGTAAGCATAAAGCATAAGTCGTAAAGCATTAAGCATAAGTCGTAAAGCATAAAACATAAGTCGTAAAGATAAGTCGTAAGCATAAAGCATAAGTAGTAAAGCATAAAACATAAGTTGTAAAGCATAAAACATAAGTCGTAAAGCATAGTCGTCAGCTAAAGCATAAGTCGTAAAGCATAAAACATAAGTCGTAAAGCATAAAACATAAGTCATAAAGCATAAGTCGTAAGCTTAAAGCATAAGTCATAAGTCGTAAGCATAAAACATAAGTCGTAAAGCATAAAACATAAGTCGTAAAGCATAAAACATAAGTCGTAAAGCATAAGTCGTAAGCATAAAACAGTCTTAAAGCATAAAACATAAGTCGTAAAGCATAAAACATAAGTCGTAAAGCATAAGTCGTAAGCATAAAACAGTCTTAAAGCATAAAACATAAGTCGTAAAGCATAAGTCGTAAGCATAAAACAGTCTTAAAGCATAAAACATAAGTCTTAAAGCATAAAACATAAGTCGTAAAGCATAAAACATAAGTCGTAAAGCATAAAACATAAGTCATAAAGCATAAAACATAAGTCGTAAGCTTAAAGCATAAGTCGTAAGCATAAAACATAAGTCGTAAAGCATAAAACATAAGTCGTAAAGCATAAGTCATAAGTCGTACAGCATAAATCATAAGTCGTAAGCATAAAACATAAGTCGTAAAGCATTAAGCATAAGTCGTAAAGCATAAAACATAAGTCGTAAAGATAAGTCGTAAGCATAAAGCATAAGTCGTAAGCATAAAACATAAGTCGTAAAGCATAAAACATAAGTCGTAAAGCATAAAACATAAGTCGTAAGCATAAAACAGTCTTAAAGCATAAAACATAAGTCGTAAAGCATAAAACATAAGTCGTAAAGCATAAGTCGTAAGCATAAAGCATAAGTCGTAAAGCATTAAGCATAAGTCGTAAAGCATAAAACATAAGTCGTAAAGCATAAAACATAAGTCATAAAGCATAAAACATAAGTCGTAAGCTTAAAGCATAAGTCGTAAGCATAAAACATAAGTCGTAAAGCATAAAACATAAGTCGTAAAGCATAAGTCATAAGTCGTACAGCATAAATCATAAGTCGTAAGCATAAAACATAAGTCGTAAAGCATTAAGCATAAGTCGTAAAGCATAAAACATAAGTCGTAAAGATAAGTCGTAAGCATAAAGCATAAGTAGTAAAGCATAAAACATAAGTTGTAAAGCATAAAACATAAGTCGTAAAGCATAGTCGTAAGCTAAAGCATAAGTCGTAAAGCATAAAACATAAGTCGTAAAGCATAAAACATAAGTCATAAAGCATAAGTCGTAAGCATAAAACATAAGTCGTAAGCTTAAAGCATAAGTCATAAGTCGTAAGCATAAAACATAAGTCGTAAAGCATAAAACATAAGTCGTAAAGCATAAGTCGTAAGCATAAAGCATAAGTCGTAAAGCATTAAGCATAAGTCGTAAAGCATAAAACATAAGTCGTAAAGCATAAAACATAAGTCATAAAGCATAAAACATAAGTCGTAAGCTTAAAGCATAAGTCGTAAGCATAAAACATAAGTCGTAAAGCATAAAGCATAAGTCGTAAAGCATAAAACATAAGTCGTAAAGCATAAGTCGTAAGCATAAAACATAAGTCGTAGCTTAAAGCATAAATCATGAGTCGTAAATAAAACATAAGTCGTAAAGCATAAGTCGTAAGCATAAAGCATAAGTCGTAAAGCATTAAGCATAAGTCGTAAAGCATAAAACATAAGTCGTAAAGATAAGTCGTAAGCATAAAGCATAAGTAGTAAAGCATAAAACATAAGTTGTAAAGCATAAAACATAAGTCGTAAAGCATAGTCGTAAGCTAAAGCATAAGTCGTAAAGCATAAAACATAAGTCGTAAAGCATAAAACATAAGTCATAAAGCATAAGTCGTAAGCATAAAACATAAGTCGTAAGCTTAAAGCATAAGTCATAAGTCGTAAGCATAAAACATAAGTCGTAAAGCATAAAACATAAGTCGTAAAGCATAAGTCGTAAGCATAAAGCATAAGTCGTAAAGCATTAAGCATAAGTCGTAAAGCATAAAACATAAGTCGTAAAGCATAAAACATAAGTCATAAAGCATAAAACATAAGTCGTAAGCTTAAAGCATAAGTCGTAAGCATAAAACATAAGTCGTAAAGCATAAAGCATAAGTCGTAAAGCATAAAACATAAGTCGTAAAGCATAAGTCGTAAGCATAAAGCATAAGTCGTAAAGCATTAAGCATAAGTCGTAAAGCATAAAACATAAGTCATAAAGCATAAAACATAAGTCGTAAGCTTAAAGCATAAGTCGTAAGCATAAAACATAAGTCGTAAAGCATAAGTCGTAAAGCATAAAACATAAGTCGTAAAGCATAAGTCGTAAGCATAAAGCATAAGTCGTAAAGCATTAAGCATAAGTCGTAAAGCATAAAACATAAGTCGTAAAGCATAAAACATAAGTCGTAAAGCATAAGTCATAAGTCGTACAGCATAAATCATAAGTCGTAAGCATAAAACATAAGTCGTAAAGCTTAAGTCGTAAGCTAAAACATAAGTCGTAAAGCATAAAACTAGTCGTAAAGCATAAAACTACACCAGCAAGAGTTACAGAAGCGGACTTCTGGAATCAATTCCAGGGGAGCCGCCAACCGTACCGAGGGCGCTATCTGAGGAACCCTAAGGCTGCCTCTCTACATTGCAACCCTAGGTACTGGGCGGACACTCTAGAAAAAGAAACCAGAGGAACCGAATGAACGCTCAAAACACAAATTACCTCCTAAGGTACCCCCGAAACCACCATCCCGAGGGTGCCTCTACGGTGCAACCCTCGATGCGGAGGCAGGCACCCGAGAAAAGGGAACCAGAGGAACCGAAGGTTCGCCCAAAACACAATTTAGCAGGGGAACCTTTCAGGGGACCCATGAATCAATCTTTAAGGCAAACCGAAACAGGGGCTTCTGGGACCCATTCGAGGGAAGAGAGCCTCAAACCGAGGAACCATAGAGTGCCTCTACGGTGCAACCCTCGATGTGGAGGCAGGCAGCATGCACCCGAGAAACGGGAACCAGACAAACCGATGGTACGCTCAAAACATAATTTGGCAGGGGAACTTCCCAAGGTACCCCAGAATCCACCTGTAAGGCAAACCGAAACAGGGACTTCTGGGACACATTCGAGGGGAGCCAAGCCAACCATCCCAAGGGCGCCAAACCGAGGAACCCTAGAGTGCTTCTACGGTGCAACCCTCGATGCAGAGGCAGGCACCCGAGAAATGGGAACCAGAGGAACCGAAGGTACGCTCAAAACACAAGTTATCAGATCAGTAGAACCTCCCAAGGTATCCCAGAAACCACCTATAAAGGAAACCGAAGCAGGGACTTCTGGGACCCATTTGAAGGACGCAAAGCGGAGTTTGGGTAAGCAGTCGAGTGTGGGAGAGTACCTTTCCGTATGTGTTAGGATCAAGATCATCTTATGTACCGCTCTAGAACAAATTTTCGGGAAAACTGAAATGACACCTCTCAAACTAAATTGCGTGCGGGAATGGCGAAATAGGGTGAATCACGCAAGTTGTAGGAAAAAATATTACGTATACGTTGAAACTTCGTATGTCAGGGGTCGTATTCTTGACCATTCGCAATAACGAGTGCTCGTATCGTTTCATTCTGAGTTACTGATAGCGTTGAAACGACATGAAGAGAAAATCAGACTGTGACGCTACTCGTACACATTACTATTGCGAACGGTCAAGAATAGCAGCCCTGTTCTTCAAGCAGACCGCAAGGTTATGAAGTCATAGAAAACTGACCGAATCTGTATATCTTAAAATCAAAATTATCGAGAGTGCGGTTTTGATTCACTAATAAGTTGAAATAACTGTCATTTTAATATTAATTAGCATGGGTTATTTATTTAATTCCCAAACTCTGGAAGAATTTTGTTCGAATCTGTTTATCTTAAAATATCCGTCGAACTGTATCTACGAGTACATTTTGGTAGTAATACATATCTATTTCCACGCAGGTATTTCCGTTGCACCTATTCGAAGTAAGCGCCAACCAAGTGGTTCCCGAAAACAAAACGACTCTGAAAGAAATGCTGGTGAATGGTACCGCGTTGCCCTTCCATAAGAAATTGTGCCCCGGTTGTCACAGCGTGCCGAAAGCCAAAGAGTGGCAGAATGCCAACGAAACTGAAGGTGTTCACGTTTTCCATATTGGCAAAAGAAATGGGAGATTCGTACACTGGGAGCCTATCTTCATAGGAACCCACGCAGATCCGCTGTATGACGAGAGGCTGAGCTGGGAGGGGAAAAGCGATAAAATGACGCAGGTGATTATTTGTTTTTTGTTGAAAATTCCTAGTTAGATAATGTTTCCAATAGTTTTGTAATATTACTTATATATCTTCTGAGGGTTGCTAGTAAGGGTGCAGCCGGTTGACGGATAGAACAAATTTTAGAACACAAAGACAAAATATATCTTTCAACCAAATTTTATTTATGATTCTCAGTTTCTATTAGAAAAATAGTACATTTCAAAGTATAATTAAAATATAAAACGGGTGGCCACGCTAACTGGGCCGCTCCTGAAACCTTTGGGAAGTTTGGAATAGAATTTTGAAATTTGTATTTGTATGATTTTGCTTTTTGAGTTACTTCCGGTTTCACCAGAAACGATCTCAACTCTTTAAACTACTACAACTATTTTAAACGGTAACACTCTGTATATTTCAACATTTTCAGATAATTATGAGAAACAAGTTCATAGGAACAATTTTCAATTCGATTGTTGCCACCTTTGTTCCAAGTTATTCTACGTAAACCATGTATGGAAGTAACTCAACGGATGCAATTGATTTCTATCAATATGATAATTTTTCCAAATCATTCGAAAAAATTCACGAGATTTATTGTTTTTTCAGGGTTATGCACTTTGCGTATTAAACTACGATTTTCTCATTTTGGACAACGCATTCCTAATTCACAAGCCCGGTATTAAAATATACAAAAAGGACCCTAGAAGATCGATGTTAGCTGCTAAAACAAATCAGTTGATAAAGAAAATCATTTTCCCAGAACTCAAGGTCCTGTATGGCACCAGAAAAGGCTGTGCTGTGTAAAAAAGTGTTTTAGTGTACAGATTATTTAGCCATATTTAGTGTGTATTAGTGTATTATTTTTACTCCTTTCGAAGGACTCGTTTATAAAAATATTGTGATTGTATAATATTTATTATGCACGAATTGTAATGTTGAGATACAATCAATCTCGAATAATCCTGTTTGTCTCTCTCTCAAACTGAAGTCGGAGGAAAATATTTTTCACTTATAGACCTCGTTAATAAATATTTTTTTAATGTTTTGCGACTGAACTTATTTTAGGTCACTTCAAGCTGATGTAAGTTCTGCTGTAGAATTGACATGCCTACATCACTTTATTTGTTCTGCAGAGTTTTTGGAACGTTGGAACTACTTTTTATATTTTCTTTCTCAAACAAAACGATATTTGCAGAAAGTAAGTTACCAAACTGTTTGATATTTTTACCAAAAAAATATTCTAAGTCAGCTCTTGCGTTCGATCAACTCTTAGTGTATTTTTTATTAGACTGATATTTGAGTCTGAATCAGTAATTCTTTGCTGATTGATACTCTACCTTGAAACTCAATAGCATTTTTAGCGAATCGAAAAAGTAGAGTATTGGAAAGAGATTTTTTTTTTTTTCGGAAATTGACGTTGTATATGGAAGTCTTTCATGCTATAAAATTATTGAATTTTTGCTTTGGGAAAATGAATTGTGAGAACTCTGATGAGGTTTCCAAAAAATAATAGAATATATGGTATGGTGGTGTTTCAAATAAAGAGGTTAATCTCTAGTGGCTTGAACATACTTGCCCAACAGCATTTAATAGAAGCTTTTTTTCGATGGTCTCTTACTTGTAATGTTTGGTAAATATAAGTAATACAATTTTCTCCTAAGCCACTTTTTGCTAGGCGAAAGATAACCTCTCTTTGCACCACATTTCAAATGTCTACTTTCATATTGAATGTGCGTGGTTAACAGTATATTATTTATTTGAACGTGTAACATCACAGAAAATAAAGACTACTCATAGTGTAAGCTTAGATTGTGCTGTGTACTATTTCGAAATGTAATGTTTGTAATCTCCTAGTTTTTACAAGATGGCACTTTGTATATATTTTTCTATATAAAAACTAGATGTTTACGCTCAAAATAAGTACCATGAAAGTACCTTCCTTCCTTTTATAAAAAGGCCTTGGTTTTCATCAATTGCTCATTATTTACTTTCATCTTTTTAGTTGTTAGACAAATGGTATTCCATAAAGTTTTACTGTGATGAAGATATTAGTTATCCAACAATACAATGAGACACTATAAACCACTGAAATATTAGAAACTGTGTGTTCTGTGAAACAGCCAAAATATCTGCTTTATAACCAATACAAGATTTACAATCATATTCATAAAAATCTTTGCGAATTGCCTGCCCCAAAAAACTTTTGACAATTCAGTAAATCTAGTTTTTTTGTTCTATTCATCAACCAGCTGTACCCTTACATAAGTCCTTACCTTTCAATGTCTGATGTCATGCACATATGAGAATCAAACCATTTAAAATCGTCCACATTCGTCGGTCACCCATCCAAACCGATGAAAACAGTCACCGTTGCTTGGTTTCACTTATAATACATCTGCTGAAGAAAAAAAAAATTAAATTCAGAATGAAACTCGAGGAAATACATACTAAAAATTAATAATTTTTATAATATTTCATATTTGATTGGTATACTTTTATTGTGGAATTTCATTTAGTATTTCCATTCATCTCCCTATCAATTATTAAAAGTAATGCAAATATTTCATCACATACTTCTGCCACATTATTTTTATTTATAAATATTTAAGTCTGCAATTTCGCTTGTTAAATGTGCACCTTCATATTGCACTAATATTTTATGGAATATTTATTATTATTTTGTAAATTTTATGTTTTGAATCCCGAACTCGTACTTATAATCTATTTTTAAATAATATATTGATTGTATTTGTATGGATCTTTGTTTGTTGCTGTATAGCCGTTGATTGTGCCTTACTGAATTGATGTGGTGATGAAAATATATAAAATGATAGTTTTTGTACTATGTATATGAAAAGTGTAGTCTGCAAATATACGAATTCATGGATTGTTTGTGTTTTCTTCACCAATTTTCAAAATCTAAAAATCTAGAAAAGCGGAATCCCATTTTTTTCTTTCAATAACAGGAAATTCGAGAAAGACAGCCACTCTTTTGTTGTACATAGTGTAACGTTGGCCGCGCGGCTTATCATAAAATTGTCCGTTACTTGTAAAACAAAAGAAGTTTGTAGATAAAGATAAAATACACCCGTTGCCATTGGATTACATAGTGGAGACGATGAGTAACATTTAACGAAACCGGTTGTATAATTTTGAATTTTTAAAGCAAATTTCACAAGTCAGTGTAAGGTGAATCCCTAAATGAAAAAAATTATTAACAAAATAGAAATTCCAAAACGTAACCTAAAAGCCGATGTAAATTTCCTACTGATGGGTGAATAAGTGAAGTGAAAAGTGATCCAAAATGACTAGCCAACATCAACAAAAAAGTATACTTTATTTATCAACCCTTTTACGTTCTTTGGACGAGATTTCATAAAAAAAAGCATTGAACAAATCCATTTCACTGAGTTTCGCCATAAATCGTCATCTCTTACATAAACTTTTCATCAAGAAAGAACCTTGTGTAGAACATATTTTTGATTTTGATAAAGACATTTTAGCAATTATAAGTTGTTGATACATAATAAATCATTAAATAATATGAAATAATTTTTACCTTTGCTAAAGTGAACTAACACATAGAGGCAAGTCAGGAGCAGGTTGTTTGATGAATATCTGACAAAATTTTATAATCCTTGTTTCATGAACTGTTGCATTTTCACTCTTCGCCAATGGATGTCACTAAAATATAAGAACTTTGATAAATTTGAAAATAGATGCTAAAAATGTATAAATTGTTAGTTTTTTTGCAAGAGAGTATTTTTTCAACTGATTTAGCCGGTCAATAATATCAAGGGTGGCTGATCAATAATATCAATGGTGGTCAGTAACTCAGCGGTCAAGAATAAGGACAGGAGTTCCAGGCCTCAATACACAAGAATCTTTTTTCTCAAGTAGTTCTGTTTCTTCAGGCGGCCACATGCCTTATGGTAAAGCAAATGTGATATAAGTTGCCTATATGCCAATCCAGATGTCTGATACTTGCATGAAGTGCGCTGCGACCACCCGGGGTGGTGATGTAGGTTTTCCTACAACTGAAAAAGTGAATATACCACCAAACTTCAGTAAGTCAGCCCAGATCCCCCCAAGGGTGTATATATGAGGAAGTATTTTTTTCTGTCATGAATTTCCCTGTCAGGCCTTATCTCTGGAGGGTGCGCTGGTGTGATATTATTCCCAGTAAACATTCCCAACGTCCGTAAGGTGAGTGATTACTGGGTCTGAGGATCATGTGCCCTGTATTCTTCCAGCTGAGATTTCTGCCGCATCACAGCAAGCCCGTATAATTTTCAGATTCAAGAGCAGCGTGTCCATCATAAGTACCCTTAAGATCGGAACCGCCATTTTGACAGAATTATTTGGATAAAGCAAGCACAGTTCAAAGAGTAAGTCTCGATATTTTTTCCTAATTCGATGGTCGAGGAAGACTACATCAGGTTTATTGGCTTGTATTTGCCTAAGGGTGGAAATGAGTAGTTCCAATAGATTCGTCACTTTTCATTCCTCACAACGGACTCAATCTCCCCTGGAGCATAAGGCAACACCGGTGTGTCGTCTATACCACGGACCTCTATACGGTAGACGAGCGTGCTGAAAACACCATCCTGGCAGACCATCATGAGTCCCTCGGTTTCCGACTTCAGCACACTTGATCTGAGAATTGCGAAGGTCAGGTTTCTAGATAAGCCAAGGTTTTCAATGTTCTTGAAGAAGACTCCTTGCACTGGCTTATCCTTATGTACCTGCAACAGCCTCTCACTCTCCGCAGCTTTGATGTGAGCGGTCTGTTGAACGGGTCCCAACTCGGTGACAGAGTATGGATTGGTCCGTTAAGTGTCACATGCGAGACCGAGTTCATCGTCCGCAGGAATTGCTACCTTGAAAAAAAATACTCCAATACCTGCTTTTTCTTGGTCGCCGTCAATGCAGATGGGAATCTGAACTCCTGATGACTTAACAAGCTTCATCCAGAACCATTCTGTTATGCAGATACTCAAAAGTCCACGGCCTTCCCGTTGTCTGGGAATGTATAACCGTGTAACGGACGATTCAGGTTTCTGGCGACCAGATCTGTTGGAGTATGTGTTGATACTTGCCGCGAAGAGAGTTTTCAACAGTAGTTATCTCTTGGGAACGGCGTTGTTCCACCCTTAGGTAAGTATATATCTTTGCGACATCAAGATGATGGAAGATGCTTTCATCTACGAGCTGTATTCATCGTAAGTCCTCTTTTGTGAGATGAACCGTGACACATTTGTCGGTCCCACACTCCATTCCGATAGCACTCGTGTGTACCCTCCCACCATCCTTAAGAACTGATGAAAATCCTTTTCTTTCGAACTATATAGTGTAAGGCCATCCATGTAAAACAGATGGGTGATTTTAAGTCTCCGTTTGCTGGGGGTGCCACAGTTTTAATCGCGGGGTTTCCGTAGTGCAACAAACAATGTCAATAGAGGGATGCAGAACAGAAGAGGGAATATTTTTGTTGCTCCCCATCTAGCCATAACTCAACTCTTGCTAGATGGTGGTGGGTACATGGAATTTTTTCAACCAACAGCTATTTAGCCCATCAGGGCCTGGAGCAGCAGCAAAGTTCTTCGAGCCTTTGAGGGCCGTCGAAATTCTTCCGGAGTTATCGGATTGCGCTGTTCATTGTGCTCAGGCTAACGAAGCCTCCTGCAGAAAGCTTCAAACTGCGCTAGGGCTCGAGAATCTACATTGAGTGGTTGCAGAAATTCATAAATGTTCTTCAAGAATGTTACCACCCGATCAACTGCCGGCGGGTTATCCACAAAACGTGGAGGCTCTGGACTAGGCGAGAAGGTTTATCGCGGAACTTCCGCAATGTTTCCCGCCCGCCTCACTGATGACTTTTTGCAGCCACTAGCATTCGTATCGTATCAAGACAGTGCTGTTTGATGGTAATCCGCACGCCTTGTTTCAATGTGTGGTGAGCTCGTCTTAATAGTGCGGCAATTTGCCGCACTGCGGGCGTGTAGAGCTTATTGGCTGCCACGTAATGTCACACACTGGATACAATACGAGACTTGAGTTCAACCAGTTTGAACTTGTCGTTAAATACAGATAAAATAAAAGATCTTCGTTCAACTTTTCAACCTCTGACAACACTCACACTCGCACAAACTCCTGGCGGTCAATGAGAACACGACTCGCACCGTCTACCACGTCCGCACCCGGGCGTTCCTACACGTGAACAAGCATCAAGCGGTGTCATACACGGCAAAGTTGATCTAACAGATCCAGATGTCAGCCTCTTCTGAGAGGACATAGTGAATTTCCACATCTACCTGTGTCAGTTGTGGTGGCTTCAGCGTGTTATGAAGCGCCCTGAGGGTTCCTTCTGTTGGTGGTATGAATTTTCTAGAGGGAAACCCCAGCGAGAAACCCATTAGAAGCTCGTGAGAGCTTATGCTAGCAGGAAAGATCCAGATCCGGTGGCAGGTGCTGGAAACTGAATACACATTATGTGTTGGAAGTAAAATTTCTTCACTCATCTTTGGAGATCCAAACGGACGGGACTCGTTAGAACATTCGAAAAGTTTTGATCCCATTTTGCCGATGTGACTTCCTCCGAGAATTCGATCCAGAGTATGCTGAAAATAACACGAGACGACTATCACAGTTGGCTGAATGGTAATGCAAAATGAGTCATTGCGGTATTGTGCTTCTGGTGAAGGGTGGAGATGAGAGTGTGATCGGAGTTACAAGGGGATCACAAACTTTTATTCCAGTGTATTGGCAGGAAAAATTATTGTCATCAGTAATGCATATGGTGTGTGAATAGCTCAACCACCTGTTCCAAATCAACCTGTCTCGTTTGTTTTTTTTTATTTTGGACCATGCAGTGCTATACAGGGTGTCCCAAAAATAATGGATAACCTTTCAACTGCGAAAAATACTTGGAATATTTTTGTATTTACGACAGTGACGTCCAAAAGAAGTAACAAAGGGTACTTATCTATTTTTTCTTTATTGATAAAAGTCCAAATAACTTGAGAAGTCATAGAAATATACCTAGAGTGTGACTATAAGAAGTTTTTGAAATTCTGTTATTCGTATAAATAGAAGAATGGCACTTCAAGCTCGTCAAGTCATTCATTAAGATTATGGCAAAGAAATAGGGAGAATTTCCATATTTCGAAAAAAACAACTTTTTCAAAAGAAACTATTGAATTTAACCATAGTGAATATTTATATGGAACGATGACATACAGGGTGTTGCATTCAAAATGAAGCAGATTTTGTACATTTTTATTTAGAATGTTTACCAGGCTTTTTTTCGCACCCTGTATATCACACGTCGATTATAGATATATCGTTTGAGAGACTCACTAACATACAATAATTCACCAAAAATAAATTTTTATGAGACTTGGCACAACTTTATAGTTCCAAATATTATGAGTGACGAATTTTGGAAGAAAAGCTGTTATGCTGAAATTCTCGAAATCTGTCAACATTTTCGAAAAAAAGATTGACCTACATAAGGTATTTCTTATTTCGGTAAAATTCCGATAACTAATAGGCACAAGCTATCAACAAACTTTTTTTTTGGAGTCCTGAACAAAAAATCCAAATGAAGTTTTTGGCGGTATCAAGTAATTTCGGAGATATGGGCTTATTTTTGAGTGATGACTGGCATTTTTTAGGACATATTTCCACCGCGGTTAAAACACTCAAAAATGTTCCATTTTTAAACTAACACAAAAGTTTGTTGATAGCTTGAGGCTATAAGTTAATGGAATTTTACCCTTATTTCTCATGTAAAATCTACAAACTGAGAAAAAATACAGGTTGCTATTTAAAAAAACTGAGTGTGGACCCACCCTCAAAAAACTGAACACTGTGTAAGTGCCATCATTTTCATTTCATAGAGCTCAGAAATCAGTATCATTTTGCTGATAAAATCATCCACCTATCTATTACCATAATGGAAATATGGAAGACAGCGCCCTTGTTACAGGATCCTGTATATATCGGAGTTGAGATATATAGTAAAAGCTTATTTATACCCCAATAAGCAGAAAAATTAACGGTCAGTTAACTCAGTTTTGTGCTGATTTTTTGGAGGATCCACGGAAGATTTGTTACAGTAAAAAAAACGCCTCACTTAAAAATTTGTCTATTATCGTCTGATGAAGGTCGGACAATCGAAACGTTGTGAAAAATGATATTATGAATACTGCTGATAGTTTAATCGTCGAACAAACCTCTCATATTACCCAGAAAAACGAAGCATCGCCTGCACGAGATTAGTCACAGGAGAAAATCTTTCACGCCCAATCCAAAGCGTGTCGACTAAACACTTATTCGGTAATAACTGCTAATAGGGTACGAGGTATTCCAGCAGAATTATGCAATTTACGTAACGAGCACCGTCTCGAGCACCCATACCACATACCCATCTCGACATCTCGAACCGCGGCGATGGTGGAAGAAGTCCTTGAGCAAATCTGAATATGGTCTGAGGCATGACAGATTCGTCTTCATTTCAGTACAATTGATGTCAGAGGTCCCGCGCACTTTCGCCATGACTTCGCTACGTATTCTAGTGCTTTCCGTGATTTTGGTGACACAGGGTGAGTCCAAAGTTTACCATGTCTATCAAAGACCGACTAATCTAATAGGGAATAGGAGACAAGCTCAAAATAATCAGTATGAAAATAAGTAGGACCACTATAGACTGACCGAAAAATCGATACATAAAATTCAGTTTATATACATACAGTGTCCTTCTAAGAATTGGCATCGTATGGAAAACACTATTAATAATAATTTATTTTGAAATTTGAGTTGGGTGTTAAGTCGTGCTTTAAAAATTATAAAAAATAGCCTACTCGGACAGGGTCACATGAATTCCGCTAATTGTCAAAAGATTTTTTTCAAAATAATCTCTTAAAAAAGGAATTTGTATTCGAAAAAATATTTCAGAGAAAAGTTGTTCTTATTTCAATTTTACACATGTGTGCCAAAGGACCCCGCACCGCATCAATGGGAAATTGGCTTTCGGTGAATTTGCATTATGTTATAGACCTCATGATGCTGATGAAGTGTCTCCATTGCACTAACGTTCGAGAGGCCAAATCGGATCCACTATAAAGTGCATCAATTCCTACACAGACTCACGATATACAGTGTGAGTCCAAAATTATCAAGTTTTGTTGTATTTTCTGAAAAATTGAGCGGTGGAATTTCATTAATTTTTAGATATTTCATAGAATACCAACATCAATTCCAATTCATGATGTCAGCATCTCCTGAATCCGACTGACAACTATATACAAGATGTTCTATTTCTCATGAAACTCTGCACCCGTTCCTATTATTGCTTGACATTCTGGACAACTCGATGATAACTGGGTTGTTCACTATGAGAGTCTGGATTACAGATGGGTTGAATTACGGGGTGATTCCAAAAATAGTGTCTTTCGTTGATATTTTTCAAAGTAGTTTTTTTTCAAGTTCATGTTATGGATGAATTTCTATAACCATATAGTATTCGACCCAAGCCTTCTGAAATATATTGAACAATTTACTGTGGGATATTTCAAATACATGGGGTATTTTGGATACCGATATCTACTCACGGGTGCAATTTCAAGAGAAATCGAACATTTTGTATATAGTATGTCAGTCGGATTCAGGAGATGCTGACATCATGAATTGGAATTGATGATGGTATCCTACAAAATATCTAAAAATTAATGAAATTCTACTGCCCAATTTTTCAGAAATCACAACAAAACTGGCTAACCTTGGACTCACCCCGTATATCGTGAGTCCGTATAGTAATTGATGTCCTTTATAGTGGATTCGACTCTGCCTATCGAACAAACGATGTGAAGTTAATTTGGTTGATATACTCAAAATAGTATCGACACAATGGTCATTTGAAATTTTGAAAGAGTGAACTTTAGCACCCTGTTTAATCAAATCTATTGAATTTAGAACGTTAGTGCAATAGAGTCATTTGATCAGCATCATGAAGTCTATAACACATAAAAAAATCAAAGAAATTCACCGAAAGCCAATTTCCCATTGATGCGGTGCGGGGTCCTTCGAACGATCTGTTGCAACTTTTATTCTCTGTAAATTTTTTTATATTTACGAAATTTCTGAATATTGAAAATGATTAAATGGTACGATTCGGTTTTCTCATTTTCTCAAAGAAAAGCCTGTTTTCATCGATATTCAGTAATTGAAACTTACAGTTAGAATGCCGCGAAACTAAAACCGCGATGAGAAGTTATTGAGTCTTCCGTTGAGATAAAAATCCATCTTTCGAAAACCCCAAATTCTGTCGAATATTTTTGAAATCGTGCAGAGAAACATGTCTACTTGAATATTTCCATATGTCTTCCGTTCTGATCATTTTGTTAAGAAGAAAGTGAGTAGTGATCAACTGACAAAGTGAAAAACGATTTGATTGAGCGCGCTACTTTAAAGCTATTTTTGACATTTTATTGGCATGTCAAACAATTGAGAAACAAGGAAATCAAATAATCGTCAGACATTGCCAGAGTGATTTTTTTCTACTCTCCTTGATTCAATGTTCTTGTCGGATGAGAGTAAAGTTTTGATGCAATTTGAAATGTATTAAAAAGTAAAAATATGATATCGAATGAATGATTGAAAAATACACATTATTTTGTTCTGAAAATAACTTAAAAAGAATCTGACAGTACCTAACAGAAATTGTTCAAGATGCGCATTTATCAGTTATTGGAAAAGCTAGGTAGCTTTTTATCCCTCTCAATATTTTTTTTGTAAAAATCTGTGTTTATGTATCACCCAGGGTTTCGGAAAAAAACCCTCAAAAGCAGAGCTCAGTTCAGTTGATTGACCGAAGTTAAGGAATTGTAGGAATCTCGTTGGCTGTCAGAATAGGCATATCTTATTCGAAAAAATCCCGAATGTTATCACCACATTCATTATTTTATTGAAAAAGTTTGAAATATAACCACGAATATACGGTATTTATAGAAATTTAGAGATATAGAGAGATATATGGAGATAGCACCCCTTTTCCTCAATATAAATTTGCCTAATCTACCTTCTTTCACTAAAATAATAATCCATGTAAATTTTTATCATTGAACCATTAGAGAAATCCTAAAATCTTGGTGATACTTTCTTAGGGTACTTGTCACCAATTGATCCTTTTACTTCTTCCTTGTATCTATCTCAGTAGGTAAAAGAAATATCGACTGTAAAGTTGAATTTTGAGAACATAGATGACGACGACAGTATGGATCAGTTTCCTCATTAAGGTTTCGATTCAAAATCAAAATGTTTGAGAATCAGGTTTCTTGACTAACACAACTTTTTACAATATTGTGATTGGAAATGACGACATCAATACGGTGAATTTATTTTAAAATCGAATCGTAGATATCCTGAAGTTTTTTGATCAGCGATTTACAATCTTTTTGTCAAAAATCATTACATGGGCTAGCAGCACCAACAAATTCAACAAGCTGAACCAGGGTGAATCTACCCGATGAGGGTTGATTGACAAAATAATCAACAATTCATATGGCGAATTCTTTATGTAATTTCATTCCTTTTTACCAATTATATTTATGTGAATACGATTATAATACGATTAACGAATGATTTACATACGCAATAATAACTGAAAACATACTTAATGACGAGGAGAGTCAATTGCTAGATAAATACCCAATTACTCACAGAAACATAATATGGTGTTGGTAGAAAGTATTCAGTATTCAGCTTGTTATCTAGTTTATTATTAATAATAAATACTTGTTTTCTTAACGAGTCGACATCAGGCGTTTAACAATTTTTGGTGATAACATTTTGTGGCTCCCTAGTTTTTTGAAAGCTTTTATTTAACTTGCACTTCTCTTATCCTACGGAGTTGAAATTTTACATGTTGGTTCAGTGTCAATATCAATACTAAAATTACAAAAAATGTCACCCCCTGTTCCCCTGAAGGCTAAATAGAGAACGCATAGGAATTCTGAGAATTTTCTGACTGTTTTGGACATGGAAAATGACGAGGAAAAAAAATCTTTGGGGAACAACCCTACTCTTAGAGATCAGTTACGAAAACTGTCAAAAATAAAATCAGAATATTCCTTAAAAATTGTGAAAACATCGATTTGTGGAAATTTTTTCGTAGCTTTCATTTGAATGCGTAAAAAAACAAGAACATAAACTCTACAGTAAATCAAACCCATCATTTCGTTACATTAATAACATTGTATAAGATAGTAAAGCTTGTCGTGAGAATAAATATCAAAAAAAGCAATTTCAAATTCAATTTATAAGAAATACAAAGGTAGGTATTTCTTTACCCTATGAAATTTTGTGATGTAACAAAATTAGGGTTTGATTTACTTCAAAGCTTATTTTCTTCGTTTTGGCTTATTGAAATAAAAGCTTTTAAATATTTTTTCATTTTTAATTTCCACCATTCATTTATTATAAATAGGGCTAATATAAATATTTTTTAATATTCGGTAAATGATCAATAAAGATCGCTGCAATTTTGATAACTATAACGCACTTCAATAATAATCATTCATTGTTGAAATTTTCCACTCATTTCCTTTACAGATTCTTCAAAACAACACCCGATGGTACAAAATATAAAATATCCTGTCCGTTCTCTAGTTATTTTTTCAATCTACTTTCTTCGGATGTGTAATTGTTCCATAAGTTAATAAAATACACAACATAAACGTTGTAGAAAACACATCTGTATAAATACATCCATCTCTTTCAAAATATTCGAAAAATGCCTAAAAACAAAATATTCCTGCGGTTCAACCGTCTTATTCTGGGAAAAAAATAAAAAAATGTACATTACCAGAACCCAAGATTCAGAATTTCTAGAAAGCAAACCATTAAAAACTACTCAAATCTCGCGCATTTACCTTGATCGAACGAATAAATGAGGTGAATAGCAAACGAGTGAATGGGTATTTTTATACCACGATAACCGATAGATAATAAGGCAATTTGCAATGGTAAGTATCTTCTTCCGTTTGATTCATTATCCGTATGATCTTAAAATTTCAATCTCAACCATTTAAAATGTCAGTCACGTGCTCTCTTCATAGCCTTGCAAGATATATTTCAACGAATAAACAGACCCATTCAAATGAAAAACCCACAGTCGAATTAAAGTTTCCCGAAATGATGCTGACATTAATTTATTGAATAAGTAGTTAGAAATGCCCACCTTCATTTAGACTGTTTGAAAAAAATATATATGAACCAATTGAGATAAGTTAGCAGTATTTTAGTATCGCTTTTATGAGAGTGTTGCAACTCGCTCCGGTGCACTAAAGCGAATAATAATAATAATCGCCGGCATATACCCCAAAAGTATACTTCATAATTATGAGTTTTTATGCGAGGCAGTATAAATTTCACTCCATTATTTGGAACATTTGCGACAGTGCGTAAACCCTTTTTAGCACAAGTCGTTTTTTACACGCTGAAAAATGCAGTACATGTCAATAAATATGATAACTGTCGTTAAAAAAACCTTGTATCGTGCATTTCGTAAAACGTTGCTGTCGATACTCGCGTGTTTTGTTGAACTTCCAAAATATGATAAATAACCTTTTTTTTTTCGTACAATTTTCAACCACTTAGAACGTTCAAATCAGAGTAAGCTATTTCGAATTATTTCGAAAATTTCACTCATGTTTGAAAATGTCCATAATACTTTAGAATATTAATTTTCATTAAATAATTCGAAAATGGGTCGATTCATATATGTACTTGAACTTATAATTTGTTTCTATTTTTCCTTGATAAGAAAAGAAACTTTGGAAAATAAACAGCCTAAATAAAAATTCATATATTGTAACCACCAATGTCTAATTAGATTCACGTAACACTCCTCTTCCCGTGAATTTTCACTACCAAGCAGGGCCGGATTAACCACAGGACAAGAGGAGCAACTGCCCCGGACGAATTCAGAATGGGGGGCTAAAATTTGGTCAATAAGTAGCATAATATAATAATAATAAATATCATAAAGTTGGTAACTAAATTCTGAAATCGATTGGAAATAAAAGTTTGATCGAAATCAGTCATCACGCCTCGCGCCCGCCTTTCGAACACTTGCAACACTGCTATGTGAACATCTTTGTAATGTGTGGGGGCGAAAAAATATGTTGTGCCCGGGTGCCAAGAGGTCATAATTCTTTATTCTCTGATTTCAAATTCCAACTTCATCTCCTTACGACTTTCCCCTCCTTATTCATATTTCATACTTTTTCGGGATAAATCATTTGGGATACCTCTGTGAATTCTTATTCCTCAACCATACCAACCATACTTTGATAGGGAATTCAATATTCTTTCAGCGGCCATGAGCATTATCCGAAGGAGTGCATTGATAAATTATTTATTTATGAAAATTCACAATTACAACACAATCTGAACAATGACCGAGTGAATTCGCAACGTAATACATCAGTGAATGATAATTCAATCAAAGATCTCGTTTATACTCTATAGGTTTCCTAAAAAGAGTAATGTGGATATTTAAAAATTGTATATGTTCCGAAATTATAAATTTATTTATTACAAAATAGCGAGGATAGCAGCATGGGTCGAATCAAACTATTCAAAGATTGGAGACTTTTAGTCCAACAGCCAGATGGTACAGCTTTCGAATGCTGATAGTACGCGAGCCCTCGTACAAAATTTGAAGTAATAACCAGCACGTTGTAACTTTGTATACTGTTTAAGTGTGCCAAATCTGACAAGATGTAGAGAGAAAACTTTGAAAGTGGTAAGATCCTTATTAATTTTGTCGGACGATGGTTCCATTGAAAATCTCCTTTAATTTTTTTATTTTCCTAGAAAAATCGGATTGCTGTCTGTCGCTAACCTAAGTAGTGATAACGACACGTTTAGAGTGGGGGACAACCTAGAAGTACCGAACATTTTTGTCTGATTTTTCTAGGATAATACAATAATTTAATGAGATTCAATGGCACCATTGTCCGACAAAATTAATAAGGATCTTCAGCAGTCCGACGCTCCAGAGAAGGAAAACTCACCATTTCAAGGTTTTCACACTTAACAAACAAAATTACAACTTGCTGGTTATCACTTCTGATTTTGTAGGAGGGCTCGCGTACTATGATGGGCATTTTCGTCAAAGAATATCTGGAATTGGTCTGATTCTAAGTCCTGAAAAACTGTTTCATACATAATGAACATGATTCGTGCCTATTTTTTTAACTTTGAAAAGTCACTGATAATCCTCTACATATTAACGATTGATTGGGTGTTTCGGGAAACAAGACTTATCTGGATAAATTCATTTGTGAACTGTGGTGAATTCAGAATCGTAAAATACTAATTGTGGAACTTTCCATACGACCCAAAAAATATTTCAATTCTAGACACTGTCTCTCTCAAATCATAACTAAACTCATTTACAAAAAAGATGGTTTCGGTATATTTTTTTTCATTTGTCTATGTCATTAATATACCAAATTAGGTAACTAATCTGCTGAATAACATCAATAAAACTTGTAAGAAAACAACAAAGTGAATAATTACACATTAGAGAAAAAATCGATTACCTTGACATTTTTGAACATCTCTCATAAGAATACTAATGTTTGAACGTGAAAGTGAACGAGACGAGGAAGAAGCTTGTATACTTAAGCCGGTTTCACGTGATGCTACATTGTTTTACGAGAAACATCTTGTAGGTATCCTGAAGAAGGTCAATGTTTGCAGATTATCGCACTTTTTTATATTGTCATATATTTCCCACTGTTTAACATACACCCTTCAAATCTAGTATTGCTGGTGCCTAGTTCAAAAAATTAAACTCTAGTTATCCACGCACAATGATGCACCTGTTTAAAAAAAAACAATTTTAGTCCTAGGTGGTCCTATTAAAAATATCTGAAGGTATTTCTATTCAAAAATTTTCCGGTAAGGTAAGTATATAATACATTTGATTGACGTTTTGAACACAATGGTGTTAAAAATCCGCCTCAATAAAAATTATAAGGACATAGGTAATTTTTTCCTAACATTTTCAAATTTTAACGGTCCCATCATCATCTGTCAAGTTAATTATGGTTTATAAAAGAAATGTGTTACTGTATCCAAATAAGCTAACCAGGAATACTAATTATTTCACAAGTCTTGTATTTTCAGCTTTGATTTGTAATAAATATATCTTAGTTTAGCTTTCCATATCGTCGTAAATAGATTACAATAACTGGAAGTACAACACAATCTGTATTTTCAAATGCATATGATGGAAATCAAGATTCGTTAAAGAAATCTGCTAGGATAATTCAAAGATCGTTAACTAAGAAGTTATGACGATAAGACGCCTGAATAGACAGATGTGAAACAATGATTTTTAATACGTGATTGGAGGCGAAGAAAGTGTATGGATGTTCGTAATAACACCGGTTGAAAAATGTTGATCACCAACGATTAAGAAACTAATCATTACCAAATATGAATGGCGTGAGTGAAAGTAACACTGAAGGTCATCAAGTTCCATAACTCATTTTCAATCATGGAAATATTCGGTATGTTATATCAAAAACTTGTTAATGAGTTGTTGTGAATCAGACTGCACAAATTATGTCTGCACCTCAGGTTCTTCATGACATTGGTTTGAATCAGTTTTCATGCATTTTTATTACTCAGTATATTAAAGTATCGATTAACAAGCTGTAAGGTCAAAATCTTGTAAGCTCTCCTACAACATTCAAATTGGCTGATATAATAAAATAATATGTTAGTACGAACAACCCTCAACAGGATTGCATAATTTTTTTTAAGGTAATGAAAACATTTGATATCGTACAAAGTGATTTACTAAATACTGTGGAAAAAAATCATGTAGTTAACTCAGAAGAATATAGAAGAAGTCGTGCATATATTGATTATTGGTACTGTAGTGCAAATGACTGCAAGGACATTAAGGTTTAAAGAGGTAATGCTGGAGTAATCTTAGATATCGAAGGTGCTTTCGACAAGGCGAAAACAACGACCGTACAGGCAGCACTACTGGCCAGAGGAGCGCCTCACTCGATGGTCAGCTGGAAACGAATTAGTAGACGAACTTGTCAGAACCGGTTTTGCGACTCCGTTCTGCGGGCCGGATCTAGTACTAGGCATCGCAAGAAGTCAAACCTATTCAGCCATTGGCGATGAAAGAACTGAAAGGACTTTGGAGGGATATTGCTGGCCCAGCAAGTCAAGGACGGCATGGCTTTTAGGCAGAGATTACCTAGCACTATACCTCCCTATAGAAATACAGACAGAACATGACAAATTATGCAGACATCTATCGCTAATGGTCATCGAAAACAGTCCGACTTGCTGCAAATTGGAAAAAGACGAAGTAACTTCGTCTCACTTCCTTACTGAGTGCGAGTCGTACGGGAGGCTAAGATTTAAAATGTTTAGCTCCAAAAAAAGGGTCTAACTAATAAAATGAGAATGGACGAACATACGAAAGTTCGAAAAGGTAGACTAGGAAAAGTAATGTAGATATGTGGAGAGGAGGGAATGGCAAAAAGTGCCTCCCTACAATTACTATTAGTGTACCTACGCTTGTCAAGCTTATGTGGCCTCAGCCTACTAGACTGACAAAGACGAAATACCTGTGTAGCTCTGGAAGATACTGATTGAGCACCTACATTGTGGAGAATGAGCGTCTATTAGAACTCCTCATTTTCCACCCTATAAGGCAAATCAAGCCAATAAGCCTAAAGTAAGATTTTCGTCATGGAAGAGGAAAAAATAAAGAAAAATGGAATAATTTTCGAGATTTGCTCTTTGAACTCCGCAGGCTTTATTCAAACCATTCTGTTAAAGTGGTGGTTCTGATTTTAGGGGTTTATGGTGGAATGGTGGCTGCTCTCGAACCTGAAAATTATACCTGCTTGCCATGAGAAAAAGGCCGTCTTGCTTGGTGTTCTTCGTCTACTAAATGCACATGATTTTAAGAGACCCAATGATCACTTACTCCACGGTTATGAAGAGTAAATAATACCAGCGCGCCTGCTCGAAACATTTCCCAAAGGCTTGGCCTGTGGTGATGGGGACAGTATTACCACAGAATACCTATGGTTTTCTGTGGTATTACTTAGCGTAGCGCTTCAGTGCGACCAACTGATTTTTCATTTCCTTATGCACTATTCAGCTGCACGAAAACTGCATTACGTATCGTCAGCTTGGTGTGTTAAGCTGCTAATTTCATTGGAGTAAATTTTACAAGGGAAGGGAAAAATGCGAATAAAATTTAATGCCAAGTAGAATGATTAATGGTTTTACGCATCAATGAAAGTCATGGAATATCCATTTACAAATAACTTAGCTGATTTACACAGTCAATGAAGATTTTATTTCTTTTTCTAATGGTATAAGTATAACAAACAATAAATGGTCACAATGTGGAGTTAGCAGGTTAACACACTAAGGGCCGGTTTTTCAATGTACTTTAACTTCGAGCTAAATTTAACTCATGGTTAGAATATGGATCGATTCCTTCATTTCGCAAATGTCATATTCATTCTAACCACGAGTCAAATTTAACCGGGAGTCAAAGTACGCTAACACGACATTGATAAACTGGCCCTAAGCCGACGGTATTTGTTTTGATATTGTCTTTTTTCCTTACCTACCAACTTGGAATTCAGATCAAACAATCTCCAAATACTATGTCAAATCTTTTGGAAGCCGGTAAAAACCACTAATCCGGGCATGGCGCGGTAGAAAAGCATCCTACTCTGGGGATAATGAAGGTAAACGATTCATAAGCTGCTCCAGCACCTGAAACAAAACAGTACTCAGATATAACCTGAACTGCTGTAATCAAGAATACTCTCTGAGGAATCTCTTTTTATTTTCCAGTAATTAGCGAACAAAACTACCAAACAAATAGACAATACAACAATTACCGAGACAGCAATTATGTAAGAGAAGCTCCTCAAGTAGCTCAGTCCAGTGCTAGCTGCCCAGAGAAAAATGGGAGGTATCCTACTCGAACATGTGATGGGTGAGTAAAAAATATTTTACCATTTATCTTTTTTCAAATTATCTATTTATCGTTTTTTTGAATTAAAATGCCTTAAAGATTCAAAAATAATAATCAAACAGATTAACTAACTGTAGTTGATGTCCTAAGAGATTTAACGAGTCGGATTCGTCGGGTGACCGACATGTTAGCCATTATACAGATATGGAAAAATATTATCGACATATAGCAGTCACAATACTGCCGCGACTGCCACGTAAATTGTGCTCGAGGCAAACAGTTTGTAGGTAGGAGAACAGTAGTCCAATTGAATACTTGACTCGCTATCGCGTATATTTGTTATAAATTGTACTGGTCCACTGACTATATGCCGATAATATTTCACCATACCTGTATGTGTATTGCAATAAGTATCGATTATTTGATGTTAAATATCTGTCTGTTTGTGAAGTTTAAAATTTGATGATGAAATTGTTAGCCCCCCCTTGATTTCCACGCCAGTACCCAGCCCGCCACATTCACTTCCACCCTTTTTTTGTACGAAAGTGCGTTGGAAGTCATACCACGAATTGATACAATTTGTCAATGTACTAACAGTCGTGGAAAACACTTCATGGAACACATTTTCGTAAAGAACTTTTTCGTACTCGCATGTTCTGTAGAACGCTCATACAAAAAACTTTTACTTCACGAACTTGAATAATAAATAACTATTTTTCTACTGCATCTACTATTGAACTGCTCTTGTCATTAATTACTAATTATATAAGTTGGAGACCTCCAGAACAATGCTGCGGTGAATTAGCAGATTATTTGAATGAAATTGCACATACGTTTAACTGTTATATTTTGACAATCATGATTTCTGAATAAATTGAATTGATTCTTTTCGGAAATTTGACGTTTAGAAATGTTTTGACTATCCTGATTTTCCTTTAATTTTCTCAGATACATAGAATGTAAGGATGGAGTTCCAGAAGAAAAAACGTGTTCCGATGGATTACTTTTCAATGCTGCATCAGGAGTATTTGCCTTCCCTTGTCAGTATCCAATCGACGTGGATTGTACAGGAAGAGAACAAACCCGTAAGTTTTTCAATTATTATCAAACCCAGTGGCGGCGCCACGAGGGCAAAGGGGGCAGTATGTCCCACCCGCCCATTGCAAAATATCAATCTTAGCGCCCTCTAGAATATTAGATACATAGTGTTACAACTATGTACATAACAAATATTTTCACCCAAAAGCACGAAAAAGTAATAAACGTGACAATATCCGCTTTCAATTCCTCGCTGTTTCTTTCTTTTACTTTTTAAAATGCATACGATTTTTATCTATAATAATGTAAATTGATTTGTTATAAGATGACAAGTAAACAGTATTTCGACTGAGTAAGGATAATAGTATATTATTCAACGAGCATGTAATGATGGCCATTACTCATGAGAATAAAGAAACAAGTAAACCACTCGACTGAGTAATAGCCATCATACGACTATAACCAGTTTTCACCATTCAATTCAGACGATGTTTTTCTTCCAGTAGAAGAAAATAAGATGATATTTTTGTAAAAAATTAATAAATAATTTGCTCTAAAAGGAAACTGATGATACATCTGGGATTCGACCTACACATTATACATTTACAGAGATACAAAAGACCAGTAGTTAGTTTAAACTGAAACTGTTATAAAGGAATCGGTGTACGATGAAAGATTATAGTTTCTTTTTGACTACTTTGTTTAAGAGGAAGGGAACGGCAATAAAAATAACTCGAAATGTAATGAAATCCTCATTGCTAAATTGGTCTTGTTTTTTTCTCCATGTAGTTAATACATTTTTTTTTCAGAAACTCCTCAGGCTACCGACGACTGTCCACACCAATTCGGCTACTATGGGATGGGAGATGCACAAAACTGCGGCCAATTCAAAAACTGCGTTGACGGTCGTGCTTTCGTCTTTGATTGTCCCGAAGGTTTAGCTTTCAATGAAGAATCCTACAGATGTGACTGGCCCGACCAAGTCGCTTCATGCGATGCTGAAGGTAAAGTTTTTCTTCCAGCACAGAAAACACTGAAGAGAAACCTTAAAACTCTGAGATATACTCTTTGATAATCAAACACGGCAGGAATCATAATCGGCAATGACACGACAAAATATAAACTGATATCACCATGATTTCATAACGTGTTTCATCAAAAACTACAAAATCATAATATGGTTTATGTAAACGAATTATTAAAATGCAAAAGTACGGAATAACAAACACACGAAAATAAATATAAATTCTAAAAATTTCATAAATGACATATATTTTGTTTACGAGATGGCATTATTTGAAAAGTTGAAACTAATTATGAGAGAGTTCACCAAGTTTCCTCATTGTCACACTTCTACAAGAAGGAACCGAACGAATCTTACATATAGCTTGATCGATTGAGAAAAACAAGGTTTAATGCTTGATGTTTTGGGCATACAGAACAAGGAAATAGGATTAGTCATCATATTTCAGAAACTAATTTATCACATCACCGGGTATTTTAGCGCCAAGTTTTTTATGAATTAAAATAATTTCTATTCATGCTCCTATCCATTTGAGGATGAAATCACCTTCCTGACCTGAACCCAACAATTTCTTGAGAGATAGAAATGTAACAGAATCGGTATGGTAATGTACGATATCGTGATTCCCACGAAACATCTCCGCAACTTCATCAATAGGGCCCATTCAAAGTAATATACTCTTAAAGGAAAAGAGTCCTTATTTGAATTTCTTACCGCGAATAGAAAGTCTTCCTAAATATCGCCAATCACAAAATTACAAGAAATAATTATATTTGGGAATATAATTTTCAAAGTTGAACCTGAAAAAGTTGCTGGAATTGCTAACTGCAGAATAATTTGCAGAAAAAGATGATTCAGATATTGAATTAATGTTATCGATTTGTTGTTTCTTACCATATTCCACAATAATATCCTCATTTAAAGGGTTTACAAGTGGTAGGCAGTGGAAAACATGTTAGTTGAGTTCTTTACAGTATTTCAGCAAATTTTCTCGGAAAAATATATATGATTTATATTTTCGGAAATATCAAATTTGCGAGTTAAGTTTCAGCATCACTCAAACGATCCAAATAGAGAACCTTTAACATTTATTTACGTCAAAATAAATTTCGAAAGTAGAGTTGTAAATTGCACAGTTGCCACATCTGGGAATATTTGGCTCTAAAAATTTTAACGGATTTCATCATTTCATTTGTTTATTCTTTTGGATAAAATAATGAAATCTGTGATTTCGACGATTTCAAATATTGAATGAACATTCATTTGTTAATGTAAATAAAATTTAATTGGTGCAACAATGTGGGGTACTCGAATTTGATATACTCAATACTGATTCACCAGCCCATTGATGCCGCTGATATAAGTTTTTCTCAATTTTGCTAAAACGGTTTTCTCAATTTTTGAAATTGTTTTACCGTTTGAGAATAATTTGTGCATAAATCTGCAGTGTTACACACTGGATATGCAGGAATAGAGGCTGTTAATCGGTAATACTAATGCAGTTAGTTCAGTTGATACATTTAGCAAAATTTCATGATGGCAGGATTAGAGAAAATTTAGGCTGAAGATTGAATCGAATTGAAATGTGAAAAAACTATACATTTTATGGGAACACCACATCCAATTTAGATAACATTATATCATTTTATAATGTTCGCAAAAAACCGATGTAGAAACGGAAGAAGTGGGAAATAAATTATTTATTACTAAATTTTTTAGACCTTTAGGAGTACCTATTTCTGAAAGGACCCGAGGTAATGACTTCCAGTACACTTGAGCCTATCGATAAAAAATGGCTTTTGCAAAATCAACGTTCGGCAAGTTTCCAGTTTCCCAGAGATAGAGATAGATTTGGGCGTAAAATTATTTGAATAAAAATATCTATAGGTGATAAGCAAAGAACTAGTAAAAGTATGAAATATCTCCATCGAATAAAAATTCCTTGTTGATTAAATCTTGAGTGAACTGTCGTCATTCCAGATGTTGAAGTCATTTTTAGCGAGAGCACTAAAGGAATTGAATTTTTAACCTAAAGGCCTTCTAATGGTCGATCAATACAGTGTGTCCATTAAAATCATGCCAGTAATTTCACAACACCCTATAGATACTATAAGTTGTTAACCATATTTTTTGTTTTCCAGCCTACCTCGGCTTCAGCTGCCCACCCGACGCTAAGAGTTTCGGCTTGGGCCAGGCAGAATATAGGTCTTTCCGTTCTCCCAGAGACTGTCAGAGATACTTCATCTGCATCGAAAACAAACCTAGGTTGTACAACTGCGGAGAAGGCAAGGCTTTCAACGACCTCACCAACGCCTGCGATGGAATCGAAAACGTTACCGGATGCGCCGTGCCTCAGTACCAAGATGACAGGAAATTCGTTCCGACGACGCCTCTACCCGTTTACTCGAATTTCAGAGGTTGACGTTGATGACTGTACATATTTTGTTGAATAAAAAGTTGAAAGCATTCAGTAATTTTTATTATTCTCATTTACCCAATAGCAAGCTTTGTTTTTATAAAAGGATGTTTTTCGCGCGCACTCTGCTTTGTTTCATGTCAACAGCGGCTTCACATTTTATCATAATCCGATCCGTACAAAAGATGAATAAATAAATAAATAAAAAGGCCTTTATTATAAAATAAGCATCAATTATATCGCAGAGTTATCTTTCTATCTTTGCCGTACGCGGGCTTGGATGTCCGGGGTATGGTACAGACGTACAGAGAACCACCTCCCCTCTGCCCTTTTCTGAACAGGGTCCCAGTCAGGGGATATTGATGGAAGGTCCAACTATACAACTAATGTGGGTCGTAGGTAGCTTGATACACGCCTTTTGCAAAGCGTATGCATCTCTTTTTTGTGCATTCACTGTAGATACTGCCATTGTTTAGGTTTGTCTAAGGCTGGTTATTACGAGCTGTTCTCGAAACAGGTTGAGGCAAAAACCGGGTCAACGTAACTGGGAGTTTCTTAGTTCATGCGGCTAGGTTCCTTACGGAACCGGTTCCTCCCATCTTTCCTGAAAGATGTCCAACGCTTGATAGATGAGCCCACCGTGTTTGTGGGGTTCATTATCATGTATTTGGAGCCTAGTAAGGTCTCTGGTTACGAACTCTTGGGGAGGTGAAACTTATGAAATGTATATGACAGATTTTTGCATGCGATAATCCACATAGCGATCATCCCACACCTCTTATGAACATTTTAACACATGAGTGAAATTTTCGCAAAAATTCAATCACATGTGGTATTACTACTGATATGTTTCAAGAGTATCCGGATGCGGATTATGATACGTTGAGAAATGTTTTACTGCGGGTTCAGCAGAATTAGATAAACAAATAGTTGCTGTGGAATCAGCACGTATCGTTAAAAATTGATAATGATATCTGCATAAAATAAAGGAAACATAACACAAGAATTATTGACAAATATTTCATCTTGACTGGACGTGTTTTGATACTCATTATTCATGACATCGTTCAATGCGGTTTGGTAGATTACAGCAAAAATTGTTATTCGAGTGGTTTGTGTACGAGAAGAAAAATTAGAATCCCTTATGTCGGCAGTGAGAATGGTGGTGATTATTTTCTATTTGTTTCAACGATTCAGGGATTTGCAGAAAATTCCTAAAAAGCAGAGCTTGTGCGAGCAAGGGAGATCTGGGACCTACAGCTTACGTACAAGTGGATTCCGAATAGGGCTTCGCGAGACAAGACTAATCAGTCTTGGTCTTGGTCTTGAAAATTCAATACTAATCAGTCTTGGTCTTGATAGTTTTGGTCTTTCCCGCACTAGTGCAAGAAAAATTTTCCCACACGCTCAAGTCACTTCAAGTGAGTTATTTCCGCACTAGTGCGTGTAAAATTCTTCCCGCAAGCGAAAGTTTGTTCAAGAGTGCTTCATCATATTGTTTAATTCGATTGTAGAAAAATGATTGATCCTAACTCATTCTCTTATCAAGTACTCTTTCCGTACTTGTTAGGATAATAACTATTTTCTATAAGCGTGCGTAAATCACCCTATACCCGCACGCAATCTAGTTTGGAAAGTGTTATTTTTCCGCATGGATTCAAGTCAGTTTTCCTGGCAGTGATGTGGGGAAAAACTAATAGGGCGAAAGATACTTTTTCGCACTCGACTTGCAGGCAGGCAGTCCCATGCGGGAAATATATTCTTTGCGTACTAGTTAGGATAATAACTATTCCCCAAGCGACTTGTAACTGGAATAACGTAGAAACAATTGAATGAAATTTCGTCACAGGAATAACACAATATGTACAACTTCTAAAATATTGAATTATTTGTTATGAAAAATAGTATATTACATTACTAGTGCGGAAAGTAAAATTTTTCACACGAGTGGGAAATATTGTGGCACGAGGCGTAAGCCGAGTGCGGCAATCACAGGAGTGTGAAAAATCACTTTCGCACGAGTAATGTACACTATTTTTCCTACGACCACATTATAATTTGACCAAATAATGTATAACAATATTTTGACGTTTCACACAAATTTTTCAAAGCCTGCTTCTTATATATAATAAATAACTCGGCTCCACTCCAAAACCCAGTATGTGAAAAAAACAAAATTGGGAGAAAAACGAGTTTTAGTGTTTTTGTTTGGTGTTGCACATACTAGGTTAGGCGTATGTCATATCTCTGAAATTAGTACAGCTATCAACAAACAGGTCGGGTTGAAAGATGCGCCTAAACGCAGTATATCCAAAAATATTGAAACTTCATTTTCTGAAAAAATGTTGGATACTGTGCTTTGGAACGTAGCAGCCGAACTAACAAGACGATTACAAGATTGCCTGACTAATAATTACTATTAAATACAAAATATTTGAAGCAATCTATTTGAAAAGTGTAATTTTTTTCAATATCGTAATGAAAAAAAAGTATCGCGGGTGAGGATTGAACCCGCATACTCTTCGTCAGAACTAAATAAATAAAGGTTTATTTTTCACAGTAATCTTTAAATTCTACACTAGGATTAATATATTCATGACTCCCGCACACTACAGCTCAATCATCGCCCGGAGGGCTCAGGAGAGGAGAGGTTCGGGAGGACGCACTGAGGGCCGCCTCCCTCACCCCCAGACCATTGCTGGACTGAGGGAGGGGGAGCGCCTGTGCCAAAGGGTCCCGACAAAGGGGCGATGGTAGCCACCACCTCCGCTGGTGTTGTATGAAAAGCGAGATCTAGAATGGTTGTGAATATCATGGGACATTGAAAATTATTCTCTACCAGAAAGGAATAATAAAATAAATTTAAATTACTTCACCGAATTATATTAGTTTGTCTTCAAGTAGCAATTAGTTACCAACACCTACTGAAACAATAAAATATGGTACTGATGATCCTAAAAACATAATTGTAGGTACGTAACAAATTGTGATTTTTAAAAACTAAATAACTTTTATTTTAATAAGTAATAGAGATTTTGAAAATGCATTGTTCCTACGACCACATAGAAGAGTAACGTCTATATCGCACTGTACAGTCCCACGGAAAGTGGCTTATATCCACACGCATGCGGAAAGTTACGTACTTTCCGTTCATGTGCGAAAAGTAAATTGCACAGGTGTGGATAAGCTGTAAAATTTCTGTTTAGATTTACGCCTCAAATTATCAAATTAATAATTTCTGAGCACAAGAAACATCAATCTGAAAAGAATAATTTTTTCATCTTAAAAAAAAGTAGGTACCGGTACGGTTCCATATTCCGCGTACTACCAATTGCAAGTCACTTCGCTTTACGAACTGAGCTAATTGGTCATATCTGCTTCATGTGAACCTACAACTTATTAAGGGATATTTCGCATACGCCTCGTAATGTAATATACTATTTTTCTACTAGTAGTGACAACATTTCTGAAACCCGTCGCCACTATGACTGCAGAGGGCATTATAGTGTGACTAATTTTGAAAAAAACTCGTCATTAGAATTTACGAAGAAAACTATCTTATCATAAAATTTACTCAATCAAAACTAGAATATACAAATAAGTCGAAAAATCTCTGCCTCTGAAATCAATGGAAAAAAGGTCTAGGTTCGGATTTATTATGCAAGTGTGAATCATTCACCCTACAGCCGTACGCAAATTACTTTGGGAATTCCAATTTTCCTGCACTCGTGCGGAAAAGATGTTTCCACACGCGAAAATTTGTTCAAGAGCACTCCGTAATGCTGTTTAATGCGCTGGTAGAAAAAATCTTGATCCTTACTCATACAGAAAGGTACTTTTCCGCACTCTACTGCTTACCCGAACTCCGTTTTGAGTCGTTCGGGTAACGGCAGTCACATGCGAAAAAGATACTCTTTTCGTACACGTTAGGATAAATCATTTCCATAAAATAGGCGCCTCATCCCTATGGCAATCTTCCGATGAGCACGCCAATGCAAGATTTCAATTCTACTAGATATTATATGTGATTATGTGAAAACGATTAGGTAGGTACTTCAGAAACGTATGTTTTCTTCAAATGTGAAAGAAATCGGAGTTAGTAGCCGTATTGTAAAATTTTGAAACAATGCCTACCAGCAGAAATATCCATGAAAGAAATTATCTTTATTGAGGTTATACGAACTCTCCTCAATACCGATGTATTCCCTTTCAATCCCTCTTGGCGAGAATCCCTATTTTTATTCGGCAATCTCAGTTAGACACTGCTATTAATTAAGAGAAAAATTTAGGTTGATCTTTTTTTTTAAATAATCCCTATCATCTTTCATTAAATATATGAATATTTTGATCATATTCATAAAATGTGTTAGGTTAGAATAATACCCATCAATACAGGCAATTAGTTCAATTCAGGTAGGTACACTATGCACTATTTTTGCAAATTCCCATGAATATTATTCTTTGATAGACATTATGTTATATTCTCAATACATAATATTTACCTATTAATGACAATAATAACAGAAGGGCCCCTTTTTCTTGAATCCCCTTTTCAGGTACACGATTCTAACGTACCATAAACTTGGGACAGTTGCATTGTATACCTGGGAGCTCCCAAGAAGGGGGCCGCGCGCAGTCTACACATCTACATCGCCCTTAGTCAGGCCTCAGTTTCAGTGAGTCCTCAGTTCTCGACGTACAGCACAGTCGGTGCCCCACTTTGTGTTATCCGTTGCCAGGTTGTTGGATTCAACAAGGAGCACCATTTATTTTATTTCGTTCGTCGCACTTCAAGTTGGTTTCAGCACGGTCTCATGATCGCAATGGAGTCTTGGAGAAGTTATGCAACAATTTGTCGGTTGTGTTTGCAAAAGGACGGCTTTATGTTGGGCATTTTCAACCATATTCAAGGAAAAGACAGGAGCATTTACAAGAAAATTATCGATTGTACGGCACTGCAGGTAAGTCGATTTTTTGACATTTGGCGTTGGCAAAACTCGTAAAATGGAATTTGTGTATCTAGCAGTGTAATGAACATAGGAATTTCGAATAATATTTTCACAATACCTTGTCACATTTGGCGGTCAAAAGACTCCATTTTGCCCCATTATCGGAAATCTACATTCATTCATGAACACAATTTCCTGTTTTACCGATAAAATGTCAATTCATAAACGTGAAACGTGTCATCTGTCTTTCAGAAGCGTGGTGGTGAACAGCGTTGCCTCGTGTAGCTTCAAGTATTTCCTAGTTTCGTGTACCTCGAAGAAAAATAATAATAATTTTTTACTTCAGTCAGTCCTCGTTGTGCATTATTATTTAAGAATGATACGTACCTGATTGCGTGGAGCATTAAAACCCCGAGTAACACGCGATATAAGCTTTGTTCTGGTTCTGAAAATTATTAGTCCTGGGACGTCAGAATCATGCGCAGTTGAGGAAAAGTGAGCGAATATGAACCTAAAGAGCACACTTCTCGTCAACTGCGCATGATCCTGACGTCCCAGGACTGATAATTTTCAGAACCAAAACAAACCTATAATCAACATGAATGTAACACATAATATGAGCGCAGGTTATTTTCACCGTCCTCTTCAATATAAAGCATACTAGAGTTGCTCATCATAGCTTTGTACGATTCAGGTTGGTAAATAATCCCGAAGAACGAAAATTATATAATATTTCAGTACGGTACAAAATCATCTATACCAGTACATTTTTTTAACGTGGCAACGCGCTGTTGATCCCACAGCAAATCATCCAACAGTTATTTACATGGTTGCCAATATGTGAGCAATTTCATGGAATAAGAGTATTGTTGTAGACGTTGGTCAACAAATACTGAATCTGCATTGTCGACCGTCAATATGGGAGTTTTGTTGATTTTCCAATAATCTGTGGTATTTTGTCGATTTCAAGCGATAGGTTTATCAAAACATTTTTGGAACAAATCTTGCAGGTTTCCAGGTCAGTAACCCCAACATTTTCTGGGAGTGAATGGACTTATAATCTCCTAATCGAATTATCACCCACAACGTCTTTCAAATTATTCCGATCCACCAATTCAAATACATTGAAAATAAAATGTACCTAATTCTAGGTAGTTGCCCTTTTCGTCTAAATCACGTGATCAATCTTTTGAAATTGTATCAGTTTGACACTATATTTATCCGAAATTCAGATTCATGATAAAAAACTGTTGGTGGCTATAGGCTATGTTTTGGGTTGATGGGTTGTCACTTCTGAATGATGAAATGAGAGTGTATCCATCATGTCCATTGAAGTAGGCAAGTTGGCAACAATGGCTATTAGAGGTTATTCCTTCTTTCTATTCAAAGTTTGATAGATACCTATCAGATCAGCACAGAATATGAAGATGACTATTATAATTCTTGAGAATTGTATTCAGTAAACATATTTTGGTGTTGACAATCAATTTTTATTTGGGGAGTAATAGAACATTTTTCCTGATTTCCTAGCTGTTATACACATATATCTTATAAATATTTATTTTGTTTGATCACCAATATGTATTTTCTATACCTATACATATTCCATTAAGTATATAAAATTGATTTTTTTTACAAAGGTTGTATTTATTTAAAAAACAAATCAATCAAGTGCATATATAAGTAATTCACCTCATCTGAAACCTACTGAAATTGTATATAGACCAAAAAATTTATTGAATTTGGATTCACTTTATGAATGGGGAGTTTGTTCATTTATTCATCTTAGCTGAATTAATTAGTAATATACCAGTTTACATTTTTATGATAAAATTTCAGTTCATCATAATTATTATGGATAAAGAAATGAACTGCAAACTAATACAATCAGGACTGAAATTGGAAAAAAGTATAATGCATAATGATAAACTTATTTATAATAAAATTCCCAACACATTGAAAAATATTAAATGTTTTTTAAATTTCATGATCAAATTGAAACAATATTTAAAAACATTAATCTGTTTGACAATTTATCTATTACATCGTTACACTTTGGTCGTCTATTAACTATTTTATATTTGGTATATCCCTTATATAAGCAGCATGATGTTTGTCTTTGAATAATGAATTCATTATTATTTTTATCACTTGATTGTATGTGATTAAATAAAAGGGGGATTATCCCAATCTACAATTAATTTCCAGCCATGTTTTTAAATAAGTCACGATGGCCTAATAAAAAAATAGCGAATGATAGACGTTTGAACCTATCTAGGTAGGTGCCTTGAAACTCTCGCAACACGTGGTTTGAAATCTCATTGGTACCATAATAAAAGGAATAAGGTTGTTTTCCAACTACAGAGCATAATGCGACTCAGTGGCGCACCATGTGGAAGTGTGCTTGCTAATGCTCCATTGAAATGTGCATTAGTTTTAGAGTGTAGCGGATCCACTTTTCAGCTGTAGGAAAACCTACAGCACCACTCCGGTTGGTCGGTGCGAACTTCAAGCTAGCACCAGACTTATCGGCTACTCCAAATTTGAATCAATCAATTAGTTCCAAGTGATACAATTATTGAGAATCGCGTAAGCAGTAGTACTTTTCAAAGTGCTCGATTGTGCGAAGCGTTGCTGTAGTTCAACATTCAACGTTGAGCATCATGCCGCATAATGTGCGTTAGTGTTATTAGAAAACTACTTTCTCCAATTTAGGTTAAAAGATTCATGGGAAGATATATCAATCTTTCATTTCAAAGTTGTCACCAAATCATCTTCGAAAGTAGTAATTGTTTAAAAAAACTAGAATCTTTAGGCATTGACATATCGGTGTAACATTTTAATAACGCGGAAGAGCTCCTTTTTTGGTAATATTAGATGTTTTGCTATCCACACCAAAGAATCCAATATGCACCTAGTATCACTATAATTTTTAAAGAATAATTATAATTTCTTTCAGATATCTCACGGAGACGGCCTCCCTAACGTCATCTGCCATCGGTGCCTCTTCAAGATAGAATTTTGTTTAGAATTTAGACAACTATGTTTCATGTCCGACGCTACCCTTCATCAACTAGCCGGAGCGGCTAACAAGGAAAATGGATCCGATGCGACAAATAATAATTCACAACTGCCGCTTTATGAACAGCTAGAATCAGCAGGTAAAAATCGTTTGATTTTCATATTTAAAGTTTGAATTTCAATTTCTTGAAATAAGAAGGTAAGTAGGTAATACTATTTGCGCCAGCTCAGTTGAATTATTCCAATTTTAATTTTTCATACATAAAACAAAACTTTGTTGTTAATTCAGGATATAAAAGGAAGAGTGTGGACATGTGAATAATGAGATAATTGTCATCCTTTACTAATCTGACTGTTTTCTTTTTAAATCTCAATCACTTTATCATTAGATCGTCACAATATCCAGCGTCATTATGTTGAATATATTTTTACCACAGAATAGTGTCTCTACCTTCAAGTCTTTCATCTTAATATTTGGGATCACATTCAGCAATAATCTTTCATGGAATCTTGAGACCATCACTCAAGCCTGCAGTATATCAAAAACTTGTCTTTCTGTTTTTGCCGAGAGCTATTTCACATTTTGAGAACTCATTGCCCTACAGATTACCACAAGTTGGTCTTTAAAAATTATTTTGTCGACCACGAACATGTGGTCTAGGATAGCGGAATGTCACATGACGAATGTTCGCTATGTTTGGTCTAAATGAGTAGTTAAAGCTTATCTGGGTCCCTGACAGGTTTCTCCAGATTCTATTCCTTTGCCAGTCTTTCACTCTCATGTGAATGACCAGATAAGTCTTCTCAGAATGTCTTGTTTGTATCATTGACGATTCTCTATAGTGACCTCAGTTCACTGAAATGACAGAGATTCACGTAGTCTGACTTTATTTCAAAATTAAATCTCCTACAATACTTTTGTTTCTCCGAGACATGATCCAAATCTCCTGGCATTCATTATCAGGTACAATTTGAAATAACGTCCACCCCTCTCAGAGTTATTGTGGAGAGGAAGGCGAGAATGTTTGTGTATATTTGCGAATTCCAGCTACTGTGAGCAAAATATAAAAGATCCAGTCTTCTATTTGGGGTTAGAATTCATAAAACCTCGGTACTTTTCCTCTTCTTTATTTCCAACCAAGCTATCCCCTGTATCTAGTTAATCTTATTCACTGCGATAGTTTGCGGAGTACCACACAGACGCTGCATATGTGATCATATTTGAATAGGTCCAATTATTCCCTGATCTCAAAAGTCCTGCCACAGATTCGTCCGATTTTTCCTACCTTTTCAATATACATCCAAGATATTTGACTTTTCCGATCTTTGTGAGTTCTTAATCTTCCTGGAGGTTCAGAGAAGTGGATTCCAAAATGAAATTCAATTATAGAAATAATCAAGCTTTTCACATATTTTTCTATACTTTAGGATTGTCGGCAAACGTCAACCAAAAATAATTCAACATCCCCATATTACTGCCAAATCACGTCTACACAACACCTGGCAAAGTTTTTTTTACAAGAATATACTTTGCAATACTTCCTGTAACAACTACCAACTGGCAATCGAAAACATCTGCAGACTAGTTTCGCGATTCAACTCGCTCATCAGTGCAGACTCGGCCACAATATGTAATTGGTTTCCCATCGGTTCTGTTAACTGTCACTACGATAACTCCGGCACCTACTAAGAATTAAGTAAAAAGTGAGCAACTGAGTCATTTGAAGCAACCGCAGAAAAATTCCGATCACTGCCCAGACTTCGATTCGTCAAGTAATCCCACTTCCTTATGAGAAATATTTCAATATTTTTCATGGTGAAATTAGAAGTTGATTCATTTGTATTCTTCCTCTTGATATGGTAGTTCTCTTCATTTTCAGTTTGAATCTTCGTTTAGGTCAGTCCACATGAACAGTTATACTGAGCTGTGGGGCGAATTTCCCCTTTACCACGATGATCCTATTCGTTATCATAATGTAATGCTGTGAATCCCTTCATTCCATCCCTTTAAGCTCATCCACCATGAGGTTTTATAACCAGAGCAGATTTGACATGCTTGTTTCTATAGCAGTTGATCTGTCTGGTAAACTTTTTTTCTGTTGAAAACACCTCACTGAAACAACCCTCTTCTGTAAATATGAAGAACTGACAATACTTTCTTTTTCAGCGGGCTCCGATGAAAATGTCATCATGGTGGTCGATCCTCACGCTTTCGACTACGAATCCGACTACGAGTCCGAAAAGGAGCCGCAGAGCGAGAATGACAACGGCGAGGCAAACGATCTGGAGCCGGAAGGCAGAGGGGTGTCCATGTGCAAGTTTTGCGATCACGCCTTCACCGATAGCGCCGAATGCGCCAGCCACGAAATGACCGCTCACAGCGGCGACACTCCGTACATGTGCAAGAGCTGCTTGATGAGTTTCGCCGATCGCGTCCTGTACTCCGCTCACCTGAAAAGCGTCCACAAGAACGACAAGCCATACAACTGCCCCCAGTGCGACAGAACTTTCGCTAGACGGTCCGATCTGAGGAAGCACACCATAGTGCACACCGGAGTGAAGCCCTTCACGTGCACGGTGTGCAACAAGTCCTTCTCCAGGAACACCAACTTGTCCAAGCACATGCGTATACACTCCGGGACCAAACCGTTTGTCTGTTCGAAGTGCCCGAAGAACTTCACGTGCAAGGCGGATCTCTCCAGACATGCTCTCATCCATACCGGACAGAGACCGTTCAGCTGCAACTACTGCCATTTGAGCTTCGGCAGGAAAGATAAGCTGCAGAGACACGAGAAGAAACATTTTCCGCAGGAGAATTCCGAAGACAAATCGCAAGAGCTGCAAATGCTGAGAGAGAATCTTTCTATTTACTCCAACGACAATAAAGAGGAGGGGGAAATTAAACAAGAAGGTAAGGTTTCACATATGATTTGGATTGAGAAAAGTTTTTGGTCGAATCATACTTTTATGTAGCATAATATGGAGTATTCGATCAAGTAGTATAGGAAGGAATCTAATTGTAGAATTCCGATACTGTTTCAATCAAACTAGCCCAGAGTCTTTCTAACAAAAATGCCGTCGAAAGACATTATATGTGTACCAAGGTTTGCAAGTGCATTTCCCATGTCGAGAAAATAGTTTGCAAGTATTCGCGACGTGGTGAAACATGACATACAATACAATACAATTTTCAAGAATATTGTTACGATATTTGCTAAATAATAATGCCGAGCACACTACTAAATTGTTTATTTTCTAACTTCATTAAAAACATACAACTACTTCACTGACTAATAAAACACTTAGATGATCTATACAACAATATACAACTAGCTAAATATTCCAAACACTTATATACTTCTTCAAAAACTGTTTATCACTTCTTCATAAATTCTTCATAATCTTCTTAATTCTCCCAGTGATATGTCACGCCTTCGAATACTCAAGTCCAGATGTTTCGCGAATCCGTTCCAGATTACTCACGACAGAATTCTACCCAAATAATAATCTCTTCTTCGAAATAATTATCGTCATTACGCTTGCGAGTCGACCCAGTGGCGCAGCTAGGGGAATTTTATCAATCTCGTAACAATATAAATCTGAAATGAAAATGTATGCCTACTTCCGAAAAATGGCCGAATAGGTCATTAGTTGGTTGGTTTGAAGCTGCTGACTGGCCAGATGCAGGGTTTACCCGTGAGGGTGTCCCTTAACATTGAGACCTGCTAGCTGGGGTCCATGGGTTTTTAGTATGAGTATGAGTCTGTATGCACTAATCTTCGCCTTTCCCATGACTGTGATGATCAAAGGTGGAAGGTTTAGGATGATTTCCATAGCAGCGGCCGAAGTGCTGCTCATAGCGCTCGTGAAGTTTTTCAAAGTTAAGTTTTGTCTGTCTTTGTTCCACAGCAGCGAGCCGTATGTGATTCCGGATCTTATGATTGCAGTGTATAGCCAGTTCATGACTTTCGGTTTCGTTCCCCATGTTTTTCCAAAAGCTCTTCTGCCGATGATTTGCTTTTGTTGATTACATGTTGCAGATGCTTGTTCCAGGTTAGTTTCTTTTCCAGAAACAGCCCTAAGTATTTGACATGATCAGCTACTTGTGTTTCGCCAAAGAATTTGGGTGAATTCATGAAGGGAATGAGTGTAGTTTTGCTGTGGTTTGCACCGGTCCTCAGTACATTTTGCAGAGTTCATTTGAGCGTGTTTTATTTGTTGGTTAGACTTTAATTCGATTTTGATGAATAACTTCATGTTGAGTAGAGTTAGTATCTACAATTTTGTTGTTGAACTCGTAAAGTTTTTCTAAACCCTTAGCAAGTTGAAATCCTTCATAAAAATCCGCTTTCTTGTCTCTATTACTCATTGCGTGTGGTGCTCAATCAATTGGATTATCAATTTCCAAACCTGCTTACCATTTCTTCGATTGAGACAAGTTTGCGAGAGGAATATAATTTTGGGAAGTACGGTGTAGATATTATTTGCAGACTGTCCTAAATCTATACCATGATTTCAATGAAGCTTTGTCCATGAGTTGTGAACTTCGTGAAAATCAAGCATGCCTTGACTATGACTTACTATCAATCTAATAATTTTTTGAATTTTATTCTAGGTTCCGAAAGTATGGTAATCACTCTGGATCCATTCAATCACAACACCTACCCAACCGCGGCAACTCCACAGAGAGGCGACAATTCGGAAAATGAGCCCCATAACGACCATGACGCTCTTCCGACTGGAGAAAATATGAACGAGGACATGAAAGAACTCAAGTCGGAAGACCAATATTCGCCTGAGAACGGCGAGTCGGTCGATAAAAGCCCGAGTGGGCTCAAACCGTTCAAATGCAACCAGTGCCTGAAGAGATTCTCGAAGGAACAAAACTTAATAAAGCATCAAGCCATTCATTCTAATCATTCGGGCAGTAGGCCGTTTAGCTGCCACATTTGCAGTAAGGCCTTCATTCGAAAAAGGGAACTGGATAGGCATGTTGCAACGCATTCTGGAATGAAGCCTTTCAAGTGTCCTAGGTGAGCAATTCAGAAATGTATTCCATCAATTAGTTTCGGGTTTGAATTTCCTTGAAACTTGCACGTCAATTATTTTCCATCAAGTGTAATTTTCGAAACAAAAAGCATCTGATTGTTTGGACAAATTAATTAACATATTCTAATCATTTCTGGCTGAAAGTAATAAAAAATCATCTTAAAATTTCTTGCACTAAACATTTTCTAGAGCCAATGAAAATATTAACAACTTATAATACTTGCCAGGCATCAAAACTGAAAGAAATAGCGACTCTACCTAACAAATAGTCATTTACTAAATAACTTGCGGAAGTAGTGAACAACTATTATGTAAAATAATAGCTTAACATAAATGGGACTGCAACGTGTCATATGAAGACACTACTTTCCTAAAACTATGGTGTTGAACGTTGAAATACATTATTTCAAATGTCTATTTCTGGAAATGGCTTACGATAAAATGAGCAGTATTAATATCAAAAAACCTCTTAATCTTCAGTCAAGATTATGCACATGAAATCACAGACATGTTGAGAGTCATCAAGAGTAGGGTTTGGGTGATTCCATAAAAGGGATATTATATGTATGGGCTCGATGGTCCCATAAGAATTCGGGAAAAAATCGTCATAACAAAAAATCACTTGAGTTTACGAATTTTCACCTGAATCATTTGCTTAATGGAATCGTTATGAAAAATTAAAGGCATTAAACCGATCTCCGTTTCATCAAGGTAGTATTTGCTTTCAACGAACCCTGTAGGTGGAAACGTGATGGCCTAAAGAACCAGGAAAACGGAAAAAAAATCTCTATGTATCAAATAACATTTGAAACGCATTTATGGTATCTAAGAATACTTCAAATGTCGTTACTGTTTTCAACAGTATCATTTATCTTATATACATATGTATTACTGATTTTCAAATACACAAGGAAAGAAAAAGTTATTTTTGGGGTTATGCCGTACGAAAAGTAGACTTACTCATATTCAGCATCAATTTTTTTCTGACTGCAAGAAGAACTCACAGCCTCCAAATACAATATCAGCCTCCAAAAGAATCTGCAGGCCTCCGAAAATGATATCAGCCTCCAAATATAACTTCAACAGGAACTAGCCTCCCAAAAGAATGATTGTTTAACAACCTAAAGTTTTCATCTGGCTCCCATAAAGATACTCGAGACTTCATTATCTGTCTAGGGGCCAGAAGTCCCCACTCTCAAATTTCCATTTCCAACTAACAAAATTTTACGTCTCCAACTTCAAACAAAGCACGTTTCACCTCACTAAGTACTATGAACCCAGTTAACAAAACATTCGTGTACAGAAACACACAAAACGTATCCAAAATAATACGAGAACAGCCTAAGGTCACACCTAACCCAGTCAAAGCTATAAGTAGCATAATCAACACAGCCTGTGTGCCAACATACTGCGTAACATCTCTCGTAGCCGGTAAAACAGAGCAAGGCTAAGCATATATTTTATGAAAAATGTTAGGTAACAAAGATATTGGGGCAATATTTCATTTTTTCATTTGTGTTATTTATTATGCATATGACGAAGTTTTGGTACTTTGCTGTAGTTTCGAATTCACCAAAGTGAAATATAATGACTTTGTTCCAGGTGTAACAAAAGCTTTGGGCGTAAGGACAAGATGATAAGGCACATGCGTATACACGACATTAACAAAAGCTTCAATTGTAACATATGCGGAAGCACCTTCAATAGGAGAAATGGTTTACAGGCACATTTGAAGACTCATGCACCCAAGGAGACTGAAGAGGAGAAAAATGTAGCATAATTAAGTTTTACGTTTTATTATTTTGTAAATGAACTTGTTGACCATTTTGAGAGCTTTGTAGTATAACTTTTGATAATGATTTCTTGGTTTGTTTTTATCCAGAATTTGGAACATTGTTCGAAGTACTTGAGATACTTGAAACGAGTCACATGGTGCGGCCATGTCCCTCACTTTGAAAATAGCGGTGAGCTCTCAGGAAATATATGATTCTGGGTACTGGTCCACCGTTAATATCCACCATTTTATTATGGTTATCAGTGAAATATCGGCGGTCATCTTTCACATTCCGACTGTCATCGTTAGTTTTCATCTGACGTTTCTCCAATCACATGTTATCCGTCAGTTATCACATCATCAGTCACTTGTTATCCGTCATCTGTCACCATTCAGTTGTCATCTGCCATTCAGCAAGTGATTGAAAACAGAAAATATAAAAAAAGTTAAACTTGGTCACAGATCGTTGCTGAAATAACTTCTGCACAGTAATATTAAACATTCATTAATTTTTTTCCTAAAGAAATTACTGACATAGTATTTCATAGATGTCCTTGGGCCACTCGGTAACTAACGGATAAAAAATCTGAACAGTATCTGGTTATTTTCATATATAATATAACAAAATCTAATATTTTATCGGCTAAACATTTAAATGTGAAATGTTAAAACATACACATTGCATGAATAAAACTCGAGCCTTTTTCAAGAACTAGAAAAAAATCAGAATTTTTCTACGCATGCATTTATAGACCTATGTATATAGTATTATGTGATCGCCTTAACATATATAAACGGCTAATCTAATGATCATTTGGTATAATACATCGAATCACGAAAATGTTTTCATTCATGCTAAAAACGTTGCATGTAAATAAATGCATGACTATGTAATTGAGGATCTCAAGGAAAACTCTGGAAATGGAAAGAAACTACGAAAGCTAGCGTTTTCACGGCTAAATAGTAACACGGCTCGGGAGTTTACCAGACCGGTCCTACGGCTCCATTTTTATTCAACCGAAAAGAGTACAAAATCTTCGAAGAATAATAAATCCACGTCAAGACTGAAAAATTCCATATTGTAATGAAAATATACTAAACTAATTTCCAATAAATTATTCGAACTTGTTAAATATAGCTACTAATTTATTTCAACAAATTAATTGCTAAGCCAACTCATTGATTTATCTTTGCTCACTCTTGAAATCAGACTGTCTGTATCTAACTGACTGCCATCTCTAGTTGAAAGTCCTTTATTTACACCCGCTCTAATATCTTTTTGTACCAGTCCAGATATTTTGAGATCAGAGGGGTCGCCGTTATTTAGAATACTCGGTGACCCTTCTAGACGATTCATGGCTCTGGTTTATTCTATGAGGTGACTAGAGCAATTCTCGAGCGATAACGTCATGGAGCTCATCGGCCAGATGTACTCTACAGATTCGGCTTCTGCTTGTTACATTGTCCTCTTCTTAAAGACCTTTCGTCCCAAAATGTCAACAATCCTACAGGACAATTTTTTGAATTGCCAGGTCCTCAAGGTTCTGATCCAGTATCGTATCTCAATTGGGTGAGGCTCTTCCAGACATCTTTATATGACGGTTTATCACGAGATTTATTTATTATTTATTTATTTATTGATGCATACAAAAATATTTAAGTATATTACAAGGCATATATAACAGTATTACAAAAATAAAATATAATATTTCCAAAGGAATAACATGAAACAGTCAGACAGACAGTTACGTAAAACTGGTATGGAGACTGTTTATGATTGAACATTTCAACAATTATTGATCTATAATAATCTCAACTAAAAGGAGAAAAAAAAGTAAAGAAAAATGAAAAAGTGATACACAAAGAACGGTCGTTGTGGTGATAAATTATAGAGGGTTTCTTTGAGGAAGCGTGCACTTTTTCAATCGATTCTCAAATTGAATTATATTACTGGAATTCTTGAACTGATTCGGCAATCTATTAAAATTTGAAAGAGCTGAATGTGTGAATCTTTTTTGTAAAAAAATTGAGCTAGCCTGATCAATATGGAAAGTTATGTTGCCTAGTATGATAACTATGTATTTCAGAATTTCTGGTTAGTATGAAGTTTGATTTAACGGTTTTATGTACTATATTGAAAGACATCTCTAAAGTTTCTATCGTGAAGAGTTCTTCTAATGAAAATTTTTCTGTAATTATGTAGAGTTGATTTATTGGTGTTTCATACGGAAGACGATACAAGATGTTTAGTAGTGTTTTCTGAGAATCTGAATATGTGGACTAGGATTCTGAGAATCACGAATGAGATTAATGATCCTTAGAAAATGAAGTAAATCCTTGAATTGTCTAAGCAGTCGAAGACCAATAAATGGGTACTATGTTGTCTCGATAATATGAAGATTTCACATCTTATTATAGCGAAAAAATAAAAGAAATAATTGGCTTCTCTAGTTAAATGAAAATTTAAAAATCTCAGGTCTTATGAAAAATCAGAGACACATGCTAATGGAATCCAGCGCTGTACATTATAAATAATTGGAGAATTTGGGATCATATCAATTAAAATCTTCATTATTGGAAGAAGCAGAGAAAGTTCACCTATGGGCGAAGGCGAAGGCGAAGGCGAAGGCGAAGGCGAAGGCGAAGGCGAAGGCGAAGGCGAAGGCGAAGGCGAAGGCGAAGGCGAAGGCGATATTCCTCAGAACATAAGCCAACAACGGTGTCTCGTCTATACCGTACGAGTGTCGTAGATGGTAGATGGTACAACTCTCGTAGCGTCGCGTTATGCCTGTGAATATAGAATAGGCCGAGACCGCATAACCTTGACGAGCTAACAGCGAATTATGGTCTCATGCGCCTCACGACTTGCTCTGCTTGTGAACCAAAATTATTTTTTATGAATTCCTTATTGGAATATCATTTCAAGCAATTCTCATATTTACATTGAATAATGTTTTGAGCTCATATAAATGATTCACCTACTAAGTAAGTATTCATATAATCATTCCATTTATTGTTTTTCCTTTCAAATAATGACCCATGGTTAGAGGTCATTGAAAAATGGAAATATGTGAGATTGGTTAATAGTAGTTTATATAATAAGTAACGCTATTGGGGATTTTACATTACGAGGCAATATGTTTGAAGAAAGCTCCGATTAATGTGAAACCTGATAACGTTGCGTGTTTTGTAACAGTTTTATTTAATTCTAAAAGTCCAAATAAAGCACGAATTGATAATTGTTATGCGACATTCATAAATTATAAACCACTAAATGCTACAGTCGGCCATGTCTAACGTATCAGATGATACTACATTCCAAGAATTTTCGATGTATCTGTTATCTGATCTATCCTAGCACTAACGAGAAGAAAAAACCCTTTGAAACATGTTATGAATGCAGGTGGTCATTCCCGAGCAGATGGGGGAATAGTATCCAGTATGTTTGATTACAATTAGCGCTTACAATACACTACAAATAGATGACAGATGTAATCCAATGGTCATAGGGGAAAATAGTTATTTTGCTTAAAATTTTCCTCTTTGTGGGGTAGCGTGGAGAGGAGGGGATATCTGTGTCGAGATCATCAAAATAAGTCGAAATTTTGACTTAAAAAGACTTTTTCGAGGGATTTCTTGTTTTCATTGATCAACTTGAAATTCACAGAGTATACAAAGTTCTTCATTCTGAATCGATTCGCATTCGCAGAATTTCTGTCTACAACTGTTAGCGAGTTTAAAAATTAATCTAGAGTTGAAAGTGGTCATTACTCTCCAAAATTTAGTTTTTGTAATTTTTCTATCAATTTTCGTAAAGTTCAAACTTTTTAAATGCACAGATATGCAATTTCAAGTGATTCCAATGATTTTTGGTTTGACATGATTTTCAGGGGTCTACCCTTTATGATTATTTCTGAGTAATTTTTTGTTTTCGTCGATCGACTTGAAATTCACAGAGTATATACACTAATTTTATCATCCAAATTCAATTGGCGTTCGCAGAATTGCTCTACCTTCAATCGTTCTCAAGTTGAAAAATGCATCTGGAATTGAAAGAGGTGATTACTCTCCATAGTTTTTTTCATGTTAGTGAATTTTCACTTTTTTATATGCACACATAGGTGCATATCGAATTACTTTCTATCGTCAAGTGTTTTTGAGTTAAAAAGTTCATCTTTAGTTGAAACAGGTAATTTTTCTCCAGAATTCAGTTTTCGTAATTTTTTGAGAACTGTCGAATGACTTGAACTAATTTGGATTGATTAAAATTTTTTCTATGATGGCACAAAGAGCCTATTTCTGAAACTCGTTATTTTCTACTAATTCGGCGAAATCCCTACACGGAAAACCGCCAGTTAGCAAAGTTTTTCGAAAATTCGCAAGTTCAAACTGTCCTTTAAAGGAAGTTGATGAAAATGTTCTCTATGTTGACATAACAAGTATGTTTTGAAAAATCCTAGTCTACTGTTTTAATGAAATATATAGAAACTAAGGTCAGCCTCTTCTGAAAAATCGCAAGTGCAAACTACCCTTAAGACCAAGTAGATAAATTTTTTTGTTTATGATGGCACAAAATATATATCTTGGGCAATCCTATTCTAACAATTCAGTGAAATACTTTCAATTAGCTAAGTTGTCCGAAAAATCGCAAGCAAAAACTACCCTTTAGAGGAGGGTGATTCAAATTATCTCTTTCATCTCAGTCAAATGTTTTCATGAATTATCTGAAACCCCTGGTTAGCAAAGTTTTTCGAAAACTACAAACTGCCCTCACCATAAACAATACAGTTCTGGAGTTTAGTTGGACTATGCATTTCCCAAGGTTCTCTTCGACAGTATTATTTTATGGTCAGCAAATTATGCACACTCTGATTCTCCGCCTATTAGAAATGTTCTGCATTAATTCACAGCTTGTTTTTTATTTTCGCCCCTTATTGTTTTTGATTCCTTTCAAGTCCGTTTCGATCAGTTTCTCGCCTGATATTGTTCTGCTTCCTCTCTGTTTTAACGATTCGTAGATAAACTGTCGGATGCACCACATACAGTGTGTTTCACTTCTCATGGAAACACCCTCGTATCTTCAGAAATTTTCAACGTAGAGCCATGAAATTTTCAAGATCGATAGATTCACTAGAAATGAACTCGCTGCAAAAAAGGTGTCATCCTACGAGATATACACTACACGAAAACAGCGATGGAACCACCCATTTTTTCAGAAACTTATATTAGGGGGCAAAATTGGCCAAAAATTCCATCGGATTCGTGTTTAGGATCCCCGAATTACTGCTACTACACCTAACTCTTGAAAAATTTTCAGTCTTCAAACTTGTTACACTTCTCATGGAAACGCCCCCGTATCTTCCGTCATTTTTGACGTAGAACCATGAAATTTCCAGAATCGATAGATGCACTAGAGATGACCTCTCTGCACGAAAGGGGTCATCATCCGTGAAGTATTTGAAAAAAAATTGAATACTTCAGAACTGAAATTTTTTCAGGAGACAAGTGAATTAGTAGTAAATTGGGGATCCTGAACACGAATCCGAAGGAATTTCGGACCAAATTTTACTCCCTAATATTACTTTCCGAAAAAATGGGTGGTTTCATCGCTGCTGGCGAGCAGTGTATATCACGTAGGATGACCCCTTTCGTGCAGAAAGTTCATCTCTAGTGTATCTATCGATCCTGAGAATTTCATGATATTTCGTCAAAAATTACAGAAGATACGAGGGTGTTTCCATGAGAAGTGAAACACACTGTATATAGATAGGTAGCGCCACAACATTTTTGGCGGACTCGCTTGGAAAATCTGCTCCAGTTTACTACATAAATTATTATTTCCCGGCAATCGTTACCTAGATATCTATGAAGTGATTGATACTTTATATAGTATATTATATAATATAAGTGAATGTTTTAATCCCGCACGTGATGTGTATTGCCTGAGGGCTCGTAGAGCCGTAGGGCCAATAATCACTTAAGGGATAAAATATCTCTTTAGTCCTGAGGCATATACGCTATTTTTTGCACTTCCCAGTATTATAACTTTCATCATTGATACAATAATTAATAATTTTGATGAGTTATATAAACACGGTACTTGGATAACTCAGTAGGTAACGTTGTAGCAACAGTGTCAACAAAATTTGAAATGCAATTTATCTCCCTAGGGACTGAAAGATACATTTTAGCCCCTGTTATACGGGATTAAAGTTGGCACTTTAGTCCCGGAAGGGCAAAAAGGTTATTTAATGATAAAAAAGCAGATATCTCATTTAAAACTAGGAAGTTAAGTAATTTTTTCTTGTACAATGACTCGATGACTCGACAAAACTATTCTGAAAGTCGTAAAAACATCCAAAATTGACAAAGGTATGGATCGATTAAGAAATGTCGACTGCATGTAACTTCTAAGGAGCTTAAGACACGTCTACGCCACTGACTCACTTTATCTCACAAATACAACAAACGCATAAAATTGCATCACCTACTCTTATCGTTATTGCATTGTGATTTTTCCTCATATATTAAGTCATACCACACTATAGCAGATATCATGCTCATCATGCCACACTATGAATCAGATCGGCAATTTTCACGGATTGTGTCGTACTTTGGAGCTCCTGTTGGTGCGATTTATTCCTACGCTAAAGTCGGTAAGGTTGTGGCTGAGCGCTCAGTGATCGAACGATCGTTTTTTGCCCAAGACCGTACTGGATATATGGCGGGAGTTGTGTTTTGAGAGTGGTACTGTTCGATTTTGGTGTGAAGTTGGAAAGTTGATTATTTTCAGTAAGTTGATTTCAGTATCCTGACTCAGGCCGTACTTATTGTCAAAATTTTGCAAAAGCGATTTTATTAGTACAGTTCATTGAAAAATAAATGCTATTTGACACTTTCTGATATGAATGAATGAAAAAAAAATGGAAACTGTAAAACAAAAATATTAAAAAAAACTAATCAAACTAACAACTAATTAATTCAACATAATATATCAATATATGAATATATACCTACCTTAAATAAATTATTATGAACATTAATAATAATATTGTTGTATCTGTTCCTGATAATTTTCTACATGACTTTATGTTTCGAGTTCTGCAGCATTATGAATGAACAAGTGATTTATATGTTTATAATGGTATTTGCCCCACTGTTACATATTTAGTTCAGATTTCTACTTCCATTTCCCACTTTTTGAATGCTCCCATTTATCTCTTGCAATGTTTTGTGTTAGAGTGTTAGTTAGATCAAGTATTGCAAGCCTCTTTTCCTACAGAGTCGATATTTTATTAGTTCCGGACGGCGAAAAAAAATTCCGGTAGGGCGATCAGACTCCTCGTCCTTCTTGAAAAAAGTGCCGAAAACTCGCGAAAATCAAATTGGAAAAATACGTAAAAATAATGAAAAATATTTGACCGTCGACACATTTTGTTTAAAAAAATTCAACTCCCCGCCACCCCCTCGAAGGCTATAAAGAGAATGTATAGAAATTTGGAGTGCTCCATATCAAAAACAAATTTGAAAACTTGGGAAATTAAATTCGGAAAAATATGTAGAAATAGTGGAAAATATGTGACTGTCGAAAAATTTTGTTAAAATAAATATTCAGCTAGATAGGAAACGCGTAAAAATTCAGAAAAAGTTCAAATGGTTTTGGACATAGAAAACTATGACGGAGAAAAACAATTAAAAAAAACTCAATTGTATATAAATGAAATGAAAATATCTTCAGAAAGTGCTTCATTGTCGGAACTATCGTTTAAAAAAAAATCAATTCGATAGCTTGAATAAAAAAACAGTTATGTACCATGCATGTACTCCTGGGTCTGTATGCAAAATCTATTCATTGGGATTATTGATAAAAAATAAACATTATAAATTATTCATGCGCTGATTCGGTGATAGAGTGACCTCTAGAAAATAACGAATGCAGAGTTTCACTTACTGAGTCCTATACGTCCACGATTAGATAGGTTATCGATGATGGTAACAAATTCACACAACAAATGTTGAGTGATTAGAGTAATTGCGGTCTTGAAATAATGAGCACCTGAAAATAATATTCTTTATTATTTTAAAAGCTTAAATAGGCAAATAAACATGATGACATTTACATGGTCTATCTACCGTTTCAACAAATTTATATTTTCTACGATTTTCAGACCTATATTTTACTTACGAAATACAGATTACCGTCGGCAAAAACATTTGGAATTACACACTACCTAGTATCTGTAGGCTGTTATACGTTCTGGGAAAAATTTCGAATCAACTTCCTCATTGGGGGTGTCCGTACTTGCTATGTTTTTAAAAACTTTGCTAACCGGCGGTTTCTAGTGAAGGTATTCTTCTTAATTAGTAGAATACGATTTCCAAAAATGTATTTTTAATGACATCGTAAAGAAAATTTGAATCAACCCCTGAAATTAGTCTGAATTTTAAGTCTATCGACGAAATCAAAAAATTACTCGATAAAAGTCCTAAGGGTAGATTCCTGAAATTGCATATGCGCATATGTGTGCATATAGAAAAGATTGAACTTGGAGATAAATTACGTTTTTCAACTTCAGATGACCTTTTCAAGTCGATCAAAGGAAACAAAAAATTACCCGAAAAAAGTCCTAAAAATTATGACGAATAGAAAATCATCTGATTCACTTGAAATGCATATGCGCATATATGTGTGTATAAAAAAGTTGAATATTACGAAAATTAATAGAAAAATTACATAAACTAAATTTTGGAGAGAAATGACCTCTTAATGAACTTTTCAACTCGACAACCGCTGAAGATAGAGCAATTCTGCGAACGCCAACCGATTCAGAATGATGAAATTCATATATTTTATGAATTTCTAGTCGGTCGACGAAAAAAAATACTCGAAGAAAGTTCTAAGGGGTAGACCCCAAAAAATCATGAAGAATACAAAATCAACAGATTAATTTGTCTTTTCACGCATGTTTCACAATAAACGACTATGGTTTGGGTTCAGTGGGTAGTTCTGGTGGCACGTGAATATGCAGATATTTTTTTTTTGATATGTGTTAAGTATACATTTTGATGGCAGATTATTGGAATAACGAAAATAATAACGAATTTAAGCAAAAAAATTACTATACATTATTTAAGAAATTAACTAAATTTTTTCAATGGTGGCACAAAAAGTATGTTTTGTGCAATCGTAAGCTACCGTTTCAATAAAATATCTCCACTGCAAACCCCTGGTCATTAAAAATTTTCATAAAATTACAAATAGGGTGGATTTGAATTTTGAATATACTGGTAAAGAGTATTTCCTCCATAGATATCTTTTTTGTATTTCGTTTTTCGCAGTACAAGTCTGAAATCAACAAATTATTAAATTCTGGTTAGAAAAGTATTTTTTCCCAAAAAGTCTACCTTTGCTTTCTACCCACCCTTATTTTTCGTTCCAGCTGAGGACACTCTATTCTTTTTCTTCCATTTTTTTATATTTTTTTCTTTTTTAACTGTGTCATTTCTTCTGGAGTTACAACCGACGCACTTTTTTCACCCCCTCTTCCTTGGAGTTGGGACATTATCCATAGAGGTAGAAGGTTGTCGATTTTATTGAATGATATCTTATTTTACAGGTGAATTTTCGTTTTTTTTTGTTGAACATAATCCTACCATCAGCTAGTCTGGCATGGTTTAAAGTGAGCATAATCTTTTCATTCAAACAAATCTGATTATGAAAACAGACCAAGCAAGTAAACGGTTGTGATACTTGTGGAGGTCAAGATTTATCAGCTGCAAAGTATCATCAACTGTTTTGTAAGATATACAAAGTTTTTTCTCATCACAATAGGAATAGCGTTTTTTTTTTCAAATGTAGGCGAGACTTTTCGAAAGAAAAAAAGTGTACCTAAATGGCATACACGAGAACTTTCATCTGTCCCGATTGCCCAATCACGTCTCCATATTTCTCTTCTTTCAAAAGTGATAGAAAAACTGAACTGAGTCATGATAGTATTTTACATACGAGTGTGCACGTTCGCCATAATATAACCAAATAATATTGATATTATTGATAGATTGATTGACAATGTTACATCTGCTGTTTCTTTGTAGTTCACGTGACATGTCGTCCGCTGTATATTTTCTCTCAAAATGCATTTCTACAAAAAATACACAATATCTCAGATATTGGTACATTCTGAAATATGGAAAATATGTGAATTTGCTTCAGAGCAAAATAAATAATTTTTCACCTTCGTCAATGTTTTTGTTTTTGGTAATAAACGCAACTGATAATGGTATCAACTTATAGAAGTGTGAAACGCTGAGGTGGTATCAAAGACTGGGCGATTTACCTTGAGTAGGTACAACGTACGATTTTCGAAAAAAAAAAAATTGTTTTCGTAGTGACAGCTTCTCAGTATTGCTTTCATCGATACAATGATAATTTGAGAACAGATCCCTTGATATAAGATTATCAAAAGTATCAAGAGCGAATTCAATCCCAACCACTTTGAAAACGAACGTACAGGGTGCGTCAAAAAGATATCAAAATATGACATTCTGAAGCTGACAAGTTTGAAAAGTTTCGAACTATTACTACGTTAACTACGTTTTTCCTTTTCTAAAAAACAGTTAATATTATGGTCAATCAGGTCAGAGTTTGTCTCCTCTAAATACGCTTGAGATACAAATCAATGATTATTTATGTTGCGGCAGATTATAAGTCAACAAAACAAAAGACGAAAACAGTCAAATTTAATCACGTCATTTGTAAAGTTTATTGCACCCCAAGTATAATATCCACGAAGTGTCCTACTTTAATGGCCGAGGAACACCATATCAGATAGTCGGATCTCATCTAACAATAACTGTTAGTCCTTGTTATAACATTCTATGGAATTTAGGAAAAAAAAATCGGAAAAAAAGCGATAACAATGGCCAGTACACAAAAAGTTATGAAATTTCAACTGTGTCATGTTAAAGAAACGACCATATTCGATGCATTTTACAATACCAATAAAAGTTTTAACCTATCCTGTTCATCGTCGACGACCAAAAAAGACGATTTTTTATATTTTTATGACTCGATTGTTCCTGAACGAACTAACCTGGTGACAGATTCGCCTTTTTTGCAAGGCTGGAAAATCTGTTGTTCCACCCCTGTGTATTGTAAAATGAATCAAATATGGTCTAGTTTCTTTAACATAACACACTGTTGAAATTTCATTACTTTTTGTGTACTGGCCATTGTTATCGCATATAGGGGTATTTTTTCTGTTTTTTTTTCAGTTTTTTTTCGGGTGCTTTTTTCCTGGGGGTATTTTTTCCGTTTTTTTTCCCGGCGGGTCTTTTTCCGTTATTCCTTTTTCGGGGGTATTTTTTCCGTTTTTTTTTTCGTTTTCTCATTCTATGATACAGTACAAATTGTCTTAGGAGTTCCTCTAGGTTCTATACTCGACCCAATTCTGTTTTTGATATTTATTACTGACATATGTTTCCAAATTGACATCAGTTCACAGTTCAGTTTTTCTGTTTGTGGAAGACATTTCAGTATGTCCACTTCAAAAGTAGAGTAGAATCGGAACAAAGTATATTATGGTTTCAATTAGCTGGATATGACAAATCGAAATACAGCTTTGTTTCATTTCTAGAACATCGAGATTCATTTGCATCAAAAACATGCATATTAAAGAATTTTCAACAATGGCCATGGAAAAAAACGAATTCGAAGCGTCCTCTTCGGTTTTATTCATGAATTTTTCAAAGTAAGCAGCTTGCATTAACTTCCTTATGTCAGGGCCAACGAAAATGCTTTCTTTGATCTTTACATCTGGTAAAATTGCATAAATTTACACATATAGAAACAGGGACCTTTCATACAATTCTTCGATAGATTGGAAGGATTTTAAGTTGTTTGTGTGTTACATAACTTCCACATATGTAACAGAAATTATCTGGAGAATCGACACAATTGCAAAAAGCCGAGCAAAAAGCCAAGTGTCTTTATATCACAAAAACATCGTACCACTGTCGCTAGAGGTGAGGGTAGATGAGTAATCGTGATATCAGTACTACAAGCATTCACTGTTATCAAAGAAAATTGAAGTCAATGCTAATAATACGGGGTTATACTGAAATATACGCAAACAATCTAAGTGATTGAATTTTTTCTATTATTTTTTCAGTAGCTTAGTACCTCAAACCAAATCCAAATTGTAAATTAGTTTTTGAAAGGGACAATCATCGAAGGTCTGTAATTTTCATTGCAGAATCAGTCAGGACGATAAAACACAGAAAGCACTCCGGCTAGAGCCTATTTCGTCTGAAGGCCAAAGAATAGTTGAATAATTATGTAAAATTTTTGAATATTTCACATGATTCGTTTGTTCTGATTAGAACATACTAAAACACATTTGGTTGCTGGTGGTGCAGTTCCATGTAGTACATTCAAAGTGTCAGAACTGTCCGTGGTGCATTTCAGGTAGGAGTTACCTATCAACTCGAAAATAACACATTTGATAATTTTTATTACAAACACTTCATGTCTGTCCACATTTCTTTTAGAAATTATTATTTTTTCCTACGATTTGACTCATGTGGAGGTATCAAAAATTCATTGATGTAAGTAGTCAGATCAAATTTAAAAAAATTGGTAAAAGATTGTTCAGATTTTAGGCTCTGTAGTAGCTCTATAGGCATTTTCAATTTCATTGGAAATTTTTCGAACTGAATCAGAGGTATTGCAACTCTTTTCATTAGAAATAATTACAAATAAAAACGTTCGTGTGTTGTGGAAAATAAAGCATGCGAGTTTCATTCATAAAAAAATACTACTGAGCTGAAAGTGGAATTGTACGTGTCTATTATGGTTTCTCACTGCCAGTAAATAATTCGCTTATCAATATATCAATATAACTTGATATAATGGTCATTGATTTGAGTGGCACCAAAAGATTGAGTCACGATGATAAATCAAAGAATATTTCTTGTTTGCATAATTAGATATCCAATTCCTCTTGACTGTGAAAGTAATAGTCGAATCAGGGTTTATTTTTCAAGGCTATCGCACTGACAAATGTGGAGATCAAATTATTTTTGAAACGTCTAATACATTCTGTGAATGCCCGAGTTCTTTTTTAAAATCTTTATTCAAATACGAAACTTCGAAAATACGAAAGATTTATTAAAGTTATCCTAATTATTTGAGAGGTGATTTAGAACTGGCCAGACTAGAATAAATAATATTCTTACGTTGTACGAGGAAACAGCTAGAGAACCCTTTTCAATTTCCTTCGTTAACCAGATGAGTAGCTCTGACATGCCTCAACCCAGCACATGAGATGAAGATACAGCGATATAAATTATTCAAAATTAGGTCACCCTAGCAACGAAAGTTGACGAAATCAAGCGGTTTTCAAAATATTAACGTAACAGTGTCAACACCTAGACGTACTGGTTTCGTTGGTTCATCCTGTATAATTTTCTACGACAGACATTCTTATCAATATAGCGTTGCTACACGTACGAACCGAGTTGATAACCGATGTCACATGAATTCATTTATAAAAAAAAAAGATTATCAATAAAGACTGTCTGTCTATTTGCATACCTAGATACAAAATGTTTTTCATTAGTATATTGTGCTGACCTAAACGAGCAGTCTGAACTTTCCTATGCAAACAAAACAGAATTCAGTATTATCAACACTTCCTTCCTACTACCACTACCACCTAACACATCGTTACTCATCGATACCAATATTTTTAATAACCTTGACTTTGCAAATGTAAGCTTTTCCACATACTCATCACCGTAATTGTTTACTCGATAACACTTATATTAAACGTTGTCTTTGTTGTAATAATTCGAACGAAGTTCGAATAAATTGTGCCACAGAGGTATCAACAATGTGAAAGAATACGCATGTCTGCAGGTGGTCATTCTCAGCCAAATGAAGGATAATCTTCTGTTTAATCACAAGACAAGCACTTGCAATTGGGTCTTCTTGAAAGAACGTTGTACAAATATCTGTCAGATGTAGTTCAATGTCCGTCGTGGTATTAGCCAGGGAAGTAGTTATTTTCTGACAGATATTTGCCTTTAATTTTCCACTTGGTGGAAACGCTTAGAGAGAAGGGTATCCCGTATTCTTTCACATTGTTGATACCTCTCTGGCACAATATATTCGGAATTCGTTCGAATTATTACAGTTTTCTCTTTCCGGAGTCTGTGCTACTTGGGAGTGTTTTGTCTTGTTTCTTGATTTCCCGTACGGATGGCGGTGCGATCAACTTTGTTGTGGATAGTAGTGTCATCCGTGGGGAGATATTAGTTAAACGGTTGATTGATATTCATTTGGCAGGGACAGGACAATTATAATGTTGTCCGACCTACCCTGTCACTGTTGAGAGGCAATAAACCTCCCAGCCAAATGAAGGATAATCTTCTGTTTAATTACAAGACAAGCACTTGCAATTGGGTCTTCTTGGAAGAAAGTTGCACAAATATCTGTCAGATGTAGTTCAATGTCCGTCGTGGTGTTAACCAGGGAAGAAGTTGTTTTCTGACAGATGTTTGCCTTTACTTTTCCACTTGGTGGAAACGCTCAGAGAGAAGGGTACCCCGCATTCTTTTACATTGTTGTCTTTGTTAGAAATATTTGTAGACGAACTATTTAATATCGTCAAGGAAGATGCACACATTCATGGATGGTCTTGAACGTGTATCAAATGACCCTTGTTTTGAGGGTCTGAGAATGCTCAGACTTGCAGACACCTATAGTCTACTTAGTTCCTAATTTTGTAGATAGTGACTCATCGTACATTTTCTGGTTTTTACGGGATTGAAAGTGCGGAGGGGATGTACGAAAGTGGCAAAGTAAAACTTGATTTGAAGCCAAAGTACCTAGCTTATTTCTGTTCTATTTTTCGACCTGCTTCATATGAATTATCAACCGTACAACCGATGAGTCACTATCTACAATTTAGGAACTAGACTATATATCCTGATTTGTTATGAAAATAAGGAAAATTTCTTCTAGGTCATTAACGAATTTGGAATTTGGAGGTCGATGTTAAGGCGAGGTTCTATAGAATAATGTTTTGACTTGCCATTTAACATTTTTTTTCTGGATTCCTAGTATAGGTACCGGTCGAACATCTGTTGCGATATTTTTTTTCACTTGATTGCTATTTTAAATAAATTGACAAGGCTCAAGATTAGTGGTATATAAAATTCCAAATACTGCACACTGTTGGATAGCATATTGGAGAAGCCCTCATTTAACTTGTCCCCACAAAAAAAAAAGTATAGAAGAAACCGTATACAATTTTGTGGTTGATGGCAAATGTGACCAAAATACCCACTAATTCATTCTGAAGATGTTCACGACGAATCTTCTTGACTGGGCCAACTAGTACATTCTACGCTCTATACCATTTTTCATTTAAAATATTAGATTACATCCTTTATTTCACAATGAAGCTGCTTTGAACTTGACACAAAAGTAATTACCCTTTCAAAAGGTTTTATTGCTGTTCAACTCAATGCAAACAGGGTCAATTGACAAAATTGACGAAGTGATAATAGACAGTTTGCTAAACAGTGAAAATCCCGTTATGCAGTTTTCATAGACATTCAAGGCCAAATTCCTAAAGGAATGCGATGATAACATCAGTCATAACACCGAAATTTTTCAAGAGCTTTGCGAAAGAACAAGAGATTATTAGAATGAATGCTATATTATATTCACTTTATTCTTGTTTGATACCAAAGATTTCCTTTTCTATTTTAATAGCAAATACACTATTCCGCATTGCCTATATTTTTCAGTTATCAGATGTGTTTGGATTATTTCCTTAAAGGAATCGGTATCAAATATATTGAGGGGGGTACTTTTGGAGAAAATTCTGATTAGTTCTAAATCCGAAATAATTTATTTTTAGAAATCGCTTACAAATGTATCAGTCTCGGGTCCTGCGCAATTGCTATGGGCTCACACCATACACAATAGGCACCAAAAAGTATGAGTCACAAACGAGAGACTTCAAATAAACATTGTATCATCACAATCTGGGCTTTCCGTATCAGAAACGAATTTAGCTGTGCTTTTGTTTGATCGTTATAAATTATTATTTTTGGGATCAGAGTAATTATTATTGTGCGTTTCGTTCAAGACAGTAGCAGTATTATTTTATATTGAATTATACATCTTTCATCATCATATATTTCTATCAAGGAAAACATTTTCGAAAGCAAATTCATAAACCAATATTGCAGTAGTTGCAAACGTAGTTTATTGGTAGTACTGGTAATTCCTGAAAATAGAATAGGAATTTTTCAAAACATTTCCACTCCTGAACAAACTACTTTTAGTGTTATCGAAATATCGTTGGTAATAGTTTAAATAAATTGAGAAATGTTTACGCTTTGGTGCAAATTTATCGTTTTATCTTTTATCAAGTGAAATCCACTTGATTATCGGATGTCCTCGGGTTTATTGGAATAAAACTATTTTTTTGTATCTCTGTATGTAGGAATTCAAGAGATTTTTGTTTCAGTTTATGATGGGATTATTGCTCTACTCAGCAATGCTATTAACACTGTTGGCTATTTTATGGAAATTGAGTTCTGTAGCGAGGTATTGGATGAAATACACGATATTCGCCTTGGTATGCATCATAAGCGCTTGTGCTCCAATTCCATTGATGTTGCTGAAACCGAGAGATAGTAGAAATGCATTGTAAGTAAAGAATCTAATCAACATTTTATTATTTTGCTTTATTGGGTCGAAAACTCACAATTTTGATCTCGAATGCCAATTGTTTGATGAAAACCTTTACTGAATATCATTTCTTATAAGAATCACTGCTTTAGTAATTATAAATTTGAAATAAATCGAGTCTAAAAATGTTCAAAGGTAATACCACGAGTGCTTAAAATTTTATCGGTGATTTTTTATTTTCCACGAAAACTCTTTTGTTTGGCAAAAATATAAAAACAAACCGATTGATAAAATCACGAGTCCTTTAGGACTAGTGATTTTATCTAAATTCTTTTTTTTTATGTTTTTGCCAAATAAACGTGTTTGGGTGATGAAAAAAAATTATGGATAAAATTTGAAGAACGAGTTATACATTGTGGTCCAACGAAAACTTAACACCTCGATTTTCCGGCTTTAAAATGAAAATGTGGAAAATCGCTCGGACCCGTCAATTTCTAATACGGGGGGGGAACAACTTTTCCGCTGTTTTCATCCCCGTAACTTCAACCCCCTAACGGGGGTGAGCACAACCCCTTGATTTTGAATAGGGATGCGGGGTGTTGCGATACCTCATTTTGAAGATCTCATCGTGTACTATCTGACCGTAAAATTTCACTTCAAAATATCCGTCGATAATGAAATAACAGCGAAAATAGTGAAAGAGGCAATATGGAATTTATCTCGAGAATAGTATTCGTATCCGACGCATTTCAAAGGTATTGAGTCGTTAATTTTTTGTCCAAAAAAGTAGACGGACCTTGTTTTTGTACCTTAGTCTATCGTGAATGTTTAAGAACGGTACAAGTGTGTCAAAGCGATTGTAAATTGGTAGTGGAATTAAAATGGTGTATTCCGTAGAAGAAAGGGTGGAAATGATAAAATTATTTTTCCGAAATAACGACTCTGCGCGCACAACAGCGGCTTTATTTAACGAACGACATCCTGGAAAAAATGTATCCGCTGCTTACGTTGTGCAACTGGTTGCCAAATTTGACGCTACTGGTTCAGTTGGAAACAAAAAGAGGGTGCATGAAAGAGACGAAGCGAGGGACGTGGCTGTCTTAGGTCATATAGCAATGGATCCGACCGTTAGTACTAGGAAATTGCCCGATGTATCTGGTGTTTCACGCACAACAATCATGAGAATCCTGAAACAACATAAATTCCATCCTTATAAGATACGATTGGTTCAGGAACTGAATGAGGATGATCCCGATCGCCGACTCCAGTTCTGTGAAGTGATCAGTGAAATAATTAACGGCAATCAAAACTACATGTTCGATATCTGTATTTCGGACGAGTGTTCATTTTACCTTAACGGCATTGTAAACCGGCATAACTGTCGGTATTGGTCAGATGAAAATCCAAGATTATTTCGTGAGGTGTATACACAGCGCCCCCAAAAATTAAATGTTTGGGCGGGTATATATGGAAATCACATAATCGGCCCTTTTTTTATACCCGGTAAACTCACAGGCCAAATTTATCTCGATCTATTGGAGAACGCTATTTATCCAGCCCTCGTGCAAGTATTGGAGAATGCAGAAGACCATCAAACGATCATTTTACAACAAGATGGCGCACCACCTCACTTTGTTCAACCGGTGCTTCAGTTCTTAGATGACAATTTTCCTCACGCCTGGATTGGAAGAAGGGGACATATTGAGTGGCCACCCAGATCACCTGATCTGGCTCCACTGGACTTTTTTCTATGGGGTCACCTGAAATCCAAGATTTACGCTACCCAGCCTGAGTCACTGGATGATTTGCGAACTCGGATCATTAATGAATGCCGTCAAATTACACCAGAAATCTTGAGTAATGTACGTGAACGTTTTCAGCAAAACTTATATTACTGCATGGAAGTGGATGGTGCCCATTTCGAGCATTTAATAAAGTAATCACAAAAGTACTTACTCTTCCACTACTTTACCTGTCCTTTCGTTATCGATGGATATTTTGGAGCGAAATTTTACGGTCAGATAGTACACGATGAGATCTTCAAAATGAGGTATCGCAACACCCCGCATCCCTATTCAAAATCAAGGGGTTGTGCTCACCCCCGTTAGGTGGTTGAAGTTACGGGGATGAAAACAGCGGAAAAGTTGTTCCCCTCGTATTAGAAATTGACGGGTCCGAGCGATTTTCCACATTTTCATTTTAAAGCCGGAAAATCGAGGTGTTAAGTTTTCGTTGGACCATACTGTATTTGGAAAGGTTATTTCTTTCGCCAATCTGAAAAGTGAATAACCATTCATAATAAGATTTCAGGTGTTGAATTAGCGGGAACTCGGTCGAAATGTTGAAGAAAACCAATTATTAAATTGTCAACGTTTCGAAACTTTATTGTTTCATCTTCAGGGCACTGAAGTATAAACAAAAACATACACATTGAAATGGTATTATAAAAGGTGATTTTGATTAAAACAAAATAAATTATGTAAAATAACAATCGTTGAAAAATAAAACACTTCTGACACTTTACAGAAAACAACAAGGGTACTTACATTTAGGGTGGCTTTCCGGGTTTTAAAAGGGTGAAATAAATAGATTCGACATAAAGTATAAATAAATACACAGGTTCATGAAATACTATGACACATACACAATCGAAGATATGAACAAACTGAACTGTCGTTAAATCGTTTCTTTATATTGTAAAAAAGGCTCGTGAAAGAAATGACCGTCGGGATTGGAAAAAGTTGCCTGCTAATGATTCGGAATCAATGTTTGATTTTTCCTATTAGATTGAAGTATGAGTTCTTTAAATTTTCAATATCTGATCTTTTGTTACCACATTTTGTTCCATGTTTTGTTATTTCAATCATTTCGTTCAAGAGTTTTTTTTTCAATATTGTCTGTTGTCCTAAAATACTGACAGAATTGAAGTCAAAAGTATGAAGTGATGACTTGCAATGTTCTGCCATGCTAGTGGGATTTTTAATTGTTTTCAGCGGATTGTGTATAATTTTACAATCTCTCCTGTCTTCAGTCATCCTTTGTTGTAGATACCTTCCTGTTTGTCCTATATACACTTTCTCACACTCAGCACATGGTATATTGTAAATGATATTGGATTTAAGGTATTTTTTTGTTGTTTTGGTTTTGAGTCTCGTGAAAAAATGCATTTTAACTGTGTTTTAACATTTCATGCTGACTTTTAGATTCTTATTTTCCCAAACCTTGCTTAGTTGAGGTGGCAGGCCTGCTACATGCGGTAATTTGAAATATTTGATGTTCAACGGTGATTTTTCTTTATGTGTATTTGTTCTGTCTGTATATACTAATTTTTCAATCAAAGACTTAGGGTAGCTATTCTCAAGTAGCATCGTTTCAATAAGTTTTAGGTTTTGTTTTTTGAAACTCTCATGTGCTAAGTGTGTAGCTCTGTGTTTGAGGTTAGTAATAATGTTTATTTTATGTGTCATTGGATGAGCAGAGTGGTAGTTAATAAATCTTTCAGTGTATGATGGTTTATGGTACCAATCGGTTATAATAGTGTTATTTGACCTAATCAATAAAATATCTAGAAAAGCAATCCTATCCTTTTTTCCAATTTCTACAGTGAACTGGAGTCTAGGATGATAATTATTGAATATTGTTGATATTCTGTTTTCTCTTTGTATGCATAAAACTATATCATCGACATATCTTTTGAAAAAAATGATAGGAAAATTACATTGATTAAGACACTTATTTTGTAAGTCGAACATAACAATATCGGAGCAAATAGGGGATAAACAATTTCCCATTCCTAGATCGAAAATCTGTTCATAGAATATTTCATTAAAATTGAAATAGCTGTTACTCGTCACAAACTGGAACAATGCGATGAATTCTTCTGGTGGAATAGTGGTATGTGGACTGATTAAGTGCCATTTTTCTTTTATGAGACTAATTACTAGATCTACTGGTATGTTTGTGGAAAGTGATACTACATCCATTGATATTAAAATAAAGTTGTCTGGTATTATAACATCCTTCATTTGATCGACAAGGTCAAATGAGTTCTTTACGTAATAGTAATCTTTTATAAATGCGTGTTTGAGGAGCCAGTCTAAAAATTTGCTTAATTTATATATAGGTGATCCAGTAAAACTTACAATTGGGCGTAATGGAATGTTTTCTTTGTGTACCTATGGTTAGAAATATATTTTAGGAAAAACTCCGTTAGAGCACTTTAGGTTATCACCAATTTTTTTTATCTAGGTATTTTTCATCCACTAGTTTTTGATGAGTTCACTGTTTTTTCTTTGAATTTGATTTGTCGGGTCTTTGTCCAGTGTAATGTAAGTTGAATCATCATTTAGTAGTGATTGGGCTTTTATCAAGTAGTCTTGTTTGTTCATCGCCACAGTTATATTTCCTTTGTCTGCTCTCGTTATTATTATGTTTGTCATATATTTTAGGAATGTGATTGTTTTTTTAGACATGTTTATCAGGTTTTTTCGATCAAACTGAGAGTTATTGGAGAAATTTCTCTTGTTCAGAAAATTTGTGATGACGTTAATAGCGGAATTTCTTTTACTTATTTGTGCGTTTTCATCTTCTATATGTCCTATAACGTATTCTAAATCTATCAAAATATGTTGATAATAAGGTTATTTTTCATTCATTTTGATAATATAAATTGATTATAACGTCTCATATGACCCGGTCAATAAAATTGACGCAGATAACCCTATTTAGTTTTGACAGTTTAATAGTTTACAACGTTTTATTGAGGACCAGGCATAGAAATATATATATTATATACGTATGGCTAGATGGGGAGCAACAAATCCCGGATGGGATGGCAGGCACACTGAGCAACCATGACCGACCGTCCGCGATCGTCCAACAACGAACAAAATTTCCATCACGTGTATTCTTATCGGAAAACTCACACTAAATGATCGTCGGTTTTTAAAGATCATGTTTGAACTCCTATTTGCTGAAAATTTTGGTCAATCTGTGTTTGAAAGTTTTCATTGATCTCTTTTAATTTTTGGTCGTTGCTGGACGGTCGCGGACGGTCGATCCTGGTCGGTCAATGTGATTTCTAGCTTACAGACCGATAACATTCCTGAACGCGTGATAAGCGCATCATACACATACATTTTTTGCTGCTTGGCTGCCTGATACGATGATATTCTCTTGTCTGCGACCATTTCTCTTAACATTGAACAGGACACTTTTTCCGATATCGTAGACTTCTGCCTGTAAGCTGCTTGGAGATTTGCCTAGATTTTCAGAGTAGGTATTTGGTTTCAGGTCCATATACTCCTATTCTAGTTCCTCTTCATCGATCTGTCTACTATTTGATGACATTTCTCTTTGGGCAGTGTCTTTGTCCCAATCACTTTTGGTACTTGGCTTTGTGTTGAATTCTTTCATGCAGTTCACCCAATATAGAGTCATTTCTATAGCAAGATCAAAAAATAATAATAATATTAAATATCACCCCATATGGGCTTATATACTATTTTAGAATTATTATTTACTCAGTCTGCTTTTCAACCCCAAACGAAACTGAAATTGAAATATTTGATTTCAGAATTCCAGCCGCAGGATTAAGGGCTTCACTTAGATTTCTTGGATTGAAATACACCGTAGAAGGTCATGAGAATATTGTGAAAAACAGCGGAAGTGTTATACTAATCAATCATCAAAGTTTTCTGGATCTCATCAGTAAGATAAGATATGGTCTTTATATTCAAGGAATTTTTTGCATTTATTATATTAAAGTAAATAACATTAGATGACTGAATGATATAACGATATCATAATTCATTGAAATATTTCCCCATGTTTTTTTTTTCATGTAACCCCTCTGCGTTATCATTATCAGTATTTTCATAACAAGAGTAAATTTCTTGGCGCATCAGCTTCGAAATTAAATAGATAATACTCCTTTGTTGTGATGCGGGCAACATTTAATCTGAATGATTAGTTAATAAATTATGTAAATAGTACAACTTTATGAAATATCGATTGAACACATCTCTATCATTCATGCATATGCATATACAATTCCTCAAGTAGTTATTTTTTATTATTGATGTTGTTCCTGACATCGCAAACGTTGACAGTGTATTTAAAAAACAGCATTCAACTGGTACCTTGATTAAATTTTTTCTGGCTTCACGATTCAAATGTATATGTATGAGAAAACCAATATTTTGTTAAAATTTCAGTAGTAAATATGAAGAAAAATATTGAAACAGAAGAAAAACTTTACGCTTCTTATCAACCCTTTGTAGGCACCATAAAGCACTATAGTATTGTTCGTAATTTCTAGAAAGTGACTAATATTTTGTACGGTTTTACTATTAATCTAAAGAAGGTCAATAAATAGCACAAAAACTAGCTATAGATTTTAAGAATATTATATTTATACGCCACTGATCCTAGGAAAAAACTGGAAATGTTCAATGAATCTGTATCTAGAATTTAGGAACTCGAGAAGAGGGAACATTTCTCGAAAGTGCCTTTTTCTACGATATATTACAGAATGATTATGTTGACATACGTATAATTTGTTAAGATTTTTAATAAAAAAAAATTAATAGGTGAATATTTTCCAACAAAAGAAGAAACAGAATGCCATCCTCAATCTTTTGCTAGAAGAAACATTGTTGTTTAATGAAACTTTAATTTGAGTATTATCTTAAACGAGGAAAAATATAGAAAAACACTGATATATTTCTGGTCATTGCAGAAAATCAAAAAAAATTGTCAATAATAATTACAAAGTTCATGTTAATGTCTCTAAAAATTATATCAAAACAGATTCAAAGAATATTTGGTAAATTTTGAATAACAAAAAACTTATTCATCAGCAAATGTCTAACAAGACACCACGAGGCAATTTGTAAAGATTGTTCGGAGATTTTCATGCCTTATTTAGTTGTAAAGCAATTGTCCTTGTATAACGTGGATATTTCATTGCAAAATAAAAGTCATAGATGTATTAAACACAATGGACTCTAGAAGATTACTTATTTATTTTTACAAGATTGACTCATGACTAATGAATGAAAAATATACATTCGGTTCTGCTAAATATGCTTTGGCAACTATCTGTATTGAATTGTCCATCTTACAACGCGCTAAGCCTTATACATATAGCCACAGTAAACTTTTTTTAAAGATTCGCGATTCTTGTTTCAGTACAGTTTCGAAGATTAATTGTTTCGCTCGCATCTAGATAGGCGAATCTCGATGATGTAATACACTTTTTTGAACAACGCGGTACGACAGGCCTGGCCCCAGGCTCGTTACAGTCTATTTTCGAACCGATACTGGGATATAATACTAGTTTGACAATGTAAAGTAGGTGAAGCTTCTGGTGTACATCCAGAAAAATTACACAAATTTTCAATTGACTCCATAATTCATATATTTATATCATCATTCAATGTTATGTCTTCAACAAATGATTAGTCTTTCTTATTTGATTTTATTATTTGTTTTTCACTCTTATATTAATAATTTCAATAACAATCATGTTTTATTCAAAAACAACGAGGAAAGAAACTGCTTTTATCTCATAGTTCCGTCAGATAATTTTTTTCGTCTATGTATTTTTTTCCTTTGATTATTTATTTTTTTTCATAATTTTCACTGATATTATACACTTATTGTTTGAATGATTTCTTCAACCTGCCAGGAAAACTCTAACTGTTGATTATTTTCAGTTTTGGCTTATATTTGGCCTATAATGCCTAACTGCACTGTAATATCCAAAAAGGAAATATTCTATTTGCAACCGTTTGGTCTAGCTTCTTGGTTGTGGGGAACCATTTTCATCGATAGGGTGAAACCCAAAGATGCACAGAAGGCTATCAATAAAACAGGAGAAACAATCAAGACTGAAAAGGTAATACGAAACTTCAACTGTCACAGACAATATATTGAAAAAGTCTGATAATTATCAATAATAGAATTGATGAATAAACTACAAGAATTCCTAATCTATAGATTTTTGAATGATCAGTAATGAGTTATCCAAATAAATAAGAAAATTTACGCAAAAATCAAGAATTTATTGAAGATGTTCTCCATATTTGAATATTCACACCTTTTTTGAGAACAGACAGTATTTGAGTATTGCTTGTTGTGAAATACCAATCAGTTAAATAATTTCAAAATTGATTTTGTTTGCTGTCGATATTGTAAATACTTTTTATACAGACCCTTGCCAAAAATTATATTCATTTAAAGTTCAAGCCGAACGTCCTTTGTCTCCTGAAATATCTAACCAGATATACAATTTTAAGAATTTCATAAATCTGAAGGGTCAGACGAAGCCCATATTTATACCGTTTACATTCTTGTCCCGTTGATGAGACGTTAGCAAACAGGTCACCAGAGCTGAAAACTTCATGACTTATCAGACTCAACTGTTTGTATCTGCTCCAATGTAAGGAATGATTAGTTATAACAGATTCGGCACTTCTTATTTTTCACAACGGGCTCAATATCTCCCAGAGCACAAGGTAGCATCGGTGTCTCGTTCTAGTCGTCTATACCATAAGAGTAGCACCAAGGTAGTATGCCTGTGGATATAGGCTGAGACTGCATAAGCTTTACAGGCTGACAGCAAATGCATTAAGCTAAGTTTACATGCATCCGAATTTTCGGTTTTTCGTAGGTAATTTACAAGAAATGTCACTTTTCCGTACGAATGATATTTTGAGAGGTTTTCATTTGTGCGAAATGTCTTCACGGAATAAATGAAATATTCAACGTCAACCCCCTAATTTACCATCCATTCTCTCAAGTAAATTCCTCAGCTTGTTAATTAAGTTGTTGTAATTGCCATGAAATTTTCGTAGTTTGAAAATAGGTCTCGTCCGAAAACGTTTGGGAGCCCTTTTTCTTTTTTTCTTCAATTAAAAAGTCCAATACGTTAACAAAATCAGTAAAATATAAAATATTACGGCTGTTCTTATCCTTATATTATTAATCATGAGATTACTGTCCATATTTAACATTTAAATTTTCAATATGCCTGGAAACAAACATACATAACCGCACTGATCATTGTTTCCCTTTAAAATTTCGGCCAAGTTGACTTTATTGCAACTTCTTGATTTTATTCGTACCATCAGTTAAAATTTGCCGCCACGAAATATATTTGTACAGCTTTTGACAGATTTCGTACTAAAAACGAATAATTCGTTTATATGAAAACTTAGCTTTATGGTTTCAGCTACCCCACGACACGCTCTGCATCTAATGTCAAGGACCTCTGTACCCATCAAGCAATTATGGTAGACCTGAGTCTTAAAGACATTGGCCTGACAGGTCATTATCAGAGTTATGTTGCGAAGATGCTGAGAGTAGGCATATGGTCAGACTTCTAGACTCCTACCTAGTTGATAGGGCTTTCAGGGTCAGAATCAAGTGTACCAGCTAGGCAATGAGTCCGGTCGAAGCGAGTATGCGGCAGGAATCCTGCCTGTAACTACTTTTGTACTCGCTATATACTCACCTGGATGGCGCGTGACAAAATAGGGTACATCCGGGAAAAATTGAGCTCATAAACTTCACTAAGAAGAGGAAACGTAGTAACGGTACCTAGGAGTACAATTGGACAGGAGACAGGAGTAAAACGGACATACCCGTTGATAGCGAGGAGTTCCTGACTGTTGAGGAAAAACGTTGATCTACAAACAGGTCATCAGGCCATCGATGACCTACGCCTGTTCAATATTTCGCATCCTTCTCGTGTACCAGATGGTACGGCTGGAGAGGCTACCAAAAAAAGTACTTCGTATCGTCACATACGACTAGTCGCATTGCATGAGATGGTTAACGTCGAGACGATCACTGAGTACATGAAAAAGATCGCAGATAGATTCAACGTACAACATATTCTTGGAAGATCTCTGTTCAGGGACATCACCAGGATCAGAAGCTACCATGACGCCCCGAGAAAGTATCAGGAGTTTATATACCAGGCGCTGGACCTGTTCCATGAGCGACTGAAAGATGACAAGGAAATGAGGTTTATGTCTAAACCGGTTTTTTCTGAGTTTTTCCGGGACATGCGCAGATGATTCCATGTATTTAATACCAGGGAACTGATGCTAGAAAACAGTCCACGTAACAACCCAGCATAACTTGGAGGATGCAGGAAAACAGCCAAGCTGACTTACGTGCATATGGTCCACATAACAACGTGGGGTCTGTCTCCGGACAGATGTGGGACGACTTTGCCCGGCCCCTGGAAACAAGAGGGCAGGACTAAAGCCTCTCACTCTGAAAGTGGTTGAAACCCGAATTTACTCCCCACCCTGTGGTTGTAGCTATATATGTCTTTCATTTATTTATATGTTTGTCAAAGTTTTTTTATATATATTTAATATTATTAAAAGATTTTTTTGGTAATTTTCATAACTACTTCCTGCTCCACCAATTTGGTCAGCTCCCTAAAAAGTTTCTTTATCAGATTCATGCACCTAACAGGTATAACAGAACGGTTGTAGGAGAGAGTAGTTGTTTTGCGTTGGGTACTTGCCATTGTGTAACCTCTATTGTATAGGTTTATGCGAGAGTCCGAATTGTTGACTATTTAGATCTTCTTTTTTCTTTTCTAGGCCCGAGTATTAATGTTTCCGGAGGGAACAAGAAACAGTGGCAAAAAACTGTTGTCATTCAAGAAAGGTGCTTTCCACTTAGCCGTAGCATCCCAATGCCCTATACAGCCTGTTGCTGTTTCGAGATATACATTTTTGGGAAAATATAGATTTGACTCAGGTTGGTGAATTCTTCAAATCAATACATTTTTTGAAAGATGGTGGTGATGCTGCTCAGGCTAGAGCAGACTGTCGTTTCATAACGAATGCATCACCAGTGACAGGTATATTGTTAACAGGTTCTCATTTATTTGTAGGACACGTGAAGATAAGAATCCTTCCACCGATTTCAACAGAAGGTTTCAACAATGAGGACATTCCCAAATTGATTGATGAATCGTACCGAATTATGTCAGAAAACGTTGATCAAATATCAGACCAGCAAAATGGCTTGAGTGAGAAGCTCAAAGTCAACTGATTCCTCCTTCTTCTCTGAACGTCAGGATTAATTATCGAATGTTCAAAAAAAGAGGGAAAAATCTACTCAATATTTGAGTAATTAGTATTTGTTGAAGATATTTTTGAACTGTTCAACTATCCTCTATTCTAGTTATGGTTCTGGCCGATATGTGATTTGTTAAACTATTCATAGTCATGAAAATATTGTAATAGTTATATTTATTATACATTTTTGTTATACTCAGTGACTTTATTCAGTTTTGATAACCTTAAAAGATAAATAAAAGTTGTTGTCGCATCTATAGCATCCGAGTTAGGAAAAACAAATTCTACAAAGAATATCATTTTCTTCAAGTTTTTTCCCAAGAGTGGGTACTACAACTTAGCTAGATTAAATGCAGAGAGAAGTAAAATTGGACACTAGAGAAGTTCTGTTCTTCAACAACACATGGTGCTGTCTGAGGATAAATTTTTTGAGAAAAAAAATGGAGAAAACCTCGTATCGATGTCTGTAATCGTTTCAGGGTTACAGGGTAATTTTAGAAAAGTTGCATCTACTAATTTTCTGTGAATTTACCTCACAAACACTTGTTTCACTGGCCACCATTCTATTTTACGCGAAAAGTTTAGTTTCCTTTATTACGGAAACTGTAGTTGACTAACACCTATTTTAATAATTCGAACGAAGTTCGAATATTTTTGCCAGATAGGTATCAACAATGTGAAAGGATACGGGGTACTCTTCTCTCTAAGCATTTCCACCGAGTGGAAAATTAAAGACAAACATCTGTTAGAAAACAACTACTTCCCTGGTAAATACCACGACGGACATTGAACTACATCTGACAGATATTTGTACAACGTTCTTTCAAGAAGACCCAATTGCAAGTGCTTGTCTTGTAATTAAACAGAAGATTATCCTTCATTTGGCTGGGAATGACCACCTGCAGACATGCATGTTTCGAGGTTTATTGCCCCTCATCAGTGACAGGGTAGTCCGGACAACTTTATAATTGTTCTGTCCCTGCAAAGGGTACCCCGTATTCTTTCACATTGTTGATACCTTTCTGGCACAATATATTTGAACTTCGTTCGAACTAATATAGTTTACTCTTGCCGGAGTCTGGGCTACTTGGGAGTGTTTTGTCTTGTTTCTTGAGTTTCCGTGTGGATGACGCTGCGATCAACTTTGTTGTGGATCGTAGTGTCATCCGTGAGGAGATATTAGTTAAACGGTTGATTATTTTTCATTTGGCAGGGACAGGACAATTATAATGTTGTTCGACCTACCCTGTCACTGATGAGAGGTAATAAACTTCGAAACATGCATGTCTGCAGGTGGTCATTCCCAGCCAAATGAAGGATGATCTTCTGTTTAATTACAAGACAAGCACTTGCAATTTAGTCTTCATGAATGAACGTTGCACAAATATCTGTCAGATGTAGTTCAATATCCGTCGTGGTATTAGCCAGGGAAGTAGTTGTTTTCTGACAGATGTTTTCCTTTGTTTCCACTTGGTGGAAACGCTTAGAGAGAAGGGTACCCCGTATTCTTTCACATTGACACCAATTGATTTAAAAAATCGCACTTCCATCACCATATGATTTATAATATATTTTACATCGTTACTTTTTGGTATGCAACCACATAATTTTAAGGGGCGCCGTTAGTGTCAAAAGTAGTTGTCCCCATATATTTTATTTTTACTCAAATATATTTGTTGATGACCATATATTTATTAGTTGACACCAATATATATTGAAGCCTAACAAATATTTCCATTTTAGCGTTCATTCATTCATAAATATATCGTCAAAGCATAATAGCAGTGAAGAGCAATATATTTATTACTTGTTACCAATCCATATATAAAAATGAGCTTTTGAGTACCACCACTAGATAGCGCCATGTAACCGATTCATGCCATTTCTTGGCAACGCGTCCGCTATGTTGAAAATAATCGAAAGATTGATCAAGTTTTCATCATTGCTTTTCTTCAAAAAGTATGAATGCAATGCTTATCAACATAACAGGATTGCAAAACAAATTATATTCCAAAACATGATGTGAGCGCCACCTAGTGGTGGTAATCGAAAGCTCATTTGTATAAATGGATTGGTATCAAGTAATAAATATATTGCTCTTCACTGCTATTATGCTTTGACGATATATTTATGAATGAATGAACGCTAAAATGGAAATATTTGTTAGGCTTCAATATATATTGGTGTCAACTAATAAATATATGGTCATCAACAAATATATTTGAGTAAAAATAAAATATATGAGAACAACTACTTTTGAAACTAACGGCGCCCCATATAATTTAGCCAAGTCAACCGTGAATTGCCCACCAATTGCCCGTTACAATGTCCGTGCTTTCTCATACAGTATCAGAAAGAATTTATCTTGGGTATCATGATGTACTGAGAGCGTAAAGAATAATATAATAATAATAATACTCCCTCATAAACACTCGTTGATTGTACCCAAAGGCATAGCCTGTGCGGGTATAAGACGGCTATTATTATTATTATTTGCCGTGGCGCTCTGGGACGACTTACTGGTTTTTATTTGGTGGCGTATTCACTTTTCAGCTGTAGGAAAACCCGGAAAACCTACAGCACCACCTCGGGTGGTCGGTGTGCACTCCAAGCTAGCACTAGACGAGATTGTCACCTAGACAGCTCACAATACACTTGCTTTTCAACAAGGCACGTGGTCGCCTATCGATCCGATATATAGCAGATGAGAAATATTCTCTTGTACCTACATCAGGCTCGAACCGACTATCGCTATGCTGGAGTTTCGAACGGCCTGTGCATTAGACCGCTGATCCACCGACCACACATATAGAATAGCTTGCTAAATGTTGAGAGAACATTCTCGTAGTCAGTTAAAGAATCGAGTAAGGTTGATTATGTAGAATTAAAATTTATCTTGGATATTACGGTTCAATGAGAGCGGAAAGAATAGCGTGCTAAATATTGAAAGAGCATTACGATTTCTCCTATAATAGCCGGAAGAAGAGAAAATGACTTGTCGTTCGACGTCACTAACCAGAGAGTCGGGTGGGGTGACGGGAGGGGAGAACAGCATTGCGTCTCTCTTGATTATGTGGTATTATGATATAATTGTGTTCCTTGTTACTCTTCTAGATTTGCCTTTACCTAGGATATATTTTTACCGATACCGTTGCCAAATTGTGGATGTATAATGTAACCAAACGCATAGATTAAATAAGACCAGAAATATCATATAAAGTATCCAGGGACATCGTGAAATATTGTCTTCGGTCGTAAATACATACCCTAAAATGTAGGTTAAAAAAGATCCTTCGATAAATAAACACTTGTAAGATTATTTTAGGTATTGCAGATTGAAAAGAAAATCTCGTAAACAGGGACATTTCAGAGATAAATATTTATTTAGGGTAGATATGTTGAAAATTATGTGAGAGGCAAGATATCTTAATAGGTGAACTACCTCCGATTCTTCGAAATTCGTTGAGTCCTTCAAAATAACCGGCAGTCGTAGTGAAACACTCCAGATGTGATCTTTTAGTTAATTATCTGGTGTTGTGTGAAGGGTAACCTTTCATAAGTCTTCTGGTTTCAACTCTGATTTAATGAGGAATAACTTGATTTTCCGTACAAATTATTCAGTTTCATAAACAAATCTTTCGGATTCTTATGGAAAGTTGATTCTTCCAATCATGAATTTTGATTTAACAAGATTATTGTTTTATATATCCATAAGATGTTAGTAACTTATTTTGCCTCATTTATATTTCTTCATGATCAGTTCTTGTTATATTTTGATATCAGTTTCAATAACAATTATTTGCTGAGTGTCCCTTATTAAATCTTTAATTGTGATTATTTTGTTAATTAATTTAGTATAAATATTTACGTGTTGTTGAATCCTGTTTTTCATTTATAAAAGTTCATACACGGGCTTTTCTAATCTTGATGTTGATAACATAAATGCCAAGAGTTGGAATCCAAGAAAGTATTAACTTTGCAAATGTAGTAAATTTTTCGATGAGTTCCAATTCCATCCTGTGAAGAGGAAAAGTAACAGCAAAGCATCCAAGGGAGGCAAGACGACTAAGAAACTAAGGTGAGATAAAAGTTTTTAAATCTGTGAGGTGTAATTCTATTTTCTTGACAATAAGAGCCCAACGTTCCCATATATTTAATAACATTAACGATTCCGCTCGGTCGTATCTAATGTGACAAAATGCTATTCAGTTATAAAGTAGCTTTTGTTTTAATACGATTTTAGGCGAGAACTTTGAAATACACATTAGTCATTAATGTTCGCCGGGAGTAGAAGGGGTTTTTTGTTGAATAAGAGTCTTGCAACAAGATGCTTATGTCTTTTTAATTCGGAAGGTAGAACTAAGTATAATGGTAATTGTTGACAGATTATGTTTTGAAATTTAGTATCAACGCAAGACTGAAAAAAATATATTCACTGATATACCTATTATCGCCAAATTTCATATTTTGAGATAGTACGCGTGAAAATAGAAATGAAATATTCTGTCTCCGTTAGATTAGTCTGGTCAGGTTGGATCAGCTAATACTTTATGCATATTCAACTAACAATAATTATTTTAACTTTTCTGTCCGTAGACGTAGTTTTCCAAGGGAGTTTGCCCTTCTTTTGTTTATTTACTAACACGATTTATTTCCAATAATAAAGCCCGTGCCATGCATACAAACACATTCATTTTAAATTCAATTCAAATTCGGGATTATTATCAACTGTTGAGTGCGCAGGGCAATAGGTTAAAGAATATCAATGATACTTTCTAGGTAGACGCTGGTTTATTGGCACTTCCGATTTTTTTTAAGTTTTCGTCATCCACAAGGATATCCATAAGAAATTGTTCAAAGATATCCAAGAGATATGTTTTGGGATGACTAAAAGATGTTATTGAGGAATATCCATAAGACATCATTAGGGGATATCCATATAAGATATTCATGGAAATAGGCCCGCACACGTCAATCTCAATATTGAATAACGCACTATACAGGGTATGGTGTGTTAGAATCTCAGTACAATGATGGTTATTTTTAAAACAGATCACTCAGGGAATGAATATCTTAGGAAAAAAATAAGGAAAAGGGAAAATACTGTTCAAATATATTGATATTGAAAATTGTTCTTGTACTCAGTATTCTCATTTTATATTCTGTTCGGATATTTGAAGCGTTCTGTGAAATATCTTCAAACGGATATCAATTCCAATCTCATGGATGTTCATTATAAAGTCAACTCAGATTACGGACTACGGTCCAGCAAAGAATTATTTTCATTAAAATACAGTATGTGTACATTGAACTCATTGAAGAGAGAACAAAACATCGATATTAAGGTAAGAGTCGCTATGTTCTGGAAATCACTGTAGATTTATACCTCATCTACGCACGCACCATGCTTATTTGAAATGCGTTATCTAGGTCTAGAGACCTAACAGTCAATAAACAAACGCACGTTCTCCTTCTTCCGCACACGCACAATAGTCAGCTAGCTCAATTCGAGTAATCTAATAATAGATCGTGACTTACCACATTTTAGTGATACTAACAGTGCGAGCGTTTTTAGTGTTTGCTGTTTCAAGAGATCGGTATTACAACAAAGGCGAATGAATCTATCTGTCAGTACCTACTTATGCCTACGAACTAAAATTTAATACTTGTGAGTACATAATTAATTGTTGATTTCAACCAGTGAATCGGTAAATCGTCAGGATATATCTAAGGATGGTATTTTTGCCCATCACTACATACATCGGTATACGGTATAAAAAATTCGGAATGGGTACTTCATTCACTAGTATTAAAGGAAGGTAGCACGATGAAAGCAGGTACATTTTATTTATTCAGATTGAAAAATAAACAGTCAACTAGGGAACAGGCACAGATATATTCGATGGAGAAGAAGCGTGAATATATGAATCGCGACGAAGCGAAGCAGTGGCGCATCGAGGGGGGCTTTGGGGCTACAGCTCCCCCCATGCCGCCTGTACTACCGTTAATAATTAATCGCCCGTTGGCATATAGATATGTGATCTACATCTGGTGGAAGGTAATTTATGTAACATAAATTGGGTATTACTTACTAATTGTGATAAAATGAAATTTATCATAATTCTGAAAAGCTCAATTTATACCAGTTAAGATATAGTATTAAACTTTCGTGCTTGCATCTTTCTTTATTTTTTGTCATGATTATTTAATAAGGCAAAAAATAAACTGTTCGTTCTTGACAGCTAGCAATGCTAGCATGACACAATGGCAAACTCACATTGGATATTATGTTCCGTTAAGACGAAACCATATATTCACCCGTCCAAATTCTGCATTTTTTCTAAGAACAAATTGACTGCTAGACATGCCGCAATAGAGTTTTCGCAAATTCAGACAATCCACGTTACAAAAAAAACACAAAATTTGGATCACATTGTACTATACGGGTGGTCGGTAGACCAGTGACTAAAGTATCAGGTTTCTGAAGATTCTGGCTCGCATCAGACAGACGTTCACGGCCTCAGTAAGCGGCAATAATCTTTTTTCTCAAGTACATAGATCTCTTTAGACGGCCACATGCCATGTTGTGAAGCAAGTGTGATCTGAGTTGTTGAGATGCCAATTCCGACGTCTGGTGCTAGCTTGGACTGCGCACCGATCACCTGGGGTGGTGCTGTAGGTATTTCTAGTATTCCTACAGCTGAAAAGTGAATAGGTACACCACCAAAAACACCAGTAAGTCGCCCCGGGGCGCAACGGAAATTAATTATAATAAATGTCCTCTAGTAGCATTTGGGAGAGTGTATTATCATTTTTATACCTCATATGAGGTCTGTGACTGTAACACACTTGTTTCTGTGATCTGCTCGAACCCAGGCTGAAACTTTTGTTTTAATTTGCATTCATCATATAATTTTTAAGTTATCATGGAAGAAAATAAATGAACATATTATAGTGTTCGTCAGATATTCCGCAAAAGAACAGTTTAGGAAGATTAACAATCTCGTTAGGAAAATGCGGGAAAGGTCCTTGCAACTTTCCATTAAGTGGCACCGAAGATTGCCTTTAAATTTTTTTGTGCTTATAAAATATCATACCACAATACATACCTACCTAACAATCACCAACTACTTTGAACTGATGTACTTGAGATCAAAAAGAATATTTATGAAGAAGGTAAAATAGGCCAAAAAACAAATAAAAAAGTAAAAAAACAAACTTTTTATAAATCAATCTAATAACGAACCCACAAGAAATTATACATTCACCTAATGGAGTCCCAACAAAAGTTGAAAGAATTTTTCAATTCACTTGGGTTCGCTGATGATTGGCAAGAAGTATGAAATCGGTGCGTAGGTCTTTCCCCATTTGAATTCAAAAATAATTTTACCTTCAATAGTTAAAAAGCATTGCAAAGTAGTTTTTGTAGAAACTTTTGCCAAGAATCAAGCAGATATAATTGAACAGTCGTAGGGCAGTAGTTGTTTTTTGTTGGAGTCTTGCCAACGTTTATTATACCCATTATATGGGTTGCAGCAAGACAATTGGATTCTGGATTATGTAATCCATTTGGTCTTCTGGCTACTAATATCAACTTTTTCTCATGCAAACTTCTCTAATTAATATTTAAAAGATTCCTATATTTTGTGGTTTTTCAAATATTGGCTATTTTTGAGTTAACTTTTTTTACTTTTTCTGAGTTTTTTGTCTTTGTCGATCGACTTGAACTTCACAGAGTATATATACTAATTCCATCATTTTGAATCGATTGGCGTTCGCAGAATTGCTCTATCTTCAACCGTTCTCGAGTTGAAAGTTCACATAAAGTTGAAAGAGGTCATTACTCTCCAAAATTTTGTTTTTGTAATTTTCCTATTCAGTTTCGTGAAATACACATTTTTTTATGTGCACACTTATACGCATATACAATTTCAAGCAAAACTAATGATTTTCAATTTTTCATGATCAGTCTTTTTTCGAGCATATTTTTATTTTCCTTGATCGACTCAAAATTCACCGAGTATACTAATTCCATCTTTCTGAATCGACTGGCGTTCGCAGAATTAACCTATCTTCAACCGTTCTCGAATTGAAAAGTTCACATAGAGATAAAAGAGGTCATTACTCTCCGAAATTTAGTTTTTGTGATTTTTCTATTAATTTTCGTGAAATTACACATTTTTTTATATGCACACTTATACGCTTATACAATTCCAAGCAAACTAATGATTTTCAATTTTTCATGATTTTTAGAGGTCTATCCCTTAGACTTTTCTCAAATATTTTTCTGTTTTCCTAGATCGGCTCAAAATTCACCGAGTATACTAATTCCATCATTCTGAATCGACTGGCGTTCGCAGAATTGCTCTATCTTTAACCGTTCTCGAGTTGAAAGCTCACATAAAGTTGAAAGAGGTCATTACTCTCCAAAATTTTGTTTTTGTAATTTTCCTATTCAGTTTCGTGAAATACACATTTTTTTATGTGCACACTTATACGCATATACAATTTCAAGCAAAACTAATGATTTTCAATTTTTCATGATCAGTCTTTTTTCGAGCATATTTTTATTTTCCTTGATCGACTCAAAATTCACCGAGTATACTAATTGCATCTTTCTGAATCGACTGGCGTTCGCAGAATTAACCTATCTTCAACCGTTCTCGAATTGAAAAGTTCACATAGAGATAAAAGAGGTCATTACTCTCCGAAATTTAGTTTTTGTGATTTTTCTATTAATTTTCGTGAAATTACACATTTTTTTATATGCACACTTATACGCTTATACAATTCCAAGCAAACTAATGATTTTCAATTTTTCATGATTTTTAGAGGTCTATCCCTTAGACTTTTCTCAAATATTTTTCTGTTTTCCTAGATCGGCACAAAATTCACCGAGTATACTAATTCCATCATTCTGAATCGACTGGCGTTCGCAGAATTGCTCTATCTTTAACCGTTCCTCAAGTGAGTTGAAAAGATCATCTAGAGTTGAAAGAGTTCATTACTCTCCAAATTTTTTTTTTGTAGTTTTTCCATTCATTTTTGTGGAATTCCAATTTTTTTTTGTATGCACACTTATCCACATAGATAATTTCAAGCAAAACTAATGATTTTCGATTTTCATGATTTTTAGGGGTCTACCCCTTAACCACTTCTCGATTAAATTTTTGTACGACTCAAAATTCACCGAGTAAACTAATTCCATCATTCTGAATCGATTGGCGATCGCAGAATTGCTCAATCTTTAACCGTTCTCGAGTTGAGAAGTCCATCTAGAGTTCGAAGAAATCATTACTCTCCAAAATTTTGCTTTCGCATTTTTTTTATTAAATTTCGTGAAATTATAACTTTTTTTATATGCACACATATGCGCATATGCAATTTTAAGTAAATCTGACGATTTTATATTCTTCATGTTTTTATGGGTCTGCCCCTTGAAATTTTTTTTGAGTTATTTTTTGTTTTCGTCGATCGACTTGAAATTTACCGAGTATACCAATTCCATTATTCTGGATCGATTGGTGTTTGCAGAATTGTTCAATCTTTAATCCTTCTCAGTTGGAAAGTTTATTTGGAGATGACAGGGAAAGAAATCATATTCCTGATCATTTTCGTTATTTCGTTATTCCGCCATCAAAAATAACACAGAAAAGAAAAAAAATATCAGCATATAGTCGTTCATTGTAAAATAATGGTTCACTTTTGGAACCACCATCCTTAGTGGTACACTATTTCAACGACTGCCCTTCAAAGCGTTGACTATCGGGAGAAAAATGTATGGTATGAGACAAAAAAATCACGATGACGAATACATTTTTTGATAAGACATGGAGCCTGAGACATTTTTTTTATCTTGATAGTAATTGTCCCACAGTATTCAATAGAGACAATATTCAGCTTAGATCATTTTTACATTACACTCTAAAATTCCTATCAGATTCTTATCAATTGAATACCACGACGATAAAAATTAGGTGATACAAAATATTTGGATTCACTACTTATTTTTTTGTCAACTGATTCGGTAAAGATAAATTTTGAACTACGGTTTAAAGTATATTCTACCTAGTCGTACCAAATTAAATACTCTTTAACCACATTTTGGATCTGATCAACTTGTTGAACGAAGCCATGCGATTTTCAGAACTGGAAATGTGGCTGTACACAATTGTATTGTTGCCGACTTGCACAGTTCTTTGGAAAACCAACTCTGCAGCCAAATGTTGGATGAAGTTTATTATTTTCACTGGTTGCTGTATTTCATCGTGTACTATGATTCCCCTATGGTTGCTACGACCGAGAAATAGCAAGAATGCATTGTGAGTAGTCAATAAATTTACTTTTTATCCGAAAATTCTGAACAATAATATATGCAAAGTAAAACACTCGGAATACTGAAAAAAATCAATACATGTTTGATATTTTCAAAAATTGTTATAGTCATAAACGATGTATCTGTCTTAATTTTTGATATTATAACTATTGCTATCATTTTTGTTTATTGTTAGATACTTTAAACTCTCTAAGCCATAATAACTAAATCTTTTTAAAACAACAAAACATCGTATTTTTTCAAGTACCTATGAACGATTTCTCAGAATTAATAAAATAACTCCCGAGTTCCAAAACGTACTTGAGAAAAATACTATGAAAATAATTGAAATAAACAATTTCAGCTGATAAAAAAATCCAAGAACCGCCTTGCAAATATAGCTCTACATCAGTCAGTCATGACGCATACCGGTAATAATTTCTGTGAATTTGAAGATAAGATAAAAATGATCCTCGATATGTATTTGAAAGGATATTTGAACTAGTTGCCAATAGAAAAAACGCAAACAAATATGCTAATGTGAACTACCTAGTAAACGCTTTATTCCCCCAGACACCTAGTGTTTTCAATAAATTCGGTTAGTAACATAAATAATAGTTATTATTATTTCTAAACAGTAAAGATATAAGATTCAATCAATGCCTGCAGTTGGAATAAAAAAGCCAAGCCAAGGCTATTAAATCAACCGTGGCAATAAATTTCTTCAATCTGTCACTGATCTTATCTATTTTTTCTTTCATATCGATCATCAATTCACTTTTACTCTCTTTCAGAATTCCATCAGCTGGTTTCAGAGCTGTTTCTAGGATTCTGGGACTAAAATACTCAATAGAAGGCAAAGAAAATATAGTAAGAGAGAGCGGAAGTGTAGTTCTGATAAATCATCAAAGCGTTCTTGATCTCATAGGTAAGTAAGATCAGGCTTCATTCAATTAGTAGGTACTGAGATTATCTTCATTGTACAGAAGGAACAAAAAATGGCGATTCCACTACTATATTCGTGTTCTGATAAATATGTCTTGCAGTACTATCCCATCTTTGGCCGGTACTACCGAAATGCACAGTAATCTCAAAAAAAGAAGTGATGTACTATCAACCGTTTGGTCTAGCTTTCTGGTTATGTGGAGCGATTTTTATCGATAGAGCGAAGTCCACTGAAGCACAGAGTGCTGTGAACAAAACTGGAGCCATAATCAGAAAAATAAAGGTTAGTTCATATACTCTGTAAGTAGGCTAACTGAAGTGTTAAAATGGTTGTTTTTTTGGTAAAGACACAAGTCACAACTTGTGAAACCGCTCTTGGGTGATTAGACTGCTTTTTTAAAATTACGTTATTCCGTTGAGAGGCGGAGGTGTTTTAGCTAGCGGGGGTGGGTGCGGAGGCGAGGCGGAGGAGAAGGTTAAGAAGAAGGAATAGAATCAATAGGAGGCGGTGGCGGAGGCGGAGGCGGAGGCGGAGGCGGAGGCGGAGGCGGAGGCGGAGGCGGAGGCGGAGGCGGAGGCGGAGGCGGAGGCGGAGGCGGAGGCGGAGGCGGAGGCGGAGGCGGAGGCGGAGGCGGAGGCGGAGGCGGAGGCGGAGGCGGAGGCGGAGGCGGAGGCGGAGGCGGAGGCGGAGGCGGAGGCGGAGGCGGAGGCGGAGGCGGAGGCGGAGGCGGAGGCGGAGGCGGAGGCGGAGGCGGAGGCGGAGGCGGAGGCGGAGGCGGTGGCGGAGGCGGAGGCGGAGGCGGAGGCGGAGGCGGAGGCGGAGGCGGAGGCGGAGCGAGAGCGAAATCATTCATATATGTATCGGTCCTTGGAAAAACCGGTTCAATCCCTACTACAGTTAAAACAGAAATCGACGTTTTGTATTTGCTCTTTATTCATTATTATTTTTTTGAACAAAACTAATTGATATAATTTCAGTATTGTTATGTTTGTATGGAATTGAGCGGTATTTCTGAATTCATTTGGAACATGCTAGCGCATGACAATAATGAAAATTTTATAGAATTGCCATCATTGCCAAAATCAATTCACATTTTTCCATATATTTCAGGCTCGAGTTCTCATGTTTCCTGAAGGAACAAGGAACAATGGAAAACAACTATTGCCATTTAAGAAAGGAGCATTTCATCTGGCTGTAGCTTCTCAGTGCCCTATTCAACCGATTGCAGTCTCGAGATACACCTTTTTGGGACCTAACAAATTCGATAGTGGTGAGCTTTCAAGTAATCAAAATTACCAAATCATAATGACAAGAAATTCTTTTCATTCAGATGAACAAAATAGTAAATTGCTGTTAGAAAATCTCCGTGCTTCATCATCTCTTTATTTTCAAATGTAAACGCCAACTTATGAAAATTTAATTACCTTCATTCCGTTTTATGTTTAAGAATTTTGTAAGTGCAAGGTTGCTCTCAGTAGATTGCGGTAAATGCTTCTTCTCAAATTTTTGTATCTTGATGATTTTCTCTAAAAGTGCCGTCTAATGATGAAGATACTTAAAAAAAATGGACTAATGATAAAAGTTCAAATTTAATGTACTATCAATGTTTATTAAAATTTTGTATTAGATGATTTGATTTGGCTACAATTCGTACTATGACGTACTTCATATCCAGTATCTATGGCGTCAAACACATCAAATAACACTGATTTTCTTGATTTATAAATCAAAATTTATGATATCCTTATAGCCATAATCACTTATTTTTCAGGTGAGATAAAAATTCGAATACTGCCTGCTATTCCAACAGAAGACTGCAACGCTGAAGATATTCCTAGGCTCATTGATGAAGCATATAAGGTTATGTCAGAAAACGTGGATGAACTTTCCACGTCTTTTGTTGCACATAAAGACAAGAAAATGAGTAAACTGTGAAATGTGTTCCTCATAATGAAGCTTTGAAACTGCCGTTTTTTCGAAATATATTTTCTTATAATTGTTGTGTTATTTCAGGTGGTGTGGAAAGGAAACTGATGGTCATTTGAGAAAAATTGGTCTTTTAGTACGGTGCTTAAAAAAATACTCTTTTTGTTTCTTGAAACAAGTCATCGAAAAATCAGTACAAACAACTACTATTACAACTATTAATATTATTGTCTCTGCTGAAAACCCAATCAGTGGCACAAGCACATTTTTTGAGCAATCCAGAATTCCGTATAAACCTATACGATAGGAATATTTTTCGTCGTATAGGTTTTCAGCATAAAACAACTTTTCTCCCATACGACCATTTAACTAAAACTCTAAGACTTTTGACAACGCTTCTGCAAGGACTACTTTGCGGTGTTTTGGGTTCTAGAGATGATGCTACGATCATATTGCAGTTTATCGGCGTTCCTATTCCATCTAATGTTCGCGATCGAGGCTATGTCAGAGCTTCTCCTCAACCGATTAACAAAGTGGCAGAACTAGCAGATATGTCACGTATCGGTCTGGATGTAGGGAATATTGAGATGAATCGAACAGCTGGAGGACTATGACTTCAACATAAGAGCTCGTCGAGTCAGAGTCCAACAGAGAAAGATATCTTTAGAAGGGGCGTGTTTCCTAGAGACTCTTCTCTTCTGCATCTAACTGTTGTCATTGAAATTCTGCGGATACAACTGTGGCACCCTTAGCATCCGGAGGCATAAGTTCACCCATCTATATTGTACAAACTGAATGCTTCGGGAGAAAAGGATCCAAGTCGGTCCTTTTGAGGGTGGTGGAAGAGTACACGTATGCTGGTGGAAAGGAGTTCGGGATCGACAAATGTGCAACGGTTCATCTTAAAAGAGGACGATGAAAGGAATACGGAGAGGACGTTCCCGAGGGGTCCCGAGATTAATCTCGGGATCCTGACTTTAAAGTCGGGATCCCGACTTCATTCTCGGGATTCCGACTTTAATCTCGGGATCCTGACTTTAAAGTCGAGATCCCGACTTTAATCTCGGGATTGCTCAAATCATTGTCTAAGAATCAGAATGTGTTCGGGATTAACATCTATTGAAATTGCGTCATGTTACCTACTCAGTTATGTTCATCAACAACTCGACAACAATAAAATCTGACGACAGCTTTGATACGGTGTATTCTGAAATATTAGGCATCAAGCTATTTTATGTGATTCCTATCAACATTGTTGACTGGGAGAAATCATGTATGGCAAATCAAAGACAACGAATGATAATGAGATGCTACGACGTGAGATCAAATGTATAAACGATGTGCAATTGGGTGTTCCTCAAGGATCAGTTCTAGGTCACCATCTTTTTATACTATTCGTGAATAATCTACCCAAATATCTTAAGAATGACCAAAATCGACTATTCACAACATCTGAATCTATTGATTTGTTGTGTGAGATCAGCATGGGTTCAGGATAAACATCTTTCGAAATTGCGTCACGTCATTGGCCTCATTATGTCGATCAACAATTCGACAACAATACTTTTGTGATGTCTCTTCTATAAGATCTATAGACAGTGGTCCATACCGTCTATTCTGAAATATGATATAATCAAGCTATCATCTTATGGAATTTCTATTAGCATTGCTGACTGGGAGGAAAGGAATCAAATCTAAAAATGATAGTGAGTTGCAACGATGTAAGATCCAAGGCATATACTTCCCCCAAGGATCAGTTCTTGTACCTCGTCGTTTCTAGAATCGCCTATGTGATCATATATGCCTACGATACGACGGTCACAATTTCAGGAGAAAATGTAGAAAGGTGCCACCGATATCGACAAATTCTCAATATGAGAAAAAACGATGACCATCAATTACCATCTGAGAAGAGTCGTGACAATTTTTTAAACAACATAACCATCAATCCAATAATGGACTAACCCTATCGAAGGAGTGAAGTTCTTAGATTTAGTGAACATTTAAAGACAAAGTTATAGTGCATGCATTCTATAGTTGTAGACAGTCCTAAAAGTTTGCGGGGACTCTAAAAACGCCCCGTTACCAAGAATTTTTGCAAATACGACATGAAATAGGATTTGCTTAGTCTCGAGCAAATGATGTCTATTCGGGAGTCCCAAATTAGTCTTTTATCTTAATGAAGACCTAAGAACTTCACTCCTTCGCTAGGATTATAAGTGCTTGGGTTAATGGTTATATCTCTCCTAAGACGAAAGTTGATTGTCATTGATCTGTCTATATTGAGAATTAGTTTCGAGGCATTAGCTCTTCTACATAGTCTCCTTGAATTGTGATCATCGTATCGTCAGCATATCTTGGTACACAAGCATTTATAATATATTGGGGTACATCATTCACGTATGGTACAAAAAGAAGGGGTCCAAGAACTGATTCTTGGGGAACACCCAACTGCACATTGTATACACATTTGATCTTAAATCGTAGCACCTTACTATTTTTTTTTTTGATTCGTCATATATGATTTCACCCAGTCAACAATATTAATAAGAATCCTAAGAGGCGATAGCTTGATGCCAAATATTTGGAAACACATGGTATGGAAACCATTCGATTGATCCAATATAAAAGAAATCACAAACTTATTGATGCCAAGTTGTCGATGAACATAATTGAGCAGATGACATGACTCAGATTGAATAAATATGTTTATTCTGAGCCCATGCTGATGCTTACACAAAAATTCATTCACATTTAAATATTTCATTATTCATCAGTAGCTGAGGTATCTGGCAGTGGAGCTTCTGGCTTGCATTGGAAAAACGTTCGAGGCCTCAATATGCGAGAATCTTTTTTCTCAATAACATAGGTCTCTTTAGGCAGCCACGTATCTCGGAATCCTGACTTTAAAGTCAGGATCCCGAGAACAAAGTCGGGATCTCGAGAATAAAGTCGGGATCCCGACTTTAAAGTCAGGATCCCGAGATTAAAGTCGGGATTATAAAAAAAGCGCCTTCGTACTTTGAAATGCTCTCTACTATAGCAAAAATCAAGTTTCGATTCAAATAGGGAAACACCTACGTACAGCTTTCATGGTTATTGCCAATCAATCATCAGTGAAGGCTAGGGCTCACTGATGAATCGAAAAATTCTTTCAGTGAAAGTATGTAATTCCTATGATGTGAATATCGAAGTATAAACATTAAACTTACAGATGGCGCTGGATATGTATACACATTTGTTATCATTATTATTATTATTACGTTTCTCGAACAGTTTCGGAAATTGTACACCTTTCAGCGTATACGCCAATGATTTATTCATTTTCTTTGACGTTTGGCAAACTGAGTGGGCGTGAAATGAAACCATCTGCTACAAACCGTCCAATGGTAAAATAAACAATTCTCTTCCACACGAACATACCCATAAAACTAGGCAACCAATAATACTCCATTTAATCATGACGTCACACATTTGTTGTTATAAAAAGTTTTTGAAGTACATAGTTTATTAATGCACGTAGAGCCGTATACGCGATGAGGCGAAATATAAGATTATCTCGGAAACGATATCGGAGATAAACCATTTACAGACACAGTAAAAATGTAGAGTTTAATCAGCCTTTGTTATCTGAAACATCGGGCGTTTCATTTTCATCCCAGTATTAACAAAATCCATGTGACTCAGAGGCTCCAGTCGAACAATTAATCAGTGTGTGTAGTGTACGTTTGTTCCGCCGAACTATTTACCCATTTTGTAAATAAATAAGGCTGTGATTAGTGATTACTCGAAAATATTCGCCAGTCAACAGTTGGAATCAAATGTGAATGAAAGTGTGAAATGGCTGGTAATACGGGTATGGAACAGCTGATTCCGATAGTGAACAAGTTGCAAGATGCCTTTACGCAGCTCGGGGTTCATTTAACTCTGGATTTGCCACAAATCGCCGTGGTGGGAGGACAATCAGCGGGAAAAAGTTCTGTTTTGGAAAATTTTGTAGGCAGGTAGGGACTTTTGCATAAATCTTACTTCAAAATTTTCTCTACAATTCTTTTCATAATTGATGGTTTTATTTAAATATCCTACTTAACCTGCAGATCCAATTAATTGAAGTCAACGATTATTATAGCTATGATATAAACAGAGAAGAAATAGTGGGAGTTGGAAGCACATTGTAACTGAGTGGATTCTGTTGAAGAATTTTTTTGTCGATTGTAGGTATGATGAAATACCTATGTAACGTTATACGTGTAGGTATACCTACCTATCTTTAAACATGATGATTTTATTGATCCTCTGTTAATTAATGAAATGAAGAAAATTGGGTAGAGAACCAAACCAATATGCTAATTACAACTTACTTTTTACTTGGCCATTTCCGGCTATTTACTTTTTTGATTCTTTATCATATCTCTTGGGTGAAATCATACCTGCTAGAGGTATAATAATGATGCCTTGCTTTCGTATTCTAAAGAGCTCACTAGTCAGCTGATTCCTGTAAACGATGACCCAAAAAAAAATTTAATACCAGGTGTAACAGGATCATGGTACACCCCCCGTATATCCATTAGTTTTAAACGTAATTAACTGAAATTTCGGATATCCCGTATACATAATAAGTGGCACTTTTTGACTTACCAAAGTCTTTTTTTTACTTCCGGTGTTCAAAATGCTGTCCATTTACGTCAAAGCACTTCTGAACTCGTATAGCTGTTTCTTGAAGAATGTTCGCTACTTGCTTGGCCGTTTTACTATTCTCGCAACTCTAGGTCTTCGCGGGTTGTAACAGCGGTTGCATAGACTGTTTTTTAAGTGGCCCCAAACAAAGAAATCAAGAGGTGTCAAATCAGGTGACCTTGGAAGCCATCGCACAGGACCATTCGTCGAAATTAGGTTTTCTTCGAATGCCTGTTGAAGGTTATCTATTACTATTCTTGAATTATCGGGAGGATTGATAATTATGTGTTTTTGCAAGATTCGGCTTACCGTTTGGTGACTTAGTTCCAATTCAAACCCAATTTGCCTTAACTTCTATTGGAGCTAAAACAATAATTTCCGTTCCTTCGTCAATGATAACGTTTTCTTCTGGATCATGGTTAGGCTCTTTTGGGAATTGATTTTCAAGACGATTAAAATAATTTCTCGCTGGACATTGTCTATCAGGATATCGGTCGGCATAAAGGTTTCTAGCCGCAACGGCATTTTACATTCCCCATAAATAATTAACATGTCCACTTTTTCATCACTTGTATAAATGTGCGGCATTTTGTCATTTTGAACAAAAATAACAACAAACTTTTCCAATACACAATAAAAGCACCGATAAACCGACAAATATTTATTTGACAATTTGAAGGAATAATTTCATTGTGTTCAAAGCCTCCTTAGTAACTTCTCAACACTAAATTAGAACAAAATGATCGTATTTTCTCATTTTCTTTTATTTTGATTATATTTATCGCACATTTTATTATCAGGTTTGAATAAATTCCCTATTATCTAATGGTAATAAGTACTAATAAATGGTATTACGGTACCAAAATGGTTCCATTTGAAAAAATTGGGTTTTACCACAAATCGATAACAATGAACTTTATATGCTCATAAAAAAACCGCAATTTAGTATTTTTGAAGGGATTTCGATTTTTCTAGCATTAGATAAATCGGAACCATCCTGAAAATTAAATTATCAAAAATTTTTAGATTTGAAATGTCACTTATGTGGTATCATTGGATTCAGAAAATTATACATATTTTAGAAATGTAATAATATACAGGGCGTTCTATTCAAAAATCGAAAGTTGGTATCACTTCCAGCGAAACCGGAAGCAGAAAAAAATCATTTGTAGGTTAAAAAGTGCCGCTTATTATGTACTTATATGGGATATCCCAAATTTCAATTGATTACCTCCAAAACTAACGGTGGTACGGGGGGTGTACCATGATTCTGTTACACCCGGTATAAGTACACTTCAGAGAGAACACTTTGTTTCCTCAATACTAAAATCAGTCATAGAAGAGTTTTTATAGGGTGAACTTTTGAACTGGTGTCGTATATCGTACACAGGTAAACTTGAATATTTGATGTGATTAGAAAAGAAAAGAAACCGCCTGTATACAAACCATAATTTTATACCCCACCTCCGCCAAGAGATTACGGAAAATTGTCAGAATATAAATGAAACTGAAGTAAATGTGAATAATAATATTACTTATTGTATGTAATTAGTAAGTACGAAAGTATAGGTACGCACACGTAATTAGATGTATAAAACACGAAAAATATAAATACTTAATCATGCTAAACTACCTACAAAAACTTAATGATAGAAAATTCAAAGTAAATAGGTATGTACCAAACCAAAAAAAAGTAACAAAACAAACTATGAATTTAGTAAAAAAGTTATGATAATAACTTATTTTTCAAAAACAAATTAAACTTAGGTATATCAATTGTTATTTTTGTTGGGTATCTTTCGGTATAATAGCAAGATAATATTTAAACTGAACATTTTGTTACTTACTGCCTTTGTTTTTGATACTTCCAAGACGCCTTTTCAATGAGCATGCGGTGCGTGCAATAGCAAATGTAAGTTTCTATCCTGAAAAAGAACAAAATAAACAGTGTTTTATTTTTTTGTTCTACCATTTCTCAGTCAGGCATTTCGTTAATTTATTCTAGGCCACAGTAACTTTTCATAATATTGGAACTGCCAACTTGATTTTTTAAATTTAATAATCATAATCATAAACAGTATTTGATAAATGAACGTAAATCTACCGAAACAAAAATTCACTTGTAAGGCCTAAACATATAACAACCTTATTAAAATAGATAAAAAGTCTTTGAAAAGTTTTAAGAAAAATAGCAGAAAGATTATGAGCAGCATCTCAAAGTGTTGGAATCAGTCATTGTTGGTAAGTAGAAAGTTATAGAAGAATATACAAAATAAGTTCATTTCATTATATTTTTAATGTATATTGTAGGATAAAGGTGATAAACGGTTTCACTTAAATTAGACGAATTTTTTGTGGCTATTTCTGAGAAAGTTACTATACCTATCGTGAAAGTACAGTAACACTGGCTACAAGTTATCGCCAGCAATACGATAACTACTCCCCGATAAAAAAGTAAATGAAAGCTGCAGATGGTTATTATTATGTTTATAAAATTAATTAGGTTTGCTACACGCAAATCCTATTCCTACTAATCAAATAAATACGATTAAATAATGATCTCAGTTTATAATGCGATAAGTGAATACGCCAACAGTCGCTGCGGAGCGTCACGGCACATAATAATAATAGTCGTTCTCTACCTGCACAGGCTTTGTCTTTGGGTACAGTCTACGAGTGTCCACGAGAGAGCATTATTATTATTAATATCTGTCATTATTAAACCGTTTTCAGTCAATGGTGACATAACTTTTCTACAAACCATTCGTTCAATCTGCACTAACTGTTTGGTTTCTTCCACAACTTCTTTGTTTCATAATCGTTATTTCTTCAGAAAGTATTCTACTTATTTGTCGCTTAAAAACCTTCTGAGTTTTATAAAAAGTAATTATGAAATTCTCATTCTCTAACTCTTGACAAAAACTGTAAAATGATTGAATACATTTCATCAGAAATATTAATTAGATCTTTGTTACTATGCTTATTCGAATTTCAGAACGAGCAGCCTTGATTTCTCTCTGAAACTAAAGGACAAAAATTCGTTACTCGCTGCATATGTTACTTGAGAAAACATTTTTATGCGAATAAACAAAATAGTTCGTAAAAAACGTGTTTACAGTACCTATAGACAAACAAGTTCCCGTCGAAACTGTTGCAAATATTTGATTATGAAAAATAATTATGTGGTGGAACGATAACACAAGCGCTAATAATTACCCGTGATGATAACTAAGTATATGAGATTTTCATAACCTAGCAATCACCATAAAATCGATTTCTAAAACTTTCCACGCAATCAACATTAATGACTTGTTTTTTTCTATAGATTTTCCGTTAATGACTTGTTTTTTTCTAGAGATTTTCTGCCGAGAGGATCTGGAATTGTAACGAGGAGACCTTTGATTTTACAGCTAATCTATTCAAAAGTCGGTGAGTTTCCTACAATTGGAGCTGTCATATTCATTCCATCAATTATTTAGAAAGATCTAAGATGCCCAAAAACCCAGGTGTATTTGAACTGATTAGTTTTTTTTGATATTGTTGACACGACCAAAGTTTTATGAGGACGCCATCTAGAACCGATTACAAAAGCACTGCACGATTTCATTTGTTATGTCATAAGCATCAGAACAGAAGCAAAACACCAGGTTTTTTAGGCATCTCATTAGAATTTTATCTTAACCAATCACTTTGATGAATTGATTGGAAAACACTTTTATCTAATTTCCACCGGATATTTTATTTATACGACCGGTTTCGGGATTTATGAAACCGGTCGTATAAATAAAAAAACAAATGTATTTATATCTCTATCCGGTTTCAAGAAACGTTCAAATTGAGTTTGGAATTCCCTTTATAATCCAAGTTATCGCCCTTCCATATCTACGGTGCCTTATGATAACCGGAAAAAAATACACCAAGAGTTTTGCGGTTTTATATAATCTGAACACATTTTGACCACAGGATATCTACAAGTATTTCGCTGCCCATGAAAGATAATATGTAATATTGTGTTTTACACCAAATATTTGAAAACTTTTTATCCACGTTTGTTTGAAAGGTTTAGAAAACTATAATTTGTTAGTGGATTTTCGATTCCTTTGAACCAAACCCAGGATATATTTGTTGCTAGAATTTTATCTTAATAAACAGTGCTTGCCGAATTGAGGGGGCAATAGGACTATCAGGCCCCAACTGTACATTTAGAGATCGTATGTGCAGCACTCATTGAATCTTGTTATCCAATACGCAGGTGCTTATTGTATGGAATCTGAATGATTTTTTCTTTTAATACAAGAAATCTATGTGTTTTTCTCAGTATCAATCCGTCTATCGTCGATGGCATTTGCCCACAGAAACGTTGAAATCAACCGCAAAAAATGCTTGATATCTATCCATGGTCTGTTCGATTTGATACAGTGAAGGCTTAGGAGGTGTTTGAAGAGACTATTCTCAAAATAGTCGCTGTTAGACTAATGTACTGAAAAAAAATGTAGTAACGCTAAAGTTTGCTACTCTGCCTTTATTTTGGTACATGTTAGAGAGAGCAGAAAAGGACTCAAACCCGAGTATAAATTCGACACTAAAAAAATTAAGCAAACCTGATTTGATCTTGTTTGCTTTCAAATAATAATGATTACGCAATTTATTGTTTATTTAATGAGACAAACCAAGTCAGTACGAACCCGACAAACTCTCTTTGCGTATTCTTCACGTCATTCTGATATGAAAGACCCTACTAACGTCCGACACTAGAAGCTTGCTCAGTTACAGGAAATCGAATGCAAAAAAGTTGCAAAGTTAAACAAAGAATCCCACCTCACTGTATTTTTGTATGCTTTGTAGGAGTGCATCCATTTTTTCAGAATATACTACTCAAAATGCTCAATCTTCCCGGTCAAAAAATGTTCAATCATCACAAAAATACCGCAAAAATTCATTGTAAAATTCAACATTCTGAGAAATTGAATGTGATATGGTGCGTGATTTTGCATACCAGAATAATTGGCCTATTTTTTGAACTTTTACTCATGGTAAATATCAAACATAAGGTTCACAAAACCACAGAAAAAAAAAAGAGTTGCAACAAAGAATTGTGGTGAAAGATGTCACAAGGAGAACTACGAAACTTTGGGCAGCTTTTTCCGCCTGATTGGTATAGATTCGCTTATGATTTATCTTCGCTGTTTGTTACGGAATACACTTGCCTTCGGGAAACGTTGTACAGTTATCTGTCAGATGTAATTAAATGTCTGTCGTGGCATTACCTGCAGAAGTAGTTGTTTTCTGAGGGCGAAATCGCTGTATCACATTTAAATGGTTTCATGAAAACAATTGAGGATTGAACATTCTTACTATCGTCGTATTGTTGAATATAGATCATATCTGAACTATTTTAAACCCGGATTAACATTCCGATTTCTAGACCCCACTGTTCATTAAATTTTTGTTACCTTCATGGCTATAACTGTAGTTACTTCTTCCGGAACAGATAATATCCAATGTGTGGAAATACGACATTTTTATTGTCATTTAAACCTTTTCTGGAAGTTATTTAAAGATTTTCTAACAATGTTCAATGATAGGGAATAGTGCAGCATATTATAAAACATGAAAATCATAATAAAACACATTTGAAACCATGTTACATACTGGGAATGCGATTGAACGTTTATCACACCATTTTGCCCTAGTCGACTCTAGAAAATTCTTGTAGAGACTGTAGTCGAAATTACGAAGAGTGGAGGATAATTAGGGTTAATTGGTACCAACGCTTCATATAGCAGCTATTCTTGATTCTATGATTATCTGTAACACATGTATTCAATTCACAATTTACTAGTATTTTCACCCAAACGTTAATTGAGAAGCTGTTCTTATGAGTTATTATCATTGATATATTCGGTAACCAATCGTCTGTCAACAGAAAGGACGACTTAACGATAGCAAAAACATATAAGAACCTTTGAAGAAGGACATATGTATATAAAAAGCCGTTCTGGCATTTCTTTTGTATCTTTCTTAAAAAATGTATCACTTAATTGCATAATAACATTCATATTAACAGCAATGAATAACAAATAAATTATTCGGTAATGATAAAATATATTCACTACACTTTTCAACAAATATGTCAGTGAAATTTAATACACCAGAATTTACAACGAGAATTTCAGCACAGTGAATTCAAAAACTGAAATTAGGTAGATATGTTATTTTTCTACGGCTTTGTTTTGATATTATGCCATAGATTATTTTTTTGTATCTCATCTCTATTATAGTACCAGTGTTATTATGAGTCTCATATGGTGTTAATTTTATAATATAGTATGTATGCAACGAACACAAAATGCGGCTTGTTACACTAGTGTAAAAGTTGACGAGAGCAAGCAAGGGCTGCAATTCTTGCGAGTGCCTAATCGCCATTTGTTGCATGCTATACTTTTTCTACGACAACCTACTAGGTACTCACGTTTAAAATTCCAATATGCATTGATAAAAATAAATGTGCAAATATTGGGTCGTATGAATAAGCCTTGAGCAAACGCTTTTACTCATATTTCTTGAAACCGATTTATTCATTTGGTTGAGTTATGAATGAGATAAACGTAAAGCATAAGCATTTGCTAGATTTTATTCCCACGACCCATTGTCTTCATTGCTTTGAATATACGAAAAAAATTCTGTATACATTCTTGATTCCATTAACTAAGATAGTCAAGTTTATTTTTTCTGGACATATTCGTTAGATACTGCCGTGGACTTCCAGCTGCCGTGACTTTTTAACATCCAGGCTAGGCAATAAATTCATTAGGAACTAAGAAGAGTCAGGTCTACTATACAATATGGTATTTCGTGCAAACTGTAGCTAATTCGACTGCATTTTCGATTATTTAATGACATAATTCGATGTTGTAGAAAGATGTTATTATGACATCATAGATGGAAATCGCCGACTTCATCTTATTATGATTCTTTATGAAAGAATGAACTTTGTTTGAAAGTCATGATGAATTTTGAAACATAAGTAAAGAAAAATTATTCCAATCGTTTCAATTTCCGGTATTCTTTTCAATTTCATCATTTTATATATATATATAAATGTGTATTTTACATCACAGTTAATTAACTTATACATTTTCTCCACAGAATATGCCGAATTTTTACACTGCAAAGGAAAAAAGTTCACCGATTTCGACGAAGTTCGTAAAGAAATTGAAGTTGAAACGGATAGAGTTACCGGGGGTAATAAAGGAATATCCACAGTACCAATTAATTTGAGAGTATATTCTCCAAACGGTAAGTACTTTCTTGAATTCTCGATTAACTCAATTCATTTCGATAGTGTCAGAAGCCGAGCATAAGTAGTTTTCTGGCGGTGAATTGAATAATTTCCTCGGAATTTTATTACAAGGCTATGAATAGTTTAAGGTGAACTAAGAATGTTGAAGTTTGCATCTCAACAAAGAGTATTTAAGATATTTGTAATTTCCATGTTTTAAGTCATATATTCGAGTTCAAAAACAGCTATACCTGACACTTTGCCTGTTATTTCTTTATTGCTTTTTATGATTAGATGAATTTTCATCAGAAACTTGTGCTAGATAAGAAGAAACCAAGAAAATCACTAATCAATGGCAAAGAAAAAGACTAAAATGTTTGGGTTAGACTGATATTGTGAACGAAAAGAAAGCAATTATACGACTTTATCTTTTCGCATTTTGCGACAAAAATACAGAAATAACAGGAGGAGGTTCATTGATCTCGCAATGTATTCCTAAATAACTTTTCCAAACTGAATAATTAATCGTTCTATTGGTTATTGCTATGTAATGGATGGAGGTGGTCATTTCGAGGAGTTTGTATAATTCCGTTCGTTTGGTCTTATGCTTTTTACTTTGTTGTAATCCACATAATTTTGTTTTGTTTGCATTTTTATATTCTATCGAAACCGAACATGTTACTTTGTACATGCCTACATTAAAAGATAAAGCACGAGGAATATTTTTTTATTCTACGATTGGTGATAATTCGTGCAAACAAAACACACAAAGAAACACACAAAGTAGTTAAACAAGTTTTTCAACAAAAGTTCTGTTAAAAAATAAAATTAGGGTTGGAATGTTTCACCCCTTCAAAAGATCATATCAAAATGTAAAAAATTTTCATGGGTAGCCTTTTTATTGTTAGGGCACGTTTAAACAAACCCATTTCTTCAATTCTTCAGCAACTTCAAGAAAAAACAAAAAACCTTTCTTTTCTCAATTTTGGAAGCATGCAACTTCTCAAGGAGAGGTGGAGCTTTTATTTACATGAAACATTCCCTTAAATTTTCGTGAAGGAATCACCCTCTAAACACTTGCACCTTTCGTTGACAACACCTTGGATCAGGAATTGTAAAATCCTGGAATACGCGAGTTACTTACCTTGTTGTTGAGTATGTACACTGATATTTCAATTATGTTGATTTTATTGCAACGGTACTAAGTATTTGGAATATCAATGATTTATGGTTTTAAATTCATACCGGATAACTTCCAATTTACCTTGCGATATTATGCTCATATACAGGTTAGGTATATCTTCATGAGTCAATGCGATCAATAAATGGAGAGTGCCACGATTCTAAAAATTTGTACACACGGCGAAGAAAACATTGAGAACCCAACTAAAGTATTTTCGATATCGTGGCACTTCCGGTTTCTTCGAGAGTGACGTCATTTTTGATATTTTCAACAGGACACCCTGTGTTACACAAAACTTTTGGATTCTTCTTATGATTCTGATTCAAATTCATTGCGATGTATCAATTTATTCGTTAACAATTTTACCTCTTGCTCCCAAAAATATTAATGCTTAGGTCATCAAGGTGATACCGACTGCAAGTAGATTACAGTAGGTTGCAGTCTATTGCACTTATGCACACCGGTCTGGTCGTAGTTGGGAGAATTGTTGTTAACTAACAGACCGTTTTGATTATTATAATTACGACTTCGGTAGAGTTAGACTTGACCTTAGGTTGTTCTCGTCTTAGATTGGGTTCGTTTTGTGTAATCTACTATTAATGTTGATATATGTTTGTAAACGGGGTTCATAGTAAGTACCTATGGCATTTACAGTGAACTGAAAGTGGAGATTTAAGATATATGGAAACTGAGAAACCAGAAGCGTGAAATTACACTGAGTAAATGCATCCAGATACCTATGAAAATACGAAGTAGCGCCAAAACTTGTAAATATTCATTTGAATACGATTGCATATAGAGGAAATCGAAACGTTACAAGCTCCAAATAAACACTTCTGTCAAACTTTAGGAATTATCCATAGAGATATAGACGGTAGATGGAATTACATGTCGGTTAAAAACCAATATTCGATAGAATTTGTTTGTTTGAATTACGAAATAATTTGATAAAATGACTGCACTGTATATTTACTGTAACAGTTGTTTAATCTGTAGAAATTATTTTGTACTATATTTTTCAGTGCTGAACATAACATTGATCGATTTACCTGGAATGACTAAAGTTCCTATTGGAGATCAACCGGCGGATATCGAACAACAAATTAGAAACATGATTCTGCAGTTCATTTCGAAGGAATCGTGCCTTATCTTGGCTGTTACACCTGCAAACACCGACTTGGCAAATTCGGACGCTTTGCAAATTGCCAAAGAAGTGGATCCTGAAGGTAAGGAGAGATATTTCCCATCGGAATAAAAACAGAATTGTATCCTATGTAAGGTGGGACAGGTAAATACCATAAAACATAAGTGCTCGTTCTCCTGGCCTTCAGTCAAAGTTGATCATCTTCGGCATTAAATGTTGGTGAATAATAATTTTATTATCAGAACTGCTATAGCAGCTATAAATAAGACTGTTACAAAAAATCGCTGTTTAGTGGACATATCGAAGGGCATAGTTCAATTAATGTATGATAACTTTCAGGCTTATATTCCGATCATGTTCTTTCGTCCAATCCGAATCAAATTATATTCGAATGGAGAAGTTTTTCATTTTGAATGAATTCTAAAAAAGTTCGAAAAGTATGCCGGAAAGTTTCAAACGAATGAACAAATAATGAGTCGAAATACCATTTTCTCCACACATTTCCACAAAGTGGGAACTTGCACGAATAGATGTCAATACACACACACAATATTCTATGAATGGTCTCACAACTTTTACAACATACCTCTTATCGAATATTCTACAGAAGTTCCGTAGAATGTGATAAGTATGTTCTAGATATTCTTGGAATGTTTCCAGTAATGATCATAGAATATATTATTTGAATATTTTTAGAACATTTTAGAATATGTCACAATATTCCGTGGATGATCTCAAAGAATGGTCATAGAATATAATATTCGAATATTCTAAGGACGTTCTACAATATCTTATAATATTCTATGGATGTTCTCCAGAATATATTATTTGAATATTGAAAAGAAGCAGAACCTTTGATCAAAGTTTAAAAATATATTAATAGGTGCTAGTTTTGTATTCAGCTACTGTTTATTTTGAGAATTATAATTTATTTTTCATTAAAGTGATATTATTTTTTATAATTTTGGATATTCCTATTCATCTAAGGAATGCGTCTATAATAAAATTGGAATTGATTAAATCGAACAACGTATGAAATCTGTTTCATCAGAGAGTTATCATATAGGTAAATAAATGAAAATAAATGATTTCAACAAACGTTGAAAATACCCTTCTCCATTTATTCTCACAAAGTCTTTGTGGGAATGTTTTTACAAAATATGGACAGGTTATTTTGAACTTTAATTAAAATTATTTGTTTTCATTGATATAAGGACTGCATATACATAATAATAATAATAAATATTGGGATTAAATAAATCTAACAAATAAATTAAAACAAATAATTTCAGCTAAAGTTGAAAATACCCTACTCTCACAAAATGTAGAGAGAGGGTATTTTCAACTCAGGTTGAAATTATTTGTTTTAATTTATATGTTCGATTTATTTAATCCCAATAGTTATTATGGGCTCATTTTGAGAATATGCTGCATGAAATGTTCTCAGAATGTTCTGAAAATATTCTTAGATATATTCTGAGGATGTTTTGATAAAGTTCTCAGAACATTCCAAAACATACCAAGGAATATTCTCAGCATGATCTTGGAACTTGCGTTCCTGTCCCATTTTCATGTTCTCAGAACATTTGGTGCACCTTGTGAGAACATTCTGAGAACATTCAAATGTCCTACAAAACTATTCTGAGGACATTCTCAGAATAATCCTGTGCTGTCTGGGATTAAGCATTTCAACTTCTGTGTCATTCAATTTTTAGGGGATAGAACCATTGGAGTTATTACAAAGCTAGACATCATGGACGAAGGAACAGACGCCAGACATATTTTGGAAAACAAATTATTACCTCTGCGGAGAGGTTATGTGGGGGTGGTCAACCGGTCCCAGAAGGACATAAATGGTCAGAAGGATATCAAGCTTGCGATTGAAGCCGAACGAAAGTTCTTTTTGGGGTGAGAAAGTTCATTATGTATTAATTCGAACTGAAAGTGCACAAGAAATCAACCAGTAGAATCCCTCATATTTTGATGGTTTTAGGATCTTTTCACGGAAGTTAACATTAATACTTGTGAGCAAAGGTTTTGGTCTAAGTTTCATGAAATAAAGGGTTAAAATTTAAAAATACAGATAATAAATATTATTAGACTCTTTATATTGTGTTTATGAGAAGAGATCCAGGTTTTTCCAGAAAGTTCCAATATGTTCTAGAATGTTTGAGACTGAACTATGTAACAGAACACTGTAATTCATTAGACGATTTGATCATAGTCTACTTTATCATCTCTATCTGTAGCCACGATGCTCGCTCATATATGTCAGATCCGGTATTATTCTTCATAAAATATTCATACCGATTCACTACTTGTTTTTTTGAATCACAATCCTACAAAAGACGTACCAGTTTCTGCAAGACTGTCATTTTCGAAGCCTTGTGGGGAATTTCCAATCTTTAACTTTCAACGAGCAAAGTGTTCCTGGTTTTAGTAGGTTTTATAATTATGTATTCAGTATGTGACAAATGAACTTTTTTTTAGATTGAAATCTAAAGAACAAACGCTTTGACTATTTTCCAAAATAAACATCACCAATGACATAAATAAATTCGATTTCTCAGAATCCCATATACCCTTACATGTAAAATGTTCCGAAACAATCTAGAATGCTCTGTAATATCCCAGAATGAATTAAAACGATCTACAGTAATGAAGAGTAATCCAGAATGTTCGAAAATAATCTAAAATGTTCTGAAATGATCTAGATGACATAGAACGTTCGAGAATATTCTAAAATACTTTGGAATATTCTCAAAGCGTGTAAAATTATTGAAAACCGTGGAATGAACCAGAACAGAGGCTGTGGAAAGTTCTAGATCGCACTGAAAAGATACATAAGTGAAGTTCTCGAAAGCTTGGCTACCAGGAAGCAAGCCGTGTAGTGGAAAGTTTCTAAAAATTCATGTGATATAAAAAATATAATCCAGAATGTTCCAGGCTTCTAGACAATGGGGGAGTGAACGATAACAGAGGCTCCGGAGATTCTAGATCGCACTGAAAAGACACTCAAGTGAAATATTGAAAATGGGTGTTTGGTGGAACATTCTGTAAATTTATAGAATTTAATAAAAAAAAGTTTAGAATGTTCTAAAAGCTTCCCGAGAGTATTTGAAAATTCAAGAACCTTGGACTGAACTAGATCAGATACCCCGAAAGGTTATACAATGTTCCAATAATACACTTAGAAGTGAATTTATTCAATACTGTATATTCTCACCAAGGATACGCCTGATAAGACAGCTATTTCTTGCCTCTTATCAGTGCTAGAATAGGGGGACATCAATAAAGTCGTCTTGTTCCACAAAACGAAATGAACTATAATAGTCAAAAACATCTACACCTTCGAATATAGCGCTACCTAGTCGCAGCTTCATTCGCGAGCAAAGCAAGAAGTACACCTCATAGCCTCTGGGTGGAGAATAAATGTATTTGCATCGTCAATTCTTTCCAGTAAGAGGTATTTCAACCATGTCTTACTTCTCTTGCTTTTGGTTGCACTCATCGCGACACTCACTAAAACTAGAGTGAAACAGCATGCTGACTAGAGATCAGCCCACGATCAGTTAACTGTTACCCCAAAAAATCTTCGAAAATCTCGAGTAGTTCGAGAAAATATCCTCAAATGTTCGAAGTGCTTACCACTGGACTGTCAGTTTCAAAAATCGTAGCTGCCTAGGTGGGCAGAAAAACAGAACAAAAAAAGTTGATTCGCCATCGAATACAAATCAGTAACGTACGAAGTGAATTTTAGTGCTGGATTGAAACATTATTTGAATTTTATTTTCCGATTTTTTTGGCAAATAAAAAGCTTTCAATAAAGGAAAACAATAATGTTAATAACCCTCAGAAATAACTCGTTTGTGGAATTATTTTTCGTGTAAACCTTCTTGCTTAATGTGTTATACGTCAAATAATAAAGGAATCGCTTATGAAAAAATAAATGAATGTACAAGAACACCGACAATTAAATGAAAGAAATATTTTCTCTTCAAATTTTAGCCATCCCGCTTACCGTCATATAGCAGATAAACTTGGGACACCTTATTTGCAGAAAACTTTGAACGAGCAATTAACTAACCATATTCGAAATACTTTACCGTCTTTGAGGGACAAACTCCAAAAGCAGCTGATGTCTTTGGAAAGCGAATTAGGCGATTTCAAAAATTTCAGTCCGGATGATCCGAGTGTCAAAGCCAAAGCCATGCTGCAGTAAGTACAGTTAATGAGATAGCATCAATAATAAGTCAGGGATCTTTTTTCTTACCCACCCAATATCCGAACTATATTTGAAAAATGAATTCTTAGCTGTAGTTTGACATTGACGTCCCAAAATATGACAACTTCAAGCTCGCAGGACCGGTGTATAAAGAATTTGAAAACAAATAATTTGAATTTTTTGTTAAGCACGTATCCTGTTATTGTGTTGTGGAACAACACAATGAGGTATCTCATGATGGTCCAAAGATTGTCATTGTGAATCCTAATTTTATCATATGATCATATGATGTCATTAAATTTTCTTCTTTTCGTATTCTCTTACTATGGCATAACAAAAGAAAGCTGCTGCGGAAAACGAAAGTAGCCCATAATTGGTAGTAAATTTCTTGTGGTAACTACATTCTTTAATATTTATATTATAAACTTTGATATGGATATAAATAAGTAATTTATTCGAAAACGTAGAAAACTACTAAAATTATCAAAATTTATAATTTTTTTTTGGATTGACTTTTGCTTAATCGACAGTGATGACAATCAAAATATTTTTCAAGAATGCATAATATTTCGCTTAGGTACTAAATGGCAGTATAATTAAAATATTCCACGACTTACTAAAATAGTCACTTTACTTAAGTAATTTTGTAAAATATTTTGAGAAATAGCATTAAAATATTTTTTTTTTAAACACATTCTCATTCCAATGAATGGACTCTCAAGAGGAAATCTTAAGTTTTCTTGAGATCTTCAACTAGATTAACTTTTCCAGACTATTGATTTTTCTAAAACATATTTAATAATTTATAATAATAATAATTATTAACCCTACTAATTCGAATAACTTATTGAATTGAAATTTCCTAACTCTAGTAATATATTTTTCAAAAATTACTTTTGAAGGATGATCCAACAGTTCGCCCTGAGCTTCGAAAAGGTGCTGGAAGGCTCGGGACCAGACGAAGTAAATGTGACGGAACTATCTGGTGGCGCAAAAATCAACTGCATCTTTCACGAAAAATTCCCTTTTGAAATTGTTAAAATGGAATTCGACGAAAACGAATTACGTAACGAAATCGCTATCGCCATAGCAAACATTCACGGCATTAGAGTGAGTTCACACGACGCTACGATGTTAGGTGTGTTTTACACGTCGCGATTTTTCTTTCTGATTTCAGATTGGCCTGTTCACCCCAGATTTGGCATTTGATACCATTGTTAAGAAGCAGATAGCGCGACTAAAAGATCCTTGCTTGAAATGCGTTGATTTGGTTATAACGGAGCTCCTGAATATCATTCACGTATGCACAGAACAGGTACGAATATTAAGCTTATTCGTTTTTTACTTTGTCTCCCCGGTGTTTAGAATCCAAAGTTTTGCAACATTTTGCTTGTGATTTATTCATCAAATTATGAAACACCAACAAAATTGCCAAAAGAAGCAATGCATTTTACTGAAAAAAAAAAGTTCCATATAGCATCTTAGGTTAAGTTTTCACACGTTGGGATCTTTAATATCATATCAACTTTATTTTTGTTTTGAATTTAATCTCCTATGTCCTCCCATTCACTTCTTCTGTCCAATACGGCTATATTTTTCTTGGCCTGCCTTTTACATTCTCATCTCACAGACAATTCTTGCCTCGAACACCTCCCTGGTCTCCATTTCCAGTCCAGTGCGTTGCCATATTTTATTTATTAATTATTTCAGATGTCTCGATTTCCGCGTCTTCGAGAAGTGGTAGAAAGAATAATAATAACTCATGTGAGGAAGAGGGAGCAAGTGTGTAGAGATCAGCTGGCGAGTTATATCAATATTCAACTGTCCTATATGAATACCAATCACGAGGATTTCATAGGATTTGCAAAGTGAGTAACAATTATTTGCTTACAATGTTCTAGGAGCACACAATATCACTAACACTATCTTCTAGTGCGGAGAACCAAGCCAAAAAGTCCACGACAGTGCATAACGACAATCTCGGCAATCAGGTCATACGCAAGGGTTATATGATTCTCCAGAACCTCAGTATTATCAAAGGAAGAAGTTTTTGGTTCGTCTTATCCTCGGATAGTTTAGCGTGGTACAAGGACGATACAGAAAAGGAAATCCAGTATATTCTACCGCTGAACAAGCTGAAGATGAGAGATGCTGAGAGTGGATTCATGACGAGGAAGCCGACGTTTGCTCTCTTCTATCCAAGTAGTGCTAATGTATACAAGGTAAGGTCGGTGAGGTACCCTTCGGTCGAGACAGCTTGGCTTCCGAGACGCGTAAACGATAAACAGAGGGAGTAACTGTGGGACGAAGATCGATCATCGGAAAGAAAGAAAAGAAGAAAGGTCCAGATCATATTCAAATCTTAGATGCCAAGCTGTGTTAGTTCACTTTACGAAAATGACTTGTATCTTGGGAAAAGTAGGTTTCTGATTCGTAAATTCAGAGAATAGATACGATAAGTATACGTTTTGAAATCGTATGATATAAAAAATTATTGAATGTGTTGTATTGGTGAGAATGAGAAAGCTATGGATTCGTAGAAGCCATAAGGACATTTTTGACCTAATAGAAATATTGAGAAAATTTGTATCGACAATAGTATCTTATGTTTATAAAAAATCAGAAAAGAAAATTTCTATGTTTTTATACCACTTTAATTTGTAACACTTCGTTACTGCAGTTTCGTCCTATAGGGACATTCTCAAACAGCTTGTTGTTTGCAGCTTGAAATTGGCGCCTGTGCATTGTTCAAGACGTCTGATGGTTGGATCCGATGGTCAGACATCTTGGACATATGTCGAATTTCACACTCTACGCAGAAGAAAAACCTAGAGCATTTGAGTTCATATACTTCTGTTATCAAATCCATACACTTTCTATTTCCATACGAATATACACTGTTAACCTACTTATATCACACGTTGAAAGTTAAGGGCCTCGTCTTCCCTACCTCGCACAATTCTCTCAAAAACTTCTGACGGTTGCTCGTAAGGGTGCAGCCGGTTGACGAATCAAAAAAATATACTCAATTCAATTTTTTTTAAACTTTCGACACTGGATGCCTTAGGCGTCCGATATCCTTGCAATTTTCTGCTGACATAGGATTGTTTTATATATACTGTTCTTTTAAAATTTCACCAACTGTTGTCAAATCCCTCTAAAGCCGTTTATTCGATAATCACTTCCGATACCAAATGTTACAAATCTCTGTGGTCCTCCAAATTAATAACACTCAGTACAACTACTTAAGTGCTCGTATCACAAGTCAATCTACATTCAAGATAATATATGACGACTATTGGATTTCTGACTTCCAAACCGAAAGCCTGATCAGACCCGCCTACTTCCTTTATACTCCTCCTTTTATAGACCTCAATAAACATTCTAGAAAACGTCTAGAATATAAAAGCAGACGCTTTCTGCATTGAAGAAGGGAAAGTGTTTGGGTTACGTTGTTTCGGAGAATAGGTAATAATGTTTCTCGAGTATGGAATACTGAGAATCCATAGGCGGCAATAAATGATACTTTGTGACATTAATGCTCCTTTTTTCCAATGGTGTAACTTCATATATTTTGATGAAATAAGTAATTTATGTTTTTCTTACATATACTGTCTTTCAAGGATTATAAACAACTGGAACTAGGCTGTAATTCAGTAGATGATATGGATTCGTGGAAAGCATCATTCTTGAGAGCAGGTGTCTATCCAGAGAAACTGCAGAAAAATGAAGACGCCGAAGAAGAATATGAGGTAAATCCAATCGATATGATTAGTTTATAGAGTGATGCAGAACAAGACCGATACAAACTTCGAAAGAAATGAATATGATTTGTTTTCGCCCACCAACATCTTATCGGTCATTTTTTTGGCAGCAATAGGAATAGCAAGTTCAGGGAATATATGAGTCTCTATAATAAAATATTCCATATTACTCTTGCCGGTACAAAAAATAAGACCGATAATTGTTACTGATTATATAAAAATTCGTGAAAGAAATATCACACTGATCCATGTCATCCTGTATACTGTCTTTTGCTTTGCCTGTATGGACTTGTGAAGTTTAAATTTAAATACACACTTTTTTCGTTATTTCATTACCCTGTATCTTAGTCAGGAAGTGATCCAAGAAATTTACTATTTCATAGGAAGTTTTCGTATTATTTTTGTGTTTAATATATCATTCAGATCAGAACACCATCAGTTGTTGGAAAATACAAAAAAAATCAAAACTTTAAATGTTTTTTCATAAGTAGTAATGATTTTTTTCAACTACTTCCTGAAAGAGTATCAGCAAGAGTATATATTCTTCAACACACACTGTAATACCTATTTCTCAACATTATGTTATCCCAACACATAGTACCTTTATGTTTGTTATTCTTGCTTCTTCTTTCAGATTGTGCGAGAAATAGACCCTCAACTGAAGAGACAAGTAGAGATAATAAGAAATCTGGTCGACAGTTACATGACAATTGTAACAAAATCCACCAAAGATTTGGTACCAAAGGCCATCACGTGTATTGTAATCAATAACGCCAAAAAATATATATTCGAAGAACTTCTAATTCATGTTTACGCTCATGAAGATCAGGTAAGGAATACATATATACACCATCAACAAAATATACAATTTATAATATGTATTGTGTGCTAACGACATGCGATCAACTGGCAAAAAGTCTGCGAGAATTGTAATTAAAAATATAAAATTATTCAAAACGTCTTTTTTATATTTTGAAGAATTAAAAATACAGATTTTGGCTTTTCATGCACAGCTGAGTCAATTGAATGAATATTTCTCTGCATTATTTAATTCAATTAGAGTGAAGTGTTGCCTATTCTTTCATTTTTCTTTACCTTACTGATGATGACCAAGGCGTCTGGAACACGTCTCTACGGTTTCAATGAATGGTTATTTACCAAGCTTATGTCCTTTTTCTATTCTTCAACACTATTCCTTTACATTGGCTGTACTTGGTTGTCAGAAGAATAATTTAGTGTGTAACTAATATTCCAGATGGATTTATTGGAAGAATCTCCAGAAGAAGTTAAGCGACGAGAAGAGAAGATGGCAATGTTTCAAGCTTGTAAATCAGCGCTGGATATCATAGGAGACTGCGCTATAAACATTTCCACCAAAGGGTCAAGGAATATCGAAGAAGAAAGGGTTTATTCATCAACAGCAGCAACATCAGTTCCTACGGTCGTCACAAAGAAAAGTAATACTCTTTAATAATGCTATAGAAAAACTTGACTACAATGACTCTACCTGTACACACTAAAGACCTCAACCGAACTTTTATCGTATTTTTTGTAGTAAAATATCGAAAATTGAACCTTCTATGGACAGGAGTTGGTATAATTCTTTCAATACACTCTTCCGAAAAAAAAAAGAATTACATTCAAAATAGAATCCTCGTATATTTTCAGAACTCTGCTGAAAAATGGATTATCTATGCTACCTAAAGTAACTGCGATTTTCTAGAGAAAAGACATGCTTGTGTTTCGTTCGCATTGCTTTCTGAAGTTATTGGATCTCCATTCTTAAATGTTTGCCTTACGTCTGTTGTTCACCTTACTTCTGTTGTTCACATTCACGTTGTGGAAAACAAAGTGGTCGGCGACTGTTGAGGGAGTTAATTAGATATGCCAGGCGAAAGGGGGTTTACCTATTCGAGGCAAGCCTCTATATGTTGTGGACCTCTATATAGGGAGGAAAACAGTACCTGGCGACGGTAAATGTGAAAGGTGCCTGTCTTATGTCTAAGGGTACTGAGATCTCGGAGTCAGTAGAACAGGGGACTGGCGGCTGTTGGGCAGTTAACGAATATGCCGGGAAGAAGTTAAGGCAAAACTTTTGCCAGAATATCACACCTCATAAAGGAGGCATTTCCTGAGCCAGGTATTTTTACAACCTGAGGCTTGAGAAACTTTGTACATTTCTGGTAATTGCTTCTTTGGGATCCTCCGCTGTTGGAACACGGAAACCACCGTGTAATTCCTCTGGATATGCCTTACTTGTTATCACAAGCACATGTATGAGTGGAATGGGATTCTTATTTGGAAAATATCGTCTTATATGTCCTATGGTCCATTAAACTCTGGAACTCCCTAAGCGCTTCGTGTTTCTAGAAGAAGTTACTTATGGTGGGGACTTTGCCTATTACTTTCACCCTGGATAACTTCTTGAAGTCGACTGCGGTTGCTGGATACAAACCTTGCTTTCGTCCTGAATGTTCTCAGGTTTGGTGAAATTCATGTTTTTTACGTACAGCTTGTTATTTATGTTTTTCCTTCTGTCTTCCACATGAATGGTAATCGGGGGGGGGGGAGAGTTTTAATTTTTTCTGTCGTCTTTAGGGTTACTTTTTTCACATTTCCAGAGTTATACATGTAAACAGTTATCCCTATCTTCGACATCGACCGTTTGTGTCTACAACTATGTAGGGAAACGAAAAAAGGGTAATTTTATGTGTCACCGAGAATGTGAGTGAAACATTATCCATTGCCGATCTCTTATAGTTCGTTGTCGTCACTGGGGCGAAGCCCGCGCCGCAATGTGCTTATGTTTTTTTTTTATCGGGGAGAGTCTTTCAGTCATGAAGGATGAGGTGATTCACGCCCTTTTTGGGCGCTCCTCGTGAGAATCTGGGTCGGAATTTTGCCACAACTCTCGTAAATTCTATTACAGGAGAGTATAAACCGTTTTATCAGCGTTATATCCTTCCTTTAATCGCGGGATACAAAAGATACGGGTAGATTCTCCATCTACTTCACGAAGGTTGAAAGAATCGAGTTTTCTACCTAGAAAATCAACATATGATGGTTGCGAATTCAGAAAGAATTCTATTTAGGAGGTCCCATGTAAATTTTGAGGTTCCTACATCAAAGAGGCAATGAGACAATTTTCTGTAAAACCGACAGAGACGAGAGCATTTGTTTGAATTGAAGTTTGGGTGGCCTTTAGTCTGCCGAGCGTAAAAATCAGGAATGTGTGAAAATCGTTCATTATTCGATTTGGTGGGCTCTAAAAACCTATTGTTACTATATAGCACCTGAGTTTGTCTATATTCACCAGTCGTTTGGATGACGGAAACGATAGTGATCATGTTACCTCATCTACAATCATTTAACAAATCAGAGGATGTTAATGATTTCACACTACCTTACCATATTACGAGATTCGTTAACTTATAAGCTTTTGATTCTGGATTATGACCTCTATCAGGTGCCACACTTGAGTGTTATGGCTGTAATGATAGTCCCTACCATTTTTTTTCAGGTGAGCAATCGCTTGCAAAAAAAGTCGAAGTATATAATATGTCATCTGATTCATCTGTGATGATATTGGAAGTACTACAAAGATCGGTTCTAGCAGGCCCTTTACTTCATTTAATATACGTGTTAGATATTTGCAAACGATACTTGCCTCTGATTCTAAATTAGAAATTCGGTTTGAAACCCATTGCAATGTTTGTAACCTTAAGTTTTGTTAAGATTTTAGTCAAAAAGTCGTACCTATATAGTATACTAAGGCATTCATATAGAAATAGGCATTTTCTCCACATGCATTGAGAGGAAAACTCTATGAAACTCTGTTACCAATTTTTTATGAATCCTAAAGTATATATTCCCTGTCTCTACAAATACTACTGACTGTATTGTAATATGTATGTACTATCCAAAAATAAAGGCAATGTATAATAATTGCTATTTTTAATTTATAGGCTATCGGTTGTCAACTCCACCGCCAGTGTTTTCTAGGCCAGCCCCGCCTCCTCCTCCAGGTACGTCACCACCTCCTCCTCCAGTTCCCGAAAGGCACAGTTGACTTCCATATAATTAGTTAAATTCATTGATAACCAACTGATTGGACGATCTGTCATATAAAATTGCCTGTTTAATTAATATTGTGTAATAAATTATATATTTTATACTTTCAAAATAAAATTTGATGTAGATGATTTTTTGTGAATTTCAGGCAGTTTGAGGAGATATAAAAGCGAAAAAGTGTTGTCGCCTCCGAGAGTCAGAACTAACTCGAAATTGATACCTACGTTTTATGTTTTATCGATTCCATAGTTTTGACACAGTCTTCGTGGTAAGAAATTAATTGTAAAAGCTTCAGTGATATGTACGTATTCAGTTGGTTCTGATATTGTCCTGGTGCTTTTTTGGGTAAATGCTTAATTGTGATTGTTGAATTGTTGAAAATGTTTGATAATTTGCATAGGTGCAGCTGATTTCGAAAAAAATTTGTCATGATCACTCCTGCACGTCCTGTAACCTAAGAGTGGAGACTGTTTTCAGATGGAGAGTTAGTCAAGCGATATGGACACTAATTACATTGATATATTTATATAGATACGTGTATACGAGTATACTAGTTGATTTTTATTGTAACATTTAGGGCTGTGATATTTTCGCCCTATTGAAAGCCTCAGCACTAAATATTGAGGGAGCTAATGAACTGCACTTTTTCATAAAGTATGCTTCTTGTTAGCGATTTTGTCTAAAAAAAATTGTATAGAAGGTAAGTTCATTGTAAGTAAGTTTCACTACGTGCTGAGTCGATATTTCAATCAATGGAAATCCACTACATATTCATTTTAATATTTATGCATCAAAAATTGAATTCGACAAAGGATTAATTTTTTCGGTCAATCCCAATAAAAAAAAATCAAAAATTTTCTCAGTTAGGGTACCTACATGAAAAATGTAGCTCGGCAATATTTTTGTTTTAAATTCACATACTAATTCCGTCATTCTGAATCGATTAGCGTTCTCGAGTTGAAAAGTTCATCTTGAATTTGGAGCTGCAATTTCCGCCAATTTTTTTTTTTCGTATTCCAAGTTAATTATCTTTATATTAGCAAATTTGAAATAGATTCCTAGTCAAAAAGAGATTTGGAAGGCTTTTAACGGAACCTCTGCAATTTCGATTTAAATTTTTTTCGAATTTTTTTATTTATTTATTCTCATAGTGATTTCGTAAAGAAATTAATGACAAGCACACTACCATATATTGGGCTCCATCATCGTAATAACAACTGTCTATCAAAACCCACCTACAGTTTTGTCGTTACCTATGATCATACATTTGCTTTTCTTTGCATTTATTTCAATAAGATTGTCATTGGAATATTTTTAAATATTTCTAAGTCTCGTTCATTTTTTCAATAGATTCGTTCAGTTAGTTTGGAGAGTATTCGAGAGATTTGTACTAACTAGGGATAACGAGGGCTTAAACTTTTAACGTGCGATTCCAAGTTCAATAAAGTATCGTCTTGTATGAAGAAAAACAAATTCTTGTCAAAAACCAAGGTTGTTACACCTTCAGCTCACTGTACTTGTTTGCTTTGGGAGCACATTGGTCTGAGGTAAAATTTATAAGTACCCGTTTCCTTATATTTTCAGTTTTTCAGTGATGGTGTTTGACAGGAATGCATGCCATGATATAAATCATCCAGTATTAAGCTAAACCTGTTGGATTGGGCAAATCTAGCATGTTCAAATATATGAAGAATAGCTGAATAAGAAGTTTGCTGAATGCTTGGGCATGAACATTGGTGTTCGTATTCCCCAAATGTTTATTTATGATATTTTAACTTGAAAAATAAACGACTTATTGATTGTTTTGCCTTTTTATCATATATTAAATACTCCCCAACCACTCTGTTAATTTAAGGACCTTAATGAAATACAAGTTCAGACTCAACCAAAATAAAAACGTGAATAAATATGTTAGCGGCAATTCAGACATGACAAACTGAAATAAAAGTGTGAGTCAGCCAGGATTCGAACCCGGGTCCCGCAATTTATGGTCGGCTGCACTTAACGAACTGTGCTAACGGTCCTGTACGTAAACTGGCAACTCACATACTCATTTCAGCTCCTTCATGTTAGTAAGTGAGGAGATGATGGTTTGTATGATGACGATGAAACTCAAGTACACATGACTCAGCAGAATAAATATAAAGTAGAGTAGTTTAGGTGTCTATAAATCGATATGACGAAATATTCAGACATGCAGAATGGAAATTGAAAAACTGAAAAAAATATGTGGATTTCAGGGATTATGTATATCAGCTCCTTCTCAACCGGTTTACAGAGTGGCAAATATGCCACTTGTCAGTTTGCCGGTACTGGCATCATATCCGTTTATAGCGAGGGCATCTGTGTTGAGAAGCATAAGCGACGCATAAACAAGATGGAAGCTAAGACCAAGCCGGTGAAACAACATGTGCCTCGAAGGGAAAAAATATTTTGCTGATCAAAAGTTCAAAGTTCATTTGTTTTCAAAAAATTCAACCTTTTTTTCATATGCACACATATGCGTTGCATATACACATACCTATGTGTGCTTATGAAATTAAAAATGTTCGAAAATTTTAACATGCGAGGGAATTTTTGTCGTTTTATCAATTTTTATGCTGAACCTTGTATCTGAGAATATATAAATCATACATTTTCGTAATCAGCATAAAATTTTGCGTATATAGTGCGAATTTCAAGTGGATTTGATGATTTTGTATTCGTTATGATTTTTAGGGGTCTACCCCTTTGGACTTTTTCGTGTAATTTTTTGTTTCTGTCGATCGAGTTGGATTTCACAGAGTATACTAATTTAATCATTCTGAATCGATTGGCGTTCGCAGAATAGCTCTATCTTCAACGGTTCTCGAGTTGAAAATTTCCTCTAGAGTTGAAGGGGTAATTTCTCTCAAAAATTTAGTTTTCGCAATTTTTCTATTGATTTTTGACATTTTTTGGCTATGCACCACAAATTCGAAATCAAATCCAAGACATTTGAAGATTTCGTATGCTTTTTAACGAACATCTGCAATTTCGAATTGAGAATATCTATTTTTACGTTAGTTCCGTTTTTATGGTAAACCTTGTTTCGGGTCAAAAACAAATCATATATTTTCGAAATCAGTATAAAATTTTGAGCATATAATGCGAATTTCTACGAAGGCGTAGAAGGGCCCCGAGCAATTTTTTTTTTAATCCTGACTTTAAAGTCGGACTCCCGACTTTAATCTCGGACCCCCGACTTTAAAGTCGGACCCCAGACTTTAATCTCGGACCCCCGACTTTAATCTAACCCCCAACTTCAAAGTCAGACCCCCGACTCTAATCTCGGACCCCAACTTTAATCTCGGACCCCCGACTTTAAAGTCGGACCCCAGACTTTATTCTCGGACCCCCGACTTTAATCTCGGACCCCCAACTTTAAAATCAGACCCCCGACTTTAATCTCGGACCCCGACTTTAATCTCGGACCCCCGACTATAAAGTCAGACCCCCAACTTTAAAGTCGGACCCCCGACTTTAAAGTCGGATCCCCGACTTCAATTTCGGACCCCCGACTTTTATCTCGGACCCCCGACTTTAAAGTCGGACCCTCGACTTTAATCTCGGACCCCCGACTTTAATCTCGGACCCCCGACTTTAATCTCGGACCCCCGACTTTAATCTCGGACCCCCGACTTCAATCTCGGGATCCCGACTTTATTCTCGGGATCCCGACTTTCATGTCGGGATAACTCAAATACGTTAGGAATAAGCAGTTTGAAAAATGCTTACGTATATATTATTCCACGCCATTAAAAATGTTACAAAAAGACTGGCAAATATCAATTTTGAACTCATTATCAAAAGTATCTGTGGAAATTATAGCAAATAATAATACTCCCTCATAAACACTCATTGAGTATACTCAAAGGCATAACCTGTCGTGTAGAGGACAGCTATTATTATTATTTGCCGTGGCGCTCTGGGGTGACTTAAAGATACGTGGGATTGGCATCCAGACAACTCACAACACATTTGCTTTACAAGTCATGTGGCTGCCTGAAGAGACCTATGTTATTGAGAAAAAAGATTCTCGCGTATTGAGGCCTCAAACGTTTGTCCAATGCAAGCCAGAAGCTCCACTGCCAGATACCTCAGCTACTGATGAATAATGAAATATTTAAATGTTATTGAATTTTTGTGTAAGCATCAGCATGGGTTCAGAATAAACATATTTATTCAATCTGAGTCATGTCATCTGCTCAGTTATGCTCATCGACAACTTGACATCGATAAGTTTGTGATCTCTTTTATATTGGATCAATTGAATGGTTTCCATAACATGTGTTTCCAAATATTCGGTATCAAGCAATCGCCTCCTGGGATTCTTATTAATATTGTTGACTGGGTGAAATCATAGATGACGAATAAAAAAAATTATAGTAAAGTGCTATGATTCAAGATCAAATGTATATACAATGTGCAGTTGGGTGTATCCCAAGTATCAGTTCTTGGACCCCTTCTTTTTGTACTATACGTGAATGATGTACCCCAATATGTTATAAATGCTCATGTACCAAGATATGCTGACGATACGATGATCACAATTCAAGGAGACCATGTAGAAGACCTAATGCCCCCGAAACTTATTTTCAATGTAGACAGATCAATGACCATCAACTTTCGTCTAAGGAGGGACATAACAATCAACCCAAGCAATTATAATCCTAGCGAAGAAGTGAAGTTCTTAGATCTTCATTGAGATAAAAGACTAATTTGGGACATACTGAGAATTTGTCGATATCGGTGTCACCTTTCTACATTGTCTCCTGAAATTATGACCGTCATATATGATCACATAGGCGATTCTAGAAACGAGGTACAAGAACTGATCCTTGGGGGAAGTATATGCCTTGGATCTGACATCGTTGCAACTCACTATCATTTTTAGATTTGCTGTATATGATTTCTTCCAGTCAACAATGTTAATAGGAATCCAATAAGATGATAGCTTGATTATATCCGCAGTGGTCATCAATTAGAGGGACGTCTCGTGCATAGCATCACACATTAGAAGGTAATTTTTCAGTTTTACGAAATATTTGTTTTCGTTGCTTTGGAACTCATTGTCTTGTGATGTGATTCCCCAGACAACATCCAAGAATTCAAGAAAAATAATAATTCTCATCTACTTTCAATTCCTACTTTAGTTCTCACGATATTTACAGAACATTACAGGATTTGCCACTTAACGAAAAGTTAAAAAAATCAGATTTTATATTAAGTATGGATTTCCTTAATGTGAGACAATGAGAAACTCATATTTCAATGAGAATATTTCAGAAAATGAATAGCTTGGAAGAAAAATTGTCACATGCCCTTGATATGCAATAAGGGGCGGTACTGTCCTGGTAACCCGAATTCAATGATACTGAATCGCAAATGCGCCGACGCGTTGATATTGACATTATGACATTACGAATGAGGATATTTCAAAATTCCTATCTTATCATGTCTTATCTCATTAATCGAAGTTTTAGATTTTTAGATTACGAATTATAGTGGTATTTCCAGTATAAACATAATTTTCACATCTAGCAACACTATAACAAAATGCTTCAATAAAGGAACTTTGGCAATATCGCTATGACTCATGCGCAGATTGGAAACTCGATTCATTCAGTTCATTACCTCGGCCATGTTCGTTGATATTTTTTAGAAGTGGTGAAGTTTTGGATTGTTTTCTTGGGGAAAATACACGAAATTCCGGCCTAAAAATGGCAGGGAATACGGGAATGGAGCAGCTTATTCCCATTGTGAATAAGTTGCAGGATGCTTTTACACAACTGGGTGTTCATATGACTTTGGATTTGCCACAAATCGCTGTAGTGGGCGGACAATCCGCTGGAAAAAGTTCGGTTTTGGAAAATTTCGTTGGAAGGTAAGAGCACAAGGGAATTAGTCATCTAATGCCCTATTAGGTTAATGGGTACCCCCAATTATGTATTGATTGAGCATGCACATCAATTTCCATTTGACTTTTGACATATTGACCTGGCTATTGATCAGCACCAATTTTTCGAACTCCAAACCTCCACTTTTCTCTTCAGTTGAGGATTGAGAAACTTTTGTTGGGGAATTTCCCATTTTTTTCATACTTAAATCACTCCTGGCATGTGGGTTGAATATTCAAACCTACTTTTCGCATACTTTTTGATAAAGAGGTGAATGACATACTTATCTGTTTTTTTCAGAGACTTCCTTCCTAGAGGATCTGGAATTGTGACTCGAAGGCCACTTATTTTGCAGCTCATCAATTCAAACACTGGTAAGAAAGATAATTCAAGTAGATTCTCACACTGGATACTATTTATACTATTAGGTTCATGAGTAGGTAATGAATAATTATAAATATTCAGAAAATTACCCACCGAATAGATAGTTAGTATGTATGATAATAATAGTTCCGATGTTATTGATTTTTTACCTATTTGAGATATTTATTAATGTCACAGGTTCTTCAGTTCAAAATAGGTAACAAAAAGTTATCCAGTTTCACTATGATTTCCATCTTTGTTTTGATTTGTTATTCGCATAATTGTTATTACTTTGGCATTGGGTAATTTTATTGTTAAACTACATATTCTATTCAATTCTTTCACAAAATTTATTGTACCTAATTGTAACTTATTACCCGATAGCTGAGAGGTTTAGGTCTCTGGTAGTATACACCAACCACCCTGGGTGGTGCTGTAGGTTTTCTGGGGTTTTCCACATACATTACCAAAAAAGTGCCCTGGAGCGCCACTGCAAATAATAATAATAGTTTTTAAGATGGAGTATTACTATTATTCTTGTTGGTATAATGAGTTATTTGAAGTTAGTTTCTCAGGTTAAATATTCAAGCAATATTAATGAAGGTAATTTGTTTATTTATGTCAGAATCAATATAGTTCATGTGACAACTAATTTATTCAATGCTTTTGATAAGATACAGACATTTTCAAAAAATACCTATTGCAGTCATCTTGAAATGATTTGCACTCACACCCAAATGTATAATTGATGAGTTAGATATTAGCTTTGGTAAGGTGAGTATATAGAGGATGTTGCCAAAATCATGCAAAAAAATTCAGAAGATTTCTTTCAAATAATTGTTAAAAAAATCTCACTCCAACCCCTTAAGAGATCACTCTTGAAGTAAAATATAACTTTTAACATTTTCCTCATATCTGAATGAATGTAAACATTTTTTATTTTGGAGATTACTTACACTTGTAAGAAGTAGGTAAATATTGATATTTTTTTCAGTACAACCACTATGTCATAAAAGGGGTGATTTACTGCTTTAATTAAAGAAGGTGTTCTTTTATGTAATTTTATCTCCTAAACACGAATTCGAAGTTATGCCTGAATCTTGAAAATTGACCATTAGATACTAACAAACACGATTATTTCACTAAAAAATCGCAAATATCTTCTTTATTTACATGTTCAATTGTTTAATTTTCGCTCATATTTAATGACATTTGCTAAAAAAGTGCCTTGTGTTTACGTTTCTTAATTTTTTTTTTTTATTATTTTGTCAATCTAGGTTGATAACAGAACATCATCCGAAATTGCATCCGCTATGAAATTATTTTTATAAGTTACCTCTCCAATAATAAATAACTCTTTGACAAAGTTACAAATTTGTGACTTAAAATAAGACATGAAATGTTTTTGTATTCTTAATGTGTTTTAAAAAATTATGTAAGCAAAGGAAATGTAATAAGAAGGTCCAATCTTTGTGTATATCGATTGTTTTTTGTGCTTGTAGTAATTGTGAAATAGGAGTTGATTAGCGTCTGAAAAAAATGCCAACAAAACGGAGGATTCTGTGCAATTTTTTACTTGAAAATTCGTTCTTTTAAATGGTCGATTTTTAAGATTCAGAAAGGCATAACTAGAAAAGCATTTGAGAATCCCTCGATTTTTTTTGGATTCGTGTTCAGGAGGTAATAGTACGAAAGTAACACCATTTTTTTTTTAATTTCAAGGTGGAGTCCAATACATTTTTGATTACCGAATTTTGTCATAGAATTCTTTTTGTATTCCTCAACTTCCTTTACGTTTTTGTTTTCTTTTTTTTTCCATATTTTCCCTGTAAACATTGAAAATTATTTTTATTCTACCGAGCACAGAACAAGTCAACCAAGGTGTACTTACTTACTCAACCATAGTTATTTTTACCTTACTGATGCCATTTACAATTACCACAATTATGTAAATTATGGTTTTATGAGGATTTTACTTTAGTTATGTCATGTAGGTACTTCTTCACACTTTCACATTTTTTATCAGCTATAAAAACGAAACTTTTTATGTACTTGACTTGTTTTAAGTTTATATTGGCCAAGTACAAAGTAGATTGACAAATAATCTAATTGATGTTTAATAGTTGAATTATAAATGATGACTTAAGTCTCAATGATCAAATACTGGTATATTCGATGAAAAGATTTTTTTATATTTTCTTATTGCATATATTAGAAATTTCGCTGGAAATTATCGAATTGAAAACCAGATATTTTACTTTGGGGCCATTTCAATCCTTCAGTTGGTAATGTTCAGATGCTCAATTTTTCATATCAGTGATATAAAGAAGACACAACATTTTGATGCCATATTGGCACCTTTTTGTATTTTGTTTTAGATTCCTATAACAGAGTCATAAAGTCAAATTTCAACTCATTTTTTATACCCATATGAAAATTGCATGGTGTTCATGCTAATTTTTCACAAGTCTTACCAAAATATTGATTAAGTTGAAAACTCTAGCTTAATGCTATTCCATCAATAACCAACTTCATACAATTTTGCAGAATATGCGGAATTCTTACATTGTAAAGGAAAAAAATTCGTGGATTTTGACGAAGTTCGTCGAGAAATCGAGGCCGAAACGGACCGGGTCACTGGAAGCAATAAGGGTATCTCGAACATACCCATTAACCTGAGAGTATACTCACCAAATGGTACGTGAATCATATTGCAGAAGAGCTACCTTATATCTACTCTGTAACTTTTCAGTTCTGAACTTAACGTTAATCGATTTGCCTGGCTTAACCAAAGTGCCAATTGGTGATCAACCAATTGATATAGAGCAACAAATCAGATCGATGATTCTCCAGTTCATTAAAAGAGACTCTTGTCTCATTTTGGCAGTAACTCCAGCTAATACTGATTTAGCTAATTCCGATGCGCTTAAATTGGCCAAAGAAGTTGATCCTCAAGGTAGGAGTGATACTATATCAGGGCAACATAACGCTGAACTTTTTCAATTTTTTAGGTATTCGTACTATAGGTGTTATAACGAAATTAGATCTTATGGATGAAGGCACAGATGCCCGTGATATTTTAGAAAATAAGCTCTTACCCCTTCGTCGAGGGTATATCGGTGTTGTTAATCGTTCCCAAAAAGACATTGACGGTAGAAAAGACATCAACGCCGCCCTGCAGGCCGAAAGGAAATTCTTTTATAGGTGAAAACAATTTTATTCGTTTATGTAGAGCTGAATTATAAAGTGAAATATTTCAGTCATCCCTCATACCGACATTTAGCTGACCGCTTAGGAACACCCTATCTCCAAAGAGTGCTCAACCAACAATTAACCAACCACATTAGAGACACATTGCCCAGTTTGAGAGACAAACTGCAGAAACAGTACCTGACTTTAGAGAAGGATGTCGATCAGTTCAAACATTTCAGACCGGACGACCCTGCTATCAAAACCAAAGCCATGCTGCAGTGAGTAGAATATCATCCTAACTTGTACCCCCATTTATTGCTTCTCTCTCAGGATGATTCAGCAAATGCAAGTAGATTTCGATAGAACAATAGAAGGTTCTGGTTCGGCTCAAATCAACACAATGGAGTTGTCAGGTGGTGCTAAAATCAATCGACTGTTCCATGAGAGGTTTCCATTTGAAATCGTTAAGATGGAGTTCGACGAGAAGGAGCTACGCAGAGAAATTGCCTTTGCCATTAGAAATATCCACGGTATTAGAGTGAGTGGTTGATTTTGTCTTTGTTCTCCACCAATAAGCTTTTTGTTTGATAGGTTGGGTTGTTCACTCCAGATATGGCTTTTGAAGCAATAGTGAAAAAGCAAATATCACGATTGAAAGAACCATCCTTGAAGTGTGTGGATTTGGTTGTTCAGGAACTGTCAAATGTTGTTAGAATGTGCACAGATAAGGTGAGAGACGAGTATAGATTTCATTTCAACTTGATACAAATTTTGAACAGAATGTATTCAAAATTTTATAAATCCTAGGTCAACAACACGGTTTTACATCTGGAAAGTTCATACTTTGAAAACTCTCCAAACCGATACAATTCATACAGATTTCAATAAACCATATTGCTCTGAATATAATTAATGCATTTATGTAAAGTTGGAAAAAAATATTGTTTATACACATTTGGTAAAATTCCTTTAACTAATAGCAATGAGCTATCAACAAATTTTTTGGAACTTACTTAGTTTAATCTCCTGAACAAAATATCCAAATTACATTATTGGGGGTTTCAAGTTATTTCGGAGATATGGGTCTATTTTTGAGTGATTGATGACTGGCAGTTTTTAGGACATTACCGCGGAAAAAATACTCAAAATTCTTCCTTATTTACACAAGCACAATTTATACACCAATTCATCCATTAAGCACAATTTTTTTCAATGAAAACGCCATGGTTTATTGTAAAATTCAACCTTTTTTTTTAAGAACATCAAAACAACAAATTTATTTAAAATGTTTAGTGAATTTATTCTTGTCAGGTTAGTAAATTTGATCTTTGCATATTTGCACAGCCAACTTTTAAATTCAACATGAATAGGAAATTACCAACTTGACATGAATAAAATTCACTAACCATTTTGCCTAAAAAAAAAACCGTTTTCAATAAAGACAAAGTGTGGTTCAGGTCAATTATATTCTGCTAGTTTTCTCGCGGTAGAAATGTGTGCTGAAAATTGTTGATATCTTGTGGCTTTTAGTCGGAATTTCACTAAATCATATACTTCACCTGCAGTCACTTGTGCTTCAAATTATAATATGACCTGATTATTATTATTTTGTTGAAAATGAGAGTTGAGAGCCTAAAATTCTTCCAGATGTCACGATATCCCCGTTTGAGGGAGGAAGCAGAAAGAATTATTACCACCCATATCAGACAAAGGGAACAATATTGTAAAGAACAAATTTGTATACTTATCGACTGTGAATTAGCATATATGAATACCAATCACGAAGATTTTATAGGATTTGCTAAGTAAGTAAGGTAACTCGTGAAACGAGTCCAGTTCACATAAGTGTATTTCACTACTTACTGCTGCTACATCTTCTCAATGAACATATTTGCTTTTTTTTTGTTTTTATCATCACACATTATGAATATTTCAGTGCTCAAAATCAGTCAGAAAACGCAACAGCCAAAGGTACTCGGGGTACACTTGGTAACCAAGTTATTCGCAAGGGGTACATGTGCATTCATAACTTGAGCATGTTGAAAGGTTCGAGAGATTACTGGTTCGTTCTCACTTCCGAGAATATTTCTTGGTACAAGGATGAGGAGGAAAGAGAGAAAAAGTACATGTTGCCTTTGGATGGACTCAAGTTGAGAGACATTGAACAAGGCTTCATGTCGAGAAGGCACATGTTTTCCATCTTTTTCCCAGATGGCAGAAATGTATATAAAGTAAGCATACAGCATTTCTTGAAGTCATATATCTTGTATACATTGCATACATTGACCAATATTTTGTTTTCAGGATTATAAGCAACTTGAGCTTAGCTGTGAAACGTTGGACGAGGTCGACTCTTGGAAAGCTTCTTTCCTACGTGCTGGTGTTTATCCAGAAAAACAAACTGAAATTTCTAACGGAGAAGATGTGAGTTTTTATATACCTTGCATTTTGCATGCCTTAATAATAAATATCATGAATATTTTTGAATACAATACACACAAACACAGAGCTTTTTATTTGTATTAATTGTTTTTCTTTTGTTTTAGAGTAATAATTCTGATGTAAGTTACATTTTGAGTTTGAATTTTGCGGTAATTTGGGTCTTTCCTGGTAGTGGTGCTCGATTTTTTTCAGCTGCTTCCTTTTTTAATAATAATAACAAAGAGACGTAGATCAGTCTGCTTTCTGATTATTTTTATTGGGTGATAGACATTTACTATAGTCGGATCCACATTGAGAAGTCAGTTAACGTGACATAAGTCAATACATTTCAAACAGGACATTTCAAGCCAATGTTGCCTACGTCACATACAGGTCTGGCCGAGCAACAAAGTGTGTCCCTTGCGTCTATAGTTCAACAAGATATTTCGGTGAAACGGTCCTAAAAAAACTTTTTTTTGATTGAAGGAATTTTCAAAATGTACATACTTTGTATATGATTGGTATAATAAGATTACGGCGTCATCATCTAAAAAGTTTTTCAAATATTCCCGACAAAACGATGGACTGACCACTACAAGTCAATTTCAAGAATGGCTTATTGAAAAAGGATATTTATTTCACAGAAGATTGTATATCCTATCTTTCATCACTGACTTCTCAATATGAATCTGACTGTAGCCTGTTGAAGATTCAAGAAATAGTGCGCAAAATTCGTTTCTGTCTGTTTGATCAGTCAGTGTCAGCCACTTTCCTCGCAAATTCGGTGTACCAAAGCAATAAATTTTAAAAACCAACAAAATAGAGAATTATATTGAAAGAAAACGGATATACTCCTATAACCACGATGTTATCAACTTTTAATTCGTTTTCTGTATCACAGACTTTCAGTACCAGACAATGATATTCATTCATAGAAACATTAATTACTTAGCTGCAACATATCTTGAAAAACTGATTTGTTTCAATTATAATATTCATAATACCGACTTACATTTGAACAGAACTAGTACCAAAAGCAGCATGAAGTCAATTTGCTGCAATGTATTTTCAAGAGATATAAATAATCTTTTGTACTAATGAACATTCACTTTATACAAAGAGGAAAATGTATTAGGTGCAATCCCCAAATTGTAGAGCAACCGTAGACACGTTTCAACAGACTGTGAGTCATCATCAGTACGGTGTAGCCAAGTGCAAGATATGGTTGCAATGTCAGAAACAAGCGTATTAAAAACGGGATTGGCTTCCCGTTGGCGTCACATTTTTGAGTTACGATATACCATCCATACCGCAATTTATAATATACCTTCATTACAATGATGATAAATTTCTTACAAGTAATTGTGTTCTTTATCTTTAGGATTGTCCTACTTACCAAATAAATGTTAGGTATATAGATAGGTATAGAATAGAATAGAATTAATTCATACTGTCACAGATACCTTCATAGAAGGATATGCACGCCAACATATAAATCTACAATACAATACATGTCAGTACACACAAAATACAAATTACTATAAATTACTTGAATATTCGACATTTTATTTGGTCATGAATTCGCGGCAGTACAGATTTACTTCTGAAAATATAGTGAACATCTCATTTTAAATGTCCTACAGGTTGCCCCAACAATCCAGAATAAAAAAAGGAAAGGGATCAAGGGTTAATATTCAGTTGCGTCATCTGAAAGTAATTATTTTTCGTTTTAGGATTCACCCCAATTCTTCCAAGAAACCACATAAATAGTTGTTGAAATAAATTAAAACCGAGATTACTCTCATACTGGTTAATGAAAAAGTTTCATTTACACTTATCAAATGTATACCTTTATTCTGTGGATATTGTTGTGGACTGCAGTATGTTTTCATCATAAAACTAATGATTATAATAATAAAGAAACATAACACATATAACACTGATGTGAATAACATGTACACCCATTTCTCTTATAACCTTCTAGCATTGACTCATTTGATTTTTTTTGCTCTGTACTCTGCGAATGTTAATTACCCACTGAAAATATTTCTATTTTTCTTCACTAAAATATAACTTCATTTATGTGACAAACAGTTTAATTAATAAGCGAAAATATTTAATTTTCTATTTAGCCTATATCTTGCGATTTAACATACCGCATGTGTATGTCCCTGTGTGAAAAAAGTCTTGAAAAGAAATGAAGATAAAAAAAAATATATTTCACTTCAATTATAGGAATATAGGTTATGTACTTCTATAAGAGGTATCATAAAAGTGAACTAACCATTTTAAAGTTTTATTCTTACAACAATGTGTATCTGAGCCTGAAATGATGGGGGTCATTTTTTCCCTTAGAAATTTTTTTCTGAAAAATATGTGTGTTCTTAAAATAATTTTTCTAGTTTTCTAGGCTTGGTCAAAATAGATTGTCTAAATTTTCCTAAAAGTTATAAAAGGCTTCTGAAATAGGCCATAATTTTTTAGTTTCGACAACTGATTTTATCATTTTAGTTTCACTTTTCATTGGGACATGCAGTATAATTCTTTGCTTCTAATATATGTGTGTTTGTGTGTTTTGGCTTCTGGTTCCTGCAGGGAGGTGATAGTCAGGTTTGTAAAAATGTGGAATTTAAAATACACTACACCTGGTTAATACCACAACACTATTCTTTGGTTTTTGGATCTTAACTAAATTCTCAAAATCATTAGACGTATAATCAATTGTATACTTGTAAAATAATGACATTTATGTTTCTGAACAATATTAGTCAAATATTTTTTATAGATTTCTTCATTGTCCGAAATGGTAAAATCTGTTAGTACCGTCAGAAACTTTTTATTGGCACTGAACACGCTTGTATTTTCTATTAAGTTGCGAAATTTAATTCCTATGTAGGGCAAGCTCGTATAACTTATACCCAGCAGCTTCAAGTAGTCAGGGTCAAAACTGATCTGAATTTGTACCTTTTAACAAAAATGATAATGTACTTCTTCATTCGAATAATGTTATTCTCATTTGGTGAATACATTTCTAGTCAACGCAAACAAATTGGAACGTATTTTTTGAAATATAGATTTTTTAATCATACACAGGATTACTCAAAAACAGTTTGTCATAAGCATAAGATAGATTCTACATTTCTACAATATTTTTCAAAATTAATGTTTTTCGTGATAACTAAAAAAGCGGTTATTAAAAAATATTTGTTATTACATTTCTCAACAGTACTTCGTTAACTAATCTGTAGTGAAGTAATTCGTGTATAAATGAAAGCTGCCATTCTGAGGGCTTGCAACTGTGTAAAACATCAAAAAATATTTCATAGCTCATAATTATATAAAATAATTACCTTCAAAATTTTATACCGGTTAATTTTAGCCAATCAGATGTCTGCATTTTGACATGTTGCTATGACAATAACCTAATTTCTTCGGAAATTTCCCTGCGTAGAGGGAAATTAATAAGTAGAAATTTCCCTCTGGCTTGACAGCTGTCATAACCACAGTGGCGTAAAATATTTTTCATTTTTGATAGATATTTATTAATAACCTAATTATAGGTACATGTTATTATCTGTTATTTAATTATTTAAACCACATTTTAATAGAGATAGGGAAATTACAATATTTGACAACAAATTCGAGATTAATAAATGAAGGTGCCGCCGATGTAATTCATTAGCGTCCGATAGAAGTAGACCTTAACTTTTTTTTTCCTTTCCTCTAGTACTATAAAATTATGTGATTTTTGTAGAATATTTGCTTCTCTATTTAATTATTTAAACCACATTTCACTAGAGCATAGGGAAATTAAAATATTTGATATCAAATCCGCAAAAAAAATAATTCGCAATTCGCTGTTGTGAGACAAAGCCTTAACAACGGCCTACTATGATGTCCGTTACATTCATTTCTATTTTAAATAAGGTTTGGTATAAAATTTTCTTACCGAATCTCCCGCGAGCATGAATTAATATTCCGGAAATAATTCATGCTCTATGGAGATTATAAGTGAAAATTTCACTCATGTCTTAAAATGTCAATAAGAGGTGTGGAGTTATCGCTGAATTACAGCGGTAATCCACCCACTATGTGGATTACCGCTGTAATTCAGCGTGCTAGGTGACAATTCAACTGAAGTGACTGATGAATTATAGGACATGCTAACAACAATTGTAGTATAAAGTGTAACAATAAGTTATATGAAGGTGAGTACATTCATTTCGTACTTCCATCGTCTTATACCACAAGGCTTCAACTGCTTCTATCCGCAGTCGTCTTTTGGTGAATATTGACAAGTTTCCAAAGGCTCGCAAGAATACATGGAAATCTTAATCAATTGATTAATTGTTTTGTTTTGATGCTAGTAATCTCAATTAATTATTATTGGGTTAGCTTAATTACTCGTTTCTATTTTTTCTACCTACCTATTGCAATCAGGGTGACGTTCTCTTCGGTTCACTCCAAAACCATCAATAAGTATTTTCCAAACGTTCTTGATTTCTACGCTGGGCTGACTGAAGGCTCTGTTGGCTTGGATATAATCACCCTCCTTAAATTTTCTTCTAAACCAGTTTTCTTCCCTAGGTATTACCTCGGGATTCTTCCACTGAATTTGGTGCTGTTCTTTTCTTACATGGTTTGCGATACCCGATTTTGACGTGTCACTTCGCTGCGTAAAGCATTTGTGTTCATCTAGTCTCTTGGTCTCACCGATGTGCGAAAAACCACATTCGCACGGGACTTCATAAATACAGTTCTTGGTGAAGGTGGTAAGATTTTCCGGTTTAGTTTTCGTGAGAAAACCCCTCAACGTGTTTCCGGATGTGAAGGAGCTTTTAGTAATGAACTTGTTTCCAATCCTTCTAACCTTATCGGAGATTCCTTTGATGTACGGTAGATGAACTAATAGTATCGGTTGGTTTGGAGTTGGTGGTTTGTCTTCTAACATCCTTCAAAAGTTTCTCCGTATATTAAATCACTCCTTATAAAAAGTTTCTTCGGATATCAAATCACTCCTTATAAAAAGTTTCTCCGGATATCAAATCACTCCTTGTAAAAAGTTTCTCCGGATATCAAATCACTCCTTATATTAGTGAATTCAGCTTGGAGTGCTTCTTGATCACTGCATATTGTCTCCGCTCTCTTGACGAGGGTTCTTACGATGCCTTTCTTCGTTGAATTCGGGTGGTCAGAATCAAAGGACAAATACTGTCCGGTGTGAGTCTTCTTTCTATAAACCGATGTGTGGATGGATTCGCTTCTTCTCTAAACTTTTACGTCCAAGAAGGTTAGTGAGTTGTTGACTTCCTTCTCCATTTTTAACCTGATATTGTTCCTTGAGCTGATTTACCTATCCGAGCAATATTAGAATTACTAGAAATATGTCTCCATAATTACCATTTCCAGGAAAAAGGCCGCTTCTTCGCCTAAATGAATGGACTTCTGATGGGGTCCTCCCTATCCCCAGTCGTCGCCAACATTTGCATGGAATGGTTTGAGAACCATGTCATTCAACAAGCTGCCTTTCTCATTCGGAGTCGAGCAATTTAAACTTTGAAAATAAGAGTTAATAAATAGTGGTTTATTTGATAAATTTAAAACATCTTACCAGTAAATGCAAACCTAATATCCCTATGATTGGAAAGTATACAAGAGACTGAGAAATAAATTTTTATATTTACGGTAGGAACTAAGAAGTACATTATTAATTTTTGTAAATTCTTTTTTATAAACTCTAAATCATTGCTTTCTACTAATAACGATTCGCTCTAACACATTCCACACGATATAATTCTGTTTTCCTCAGTCTTCTAATGAGAGCGTGACGAGTTCCATGGACCCCCAGTTGGAAAGACAAGTAGAAACCATTCGAAATCTCGTCGACAGTTACATGAGAATAGTGACGAAGACCACGAGGGATCTGGTCCCGAAAACTGTCATGTACATGATCATCAATCACACCAAAGACTTCATCAACGGCGAACTGTTGGCCCACATCTACGCAAGCGGCGACCAGGCTCAAATGATGGAGGAGGCGCCCGAGGAGGCTCAGAAACGGGAGGAGATGCTCAGGATGTATCACGCGTGCAAGGAAGCGCTACATATCATCGGAGACGTTTCGATGGCTACTGTTTCCACGCCCGTGCCGCCGCCAGTGAAGAACGACTGGCTGGCTAGCGGAATGGAGAACCCGCGGTTATCACCTCCGAGCCCGGGAGGCCCTAGGAAGCCCACCCCTCAGATGGGGACTGTCGGACCTAGCGGTGAGTGTTTATTGAGCAGTTTATTCGATTGCTTGTGAGGTTGCATCGAATTATTGTAGAGAAATGCTTTTTATTTCTGCATATCATCATTTATATTTGTGACCAAAAGATCGATCCATGTCGATTTCAAAGAACCTATCAATTTCAAAGATGAAATCATCAAGTATGCTCCTATTTTGAAGTTTCTTGGCTTATATATTGATGAAAGTTTGTTATGGTCCATACTCATTGAAATATTAAGGAAGCATATTTCTCCAGTAATCGGAATTCTTTTCAAAATCAGAAACTTTTTACCTTTGAAATATTTGAAATTCATTTATTATTCTTTAGTCTTTTCCAAACTTCAGTACTTAATCTCAGTATGGGGATCGGCAACAAAATGTGTACTTAAACCATTGAAAACACTACAAACAAAATCATCAAATGTATATTCAAACTAGAATACAAGGAACCTGCAATAAATTTATACTAACCAAAACAAATTCTAGATATCCATTCTCTTTATAAGTTAAAGATTTGTATTTTTATTCACCTAGTTAAAAATAACTTCAAACACTCTGATTTGGCTTTCAACCTAACTAACAGTTACCATAACCACTTGACGAGGCAATCAGATAATTTATCAGTTATCAATGTGAGAACAAATGTGGGTCAACAATCAATATACTTTAAAGGAATAATGCATTACAATGAATTGCCAAAATCTATGCCTTTGGGTACACTCTATGAGTATTTATGAGGGAGTATTATTATTATTATCATCAGTATTTCTACTGCCGCTATCGGAATGGACCAAATTAAACCCAACTAGTATGTTTGTGTATTTTTTTCTATACTATTTGGTTTTATTGATAATTCTCATGTTTTCAAATACTTTGATTTCATTATTTACTAGTAAATAAAAACCCCAAGCAATGTTTTTCTATTCCATTTAGGTGAATGATAGATATTATTTGTGATGTTTTTAAATTCAAAAAGTTCATCAGGAATAGTTAGTAAATAAAATAAGTTAGAATTTTCCACTGATTTTTTTTAAATACACTGATACTATTTGGCCTTATGTCAGTAATTATTATTTTTCTTATTTTTCTTCAGTTGTACTTACCAAGAAAGCTTCTGGTTTCAAATGCATGGTTTTGTAAATGTATGGCTTTTTTCTAACCCATTTGAGATGATACAAGAGGAGTGTATCTAAAAAATACTAAACCTGGTAGTACCAAGTTCCTTTAGCTGATGCAAGAATTGAGACGGATCATTCATGAACAAATGCATGTATCTTCTTTAAATGTTTTTTCGCAAATTTCAGTGTGGAAATAGAAATATTTTCAATTTTTTGCTATTTTTTATTTAATTTTATAGAGCAGTTGTAGTTCCTGAATAACTACTATATGCCATGTATGGAAATTAGTAGGTAAAAGCCAGGTTTTGATTTTGTGCGGTACTGCTTTTATCCTAATAAAATCGTTACATTTCAAACTCAAGTGATGGAACTTCTTGTAGTACTTAGCTAATGAAGCTTTGTCCTAAGTTGTTAAACGCCTTACATTATAAAGCATATTTTATTAATTTTTAATACTTCATTTGTTTACATTGAACGCCTATCTATAGAATATAATTTTTAATGATTGAATTTGTTTGAAATACATTCAGTTATAATTGAAGTGTCTGGAACTACCGGTTCAGTCGTCATATTTTTTTGAAAAAAGCATCTCTTCCTAAAAAAATATTGAAACCAGGTTTTTATCCTACACGGTGTTATATGGAAGTTCTGCAGATATTGTATTGTCGGCAACACTTATAGGTATGAGCGGTATTTTTTCTTGAATGATTCCAATAAACAAACTTCAACTAGGCGTTTCCCTTCTGTAGGTTCCCTGGGCTCCAGGGTACCTCCACCACCACCCAGTTCGGGTAGACCAGCCCCTGCCATTCCCAACAGACCTGGGGGTGGAGCACCTCCCATGCCACCAGGGAGACCACAAGGGCAGGCTTTGCCAGCTCCCCTAATTCCCACGTAAGTAGAAACTCAAACGAAAGTTTTGGAATACCAGTTGTGATTACATGTGCAAGATGTTATTGTCATGCATCATTAGATAAACATTCTTGTTTTTGTGATATAAGAATGATAGGATCAAAATGGAAAGGGAAGATTAACTAGAGAACCAAATTTTTTGTGTTTTTATCTGATACCGTCACTCATACTCGAAAAGTTTAGTGAGCAGAATATGATTTTTGGGGAAATAGAAATTTTAGTAGTCAAAATATTACAGAAACTAATTCTCCTAAAATTGGATGAATTCTTAGACAGAAAACTTACCTTGTATATGTGTTTTGAACTATTTTGGCTTCAGTAAGCATCATATAAGTACAACGATATGCAGCACTTGGATGCAATCTTTGGAACCATTGCCTAAGGAGTTTTCTACAAGCTGTATAGATTTACAGGAATTATATAATTTGTGTTTATTTTAAGATTTATTTTTGAATCAATGAAATCTCAATCCTCAAGCGTGTCAGCAAAAAATAAGTAAAAATTAAACCACTTTCATAGCTAGTTACTGAAGTTGATGAATAAAATCTATCTTTAGTTAAATCAGATTCTGTCTATATGCAAATTTTGGTGCCTCCTTAAACAACTTTATTCTTCTTTTATTTTATTTAAAATTTATCTTTTAATAATGATTGCCAAAATAAAAACTCCTGAATATGTGAATTTAATACATATGCTTGACATTGACAATTGCACAAGATGAATGTGAATGCTGCCACAGGTTTCGTCTGTTTGAGCTTGTGGTTTTCTTTTCAGGAGGCGTTAAGAACTTTTTAATCTTCATAATCTTCATAATAATCATCACACAGTTGAATTGTATAGGGGATAAAGGATCTGTAGTTGCATAATTGATTCGAATTTTGTTTCCTATATTGAACACAAATTTGATGAAACATCAGTGATACTAAACCATGTATCCTACTTGGATTTTTCTGTAGAGTCAGTTTAGATATTGAATTTCTAGTTTAGTTTTAGAAATGCACATAATTTTGTTTGTTTTGTTGGTGTTGGGTACTTTTACATTTCATTTGGGGAGCTTATGATTGTTGTATTTTTAATTTTTCCAAATCAATAATGCAACTTCCGAAATTGGTTAATTTATTATTGAAACTATAAAAGATAAGGTGCTATGTTTGTTACATCATGTTCTGCTTCACTTAGAATCGTGTCTTGTGAAATAAAAAAGATAATGTTGTTACTATTGATTGTATATTTAACTCTGTATTGTATATTTGAAAAGATAAGATCATTGGTAGTCTTTACCTGTTTTCTAGTGCTATAATTTGAATTTTTAGCTGTATCGATTTCAGCATAAAAAATTCGTAAAATGGCACTTGGAAATGAGTTTTCCACGGACAAAATCATTGATCAATCAATTAAACACCTGTTATCGGCAAATTTCTGCTGAAGAGAACCCCTAATATTAGTCTTTACGATTTTTGATGTATCATAACCATTCCATGGCAATGATATATCTGCTTATCTAATGTACCATAATCTCAACATTTTAATGTTTTGTTTTTTTTACCATTTGAATAGCCTTGTCAATTTTTTCAACACACCCAAAGTTTACTTAATCGTTAGTATCTGTTACACAATGGAGCTGTTTAAAAATATGCTTACATAACAAATATCTCTGAAAATTCGCTAAATTAATTAAACGAAATGGTCAAATGATTTGGCTTTGGATAATTCAATTGGTATTAATAGTATATTAAAGTATAAGTGGATAAAAAGGTCTTTCAAACGCGCGATTTTTCGAGTACGACGGCGCAACCGGAGTGCTCGAAATAGAGCAAGTGTTTGAAAGATCAGATATCCAAGAATACTTTACGTTGTTTTTTTCAATTGGTGTACTTTGAAATCATGAATACTGGGTTTCATTATTACAAATAATGGAAATAAGAACTTATAATGTAAAAGGGTTGAATTCGTGATGTGACATCAGTATACCTTTCGTTAATGTCTGAATAAACGTTTTGAATTTGTTTGTAATATTTCATTGGACGTTACAAGGTACTCCTGTCAGATCAATAATCATAACAATGTCATTAAATTACACTTCACGGTTCTCGCGTTATTGATGTAGCCATAGCAACTTTAAAAAACGTTTTTTAAAGTTCTATTTGCACACGCTGAAGCGTGCTTTAAATAGGCAAAAAGGGGCACCAATTGAAAAAAAAAACTTTTATGCGAACCTTGATGAAATGTTGAGTAGTGTGTAAAGTTGAGATTGGAGGCTAAGAGTTGTCTCTCGTGTGTTCAGTCGGATTGGAGGCCAACAGCAAGGAGGCGTTCAAGTACCCCAGCAAGTGCAGATGGCCGTAGGGAGGGCTGTAACCAATGCCGCCATCAACGAATTTTCCAATGCCTTCAAATTCCATAAGTAAACATATTTTATTTATTATATGAGTGAATAATTTTTTTTCTATTAACTTTCCATGCTAGCTACTAACATCTATAATCCCTGTATGAATTTTGACAGTTGTGTCACTAGAAAGATTCTGGACAAATTTTGTCTTCAATACTGGTGTACTGATGAAAGTAACTTTTCATCTCACAAAAGTATATTTTCCTTTTATGTTGTTGAACTCTTTTAATCACTAGAAATATCGATAAGATATATGTAAAGAAGTTTTAATTTGGAGATAAATATCTATAGAATAAATCAACAAAAAGTCAGTGCCATTGCAAAAATGAAAAACTAATAAGAAAGAACCACAGGCATTGTGAAAATAGAGAAAAGGTTGTATTAATCAAGAGTCCAGGTTACAAAAATTAAAGGAGGAATATGTATGTGTCGATCAGCATTTTTTGTATTCACCTCCATCTGAAATTGAAGACGCTTATTGTTAAAGAAACAAGGTTGGAAAGGAAATTAATCAGAAGTAACTTCCGAAAACTATATTCTGTGATAGGTAGGCGCTGACAAAAGTTTATTTTTACAAAAAAGACACAAAAGAAGCTGTTCTGATAGTTTAGAATATCAATTTCGGTAAACGGAAAAAATACCCCACGGAAAAAAAACGGAAAGAAAATATATAAATAATAATGGCCAGTACACAAAAAGTTATGAAATTTCAACTGTGTCATGTTAAAGAAACTAGACCATATTTGATTCATTTTACAATACAGAGGGGTGGAACAACAGATTTTCCAGCCTTGCAAAAAGGCGAATCTGTCACCAGGTTAGTTCCTTCAGGAACAATCGAGTCATAAAAATATAAAAAATCGTCTTTTTTGGCCGTCGACGATGAACATTCCATAGGATAGGTTAAAACTTTTATTGGTATTGTAAAATGAATCAAATATGGTCTAGTTTCTTTAAAATAAGACACAGTTGAAATTTGATTACTTTTTGTGTACTGGCCATTGTTATCGCATATAGGGGTATTTTTTCCGGGTTTTTTTTTTCGGGTTTTTCTTTTCGGTTTTTTTTCCGGGGGTATTTTTTCCGTTTTTTTTTGGGTTCATTTTTCCTAGATTCATCAATTTTAATAATAATATTACTTTCAGTATATTAATTTTCAATTTCTTGCGTTACATAAAAATTCCACCAATTATTCATATATAGCACCTCATGCAAAGTTGGCAATAACTCTCGCTTTTGATTTAAATGTGATTAAGTGTCATACATGTCTTTAGTGAATGATATCCTTCAGTACTCGTTCATTATTTTGTATTTAGGGTAGAATTTGTCCTGAATCTTATCCTGTGGGTGTGAAATTTTGTCAGTGTAACTAATCTAGGGATTGTACTAACATCTGTTGATATTTTTATAATTTTTCTCGAAACTTTTATGTTGTTGAAATATATATAGCTCCAGAGATTCTGAGCATGTTTACCCGTAAAACATATTGGTATAAAGTGGATGTCATGAAGTAGACTTCTAATGAATTTGGCATGGATCAAATAAATTCACGAGCGAGTCAATTTGTTAAACCATTGCTTCGACTATTCAAGAACAACCTGAAATTGTTTACTTTATGACCTCACTACGTTTAAAATAATATCAGTGTACATACATATGAAATTGCCTTAGCGATGTTACTAAAAGTTGAAAAAAATTCCATACAATACATTCCAAATTTAGGATAAAGCTTCGATAGCTTAGTGATAAAACGTATATGAAAATAAATACACAATTAGCTACAATGTGCAAAAATTACAATGCACTTCATTTAGAGAAAATGAAAAAGTTCTTCCTTGTAGTGGAAACAGTTGCCTAACCTAAATGTCTATTATCTAACATACAAATAGGGAGGACAAATTGACAAAAGAGTTATTTTTTCGAGTTTGCTTGAGTTTGATAATGTTTTCATGTGATATAATGGCCAAATGGTAATTATTCTTTAATTTCATTCTATGAAACATTTCATAATGAGGTATGTTTTACTTTAAATAAATGGATATTCCAAATTTCCAAGTTATTTTCAAATTTCCCATCGAGCCCAATGTCAACAGGAGAAATGCGATGGTGATATCTGATATCTAGAAATTACTCAGTGCTGTATCCGAATAAGATTTTATTAAATGTTTTTGGTATCTATTTTCCACATAATCTAGTATGATTTTTCAAAATATTATTATTACAATCAAAGTATATACAAAGAGAAGTCAGCGCGGAGACTGGTTGATTTATGCAGTGGTTTCAAGTTGTAAGAAAAGTAAATCGGCAGTTTGAAACTTATTTTCAATAAGCACGAATATCTTATATTGGTCAGTGATAGTTTCTGTATGAATAAGTAATGCTTTATGGCTCAAAACTTGCCTTACTCATCTTATCATCAATCAATCTTACTCATTCTAATAATATTTTTTTTTGTTTATAAGTTCCTTGTGGGATTCTTTCATTATTTTTATAGTTTATAAATTGTTTAATGGTAGTGCAAACTGTTAATTATGTTTCTCTGAATGAAATTGAAAAATCACAGGTATGAAACAAAGCTTTTCTTGTTCCTCCCTATATCTTGACAAACTCTCGATGTTCACTCGATTCTATAAGTTGCATTCGTAGTGTTATTGCACTCTCACTTTGTTGAAACATTTTTGGGTTATCATTTCATGATTTGGTAGTTTTTACCATAAGGTATCATTAAAAAAAAACAGTAGGATATTAAACAGTTGCCGTAGACGTATTCTAAAGAATGAATTGTAGCCAGTAGGTAGTAGTTGGAGAAAGGGACATCTGTTAGTTTAATAGGGCATTTGTGGAAAGGCATTTTTGAGTGGTTTTGTAACAAGTCAATTATTGACTTTAATACTCTATTTTAGATGAAAAGTAAAACAGGAAAGGAATCATTGGATGCATGTTTCAGTTGTGAAAAAGACTATCAAGGTTTTTTGTATACCCTGTGTGAGTGGGATATATTTCTATTTTTGGTTGTTTATATACTCTTTCTATTCAAACACGGTTGACTTCAGGAGCACTTTCATGAATATATCATTTTATTAATTTTTTGCTGATATAGTATTTAATACAATGCTTCAAAAATAAATAATTTTCAAAATTATTACTTTCAAGTGAATTTTAGTTTTATTATCATGAATAGGAGGAAGAAAGAAAAAAGTTGCGTCAAAGTTACATTTGGCAGGTAATCAATACATATTTCTGGCCAGAGAATTTTTTTTGTCAAATTATTAAATTGGCTCTAACATTACCAATCAAAATTGGAATGAATCTGTCAACCCATGTAGAGGTGGCCATGACTTATTTACACCCGGCATCATCTTGTGGTTTAATCGAATTTAACTTATATTCACAATTTACGTTTGGTATAATCAGAATGTTATGAAAATTAAAACTCAAAATATTAATGTATGCTTCATCTTTCGAAAACTTTGGAAGGTGACATGCATTTCATTAATTTTCGTATCAAACAAATCATATTCCAATATTTATATAGGAGTAGGTCAGTTTTACATTTATTTGACTTAATGCAGTTCATTTTTTTTTGTTTCTTTCACTTAAGATATTAGTTGTTGAACACACTAGGCATGGCCAAAAACTATTTGTAAGTTTTAAGAAAATGTAAGGGTGCATAATCTCAACAATGGATGATTTTATATCAAAACCAATTCAAATACAATGACTCAGATATTTTGTACTTTGTTTTATATTACGATATAGTTAATGATATCCATGAATTGAATGCCTTTGAATGACATTTCAACAAAAGTCGATAAACTGGATTTATTTTGAAGTGTGGTTGAAGAAGAATCACTAACATCTCACCAATAAACTAAAACATGTAAAAGAAAGTTTCTTCAAACGAAATGGGCTCATTAAAACTTTTATAATTTCGTAATTTATCTCAATTGGATTCACAACAAATTTTGAAGGATCCCATCTTTTTGCAAGGTTAATGAATCATCCTTAAATTTGCGTTTTCTAATAATTTTCTTTGAGCTAGGAAGAAACCAGTTTCTGTCTACAAAAGAAAGAAAACAGTTGTATTTCTATTTTGTGTTATTGAAAGAATTACTTCTGGGTTAAAATTCAGTTGTATTTGTAAGCATCCAGTGCATATGAAATATAATTATATTAGTTTCTAATGGATGAAACATCATTACTTATTATTATTACTATTTGAAAGTGTTATTGCATTGAGGCTAATCTAGTCAGGTTTATCTTCTCATGAGGCCAACTTGCTTGACCAAGCGTTTTTCGAGTTATACTGAATGATTTTATTGATTTTTTCGATGCTACTACCTACAATTTAAGTTATTAGTTACTAGTGTTCTTAAGCGAGATACAAATTTTGCACCCTAACAACGAATAATTGTCATATCTCAAATTTATGTTTGCTATTCATTGCCTTGTTTTTTCATTCGAATACATTTGTTAACTCTTTTTTCGACAAGTGATACTTGGTTTTTTGTAGCAATATTATTGCTCACACTAGTACTTATGATGATGTTAATGCATGGAATAATTCTATGGTACTGTGTTATTATTATTGTTGAATATTTATAGTTATTTGGTGACTGAACAAACAAGTTATTACCCCTGCGGTCTTGGGCAAAATCTTTTGACACTTTTCTGAAAGCTATACTACAATTTATAACGCTTTTGTTGAAGCTATTGGTTAGAGATAGGTTGGCATTTGCGTAACTAAATACTATCTTGCTTCTGAATAAACAAAAACAGCTGTATGTTTCTTTTCTGTTGAATGTAACTGTTGTAAATAAGAAGTTGATATATTTTTTGCCCGCAGAAATGTTTTTAAAATCGGTCATTGTGTATTGAAGCTGCACATATAATTCATGTAGTGATAGCTATTCTTGAATGTGTAAATATAGGGTTACAATAAGGATGTTTTATTTTTAACCTATTAACAATTTCCGATCAATCAACAAGAAGATGGATCTGTCTTTCCGGAGTTCAGTACTATTATTACAGAATTCCTATATTTTACTCATAGAATCGTGTTATTCTATTCCTATTCCTTAATTTTTTCTTGTTGGTTGATCTGAATCCTTCCTTCCTAATCGTCTTTGGTGTTGGATTTCTGCTTTGGGTGTAGCTGCTACTAATTCTTGGTTTCCTTCCAGCCTCATCTTACAACTACTGACAGAATGTTGACTCGTGGTGGAAGTATTAAGAACATTTATACATTTTATAGACTTCTTTGTAATATAAAGAGCAACTATATCAGTTACAGATAATACCCTTATTATCTAGAAAACTTTCAATATTTCTTAAATTATTTCATAAGCTTTTTTGCCACACTAGTTTTTTGAACATAACAGTCTTTGAATTATCAAAGAAAGATGTTTCTTAATTTTTCATGCATTTTTCCTTCTAAACAATTTATTCAATTAAGTTGAAGAAAATAGTCAAGGATAGAAAAAATTATATACACAAGTCTTGCAACCATGATAGCCCACCCCCCAGTTGTTAGTTGATGTCAAAAGCATTTCCCTTGGCATTTCTATTCGTTTATTTTTCATATCATAAAAAGATAAGAGAATTGAGGATTAATTTTTGCCTCTGATTTATAAACATCAGTTCATTTAACTGTATGTTCATGGATTTGATTTATTGATATAAGATAGTTTTATACGAATTTCAGTAGTTCATCCAAACTCTTGGTCATGAATTCATATTGGAATGTTCATTTATCTACTTGACTTTTTTATATTGTCCAACAGCCTCTTTTGAGAATGGTTGAAAATTTTGAAGCTTCCACTTCTATGGTTCGCATGGTCTTACTTTCTGAACCTAGTAATCAGCCCTATGCTGTATCACTTCCGTTAAAAATAACGTCACCGTTATTCGCCATTTCCGTTATTTTGCTATGATTGGTAATAGTAAAATAACGGAAATGGCGAATAACGGTGACGTTATTTTTAACGGAAGTGATACAGCTTAGGGCTGATTATCACTAAATATTTCTGTGCCTTCGAAAACATTGGGATTCTCAATGAATGGAATAAACATTCAACTAGATTGAAAAATATTTGTATTGAACACATAAATTCGAAAGGGACCTCGCTCCACTTCAATGAGAAATGCTGATCAAGATTATAAAGGGTGCTCAAGTTTACTTTTCCAAAATTTCAAATGGCCATTAAGATACTCCTTTGAATAAAATCACTTTGCATCAATTGTTCAGAAGGCCAGTGCAAACTCACTATACGAAAGCATTGAATTTATCCGAGGAGCCTCGAATATTTTAGAATGCGTAGTGTGTGCGTTATCCGAGTAAAAAAATGCATTTCTTTCAATGGTTAAGTTGAGAATTGTTCTTCGAGCGTGTTGAAATGAATACAGGGAATATTTGACGCTTTATTTTATTTTTTACGGTGGTTTCCTCCGCTGTCAACTTATTTGAATTTGGATATTTCAGTAGACCGGTACCTAATATTCCACCAAGAATACCTGAAAGACCACAACCGGGAAGACCGAATTGATAAATATTCTAGTCAGAGTTCATAGTGTTGCCTTTCTCTGGGACCAATCAGGTGCGATAGTGATTCGGCAGAAATGTCTTGAGTTCTTGAAGAGTGAGAATTGTAATATTGTGATTCTTGGACTGCCCTGCTGGGCAGAGTAGACTCTTGTTGTTTTCGATTTGGTACAATTTCACACCATTATTTTGGAAAGACTAGTCTTTATTTATAGTATTATTAAATTATATAGGTAGTTCAATTGTCCATTTCAGTTTTTATGTTAGGTACTAATTGTATTTATGTATATACTGTTTATTTGTATTAAATTTTATTTTTAATATATTTTAATTTGATTTTGACTAGGAATCGAATCAGATTATTTGTATAGTTTGACTTTTTATTTTCGGGTTGTCGCTATAGAGGAAATACTATAATGTTCAGAGAACATTTCCCCGTTGAATAGAATACTTTTGTTTTTATTGAGTAGTTGCGTAGTAGATAATCCAACTGAGAAACTAGAGAGAAATCTTGATTATATCGGGGTCAGTTTCTTGGAATTTCTTCAGCGAGTTCTTGAACGTGTTGACAAGAGATGAGGACGTAAAGACGTTGGTAAGTTGTCTCACAAAATGAAAGAGCGGCGGTTAAGTAATTACTATTATTGTCTCCCGCACTTACTGAACTTTTGGTGTTTGAGTTTGGAAGCATAGCCCCGAAGTCAATGATCTTTATTAAGTTTGTACAACATTATTAAGTCTGCTGTAAATTGGACAAAATTTTGTATACATGTCCACTAAAGTTGGCAGCGACATGAGGAAAATTTCTCAATTTTTCGTTTTAGAAAAAAAATCCAATCCTTACAAAGGGATTTGCATGTTTTTTTCATTTTTTTTGACTTTTTTTTAATTTTATAACTACTTTTTCATTTTCCACGAAAACTCTTTGGCAAAAATATGAATTCGGTTTGTTTGAATATTTTTACTTATATTATTAAAAGTTAATAACCATTAATAATAAGGTAGCTTTTCATTCATTTTGATAATGTAATAATTCATTAAAACGTTTCATATGATCCGGCCAATAAAATCGACGCAGATGACCCTGTTTAATTTTGACAGTTCAAAGGTAAAGAACGTTTTATCGAGGACTAGGCAGTTTTATCAGTATAAAACCGAATGATTGTCCAGAACAATCCACTGCCATTGGTTGAAATACCAGAAACGTCAAAATTTGACATGTGAAAAAAATAATCGGGGGTAATATAACAACACCTCGTTAATCAGCGAATAAATTCTGAGATTTATGTTCTGAATAAAACCCGAAAGCTTTTGAGCTCTAGGGTTTTATTTTTTGAACATGAATCTTCGAATTTAACGAGATGAATTTCCAAAAACAAAAATGTTGCGAGTGGAAATTTCAAAATAGATTCGATTTGATAAACGACGGTCAAGTTATATATCAGATTATTTCCCAAATATGTCAATTAACCAATAAAATTTATTCCACAACATAGTTATTTTTATTAAATTAATGAACATAATATATGTCACACGACTTGTGAAATGTGTTGCATACATTCAGTCAACTATCAAGAAGGACCATGCAGTTAACTCGCAAAAGGAAGGAAGCGGGTTTATCAGCGAATAAATTTTAATAGATGAGGGACATAATCGTTGAAAAACGGCTCACGCATGGAAGGACCAGAGAATATTTGTTGGCGAAACATTAGGCTCGGCTAGTTTTTAATTGAAAATGTCTGTAGAAATTATTAAACTCAGTGCCACTGTATAGAAAAATATGTAGAATCATAGCACAATGGTTTAACAAAAAATATATACAAAGATAATGTTGCAAAAATTAGTTAACCTTTTTTAAATTTTTTTGACTGCCATTACTTGAAGGAAATCCGTTTTGGACAGGAAATGATTTCATAAATTTCTCAAGGGATTAGTATAATCCTTGAGACAGTTTGACCTAGTAGGCATGTGTTAGTTTATACATTTCCATATTATATTTCATTCAGAACAGAAGTTTCCACTGGAATTATGGAATTTATGTACTCATTGTTAACATTCTCAGCAAAAAACAAACTCGGCTTTGTCCAAGCTCTTATTCACCCACCTCAAATGTTAACAAGTCTTCACTTTCATTATTGCAAATATACCTGGTAAATTGGATAATATTGTAAAATTTTTAGGTAGAATCATTTTGAATGTCATGGTAGATTAGTGAAATTAAAACAAAATATTCTGTTCCTTCAAACATTTTTTTCTTACATATTTTTTATTGCTAAGAAATCGACAACTTATTCTTTTTCAAAAGTATAGTGTTTTTTCCCTTGGTTTGGATATTGTGGTGGAATGACAGCTTGAAACATTTTGAAATTCTCAAAAAATGCGTACAGAGCGTATGAACCAAATATAAATCCTAGAAATTGGGCCCACAAAATCTTTAGTGGTCTTCTCAACTTGAGACTACAGTCATATCGATCTGCTCTGATTAAATCAAGTTCAGCATGGACCTAAAAAAAAATTCATTAATGGTTGTAGATGGTGGTGTTGGGCAACGTAATACAGTATAAGAGTTCAACATAATATAAATATAAAAAAAATATTTTTTTGGGCCAGAGTTATCTGAAGGTATTTGCTGCTGTCTGTAACTGAAACTTTCGATCACAGATATGTACTATAATCTGATAAAAACAGTTTCATTAATAAATATAAATCTAAACTCAAAGGTAACAGATCCCATTTAAAACAAAAGGAATATATCAATTTTAATCAATGAGTCAGAGTAAGTATCATTTCAAAGACATTTCTTATACCTTGTTTGAATAACAGTAGTGAAAGGTTTTTCAACTCGCATCAAATAGAAAAATTCTGCGAAAATCAATTCACAACTTGTGTGAAAGGGAAAATAATAAATTTTGACAAGTTTGAAAATTAACTGTTTTTTGTAGCTGCTAATCATAGGTTATTTTCTGAAATTGATGAGAACTTTAAAAAGTGGAACTGAATACAAATATGATAACAATCTACTTCTATTCCTGTCAGAATAGCTTTCCTAGCAACTGGATGTTGATAGATTTGACATATAGTTATAAATTAAAGGTATTTAGTTTCTCATAGGAAACAAGGTTATCTTTGAGATTGTGTCTAGTAAACTTAGGCTCAAAAATATAAACAAGAATAGTGGACAATTTCAGCTAGATACTTGCAGGTTCATTGAAATTTCGTTTTAATTCTGGGTAATCATATGGATAAAACGGATCTTTTGAATCTATAGATATCATTGGTAGCTTGGGGTAATCTCCTAATCCTAGTCCGTCATCTGGGTATGGCTCATATTCTTCAGGAAGTAAATTGTATTTTTCAGCAGCTGCCTTTCTTTCTGCTTCTGTATTGGGGTAGAGTGCTGGCTTATAATCCTTATTCCAATCTACAAGTTATTCACTTACATAATCGAAATTTGTCCAGACTTTTTCAAATATCAACTTACGATTTCTGACGGCGGTTATTAAAATGGCATTGTTTTTCATCCAGGAATTAGGAGGCCTGAGTCCCTTGATAAGAGAATTCATTTTTTGAAATATTCAATTTCCAATTTCCAAATATTTGAGGTTAAAAGGTAATTGTCAGATGTCACATTTGGCATTGGTGACAGTGACATAAACTGGGTTTGGGTTTACGGGCGATTTTGGCTTTGACGTGCGATGAACAATTAAAGCTTACTGTTGACATTCACGATATGCGACGATACTATGATCCGATAATGTTACATTCGGGTTCCTATTGGTTAATTTCAAATAACTGATAGTAACACTTTCAGATCATCGTATTGTAGGATATCGTGAGTATGAACAGTTAGCTAGAGGTTTTCTGGTCATTCATTCATCATTGCTACAGGCCGATTCAGATACAAAACCACTCTGCATTTTGAACCCTGCATGCATAAAAGACACAGTAAAAAATAAATGCATCGGGATTATTTGAAAAACTGAAATAGGATTATTCAGTATTGACAAAATTATTTCAGAACCAAATTGAAATGAAATATTATGATGTGGTAGAAACGCAAGTAGAAGATATAAATTGTGAGGTTTTCAGGCACAAGCGTCAAAAATGTATATGCCTGTATATCACACATGTTGGGGTACTGATACTGGCTATGTAGGCTACGGCGGAAGCCAAGGATCAGCTGGGAACTGAAAGCTGCCATTCAAAAAACAAAGAGAAGCTGGTAACGTATTCGACTTGCTGCACTAATGTGCATTAATTACAATCTTTATAGAGCTTGTGTGTTCGGCTGGTTATACACTGGTACGGTACCAATAATATTCTTTATTCGACTTGGCATGTATTACTCAAGGTTAGAGCAAAATCTATGTTCGACTGGCAATAGCATGCACTCGCTATGAATTCGAATATTTTTGCACTGTATACTTTGTGGACGATGCAAACGGGTTCAGGGGTGCTATTTTCAAATCGTTCAGTTTTAGTTCGCATGCGAATAAAGACAGACAGACATACATATTTCGTGTGTGTTGGTATGAAACGAATAATCCAATTCGCAAACGAAACGGTTTGAAAATTGCACCCCTGCTATTTGATAATTTGATCGGTCCAGTCGAATGCGCTTGTCACTTTGCATGTGCCTCGTGCCAGTGATAGTTGTGCTACATAAATTCACATTTTTTGCATGTATATAATCAAGAATTCTGTACCAAATCAGAGCAGCACTAAATACGCTCCTACACCGAATGCGAGCATTTCAGTCGAATGCGCTATGAGATTATCCCAAATTTCGCGAAATGCAAGGATAAGTTTGACATTTGTGTTCTGTGGTCTGACACTGACAGAGAATAGAAATTTATTTCATCATAACATAAAGCCTAACCTAGCTTTAATCTTGTTATTTTTTGACTATTTTAAAAATCAGAATAATGATCCACAGTTTATTCATAATAAATTCACAGGGGTAAGAGAATCTGCATATTTATTGGGAATCAATTGCGGAACCTGATATTCCAATTTCAGTGATGTTTTTCTGGAAAAGCACTGGAGAAGTGTTATACCCCGTTCTGTTTGTGACTATTATTTAGAAGCCCAAAGAGCAAATGGTAAGGATATCAATCCAGTAATCGCCACACCTCATCACTATCTAATATCAATTCAAAGAGGTGGAGTAAGCTTTGTCGCAGTATGCATGGAAGAAATCCCACCACTGTTTGTGATTGAATTCTTGCATAGGGTTGTAGACATATTTCAGGTTCGTTTCGGTACCTGATTTGTTATATTTATTATTGGCTCATTGTGCTTTTAGGATTACTTCTCAGATTGTACAGAGTCCATCATCAAAGAAAACTATGTAGTTGTGTATGAGGTAACATTGATATAATTTTCAGACATTATTTTAAAAACCTGTCTCTAGCTTTTAGATGAAATGTTGGATAATGGTTTTCCATTGGCTACTGAAAGCAACATTCTTAAAGAGTTGATAAAGCCACCTAATATACTCAGAACCATTGCTAATACAGTGACTGGTAAGACTAAGTAAGTAGTAGAAATCATAAGTATATTTATTTTATTAATAAAATATCAAAAGGCACTGGCAAATATACTTAAAAAAATTCCACTTGAAATTAGCCATTCAACATAATATAATTAATGACGATTACTGTTCTCAGTGTAAGCAATATTCTACCTACTGGTCAGCTCTCCAATATTCCTTGGAGGAGGACTGGAGTGAAATACACAAATAATGAAGCTTATTTTGATGTTATTGAAGAAGTAGATGCCATAATTGACAAATCTGGTGCCACTGTTTTTGCTGAAATTCAGGGATATGTAGGTAAACTTGAGTGATTTATATTTGTTATGCAATGCCATGTGATTTCAGATTGATTGTTGTATAAAACTCAGTGGAATGCCAGATCTTACACTTTCATTTATCAATCCCCGCCTATTCGATGATGTAAGCTTTCATCCATGTGTTAGGTTCAAACGATGGGAGGTATGTACGATAATGAAGAGATACAACATGAAACAATTCAAAGAATGGATTTTGTGAAATATTTCCCTATGTTGCAGGCTGAAAGATTACTTTCCTTCATTCCACCTGATGGTAACTTCAGGTTGATTTCCTATCATATTAGTAGTCAAAGTGTAGTTGCCATACCTGTTTATGTCAGACACAATTTGTCCATCAAAACTGGAGAGCAGGGTCGTTTAGATTTGACTGTAGGGCCTAAACAGACCATGGGAAGGACTATTGAGGGTAAGTACGTAAGTACAAGTAAATATGGTAACCGAAATATCATAAATATGTATTTATCCTATCAATAATTGAGTTGACTTCAGTTAGATAAAATCAGATATGATCGATCTAAGAGTTAAAATATTAATAAACTTTCAAAGGATTTTCTTTTTTATGGAAAAATCTAACTACAAAAATGAAAGAGTCCATTTGAGATCTCCTCTCTGTAGCCTAATTATTTAGATTTTCTTCAATTATGAACAATGCTTTCAATATTCTTAGTTCTACATTGCTTAGTTCTGCAGACCATCCAATTAACTTTTTTTTCTTGTATCATATCATTGTCGAATGTATTCAGATGTCCTCTTAAGCAGATAGTATTCCTTTTAATACATTATTGCATTTTGTCTGGACACAATGATTTAGTTTAATTCTAAAACATTTTATTGAAATCTATTTGTGTCTATCAAGTATTTGTTGTTATGGTCTAAGTATCACATATTGTATCATCTAACAATATTCCATTTTCAGGTGTGAAGTTAGAGGTTTTAATGCCAAAATGCATTTTGAACTGTGTCTTGACTTCAAATCAAGGGAAATATAATTTCGACCCTGTTTCAAAGATTCTCCATTGGGATATAGGGAAAATTGATGCTAGCAAATTGCCTAATATCAGAGGTTCGGTAAGTGTGGTTGAGTAATTTACTTCAATTCTGAAGATATCTCTTCCTGAATAAACAAGTCTCTTGAATTTCTGTGAAAAACATCTGTTCACCAATTCACATAAAATATGTGTTTGTCTCTCTTATTTGTATATGAATGGAAGCCTGACGATTTGAAAATAGCCTCCCTGATTATTTTTCAAAATACCACTGTTTTATGGTTATCTTCTAGATTGGTAATTTTTCGGTTATGAACAGTGTGTTATCTTGAGTGTGAACAATTTCGAATTTTGTTAGACAGTGAGGCTCAGTGCTCTGAGGTTCAAATTAATTTGGGGCCCCGCATTGCTTTGTTTAAAAAAATTCAGTCTTGAGGTTCCTGTCTGTGGCTTCCCAACATCATGTATATTCATTTCATTTAGTAACAGAATTAATAAAATATTATTTACGATCCCTGGAAAAAACTCTCAGAACAAGTGTCTTCATATATGTTTCTGGTTATTAATTTATGAAAACTTCCAATCAGTGAGTGCCCAAGAATTTGTATGGCTTGACCCAGGAGGAGAATCGTAAAAGTGGAGATTAAATATATCTCAAGTTTGTCATAGCTCAACCTGTGTGTTCTTCCATATTGTTTGTTTTTTGATTTGCTTCTTTAATTGGGTAACAATATGCGTTTGATTGGGTTCTCAGTTGAATGATTTCAGCTTAAATTCTAAATTTAGGGGTGCTATTCTTGACCGTTCGCATCAATAACGTGTAATAGTATCGTCACGTTCTGACGACTTCTACATGTGGTTGATATGCTATCAGTAACTTAGAATGTGAAGCTACAAGTAATCGTTAGTATTGGGAAAGGTCAAGAATGGGAGAGTACGAGGGCTGGCTGAAAAGTAATCGGTGTAGGTAAGAGATGGCGCCACCATTATCAAAAAAATATTAGCCTTCGTAAATATTATTTTTCTTCTTCAAACGTTTTCTGTAACAATTTCTGCGAGCTGCCAGGTTCATAATGCACAATTTATTGCATATTCGTAATCTTATTGTTCATAATTCATATTTATATTTCACAAGAAGTTTCCAACTTTCAACCCTATGCGCTAATGATATGAAAAGGAAAAAAAATAAAGTACTTGCGTGGACACAAAATTTGAATGCGACGCCATATTTACTTCAAAATGTTCTGGTGTCCACGAAAAGTAAAATTCTGTAATGTCCAGAGAACATCGCGAGATCCAAAGGAAAGTATTTAGTACGAATTGGTGTTCAACTTCTACAAATGTATGCGCCGGGGAACACCACTCGAGGCAGCGAGTTCGAAAGTTTAGCCGTTTATTCGAAAATTGAGCCATGAGAAAGAAATGTTCGGCATGTCTTTCCATAGTGACAACAAATAAATGCGAGGGCTGGAGTTCGACGGTTCAGTTTCGATGAGTTTCACTAACGGTGAAACGACTGATAATAGTTCAGAAGACCGTCGTTCCTGAAAATATATATGAAACAGACAAATCCACCCTTCAATCCTTCAAAATCAGTTAACGATCGCCATTCACATTCTGAATCATTGGTAAATCTTAACTGGAACCGATGAAACAGGCCCTTATGACCCAGCAAAATGCATCTGATAGTTCGGTGGCGAGAGGTAATGCCAGGCATTGTTTTCCTAATGAGTCCCGGGTACAATTTACAGCAAACATGTTGGCAAAAATATTGGCTTTGTCCTGGGTGTTCATCGCTATTGATCCATCTTCCCTGGTATCAGATCTTCCAGTAGTCCTAATACTGAGAAATGACCTGCCTTTCCCTTCCAGGGTAGTCTTCTGAGGAAGAAAAAAACTGAGACTCTTTGAAAAATAGTTCTCACATGTCCCAACGGTACCCCTGAGAGAATCGAAATTCCGGTTGAGTAGACGAAGCGGTGGCACAGTTCCGTGAAAAACGCACTTGAGGCCATTATTGGAAGGACAAGTTGGCAGATATCTTCAAGGGCTCAGACACTGGAGACAAAAGAGGCTTCGGTGACTTGTAAAATGTAGAAAGAACAAGAGGGTGTAACTCTCGCCAAGTCACGGTGAGCGCGGAATGTCCACTGATTCCTTGTTCGAGGACCTGGTTTGTCGAAATACTGCTGTCGTCAAATGTCCTGCCACTGACGGGAAGCTTATGTCGCACATAAAATGTCTCAACTTGTAAAGAAAGCCTCGAGAGTAATATCTAACGAGGCATTGAAGAAGCTATAGGATGGCCAACTCGCTGCGACTTAGACACTTCCCAATGTGGCAGCGGCATATTAACGTGGTCATGATTCGAAAGCAAGGCCAAAACTTTACATTTTCGCTGAACTATCGGCCTATTAGTTGGAAAGTTCGCTAAAAAATCGATCTGGAAAGACTGTCGCACGAAATTGAAGACAGGAATGTGCTGCTAGATGAGCAATTCGGTAAAAGCTCTGAGGACAGCACAGAGCTAAACAGGGGAAGGTGCACTCAACTGTTCCGGTTAAGGCCACCTTGGTATCAACAGAGGTGAAGTGGATAGAGTCTTTCTTGGCATATTGAACATTCCAAGCCTGGGAGGCATGCTTTCATCCGTCCGAGAACGGATCACGTTAGAATTTCATTATACGCCGATATTGTATTGTCCAGTTCAAAGGACAAGGAACAGGGGGCCGTCTAACTGTAAAAGGCAGTGGAAAAAAAGTTATCGGTCTAGGAGATTGCTCACCAAAACACGAGCGTATCTATCAGGAAGGGAGCCGTGTGCCAAGTATTTTGGCTTGACGCTGGTCCACTCACGCAGGCCCCGCCATATCGATCAAAGTAAGAACAAGCTTGCCTCCAGGGTGGTCCTACTGATGGTCAGCCATCATGTACGCTTCATCCACATAAGGGTAATCCGCCCACAACAACTTGGCTGTTCTGGCGCGGGTCCAGAGTAAATGCCTGGTATTTGAGTAACAACCGTATACGGAATGATTTGACGTTGCTTTCCATCCGGAGCCAAAACTAGGGAGTTTGAGGCCGCAGAGTGGATTACCCTGGACGACTTGCAGACCCGTAACAAAAGGCCCACAAAGTCTCTCGACCAGGTACTTTTACAGTAATTACGGGTAACACAGCCAAGGCTACCCAATGTCCCAGGGGTGGTATCTTCAACTCGCTACACTACTAAGCGAGCGATCCCTCAAGATAGCGATTTGATTGTCGGCGATATGAAAACTCCCGATTTTCAACTAGCGCAACCCCTGCTTATTTTGAACGTATATAAGTTAGGGCAAGAGCACTAGTTGAGAATCGGGAATTTGCATCAAATCTCTACCTTGAGAGATCGCTCGCTTAGTAGGGTAGCGGGTTGAGGATATCTGCCGCTCCAGATTGCCTCTCTATAAGGTAGCGAGTCTTTAAAATAAGGTCATGGATACCTAACTCGGCAAAGAACAGCGAAGATCTGAGGAGAGATATGATTAGAAAGCTGCAGCTTCTGAAGATTCCAACTTTGTTGGCACATGGTGCTGAAGATTTGGAACGACAGATTGATAAATTTTATCAGTACAAATATGAAATAAATTCTTCTAATCTAGATGAGAATATCTCAATGCCTCAAAATTGCATTCTCTCATTAAATAGTTTCTGCAATTGAATTTTTTTTTCTCCAACAGGTCTCCATCGCGAGTGGATCGAATACAGCAGAAATCAACCCCCAACAGGTCTCCATCGCGAGTGGATCGAATACAGCAGAAATCAACCCATCGATAAACGTCCATTTTACGATTAGTCAACTAGCGGTCAGCGGCCTTAAAGTTAACAGGTTAGACATGTACGGTGAAAAATACAAGCCTTTTAAGGGAGTTAAGTATATCACAAAGGCTGGCAGATTCCAAATTAGGATGTAGTTCCTTTCTTTTTATTATGCAATCAATCAATCCTACCTACTGTTTATGCGTTTTCATTTGGAATCGTTAAATATGCCTTATGGTCGTACATACAACAATTTGTTTAAATTTTGAGTTTTTTTATCTCTCATTTCGAAAAAGCAGTGGTGGAATTGAACTGGTGGATTTATGATTAATTGAAATTATTCATATGATAGTATTAAAATCAGAGTCTATATATGATTATTCATTTCAGAAGTTATTAAAAAAAATTATAGACAGCTTCATTTACCTGAGAATGGGTTAAAATAAATTCGTTTTTTTGCTGAGGCATATACAGTGCCCACCATGTAGTACTAGGCTAATAACCAAGTCGTAAAAACGTAACCTAACCTAACAGAAGGTTATGTAATTTTGGATATGATGAGGTCTTGATTAAAAATACAAGTTTTCTATTTTAACCCATTCATGTGCGCGTCAGTACCTTCACTTTTGTGTCACTTTTTTCGAATTTTGTTCAATAACTATTTGCTAGTGCGCCTTACAGAAAGATATTTTGAACAGTTTTTTCGAGTTACCGAAATGTAGAGCCGTGAAGGTATAAAAGTTGCAAATGTTACGAATATCTCAAAAGAACATTTTTATTCATTCCACTACATCAACAACGAGTTTTTATTAAAAAGAATTACTTCGAATTTAATTGAGAAAGTTATATCAATATCACCGAAATGTAAGAATATTTCAATACAGTTGAGCTATTCAGAAGAAAGAATTAGATATTTGTGAAGAGACTGTCTTCAAAGAATACTTTTTTTTGCATGTGCATGTTGCATTTTTCATGTATATTGAAATGATTATTTTTTTCATCTTGAATGTTTTCATTGCACATTGACTCGAATGGAGCCACTAAATCCATTTACATTTTCATGCATTGTTAACAAAAATGTCCAATAATTCCCCAATTTGACCACTGCTCTCGTTTGTAACTCACTCATTTTATCAAAAAATCAACCCATGTTATTCATATTTTTTTCTGATAGAGGAAAAAATATATATATTATTATTTTCCATGAATTCGAACAATGTTCGATTATTATTTTTGTTACTTTTGTAAATCCTATTTATAAATATGTACTGTTGTTACATTTGACATGTAACATTTGTCAAAATATATTAATTGAAAATAAATGTTTGAACTTTGTTTTTCTCTACCCAAATAAGAAATATAATAATGACTAATCTAATCATATCTAATAAATTGTAAGATAAGCAAACTTAATTGATTCAAAAAAAAATCTAAGTGTTCGGTATCTTAATGGAAAACTAAGAAAATAATGATTTGTTTTCATATCTTGGAATATCCCACATTTATCAAAAGAGTTGATAATAATTTTTGACGTTGTAAAAAATTTCCGTTAAGTAGTCAGAAAGATCTTCCTTGAAAATAAGCAAGTAATTGTTACTATCATTTAGTGTATATTTTTAGCTTTTCAGTTTCAACCAACATATTTAGGGGTTAAGCGCTAAAATTGGTTTGAAAAATTCATTTTTACTGGTAAAATATTACAACCTACTAATGCATTTCCACAAATTTAGTTTATTTCGCACCGATACTGCTTTGTATGCAACATTTATTCAGCTAAGTATTCATCCGTGAATTATCTGACCTTATATACTGCAGAGTTCTTCCCGATGAGTCGCGAGTCTTCTAGAACCGACGAGAGAGGTCGCTCTTACCCGGCAGATTGCCATTCAGATCAGCCACGATTGTTCGTTATTCCACGTCTAGACTAGAGGAGGTTAATCTCTAAACTATTTCTACTATATTTGAAGTCGTTCTAAAATTCATGATTATTTTTGTAATTTTTTTTAATTGTTATATCCGTCAACCGGTTGCACCCCTACGTGCAACCCTCAAAAGTCAGAGACTTGTGCGAGCTAGGGGAAGACGTAGCCTTTATTTTAAATATGTGTGATGTCATGCACACGACCGGTGGCAATGCTGAGATTCGAACTCACGTTCTCTGGCTAATGAGGCGAGGACTCAACTCGCACACCACCGAGGCCCATTATTGTATTGATACACGATCTATTTATTCAATCTTAATGAGTCAAACTTTCATATTTATTTGGATGTGTGTGTCATTTGACGATTTTGTATTTATGTACATTTTCTATTGTAGGCGCGAAGAAGGCGAAATCATTTTCGAAACTTTCTCTCTGAGTAGTGTAGTCTGTTCAATGAGTTCACGTGCTCGCGATAAGAGAATAACAAAAAATATATTTGAACGTGAAATCAGGATGAAATAATATTTTATTGCTAGGTCAGTTAATAATCAATATAACCTAGCTTTGTACTAAGAATGAATTTCATCGCAGGGTTTTCCTCGAAAGTTTTAGCTGTATTATCGTTAAACAATATTTCTCAATTCTCCCGATTTTGAAAATATTGTATTTAACATAATTCAGCATCCTGAGGTACGTCTCTGGTAATTGATAGTGGGTTACTGTATTAAAGCGGCAAAGAATACACGTGAAACCTCGTAAAAATTCAAATTCATTCGCGTTTTTTTATTCTAATACCACCAAAAAATATTAACCTCTCATGAGATATTATTGACGAACAAAATTAGGGCAAATATTAAAAACCATGAAGTAGGTTGTACGAATTTAAACATGATGCTGTCAATATGAACAAGATATAAAAAAAACTTCATCGTGAAATAATTTGTTACTTTTTAATTTTATTTTTTCCGAACTATTTATGGTATGGTGTAACCTGCTGATATCAATTTCGGCGAGACCAAACATTTTACATACCTGAGACGAGCACTACCTGTCATCCTCTCAGGAGACCGACCCAACCCATTGTAAATAAAGATGGAGCAATAGAGGCACATACATATTTAGGCATGGGTTATGCATACTAAAATTTACGAGGAGCAAGTATACAAAAACAGGGTTGTAAGACAAAACATTTCAAATTGAAGAAAGAGAAGTTTCCATCAGCTCTTCGGAATCTAGCTATATAAGTACTGGTAAGTATGTGTAACTTCACGAAGTGACAGTCGTTCAATTATTTTGGAATTACGAAAATTAAATTCAGTGACTGATAATTTTTCGAATTCATTAAAACTTATTTTTTGAAATCTATCAATTCTAAGCAATAATTTTTCTTAAAGTGTCGGCAAGGTGATAATACTGTTCTTTCAGTTCTTCAGAAAAATAAATGAGAGAAATAATCTAGCGTCAACGTAAACCTATTTCATTTGAAGAATACAATGACGTTACAGCTTCTAAGATAGTGAGGTAGTATTTATTTTTGTGCAAATAAAGCTGAATTGAGAAGAAAAATCGATCAGTTCTAGTGTTTTCTAAACTATTATTAATACAGAAAATATATTCATTCTTAAAAAACTAATTTTCAATTTGAACCTTTTTAAATGAAATTTTCTAATAATTTTCAAAAAAAGTTCCCGAATGTTTTTCACTCAGTATATGATGTATAGGATTAGTTCAAGAATATTTTTTGTATATACATGTTTCTAGCTGTTTCCGATTAAATTAAATTTCGAAAAATGTTTATTGCTCATTTTTACTGACACACAACACACATTTCTTTCCCCATGAGTATGCAATGAATCTAAAACGGCTAGAATAGTCGGAGGCATGTCGATTTGAAAAATATTCCAGTACTATGATGGATATACGGGGGCGTGTTCCATTTGAATAACACGAGAAAATTCAAATAAAAAAGTTCAGAATAATTGAAAAATAAATTTTAGCAATCCCGTATAATTTGAGAAAAAAAATCGACCAGTTCTAGTTTTTTTCGTGGGTAATGTCGCAATACCATGACAAATAGCCTAATATTATTTTCTTCATAATTTTATCGTGATTACCTTGTATTTTGACAATTTAATGAGATGAAAAATGGATTATATAATTCAATCACCCGCAAAAACCCCTTATCATAGAAAACAAGTACTGCCTCCTACAACAATTGAATTATGAAGTTTTCTTCAAGAAAAACTTTGCAATGATGTCTCTACTTGATGATTCCTCAAGACATACTTTAATTTTTCGAAAATATTGATATGTTTACTGTCAAACACTATTTGTCTGTTCACTTATCTACAGAAAATATGAATAAAAATGTTACTTCAAATCATCACATTGATAAACCTAGAATAGTGCATCAAGCCTACATTTTTTTTCTTTCAGGAGTTTTTGAGAGAAAAATCAGGCTTTCACTTCTTGGAGGGGATATATTTTAGGATAAACATCGATAAAAACTTTTCTTCTCGAAATGATGTGAAGAATCTCTTTAATGAGTGTGTCGGTCTTATTTTGACTCACGCTGTATATGAGAAAGAATTATATATGTAAGACCAGGTTAAATAAATATGGAAAACCACTTTGTATGGGAGAGGGAATATTACCATTGAATGCCTTTTCATTTTGTGTTTACGGAAGATTTAAAAATTCAACCTTTTCCAAGTCTCATAATACCTATAATCTGTAATGCACACAATATCCGTAATATGCTAGCTCATTTCTCACAATGAAGTCGATACTTTACAAGAGTATTATAGTTTATTACTAGTTGCCCAGACGAAAGATATTCAAGGATTGATTATGAAGTAAAGGGTCAAAATTTTGCTTTGGAATATAAAACCTCTTGATGACTTGAATCAGTTTGATTCAGATTCACTCTGGTTTTTGGTTATTTATTTATATAATTCTTTTACATTGATTTTTGCCATTTTATATTTTGTGTATACATGGATGACAAATACTTTTGTATCTTTTGTTTACACATTGATCTTCGTCATTACAATTCGTATAACCAAACAATGGCCTTTGTGATTTGAATTTGTATTCAAAAAAGATTGTTCGAACCGTCATCCAGCTGGAACTCCTTCGAGCAATCTTACGAAGACTTGTGCGGGCTGGGAATAACGAGGGTCTTACCTTTCAATGTGCGATCCCAAGCACGGTCGAGAATTCCTACTGAAAGTGTGAATCTAAGTTTGCCAGTCTTCCATCTTTCTTCCATAATTTGATATATCCTGATTCATTGGTATTAAATGAGCGTGACTTTGTCAACGAGATATAAGAAATATTCTCAGATAATACAGAAATTTTTTATTTGATTTAAATTTTAATTCATTTAATCTCCACTGAGTTCATGTTCCAACCAGTTGAAAGTAGAGAATTTAAAATCACTATATTTTTTAATTGAACTCGGACTTTTTGTATCATGTTTTAGAAGCACTAAGAAATATAAAAAAAATACCGGAAACTTGGAATCTCACGTAGTGAACCGGTTACTTAAAATATCATCTGTCTGATAATAGCCCTTTGTTTTTTTTTCATTATTTCCTATTTATTATCTATACCTATCGACAACGATGACCATCCTCATCGAGACTACCATCCTTATCACTTATCAATAATTTTCCACATGTTAATTATCCAACGTCAATTAATCTCCTCAGAGGTTTCAGATTACATTCAGACAGCCTCGAGATAAGACATCGACGAGAGTCCACCAAATATGGCACAGAGTCTAGAAAACAAGTTAGCTAACTTGATGTCCCACATAATTAATCTCCTAAGATAAAACCGAATGCTTTCAATCACCTTCTAATTGGAGGAACCAACCGAAGCGTAATCTAACAACTTTGGTAGCATCACACCGCATGAGAAAACTTTGTTATGAGAAATAATTGCATTTGAACTCAACTATTTCCAAGTAGCATTGAAATATTCGGTTCGTTTAGGGATTCTGTATACTAAGCATCGTCATATTTTTGAAGCAGTTTATGTAGTTTCAATCACTCTAATTGAGTTTTTAATAAGTAAATGAAAACTTTGTGAAATATATTTGAGGTCAAAGTACCTAACAATTTTCGCGCCAGTTTTGAAGTCAAGAGATAATTTTCTGCAATACGTAGCTATTTTCATTAAAAAAAAACTGCAAGAAAGAATTGAAATATAGGTCATGTGAACATAGTCATCAGCAAATGGCCAAATGGAGTTCTACGATAGCTAGAAATATATTTCAAAACCCAAAGTAAGCTAGATTACAGAATCTATAATTAGCCATTAGATATTACCGACACAAAAGTACATTGTTGTTGTTGTACATAGTAGACTGCATTAAAAAAATATAGAATGCCATGTATATTAGCACATTTTTTCGAGCATTTTAATAACCTTCATCCACCTCTATAATATTATTGGCTATCTCTCAATCAATCGAAAGTTATAATTTTTGTATGTCGAAATAAGCCATATCTGCAGATGCGTACCGAAAAAAAATTTGAGAGGAAGTGACTGTGAAGATATTTGACAGACAGATGCATGATATTTCAGATCCATTTCCATGTATTTGAATTTTACAGGGTGGCTTTCAACCTTTTCAAATATTTTTTTTGTGCTTTTCAAATGGAATTTTCCTTATGTTTTTCGATTATATGATGTAGGATTAGGCCAAGAATATTTTTGTACGTATATCCTTATGGATATTTCCAATCGTTTCCGATTGATTGAATTTTGAAAAATGTTGATAATATTTTACTAACACACATTTCTTTGCACCTGTCATAAATATTCAATTGATCCAAAACGGCTATAATGTCATGAGGGATGTACATTCAAGAAATATTCGTGTCCTTATCCTACATCAATGATGGATAGATAGATAGATGTTCCATTCGAAAAACACGAGAAAATTCAATTCAAGTGAAAAATATTTTTCAGCCTCCCTGTATAATTAAAGAGTATGTGAATGGATCAGGATTATCTACCACATGTCTATCAAATATCATTTAAATTATATCCTCTTGAACTCAATAATCCTGACAAAAGTAATTTTTTTGGAATACATCTGTGGATGGGCTTATTTCGACAAAAAAAGTAGTTTCAAGTAGTTGGGAGATAGTCAATAATTTTGGAGAGGCGGGTGGAAGTCATTTAAATGCTTGAAAAAATGTGCTCGAATATGTAAATTTTTCTCAATTACATTTGGCAATAATTTATGGTTATAGACTCTGTTATCTAGTTGACTTTGATTTTGCACTATTTTCTACTAGCTATTGCTCCACCCTGTATACAAAAATAAATTTTGAACGTAACCATTCTTTATAAAAACCTCGTCGTGTAAACGGGATTTCAAAGTACAACAAATTGTTTTTTTGGTATCAAGGAAACGAGAAGAATATGGAAAATTATAATGTAACCAGCATTAGTCAGAAACTGATGTATAATATGGTATTTTAAATGACATGTAATTTGATTTTTTAAAACCATGACGTTAGAAATGAATCAGAGAATATGCCCGTTGATATTATATTTTTTTACAATTACATTTTACAGGACGCTCTATGTAGCTATTTTTCAGTAGTCGACCTGTATGTGACATCCCGTAATTTGCTGAACCCTACCTCTTCTTCGTTTATGGTTCTTTGTGAATTCCTTCAGTTTTTTTCTATAAATTACACATTTTTACTTTTCATGTCTACATCATATCTTGGTTTAAAAGGGGGTGATGGGGTTTGAAACTACCCTTTGGAATTTTTGCATTTGTAATTCTTATAATGATGCCTATCCAACATAGACCTGTTCGTTCCAATTGATAATAATGGACACGTTACCATATAGTGAACACGTGAACCTTAGTGGACACGTGAATTATAGTGGGCACGTGAATCATAGTAGACACGTGAATCTCAGTGGACACGTGAACCTTAGTGGACACGTGAATCTTAGTGGACACGTGAACTTGAAATGAAAATAAGGAAGTTTTTGTTCACTTCCGGTTTAATCGAAAGTGTTACGTAACTGATGATATTTCATATCAACTGTTTATATTGACTAATTTTCTAAATTTTATTTCAGTGGGAATATCGAAAACTTTTAACGAACGGGTTACGTGATAATCCTTGCATAACAAACACTTACATGATAACTTTCTAAATTATTTATTCACAATCAAGAATCTTGGTGTGAGTCCAGACCTTTCGTCAAGACCACCCAAACTGAGACCCCGATTCTGTGATAATATCGCAAAGTCTCGGACTCGAGAGATGGATGGTTGTCCTAATAAAAAGCTTTCGCTGCTATTTGCTTTTGATTGGTTTTGAAAGGAGGCGAAGACTTTTTCGGCCTACAGGCGCATCCGTGAGATGATCTGCCAAACCCGATGATGATATAAACATTAAATCATGTTCTAACTTTCCTCTGACGTACCTTTCATTGAAATATAAATTCATTGGAGTTTGTAAGAAGATAATATGCAAGCCCGAAATGATAAATTCCGGGTGTTTATACGATGTTATACCGGGTGAAATGCTTGATCGAATAGGCAGTCTCCAATAGTGACTGCGAAGGCACTACTGCTATAATAGGCCAATTCTGTTTCCATGATAATCATTTTATAACCACCCATATCCCATATTGGTCGATACAGTTCAATTGGCTATCTAGTTTGGCGGTAATAGTCAGTACACACTAACGGTTATAACTACCCATACTTTTCTTCTTGTTTTTCAAGATTTCTAAATAAAACTAGACACATTTAATATAGACATCAAATAATTTGACGTCATTGACGATCTTTTGGTCATATTGATTCAGCCGGAGATGATCATATATAATTTGTGGATAAAACTATTTGTATATTATTACCTTTTTAGAATTTTCGGGAAAATAGTCCTAATTATTTCAGAGATTTTTATTGCCTCTCTGAAGGGTATTTTGCTACGAGAGCTATAATTGAAAAACATATTTTTTTTGCGAAAAGTGTTTCCGAAAAATATAACTTTTAAGATTTGGTTAATTTTCAAAAATGCGTTTTTTCAAAAACTGAAAATCACTCAGAATATCTGGTAGGGGTCAAGTAGGTTTCGAAACGAGCCTAAGTTGAAGACAATTTTTTTAAATCACAAATAATGATTTTGAATAGTGCAGCCTAACTCATCACGGTTGTATACGCGCGGGCTTCTCACAAATTTATTTAGCACGATAATTTATGTCACTATCTCTGATCCAACTTAGTATTGTCTGTACTCAAACTGCAACTGTAACTGCCATCTCTGGTAAAAGGTCCTGCATTTATACCAATCAAAATCTTCTTCTGGAACGCTCCCGATGTTTCGAGAAGATTCGAAGGATCGTCTGGATGAATTCTCGAAGGGCCTTTCGAGAGCAATGAAGCCATGCATTGTTTACGAGTCGAGCGCAATGGGCAGATGTACCGGACAGGTCCGGCTCCAGTTCGTTACAATACTGTGACGGTAAGAAACATACATGCATGTTGCCAAGCTGCAAAACATTGGTATTGCGATATTTCAACGCCAATGTTCCGCAATGTCATGTCTAGCTGGAGATTATTCAAATGGAATATGATCTGGTTGATGAATGACAGTGCCTATAGACGAGAATAAATCTTTCATACGTCAATACTTAAAATTCACGAATCGTTGCGAAAAGTTGAGATAAGAATGAAGTAGAAAGTAATTTGGATGAGAATTTCTCGTTTTTACGGTTTGGTATTTGAATAAATATTCGTGGGTAATATCCTGAGACGATGACATTGAGCCGAGTATTATTTCTTTTCAATTGTGTGACAAATATTTTGCATTTTAACAGTTCCATGATACCATATGAACATTAGTAATCTGAATAACTCTGTCTCGAGGAGAGCAAGTGCCCCTTTGACTCCTGCACTGGTCTATGACGGTAGATGTACCTGTCCGAGCCAGTTCATCTAGATAAGGATCGGCCAATCAAGAGCCTATCACCATCGAACTTGTCGGCAACTGAAAATCTGCATAATAACTACAACTGGTTCGAGAACGAAACGATTTTGTGTCGGCCCATTAAGATGGTAGCATGCGATTTTATGAAGAGCCGTATTGCCCCAATATGGGTCCATTCGTTGAACTACTGTGCGTCTATCTACCGAACAACATACCATGTTTTCCTTACTTACAGAGTGGAAGCGTTCTAATATAATGTCAGATCAAATTAAACGATATAGGTGTACCACAAGGCAGCGTTTTGGGGCCATTACTTTTCATTACTTATATCAATAGAGATCAATCAGAGCACTCGAAGGTGCTTGCGAGCACTCAAAGGAGCTCTAGCGAACATTCAAAAAAGATGGCGAGCACTCAAAATCCATTTTTAAAAACTCCTACAAACTAATTCTAAATTAACTGACAAAACTTGCCAGCGATATTCATATTGAAACCGAGCAACGCAATCTTGAATTATTAACCGAATTAAAAGTCATCACGTATATTGTCACCTGTCGAGTTTCAAGCTGATTTGGATCCAAAACTGACTTGTAAAAATGAATTAAAGTAACTCAAGTCCTTAATTGCCTCGGTTCTTACTTGATGGAAATCCATAGCACGTCGCGACATGTTTCGCTATAGCATGTATCTGAATCGGCCTTCAAGTATCTATCAATTTGAGAAATGCTAAGTGCTTAGTGCTCCCTGACTAGTATTTCTTATTGAAAGTGCATAGTAATCGCGAGTATTTTATAAATAAAGGTGCTTGTTTGTCAGAGTTCGGCACACCTTTGACTTCTATGACCTCCAACAGTACTTTTGAGTTTGATAGTTTGACGATTTCTATCATCGTATAATGAAATTACTTACCAAAATTTTCCTGCCAATCGTTATTATCAATAAATGAACCCCGTTCCGTTTTGTGGGAGAAAAACACATATTCAATTTACAAACAAGCTCTCTGCTTTCTGTTGAATCATTTCTGACTGCGGGTTGTACAAAACCAGTTCAGCAACAGTGAAATAAAGTTCTCGAAAAAAGTCCCACAAAAATCATGAAAAATACAGTATTCACTTGAAGTTCATAATTTATATACGCATGCTGATTCCAAAAATGCGTAAAAAATTAATAAAATCAAATTTCGAAAAGTTTCATTTTCCATTTTTCAAAATATTACAAATTTAACTAAAGTGTATCTTGACGAGCTGATTTCAAATTATAACAAGAAAATAAATTTCGGTGACAAATCAACAAAATTTCAAAAGATTTTCAGTCGAAAAAATGCATCCATTCACAAAATCGACATTTTCTAAGTAAAATCGCACTCTAAATCAAAAGTAAGAGCAAATTTGATTTGAAATCATGAAAAACACAATATAATCAGATTAACTTGAAATTCACACTATATACGCAAAATATCCTGTTGATTCTGAAAATACGAAAATACGAAGATACGAAGATACGAGGTTTAGCATAAATAATTAATCAAATGACAAAAATTTCCTCGCGCTATAAAATTTTCGAATAAAATTTTTATTTTCCATTCTCCAAAAATCGCAAATTTTGCTCAATGTATCTCGACGAACTGATTTCAAATCGTAAAATTTTAAACAATTTTAGTCGAAAAAATTATTCACAAAATCAACATTTTCTTGATAGTGGCTTTTTAATTAAAATTAAGAGCTGATTTCGCATTTTAAAGAGATTCACAGACGAATACAGTTAAGTAAAGCAATATTTGTTATTGAAGGACACCGAGATTTCAAAAATTTATATTTTTCATTGCTCAAAAATATCGCTAAAATACCCCCCTCAAAATCAGATGAACTTTTCAACTCGCGATCGGTTAAAGATAGAGCAATTCTGCGAACGCCAATGGACTCAATATGGTGAAATTAGTAAAGTCCATGAATTTCAAGTCGATTAGCGAAAATAGAAATTACTCGACAAAAGTCCCCTAAAAATCATGAAAAATACACTATCTCAGATTCGCTTGAAATTCACGTACTATATACGCAAAATTTCATGCTGGTTCCGAAAATGTATGATTTGATTATGCTCAGATACAAGGTATAGCATAAAAATTAAAAAAAGGACAAAAATTCCCTTGCAAGATAAAATTTTCAAAAATGTTTATTTCCATTCTCCAAAAAAACGCAAATTTCCCCTAATGTATCTTGACAAGCTGATTTCGAATCGTACCAAATAAATAGATTTCGATGACGAATTGACCAAAATTTTAAAGATTTTTAGTCGAAAAAAAATGCATTTATCCACAATATCAACATTTTCTTAGAGCTGATTTCACATTTTAAACAGATTCACAGACGATTATAGTCATGTAAAGCAATATTCAGTACTGAAGGACACCAAAATTTCGAAAATTAATTTTTTTCATTTTTCAAAACATCGCTAAATTGTACCTATCTCGACGAGCAGACTCCGACTTGGCGGGATAGTACTCCCTTCAAAACCAGATGAACTTTCAACTCGCGATCGGTTAAAGATCTGCGAATGCCAATCGATTCAGAATAATGAAATCAATTACATAGATAATACCTTCATGAAGGAAGATACTCTGAAGTCATGTATATGATAACTAATACAAAATAAAAAGGAAGAAATAAAAAATAATCATTTGATAACATTAATAAAAATAGGCGATAATAGTTTCGAATTGCAAAAATCTTCAACAAAATGTAAAAACTGGTGATGATCTGGCCCGAATAGACTCAAAAAATGGAAATGGGATTAAATTTGGAATATTGAAAACAACGGTAGTAGTGAAATAAAAGAGGAGGGACATTCAAGTGTTTAACTGAAAAAACAATTCTAGAAAAAGACTGCGCCGTACGAATACAGTTAGTTACGACTCTCAAACATAAAAATTAGAGTTCATAATGAATTGATGAATTGAAATTGACAATGATCAACGATGGGTAAGCTACGTCTGACTCTTACAACGTTTACTGGTTGTTTCTAATATCATTATTTCGAGGATTATAATTTTTTGAGTGGAGAGTTATCGATAGTAGGTAAAATTATACGATATCGTAAATTTATTATTCCCATAATCAAAGGGTTTTCAAACTCTTCAAGGCTAAAATTTACACTCTCATATCGTAATATGCATCTTTACGATACTTATATAATAAATTTCTATTACTCTCTGACTATTTAAGACGCTCTATAGATAAAGCACGAATATATTGTTAACGTCATGAAGATTAAGATACTCGAAAATTGGAAATACAAAACCTCTGTAACTACAAAATAAATCGTTCGTGCCCAGTTCCGATTCTTCAGAACCAATACCAAAACCTTTAAATTAAGAGAATAAAAGAATACTAATTGCAGGATTTTGGAAAATCCTAGGTAGCCATAAATCTGACTTGGAATTATCATCAACAAAATGTTATTACACAATCGTGATAAGGTGTATCTGACTAAGGATTATATGATTAATGAAATTACATTTTTTCACATGACCCGGAGTATGATAACAATGAGTAATTGATGTTAGACTTATTCATGAAGGTGGTATTAAAACGTGTTCAAAAGAGTACACGATCTAAAGAACACTCGAAGAAATAAGAATTTTAGTTATTTATTGATCACATTATTTGTAATCAGGAAAAAAATTTTAATATTTAATTGAAGTCTGAATGTTTCATCGAATCATTCCTTTTCTATACCATAATCTACTCGTCAACTATCATACACATCAATTGAGCCCACATTCACATTTTTGCCCTCAACTACACCGTACTGATGATGACCAACAATTCTGAACCACGGGTATCTGATTGCTTTTCAATCTGAGAGTTGTACACGATATATTTGCCAGAATGTTCAATATCATTGTCAATTTCTGTAAAATGGTAAGTATACGCCACTGTCCATCTTTCTATCATATGCTCGTTAATGCGAGATGCAAATTGAAAACAAACCATAATAATTAGAATTGCGTGATTACTGAGAATATATTTGTGAAACTAATTATGTTTCAATTGAATGTCAAGACACAGAAGTTTCATGCAAGTCTATACCTGAATAATTCTTAAAGTATGGAAATTATATTCGTTCTGTTTGCATAACTCGATACACCATGATAAGATCACTTGTCAACCAACTAATTACCGACTGTCTTCAGATGTGATTTGGCCTTCTTCACTTTCAAAGTATTTCATGATGACTGGATAAGTTTCCTCCCTCCAATAGCCCTTTCTTAACCAAGGGATATTCTACTAGCGTATTTCGATAATAGCCGAATTGACAACGATATGCGTTATCAAAAATGAACATTATCATTGCGGATTTGGATGGTGTCTTCCAAGCCTTTTTTTGGGATACTCTGCACCACTCCGAAAGATCTACATTGGGATTTTATTTCTAACGATGACTGAAGTAACTATAATAATATTGTAACAATCCTGGAGGCGCACCTGACCGCTTGCTGCTTTCTTGGTAAAAAACGTATGAGTCACGATCGTATTTCGACAAATATCCTTGGTCCTTGAATGCAGAAGCAATCCTGGTTGCATAAAAGAATCAGTGTGATATAAATTATCGTCTAAGTGGTGTCTATAAATTAAATATTGCTAAAATAAATCAGATAGACAGAGTTAAGCTTACTTATATTACAAAATTACATGGAGTTTCTTATTCCAAAAACTTAAGAGCCTTGTTTGGAACACACAAATCCTATTTTTAAATTTTACACGCAATATCACAAAAAGAATTGGCCAATATCCAGACATGGAAGTCTTGGGAAATATCGTTATTAGGATTGACAAATAACTCGATTTGTAATGATGTTGAAATTCATCAGAAATGGGAAATTCCGCTTTGTTTGATATTTTGCGAATTTATTCAATTATTATTCAATTTTATTCATTTTCCTGGGTCAGTGCTCGATAATTTAGGTGAAATATCTCAACGAAAGTATCTATCAAGATCTATAGAAAGATTCCGACAATTTTGTCGTAGAACACACATATTTTATTTCATGTATAGATGTAGTAATGCCTCTTTCGAGAAGTTATCTTTATTTGCATAAAAGAAAGATAAAATGTTCTGATCATGCATTCATAGGTATAATACTTAACACCCAAGCGTTTTGCATTCGTAATCTATTAATATTATCATGTTTATGAAATTATCTGAATGATAGAGTCTAACATTTCTACAAATAACAACAGGAGACAATGAAATGGTTGCTTCAATAATGGCAATATCTATTGCCACTCATTTCGAAATCAATTGTTTGAACGTGCATATACACAAAGCACGCAAAAAAATTATCTCTGCGGGGTAGTCCAAAACACCTAGAAATGATGCTTTGATTCATAGCTCACGAGTAGTAAATGTAAGAAAAATAGTATCTCTATGGACTTGAGAAAAATATTTTTGTATTGAAATTTACAATTTTATGTATGAAACTTTAACAATTTTATCTGAACATGGGAACACTTTTTCTAAATGAGTTTTGAAGTTAGTCGTGTAAGCCAAAGTTGAAACTGTACCATAGAAACATATTTTCCCTATATGAAACTCTTACAATTTGATTTTTTGTCTTATAATACTGTGTTTCCTGAGTAATTAGCAAGTAATTATAAAATTAGCATGCTAAGAGTTATTAACTCGAACCTTGTAAAATATCCATTTCTAATGAAAAAAGAGAAAAAATATTAATTATCAGCTTAAAGTACACATCTGTGAAACATTTGGACTGGGGACTGGGTAGTCAGAAATTTCTCCTTTTTTGGCATGCGTTACCACTGTTACACCAAGCAGACAGATGCACCATTTAGGCGGGGAGCTTACTCTCTTTTATGTTCACACATGCAAAATATCTTTTATTACAAAATGTTCAGTCAACTTACATACTAAGTTTCTCCAAAATTTTCTGGAATTAATTATCGTCAATAAACTCGAGAAATACATTTCTTAGATTGATTGTTTCAATCGCTCATTATTCCTTCAGAAAATTTTATAACTATAGACAGAATCAACAACAGCGCAAAATACAGAAATTCTTTCTATCAAAAGTGTATCACCAATATGAAGATTGTATCCTTCTCTAAAGGTAGGTATATTTTCACCTCACGAAAACAAAAATGAATATGGCAGGAAATTCAGTGCTATAAACAAAAGTAAGTGAATCATTGAAATGCTTCATTCAATTCCAACTTTGTTACCAATAAACAAATTCTCAAATTCTAATAAAATATGTAACATTCAGGAATACCGGTAACAAATGTTTTGGATTTTACTATCAACTTATGAAGTTCGAGTCAGCAATACAGGCCGTTTCTTTTATCATGTGGTAACATTGCTATATTCTAAACCGTAATAGATACAAAGACGATTAAATGGGAAAAAAGGTAACTATTGTGGTGAGCAGTAAATTGGTCATAGAAAATTTATGGGGATTCTCGCCCTTCCCAACTTATACAGGGAAAACTGAAAATGATGTTTTCGGTTTTTTACGAACAGAATTGTTATTTCAGAAAATATGAAAAAATGAAAAAAGAAAGTTTTATTGTATTCAAAATGTACTAGAACTAAGTATCGATAAATTTTTAATCAAACGTTTTGTGTCAACACCGCCATCATCAACTATTTTTTTCAAATACGGACCTGTCTATTTCATCACAAATATTGATACAGCGATAAAATCACAATATCACAATATCACACTCGACATTTTTATAACGTTTCATATAAAATAACTAGCATCATCAGTGACAACAATTTTTAATTACGGTCCTGTCGTTAGTTTGTTTATGAATTCCACAGAATCTAACGCTTCGATATAAAAATTATCAGTGACGTTTTGAATGAATGTATCAATGAAAATTATATATATATATATATATTATAAAAATTCATAAAAGATTTCTGCAGTTTCAGAGACGAACGATAGCAATTGACCCCAGAAATAAACTTACTTAAGAGGAGAAGAAATTAAACAAACAGAAAAACAATTTATTTCATAATGGATTTGTGTAAGAAAATAAAACTAATACAGAAAAATAATTCTACATTCAATGCTCGAATTGACGACCTCTTTGTTGAATGCACATAAGTTGTTGTCCATATAATTTCTGTGGCAATTTTCTAGCATGATGGTTGTAATGCTATTACATGCATCTCTTATTTTCTGTTTGAGATGGTCGATATCGGTACAAGGTGTCGAAAAAACTTTATCCTTTATGTCCTATCCCCAGACAAAAAAATTGAAAGGAGTAAGGTCTGGGGATCTAGCTGGCCAGGCAATTGGTCCATTGTTTCCAATCCACATTGTTGGGAATATTGCATCTAAATGTTCCCTTACTATTGCTGCATTATGGGGAGGGGCACCGTCTTGTTGAAAATATTGTATTTCACGGCGGGTGCTTAATGGCAATTCATCTAAGTAGCCATCAAACTCATTGGATAAAAAATTTAAATACATTTCACCATTCAAATGCTCATCGTAAAAGAAAGGACCTAGTATGTTTGTTCCCAAAATTCCCAACCAAACATTTATTCCGAACCTCTCCTGGAAATTTGTTTCTCTATGTAAATGTTCATTCGTATTATTCCACCTATAATGGATGTTTCTGTTAAACCAACCATTCTTGGTGAATTTTGATTCGTCCGTCCATATTATTTTTTTACAAATATTTCGAACTTCCCTATTTCCACGTCTTAACCATTTCGCAAATCGTACTCTCCTTCCATAATCCCTTTCATTAAGGTGATGAACTTTGCGTATCCTGTAGCATTTGTATTTGTTCTTTTTCAAAATATTTCTGGTAGATTTTATAGATATCCCAAGTTCGTGGGCAATTTCTCGTAAAGAACAATCTTGATTAGAAATATTTTTGTAACTGACCAATCCTAGATTTAAAAAAAAGACGTTATTTTTCACTTTTTAGTCTTTATAAGGTAATATTTGCTTACCCAAAACATTTATTTGGTTCCTTATACTTCCAGTAACAACACATTTTCTAGTTTTATTTCTGTCAAATGCACCACAGTCTCTCAAATTTCTTTCTAATCGTCTAAACATTTGAATGTTTGGAATGCGACGATTCGGGTATAGCTCACCACACATATTTCTTGCCAAAAGAGGATTTCTATTTGATTTTGCATAAGTAAATAGCATATCAGTCCTTTCGTCATTCGAATACATCTGTAATATGTAACCGAGGGCTTAAATGTCTGACAGTTCTTAACAAATATCAACAACTCATTTATTTTCCTGCCATAGAAATCAAGCAAAGCCTACGTGTTTAAATATGGTAAAAGAAGTGAGATGCTATTTAATTGTACCAAATTAGACAACACTTGTTATTTGATCAAAAACTGATATTTTCATTACTCAAAGGATTGATAATTATGAAAATAATCCGTGTAAAAATTGATACAGGAGAAATCAGCCTTGAATCAAGGATTACTGTAATACAAAAATCCCCAAAAAGGAAAAATACGAATGTTCGTTGTGTTGGGGTATCTTCCTATCGAAAGTATTGGGCAATGACTGAAGTATCCTAATAGTTGGATGAGTTTTGAAGAAATCAAAACAATTTACAAAAGAACTAACGACAGGAACGTAATTAAAAATTGTTGTCACTGATGATGCCAGTTATTTAATATGAAACGCAATAAAAATGTCAAGTGTGATATACCACTGAATTGTGATTTCATCGCTTTATCAATATTTGTGATAAAATAGACAGGTCCGTATTTGAAAAAAATTGTTGATGGTGGCCGAGTTGACACGAAACGTTTGATTAAAAATGTATCATTACGTAGTTCTAGTACATTTTGAATGCAATAAAACTTTCCTTTTTAATTTTTTTATATTTTCTGAAATAACAATTCTATTCGTAAAAAAACGAAAACAGCATTTTTAGTTTTCCCTGTATAAGTCGGGAAGGGCGAGAGTACCCGTAGATTTTCTCTGACCAATGTACTGCTCCAGACAGGTCACGCCGTCGCCTACCGCTTTCAGGTTGGCCAACATTGCCTACGATCTGTGTTGCCAACTTCTTGCCAACTTACCGCGTTAATTCAAAATGTCCTTGTGGTCGGCAGTCAAGTGAATGTGTGTGAAAGTCCTATTATCACCTGATTTGGAGATAACTCAATAAAAATATAGTAGCAAAGATATCTAAGTAAGTATAGATTTTGATGTCTAAATAATGTCGCAGTATGACGTCTATGGCAAGTAACAATTTGACATCGCAGGGACATCTAAATCCAGCTATCACTAGTTTAGATATCACAGGGATGTCGCAGTGTGATATCGCAGTAATGACAACAATATGACATCGCAGAGACATCTATACCCGGTATTATTGATTTTGATATCTAAGGGGTGGCGCGGTGTAATATCACAGGAATGTCATCGATATGATATCACAAAGACATCTAAATCCCATTTTTGACGATATTGACATCCCTGAGATGTGGATGTTGGCCAGTGTTGACTGTGCACTTACTATGTCAACTTGTATATATTATGTTCCCTCTATGTATTTTCATTAATCTATCATGCCACCTCTATAATTTATAAACATTGATACACATATCGACCTGTCTAATATGCAAAAAAGGTACATTTCCCTCGTTAGGCTGTGGCACCTCTTTTTACAGCAGGATTCTACCACGTAAGTACCTACCCTGATTTCTAGGAATTCTCTCTTAACACTGGTAAAAATCGCTTATGGCTGCAAAAAAATATACTCCAAATTTCAGCTGAATCGAAAACCGCTGGTGAAAATATTCAACAATAGGCCCTACAACGTATCCCTGAGGCATACCACTAGTAGAAGCTGAATAGCTTCAAGAGGTACCACCATCAATCTTACAATGTCAGTACGTTAGAGACATGCAATAATTTGGTTCACATCTTGTATCGATTCAAATTGTATATCATTATTATGATGAACGAGGGAAAGCCTTGCAAAAGCCTAAATACCCAACATCGATTGACTCCCTGGAACAGATACATTGTTTTAGATCGTGAAGGTAGAAATCCATGTTGCCCACTGAGAATATTGGGTTCCAATAAAAAGTACTTATGTAAAAGCTTTCGCGATGATTTTGTCCATGTACATGGTAATGATTTCTCAAAAAGCATTTTTGTCTGTAAATCTGTAATTATTTATTCTTCATTTGGTGTACTGTGTCTACGGATGGAACTGAAAGTTGGATAATCCCATTTTTTTGGCGTTGAGAGAAATAACTCAATGGAGTGAATAGAAAATACCATCAATCTAGCGAATTACGGGTGTTTTCAGTAGGCCCTTTGAATGCCAATTCAGAAGTTATTCGCAAAATAAGGTAATTTTTCCTAATTTCTTCAAGCACAGACCTTGATTTTCACGGCGTGTTTCGGGGCCAGGTCCCTCGCCTAATTCGACCAGAGAGAGCATCACTTGGCACTCGGCAATAATACATTAACACCGATTATACCAAACACCTAAGAAATGTCTTCGAGAGTCGACCATTCTTCACAATCAGACAGACGACCGGTTTCCACCCACTTTATCCACCGTGTTACACAATCCCCCTCGACCCCCACGCTCTCCGCCGAAGAAATGCGGCCTGAGAACCACTCTCAGAATGCAAGAATGCAACGCGAGAGTTGTACAGGGTGAAACGTGGTGAATCAGTAGACTGGGTTGTGGGTTGGTTGACTTTGGAAATATTACTGCAGATTCGTCTAAAGGAGCGAGAACCGAATACCTACAACTTAATTGTATCGGTTCAGATTTGTTTGTGGCAGTGAACAGTAGATATGTCTACCTAGGAAAAAAATAGAAATTTCGAGAAAAACATTCCGAAAAGGCGTCGACAACTATTGCTAATATTAGTGTTACTGTACCGATTGTCCTATTTGCAAACTGCCAGGCGACTTTCTGAAGATGAAAGGGAAATATAAAAGATATAAGTGTCATTATCAAACAATCATCCTACAAAGAAGGCAAAAATAATCAAAAATATTTTACTCCGTAAACAGGTAGTTGAGAAAATAGAGACACAATTCTTTGATGAGAGTCAAAAAGATGAGTTATTTTTTAAAGATGCTTTCTCTATACTTTTTAAAAATTTTATGCCAAGCTGATCATATCTGCCACTACACATAAAGAATTTTGCACATACTTTACAAGAATTGAATCTTCAGTGGAGGTGGCTTAGTGTTAATTTCATTGCCAAAATCACTGATGGTATGCCATTCTAGATATATTTCAAACTCATTGCTCCACACCAGTATCGAAAGGTTTTTGGTCATTAGGAAACAATAGACATTTTTAAATTTAGAGTGTTTAATTTAATGTCGTCAATGAAAAGACAGAACAACAAGGGACTGCAATGCGATCCCTGTGGCACTCCTGATTTAATCAAATGAGGTTCTGAAAATATGCTATTTATTTTAACTGATTGACTGAGAACGACCAACTATATAACTGCCTATCCATTTCGGCATATTACCAGCAAAAACAATCGCAAATAATTTTTTATACATAAGTTATGGAAGATCTTATCGAAAGTTGTCGAAAAGTACGTGTACCTGCACAGACTTTTCAAGTGCTAATATAAAAATAAATTAGATAAAGTGGAAGGTCCAGATGAAAATTCGTTATGCTCTGGAATTATCAAAGGTCTACAAACATTCGTTAATATTTTGACAACAAAACTATCTAAAAGTTTTGGATTATCCACTAGTCCTGCGGACTCATGGTGTTTTTTCGATGCAATTCCGTTTCGTTCAGAAATGAATCAGAAAGGAATCGACAGACTTATCAATAGTAATACCTACCACAAGTGACTGAATTTTCGCGAGAAGGAAATTTTGTCAAGTTATCGTTATCGATAATTCGAACTCGACTAGAGCTTCTGATAGGTTCATTTGCCAAGTGTGTGAAATAGTCGCAAAAATTCAATCACTTGTGGTATTACCACTGATAATTCTCACTGCTTCAGGAAGAAAGATATAATTTCACTCGAACATTTCACGATTAATAATTCTAATCAATGTTTATAAATTATTTTTTCATAGAAACATTTTGCAACGTATGGATTAGATGTTACCGTTAAGAAAAACTTGTCAAATGAGTCGACTGTAGTAGACATATCACCATTGTTTACAACTGGTGATAGTGGTGATATTCTTATCGACAATGAATTCCCAGGAAGCTTTAGGGTCATTAATAAAAGTATTGATCTGCTGATGGTATATCATAGGTAATGACATCGTTATGGCATTGTATTTTAGTTGAAGTTCATTATGGTCTTAAGTTCATAAAAAGGTTAAAAAAGTCCCAGTACTATTTATAATGAAGTTCAAATGTAATGGTTTCTGAAAGTTCAGCATGAATGAACTTTAAAAATGAAAAAACGCAAGTACTTAATATCAAAATACAAAACTTCAAATCGGAAGGAAAACTCTGGAAAACTATCATCACAATCAACAATTTTCAAATATTATACTACAAATCTAAATGTGAGAATTGTGAATTATGAATAACTCGAATGTCTCTGTAGTTTCAAATATACTGAAATTTGAAATTTATGTATATATTTATTGATGCCAGCAGATGAAGTCTTGTATGTAATTCGGATTATGAACGATCATTATGGTGCACGCCGGTGTTATCAGGCTCGGCTCATGCCTTTATGATCCTCATAACATAAATAACTATTTCAGAATCGTTCAAATAGGTATCATAGCAAACTTAAGAGTTATAGATTGTGATCTCAATGGTATAAATTTCACATGATCTTCATCAGGTCGAGTCTAGTAATATTAGATTTGTGAATTATCTTTTTCTCTATGATAATTTGTTCAGGTCAGTCGCGTATCCGGAATTTTGTACTAGGGGAGACTAAGAGTGAAGATAGTTTATGAAAAGTAAAGAAAAACTGAAGAAACACAAATTGTTATTTTAGCCCCACCGGAATTGTCTATGGTTCAGGTGAAACCGTTTAAGAAAATTATACGGTTTGAATAGTTTCGATGGGACAAATACGTGGATACTGATTTTTATATAATTAGCATTCTTGAAATCATAATAACAAGAACTCTGCGGAATATATCTATATATATATATATCATAAATTTGGGAAAATATCAAATTTAGCAATGCACCTTTACTAATGTTAATTATAAGATTCATTTGATAAAACTAAAGTTCAAACTCAACAACAAAAATTGGAATGTGCAGAGTACGTAGCTTTCAAACATAAATGGTCATTGTCTCAAATAGTATCAGATACACTAGTCTCCACAGATCTAGAATTTGTAATTGACATATATTTGGAGCAAATATAATAATAATAATAATAATAACTAGATACAGAGAGTGTCGTGGGGCAGCTGAGACCATAATGCATTTGCTGTCAGCTTGTCCAGCTTATGCGGTCTCAGCCTATATCCACAGGCATAACGCGGCCTTACGAATGTTGTACTACCATCTACGACACTCGTACGGTATAGACGAGACACCGGTGTTGCCTTATGCTCCGGGGGATATTGAGTCCATTGTGGAGAATGAGAAGTGCTGAATATATTGGAACTACTCATTCCCCACCCTCAGGCAAATACAAGCCAATAAGCCTGATGTAGTCCTCCTCGACCATAAAAGTAGGACGATTTTCGTCATTGAGTTTTCAGCTCCTGGCGAAACGAACATTGTCCGAAAAGAGGAGGAAAAACGGACTAAATATCGAGATCTTCTCTTTGAACTCCGCAGGCTTTACCCAAACCATTCTGTCAAGATGGTGGTTCTGATAATAGGGGTCCTTGGTGGAATGATGGACACACTGCTCTCAAACTTAAAAATCATACCGGATTGCCGTGACATGGCAGAAATCCTAGCCGGGCGAATGCAGAAGGTCGTAATTCTTGGTTCACTCCGCCTACTCAGGGCACATGATTCTCGGACCCAGTAATCACTTACCCTATGGATGTCGGGAGTGTTTACTGGAGTTAATAACACACCAGCGCGCCCTCCGGAAGTGTCGGGGCTCCGGAGACAGGGCCTGACTGGGTAATTCCTAACGGATAAAAAAAATAAAAAAATAATACTCCCTCATAAACACTCATAGACTGTACCCAAAGGCATACATAGCCTGTGCGGGTAGAGAACGGCTATTATTACTATTTGCCGTGGGGCTCCGGGGCGACTTACTGATTTTTGGTGGCGTATTCACTTTTAAGCTGTAGGAAAACCTGGAAAACCTACAGCACCACCCCACGTGGTCGGCGCCAACTCCAAGCAAGCACTAGACGTCGAGATTGGCATCTACACAATGTGGTCTCCTATGACGTTGACAAAATTCTTCCCGTTTTCCAGAATTCGAACCTGGCCAAATGCAAGCGGAAGTCTATAAGGCCAGCATCTAACCGCCTCGCAACCGAGCACCCACAAGAAGATGTTTGATATATAAATCAGGATCATGGGTACAGCCTATAACATATAGCTACCTATAACGATTTTTTTATTTAAAAAAATGTTCAGGTTTTGCGAAATGACTTTTTAAATGGTCGCTGGCTCCCAGACTAATACAAATCATTAGCTTGCTACTAACCCTAATTGTGTTTTTTTGTCAAACTAAAGATTGTATAAAATTTCAACAATCCCGGCTTGAAAGCAGATAATAAAATTAACAATTTTTTATTAAAACCCTCATATAATGGCCAGACATTCATTCTCAACAACCTCATAATCATATCTTTAATTGGAGCTCTTAATAGCTCTGATACATCTAATTCTTTTTCAGATTAGATCATAGAGAGATCATTCTAGAAATACGTATATAAAAAGATAAAAATTATCTCACCTTGAGAGAAACGACCTCCTTGATAGTCATTTATTCTTTTGTAGATTCATTGTGGAGGGATACATCACTCGATTTCTTCATTTTGCTTCCGCTGCTTGAAGAAAATAATACCAGAAAGGGAAGAAAATCGTTCTAGAATACAGAGGTAATCGAATAGTTTCAATTGAAAAACTGTTTCCTAGGAACTATTTAGAAATTTTTATGAAATCTGAAAATTAACATTTCATTCTTGACTTATCGTACAGACATTCTTTTAAATTCCGTTATCTTATTTTCAGTCGTTGACCGAAATAAATAGTTTGTATTGATCATAATGTATAGGTACGGTTTTTTGAATAGTTATTCAGGTTATCGATGTAAGGCTAAGTCTTAAACTCCGTAGGAGTCATAGAATCTCCACTTTGTCCACATGACGACGAGGTCGGCGATTTATATCATATATTCTTCGGTTGTCAAAACTGTCAAAGACTAACCTTATGGAATGAACTGATCCAGGCAAACATTCGGTTTCCAACAAACGTTCAGACCCTACTTGGGACTGATACCAAGAGTATAATACGATATTTTGGTAAAGTTTATTGTTTCTAATAATATCAAGATATGATGTAATGGATATAAGCATTTGTATAGATATAACTTGTATGTGGCTAAAGGACTAATGTCCATGGCCAAAAGGAAAAAAAAACCCCGTTGGTATATTTCAGTCCAGAATTAATCGGAATTTTCAGGTTTTGGAAAATATTTAAAATAGTCTAGTTTTCCATGTCATGCAGTCTTTTTACTAAAAAATTTATAAAATTTGTATTATGGTTAGTTTTTAAATGAGCTCATTTGACATCAAGCGCATTAACCTCCTTTCTCATCTGCTACTTGCATTTTGAAACAAAATGTCTCAGATAGTAATTTCTCGAAGTTGTAAAAAAGAACAACAAAAACTAGTTTTTTCAACTCTCGATTCATTATGCTTACTAACAAGTGAGCATTAATATTCGTATAATTACAAAGTATATTTTATTTGGATCTGATTTAATAATTATAGGTTGAATAACACGAGCATACGTGACCACTTCCTTTCTTGTGACCATTCTCGGGATACCTGTAACTGTGTTACTTTTATACATAATTTATCTTTTTATAACTGCACCTGTGATTTTTTTTTATATTCTTCGAAAGTGTTAAAAGAAGGTTCGTGATAAGTATAAATATGGTGAAGTTAATGAAGCTGTTAAGACCGGACTTGTCCAGAATTTAACAATCTTCATTGATATCATGATGAATATAATTGTTATGCTGAAAATGTTTAATTAAATGGTGATGCTCGACTGTTATTTTGATTATGGGATTTCTCTTCAAATTTACGTTAATGAATTTTTGCTCGAAGTTCAGAAACAATATCGACGTCCCAAAAATCAATTATTTCAACAGCCCTTTCCCTATTGATGGCTATGCACAGTTGTGATGGAAAGTGGTTTCATATCATTTTTAGATGCAAAAGTTTCAGGTGATAAGGTAGCAATTACAAGGTTATAAATGATGATACACACCTCAATTTTTTTCGATCCGGTTGCTCTAATGTATACAATCTGACTAATTTGTTTATCAAAGAAACTTGCACGTATATAATAGATTCACTTACGCGTCTTTTACACATCAGCGGAGGTTCATTTCGAGGACAATTTATAATTAGGGAAAAATAATACATATTTTATGTGAGCTCTACAAGAGGTTAAGACTTTTATGTGGAAAAAACAATATTTTCTCTGGACAGTACTTCAAGAAGCGTGTACAAGTGGATTCAAGGACATAAGCAAAGCTTTTGACTTCGTTTATCACCACATCCAACTACTGCAAACAATGAAATAATTTTATGTGGAAGGCCTTGACTCTTTCAAATTAACCGATTGTAAGCCATACATTGAATTAGATAGAAACATAATTTCAAGCTCGCAATGAACTGAGACGGGTGTTCCTCGAGGATCACGTCTGGGACCTCTATAGATTAAATCTTCCAATAACAACCAATCAACAGGACATTTAAAAACATGCAGGAAGCCGAACAGAAAACGATATTCTGATTTCTGAATGTCAGCAAAAATATAACCATCGGTATAATTTTCGTCTGAAACAGTAATGTCGGTGAAGATATTACGCCTTCTTTCATTCACATTCGAACTATAGCACTTCTCTATGAGGTAGTTACCCTCCTGCTTCAATAATATTCAAAAATAAACAGCAAACAATTGGGATTATTTCTTTCATCTATTAAATATCAGTCATCGAGCTTGGCTCTTGGGTTTTCATCAGATTATTAATGCCAAAATAATGTCTTATTAAATTATTATAAAATACAGTCGAAATTTAGATGCAATAAAAATAGTCGACTATTTATCAAGGTCTTGTTATATTATCCTTGATTATTCCCGGATCCCAAGTTATGAAATATGCAGGGAATATGTGAAATTTCAAGCATTGCAATTTTTCAAAATCCTGTCATGCTCACCTATGATCCGAAAGTACTGATGGAACAATATTTGTTTAGCATACTTACTTATTGCTCTTAAAATACTTGATTCGAGGTTCCATGATAGAGCAATTTCGATAACTGCATACATATAGATGAAGACACAATTGAAAAGACTACAATAGATCTAACTGATTTTGTTTAGAGTTCTGTGGTTTGTACGTCTAAAACTGAGTAAAAATGTATTGTAGAGCAGACAAGACCTCTCAAGTTGCGTGACTGCAGTTGTTGGAGTTTATTTTTTACAAAAATTAGTGAGGAAATGTGTCAGAGTAATAAATTTTCCTAGCGAAGAACAAGAATTTTGTCAAGTGCCTATACTTTCTTCTCTTTCACAGGGGTGAAATTTCATTTGAGTTGGTTACGTGGAAGTTTTTCCTGTTAGGGATCATTCGAGTGGGTAACTATGGAATATCTATATAATCTGTGAATTTTATTTTTATTAAATCAATAATAGTAATATTCATATAACTCACAAGAATATCCAGAGATATTTGAAATTCAAAACTAAGATTAACTGAAATCTTGAAAAAAAATGTTATCACAGTTGTAACACGATTATATTACATTATATACCATTTATACTGGCCATCCCAATTATCTTCATGATTAGGTTCCATTGTACATGAAACAAATATCAATCAACCAAAACTAATCAAGCCTACTGAAATCATCTCACGACTATTGTATGCACAATTTCTTTGTTGCCTTTTTTTTATTCATCAGAACGGTTTTTCGATAGCCCTCTTCATCACAGAATAATACAGTTATTCAGTATTATTTTGTGACTTTACGAGGAAAATCCAAAAACTTTTGTAACTTAAAGTCAAACATTTTTTGTGTTCCACCCCGGAGTTTTTTACCTAAGGTTACTGGACTATGAAGTATTTTATTGAAGGTGACGATATATGGATCTCTGTTCAGGTAAGAGCTATACCGAGTAGTGACAGGAAGTAATCATTATGCACTTCGAGAAAGTGTTTTCAAATCACGAGCACTATGTACTTCTGAAAATTGAAAAATGGAATATGACCTAATCTCAAGTCAATTTGTATAACATGGTAAAGGTCAACAAAATTGATCAACAATGGCAGGCAGTATTGTTATACAATTTAGAATTTAGAAAAAAACTCTTTGAAATTAGTTCGTAATGGTAGTTCTAATCCTGCAAATTAATTTTGAACCATTTCTTGTTATGCACTTGAACCCAAAATTTGGCAGATTTTATCATACTGGTGACAATGCATTATGATATTTTTATATGGCCAATAAAACTGCTCCATCATACGGATGACTTTTCTTATTTATGGTCCGATTCAATTCAAAATTAGTTTGTAGGAGTTTTGAAGTTATAAATCTTGATTTTTTTGTCAACATAAAAAAATTAATATGGCAGACGATTTTGTGATTTATAGTTCGACTCTGTTCTGAAGCCTGGTGTTTAAGGTTTGGGGAGGATTTTTTTGACAAAATAAAATGATCAGAAATTGAGAACAGATTTTGTAATTTATGGTCCCATTCTTTGTTGAATTTATCTAGATTTGAATGCATTAAAGAGAAAAACATTTTTTGATAGTAATGTAACATGCAAGTATCCGAATTTGAAATTGATTCCGAGTCAAATAGAGATTTGGTATGTAGCCAACAAGAAACGAGACCCAGAACGTGAATTTCCGTTGAGAAATAAACTTGTTGAAGATTTAGGACAAGTTCATGCAGACTCAACATTGAACAAAAGGAAATTGGCTAGTGTTATCAAAATCAGTAGAACCTGTATCTGCCGAATCCAGAAGCATCATAAATTCCACCCCTATAAAATACATTTGTTACACTAATTGAATGAAGATGATTTTGATAAGGGATATGAATTTTGCGAAATTATAACTACGAGAATAGATGCTGATGAGAATTTCCTTTTCAACATCTGCCCTTCTGATGAGTCAACATTTTTTTTGAATTCAACTGTGAATCGTCATAATTTCCGATATTGGTTAGATGTCAATTCAAATATTTTCCACGGAGTCCATGCTCAAACTCCCCAAAAACTCAATGTCTGGGCCGGTATTTTTGGGGACCATCTGATTGGATCAATATTTTTCGACGGTAACCTGACAAGAGAAACTTATTTTGGAATTATTGAATGAATTTGATTATTCACAATTAGTAGACATCATTGATAATTACGATCGTTACCATGAAGACTACTTGGTACTTTAACAAGATGGGACAACTCCACATCATACACAGCCTGTTAGGGCGTTTTTGGATAAAATGATTCCTGGAAGTTGGATTGGAAGAAGAGGCTCTTTATATTGAGTGGTTAGCCAGATCTCCAGATTTAACCTAACTCGACTTTTTCGTGTGGGGTCGCTTGAAAAGCAAAATCTATGCAACCGAACCAGAATCTCTGGGAGATTTACGAACTAGAATTATTGAAGAATGCTGTCGGATGCTACGAAATGTGTGGTCTCATTTTGAACAGAACTTGGTCTATTTTATGGAAATGGGTGGTAAATAGTTTGAACATTTATTTCATTTACAATAATAATTATTGCGACAGATGCTTTATCAGATATTGCTTTTATTGATTGAGTGAATAATAAGTGATTTCCCAACTTCAAGTTCATTTATCTCGAATTTGTTATATATTGAGAAGGAAAATACATTTCAAATGAGGTATCACTTGCCGAATGTTGCCATTTAAAAATTTAGGGGTATCGGTTTTAGCTTCGCGGGATGGAATGTATTTTGGGTGAATTCATCGCGATGTCCCCCTCGAAATTGTACCTTGTTGACGTGGCCCACTCTGTATAGTGCACGGCAATTCATGTTCAATAGTTCAATTATTTTTCCCGCCTCATAACATCTCACTAGTCTCATAACATACTACTAGTAAATTCCAATATACTTACCCTTTACCAAAACCAAGTTAGTCTAACGTTCTTGTGTGTTTATTTATGTCAATAATTTTTCTTGAATCTTCAATAAAATAATACACACAAAATGACTAATAAATGACTAACCGTTTCGCAACAAAGACTTTAGATCTTCATACAACCCACGTATGTAGAAAATTGATATCTTCAGATTGATTGCCATCCTGTAGAAAATTCGTAAAAATCTGTATGGCAACAAGCTCTCGACATTATTTACACTTTGATCAGGTTGGCCGTGACCCGTGCCCTGGTCGGAATTCTCACAACCGTCTTTACCTGTCTTTACTTCACGTCTTTTATCTCTTCATAGGTACTCGGAACTCTTGGAAGAAAGTCTGCCTCTGCCAAGTAAGACAATAATTGTAAAAGGGAAGCGAGATGTGTTAATGCCTATGCCTTATCTTTATGAGATCGTAAAGGGAATACTAGTTGGATACGGTTATGCTTTTGTACGATGTAATATAACTTTTATACTGAATGGTTTGTTTATTACGATCTGTTCCAAAGAAACTTCCGGGGCAACACCGAAAAAGATTGATCTTGAAAGTTTCGGGAATTTCAGCAGAGAGAAAGACATTCATTACAGCTTATTGCCTTTTTGTTTTTTCTTATAGTTTATAGACAACATATTGAGGGGTAGGAATATTCACAGGTAGGAATATTCGAGTTGTATTGACTATTATTTTATAGGTAGGAATATTCGAGTTGTATTGACTACTATTTTACCAAAACCTATCAAAAATCAAAAAAAGTTCTGGAATTTCTGGAAATATATGAATTTATTCTGTCAGAAATATAACTTAAGGATTTGCATGTAACAAAAGATCAATTATTCAACTAGGAGAAAAGAAGGCAATAATATAGATTTGAGAGGTTGATATCTATTTACCTTCATTAAAATTTATTAATTTCTTTTAGTTCACAGGATAAAATTATCATATGACAATTCAAAAAAATTCAATAAATACCACTTTTTGTCTGACATTTTGGGTACACCCTAGGAATGTTAATGAGGGTGTATTATTATTACTAGACATATTCGTTTTTGATGATAATCAAGGCACTCTTCACATATTAACAAGGTCATACATGTGTACTTGCCACCATATTGGAATGGTTTACGATATTCGAAAAGATGAATAATTTCCACGCTAATCCTTACATAAGGATCGCGAAAATTAATTACAGCAACCTCCATTTAAATGCTTATTTGAATATTCTGAACGTTCTTGTGATAACCCTGTATACCCATTTGGAGGAATCAAATTGAGTATAAAAAACGAACCAGTAACGAAAGAAAGATGTTTTTGATACTACATAAAGCATAGTAATCAGGTAACTAAAGGCTGAAACACAAGAAAGTTTTATGTTTTTAGTTTTAATTTTCATGATTTTGGATATTTTCTTAAGGCGAAACTATCATTGTCATTATTATTCTGATCACGCCTCATAAACAATCTTGTTGGTAGAATCAAGCTTAATTTTTCAATTCTGTTTTGATTGGTTGATATCCAAAATTCCAAAACTTAAAACATATTACATCAAACTTCCATTGTGCCTACGGCTTATAGCATCCTTTCAAATATTGGTGAATGATAAAATAACGTAATGAATGATTGATCCTATGCAATACGAAGTTCATAAGCAGGATCTAAATGGAAACAGTGTACGCTGAAGTGTATTGAAAAGTTTTCCAAAACTCTGAAGCATAAAAATAGATTCTATACTAGAACTTCCTGGGCCGTGGTGGCGTGCGGGTTAAGCGCTCGCTTCCTAGTCCAATCACCCATTGGTGCATAGTTTCGAATCAGCACGATCTTCTTCTACGAGTGTTAATATTTTTTATTTTGATTTTTTCCAGAAATATTTCAGTCAGGTCATTTCTACGTAGCACTAATGCGCTCTTATATCTATCATCCAAAATGGTACTTTCCATGTAGTAGGGTACGTGGATATCGGGCCAGAGAATCATATGCCCCGAGTAAACGAAGTGAATATAATATGCTTCAGTCAGGAAAAGATTTCAGCTATCTCACGAAAAGCCTTGTTAATTTTTAGTTTTGAAAGTTGCATGCCCATCATTCTACCAAGGACTATACTTTTAGCATAAAAACCACCATTCAGGCGATATTAGTTATGCCCGGACCGAAAAAATCTATGACGAATATTATCATAGATTGATGGTCGAGGAGGACTACATCAGGCTTATTGGCTTGTATTTAATGTATTAATGAGTAGTTCCAATAGATTTGGTACTTCTCATTCTCGACAATGGTTTTAATATCCTCCGGAGCATAGGGCAACACCGATATCTCGTCTATACCGTACGAGTGCCGTAGGTGGTAGTATAACACTCGTAGCGCCGCGTTTAGCCTGTGGTTATAGGATGAGACCGCATAAGCTTGACAAGCTGACAGCAAATGCATTGTGGTCTCAGGAGCCCTACCACAACCTCTACATCTAGTGTCTGGGATCTCTATACCCATCACGCGACTACGGTAGACGAGGATGTCGAAGATACCATCCTGGAGGGCCATTATGAATCCTTCGGTCTACAACTTCAGCCCGCTCAACCTGAGGAAAGCAAAGGTCAAATTTTTGATAAGCCAAGGTTCTTCAATGTTCTTGAAGAAGACTCCGTTTGCTGGGGGTGCCGCAGTTATATTGAGCTCATGCAATGTTATATCAAATGCCTTGAGGTAATCAATAGAGGCTATCGAAATGTTACGCTTATACTGCACGTTGTCCTGCATCTGATACATCTGTCGATCGGTAGATTCTAAATTCCATAAGTTTTAGTATAAATGTTCAAATTATAATATAAGGGGATAATGGACTTTTAGCTAACACTATATACTGACTACTCAGACCCTGGCTAATCGATTCGTAACATTGCCTTAAATTGACATTGTTTTTATAGGTAACTAGAAAATATTTACGTTTAAAAATAAATAATAATTTTTATTGGAAATTATTGACAAACGGTTCTCAGAAACATTGTTTTTACTGGATACAATATTTAATTATTTTGCTTCCACAGCTATTTTGTTTTGTAATCGTAGTACTTGAAGTAACGAAGTTTATATGATTTTCATACCGTTTTTTTCTCACCTTCCATTATATCATAAACAAAAATTACCATGGAATGATATGTAAACTATTAAGGATCATCCATAAATTACGTCACACAAATTTCATGATTTTTGGAGCCCCCTTCCCGTTCTTGTCACAAGAGGTCACATTTGCCTAACTCCCTCCTGCCTTGGTGACTCTGGTATAATGTCACATATTATAGAATTTCAAATTTAGAAATATCAAACTGAAACAACACTTCCAAAATTATTCCTATATTTCTATTTGAAATCTTTTTTCATGTAATCAACGATAATACTTCAGATTCATATCATGTGACTTCACGAAGCTTATGACTCGTCCTCCCCCCTAGTCACATCATGTCACACTTTGTTGCCTCCTCCCTTCTCTTTAACGTGTGACCTGATTTATGGATGGCCCCTTACTTGTCTTTTTAATGATAACCCTACCTGATTGGTACGGGGGGGTTCAAGGGGATATTGGTGAATTCTGGGCAACGGCATTATCACACCTACCATGGAGGCTAATGAGAGATAAGCGGGCTCTAGGGGTGGCTGAGGCGTCGTAACCAACGGGAAGGAACTCGCAGCGAGAATTGGGAAATCTGTCTCAAATTGTAGCCAAGAAGGGACCGAGGACCGTGGCCAGCAATGTAATTACTTGCGGTCACCGCACTGCCCAGCCGAGAACCAGCCCTACCGGAGCTTTCTAGAAGAGGTGGATTGATGGAACTACCTTATTTGACAAGCACCCACAAACTACATGCACATACTTGGAGGTGACATTCTGATGGAGACCATGTCCATACTGTAAAAGGGCGGAACCAAGTAGTTTTTGTGAAGAGTATGTCATGGATGAGGAGACCATCAGGGGATAGCAAAAAAGGCCCATGAGGGCATTCTTGCAGCCGCCCCACCATCTACATTTACTACTACTACTACTAGTAGGTATAGTTCATAGATGGCATATACTTATGAGAAATTTAAATCACAACAATAATACGGTACTTACAAATTTCATCATGAAAAATATTTCTCATGTGGAACTGGGAGTACTTGACGAAAGGCAATAATTTCAAAATGAATGAAATTTGATTATAAAAATAATCCAGCCTTCCGCATATTTTCCTATACTATAGGATTGTCGGCAAACGTCGAACAGAAATAATTCTAGGTACTACTATCTCTCCAAACTATGCACTGAAGTAGAATGCATGTACTTTCCAATCTAAATTTTATCGCTCAATCTAATTATCAGGAAAAAACAAAAAATATCCGACCCACGCGTGCAATCTGAACAAACAAACCACTTCTGCATGTTTGTTTTGCTTTAGTCCAAGTTTATTAATGAATTTACATCAACAAATATTGTTCGTTTTTTCTAGAGCAGTGGTGACCGCCAGAATAACAAATAGGTTAAAAAGATTATCAATAGGTCAAGTATGGAACCATATTGAATAATTATAATCAGCGGCGGAGCAAGAAAAGCTTTGGGGCCACAGCTCTTCTTCCACGCCAACCTTACTGGTAATAATGTGTTGAGCCATTGCTACTTGCATCAATATAAATCAATTAGCCAACCTCACTTCGACTATTGCTTTTCTGTTTCATATCTATTGAAACTGAACAGATTCTCTCAATTACAAAATGTCATTCTCATTTATACATTTACTTTCAAAATACACAACGACCTTGCAATGATTAGTGATGATGAAATGGTATAGTATTCTTAAATATTATTCACAGTTTGAAATTTGATACTGAGAGGGTGTTGGATATATTGGGAACGTCAGAGAGAAAATTAAATATTTGACTGTTCTCGTAGTACAAATTTATGGCTTTTACAGGTAAGTAAGTATTCTTAGAATGGTTCTGTTATTTATATTATTTTTCGTTGTTCTTGTTCTGTTTTGTACCTCTATAATTGAATTTGTGATAAAATATTCCATAAATGCTAAACCACACCCAATGGATCGCAAGTTAGAATGTAAGGCCCTCGTATTCCCTAGGTTGAACAAGTCTCTCATCTCCAGGACCTTTGACCTTTGTTCGTGATGGTACAGCTGTTTTTTATGTATTTTTTTATCTTCTGCAATGTTCAGAGGACATACAGAGAGCCGAAAAAAAGTAGCTAGGAATTGATGTTCTCGAATTTCTGGAGGCTGTATGCTTCAGAGAACATTGTCCGTGGCAATGAGTTCCAAACGCTTGGGAAAGACATGTTTAGCATGTCTACAAATTGTCGAAAAAACGGATGTGTAGATTGAGCTCGGCGGGTAGTCTCAATGGGGCCGCTAAAGTTGAATGAAAATATCTATAAAGGACAAAAAAAAACAAAAAAATGGAACCTCTGATGTTCAGCCGTCTTCCCAAATTGAAATATTTACTGCGCCACTGCTTATACTCTTCAACATTGCTGCAATTAAGTAGTAGCAAGGAAGATTAGATATTGTGAATGTATTTGCTATTGTTTCAAATGTACTTAAAACAAATGAATGTAATCAGTTCGAATTTTGTAACACTTTTGATTAGACGGATTAGAACGAATAAATCATTTGGTTTTCTTTCTTTTTAATTAAAGCCCAACTCGTGATGAATGTTCTACTATGGATAGCCAAGTCATCCATCAATTATGTATCTCGGTCAAAGGAGTTTTATTGAATTCAATTTAATTAAATTGTTTTGTAAGACGTAAATGTAGATACATGAGAAGTTGTTTATCTGGAGAGTTTCTATTGTAATTCAAATAATCTGATATTTTTGAAAATTTATTTGAGATAAGAATAAATGATAAATTTGATTTACCTTAGACAATAACCATCGACACATCAATAGGTACTGGGGATATCTGAATCAAAACTACAGAGGACTACAATTTCGGAAAAACAGCAACGAGAAATTGTTCTTTCACTAAAAAAATCTATGGGTGGTCGACCTGAATATTGTACGTAATGCTGATTCAGTGAAATTTCTGATCGGTTGATGACTGAAAATGATATAAGTAATATTCTCAGATTCCTGTCCAATCATATACTTTTGTACTTTAAGCATCACATCCTCTCATATTCAATCTCTGAAATCATTCTCAGCAATTATATTGTATTAACCTCAGACCGAATCAAATGAAATAATGACATTCAATTACGTTCACCAGCTATCAAATAATTCTGTGAATTTCAAGTTTTCATCATAAGACTCTGGAATCGTGAAAATTATGTTGTGTTTCACTAAATATGTTTATGATTTATCATGAATTTGTGAAAGATACTGTCACGTCAAAATGAATAGCAGCAACATTAGTTTAAGTAATTTTGATGATATGATAATGAGAGAACAAATATTTGCTTAATTTTACCATAAGAAATCTCAAAATAGATGTGCAAAAATCCGGGCAACAAATTTCATGACATCGTCTTTATTGACGTTATAAATCAACTAAGGAGCAATAAAATTATACCAATTTTGCAAACTTCAGTAGTAAAGATATTTGACTTACTAGGTCGACGTCAAAATCATCTGAACCATTTAGTAATATAAGTCTATAAAATAGTAAACGAGATAAATGAAAAGAAAATTTGTTTGTGACCGATTGTTGGAATATTCAAAACATTTATATTGTACCTAAAATTTTTCGAAGCTTATTTGAAAATATTGCAGACCATTGATATCTGGTTTCCATCTGATGACAAGGAGAAATAAAATATTTATGTTATTTAAAAAAAAGATTTTGTTATTGGTCCTCAAGTAGGCGGGATGCTTTCTGAAAAATACCCTCAATTGTATAAGCTCCGACACAAACATACAGTAATGCTTCGTTTTCAAGATACAGGGTGTCAAAATTTTCAAAAGAAATCGTCGTTTTCGTATCTGTTACTATTATTATAATTGCATTAATTTTGATAAAAATTCTAAGACTGGATATAAAAAAAAATAACACCCCAGTTTTTGATGATTTAGTAGTTTAGTTTTATTGTGTTGTCCCAGGGTCTTACATAAAAGTGATTTTTATATTTTTTCAAAAACAAACCAAGATAGGAAAAAAAGTCTAGACATAAAAAAGTTGTAATTTCAGCTGTTCAATGTGAAACAAATACAACAATTGCAAAAAAAATCTGTTACGGTGTTTTCCGGGACGACTATAGTTAGGGCTTAATCAGCCCTTAACGACCCTTAATAAAACTGGCAAATTCTAATAAATTCGGTTGAAAGATTATTAGGATATTTAAGAAAAAACTATTTCTTTTAAAAAATTTGACACCCTGTATCTTGAAAACGAAGCATTGCCGGACCCAGTTTATATGAACTTTTAGTCTTAGAATCATTCAATAACACCCTGTATACAGCTATCATATCAAAAAATTTAAGAGAAGGCATTAGATAACGAAGAATAATCAAAATAATACAAGATACAAAGACCAAAAAAAATGGGAATATACTTAAGACAGAAGGGATAGATGATACTATGATAACTTACCGCAAATGAGTTTTTCGAATTTGGGAAGATTATCTAGGGTTAGCAAAGGGGGCTAGATGAGGGCGATTGAAAGTAGGATTAGCAAAATGAAAGAATCTGATCAGGAATGATACGGAATCGATTCAGCAGAAACCTTTAGTACGGTAGTAGATTTTTGTTATTTCAATATTTTATTTGGTTTCGCTGTCTACAAAAACTAGCATTAAACAAATTCTTTATAATAACAGATTTGTATATGAAGACTTGAATGAGAGAATTTCGGAACGTTTTGAAAAGAATAATAAAGTTTGTGACCTGAAAAAATCTTCGTATGGTTTGGTATATACCCTATACAATGAAATTTTTTGCCATATATGCTGATTAGGGAGGGACTTCTGTAGAAAAAAAAAAATATTAGCACTTGGTGTCAAGTCTATTTATATAGAACAGAAATTACGACTGCGTCTCTACAAGAATGGAAGTCAAAATTTATTATTATCCAATAATGATCCTCCTTCAAGCACTGACGATCCCTCTCCAACAAAACCTGATTGGGCTGAAAACTATGTTCTGTGAGTGATATGACACGATTTTAAGTTGAGATCTAATGTCAGAGCTAAGAGGTACCTATTGGAATATATTATCACTACAGGATTATCGACTACTGGAAGGTTCTTTGTGGAATTCATCTGAAGAAATAATTTTAAAATCCAATCCTTAGACTCAAAATACTTGGTCACTGACTCGAATATAATTTCATAAGAGAAGAGCAACCAACGGTTCATCTTTCAGTTCTCAAGAATATTCCGTGGAATACTAAAAAACACCAGGTGTTTATTTAAGATTGATATCCGAATCGGCGAGTTGCAAAAAAATAACTATAAATATCAAAAAATAAGCATCTATCACCGTTCAAACCCACTGCCGAATTTGAATTTGAATAAATTTGGTAACGAGTTCCTTGATTTTAGCAGACACATGAATCTTGATCGTCTGAGTCACCGGATAACTGCTTCATCTCGAAAAATTACTAAATTTCTCATGAATACTCCTATCCGGTCTTTCATCCAACACTTAAAGTTATGATTATGAGACTGCCGTTTTACATACAATGGGTACCAATAATTATTGTGACCAGTGGACTAATAAACTGTTACTACTTTTCATTACAAAAGCAGACAGAATTTTTTTATCAACAAATAATATTTACTATTTCCAGGGGCGCGCTCAGGATTTTTTTGGGGGGTGGATAATTTTTTAATAAGCCAAAATACATCACAACTTAATGATTCAAGTTGTATTGGTATGAAATTTGGAGTTGAGCGTAGTTTATACTCCCTGAATGCCCCCCCTACTTCCTTGGAAGCACCGTTGCAATCAATAATTAAACAGCAATCTCATTCAAGCAAATAGAAATAAAGAATTTCGCTCAAGAGTCTCACCTTCTTCCTTTCTGAATGAAATGGTTCGGATGATGTTTATAATTTCTTTATCAACACCCAAATCCGTAGGCTATGGGGATAAGGTGTGGCAATAATTATTACTGATACGTGATGGCGTAAAGAAAATCCAGAAAATAAGCACTGTGGTAGCTGAGCAACTCGCATATATTTGATTTGAAGAAAGGTTTACCCTTTCCAATATTCAGTTGAGTTCAGTCGGTTTGTAGATATCATGAAAAATGAAGGGGGTGGTTCATTTTTAGGTCCCCTGAAATTTCTTTAGCGCCCATTGGGATATGGGAGGAGGCATTTTTCTCGAAGAAAATAAGCCCACAGGATCGAAATTTCCACAGAACAATATAGTATTGCTAAAAATTCCGGAGTTCGAAAAAAATTATGAATAATTTTGAAAATATGTATTCTAATAACTATTTTTGTTCTAAAAACTCATTCTGAAATTTGTTTCATCTGTCAAACGGCTGCACTTTTATGAGCAACCGTCAGAAGTCTTCGAAAGACTTGTGCGAACTAGGGAAGACGAGGCCTTCACCTTTCAACGTGTGATGCCATGGTATTGAGTCTGCAGAGGAGGTTCTGGGCTAAAATCGTAGAAAACGTCAACTTTGAAGACGTACGGATAAAATCTCCAAAACCTGAAGTAAGGTAGAACATTTTGTCGCATTTTGAACCTTTTTAGACTTTTCATTGGACCAACAAAAAATCAGAAGAGAAGAGAAAAAGATACAAATTAAAATAATTACGGGTAGTCAGTGGCTCCATCCTCTTGACCAGTTATCTTTCGTTTCAAGAATGTTTTGCTGTCATAATAACATTTGATATCTTCAACTTTTCAAAAAGGAGCAGGTATTTTACTTTATACTTTTCTGACCCCCAAGAGTTTTCTGATAAATATCCCTCGTTATTTCAGAAAGTAGAGAAAATCATTTGTATATTTCCTCACATGGATTATTGCTATTATTGATTAAGTGTTTTCATGTTTTATAAACTATGTTGAATCATTTGCTAAAGATTCTCGAAACCTTACACCTGTATACAAAGTTGCAATTGCCTGGAACTTGTTTTTATTTCTATTATAAACATCTGATATGTAACAAAACTACCGATTAGGTCACCTGCCATAGCAGCATAATAATTTTGACGTAGTTGTCATTCCAAGTAAATTTTATGAACAATAGGGAATGAATGAATGACACGAAATACCAAGATAAGGCACATCTGCATACCTTTGTGGTAAAACACTTGCTTTGTTTATGATGATAAAATGGCGCATGGAAATTTGTATAAGATCGTTTTCAGCCCAAGTAGCGCTATTTCAGAGAGACAAATCGTTGTTGAGGTCTTGTCACTTTCGAACAAATGACTCGAAAAGTTTTCTGACTTTCCAAAAATGGGACTAATTTAATATTTTTGCATGCATTTTGGAAGTTGTTATTGGAGCTTGTCGTTTCAATATTCAATATTAGCCTTCATGTTGTCATGAAACCAAATAGTTGCAGCTAAGGTTTCATTAAGATCAAACAACAAGAAGTACAATAATATTTCGATTCTAATGATCAAGTAGGAAAAGATGTTCTGCAATACTCATGAAGTTATAGTCTCAAATTGATACGACAATAAACACATTACTGGTTTACAGTACCTACATAAAAGAATTTATGTTGAAATATCAGTAATACGTAACTGTCATCAAAAGTAGATACCTATCCCATTCCGCTATCACAATGTTTTATTTATTCATCAAAAACCCTACCAATTTGAATTATTATCATTTTGAATCAAAGGCGATTCAATTCAACTTTTAGAAAAAGGTTCTCCCCCAACTCAAATTTTAATATAATTATGACTAACCAGATTATACGTACATGAGAATTTTTCTGAGAAAATGAACCCGCGGGCTCTTTGAAATTCAAATGACGAATGCTACCCACAATGTTTTGGAATGCAATTTCACAAAATCAGGCGTCTCTATAATATATGATTTTTTTACATACCTTCATTGTCTCATATATTCTCAGAAGGATTTATGATGACTCAATATCTTAATATTGCTGAATCATTTAAACATTTCATAGCGAATATTTCTTATAGACGTATACATTTATTGTAGATAATCGCACTAAAATTTTCAGTAATTCAATCTACCTCAGAGGAATACGGGAACTGATAATATACCAGCCAGGAACACATACGAAACCAATTCCTTATCCCACGTTTGATGTCGTTGATAATGATGGAAGTAACTGAAATGAATAATTTTGATGAAGTCAAAATCTCATTCTTAGCCTACAAAGTGTAGTTAGAATTTGAGGCATATATCTGCCAGAAAAAAAATACTTTCCCTTGAAAACATCGAATTACATCTGATATCTATTTATGCAATGTTTCTATAATGAAGCATTGAATACTATCCCACATTTGGTTAAGAAACCTGCATACATGACAAGTTTAAAGGTTCTTTCCTCTCATCAGTGCTAGGATAGGTCAGACATCAATAGAGTCGTCTTCCTATCCCGAGAAGAGCAAATGTATGAATTAGAATTTGCTGATCCAGCTGCTTATGATATACGTTTGAGCCATGTAAACGAACATAGATGATTTATAGATATGTAAAAGGGCGGCCCTGTGGCCTATTTCCAATACGACCTTTGCGGATCTATTGTGGTTCCCTTGATCTTTAGATGACATGCGCGAGCTCGTATGTTCAGGATCCCTGACAGTGGCTCTTCAACATGCTTTCTTCCTCTGGGTATTCCGTTCCCTTCTGTGAAAACCTTGTCCTTGTTATTCCTTCGAATTCGCATAGGATATGGATGGAGGTTTATTCTTCTGTTTGGCAAAGCCTGCAGGTGATTCCTTCTGCCAAACCTATGTACTTATTGAGTTCACAGTGTCCTGTAAGCATGTCTACTATTGCGTTCACGGACCTTCTGTCCTTGCTCAGTAGGTCTGCCGTGAGAGTGGACGATGGTTTTCTGAGAAACATATTCGCCTGCCTCTGTCGTAGGGATTGTTCCCACCAGCGCTGGACCTGTTTTTCCACCCATTTGCTGATTGTCTTTTTAACTGTTACTTTTGCTATGCCTCAGAAGTGTTACGGGCCACAGAATGAGCCTTTTCTGGCCAATTTGTAGACTTTTTAATTTCCTTGGTATCCCTTGTGTCCTGGAACCAATGCCAGAGTCACCTTCTTGCGGTTTGCTAGTTCATTCAGGGCTCAGGCACAAGTTTGGAGTTCACTTGGGTGGCGTTCAGTGCTTTCAGTGTTGCCTGGCTGTCGGAGAGTATGATAACGGACTGACCTATGCTATCTTGTCCATTTATATATCCGATACAAAAAGTATATCGCTGCTGCTTCGGCTTGAAATACTGTGGTGTCCATCTTGTCCATTTATATATCCGATACAAAAGTATATCGCTGCTGATTCGGCTTGAAATACTGTGGTGTCTCTTGACAGGCTCATTGGGATCATGGGCCGTGATGGTCATGATGGTAGAGCGCTTGCCTGTTAACCTAAGGGTCATGGGTTCGATTCCCAGCATGGTCATCGGTCTCGTGCATGGATGGCATCACACGTTAAAAGGTAAGGGCTGCTAGCTCGGACAAGTCTTTCGAAGACTTTTGAGGGTTGTACTCTTAAGGGTATGCAGCTGGTTGACGGAAATAACAATTTTAACAACAACAACAACAAAACACAATAATATCTAATATGTTACCGGCGAAATCCAAGTTAGTATATAAAAAACATATGACCAATTTCGTGAATGGTGCGACAAGAAACATGTAAAAAAGGTTTCTGAAAATGTGTTTAAATGCTATTTTCAGGAAGAATAAAAAATTATAAAACCTACGTTATGGAGTGTCCACTCAATGTTGAAGTACATTGAATGTTGAGGAAAACATTGATATAAGGAAGTTTTCAAAATTGGTTCCGCTCATGCGTGTAAAGTCCTCGCTCCATAAGCCATAGGAGCATGAGTTCGAATCTCAGCACTGCCACCGGCATCATACGTATTGAAAGGTAATGGCTACTTCTTCCCCTAGCTCGCACAAGTTTCTGACTTCTGAGGGTTGCACGTAGGGGTGCAACCGGTCGACGGATATAATAATTTTTAATCCAACAATGAGGAACACAAGCGTCGAATACCGAGGAAAGAAATCGAAATTTTTATTAAGGCATGATACAATAGATGTATTCAAGATGCTGATAACGAAAAAAATTCACTTTATAAGGTACAGATGTAATCATAATTATGCGAGATTAGTAGTAATTTCAATATTTTTCATTTGTAGGTATTCCTAATATTGGGTATCAGCGGTGCTTGTTGTCGCTTTGAAGATTTATTACATACCTATTGATGCCATTGAATATGTTAGATCTGTATCGATTGTTAAAATACCTGATACTAAGACCTATTACGCAAGAACGTTTACTGATTAAATTGAGATATACCGCAAGTATAGAGCACTACTACAAAAAGTAACAGAATATTTTTGAAATGTTCGAGAGGAAAATGTATTAACCAACAGTGGGTTCAAATACAATAGGAGAAATTCCGAGCTTGATTGCAAAATTGCTTGGAAAAGACATGTATAAGAGCTACACAGGTCACTGTTTCAGGAGAATCTCAGTAACTCTTCTGGCCAATGCAGGGGGCAACATTACATCCATATTACGTCACGGTGGCTGGAAATCTGCCACCGCAGCATAGAAGATAGTTTGAATAACAACATTGAGATTTATAACAAAATATTGAATTCTCCATCTTCTTTCAAACAAATTAATATATCTGATAAAATGTGGAATCAACTCTTCAAGAAATATCTAACGTTTCTGATCAGCAGCAACATGGAACATCTTCGGGAATTTATGTTGGAAGTAATTGTTCAAACTTTACTATAAATTATTATTCCGATGAATGAAATTGTTTTATGATGAGTAATCAATTAATAATTGACTTTGTTGAAAATAAATCCATCAAAAAGTTATATTTCAAGTTTAATAATAATAAATGTTGTTTATTGAACTAGAATCACATTTAATTCAAAAGGCTATCGACCGAGGTCCTTCTGCCTATTTCAAGTTTATTTTGTGAATTATACTGGAAGTGGAAGAAGTAAATATTAACGCATCAATACAGATGCATAAATGTCACGTTTTTTTGACAGTTGTACAAAAATATATTCTTGGCTAACTAGCCTGGACTTGGTATTTCATTCTCCGAAGAAACAAGCTGAGAACAAATCTGGTTGAATAATACTATCATTAGCAAAGATAGTGGTTATATAGATAATCTAGCTCTGCCATCCGCTAATAATTTAATCAGTCTCAGCGCCAGTTCCGCATTTGTCATCTTCAGCATTTTCGATATCATAGGTAGATGAGAAATGACTTCATAGCTGTTATCGAAGGCGTGGGCAATAAGCAAGTCTACGACATAACTCAAAGGTTGATGGCTTGCTGACTCGTGGAAAACGCTTCGCAAGTGGCACATGTTTCGAATCAACAATAGAATTTGTTTATTCTTTTTCTTTTACATGGTCGTGTAACTTGATAAGATAAAGTTTGATGTTGCGGAAATGGGACTAGTGGACATCAATGTGGTGGTTTGTTCTTTGCATGCCGTTTCAATTTAATAAGGGGATTCGCTAATCAGGATGGCACAACACAACCAAACACTGAGCATATGCATTATGACATATATATTCCTAGTAACCGTTTCTGATCAAAGATTTGAGTTTGATTATTTTATCGTGCAAAAGTCGATTTCATTAAAACTTCAACAAACAGCGACATAACTTCAAATCTACTCTATGAACAATGTCTGTTATATTGTCCTGGTTTTCAATTAAAATATACCTAATCTTTACGAAACACGTACTTTTCAGCTGAATGGAAGAGCCCAATGACCTCCACCTCTTTGGCTTGATCATAACATTATGAAGGAATTATTGCAGGATTAATCCAGGACAAAAAAAAGTATCTACCGTGGAAAATCACCCTGAATAGCGTTAAGGAGAGATGTGAATAGAATATCCAAAGAGTTGAACCAAAAAATCCGAGAAAGAAGTTCAAAAAGTGAATAATACCTTTTTTGGAGAAAGTTCCGACGATGACAACACCGATATACATGTGCAGAATTCTAGTAGTGATGAAGACGACCTGAAAAAGTAGATGAAGAAGAAAGTTTGGAAATGAAACTACATATCGATATATATATATATAGGAAATTTTAAGATATTGGAGGGGAGACTTTGTGGAAGTGGAGAAAGTCGTGTCATCATATGAAAATTAAATAAAAAAAATTTCAGAGAGAGATGTTCTAGGTTGGTTATTCAAAAAAATTATGTTTAGTAACAAATGTGATAAAAATCATAAACGATATCATGATATTACCCGTTGAAAGGTAAGGGACTCGTCTTTCCTAGCCCACACAAGTGTCTCGAAGGCTTCTGGGGGTTGCTCATATACAAGGGTGCACCTGAGCTACCCATGCATTTACAAAATCCTACAATAATTTCACTCACTTAAAATCAAACAGTTGGCCAAACCTAATGAGCCCAAAAATACAAATTCTCATTATCAGCTACACATTTTATTACAATGTTCAAATTAATATTGTTGAATGTGTACCTACTTCAATCTAGTCTGTACTCATGGATTTCAGTTTCATTTATAACTTTTGTTAAATGTAATTTTTTCAGTAAAGAAACGTCCATTATGACGATATAGCTGTGAAAATTTTTTGTGAATATTTATTTTATGTTATGTGTAGGTGGCGAAAAAATACATTTTGCCTTGGGTCTTAGATAGATAAATAGATTTATTTGACCAAATTACAAATACGTTTTATGTTATTTAGTTATTTACACATAAACAATGCATAAAAAAGATTAAATTTGGTTAAATATAGAGCTTCAAAAATAACAGTCGCAAGAAAAAAAAATAACATCAATATATCCAAAACATTATCACAATCATCTTAAGGATCATTATTGAGACATACACACCGAGAAAAATCGTCCAAGTTAAATTTGTTGCTGACTTTTCTTCATTTCGGGTAGGTGAAATTTCCATTGCGAAAAATGTTTCCACCACTTCCGTCAGCAAAAACCATGTTTCTGAAGTAAGAGTTTTGTCCCAGCAATAATAACTGCTTGCGATTAGAATTCGGTTTAATAAATCGATAATACTGAGACACAGACAACTAAGTGGTACAGAAACAATCACTGTTATTGAACCGAGATATCTGAAATATAATACCTGCAGGCGTACTCAAGTATTTGTCGGTATAGAATGAAAACAATGATTCAAGATATGTTTTTTGACTTTTGATCTGAAACAGTTCAGTTTCAGAGTCCTGATGTACACTTGGGGTAGTTAGCTGTATTGTTTGACATCCAACGAGTTTTTTGTGATTTGTTCGGTCTGAGAGGCGAAGGTCTCAAGTGATTTGCTCCACGAGTCTGATGATTATGAAAATCAGAGTTGGCGAAAATTGCTCATTTGTTCTTATGTATCTCCAACACTGTGGCATATATAAATAGAGAAGGGACAGGCATAATGGATAGATCTCTGAAAATAGGTTGACAGTGATCTTTGTAACTTGTACTAATAACTAATAATAACCAATAACTCTTTCGGCTCTTTTCTGCATTTTGAAAACCCTAAGAACGTGACGAAAGTTACCCCATACAAGAATGCTGTAATTTATATGGGAGTGAAAAAATAAAAGTAACACTTTCGAACCGTGTTGGAGCATATATGGTTCTTTATGTTATAAATAATGAATAATAGAGGCCCCAGAACGGATTCCTGAGGTACTTCATGTGAAATGTTTTGGAAGTCAGAATGTGTTTAATTTATTTATACTGCTTGTTTCCTGTTGCATAAGTAGGACTGGATCAGGTCGAGTGGTATGCCTCTTACTCCATAATATCGCAAATTTTTAATTAAAGCAGTATGAGAGACGCAGTCGAAGACTCGAGAGGTCCCAAAAGTAATACCAACATCTTTGACTGGGTTGTACTGCATTCATTTCTGTACCCAAACTGATGGCACTTGAGATATTTATTAGATTCGAAGTATGTCGTCTGAATCAAAAAACACAATTTTTGAGAAAAATTGCATATTTCTAGAGCACTTAATTTAGGTCATGATGTATGCTTTTTTTCGTAAGACATTTTTCTTTCGAAACTACGAGAGAGATTTTTCAATCAGTAACCTCAAACGTTCGAAAAGAATTTCAAGGAACCTCGGATGTACTTATACTGTTAATTATTATTAAATTAAAATGAATAAGTATGAAGTAGTTCTAAACTTTGACAGTAATGACGTAATTATATCCCAAGTCGTACAACTCTGAAAACTCATAATGCGTAACTTATTTCTTACTCACGGCTGCTGCATAAATTGAACTTATTGAATCTGAAAAAAGTGAATGAAATGTAATTTTTACACCGTTATATCAATTTTCACGGTTTCTCTGCCCACATTCACGGGACAATGAACGATTTGTGGTTCGATAAACTCGAAATAAATTATAATAGTCGGACGGAAACCTTAAATTTATCGATAGATATCGAGTTTGTTTTGAAAAATAGATAGCCAAACAAATGATACGTTGATGAGCCTTTAAAAGGAATATTGGGGCTTCACAAAATAAACAAGTATGAATGTAAATAAATCGTTCCAGATGAGCCGACTATTATAAACAGATTTGCATCAATTTCATGAAAATTCTACAGTGCTATCTAAAAATTATTTAGGGATTGCAGCCAAAATTTTCTATCAGAATTTATCACTTGGTAAACTCAAATTAATCCAATTTGTACAATGAATCTATTTTTCCTTTTCACTTACCTGGTATAAAAACAAGTTTTTCAATGAATACTCGGGTTTTTTCGGAACGTTGCATTGCATGAAAATTAAGATACAAAATCTATTGAACGAAACAAAAAATTCTCCAGCTAGCTGAATTGTTACTGATTTTATATTGATAAAACCTGCCTTGGTATTTATCATAGCTGAAATAACTTCCAAATTGACTAGGTTTCCACATAATATATTTTTTCTACTCATATGAAAATGATCATTTTTCAACCGGATATCCTACATGAAAGTGATAGTTTTTCACTCTGGAGATGAAAATGAAGCAAATGATCATTGTCATGCGACCCGATGGTAATATACTAAAAATAATTTAATGGATTTTTTACATTTATGACAGTTAATCTCACTACTTGTCATTTGAATCAGTAAACAAACGTCATTTCGCTTGACAGTTTTTAATTTCATGATTATATTTTTGAATGTCTCTCTATAATTATAATTAATATGCTCACGAAATAACAGTATTTTCATCTCTTGTCGAGAAATATACTATTTTGATCTTCTGGCACCCACTGTAATGAAAATTATAATTTTTGGATTTGGGGTCGATGGAAAACTGACCTTCAATAGAAGGTTAGAATAGCTGGATTAACCCGATCCCTAGATATGTGGAGGGCAGCGGACGGCAAGAAGGGCACAAAGTGTCTTACTTTTCTGCCTGTGGCAGCTGTCTTCCTTAAATTACGTATATTGCTACTACTTCGATACAGTTTCTACCACAATGTTGACTTCATAGATTATTTTTCGTTATTTAATTTTCACTGAAATGTCAACGACTCCTCATCCGATACCTGAAGGCTACTTTTAAGACCTGCTAATAGACGAATTAAAAAAACTCAGCAACTGGTCAGAGATATGCCTTGGTCTTTCTAGCTTTATAACCTACTCACCCATTATGTCGTGTACTTTGCAAAGTAGAGCTCCTTGAACACCTGCTATACTTAAAATTTGTAGCTCTTGACTAGTTTGCGTCAGAGTCCAAGTTCCATGTGTAGGCGAGTACTGGTCTTATGAGCCATTTTTTGTGTCTTGGAAAACGAAAGCAAATCTTTCTATTCAGTCCGTAATATATACCTGGGTTTAATAAACTTTATGTTATGGAAAAAACATAGCAATGTGTGTTGAAATTCCGAATATGTTTATACAATTTTCTCGTAGACACTTGATGCAAAGTTGCTATAGTTTCAACAATTTATATCAAAATTTACTCTAGCAATTTTCATCACAGTAAAAAAAATTATTTCAATCAAATAAAATGATTGGAGAGCATATTTTGCAGTGAAATATTGAAACTAGAGCATCACGTATGAAGATAGTATATCAGCATTAGAGAATTAAAAAAAAAACTATTAGAAACTTTCTGAAGTGTTTAACCGAGTTCTCCTCTCTTTTTGTTTTTCATTCAATATCAACTTTATATTTTACTCTCCCCGCCACTGAACTTTTTCTATTGAATTTTTTATTCTAAATTTTTGGGTGCATTGAAATTTTTTTTGTACAGGTAGAATAGCGTCGTTCTTCAACCACAGAGAAACAAAGTTTTAAGAAACATTCGTAAATATTATTTTATTTCAAATATTGAGAGACATAACCTCAACCCGCCTAATTTTATTTCATCATATGTACCATTGAAGCCCAACAGTTCCAAATTAGGGGGCCCCCGAAACAACAGAAACTTCAGTGTTGGTAAGTTCTTGGAATATTGACCACGAAATAAATATACTTTATTCAGTTCACTTTTCTTTCAACATTGTTATCAGTGTGTCGTGTCGATGAAAAAAAAAAAGAAAAAATTCTAAATAAATTACAGCTAACCGAGATATTTCTCACGTTGATTTTTCGATAACCCAAAATAGTAGAAATTAATTTATAGGAAACATTGATAGGAACAATATTGTGATCAAAGCTAGAAATATTGAATGTACATACTTACCTTTTCAAACCTTTTCAATAAGAGACACTTTTGTTTAATTTTTTATGAATGTTTTCAAATTATACAAAAACAATATTGCACAACCTACATTTAAAAAAGATGAGGAAAGAGTTTGCGAATGGTTACTAAGAGACTGATTACCTTTATCGTTAATAATGGAATAGGTAGGTACTTAAGCCATTTCTGTAGCGCAGAATGATTCAATAAAAAAATTCCTTAATATCCTCCACTAAGAATGAAAAAAAAAACTCAATTATTTATAAAAATACCATAATAGTTATAATACTGTCTTCAGCAGTTTCATCGAATGAATGATTTTTTGTCAACATTGGAATAACCATAAGTATTATTTGATCAACCACTACACATTCAATTTTTTAATTAAATAAATTACGCAAACTCTCAAAGTTGTGGAGGCTACCAGTAAATCTCAGAATAAGATTTTGTGATATCCTGACTAAAGAAAATCTGAGTCGGTATGAGCTGATATAACATAAATAGCAGACAGATTATATTGATTTTTTATTCGTTTCATCTTGGCCTACATACTATCGAAAAATAAACCACAAACAAGCCTACTATTGAGAAAAATGCATAAGCGATGATTTTTCTCAAAAGCAATAATTGGCATGATTTCGGAGATATTGTTGGATATAATCTATACATTTTTATCAAAGGCAATACCACAAGTGCTTAAAATTTTATGGATAATTTTTTATTTTTCGCCAAAAATATGAAATCAAACCGATTGATGAAATCACGAGTCCTTTGGGACGAGCGATTTTATCTAAATTCGGTTTGTTGGAATGTTTTTGCCAAATAAACGTGTTTGAGTGATGAAAAAAATATATCGATAAAATTTTAAGAAAGATTTGTATTTGGAAAGATTATTCATTTCGCCAATCTGAGAATTGAATAACCATTGATAATAAGGTAACTTTTCATTAATTTTGATAATATAATAATTCGGTATAACGTTTCGTATGACCCGGTCAATAAAATCGACGCAGATATTTAGTTTTGACAGTTCAAAGGTAAACAACGTTTTATAGAGGACCTGGCAGTTTTAACAGTAGTTATAAAATCGAATGATTGGCCAGAATAATCCGCTGCTATTGGTTGAAATACCAGAAACGTCAAAATTTGACATGTGAAAAAATTATTGAAATTATTGAAGTTGAATATCGTTTTGTGCATAGCATACACGGTCTAGATTACTGTTCAATTTGTTTACGAACTTGTGATATCAGCAGCGTATTTGCCAAGAGAAATCTTCACCCATCTGCTGTTGGGATCGCACATCTGAACTTGGACCTTGAATATTATCATTTGTTTCGAATAGCGTGGGTGGCAATTGGAGGAAATAAAATATGAAGATTAATATTGAAACACTTAATTTATCGTCATTCAAATATAATTCCATACAAATTTCAAAAGGCACTGCTGGCTTTTCACTTTAAAATCTATAATATACAATATATAACCATATAATAGTCTGAACACATTTTTTTATACAAAATACAGTTTATAAAAAGTGAATGTGTATTATCGTGAACGGCTCGCTTGGAATTGTACGTATGGAACTTAATCTAAACTATATCCTAAACATCACATATGAATTAAATTGAAATAATTGATCGAATAATTACAGTAATAAAATAAAAAGCTCTTCATACATTCTTCTTTTTCGTCAGATCATTTAGGTATCACAGAGAGGGCGATTTCGGCAGCTGCTAGAGCAACAAATTCAGGGCCCGTTAAATCTATTGTGAAATAACATTGTAAACGTCTTTCGTGCGGAATTTGTCAGTCTTTGTCAATATAACGATAATATACCTGCATATATCAACGAATAAAACTGTAAACTTGTTTGTTTCAGATATAAAAAATATCACAGAAAATACTTCCCAAATATCATTGGTGAACCAGGTCACCCGGTACTTTCACGCCCCTCTGCAATTCGTTTCGGAAATTTTGGAAAGTAGCAGCTGCGAAATCGGTTCTCTGAATCAATATACCTGTTTCTGTAGAGTCCGCCCGAAATACATTTGGCAGTATACAAGAAAGTAGGAATACAAGCATTTTGGAATGACCTAATTGAGCTATTGTACCATTAGAAATAGAAACGGTTTATCACAGCCGAACCCAGAGGCTGTTGGCCGGAAGTCACAGTCTTTTCTGCCATCACAGAACATTATATTGGTCCATCGGTTAATAGTCATACTGGAGTATCGATCGTAGCGCTTACTTGAGTGTAAACGCATCATCTCGAAGCAATGATTTCGAAATTTGTTCGAAAGGCACGATTCAATTTGAAAAAATAAAACACTCGATTACACAGTCTCTTTGCCTTCTAACTTTTTTGATAAGTCGGATATCACCTCCTTGAAAATAAGAGGGTCGATGTTCTTACCTAGTTGGTACAGAACGAACCAGTCACCGATCTCGCATTTGTTGGAGATGGTTTCGATTTGATCGGAAGCGGCAATTCGGCATTTGGTTCTGAGCAAGTAGAGGCGGATTTTGGGGCCGACGATAACGGCCGCACGGTACAGGAGGGAAATTCCCGACAAAACACTCAGCAAAACGAACCAGAACCACAAGAAAACGTAGATTTTCTCGTTGACGATGTTCAGCGGCAGGACGCAGAGTCCATCGAACTTCTGCACCGATCCGGAAGGACCGTATTTGTGGAAGGTACATTTGGTTACCTTCGGAAACACCCTCGCCATCGGATCCTCTCGTTCTTCGGGCTCCAGCTCGGTGAACTTGAGCACGTCGCTGCCGTACGTACTGAATTCGCCGTCCAAGAAGTAATCCATGAAGAATATCTGACCTACCACGTTGGCAAAGTTCAACACCTCGCATATGAAGAAGCGGAACGCGTAGAAATTCTGCATGTGGAGATTGGTGGTGAAGTAGTCGACGAGCAATTTTTTTCGGTCGTTCTTACAGTCGTCGGAGACGATGGGGCAGTTGAGGTCAAGGACCAGCATCTTGATGCGACCGCCTTCCCAAGTCTTCCACAGGTAGCGCGGCACGTAGAACAGCATCGCTTGGAAGAAGAGCACGAAGCACACCCACTGGTAGTATTTATGGTATTTCACTTCGTCCTTACCGTCGACATGGCTAGCCACCCCCGGCTGAACGATGTCCTGTCCTATACGGCCCGTCATTCGATTCGGTATCGTGAACGTGGAATAAATCCAACAGTAAGTGTCCATTACGTTTAGGGGAATTTCGTCTACGATGCAGTCTATGGGGTCCCCTATGTACTGCCTGCTCGTCACCAGCAACGAAAAAGATACAAGTATTATCACTGTGGCTTTGTAGTGGAGACGGAAAATGTTGTTGTCGATGCACACGGCATCGATTTTCAGCAGCCCCTTGACGGAGCCGAACACGTCAAACATCGCGACTGCCTCTAAAGCACCACACTATCACTAATTGATTATGTTGTTAATTGTTTTTGGCAGTAATTTCGTATACCGTGTATTTAAACGTACGCTCGAAGCCAACTACGACAAGGTGCACTGGATGAACACAAGCTTACAAACGTTGATGGAGTGGGGAGAGCGGCTCGGTTGACAGCCATTGGGTGCCCTCCTCCGATAGCCTCCATAGCGAGACCACAATGCAGAAGTGGAAAGCAGTTTAGAGACCCGAAACGAGAGTCGGACAAGGATGGAGCGCTTGTCGTGGATCTTTAACATTGTGTTGTATCTGAGATGATAATAGTCCGGTCAAATTACTTTCAAAAGCTCCTATGTCTCTTGGTTACAGCACAGCATGCTGTAAAAATCAGGAAAGCCTACGGCATGCGTCTAGGGCACGTTCATGAATAGTAACTAAATATGGGTGACCAGTCTCTTATACTGATTATATAAATAATATAACGATCCTTTCCTTTAATAGTGTGGGAAATAGAAATTTTATTAGTTAAAGGGCAAAATAAATGACTTACGAGCTTTGTAATCCCAGATGTAATCCTGAAGTGAAGTTTTGAGAATAATATTTTCCACATTTTGGCGAAGTCGCTTACGCAGAAACTGAAGAGAGGTGTTTCAGTTTCTAACAGTTGTTATGGAATTGAAAAAAAAAATTAAATTTCACTAGTGATTGTTTAATATTTTCGAAATTGTTTGTAGTTCAGATGAAAATACTACGCCAATAGGAAAAATTACTCTTGGTTTTGAAAATAAAAAGTTGAGGGTGGCTCAATTTGTACGATACTTTGTATATGATTTTTGTTCACATATTTGGATACTCTCAAAGATTTGGTACAGAAGAAGATCAAAGGTTTAAAAAAATTCAACCAAATAAAAGAATATACGCAATAGAGGCATTTCAGAAAGGATCCCGCTCCGCATCAATGGGGAATTGGCTTTCGGTGAATTTGCTTGAATTTTTTTATATGTTATAGACTTCATTATGCTGATCAGAGGTCTCTATTGCACTAACGTTCCAAATTCAATAGATTCGATTATACAAAATTCAAAATTTCAAATGGCCATTGTGTTGATACTATTTCAGTATCAACCAAATCAACTTTACATCGTTTGTTCGCTAGGCCGAGTCGAATCCACTATAAAGTACATCAATTCCTACACGGACGCACGACTTACGGGGTGAGTCCTAAGTTAGCCAGTTTTGTTGTGATTTCTGAAAAATTGAGTGGTGGAATTTTATTTATTTTTGGATATTTCGTAGGATACTATCATCAATTCCAATTCATGCATCTCCTGAATCCGACTGACATACTATATACAAAATTTTTTCATGAAACTGCACTCGTGAGTAGATATCGGTATTTATGAAATATCCCACAGTGAATTGTTCAGAATATTTCAGAAGGTTTGTGTCGAATACTATATGGTTGTATAAATTCATCTATAACATCTATAAAAAAATCTATATTGAAAAATATCAACGAAAGACACTATTTTTGGAATCACCCCGTAATTCAACCTATCTGTAATCCAGACTCTTATAGTGAACAACCCAGTTATTCATCGAGTTGTCCAGAATTTCAAGCAATAATAGGAACGGGTGCAGAGTTTCATGAGAAATAGAACATCTTGTATATAGTATGTCAGTCGGATTCAGAACGACATGCTGACATCATGAATAGAATCGATGTTGGAATTCCACCGCTCAATTTTTCAGAAATCACAACAAAACTGGCTAACTTAGGACTCATCCTGTATATCGTGAGTCCGTGTAGGAATTGATGTACTTTACAGTGGATTCGACTATGCCTATGGAACAAACGATGTGAAGTTTATTTGGTTAATATATTCTAAATAGTATCGATACAATGGCCATCTGAAATTTTGGAAAAGTGAACTTTATCACCCTGTATAATCGAACCTATTGAATTTAGAACGTTAGTGCAATGGAGACATTTGATCAGCATCATGAGGTCTATACATATAAAAAAATCAAGCAAATTCACCGAAAGCAAATTTCCCATTGATGCGGTGCGGGGTCCTTTTGAATTTTCCTCTATAACTGTAGAAGTAAAGAAGCTATATCAGTTTTTTTTTATTCATAAAATTGTCAAAATTTTGAACGATAATTTCAATATCGCCGTTCTCATTGTCAACTATCTCAGTAACAAAATTTTACATTTTCAAAATAAATTGTATCAGGATATCACTGAATTTGAAGAATTTAATATTGCTGAACAAAGTGCAACACAACCCCCATTCTCATATAAATTTTTTGCAAGAAGGGGGTGATATTTTCATACTATAACATGTCAAATTGGGAATAGAAAAAATCTACATGTTTCAGGTTTTTAAAAACAAAAATGCATAATAACGTTGAACATTAATTTATTTCATATACCTATGGACCGCACTGTACAATCCAATGTGAAACAATAATCAGTATAGTTAGTACACGTGTTACAGTGAATATTGGTTCAATCAATCTACCAATTTTTTCACGATATTTATCATTAACATGAGTAAATGTTCAGTCTGAAAATAACTGACTGAAATTTGCAATAACAAAAGCTACAACAAACTGACATATACATATAATAATTTAAATTTTTACCTTGCGAAATATGTATAAATCATCATGTAATATTCTATTCTCAGTTTCCAGAAGGATCTACATTAATTATTGTCAATTGTAGAAGTAACTTTGATTTTTGATTGGTCGGCAGCCTATACTATTTTCGCCCTTTTTCGTGAATTGACCTAGAGACGATATTGACCTCGTTTCGTCTAACATAAAGCAATCCCTATATTTGAAAAAAACCTTTTTTACTTGGGTTAAATTAAAACACATGCACCATTTTTCTGAAATCGTTACATATGCTGAACACTAAAGAACACGTTAATATTGCGGAAATGACAAAAAAATTTACACAACCTTAATCTAACCTCGATAGCCAAGTTGAATTCAATCCAATCACTAGTCCATGACACTCTAAATCGGTCTAACCTATAAGATATAAGTAAAAATAAAAATATGAAAATCCACAATAGTTGGACATTTGAAGGGCTGTAATTTGAAAATTATCAATATACTCAGAGAAAATTCTATTGGTTATTGTTTTTACTATCATCGATACGAGCGGGGTACTGTGGGACAGTACCCCCTCAACGGTATTTGTTTATGTAAAGAACGCTATAGTAATAGCCTACGCCCAATGTATAATCAGTTTCGATGCTGAGTACCCCCCTTCAGAAATTTTTTGCTAATTGCAAGATTACATTGCATTGATTCATTCACCAAATATGAAACATTATAGGTAATGTCATTAAACCCACATCTGACAACTATGCACAGAGATCAAAGATCTTCTGGTAGATCATTAAATAACGATTGTCGTTAATGAGCGAGGATTGAACTTACGCCCTTTTTGATTCAATTCAATACCTGTCGTAGTGGTGTCACCCAGTGGAGTGGTTGCTTTTTTTTGACATGACTCTATGTATTCGGCCACCATTCAGGTAATCTCTGGGTTGATTCCTCTCAACTTTTTCCTACGACTTTTTTGCACAACCCTATTCACTTCAAGAAAGCATGTAGTCCAGAATCACCACCAAATATTCGGCCTCTTGGACTGACTCCAGCTCTTGGCCGAACCTAGGCAGTGGCCTGAACCTGCTTTTTTCTTTCGTTTGGTAAACAGGCTCAACTCTGTTTTTGTCGGATTCACATAGAGCAATGATTCACTGCCAAAGCCAAAAGTCAAAATATGTATTCATTATTTGATTTAAACTAAAAATATATAAATACTTCGAAACTATCATTGAGCATCAGAGGAGATAGGAGGTATTTCAGGATGATGGGTTTATCGTTCTGCCCTGCTGTGGTGTTCAGCGAACGGGCAAAACCAACTCACACCTGCCCTCGGGTAGGCCCTACGATGTCATTGAGTTTTCATTTGGTTTCCGGAAAAATGATGAAAAAAACTGGGTGTGTACGTTAATGGTTTCATGTGTGATTTGTCACTCGTCTTCTGGATTCTCATGGAAACTATCCAATGCCTGGTTGGCCAGTTGTGTGAGCTCGAACCACTGATATAGCCCTGGTCAACAAACTTTCAAAGATGTATTATTTCTAGAGTGTATCTGCTTGTTGTTTGATAACTTCATCGATTGATGAAATATCGGCCAGCTCCCTCAATGTGTCTAGCCGAATGTATCTGTTGGTGACTATAAGAAGTACTTTGCTTTGCATCCTCTACAATTTAAGCATGCTGGTTACACTGAACATGAGTATGTCATCGTTGGTCAAAATTAACATTTTTTTCCATGGGCAGCTTGGAATCGCTGGATATCAACGGGTATGTCCTTCCTTATGCTGCTGCATCTCTTATGATTGCAGAGCTGATATGCTTACCAAGTGGCAATTTCCTGTCCAGCTGTACCCCCAGATCCCGCACGGACTCGGAATCGATTCGGTTCAGTGAGGGGAAGTCTTCTGTTTGTGCCGGGTTTAGAGCTCTCTTATCATTCGCTAGGTACGGTACGACCATCCACTTAAGGTGGGTTTTTACCCGAACCGTATTTGTGAACTTCGGCGACAGGCTTGATCCTTCCGCCACTCCTAACCCTGGAAGTCCGGTCGGCCATCATTTCTACAATGTATTCAGGCATGCTTGCTCGTTAGCATCTTCATGACAAGGTCCTCCGTCCATACGGAGTCAATTACCTTTTGAATGGTTAGCAGAATCATTACTGTACAGAGATCATGAAGGAAGCCTTCCCTAATCCCGTGGAAAATTCTTGCTACTTGGGAAATCGCTGAAAGGTCTCTTCGGAGGCCGAACTGTTCCTCTAGGATAAGCTAGAGCTCTTCAATTTCTCTGAGCCTTTTCAGCAGGATCTAGTCCACCATCTTGGCAACCGCACTTAGCAGTGATATCAGACGGTAGCTCTTGATCTAGATTGCCAGCTCACTAGGGCCAGTCCATCATTCGCATATGCCTATGTCACGAAACCATCACCTGCGAGTTTACCCTAGAGTTAATTCATGACTACTACGGGAATGCAGAGATGCAGCTTTTCTCAACCGTTCTACTTATTAGCAACGCCGACCACCGAAAAAAGCGTTTCTCTGGCCACTATTGTTGCTTGTACGGTCACTGTCTGCGCCTTGTTAAAGGCACCTTTTAGACTCCAATGGTCACCTTTTTGATTCTCAATAACCGTTCAACCCTTCGGTTGGTTTGAAGCTGACGGGCAGGGTTTACCCGTGAGGGTGTCCCTTAATACTGAGACCTGCTGGGGTCTATTGTATTATTCTGTCATCAGTGGTTCCTAGTTAAATAGGCCTGTGTCTTTTACCAGGTTTAATAGGTTATTCACTAGGTGTTTCGGATTCATGCCTGTTTCTAGATTGGTCTGTTCGAATAGTAGCGCCTGTTATGCAGCCCGTCGTATTCGAAGATGATGTGAGAGGCTGTTTCCTCCTCGTCTGTGAAGTCTGCACTTCACGGTTTCTCTGTTTATCTCCAATAACCTGTTTGTATAAGTCTGCATGCACTCATTCTCGATTCTCGCCTCTCACAGGACTATAATGTCCAAAGGTGGAAGGTTTAGGATGATTTCCATAGCAGCGGTCGGAGTGCTGCTCATGGCGCTCGCGATACACAGTACTTTGCACCATAGTTGGAAGGTCAATTTTGTTGGCATTCCTGTTCTGTATGCATGAAGAGGCTTATCCTTTGGGACCCTAAAGCATGAATCAGTCCACCACCTCTTCAACCGTGTTAGACAGAAACTGCGTTTGGATGCAGGGGTCTGAATAACTTTGCCTCTGCATGAAACTTAGCCAGCCTAGAAAATCCACCTAAACATAATTGTTCAGCTTTATGGTAGTGTCTATTTCATTATTTGATTTTTGTCTTTCATTCACTCCAGAATATTTGTTTGAGAGGATTTTTGTTTTGTTCTTTCCTTCCATTCCTTCTGAATATTCACAACACACTCGAAATGTTCATCCTTGGAGATAAGCGGAGAATATTTTTATTGTTTTCAGTTCGAACGAAATGGTTTCTTCCATTGTCTAGAAGGAGAGAAATAAAAATGATATGCTAGTTTGATAACGTTTCCATTGTTAGTATTCACAATCGTCTTCATATAATTATTTTTATTACATATATTATATTATTATATGCTGCAAAATAAAAAATGCCCAAATTTCGTTGATAGAATCGAGAGTGCCATGATCTCATAACACATTTTCATTGTTACTGCGAATAAAGTATTCCTTCGTACATATTTGCAGACAATAATATTGTTGTTCAGTGAACTTTGCATCTTTTTCCTTGAAAACTGCACATTTTAGTGAGAACCCATTCAAAATAAATGGTAATTATTAGGATAATATTTGCTTCACAAATTCCTTCAGAGAAAGGTATGGAAAAGATAATCCTAAAGAGTGATCCAACTTTGCTAAGGAAATCAATCATAAATCAAAATGTACCAGGAATAAGTTAAATGGCACTTGTTTGTCCTCAATTTCCTCAGTTAGTAGGTAGGTAGTTACAAGAAATTTAATTTCCTCTACTGAAACCGAATGTCTATTGTATAGACTAGGCAATGAACTTTGTGATCAAATTTGTAATATTCATGCAGTAATCACAATAATAACAAGTAGGAAATTTTTAATGCATTACCCTATGAACATAATATATACAGGCCGTTTCTTTTATCATGTGGTAACATTGCTATATTCTAAACCGTAATAGATACAAAGACGATTAAATGGGAAAAAATGTAACTATTGTGGTGAGCAGTACATTGGTCAGAGAAAATCTACGGGAACTCTCGCCCCTCCCGACTTATACAGGAAAAACTAAAAATGCTGTTTTCGGTTTTTTACGAATAGAATGGTTATTTCAGAAATTTATCGTTACGTAGTTCTAGTACATTTTGAATACAATAAAACTCTCCTTTTTCATTTTTTTATATTTTCTGAAATAACAATTCTATTCGCAAAAAACCGAAAACAGCATTTTCAGTTTTCCCTGTATAAGTTGGGAAGGGCGAATATTGACCAATGACCAATTTACTGCTCACCACAATAGTTACCTTTTTTACCATTTAATCGTCTTTGTATCTATTACGGTTTAGAATATAGCAATGTTACCACATCATAAAAGAAACGGCCTGTACATATATATATATATATATATTTCATCACATTTGCAAATTCGGAGAAACATAAAGACTTTTGCTGCAATAAAATTTTCTGAAATATTGATGATGAGAAAAACTTTCCCTTTTGATTCGCGTCTACGATAAGAGAATAATCTCAAAACCTCAAATACAAATTTTAATATCGTTAGTCACTACATGATGTGATTCTGGTTTTCCAGTCTGAATTGTGCGAAATCATCCAAGGAATGATTTAATGCATTACTAATGTTTTTCAAAAGGATGAAATTGATAATGCTTTCAATCACGTATGCACTTGCCTCGAAAAGGACCCCGCATATTTTTCATGGGAAATTACTTTTTATGAATTTGGTTTGATATATGATAGTTCTTGATGTGCTGATCACAAGTGTTCATAGCCACAAATTGACTTTTTTGAGATATAGAGCTTTGGAAATGGATGGGCGTAGATATCCCGTACTTCAAATTAGATGGTAATTGTCTGTCCACAATTTCCTCTTAACATCTATAGTTAGTTAATAGGTACATAAAATTCAATTTCCTTAATGTTACCGGGTTTGAGTGAGAGGCAAATGCTAAAACCAAGACAACTTCACATGCAATATCTGTATAATTTCTATACAAGAAGGAAAAGGCAATTTTTCTTCTTCAAAACCGAATGTTTATGACAATGTTTGTGAACACACTGTTCAATAATTGGAAACCGAAAATATTCTTCAATAGACTGAATAGATATTTTGGCAATAAACATAATAATACGCGAGGCCTCGTACAAAATCTGAAATAATGAATAGCAATTTGTAACTTTGTATACTATTTAAGTGTGCCAAATCTGACAAGATGTCGCAGAGAAGAAACCTTGAAAGTGATAAGTTTTCGTTTGTCGGCAAATCGACATCTATTGAGCGTCGGACTGTTGCAGATCCTTATTAATTTTTTCGGACGATGGTGCCATTGAAAATCTCATTTATTCTTTGTATTTAGCTAGAAAAATCAGATTGCTGCCTGTCGCCAACCTAGTAATATCGACATGTTTATAGTTTAGAATTTAGAAGTACCAAACAATTTTGTCTGATTTTTCTAGAATACAATAATTCATTGAGATTTTCAATGGCACCATTGTACGACAAAATTAATAAGGATCTTCAGCAGTCCGACGCTCCAAAGATGTCGATTTGGCAACAAAGGAAAACTCACCACTTTCAAAGTTTTCTCTCTGCGACCTCTTGTGACTCGTCACACTTAAACAGTATACAAAGTTGCAACTTGCTGGTTAACACTTCCGATTTTGTACGAGGGCTTGCGTACTAAACATTTTTGAAAATGATAATATAACAATTATTAAATATATCAATTGTTTACAAAGGTCATCAATTGATTATACGATATACGACTAAAATTCAATACTTCTTAAGATTTTAGAGCACAATTGCAACAATTCTCCAATATAATAACTGTCGTAGAAAAAACTATGTACGAGACACTTTCGTAAAGAACTTTTTTTGTACTCGCGTGTTTATATGTAGATTCCAGGAATAAATGGCTTCCATCTATAATAATAATTTATGAGATAACGGAGGGTGATTTGTAATTTTTGTTAGAAGTATTTGTACTCAAAAATTAATCTAATCAGTGAAATCGAAATCATTCGAGATCCAAAGTCATCTATCCGAATGAAAGTTATCTGTGAATATTTGTATCGAAAATTTGCCATTTTATTTTAACAATAATAATAAAATATCTGCTCAAGACAATCAGCTTTTCTGAATGTTTACTAAACTTGCTTGCTTCGTTTTTGATAATTTGGCACCCCGGTTTTATTTTCAACTAGAGAAACAATTTATTTTGTACAGTTGAATATACAGCAAGTTAAATCAAGTAAAATAAGCGGCTGTCTGAAACTGAAGCTGACTCACTAAAATAATCTGGAGACCACCGAATAGATATACTTGGCAAACTTTCAATATGGCTAATAAGTATCATCCATGTGTGAGCTTTTTTGAAACAGTTGAAAAACGAAACATTCAAATGAAAACTGAACTTATTTCGATTTTTTAGAAAATTAAAAAATCCTACAATGAAAATGAAGAATACAACTATTTCCATTGCCAAGGCGATGCTAGACATTGAACTACATGTAATAAATATTGTGAAAATACCCTAACTAACGGTTTTTAATAATCATGACTCATCATTAAGATTTGGTTTGTGGTAAATGCTGTTTCATAGATAATCAGAATCTACGCGTGAACATGACGAAACGAAATTTTTTCTTCAGAAGAATTTTATAGTTATATACGAGAATTCTTGATATACATTCTTTCTAATTAATATTATATAACAAACGGATATTACACCTAGTTTATTGATATCAGAGCATTATGACCAATTTCACCAGATTAAATTTTTTTTGTCAATGTAAATATTGGAATTACCTCGAAACAATACTATTGTTTTTCACAGTTACCAATTTGTCATTGATCATTCTCAAGTCGTAAACAACAAATTGTAGAAATAAAACAAATATTGAGAAATGACAAAAACCCATATGCGTGTACATCTAATGGAGCTGAAAAGATATAATAAAACATGTTTGTTATACAGGGCTATTCAAATTCGAGTCTATATGCATGGGGATCTCGGTGATGGTAAAAAATAGAAGGATATTTAAAAGGGGGCAAAGTTGCTTATTTCAGAGGTCAATTACGTGACACAATAAAATCTTATCTAGCTTCTTTGGTTCTGAATTAGACAGAGAAAATCGAAACATTTGAAATAATTTTTTTGCCTATATCTTTTCATTTTGTGAACATTTTTTGAAACTGTTGGCACTTTGCCATAGCAACTTTTTGTAGACTATCCAAATATGCAATTAAAAATTATATACAAAGTATCGTACAAGCCGGGCCACCCTCAACTTTTCATTTTCAAATACGTACCTGTATTTTTTATAACATTTATTCAAATGCTAAGAGTCGTGTTTCATGTTGGCGTAGTATTTTCATCTAAACTACAGAGTGTTTTGAGAGTAGTGAACTATTAGCAGTAAAATCAACATTATTTGATTCCATAACAGCTATAATTGAAAAATATCAAAGAATAAAAAAGTGAACCAATGACAAGTTGACATTTTTCAATTACAGCTGTTATGGAATAAAAAAATAATAATTCTACTGCTTATAGTTCACTACTTCCAAAACACTCTCTAAGTAGCCCAGATGAAAATACTACGCCAATATGAAATATGACCTAGACATTTGGAAAAATGCAATAAAATAAACAGGTTCGTATTTGAAAATAAAAAGTTGAGGGTGGCCCGGCTCGTACGATACTTTGTATATAATTTTTATTCGCATATTTGGATAGTCTACAAAATGTTGCTATGGCAAAGTGCCAAAAGTTTCAAACAATCTTTACAAAATAAAAATATATAGGCAAAAAAGAATTCCGAAATTTTCGATTTTTCCTGTATAACTGAGATGTTTTTGTTTTACGTATTTGACCTCTGATATATGCAACTTTGCCCCAATTCAACCACCCTTCTATCTTTTACCTTTACCGAGATCCCCATGCATAGACTCGAATTTGAATAGCCCTGTATATTTGAATTTCTGATATACCTGAGAATTATAGAAATAGGTAAGTATTTACATACTGAGCTACTCTTCACACGTTACACTTGGGAAACAAGAAACAGGCCTAAGTATATAAAATCAAATGCAATTGAAAGTAAATCTAATTGAAATTCCAAAAAACCTAAATGACATTCTCAAAGAGTGGGTAACAGTAAAAGTCGGCAAAACAAAGTACGAACGAAATCAGCCAAATGTATTCAAGCCATTAGTGAAGTACATCTTACATCAATTTGAAATTATCAGAAATCAAGTGACGTATTGAAAGTTTATTAAACAAAGTTGTTTATATTTTTTTGGATTTTTGGCCTTAAAATAAATAAGGCTTATACAAACTCGCTTACCTCTCTGGAACACAGCTACAATTTGAGTGATCTGTGTCCCTTTTAAAGACATTTTCACTGCTGATACTGTTCTAAAATATTATTAATCGTTCCACCGCTAACAGTTTCATCCTGAGCTCGTTCCATCAACAGACGGTACAGCTTTGGAGCTTTGGAAATCCAAATTTAATATCGTTTGTCACTCTATGATGTGATTATGGTTTTCCAGTCTGAATTGTGCGAAATCAATTATCCAAGAAATGATTCAATCCATTACTAATATTACTCAAAAGAATTAAATTGATAATGCTTGCAAAGGATCCCGTACACTTCTTATGGAAAATGGCTTTTTGTAAAATTGGCTTATGTTTTAGTTATTGATGTGGATCGAAAATGTTCATAGCTACAAAGCTCAAAAATTGTCAGTTTTCGAAATATGAAGCTTTGGAAATGGATTTCCTCATTATTGGATAATTCTCATTTCTGGTGGGGATGGAATTTGTAAGACCAAAACCAGATTTACAACTTTCTCAGTTATATTTGCTGCCGCCATCGATGTTTTTTCATACACTACTTCCACCGGCCCAGAAATGTGATACAAATTCCAAGATCTTCCGTACATAACTCGATAATAGTTTTTATTTTCGAAATACGATACAATTTGTGTATATTTTGGAGAGTGATCTAATACTTCTGTCCAATAATATCGAATATGTGTCCAAAATGTTCATAAGGAGACCAAGCTGTAGGAGGGAAAAATGAGAATAACATGCGTATATTCTCAAAGATAACAATTTTAACTTTTGCCTGGCAAATTTCGGTATTCTGATAGTGGTTTGCCAAGACACAATAGCATCCTCACAGCCAAACGAATCTCTGAATATGTCAACATCTATGGATGGAACTTCTTCCGATTCCAAACTCCCTCAATTCTAGAAAAAGCTATAGTTTTTGATAATGTTGCAATGAAGTTTATACATATGAATGTCTCATCTATCCTAGCACCGATGAGAGGAAACAACCTTGCAACATGTCATGTATGCAAGTTGTAAAAGTGTCCTCGTCAGATGTTATTCAATGTTCGTAGTGGAAAGCAGTTGTTTTCTGCAGATAAAATATTTGCCTCAAATTTTCAACTTTACTGTGGAGAGAAAAGGATTTTAAAGTCGTCGAATTTATTCGTTTCATTTATCGGGAAGTTAGTTTGAATCGATTGCAAAATTTGTAACGAACAAACATTATTATTAGTAATACTATATTATTATCATAATATGCAATGATATTGCATTGATATTCAGTAGTGAGCTGTGCATAAAGTTGGTATAAAATCGCTTGCGAAATTTGTACCGAACAAACACAATGAGGAAAAAGTGAATTCTCTTTCTGCGACATAATATCTCCCATTGTATAGGTAATTCAGTTTAGAATCTTCTTATAGTTAATTCTTCTCATCCTTCATTTCTTCAATGACTAAGGCTTCTATCTACATCCAGGCCTTCGGGCAATTTTAACGCTTTCTCTTGAAATATTATTTCAATAGAGATGAAACCCCAACATGCCTTTTAGACGTGACCAGTAGCCACAAAGCGGATACGAATTCTGTTTATCAAGGAGGTTCGTGGAAAGACAAAGAAATGAAATCACACCAGTGTTGCCAAACTGCTATATATTTTACTTGAGAGTGGATAGAATTATTCTATTACAGTATTATTTCAAAAATAATGAGAAGAAAATACTATTTAGACATTGCTTTCACTCTATTGATAAATACAATCAAACACCGTTGCTTTGATCTTTCATCTTTGTTCTGCAACAATTTTTTGTTGTTTCTTGTCTTTTTTTGGGATTACTTTCATTCTATATTAAGTTTTTCAGACTAGAAGTTTAAAGCTCCTGACAGAACCACGAATTTTATCTACAAAATCATACCCTACATGAATTTTTTACGTTTTCGAGGAAGTCAGCTTTCTTAAAATACAATAAATAAGCTCATTTTTGAAAACCTAGTAGATAATAAAGCACAAGTAGCCATTAGACTAAAAAACAATCAAACAAATAAAATTCAAACCCAGTTAATGAAGTTGTTTCAAGACGTTTAATTCGTATCCGTTGTTACGTATAATTAACATTAAACATTTCGACTGTTATTTTGACGTCTATATCCTCTTGATACCAAGATTAATATATTTACCTACTTATATTTCATTATAAGCTTATATCGTCATAGTTACGCTATCAATAGAGAAGGTCATAAGTAAAAATAAAATAAGAAATGATTATTAATGAAATGAAAACTGAACCATATTTTATTTATTCACGTCTTTACAAATAATAAATGTATATAGTTTTGAAATGTGCCCTGGAAATTACTCTTTTGTATGGCTGGAGCTTCAGTTCACTACTGTCGAGGTACCTGCCTCTTCTAATGGCGAAGTAGACAACATACGCGCCGCGCCGTTTTATTTCTTAATTCGATGCTATCCTTCAAATACCCCTCCGCCACCCTGGAACTTTTCCAAACTCCATCTCTTTTTAAGTGATGTCAAAAATAGAATTCGAGTTAGCGCGATTTTTAGTGGGTCAAAATACATTCATTCTTGCCCAAATAACAACCTCTCATCATCAGAGGTCTTTCTTTGTCGGGTCATCAGGAGAGTTCGGTCGGATTTTAAATATTTTGAAGTGATCTCAAAAATAGGATTCGAGTTGACGCGATTTGTGGTGGGTCAGAATACATTCATTCTATCCAAGTAACAACTTTTCATCATCAAAAGTCTTTTCCGGGTCTCCAGAGAAGTGCGGTCGGATTTTAATTATTTTGAAGTGACCTCATAAATAGAATTCGAGTTGGCGCGATTCGTGGTGGATCAGAAAACATTAATTTTCATTCAATTAACAACTTCTGATCATTGGAGGTCATTGTCGAGTCATCAGGAGAGTGCGGTCAGATTTTAAATATTTTGAAGTTATCTCAAAAATAGGATTCGAGTTGGCGCGATTTGTGGTGGGTCGTAATACATTCATTCCTGTCCAAGTAACAACTTTTCATCATCAAAAGTCTTAACCGGGTCTCCAGAGAAGTGCGGTCGGATTTTAATTATTTTGAAGTGATCTCAAAAATAGAAATCGAGTTGGCGCGATGAGTGGTGGATCAGAAAACATTAATTTTTATTCAATTAACAACTTCTGATCATCGGAGGTCATTGTCGGGTCATCAGGGAAGTGCGGTCAGATTTTAAATATTTTAAAGGGATATAAAAAATAGGATTCCAGTTGGCGCGATTTGTGGTGGGTCAGAATATATTCATTTTTATCCAAGTAACAAAATTTCATCATCAAAAGTCTTTTCCGGGTCTCCAGAGAAGTGCGGTCGGATTTTAATTGTTTCGAAGTGATCTCAAAAATAGGATTCGAGTTGGCGCAATTCGTGGTGGATCAGAAAACATTCATTTTTATTCAATTAACAACTTCTCATTATCGGTGGTCATTGTCGGTTCATTAGGAGAGTGCGGTCGGATTTTAAATATTTTGAAGTGATCTCAAAAACAGGATTCGAGTTGGCGCGATTTGTGGTTGGTCAGAATACATTCATTAATATCCAAATAACAACTTCTCATCATCGGAGGTCATTGTCGGGTCATCAGGGAAGTGCGGTCAGATTTTAAATATTTTAAAGGGATATAAAAAATAGAATTCGAGTTGGCGCGATTTGTGGTGGGTCAAAATACATTCATCCTTATCCAAATAACAACTTACCATCATCAAAATTAATTGCCGGTTCGTCAGAGAAGTGCGGTCAGATTTTAAATATTTAAAAGGCATATTAAAAATAGGATTCGAGTTGACACGAATTGTGGTGGGTCAGAATACATTTATTCTCACCCAAATAACAACTCACGGTCATAAAAGTGTATTGCCGGGTCGTCAGAGGAGTGCGGTCGGATTTTAAATATTTCGATGTGATCTCAAAAATATAAATCGAGTTGGCGCGATTTGTGGTGGGTCAGAATACATTCATTCTTGCACAAATAACAACCTCTCATCATCAGACGTCATTGCCGGCTCGTCAGAGGAGTGCGGTCGGATTTTATATATTTCGAAGTCATCTCAAAAATAGGATATGAGTTGGCCCGATTTGTGGTGGTTCAGAATACATTCAGTTTTGCCCAAATGTTAACCCCTCATCATCAGGGGTCCTTGCCGGGTCGTCAGAGGAGTGCGGTAAAATTTTAAATATTTCGAAGTGATCCCAAAAATAGGAAATAAATGAACCATTCCGTTTCAAAAATGAACAAAATTTTATTGAAATCGATCAGAAATAAAATAATCTATTTACCAAGGGAATTATTGAGCATTAATAACCACAGGCAATTGCTGTCCCTTGGGCCAGAGGCTGTCGGGACACAAACTTTGCCATCGGTAATTAACGCCCTCATAATTCCCTTGATACATGAATAACTATTATATATATAAAAATGGACGAATTAAAGGAATAGGAAGAAAATGTTATACCCGATGACATACAGAAGAATGCAAAATTATTTCATTAGCGGGAAAATCAAGATTCTGGTTTGAAAAAGAGTATGATGTTCTAGGAAGGGGACAAGTTTTCATTAAATCGATCCCATGTCGTATGTTAAATTTTGGAGTTTTTCTTCAAGTATATTTTGGAAAATACTTTGAAAATTTCTGTTCGTTCATTTTCAACAGCCTGTATTTTAGCCTGATGGAGTAATTTTATTACTGATTTTCATAAAAACTTGTCTTGCGATGATAAGAAGATTCATGAACGCAACGAAAAAACGTTGAAATATTTCAAAGTTTTTCAGATATCGTCCCACAGAAGTCTCAAATCTGAAGAAAAATCTTCACACTTGTTAACCTCGAGGCGAGACTCCGAGTCGGCACGTCACTTCATTGTGAATTTCAAGTCAGCCAAGAGGAATGTAGTTCTATCAATCCGGGTAGCTTTTGTCTGTCGAAGTGTTGAGTCATTGGTTACTAGCCGGCACTCTCTGACCTGTTGGATTGCGATGCACAGGAGTGAACTCACCCTAGAGAGACTTTAATATTTAAAATGATGAAAGACGCAATAGCGTCAAAAATCACACTTTTTGGATAGCGAGTTTCTTGGAGAGAAACTAGTCTTAAAACGAAGATAATATCTCCAGTCGATGTAGGTATTGTATATATGTTTATTGTATAATACAGACAAATTGCATAAAATGAACACTTCATATAAACATCAAAGAAAACTTTCACAAAAAAAATCCGTTAGCAAACACTTGATGGTATAAAACAAAGAAATTGCATGAAAACTTCAACAGATGTATGTGTGTAAGAGTCATTAAACTTATTAGGGGGCTTAACGGAATGTTTTCAAAATGTTTCTAAAACTACTTGTAAGAGCAATATCTGTGATGGCCGTGCTCAATGTATTCATTTTGATCCCATTGTATATAACGGACTTTTTAATCTGTGTTAAGTTGGAATTATACTCTTCAGTTGGTTAGATTGGGGTGTATTAAATCTTAGAATTTCTGCCATGACATCTTTTATTTTTGTTTATTGACTAGGTTGTTTCTAAAATCAATATGAAAATTAATGTCAGGATATCATCTTAAATGAAAAGGGGTCTACATGAGTCTACATTATCCATCCATAGTATGCGTTCTTTGCGGTAAAATCCCAGTTTATTTGATACTACTCTTAGAGTCTAGTGTCCAGCTACTGATTTTTGTTCACATACTTCACATGTTCTTCATATTAAGTCCCAGAAATACTTTTTTCTCAATTTCTTTTATTCCTATTCTATGAGCACTTGCAGGTTATGATATTTGTTTTGTTTGTATCAAATACCAAATGATTAGAGTCTCACCATTCTTTGATTTTTGCCAAATCTCCATTGATAAAAATCACCGACTTTAATGTCTTGCCACAGAATTGTAGTGTCGTCAGAAAACAAAGTGAAGCTTCCATATATACCTACCTAAGGTGGTGAGATCATTTATATAAAGCAGAAATAAAATTGGTCCCAGAACAGATCCCTGCGGCACAACCCATTGCTTTTATATCATAATCTTCAACTGTTCTTACCAACTGTTTCCTACCAGTGATGTGAGGATGCATCCAGTTCAGTGATGCCCCACTGAAACCATATTTCTGAAGTTTTTGCAGCAATTTATTATGCCTGACCCAGTCAAAAGCTTTTGACATATGCTCCAGCAGAGTTCTCATAATTAATATTGGTATATACCACCTGAAGAAATGTGAATAAGCATCGTTTGCGCTTTTGCTCACTTGAAAGCCAAATTGTTGTTTAGTCAGTATGTTGTTGGCACATAAAAATTCTGTAATTCATAAACAAGGCATTTTTTCAACACACTGTATATTCGTATGGAATTCAGCCAAAACATCTTAATCTTAGAAATATATTGAACAAATCAATTTATTTTCCATGCATATGCCCAACTGACATGCTTGGTTATAAAAATTGTTCTTTATGAATTAATGTGCAAGATAATCATTGAAACAAATATATATGTATGGGTCCAAAATAAAGATGGTCACCATGGATATATCGGAAATGGTGATATAGGTTTTGATTAAATGGGAAAAAAGTTACACTACCATAGGACAGAAATTGATATTGCAGTATATTTCACTGATGTTATTTGTTGTCAGGGCTGGGGGCTGGATCAAAATTAGAAGCACTTCCTCCAAATATTCCAAAATTTTAGTAAAAATCGGTATAATGTTTGTAGCGATACAACCCTCTCCTGTGGACAGAGATGGTACGACTATTTATTTATTTAATTGTAGCGACATACTACACACCTTTTACTGTAAATTTAATGAATATATATTTGTTATGTTGTTGGTATAACGTTCAAATTCAATCATTGGTACTAAATGTTCGTACCAATATCTAACTACTGATTAATATATCGATATCGTTCTGGCAACCAACATTAGTAAAGTTGATCAATACTTGAATTCCGATTTTGGTTCCGAATTATCCTACTCAGGTCAAACCAGTATCAATATTTCAATAGGTGAGAATAATACAAAATCAACCAATACTAACAAATTCTATTATCAATAGTGAAGTAATATTCATATTTCTATATTTTCTTCACAAATATACCTAAATACCTCTATCGACCCAGAATGTACCTACTAAGATGCCTAATAACCCTGGTGTATCGACTCATACCTGTAAAACTGTGGACTAAAACGCTGGACATTCGCTTGCTTGATGATGAGAAAACAAATGAAATCGCGATCTATTTTCCAAAAATCCCGCGATACTTCATGAACCGCCACCGTCGGTTTTCTTGTTAGGGTGAAATTTCATGAACAGAAATTTCAAGTATTACGCACGAGCATGAAATGAATAAAACAACATTATCATTCAAACTTACAGAATCACTGTCCGCAAGCAGTTTTATTTATTGAATTTTCCACTTATTATATAATTTTTATTTTGCTGATATGCAATTTACTGGAATGAATAATAATCACACATTTCACATAAATGTATTGAAATTCAGCTGCATGGAAATTCACCATCAGAACCTGTCAATCTTGTGCTTGTGCCTATCTGACATCTGCCCAACATGCGCATGCGCAAGTATCTGCGCCATCCCTGCTAACATTTTTACATCTCTTGCACGTACCAAGTACGTCAAAATCTGACTGCGACCTCTTATTTGAACTCCCGTAGATGGACCAGAGACCTCGCCGAGCGGTGAAAATATGCTCATGCTAAAATCGTATAGAGGTCTCCTGTATATCATAAAGTGAGATCGCCGGTATATCCTAGATTTTCCATAGAGGTCAACAACCAATATACCGGTTACATCCTGATGGGAGGTATCAAGAATATGCGTTCTATATGCATACTTTTTAATTGAATGCTTTCTTTCATTGGTGAAACTATAGTGCCCGTTTTCTGTATCATCACCAAAAGAAGATTTCCAAAAGATACATGAAATAAATGAATCTTGTTGGAATAAATATATAATCTACCCATAAGAACGAACACAATGATCGAAAAACGAATATTAAACATTCCACAAAAAACGCTTTGTGAAAACTAAAAATTACTTGGTCTTGAAAACTATATCAAAAAGTTATTCAGTCTTATAGGACCATGAAAAACAAATTTTAACGTCTTTAAAAATATTTCAATTAAAACAAAAAACACTACAACGACTTTAAAGAGGAGTTAATGAACAAATATTCATTTATTTTACCTGTTCAACCTTTATTGTTTGGTATGGCGAAGCCTCGAACCTCCCTTTATGTAATATATATCATGCTCCCCCATCACAACACCTGGAAGAAACAAGTTTTGGCTTGCACTGGCAATAAAAGTGTATTGCAGAAATCGATTGAAGTGTGCATGTTTGGAGTACCGGCCTGTCTGAACAATAAAAACATACGTATCCACTAATTTTTCAATAAGAGATGGAAGATATGATGAACAATTAACAGAAACTGATAATCAGACTCACCTTTCTATAAAAATTAAACATTAACAAAATGAGTAGAATACGCAGTAACAGCACATAAACATAAAATTGATTGGCAAAGCGATGAGCTGTCAAGGTCAAATGTCAAAATGTCAAACAAAAAATATCCAGCATTATTTTTTCATTCTCTCATAAAAGGGGCCATATTCTCGTTTCCTGATATTGGTTGCGAAGGATCGAAGGAAACCTTATTGAGACTTTTTCAATGTGAAGGTAAGGTTCAACGCAGATTTAAAAATAAAAAAGAAAGTAATTTTCTGTCGGTTCACATTTGATAACCATTTCAAAGAACAAAGAACACAAAAAATATAGAATTTTATATATCGCGGAGAGTATAATGTATCCGTATGTTCATATCCTATAGGTACATTGTTATCTGTAGAGCATATATGCTCTACAGTGCAAGAATAGTTGTAAACTAAACTTCGCCCAATAAAAGACGATTTATTATTATTATTATTATATATATCTGTAGATTTGTATTGGTACATACACAGCATGTACTCAATGTTACGTCTCATGTACATTATAGCATGACATTCTTAACACAAATAATGACCATGACACACTAAGTACATCTCATAGATGTAAAACGAGTACATCTGTAGTAGGTACGTACTCAAGGTTACATCTCGTATCCAACTTTACATCCTGTGTACATCGCATAGATGTAAAATGAGTACATTTGTCGTACGTACTCAAGGTCACATCTCGTATACGTCGATATCATAGCATTGTTAACAGGGATTGTATCCGAGTTTTTATTTTAAAGTTCTCTATAATAAAGTATATATAAAGTAATAATTTTGTAGCTTATTTTGAGTTTAATTGCTTTTCAGAAGTGATATGTGCGATGAGTTGTGTGTTACAATGGTCTTTCGCTATTTTGAAAACTGTATGTCATGTAATAGTGAAGATGTTTCTTTTTTTGTGCAATTCTTTCTCGACAGAAAATTAATTTTTGGATGATCTAACCACACTGAAAAGATTTTACGAAAACGAATGGTAAAATAAGAAAACCTAAACAAACTTGATGATATATGCAAAATTGATAGATTTCAGTAGAAGTGGTGATTTTTTTTACTTTGTCACGAAATTTCGCAACTTGAACTTATGGAATATTTAAAGAAACAGTAGGGAATAACAACACGCACCCAGTTTATTGAATCGATTCAAAAAATGTTTGCCATGTTTATTAGAGCATAGCGAGTTAAGAAATAAAATGTAAGTTCCAAATTGTTTCCAAAGCATATTTTACAGATTTTACGTACTCACTTTCGGTACTAAAAATAAATGAATTATTGTGTTCATCTCTCTGAATTTTTTCCACACAAAAACGGATTATGGTCAACTTATTTAGGAAAATAATACAAAATACAGAAAAATAAGAAACGAACATTATTAATAGTCAATAATATTGCACTACGAAATTTTTGATTCTGCCACAACTATTACTATTGACTTACAAACGGTATTTACATTATTTTAAAAAAATAACACATTTTGTGTGGTGTTATTTTTCCAAAAATTTGGTCTTTCACTTCGAGTATGGAAACTATATTGCTTTAGAATGATATTTAATAAGTTTATTGACATTCTGTCAAATTCAATCAACAACAGTCACAATTCACAATCACTATGTCCTTGGAATATTGACATAAGGACGAGGCGCCATCTCTGGATCCGATTGCAGAAATAGACCACGATTTAATTTGTTTTGTCTTCAAAAAATCCAAACAAAATTTAATCAGTCGACACACCAGGGTTTTTAGGCATCTTAGTACCTATCAATATTTTAACAACATTGATACTTCAATATCGCTAAAACAATACCAATACGATAATATTGTTAAAACAATATTTATCAAAGCAAATTGTTTGAAAAAATAATTTGTTTTTGTTGTTTAAAAATTGTTTTGATTTTTTTCCTTTAACCAGCTGTCATCCTCCTACGAACGACAGCCCTCAGAAGTCGAAACTTGTGCGAGCCAAGGATTAACGAAGTCTTACCTTTTAACATTCCTAGCAATTGCTAAATACATGGGATACATTTTTCATCCACTCAAAATATATCTATCGACATAACATTTCATTATTATTGAACTACTAAAAATATTGTTTAAATTGGAAATTTTATTTTGGCACCAGAAACAATTATGCTGTACAGTCATAGATCTGTTCTTGAAAAAGTAAGCTTTGATTTTCTTCACGCTGAATTCCATTTCTCATTGGACTAGGCAGCGTGCAGTTAAATATTGTTGGAATTGCTATTTCTGCCAACCGCCTGCATCCTTATGAGCAACCCTCAGAAGTCTTCGACAAACTTGTGCGAGCGATGAAAGACGTGTCCCTTTCCTTTCAACGTGTAATGCCATGCACTTATCGTGCTGGTCATGATGGTAGAGCGCTTGTCTCTTAACCTAAGGGTCATGGGTTCGATTCCCAGCATGGTCATCGGTCTCGTGCATGGCATCACACGTTAAAAAGTAAGGTCTGCATCTTCCCTAGCTCGGACAAGTCTTTCGAAGTCTTTTGAGGGTTGTACTCTTAAGGGTGTGAACGGAAATAACTATCTTAACAATTAAAATCTTTTTAATAATTGGGTAGGTGCGTGCTTTACCTACGCGCCACTACTGCCCATAGTGTCTGGCCATGAAGTTCGCAGCACATGGAAAACTTTTTCAGTTTAGTTCTTTTATGCTAATAAAAAAGTCTGCTTCACCCTAGAACTGAATTTCATATATCAAAATTAGATTTTCTACGACTGTATACAGGGTGCTATACATTTCTGTTAATAATTTATTTTTGTTTTCGAACTAATTAGGAACCTGCATAAGTATAATTCACCCAGTACGGTCCATCTTCTCTAAGATATGGTTCCCAGCCACCATCAACAGCCTCCTTATATCTTTTATTTTTTCATCCTCGTGAAGCTTGTTTTCGAAAAGGTTCACATGGTCGTTGTGGTCAATTATAATGACTTAATTATTAATCTGTTCATAAGTCAATTGAAAATTGATCACTTCGATGAATTATCAAGTTTTAGTCGAATCCATTCACGTTATTTCCATTCTATCTAACGGGAAGTGAACGAAAAAAGATTGGGGAATGTATTCAAGGTATTGTCAAAGACTGTATGGAAAAATATAATTGAAATAATATGAACATGACTTCCTTGTTAGCAGAAACGCCCAAAGCACCGAAGTATATTAAAAAACAGTGGCGGGTAAAACGAGCTATGATGTTGAAAAAAAGTCTCTAAAGGCCGATTCAAATGTGTGCCCATGAAGGGGTTTTCAATTCATTTGTGATACATTTTAATGATCTCCAAAAGTTTTTTTTAAATTTATGTATAATTCAGACTGAAATGCGTACTTCTTGTTGAAAATATTTCTGTAACAAAAACCTTGGTTACGTTTATGAGTACCGGTACTATTATCATATGCTACAACTTGCAGTGCATAAGATTATTTCCTGATTTTCAATACACCGAAACCCAATTTGTACGAACCCAGATTAATCAGAGTGGGAATGCGAAACAATTATTTGTTTTACAATTAGCACTTTCAGTTTGATTCATCATCTTCGTCATCGTAAATCACATTTCGTTGTATTTATTATTTACAGAAGGAGCGACAAATATTTGATGTGGACCCAGGATGTGATAAAATTGGTGGGTTTTATTATTAGAAAAATATGACTGTGGAAAGAAAGTCCAAACAACTTCTAGGGAACAGAATTGTTCTAATGAATATAGTAATCTGGCTGAAAGTTTCCCAAGTGTGAGAAATGGAACACATGTGTAAACACTTATCGCGCTGACAATGTCTTAATCAAACTAATTATTAGTTTTTCAAAAGTGGGTTAGTATTATGATAGAATTATGTCAACTATCAAAAGATAAAGTGCTTTATTGAGGAAAAACACCATATTGTCATCTGAATCAATATTTGCATCCTTCGTATAGAAAAATATCATTGTTTGGAGTTGAATTTCAACACGTACCTAATTGCAACTTCAAAAAACATCTCAGTGAAGAAGATCTCGCATGTTGGGTAGGAGTAATGAGGCTTGAAAAAGAAATAAAAATACTTTCACAATATCTATGAACAATACATTATGCTTTGATTTGAAAGAATAATGAAATCTATAGCGAGAATTGAGACAATTAATATTCTCAAGTGTTTTCAAAGTGTGATTACATGACCTTCAAATAGTATATGATTTCAGTTTCCAATTTTCTTCATGAGAATTACAATCAGATACATAATTTTCAAAAATATATTATCTAAATAGATGACTATATTATGAAATATGTATTCAATGACATGCAATCAGAAAAAAATATGAAATATGATTTGAATTCATTTTCAATTATGCAGTACGCTAATTTGCTAGTTACTCAATTTCTGATGATCCCTTGAAATCCGCTCTGATTTGAGTAGAAATAGTCTATTTGTTGTAAAATTTTGGTTGACAATGAACAAGCAATTTATTTGAAGCTAAGGAGAATTAATGAGAAAATTATTCAATTGTTTCAAGAGGCCGAGCGTGGTTTTAATTAGACTGAATTAGTCACGATAGAAATAAACAGGTTCTTGTATCCTGCAAAATTTCCAGTGATGGTATCCAACTGGCGAAGTTATATCAGAAACAACTGCACTATATGCACGTGAATAGTTTCATGAAAGGGTCTATTTTGAAACTGCTATTAATAGCTTTCCCCTTTCCCATTACAAGAAGATAAAAGAACTGCTACCGATGCGAAGCTAAATATAGTCTTACTACTAACACTGAACAAATGAATGGATGTTTTAAAATATTCTATCTATGATGTATTGGACTATAATCTGTTTCTTTGATATATTTTCTTCGTTTTGATGAATAGACTGTTTTTCTATCAAACCAAAATACAGAGAATAATCACTTTCATTTAATATTTTTGGTCATACCTATTAAGTATGACTAAGTCATCATATAAACCATTATTTGTTCGAGATACACATTTGATTAATTGACATAAAATGCTGTAGCTGACTCATGAAAATTTCATTCAGAGACAAAGAAATACGTGAAATCGGTCCTGAATTGAAGCTCCACCAATTCATTTTTTGTATTTCACGTCGAAATGGCTCGAAAAACATTTGGTGACGAGATACCGGTGTTTCCTTATGCTCCGGGGGATAGTGAGTCCGTTGTGGAGAATGAAAAGTGTCGAATTTATTGGTACTACTACTCATTCCCCACCTAGACCAGAAGCTGTTGACAGGTGACGTTCTCCCATTTTACACTGCATGTCTTTTTAAGGCTTGATAATTAAGCCTAAAATATGAAAAATAGACGGGTTCCTGACCGCCGGTAATTTGACATGCACACCAGGATTTCGCAAAACAAAGTCACATAAATTTTCGCATTGTTTTTTGCAACTTTCGTCATGCATGCTTCAATTTAGCGAAATCCTGGTGTGCATGCCAAATTACCTACTATTAATTAATAATACAAATGACGTATCTTTCTAATGGCATGCAGTTTGGAATCACGTAAAACCTGTATTAAGTTTTTACAGAGTTTTCCTCCAATTTTCCACCGTTGGCAAACGAGGGGCGCATGACAATTTTTCGTTATTGAAACTTCAATTATTCACATCAGCATGCAATTTGAAAACACGGTAGTCCCCTTTATTTTTTTCAGTTTTTCATAACCCTTTGAGCCCTTTCGGTCGCTGCGGATTGCATGCCATTAAGTAATTAGTAGCATTTCAATTTGTTTGAACTTCAGTATATTACAACGGCAGGCAGTAAGTATAATATCGCGGAAGAACACGAAAATTCTCCACAAAAAAGGCGTTTTTCCTTATGAAGTGCGCACGTGTGGCGGCCAGGAACCCGTCTATTTTTCATAATTTAGGGTGGATTATCAAGCATGCAGTATAAAATGGGAGAACGTCACCTGTCACCAGCTCCTGGTCTAACCCTCACGCAAATACAAGCCGATAAGCCTGATCTAGTCCCCCTCGACCATCAAAGTAGGATGATTTTCGTCATAGTTTTCGTCTCCTGGCGAAACGAACACCGTCCGAAAAAAAGAGAAAAAACGGACTAAATATCGAGATTTACTCTTTGAACTCCTCAGGGTTTGCCCAAACCAATCTGTTGAAATGGTGGTTCGGATAATAGGGGTCCTTGGTGGTATGATAGACAGACACACTGCTCTCAAACCTAAAAATCATAACGGCTTGCCGTGATACGGCAGAAAACTTAGCCGGAAGAATGCAGAAGGCCGTAATTCTTGGTTCACTCCGCTTACTCAGAGCATATAATTCTCGAACCAAGTAATCACTCACCTCACGGATGTAAGGTGTGTTTACTGGGGTTGATGAAACACCAGCGCGCCCTCGGATGTATCGGAGCTCTGGCGACAGGGCCTGACTGGGATATTACTGATGGAAAAATATCTTTGTTTAAATTTTGTTGTTAAGTGTTTTGTATTTAGTCTACTATGGGTGCAAGGCCACAGGGGTAAATTTTATTTTTATTTTCACAAAAAAATGTGTCATTAGATCCTAAAAGACCATAATATCTCGATATTATCTTTCCATTGACCGTATCGGCAGCGCTCAGAAGAAGAATGAGATGAAGGCGAAGTTACAAATCTCTTTACAAAATTCTCCTGCTGAAGTGTAATGAATTTTGCAGGAAATTCTGGAAAGTTTGCCGGTGAGTGATTGCCAAATGTGAGAAACAGCACAATTGAAAATACCCTCTCTCCGAAATAATATCAAAAAGTAGGTTTTGATGAAAATGTCGGATCTGACGCTTTTACAACGTTTCTTCAAGTGCATTTCATAATTCAACAACACAGCTGCTATAGCAGTATCAGCGTAGAACCGAAGTTAATACAGTATTCTGTTTCCTATACAGATCTAAAAAAATATTGGTGTTCGATTTCGATATTAGCACCTGGAATATCCATCTCGCGTTCAAAAAAGAGATCTTCAATAGTAAATTATATAACGATGGACTAAAGTGAATGTTTTAATCCCGCACGTGATGTTAATTGCCTGAGGGCTTGTAGAGCCCGAGGGCCAATAATCACGTAAGGAATAAAATAACTCTTTAGTTCTGGGGCATATACGCTATTTTTTGCACTTCCCAGTATTATAAAATTCAATATTGATGCAATTAATAATTTTGATGAGTTATATAAACACGGTACTTGGATTACTCAGTAGGTAACGTTATAGTAACAGTGTCAACAAAATTTGAAATGCAACTTTATCTCCCTAAGGACTGAAAGATACATTTTAGTCCCTGTTACACGGGACTAAAGTTGGCACTTTAGTCCCGGAAGTGCAAAAAGTATTTAATACCTCGGAACGGTTTCATTCGAAAATAAAGTATCATTGAGAAGCTCTTCCGCGAATGATTTCTGTCTAACTCTCCAGTTTTGAAATTAATAATATTTCATGTATATTGTTTCAGAATTTTGTTGATCTTCTTTGAGCTATTTGTTTGGTGGCTCATAATGGTATAGGAATTTCTCTCCACGACAGTCTTACATAGCGCTGAATGTTACACCAGCATGTAAAACCTCTGCGTTTTCTTCAATCTATCTCAATCAGTGAAGCATCTTTCACAGTCTCCCTCAATTTCACTATCATCCTCAAACGAAACTATCTCGTTTTATCTTCGGTTTCCTGTACAGCGTTTCGTGTTGATTACATTTTATCGTTTATTACGGTCTTTTACCAAATTATCTCCGAATTTCCTTGAGGGACTGATACAAGAAACATCTTTATGATACCATAAAAGATCTAAAGCGTGTATGTTACAGCTGAACTGTTTGTATATCATAAAACTGATACGGTCGGATGAATGCGAGATGAGAGGATGATGCGCTCAATATTCGTTTTAATAATGAGAAATCAGAAGATATTCACGTTACATTATGACATTCCAACATTTTATGAGTTTTGAATATAGTTTATGTAGGTAATTAGAAAATCATTATTCTTCATTTATTGTCAATACATGTCTGCATATCCGATTGATCAAAACAATTCAGGCAAAAATTTTATTTGTTATTTCTTCAGTCAGTCAGGATCCCGATGTTAACATAACTGTGTTACCGCTTTGATTAATAAACGAGCGTAGATGGCAGCAGAACTTTCGATTAAATAAAGCACCAGTTACTGTTGTCTATGCTCCATTACATCTCCTGTTCTGAAGCTGCGGCCAGTTTATTGAGAGCTTATTTGCACAACTATATGCAGGCTGTCGTATTAAGAGCGTAACTGCTCTGACTTTACGGTCGTGCCCAACAGAGTTCCTCAAGGTTCGATATTGGGCCCGGTGTTATTCGTACCCAAGAATTTTTACAAAACCAAACCATCCTTTCGCAAAATTCTGAAATGGAAGCTTTAGCCTCGATTACAGAAGAAAAACTGCCTATCAATGAACCCCTCTAAATCCAGTATTATAATTTTTGGTCAGAAGTCGTAGTATTCATTGTTTTAAAAATCGGGCCAAATCAAAAATTCAATCTGCATTGGATTCAAGATTTTGTATTAAACAACTTATTCATTCATTAAAACAAACCATAGAAACAATTGTTCAAGCATCCGTTTGGCACCGTACTAAAACCATCTTCATCTCCGAGGCATCAAATTTCTTCCCGTGTTGTAAAACGTGAAAAATCCAGTGGCTGCTGAATTTAACGACAGTTCAGCGAACGGTAGGTTACAGGAATGTCACCTCTGTTAGCGGTCGTCGTTGCCCCAACTCTGCTCCTGCTGACTGCTGACCTCGCGCCGCGATCCAGCATTCCTCTGTTCTCCGTCTTCGCCTCTTTTGTTCCTCGAACTCTTCTTTCGACCACGGTACGGGTAAGATGCGTATCGCCGATCCCGTCAGTAGCGTACTCGAGTTCTTAATTAGTCAATAATTGTAGCCATAACATAATAAATGACCTGTTCACGATTATTTCATCTTTTCGATTCAGTTGGAGGGTTCGTCCATTCATAATAACTCTACTGCATTCTATCTTGCTTCTAGATTAAAACTACTTAAAATGTATGTAATTCGATACCCTGATCTGGAAATCAGAGATTATTAACATAGCTACAAAATAGTAGTCGAATATTCCAGTAGTTGAATGGCTAACCTATGAATCCGTGGCTACCAATGCTGAAAGATCCTCTGCGAAATTGAACATTTTATATGTTGATGGGATTCGCTCTTGTATTACGCCAAATTGATTGAATGGACAGCTTTAGGGGTATGACTAGGAAATAACTGGATGCATCCCAGCTCCTCAACTACCTTTTTTAGACTTTGGTCCTGTTTATCTACAGTTCACACATAAATGCATAAACTCACTGAAAAATATTATGGGATAGTTGTTTGGCTTGATATGAAATCTGTAAGAGGGACAAACTGCCTAAAATAATTCTCTAACAATAATTCTCGTAGTGCAACTACGTATAGTGGAGGTGATAAGTAAGTAGTAATTATTTCTCAATATTTACTAACACTCCTATGTGGTAGCCACCATTTTCTGGCTGCGGTACCACACTACCTGTATCCAAAAGCTGTTGAAATACATTAAACAATTCTGTTGCAACTAACAATAAATTTGAGGTGTCACCAACAAAACTGTCATCATCAATGAACCTCACTATAAGTCGTCATCTACACTACCCATTACAAAGGGGTTCTCTAGCGGACTCTAGGGGTGGCTGAGATGCCGCAGCCAACAGGAGTAGCGACCCCGGTGGGCCCCCTAGCTTACCGTACACCGACGCCAAAACATACATGATCTTCGACACTCGAAACACACATTCATACACTACAGAGGGATGCGAGAACTGACAAACCTGTCTTCAATGGAAGCCAAGGAGGGACCTCGGATCGGAAGCTGTGGGACTGGTATTCGGTGAATGAATCACCCGCGGCTGCTGCATCATCCGGCTGGGAACCAGCCTTACCAGGACTTGCTTGAGGAGGTGGATTAAAGGAACCCGCAGCGAAAACTGGAAAACCTGTCTTCAATGGAATACTGTGGGACTGGTAGCCGTTGACTAAATCACCCGCCACCGCACCGCCATGGCCGAGAATCAGCCTTACCGAAGCTTTAACGAGGGGGAGGATGGAAGGAACTCGCTCCTTCTACAAGCACCATGAGAGGGCGAAAACAGGAAGTTCCGACAGAGCATGCCATGGATGAGGAGACCAGGGGATGGCAAAAAGGGCTGCTACTGCCTGGCTACAGAATCAGCCTGCCCACCAATAACTACTACCCATTACAGTAAGTTCACTAATCTTACAATTTTGTTATGAAACAGGACAATACCCAAAACACTTTAGACATACTGAGCGGGGTACTCTCCACCGGCATATGGAAATTCGCGAAGACTGTGTTCATTCCAAAGGTAGACTCAGCAAACACCCATGCAAAGTACAGATGCATCTGCCTCCTGGACTCGTTAGGTAAGCTGTTTGAACAGCTTGAATCAGAACTGAGAGGAGCCATCTCCAACAACCAATTTGGATTCCGGCCCAGGAGATCAATGGTATAAGCAACAGTGAAAGTGATAGACACAGTCACGAAGATGAAAATATCATGAGGCACCGTTATCCCAGATATGAATCAGAGGATTTTTGCCAAGGTTCACAAGAACCTGTCGGAAACGATTATTACTAGCTGATAGGAACTCTGATTAGATCCAAGAAATTTGTAAAGTACCTTGAATTGTTACCGGACGATAAGTTGTTCATTAAGTAGAAGAACAAATTTTGACAGAAGGCTGAAGAGCAATCAGCGTCTTTGGCAAAACTACTCCCGATAAAAGGGGACCCGGCAACGATAACAAACAGCTTTTGTAGCAGGTGGTACAGTCGGTGATTTTGTACGAAGCGCTTTTCAGGAAATAAGCGATGAGAGTGGACAAATACAGAATTATGGTCATCTCGGCACGAAGGAAGATCCTACTAGAAGTGGCTAATGTTTGATAACAACTAGTTTCATGAGTCAGCAGGTATGGTTAGAATGGTCGAAAGTCAGGTATTATATGAAATCGTTGTATTATACTCAACTGTAATAGAGGAGCCAGATTGTCTGGATCTTTAAGATCGTTTCTGAAAGTGTATATCCACACGTTCTGAAGATGGTTGGACACATTGAATAGTTTAATTTGCTGAATTATAGGTTGCTGAAGAATACTGACATTGATTCGATGTTGATGTTGATGTGAAATTTTATTGACCAATCTTCAAATTGAGAATAAGAAAATATTGCTTTTAAAGGATCTTTTTGAAACTGTTGACCATGAGTGCTCCTCGGTTATATTTTTCAAAGGGTATTGTTTGCAGAGGCACAAACAACTGATCTGCAAAAAATACAAAATTAATGTTTTGTATCCCTTCAAGAGTTAGTGAGAGTCCACATATGAATGTAACATTTCTCGTTTTTCTAGTAACACGAAGATTCATTCTCTATTCCAATTCAATTTGCCTACCATCATCATGTATTCGTTCAAACAAAGTACCTACCTTCGAGTAGGTAATTCCGTCTTCTACCATGACTCAGAATGCCAGGAATTCTCACGGGTCATTCATTCTAGCAGATCGTCGACCAATAAATTAGATATAACTCTGATTTTCTGTTTAAATATATATCATTATCTTTTCCAATTACTCGATTGAAACCTTTTTACACCAACGGTTTGATGAAATATATTTATTTATAACAAAATGTCACTAACCTGTAAACACGCGATCGACGACAACAAAGAAAACAGAGGTTACCTTAATTGATCCCATTTTCAAGTTTAAGTGTGTCAAGTGTGTAGATTGAACCGGAGTCATGCATTCGTCCACGTAAAAAGTAAATTAATGATATCGGTGGGTTTTCGGTAAAAACGGCGTGGGCGTCCATTTAATAAGAATAGTAAACTGGAATGAATGAAATAATTTTATATTCAAATGAAGACACGTCTGTACTAAAATAGAAGAAGACTAATGGATGACGATGATGGCATTGAAATAATAATTGTGATGTTCCTTGGCGTTATCCAAGATAAAATATAGATTAGAATATAATTAACATTAATGCCAAAAACAAAATTGTATATTAAACAATAAGTGTGGAAAACAGAATATTTCATACGAGTGTGACAAGATGATGGACCACGAGCCGTAGGCGAGCGTTTGTCATTCACATGAGTATGAAATAACCAGTTTCTGCACGAGTTGTATACTATATTTTCTCGACGATCTATTGATGCATTTTACGAAGATAACCATTTATTAGACAGTCAACCAGATTTAGGTATATTGGTCTGATTAGAAACTGTTTTATTTAATATTTCATTTCGTAACAGTGTTTAATACCTAATTTTCTGCGGAAGAATATGTGTTTCAGTTAAGTCGTCTGAAAATAGACGGCAAGGTCACACCCCCTTCCCTAGGCTAAAACTATTATTTATACAGATCGAGTGTTTTGGATAATTTAAGGGAAAATTAGATTCAAATTTAAGGTGGGCCCTTTAAAACAAGGCTATGTTCGCCTCTGGTGCACGGTAGTGGTATAGATAAGTACATTAATATAAAATTGAAAGTGTTGTAAAGAGTTCTTATACAATATAATAATATAATATGCTGAAGCTGACATTTAATATAAAATTAACGTAAAATGAAGTTTTTGAATGAAAGCTTCCATTTAAATGCTCTAAACATAAGAAAAAAAACTTTGAAGTAAGTCAAACCCACCATTTTAATACATTATGAAATTTTATAATATGATATAAAAGCTTTTAACGAGAAGTACCTATGTATATCTTATTAATATAATTTTGAAATTACCTGTGTAAAAATTTATTCTTACGACTTTGTATATCGTTTACAATTCCTTAATGTAGAGTTTGATTTGCTCCGAAGCTCATTTTTTCTTTTTGAGAATTTTATTTGAGGTAAAGTTTTCATTTTGTACTTTGTAGCGTTAGAATTTGTTCAATTATTTATCTCGATAGATGCATCAGGTGGCAAGCTATAACAATTTTATCATGATGAGTACTTTTAGATTAGATATTTAATTGAAATGAAAGAACGCATTTGATACAGAAAGAAAAAACTCTTCAGAAATAATCACTATTATTGATGATTCGAGAACTTCTCCATAGCATATCTTCAAATCATTTGTATTAAAATGAATCTTGTCGAATAATGCTGATTGAAATTTAAAAACCCACTAGTGAAATTCAAAGACAATCAATATCGCAGATAAGGAAGAAAAAAACAGTCATTTAATGGAGTTTTGATGTTTTTCTCTTATGTTTTGCGATTCTGTTGAAAAAATTGTTGTTATTTCTTTAATCTTTCTTCGAAATATTTGAGGTGATATTCGGAATCAGCTCGTCAAAATCCGTTTGAGTGAAGTATGTGATTTTACGAGATATGCTAAATAAACATTTTCGAAAAAAGATTCAACTCGGAAATCTCCATTTGACTCGGAATCGATTTCAAATGCGGTGTGCATATGCAGAAAAGGTTGAGTTTTACGAGTATGATGAACAGACAAATTTCGAATTTTTTTCCTTCGATATAACCCCTATCAACTCCGGTTAAACTTCTCTACTCTAAAATGGTTTAAGATAGAGCAATTCTGTGAACGCCAATTGATTCAGGATGACGAAATTAGTACATTCTGTGAATTGAAAGTCGATCGGCGGAAAACAAAATTACTAAAATGTCCAAAGGGGTATACCCCTAAAAATCATGAAAAGTAAAAAATCATTAGATTCACTTGAAATTAGCACTATAAATCCAAAATATTATGCTGACTCCGAAAATATATGATTTGGATATGCTCAGATACAAGGCAGCTCATAAAAAACGATAAAACGTAAAAACTTCTCTCGTTTCATCGAATTTTCGAATATTTTTAATTTTTAATTTTTTTAGAAATCTCAAACTCTCCTCAAATGTATTTGGACGAGATGATTCCGAATATTCATTATTTTGAAAATAAAATTCGACAAATAAATTCTCTTTATTTCTTTAATACATTGTCAAATTTCATTTTTGAGGTGATATTTGGAATCAGCTCATCGAGATACGTTTGACGGAACTTAGCGATTATTCGAGAAATGCAAAATAAAAAATTTCCGAAGAGAGGTTGAACTCGAAATTGCAGAGGTTCCGTAAAAAGCCTACCAAATCTCCAAATGACTTTGAATCGATTTAGAATTCGGTGAGTATCTGCAGAAAAGGTTGAGTTTTACGAGTATGACGAATAGAAAAATTTTGTATTTTTTTCTCCTATGTAACCGCTCAATTATGTGAACGCCAATCGATTCAGGATGACAAAATTAGTATATTGAAAGTCGATCGGCAAAAAAATTAAATTACTCGGAAAATGTCCAAGGGGGTAGAACCCTTAAAATCATGAAAAATACAGAATGATCGAATTTAATTGAAATTCGAGTATATACGCAAAATTTCATGCTGATTCCAAAAATATTTGATATGTATGTGCTCAGAAACAAGGTTTAGCACGAAAGAGGAATAACATTTCATTAACTCCTCTACCTCGCTCCTCAAAGGTGGTGGAAGAGTACACGCATGCTAGCAGCATGGAATTCAGGATTGATAAATGTGCCATGGTTTATTTTTGTCCCAGTTTTTAGGTTTTGAGACTATACAGCGGTATCATCCCGCCAGATTAGTTAATATTTCAAAATAAGTTAGATAACTCAACACACAAAAAGCCCAGTATGTTTACGCCATATTCCGCACTCCATGCTGTGTTTGTTGAGCCTGTCATTGGGTAATACTAATGGGAACAAGATTTTTAATGTAATTACTTAATGCTCCCAATAGTAATGTTTCACGAAAATATTACTTGAGAGTGACATTGTCTTTTAAATAACAAATTTTCTCTGGAGTATACGAACGTAAACCTTATTCGGCTTGTGTGATGACCGAAGTCGGTAAGGCGACCGTACATGCCACATAATATTCCTTACCTTCACCGTCGTACTGCAATTTATAACCGTTATTAAATATGTAAAACGAGATTTTTTTCCTATCGGACACACAAAGGAGGCTATCGGCCTCCTGTTTAAAATTCCTCTCATGATGGTCGAAGTGAAAACGTAAACTGAAGATAGTGAAGATGGTGAATGCTTGTTTACATTCGTCACTGTTGAGAATATTCCAGGCAAACGGCACTAGAAGTATGAGAACATTTCGTTTCGAGACAAGCTAGCTCGACAAAAGATAAGAAAGGGTTTTAGAGTTATTGCTGTTGAAAATGAGGCGTTGTTCCATGTTTCGAATTCCTTTAAAGCAATTCGTTTTGTAGAGTTTTGTTTATTTTGCTTTTTGAAATTTTATGTCTTCATCTATAACAAGATTCAGCATATGAAAATTATACTGATTAAAACAAGATTGGCATTTTGACAATAAAATTACATAAACGATCAACAATTTGGATTCAGAAAAAACTGCTCTACTATACAAGCTGTTCGATAAGTGGGAAAAAAACTGCAGTAACGCTATGTGACCTCAGCAAAGTCGACATCTCTGCTATCTACATCGAGGATTACTTGACCAGCTTGAACTCTATGATGAAAGAGGGACAGTGTATTCAATTTTCGGGTCATATAACTCAATACGTCGGTGCGTAAACCGATATCTTCGGAAGTGCATCGAGGACCAGTTCTTAGGCCACTTCTGTTCGTATTCTCTATAAACTATACATTTTATCACATAAAACCATTGGTATAGATACCACTAACCCAATACGATGTCCTCTGTGAGATCGGCCTTTCTAGAAATCATACATGATTGGGTTTTGATGGCATTGAATCATCTAAATGATTACTTCAGCTGTTGGACGGTTTTGCTGGATAAAGTCGAAATTCAATGATAGAAACTCGAAGAAATCAATATACGATGATTCATTAGGTGAAAAGTAAAGGCAGCAGAGGATGTTTGTTTGGCTTGAACCACATCACGTCAAAGCCTTTTGGTACCAAACTCTCTTGTTGTTAGTACCATAGCCAAATGTTGACTAAATAATAAACTGTATGCCTGCCATTTTTCCACCGATTTTTCATTTTGAAAATTCGAAGCTCTTTCGGAAAAAATTTACAGGATGTCAGAAATCATCATAACCGACAAACGGAGTCGTCAGTTACTAAAGAAAGATTTGAGATAAAAGCCCTCCCATATTTTCCAATAGTTATCAGAAAAATCCTTGAACGGAATACTACTCACAAAGAATCGCACAAAACTAGCACTTCTCAAAAAGCAATAGGCTCTTTTCACTCCGTGTTGTTGAAAAATGATAAATTCTCAGACCACAAGTGTGAAAAGTTTCGGAGACTTCCGAAAGGTTAGGAATCGAAGATACAAAATGTTGAGAGATCTTGAAATTGGATATTCTTCAACAAAGATGGATTTCAACATAAGAAACAAAAAACAGTATTTACTGAATTAGTAGAATAAACTGTCACTTTGTCGGTAAAATATGATTATTGATTAGCTTTGTTGAAAAATAAAGTAGGTTCAAGACCCTTATTTTTTATTGGATTTTACCACAAATCTTCTCTGCTGTTCTTCGATTGAGATGGTTTGAGTTAGATTCATGTTTTTACAGATTCTAAGCTCTTTCGGATGAAAATTTACATGGTGATATTTGAAAAAAGTTGGTGTCACTTCCGGGTAACCTGGAGGTGGTAAATTCTCACTTGTTGAATCATAATATGCGTATTCAAGTACTATAACGATATACCAAAGTGGCACTTATAAAAAAAATCAACTCGTGGTCATCCGGCATATTGTATACCAAGCGAAGGATAAATAAAGTTTCTTCCTATTCAAAATTGAATATTTTTTCAAGCTTACCTAACAGCATTTCGTCACAATAAATATGGAGTTATTCCTCCCAGACGGCATAAAGTCGTATATACATTATTAGCTGTGGAAAATATTTACATAATGCATACACACTGAAGATATCGTCTGCATATTTCTTCGTTTAGGTGGACGTTGTCAACAGTAGAAAAATTATAGTTAGTTCTCTGACAACACACACTGCAAACAAAAATCAATGTGTGCTGAAGATAACATTCCATTGCTCACTCATCCAGTTCTCGAGGATCATGCACTTCGAATGTGTTGAAAGAAAGTAAAGAATTTGATGTTTATGCAGACCAACTGACTCACACAGATTTCTGTTTCTCAACCATGAAATTTAATTAGTTCTCGCATCTGTATACGTCATAAATCCAAACATCCACCGTTGTGATTCTTCTTATTATACCAACCAATAAAAAATAAGTCTTATTATAAAAAATAGTTCTAAAAAATTGTTACGAAATTAATGGTCTCTTGGATATCTGCTCTAGATCAGCAGAGTATTAATTATTCTGAAACTCAAATATTCAATACTAGCGAATTGGTGGCGTAATTTTCTCACACAGAGGGCTATTCGAAAATAATTAAATAGAACTGAAAAAGAGTTTTTGAGAATTAGGAAACTTATTAGAAAGTTTTGTTCACGTCATTTATTACTGAAAAGTAATGTTTCATAATATATTTTGCTAATGTGAATAGCCTTCATTTTAGCTGGAATGTCAAGGTATTAGATTGGTATTTAAGAAGTTTGACAGAAAAAAAGAGTGAATTCCAGACTATTCAACATGAAGTTCTCAAAGGTACAGTTCTTGGACATGTACTGTTCAATTTGTAATAATAATAATAATTAATTAGCTTTACAGATGACACTACGATCTTTTATTCCACAATGGATTTTAAATAAAAAAAGTAATGGTTCAACACTAGGCTACTCACAATAAACTACAAAATACGAAATGTGTTTATATCTTCCAAAAATATACAAGATTTGTCGAGACTAGTGATCAGGGAAGATCATAGTAAAGAATGTTTGTGGTACAGAATATTAAATATCTACCTGAATAACCGAATGAAAAGGAATTATCTGCAAAAACTCAGAAGTCTAGTACCAAAGTTAAAATATATGAAAAATGTACTCGAAAAAGAAGACTTGAGGATTCTCTATTTTGTTCTGGTGAAAACACAGCTTATGTATGGAATTACTGCATGTCGGGCGTACAATAACTATAATCACACTTTCCTGATGTTTATAATCTGATAAAAGAAACTTTGTTACGCAGGGCGATTCACAAACAATATGTTGGTTATCTTCCTCATCTACCAGCCTTCGATAAAAAATTCATACAAGAAGCTAAAAGGAGAATCTGAGAAAATTTCAAACCCAAATCTCTCTATTGAAAAATATCTAATAGTTTCTCAAGTACATACTTGTTCGATATTGATTAACCAATCAAATAAGTTTTGTGGAAATTTAATCGTTTACCTCAGTGCTTTACCAATTGTTATTTATTAATAAATGAATTCATATTATCAGAAAAACATGATACTTAAGATTGATCTAGTAAAAAATCTCAACATGTAGAGATTGAATGATGGATTGGTTCTGACAAATAACAAGACGTCATTTTGAAACAAGTATTTTTCCATATTTAGTTATATCAATACAGATAATTGATTCAACTTCGTACCTACCACTACAAAAATGAACCAGTTGTATGCATGTTCGAATATATATTTTTAGTTGAGTGGAAACTTTGAAAGACCATTGAATTAATTGCAAAGAAGGACTTTGTATTCACGACAAATTTGCACAATGCACCAATAAGTAGATTATTTTTTCGAACTCCACTTGGAGACTTTTTTTTTTGGAAAGGCCCAACTTTAAGAAGTCTATCAAGCAATTGCATTTGCCAAATCATTGAAACTTTGGGCTCGTCCTTTGACTCAAGTGGATACGCCGAAATATGCTGTTCTAATATGAGTTGATAGACAAAATACGGTATGTATCGCGTTTATAAACGCAAGAAAATCGTTTATTAAACACTCGTTGTGCTCTTGCTTAAAATACTCGTTACTTAAATAACAACTGTTACATATTTATATATGAGATTTACAGAGCTTCGAAAGTATTCTTTATAAAAACACTTCCAATAATCTACCCGATATAATTCAATGGTCGTAGGGGGCAGCAGTTATTTTCTGTTGAAAACTTTTAGACGAAAATATATTTTTGCATAGGTTTATGCGGATGATTAGGTTGGTTAATTCATTTTTCATTATCGATTAATGATATTTCGCCCAGACGTGTTCATGAATAGAAAGTTATGCAGAAAATACAGAAATTTATTCGAACACTAGTTTTTCTTCATTGACTCTAACCAAAAATATTTGAGATATGTGATCGATAACTTTTAACGCGCTGTGAATAAGAAAGAATTCGACTACATTATTACTTAGCTTTAATCGACTTTGCCCGAACGTTATATTTTTCATAGAAATGATGCGATATAATTAATAAGATCATAATCAACAGATAACGATTTCATTTCAACGAAACAAGATTCTTCGAAATCATGTCCACAATTAACATAGATACAAGCGATGAACTAGCAGAAAAAATGAATAAAACTTCGTCGAAATTGTGGGGTCAAAAGGATAAACATAAGTGCAGGTCTGATTACTTTACTTTACAGCAATTAATCACCGTTTCTAGATTATCTGACGATGATGACTAAAACCATACACGTGTCGAATTTACGTGATTGGAATAAGTTTAATTGTCATACGAGCAATTATATCTCGTAATTGGAGTCAGCGCCAAAATCATAAAATGTACTTAGTGATTTGCTTCAATTGATTATGGCGGAGGAGCAAACTAAATCACCACATCGCACGGGTGGTGGCGAGGAAAATTTAAAAATAATTTCTAACCTACAATTATTAATCGAAGCAGGCCCACCTTGCAACTTCCCATCTGATTGAATTCTTGTAAAGACCATCTGAAAGTGTTTGTAATGTCATCTAGCTCTTCAAATGGCAATGTTCGAGAAAGACTAGAGTTTCCAAGAAACTGCGATATTCACGACTACAATCCTTGATATCGGGAAGATATTCATGCACCTTTTACACGACTCTGTTTCGGTTGTAACTCTGCCAAGTATATTGGAGTTGATTTTTTCAATGAAATAAGATTACTAATCACTGTTACCACAGACAAATCCGATTAATACTGGTTCTTGTGTGATGTAACGTACTACCATAATGATGAATTCCTCAACTAGCAATAATTAGATGTCGAAGTTTGAAATTCTTTTTAACCAATTTCAAGTATTGCACATCGTACTTCTAATGTGCTTTCAATGCATTGTTTATAATTCATCCCCTCTCTGATGACTTGACTAGTTGAATATATATTATGCAATATTTAAAAATCTTGCATTTCTATGTAAAATTTGGCAATGAATAAATAAATAATATACTACTACCTAGTAATCAGCATATCTATAGCTTACCTGATAAATGATTCTTTTATTCTTTAAACGTTGAATTGACATAGTTTATACTTACGTAAAATAATTTTAAGGTATACATTTTCTTCTCAAATAAGATACATTTTTTATCTTCTTTCAAATGTTCATTAATGATGTCAGATTTCTATGATTTCTACCTACGTAAACACGTTTATAACTAACTGTATTTTCATTTATTCTTATATAATATAATTTTTGGATATACATTTTCTTATCAAATATTATATTGAATGTTCCACCGTGATTTTTATTATTTGAACACAAGTGTTCATAATAGTTAACTGTATTTTCATTTATTCTCAGGCAATAGTATTATTAGATATAAATTTCCTCGTAAAATATGATATATTTTTTTATTATCTTTCAAATGTTCAATGGTGATGATGTTGATTTAAGGGTTAAGTGGAAGAGCAATTTACTGGTGATTTGCTATCACCTCCTAAATTGAACTTCATTCACCTTTTACTCCAAAAAATATATATTTTTTTTATTTTTATAAAAAATGTATATTCTATTCTGCAAGTTATAAAGACGTTCATTATTATTATCATTTCCAGTTATATACTGAGTGAAAAATAACATAATTATCATTATTATTATTAACACATTCATAACCAGCTATATTTTCACTTATTCTTATGAAATATAATTATAACTTATACCTACATTTCCTTTTCAAATTTGATACACCTTTTTATGTTCTGTCGAATGTAATTTTTTTTTGTGAAATCATAATGTGTAATAAAAAAGTTTTACATTTCTTGCATACTTTTTGGAACACGCTGTAGAAATTCGGAAGCATAGATTTTTATGAGGAACGACATTTTCTGGCGAATTTTGGATTCTTTTTCCAAGGGTATCCAAAATTTGAAGGTCATCGTATAGGTTGTATCAAATTTACAAAGAGTAGTAAACCACAGTCACTACATTTGTTCCAAATACGCTCTGCTCGGCCTCTCGTGTATCAGAAAATACGCTTTATCGAATGTGTGTAGGTGCAACTGAAATATTATCTATAGTTCTTGACACATTTCCAGTTATATACTGAGTGAAAAATAACATAATCTCAATTTATAAGGTTCACCGACTATCTTATCAAATCCAAACAATAGAAAATATCAAGCTATCACGGCGCAAGTCTACAGGTCTATCAAGTACAAATTTTAATTTACTCTAATTGATGACATTTGTGGAGCGCCTCGCTTTCGTTTCTTTCGTGCACATTATACCACGTAATATTGGGCAGCGAGTTAGACAAATACCAATAATTATTGTTTTTCACATGCTGCTACCACCAGGTGTTTAGTGATTTATAATAGGTGAGTTATTTTTGAATTCATCACGTGACGGAAATTTGGATGCAATTGTTTATCTTGCTCGATTTTTATTGGCAATAACGATCATTGTGCAAAAGGCGATGGAAGTAAATTGAGAAATAATGAATAGTCATTCTGATGAATACGATCTCTCGGATCAGTGAGTCTACCCAGTTTTTTTCTATTTATCGATATCCCTAGCGATTGTATATCAATGAATGAATTTCTTATCTCGATAGTCACGAAGTTGCTTGGTGCGTAATTTTTATGTAAGTTGTACAAATTCAGTTTGATATATTCACCGTTTTTATCCTAGTGGTGGCATCCCTTTCGAAACCTATAAGAGGTTGAGAGTGTGAGCCTGCCATAGTACTCATCAAACTAATACATGAAAATGAAATCAGTGAAAGATATATAAACAAAACTCTGCTTGTATTCTGGGTTGATAATTTAATGATTCTTTCTTTGCTAAAAGTACCTCACATCACCAATTTTTGAAAGAATTGACTTTTTTTTTTCAGACTAAGATCTTCTTTGGAAGATAAAAATGTGGTCAAATCAAACATACGGTGATTCTGTGTAGTCTCTTTTCTATAAACAGGTATATCATTTCATGTTTATAAATACTGTTCATTTCACTCTCACTCTCACCAAGACATTTGCAACAAAAACAGTATATCCCTCGTCATTCTGGATTTCAGGATCATTCCTTTCCCTTCCTTGGTCCTCACGAAATTTCCTCATATAGTACCCATGCACATGTTTCTTTTCGTATATCCACAAGATAATTTTTTTTTTTATTTTGAACAATGTGAATTCCTTATATCCGCGAGAATAAATAATATATTGTAGAAAAATTTAGCAGTCTTGAATATCGTTACATTTGGCAACACTGGCGCATCGTTGAAGGTTGTATAAATCATCACGGATAGCTCTCTGATTTTACGGGTGCATTCGCACATGACAGACCAGCACCGCATTTAATTTTCCACAAATGGTGGTAGTTCACACAGTATAAGGAAGGCGATTCTAGTGGATAGATAAGTTGTAGTTGAAGACGTCTGTAATCGTTCTATCCATAAATGAATAAAAACATACATGTTTAAATTAAAACTCATTTATTTGAAGGAAAAATGGGAGGTTCATATAATGTACCACTATGAACATGAAAGGCAATAAGAAAAATTTTGAAACGATTCTCATTTTTGCTCAGTCAAATTGCCACTTTACATACCAAGCACTGCCAATTGAAAGGCATATCACTTATTTTTGAGCTGCAAAGTGTCTTTCAGTAGGTTTCTTTGGTTTGTGTTCTACATTTTGTAGCCTTACTATTTCCAGCATTTCTGATTTATTAGCTCAGGACTTTTTTCGAGTAATATTTTTACGCTGATCCTCTTGAAATTCACAGAATATGCTAATTTCATTATTCTAAATCGGTTGGCGTTCGCAGAATTACTATATCTTCAACTGTTCGCTAGTTGAAATGTTTAATTTTCTTATAATTCGATATGAAGTCGTCATCTGAAGGAACCAAGTGAATTTAAAAAAAAAATAAAAATAAAATTTCTTGAAAATTTGGATTTTTTTGGATAGGTGCATTTTTTCGACTTAATTGTTCTGAAAATATAAGCTTTCAGAATTTCAATCGTGCGAGGTAAGTTTTTTTTTAAACCTTGTAAATGAGCATACATAATAGTTTCAGAATCAGCATAAAATTTCGCCTATATAGTACGAATTTCAAGTTAATCTGATGATTCTGTAATTTTCTTGATCTTTAGATTCGACCACTTGGAACTTTTCGAGTAACTTTTTTCCGCCGATTCCCTTGAAATTCACATAGTGGGTATACTGATTTCATTATTCTGAATTCATTGGCGTTCGCAGAATTACTGTATCTTTAACCTTTCGCGAGTTGAAATGTTAAATTTTTTCTTATAGTCAAGATACATTTGAAGGGAACTGGTGTTTTTTTAAAAAATAAAAAAAAAAAAATTTAAATTCTGCATTCTTTAAAATCGAATATCGACATTTATCGTCTTTGAATCTCTTGTGAAGTCAGCTGGTATTTTTCAATGAGAACTTTCTTCAAATGAAGCATGATCTTCGTTTGGACAGTTTGTGCTTTGATTATTGAAATTGGAGTTTTGGTTGGTATACAGACATCATACCTACCTATTGATATTTCATTAGTTTTTTTAACAATTTCGATATGGCAAAATTGCATAACATTCTCTTGCCATCAGTGGCTCTCCATGTTTTTTAAAAATAAATTTAATAACACAACAACGTTTTATCTGGGACCAAATATGTAATTATTACTGGAAGTCACATTCAAAAAGGATTGAGGAAATGTCAACAATATGTAGTGTTCTATTAAACAAAATGGTCCAAATTCCCAAAAAGAATTTCTGTAATATCCTAGTGATGAAAAATAGTATTCGAACGCATCCATTGTAATACTTATGTATTTGTTAATATAATTTTATCATATGAATATCGAAAAGGTGAGAGTATTCGTGGAGATATATGTACAAGTAGCTCAACCTGTAAAAATGTTATGGGGCGTTTAAAGTTATTCAATTCTCCAAATCGATTGACTCGAAATTGACACTTAATATTGAAAAGATTTATTTCTTATTTACATTCTAGATTCTGCAACTGATGCGTGTTTTTTGAATTGTAAACAGTTTGCTTTATTCAAATAACAAATGATGTACGCATACAGTTTACAAAATCATTATACTGCGATATCGCGGCCACAATTTAGCGCTTGATCTGAGCATGAAGCGGAGTATTTTTTATTAAAGTTAATCAGTTTACAGTGATAATCGTTTCGATAGTCATCTATCTCCCAGCAGACGGACTAGTTTGTGCATTTTGAATAACCAGTACGTATTATACAATTATTGGGAAAACAAAATAATCACTTCCTGGTATTCTCGATCTATTGTTCGACATTTACATTACACTTCTCTGTTTAAGTTATGTAATACATATATGCGACTCGGCTCGGAGTAGCAACAAAGCAGAACATTGGTGCGCCACCTTCATTCTAACAGCACAATACAATGTTTGCAAATATTTTAATTAAAAAATCGGGATAGGTAACATCAGAAAAGCAACACGAAACGTTAAAAAATAATGTTACCAGTTGTGTTAAATATTGGTATTCGAGTAAAAATCAGTTGTGTTAAATATTGGTATTCGAGTAGAAATCAGTCGACTTTTCAAATAGAAATTAGTACAAATGACGGAATGGTGTTCATTTAGTAGTTCATGTTGAAAAAAAACTTGGCAATATAAAATGAATAGGGATATTTGTAGACCTAGGAAAGACTTAAGACACAGTCCTGCACAAGGGACTCCTTGATGCTCTCTAACATTAAGTATGTAGTGATCGGCCCAGTGTTGGCATTCTTTTAAAGCAAGTTTGAATCCAAAATAATTAACCCCAAAATCGCCTAAATGGGTGTTCTTCAAGGAACGGTATTTGGGCCATTGGTTTTTTTTCATACAGACACTCCTTCCTACAAACCGATGTAGATGGTAATATTATGTATGCCTTATGCTGACGATACAGTACTCCATTCTAATATAGGTAACATGGAAAGACGTAAAACAAAAATTTAAAAAATGGTATTGCAAAAAAATGGTTTGACCAAAATTAATCATTATATATAAAAATAACAACATAACATTTTCTCCTAATGATGTCGTTTCAAATATTTCCAGAATAATCGGAATTTAATCGGAATTAACCAGTTTAAACTGATACGAAGAACAAATATACAGAATCGATAGAATTCATTTATTTTTGTTGTGGTATTAGGAAGGAAAATACCTTCCAAATTTAGCGGTGGCGGTCACAGCTCTGAGGGATGGAACGTATTTCGGAAGGATTTCATTGCAAACGATGTCCCCCTTGAAAATGTAGTTGACGTGTCCGAGCGTTTTTATATAATTCGGTTCTGCCGACTAAAGCCGTAGACACAATGGAAGTTTTATGAAATAAAACAAGACGTAAAACACTATTGAAAAATGAAGTTTGAATTTTACCAACAAGATTGTTTATGAGGCCTAATCAGAATAATAATGGCAATGGTTTCGCGTTGAAAAATATCCAAAATTATGAAAATTGAAAATAAAAACATAAAACTTCCACTGTGTTTCAACCTTTACAAAGCCGCTGTTTCGTTTTAGTGGCCCACTCTGTATATATTTATAGTAAACCAAACAATCGGCATATTGACCTTAACTCACTATTATAACTAATATTCCTAAATCTCAGTATTTCATAAGAAATCCAATTAATCGAACAATCAAAATATCTTTTATTACTTATCTAAAAAATCAATTTCTATCAACAAAGTATAAAAGGAATGATTATCATAAAATAGTTAAAATGATGCAATTAAAAATATGGTTCAGTGAAAAATAATTGTGTATTTTAGTAGCAGTGCCTAACTCTTTTCTAAAATCAATTGCAGATGCTAATCTTTTATCATTTTCTGGTAACTGATTAAACATTTGGATCCCTTAAAAAAATATTACTAAATCTTTCACAAGAAAACATGAAGAAGTTGCAATTTCAAATGATTTTTCTGTCCGTTAGAATAAGTGTTAACCTCATTATATTTGGATCTGTATTCCTGTGTGAGGCAAACTGTTTGCGGTATGGATATGGACAATATGAACAAAAATTTTCTGTATTCTCCCTCTGCAACGGTACCAATGCAGTGAGTTCATGAAAATACCTGTATTCAAGAGTATTTCTATGTTAAAATTATAGGATGGACCGGATTCTCGTAGGAAAAACACTTTTAACAAATATCTTTTCAAACTTATAACAGAAAATACAAAATTTGAATCGCTTCCCAACAAAAATCATGACTAAGTACTCTAAAGATAAATAGGCTCTGGTATAAATTGTCCTAGGTATTGTCAGAAGTGGAACTTTGTTTTTGTGAAACGTTCGTCAGAAATAAATCATGGTCTATACTCATCCTGTTTGAATAACTAAAGTATATCTCCTCCCACCGTGGTTCTTGCTGAGTGTATCCTTGTTATTACCAATTGTTAGCAGCATTCAATCTACTTTACGCACATATGTATATCAGACCATTATCTGAATCACGAAAGGATGGGTCAATGGGGTCAATGAAGCATGCCGAGTATAGTTAACTTTAAATAGGGCATGGAATGTCGAAATCATTGCAGTTTTCAATTTTCCGGTGCTTATACTCTTTCAAGAAGGATTAGATGTCCCTACAGTGTTACTACAAGTACGTATCATTGATTTTTCATCTGTTCACACAAAAATAGTCGATAATACTGCTGCAACTATGAAGGTTTTGCATTCAAGAAGGCTTATTCTCGACTAACTTTGATAATTGCTTTTATAATTATTCATTCTGTTATGTGACTCAGAAGTCAATTAGACTTAATCATTGAGTTCTATTTGTGAATGGGCAGAAACTCATAACAACAATAATATTAGTTTAAATGAAAATAAAAATGGAACAATCAAATTACTCGACGACACTGACTACAAAAGTACCTATAATATTTTCAAATGTGTTTCTGAATGTAGAATGTTAGGTTCTCGATTTTTCTGTGGCTGAAGCTGCCGGATATCACAGTAAAAATAAGTAAAATTTGATGTACTAGTAACATGGATTTTTGAGTTTGCAGTTGAATCTAAAACCTTGGAAAACTACGAAAAATCAGACAAATATTCCTTGAGAATAAGAAAACAAATTCCTACCAAATCAGGTTTTAAATGTTGCCATTAGCAAAAACAATAATCTAATGAAGTATTTGGCAGAATAAAGCAACTTCAATATAAATAATAGTTTTGTTATCAGCAACAAATTGATTCTGAATGATGAGCAAAATTGAAAAGTGATAGATGCATATGAAGTTACGTATATAATAGTAGTCGTAATTGGATTCTTACCACCTTTAATTGATTAAAAAGTTCATGTATAAGAGTCATTATGCAAACCTCATCAATTGCGTGTATTGGAAAAAAGTGTCATATTTATTATACAACATACTATTATTCACTATTATTCATCTTAATCATAACAAAGTTCATCATTTTGAATTTCTCCGTATTAAGTATCTTGCTCATTACCATATGGTCTACTGACATTCTCGAAATTACTTTGTTGTTCAGAGTTTACTTCTGTCTGGAATTGTATACTGGCCAAATATCTGTAAGCGTAAAGAGAAAAAAAACATTTTGGTTGTTTCAATATGAGTTCGGAGAAAAATTACGGTAGGTAATGCGTCTATAGACCTCTTTAAACATTTGAATTTTTTTCACTTGGTACTAAAATATTATTTATAACAGTTATAACATTATAATATACCCTCAATTACTGCTTATAACTCTTGATCTATTCTAGATACAATTTTTCGTTTACATGCATCTTTCTGAAAATTGAATGCTCTACAACTTTCATTTAAAGAACCTTTGCGTTGTAATAATATAACATGCTATAATAATTTTAATATGCCATCGGAAAGGAGTTTGGTATCGACAAATGTGCCACAGTTCATCTCAAAAGAGGACGATGCTAGGAATACGGAGAGGACGTTCAGCTCGTAGTTGGAAGCATCCTACATCATCTGGATGCCGGAGAGACGTGGAACAACGCCACACCCAAGAGGTAACTACTGTCAAAAACTCTCTCCGCGGCAAGTATCAGCATAAACTCCGACAGATCTGGTCATCAGGACTGTCGGGGAAGAACAAAGATGCTGCAACTAATATGCTTGCCGTTTCGATTCTACTCTACTACTTTGGAGTAATGATATGGATTCAGGAAGAGCGAAAACTCGCAAAATTATGCATCTCCATAGGAGCTTGCATCCTAAATCGTACGTTCCAAGGTTATACTTCCCCAGACAACGGAGAGGCCGTGGACTTTTGAGTTTGGAGTGTCTACACAACAGAATGGTGCTGGATGGAGCAAGTAAAGTTATCAGGAGTTCAGATTCCCTTCTCTACTTGGTATGCGATCTTGAAAACGCAGGGATTGGAGCATTTCTTTTCAAGGCAGCAACCTGTGCAGCCGATGAACTCGGTCTCGTATTCGACACTGAACGGACGAACCCAAACTCTGTCACCGAGTTGGAACCCGTTTAGCAATAAGCCCACGTTAAAGCTGCGGAGATTGAGAGTCTTCTGCAGCTACATAAGAATAAGCCAATGCATGGGGTTTTCTTCAAGAACATTGAAGACCTTGGCTTATCCAGAAACCTGACCTTTGCATTTCTCAGGTCAAGTGGGCTGAAGTAAGACACCGAGGGATTCATAATGACCTGCCAGGATGGTGTCTTCAACACCCTCGTCTACCGTAGAGCGTGTTGTGGGGCAGCTTAGACCATAATGCATTTGCTGACAGCTTGTCCAGCTTATGGGGTCTCAGCCTATATGCACAGTCATAACGCTGCCCTACAAGTGTTGTACCGCCATCTACGACATTCGTAAAGTGTAGATGAGACACCGGTGTTGCCTTATGCTCCGGGGAATATTGAGTCCGTTGTGGAGAATGAGAAGTGCCGAATCTATCGGAACTGCTCATTCCCTACCCTCAGGCAAATACAAGCCAATGAGCCTGATGTAGTCCTCCTCGACCATCAAAGTAGGACGATTTTCGTCATAGAGTTTTTAGCTCCTGGCGAAACGAATATCGTCCGAAAATAGGAGGAAAAACGTTCTCAAACTTAAAAATCATACCGGCTTGCCGTGTTATGGCAGAAATCTTAGCCGGACGAATGCAGAAGGCCAAAATTCTTGGTTCTTTCCGCCTGCTCAGGGTGCATGATTCTCGGACCCAATAGTCACTTACCCCACGGCGAGGGAAGTGGTTATTGGGATAAATGTTCCAGCGCGCCCTCCGGAAGTGTCGGTGCTCCGCAGACACGGCCTGACTGGGTTATTCCTGACGGATTGAAAAAAAAAGACATAAATGTTACTATGGCACGAATTACTCAGTAACACAACTCAGATGATTTTCAGTATCAACACCAAAGACCTCTCAACACATTCCAAACATAAAACTTTCTAGATAAAAAGGCCTGTTACAACCACTTTCTGGGATTTCATTGAATATACTATTATTACGTCAATCTTCCACTGCACCGCATTTTTCGATTTCTCACGGTGTCAAATGCAATATCTGATTTTCACCGCGCGAAATTTAATATGAACAAGTCATATTCAATTACGAAAAGGTACAAACAATTCAATCTATTTCCTTTGATACCCAATCATGGAAAGATTTACTCCGCCTCAAGAGAAAATTCAGTATTCACAGTTGACTGCTTTGATGAAAAAAACGTTCTTTTATTTCAGTCATTGATATCTGAGCATTATGAGTTTGGTCAGTACGTTTGGTGTGATCAAATCAAACTTCAAGCTAGCACCGCAACAGTATATTATCGACAACTTTGTGTTCAGATTGCACTACAAAGCGACGGTTCTATTCTTCTTGATAGCCACAATTTTGGTAACTTCAAGACAGTATATAGGAGAACATATCAGATGTATAGCAGACAAGGGAGTACCAGAACATGTAATGAACACTTTTTGTTTTTTCACCACTACGTTCACGGTGGTAAGTATGTTTTTCATAAGTATTTTATAAATACATATATTTTTCGAATAGTACGATCGTTTTAAAGTATGATCCATTGGTTTGGTGAATATTTATTTGATTTGTGATTTTTTGAAAGAAGTCATATATAACCTCCCACCAGTCATACAATTATGGTAATTGGAATATTGTCTTTTTCATAAGAACGAAAGAAAATTCCAAACTCGATTAATAGTAACCGAGTAAATAGTTTCGGCGATATGAAGAGAAAAACTTCGTCTGTGAAGATCCAACCAATCGTTAACCTTGCGAAGAAGATGAGAGTCACATGACTAAAAGAAATAGAGGATGCAAAAGTAACGAGAAGAATATGAGGTACGTTAGCCAAAGATGGATTAACGAAAGAAAGAGAGGGACAGAGCTAGATGAAAATAAATTGAAGAGAAAAATTAGCAGGAAGAAAGAGCTAGAGAGATACAAGAAGAAATGGACAGAGGAAATACAGTAAGAACAAAAAAAATAGGGCCCACTCCTGAAATGTTTACAAGAGGATTAAGATCAGATTCTGAAAAAATTTCCAGTGTTAAAATGAAGAAAGATGCCTAGAAAGACAAGGAGAGCAGGAGTAGTTTCAGCAAGACAAAAATCTATAAGAACAAGACCGTCTTCTGAAAACTCCACAATAACAGGAAGATATAAGACACGAGGAAAAACCAAAGAATCAGGGCTGGTTGCCGAAAATATAGCTAAAGGAATAAAAGAGGGACAGGGTCACCTTCTGGATATTCCAGAAGAGCACTATGTGAGTAACACATCAAGAACAGATCCGGCTGCAGAACCTTTTGGAGGAAGCCAAGAAAGAATAGGGAAAAATCTATGAGCATCAAGAAATTATTAGCATTAGTTTGGCAACACCTTGGAAAGTTTCGAAACAACGATTTGAGATGAATGAAGCATGTAGGGAGATAGTCCGGAGAGCAGAGAAATTGGGATTTCTCGACTCATGTTAGATGTCGTGCACAATCTACAGCTCTTATTTTAAAGCACTTGCAGCCGCCGTACACCACTGAAATGCTGGAGAGGAAGAGGGAGGAGTACCAGCTAGTTTGTTAAGACTATCTCCGCATTCCTGTACAAGTGCCAAGCATCGTGACTCAGTGTTTAGGCGTAAAAGAAACTGAAATGCAGATAAACTGAGGGACAGTGTTCTGAACATTCCCGAAACAACTGGGGAGAGGTTGAAATTGACATAGTGCCAGGATGAAAGTTTGTTATGATCTGAAAGATTACACGGGAGAATTCAAAGAGGTGACCAGGTTTGCCTATACAATCATCGTAAATAGAAAGCTGTGTCTCCCAAACGAATGCCATAAGAGCATATAATTTATTTTGCTAAAACACGAGCGACTTCAATGTTGTCCGACCCACCCTAGCACTGACCAGGTACAAGAATCTCGAAACATATCTGCAGGTAGTCCTAGCCAAATAAAAGATGAGCTCTGCAGTTGGATAACAAGTTGCACGTGCAATAGCGTTGTCCATGTGAAACGTTGCACAAATATCTGTCAGATTAGCTGAGGAAATGATTATTTTCTGTTAGGTAGTTGGGAATATTTAGAGAAAAAATTATTTCGAGCAACTATTCGGACTTCATTAATTTTCAAAACAATTTACAGGGTGTTCCTGAATTCAATACAAATATTTCGAATAAGACTTTCTTCTTTCCCAAAAACACGTGTGCTGAAATTTGCTCCCTCCAAGCTGCAGACATCATAAGTTGCTAGAAAAAAGTTGTAAATTTTGAGTTGTGGCTACAATTATGCATCAAATGATCGGAAAATTCGTGGTCCCTTGTTTTTTTGGACACTCTATTCATTTCTTGCTTCAAAAATAAGGTAACCCTGATTCAATTGAACTCTCAAATTGGCCATGAAGAAAGCTAAAATTTTGGTCTCTCGCATTTTTTAACCTATTAACCGTTTTCGAGGATATCGCTGGTAAATGAAATGGAGTATTATTGAAATAAAAACCCTAGTGGGCTATTTTTATTTTGTTTCTGCTAACAAATGATGCTGATGTTTTATGTTTCTTGGAGTGGGTGTATTTTGGGACACATGTTTATGTTGAAAAAAGTGTTATTTTCACCCAAGGAATAAGCCGTTAAAATATTTGTATTGAATTTAGAAACACCCTGAATTATCCAGCTATAACTCTTGTTTTACATGAGTAATTTTCTTCAATATATTCAAAAAAAATTTTTTGTCTGTGTTAGTGAAAGCTGATATTATCTTCGATTTTGTTATCGTTCATCTAAAATTCACATATATTATATACACGAAGTACTCTCGATTTTTTGTATTTTGTAGCCTTATGTCAATACGAGCAGTGAAGCTTTGGAAAAACTCAAATATAAGGTTTGCAGTTTGTAAATATACGCATGCCCCTTTCATATAACCTATCTTATATGCAGTTTCCTTAAAAATAAAGATATTTCATCTTCTGGAAACAATTTTTTTCTTATTTTACATGTACTTTGTTCAGCCCAAAATCTGCATTTGCTTCCTTAGTTACTTCTCAAACAACAAAAATGCTATGAAAATGATAACTTTGTTGAATTTGCGACTGAAAAACTACCACTGCAAACTTTTTCCATCTCGGAAGTAATATTTTGGTGCTTGTATGAATGTGCTATTGCCAACTGAAGCTATGAGAAGTATGCTCCTCCAGACACCGAAACTGAACTAGCTGTTGATATCACATAAACAAATATGAAGTGATAAGTCAGTCAAAATTCAAACATATTTGCCCTTTGCTCTCGAATCATCGATGATTTAATTATAACTATTTATTCGAAATCTTGAACTGTAGTAAACAATATTTGACGTGTTATCATTCGGCTATATCATGATATCGACACATTAGCTCAGCTAACTTGATTAGAATCACAAGTATGAAACATTCATTTGTTGGTAACAAAGTGTTATGCTTAACCATATGGTTTGATGAAATACTGTAGTCTTCAGTTCGTCAGAAATGCATGTGTTGACTTTCGTTCTGCAGTTTCTGCATTTGACACCTTTCTATTACAAAAAAAAAATGGCTGCTATACCTTTCCACACACTGACTCTAGCAGAAACCACGAGCTACCTCTACTGCACTTATTTACTCTAATATTTAATAATTCATCACTTTCAGATCAAAGATCTGGATGCCAAGTTACTAGATTCCGGTAATCTGGCCCATCCTGGAGTGGGACCGTATGGAATAAATTCACCAGAACCAATCAAGCGACATGCTTATTACCAGTGGGTTCCCTTTGTTTTGTTTTTCCAAGCGATAATGTTCTATTTAACCCATCTGCTGTGGAAAAAATTGGAAGGTAAATGATATTTTTCAAAGGAAAGATAACCAACTGAGTAACTTCTTTACGATGCCTCAAGAAGGTATCAGATTTCGTTAAATATATCTCTAATTTTTAAGGGGGAAGACTTAGATATTTAGTAGATGGACTGAGACATGCAGCATTTTCTTTAGAAGATAAAGAACTTGAATATGAAGAGAAAAATAAAAGGCTCAAAATTCCTACTAAAGCAGACAGGTAGGTACATAATTTACTTCCATTTATTTCTATTTTCATCAGTGTATCTCTATTTCTGCTTTTATGTAGTAATAAAAATGCACTTCAGTTCAGGGAAATTCTATAAACAATACATAACATTTTTTCATTTTTATCTCTAGATCTTCTTGTAATATTGTGTTTCATAAAAGTACAGCCATTTTCATGATTTTTTTTTAATCAGCTTGTCATTGAATATTACTATATTTCTTCAAGTCCAACTGCCATCTACTGTATAACAGACCCTTATGAATTATCCATTGCAAAATCCATAATATCCTTATTTAGTTTTTTTATTTGGACTAAAGAAATAGAAAAAGTGGTTATGGTGATCGAAAAACATATTATGCTCAATAATTTTTTTTTTCAGGGAGGACAAGATCCAACAAGTCCGAAATATATTTCTGCAAGGGATTTACATCAACAAAAACTGGTCAAAAAAGCTGATCATTTGTGAAGTACTCAATTTCCTTCATGTAATACTGCAAATATACATTACCGACAAATTTCTCAGTGGGAATTTCACCAGTCTTGGTACACATGTTTGGACAGAAGGGTTGGAATCCAACGTGGATATCCTAGATGAGGTGTTTCCAAAGGTGAGGTTCGCGGTTTTTCTATCATTTCGGCCGATTATCAAATTCGATACAAGTAAATAATCAATATTTTTCGTTACAAAATATATAATTGGTTTCCTGATTGATCTGAGAAGTTCAATAAATTAGAAATTAGTCATCAAATATTCTAATTTGTTGTTTTGTTTGTTCTTCCGTCATTCGAATGCACCCTTACTAGCAACCCTTCGAAATCTTTGGAAGACTTGTGTAGAGCTGAACATTTTCACTGTCCATCCCGTAGAACTGAATCAACTCATATTATGTGTACATTACCAACCTTGAGGCGCACAATGAAACTGCAAAAAAAGCAAGTCGGTTGTGATGAATGGGCATTAAAATTCCAACGTGACAAAAGATCAAAAGATCACCTGTAGGTAGGTGTTTTCGAAGGTTTACGAGATCCATTTTTCCTGTGAGAACCGATAAGTACTTGTATAGGAACTCGAATTCTGACCCGTAGATACGTATTTTCGTTACTCGCTCCATTATTAATTGAAAAAGGTCATAGGGGGGTTTCTGAAGAAAAAGCAGCCCTAATAAAATTGGTGAATTTTGAATGGTTTGTCCTTGTTATTGCAATAAATTTAGTGCCCTGATTATATCAGTTAATATTTTGATTTATTAATTATTATTAACATTTAACATATATTAGATGTTTTATATTCATATTGATTTATTCGCGTTTTCTCACAACTATTCGTCCATGTTTAGTCACTCTACCGCAAAGTTCTTGGACTTTAAGTTCGAAACGTTTACACTACAGATGTCAAATGGAAAGTATTTGAATGGAATTTCTGCTGGGTCATTTCAAAGGAATGTTTCTCGTGATGTACATTGGAGAATGATAATTTAATCATGCAGTTAAAGTAACACTCGTACTGGGTAATCAGTTAACAGAAATGAATAGAGTAAACATTTACATAATGGAAAATGATTCGGAGTTTTTTCATTTCAGTGGCATTGTGGTTTTGAGAGTTTTGTGTATCGAATGAAAAAAAATCGATTTGTAGGAGATATTTAGGCGGTAAATTCGAAAAAACTATTTTCTTTTTACAAACTTGTATACTTACAAGAATATTCTGAGTAAAAAGTTTGGATGAACTTAATTCTCGGAAATGTTCCATGTTCTATATCCTACACTACAGGATTACAGTTATTTTCAATTGTCCAGCGTTGGTTTCCGTTTATGCACAGCCTTCTTAGACAATTCACATTGTACTCAATCTTAAACTTCTATTGAAATGACAGCAAACCTTTGACACTGTTTCTTAATATATCCCATTTACAAGAACGTCATTTGTTGGTATTTTCAGTTTGGATTTATTATGTTAAGTATGGAAAAATTGTTGATAACTTGAAAGTGGTGAAAACATTTAATTTTTTTGGATTCATTTATACAATCGCTATGTGACGGTGATATTCATCAAGAGAAACTAATTTAAATGACCATTTCGTATTCGGTGAGATTTTCATCATGACTCAAATATAATCAAGACGAACAAGAAACTTGAAATATCTATATTTATAGAAAACATCAATCTAATCAATCGCAATGTACTTAGGTATCTCTAGTAGTCGTATTATTAGGGAAGAAAGTTAATGTTCTTGATATATTGAGTACTGTTATTCATTCACAAAGCTATAAAATTCGAACGAGTTCGAATACACTGTGCCAGAGTGGTATCAACAATGTTGAAAGAATACGGGGTACCCTTCTCTCTAAGCGTTTCCACCAAGTGGAAAATAACAGGCAAACATCTGTCAGAAAACAACTACTTCCCTGGCTAATACCACGACGGACATTGAACTACAACTGACAGATATTTGTGCAACGTTCTTCAAAGAAGACCCAATTGCAAGTGCTTGTCTCGTAATTAAACAAAAAATTATCCTTCATTTGGGTGGAAATGACAACCTGCAGACATGCATGTTTCGAGATTTATTGCCTCTCATCAGTGACAGGGTAGGTCGGACAACATTATAATTGTCATTCCCAGCCAAATGAAGGATAATTTACTGTTCAATTACGAGACAAGCACTTGCAATTGGGTCTTCTTTGAAGAACGTTGCACAAATATCTGTCAGTTGTAATTCAATGTCCGTCGTGGTATTAGCCAGGGAAGTAGTTGTTTTCTGACAGATGTTTGCCTGTTATGTTCCACTTGGTGGAAACGCTTAGAGAGAAGGGTACCCCGTATTCTTTCAACACAAAGCTATAGTAAAAACAAAATAGGGCCATGGACTGATCCTTGAGGTACTCCGCCATGTATATTTTCGATACATATTGAAGTTTATTTTAATAATTGCGTTTGATTTGCCGTTACCACCTCACCCCCGTTTTGGTTATTACATTTTTCCTTTTCGTCATCAGGTTGCACCCAATAAGAGCAACCCTCAGAAGTATTTGGGAAACTTGTATGAGCTGGGGATAACGCTTATTTCATAATCCAAACTGTTGGATACTCCATATATCTATCGTAGGAGCATAAAAATTATTCAGTCGATGTTTGACGAGTTCTTCAATGGTCAGTAACTTCATTTTAACGAACGATAAAACAGTTACTGTTTGAAACATTATGTGTATATTTCGTTGTCAGTGTACTGACAGATATAAAATGTTGCGTTTTCAGTTGATGATCTATTTATTTTGTGGAAATTTATGATAAATGTAGGAAAGAGAAGATAGTAATCTCTTTTTTTTAATTTCCACTACGATTTTTTATTTTTACGACCGCTTTCGGTTTGTTACTTGATAATGGTTTAACAAATCGAAACCGGACGTAAAAATAAAAATCGTAGTGGAAATTACACAAAAGTGATCACTATCTTCTCTATCCTATATTCCTTGAAGATTTTCAAATAACTACACTTCGCGTAACGTAAAAATAGAAAAATTGATCAGCTTTTGATTGCCTCCTCTACACAGACATCTCACTTGACGCCACTGTGCTATTTATTCATTGTCCTCCTTGGTCATTGACTTTAATGAATTTTAAGTGAAGTCAATTGTACTTAATTCCAATACAGCTTACGGGTTCGTCTTCATCACAAATATATTATGGATACTACCGACTGGCAGGTGAAGCAATGGTTGTTTATTGGTAACTGAATATCTGTTATTAAAAGTGATCAAATTTCAAGTTCATATTTCCTCTCTTCCACGTATCTACTAGGTGAACCAAAAAAGTAGATGAACATCTAACGAATTCGGATAAAGCTTCATAATAATTTTAAATCTATTTTTTACTGGTCCTTCTAGTGTAAAGAGCCGGAGATACATTATTCAAATTCCATGAAAAAAATGTTCATTGTAATGTTGTTTCATATGACACAAAATGACAAAATTTGAACGGTTGTTAGAACTTTCAAAAAATTCACAATAAGTTTTAATATTAGGAAACTTTTTCCGGGGGAAAGTTGGGAAATTTTTGAGAATGTTTAAGGATGTACCCAACTTCTTTGTCAACTAGATAAACTTCTTGTAATTCCTAATAGCCCCTCAACCGAAACAAAAATAATCCTGCAACTACTTGTAGTAAGAATGGTTATGATGCACATTAGCCAATTGCAATGAACTTGTTTTTAAGATTATATACAGTGTTTTTAAACTGACATTGAATTAGAAAGAATGCCTACAGGTCGAATACTATTATCCAACACCAACTCATACTGCTTTTGATTACAACCTTCTTCAGATTGACTGCTGAAAAATTATTGAACGAAACCTCTTCCAATATCCATAAAGATCGCGCGGGCTCCTTTGCAGCTCGAGAATAAGTAACGAGCAGGACACCCTGTAGAGTTCGGTCTCCATTCGCCATCTCCGACTTTCGACACAAACAACATTCTACGAGAGAGCCACCAAGAAAAATGAGCGGCGAATGTTGTTACGCCGAGAAAATGTCGGTAATGAATAGCCGTTAACTGACACACACGGATTATTACCTACGGCGAGATGCAATATAAAGTACACGGGAAAACGTGCTGAGCATCGCAAATGGCCTAACAAGTGACTAATAAATACAGAAACTCTAGTCATTTGTTTTCAGCGTAGTCTCGAATAAAGGAATTCAGTGTAGCGGTACTCTTGTAAATACGGGCCGTGTACAAATTAATTTGAATGTCAGTCAAGAGATGTATGCAACAGAAAATAATTTATAAAAAGGCGGCTATTCAGATGATGATTCTGGCAGCGCCACACCATTCATCATTAAGTGATCCATTGTATCCTCCTGGTTCTTGACTAAGTGATACGTATAAAAAAAATTTAAGAAATCGTTGTCACATCTCCTGCTGATTCTGCCAACCTAGATTAATACTCTTGATAGCATATGCTCTTCATTCATGTTCTTGGGCGAAAGTTGAATTTAGCTTCATATTAATATATTGAAACAACTGCTTCATTAAATCTTACAACTCGGACTTCCCTTTACATTTCTATACCCCTCAATTGTGAGCCACAGTTTTGAATGCCTGCTATGCCACGAATTCCCCTTTGCATAGAGCTAACGTGTCATTTCGATTACTTAGTGGGAATAAAATGTTTCTAAGGTTCTCGACATTAAAAAAACATTAATTTTCGCGAAGTATTTGACATAGAAAAAGTTGTCGAGAACTGGAGATCAAAGTCTATGACAATTTGAGAACGATTTCTCCACAAAAATTCGAACAAATAATATAGAACTAGATTATTCCACCCTGTATACTCGACCGTCATCAAAAACTCCTACCATTTCGTTTTCCCCTCTTGTTATTATCTTATTCCAAGGCCTTTACAGTTTTCCTTAACTGTTTCAGATAACAAAATGCACTTTCCACAAATACGGTCCTTCAGGTTCCATCCAGTACCATGATGCAATGTGTGTGATGGCCCTGAACATCATCAACGACAAAATCTACACGGGCTTATGGTTCTGGTTCGTTTTCCTCCTCGTGTGTTCCATATTAGGTATCGTCTGGAGAATCCTGACCATTTTGTTGCACGCCAAGAGCAAAGCCTTCAATAGGTTAGTATGATGTGAGACTTATACAGAGTGTCCCAAACTTATTTAGCCAGGTTCTAGTTCCTTAACTAGCCGAGATATTTAGTTGGAATAAAATGTATAATTTTCAGCAGTAAAATTACAGCACAATTTCATTTTATTACGAACGCTACCTTTAAAAATTCATTCCTGCTATAAAATTTCAAATAGCACCCTGTATATTTTTTAACATATTGTTATAGAATGTCTAATTCTAAATTTACCAGTAATTTCCGAGTCAAAATTAGTTCATATAAAGGTGAAAAAATTTATTTTTAAAATTTTAAATTTAGTTACCAATGAAAATTTTGTTTAATTGAAAATCGTAGATAAAGTCAATAAGATCTTGTAAGATAGCGAATTTTTTATGAAAATACCAAGTTTAAACTGCTGAAGAATACGTTCAATGATTACTAGGAATGTTTGAAAAAATAGAAGAAGAGCTAGAGAGTTGTTTCGGATACGGAATCCTGACAAGATTTGAAGCTTGCGTTACTGCTGAAGACCTACATTCCGAACCTTGAAATGGGGTGAAATCGTTACTTTTGTGTTTTTTTAGCCGATTTTCAACTTGTCCAAATCTTCATGGGTAACTAGATTTAAAACTTAAATATCAATTTTTTCAGATATTTATTTACGATTTTGAATCGAAAATTTGGAATAGGACATGTTAATATGTAAAAAATGTACAGGGTGTTATTTAAAATTTCACAGGAGGAGTGAATTTTTAGGGGTAGCTGTTCGTACTAAAATTAAAATGATGAAAATCATAGATTTTGTTCCAACTGAATATCTTGGCTAGTTTAGGAACTAGAACCTGGCTAAATTAGTCAGATCCTGTATAATGTATACGGTGATTCAGAATACGGCATATATCCTATATTTCCAATTGTTCAATAGGTTTGTGTTTTCCAACTCTTGCCCGGGTCGCCTAAATCCGTGGAATTCCCTAGAGGTTTCTTACCAAAGTAACTTCACCGACTGGCTGTTTCTGGTATATTTGTCAAAGAACGTCGACCCGATGGTATTTGGGGAGATTTTACAGGGCATTGCGGTGGATATGCAATCTAAAGGTGACAAGGAATTATTGATCGACACCACGGATGCCGGGAGTATTTTGTGAATTCAAGACTGATGAATGATGAATTTCGGTATATCATGATCGAATAAATGGGGTCGTTTCGCGAAAACAGTCCAATTTTCCACTCTCGGATTGGTTTAAATCGATTATAAAATAAAAATTTCAATCCCATTCATCAGATATTTTGTATTGTTCTTTTCTAAAAGTGATAAAACGTGAAAATGCTAAGGGAAACACTAAATGGATATTGAATATCCATTCATAACGAAAGTATATTGAAGATTGTTTGGATCATTTTGAATCAAATTTTTTTTGTTAACTCTCATGTAATAATTCGTTATTGCCTGATCCTAATTAGGATAATGAATAGGTTTTATTCATAATCAAATTATGTATTAATTTAGAAATGTGATATGTAAGATTAGTAAAATTATGATTTGATACAAAAATATGCTGTTTAATTTGTACTTCAATTTCATCTCGAAAAAATCCTCCTAGTTCAATATTTTGTCATTGAGCCGGTTCCTGAAATCACATTTTGAAAGGTAAGACCATCCCCTCAGTTGATGTGCACAAGTCTAACGGAGGCTATCTGATGATCGCTCCTTAGAGTCGATTGAAGAAAAAAAAAATCATTGATGACCACTGTTCTACTCGCAATACTATAGATGCCTCATTATTGTCATTTTTCTTCATGTTCGGTTTCCCACAAAAAAAAGTCCTGTAGTTCAAAGAACATCGTGAAAACCAATAAAAAAAGGTTGGGAATGAAGAGTTATCTTGAAACAATGATGGAAATGAAATTTCTTCGCACTGCTTTGACAAAACGAGCGTTTTTCGTCCCTTTCGAGGTTTTGACTGTCCCTTGCTTATGTTCCTAGCTTCAACATATTTTGATGTGGTCTCTGATTTTCTACTTTGGTACTATCGATAATATAGTGCCTGCTTAACGACGGCAGCTTGACGTGTTTCATATACAGTATGCACTCCGCATCAAAAGGAGTGGTAATATTTATTTATGAATGTAGGAAATAGCCACCTCTGGATGTAAAATGTTAAACAGCCAGAATACCTTCGAAACCGAAGCTGGTGGTTTCAAATGAAATTTCAGCATGACTTATTAATGAAAAATTGCAAAAATAAATGACGCATGTAGAATCCAACAATGCACCATGAAAGTTGAAGTAACTGTTCAATGGTATGCGAGCACTCGTACAAAATCTGGAGTGATAACCAGCAACTTGTAACTTTGTGTACTGTTTAAGTGTGCCAAATCTGACAAGATGTCGCAGAGAAAGTGGTAAGTTTTCCTTTGTCGCCAAATCGACATCTTTGGAGCGTCGGACTCGTGAAGATCTTTATTATTTTTGTCGGACAATGGAGCCATTGAGAATCTCATTAAATTATTGTATTCTCCTAGAAAAATCAGACAAAAACGTTTGGTACTTCTAGGTTGTACCACACTCTAAACTTCGATATCACTACTTAGGTTAGCGACAGACAACAATCTGATTTTTCTAGGAAAATACAAAAATTTAATGAGATTTTCAATGGCACCATCGTCTGACAAAATTAATAAGGATCTTTAGCAGTCCGACGCTCCAAAGATGTCGATTTGGCGACAAAGGAAAACTCACCATTTTCGATGTTTTCTTTCTGCGACATCTTGTCAGACTCGTCACATTTAAACATTATACAAAATTACAACTTGCTGGATATCACTTCCGATTTTGTACGAGGGCTCGCGTACTACATCTGTTGATGACGAATGATCACAAGTCAATATTCGTGGTGGGTTAACACTAACATATTGAACGGTATCGATTTACGATAAGAGTAAAAAACAATTACTGTACAGCTTATTGCAAAATCGAACAGTCAATCGATCAACTTACGAATGTTTCTGACGGATGACATGCACACAAAGGTTAAGCTAAGTTTTCATGCATCCGAATTTTCGGTTTTTCGTAGGAAATTTGAAAGGAATGTCACTTTTTCGTACGAATGATATTTTGAGCGGTTTTCATTTGTGCGAAATGCCTTCACGGAATAAATGAAATATTCAACGTCAACCCCCTACTTTACCGTCCATTTTCTCAAATAAATTCCTCAGCTCGTTAATTGAGCTGCGCTAATTGCAATGTAATTTTCGTAGTGTGAAAATAGGTCTCAACCAAAAATGTTTGGGAGCTCTTTTTCTTATTTTCTTCAATTCAAAATTCCAAATACGTTAACAAAATCAGTAAAATATAAAATATTACGGCTTTTCTTATCCTTATATTATTAATCATGAGATTGCTGTCCATATTTAACATTAAAATTTATAATATGCCTGATGGAAACAAACATACCCATATTACCGCACTGATCATTGTTTACCTTTAAAATTTCGGACAAGTTGACTTTATTTCAATTTCTTGAATTTATTCGTACCATCAGTTAAAATTTGCCGCCACGAAATATATTTGAACAGCTTTTGACAGATTTCGTACGAAAAACGAATAATTCGTGTACATGAAAACTTACCTTTCTTCGTTGAACACGACAAGACAAATAGAAAAAGTGTACAACGACCTAACGACCATAACTTAGGTACTGTCTTCTATTCTGCACTCGGCGATCGTAACATGTCAGAGCATTTTACGGGAGCAAATTAGTGCGAAACCAGGACTGTGTCATGATGCAGTGGCGTTTCTATATTAAAGTGATCTCAAAAATAGGCGCGATTTGTGGTGGGTCAGAATCCATTATTTCTGGCCCAAATAACAACTTCTTATCATTGGAAGTCATTGTCGGGTCATCAGGGGAGTGCGGTCGGATTTTAAATAATTTGAAGAGATCTGAAAAATAGGATTCGAGTTGGCGCGATTTGTGGTGGGTCAGAATACATTCATTCTAGCCCAAATAACAACTTCTTGTCATCGGAGGTCATTGTCGTGTCATCAGGGGAGAGCGATCAGATTTTAAATATTTTGAAGTGATCTGGCCCAGATAACAAGGCCTTATCATCCGAGGTCATTGTCGGGTCATTAAGGAGAGTGCGGTCGGATTTTAAATGTTTCGAAGCGATCTAAAAAATAGGATTCGAGTTGGCCCGATTGGTATTGGATCAGAATACATTGATTATGGCCCAAAAAACAACTTCTCATCATCCGATGTCATTGTCGGGTCATCAGGGGAGTGCGGTCGGATTTAAAATATTTTGAAGTGATCTAAAGAATAGGATTCGTGTTGGCGCAATTTGTGGTGGGTCAGAATACATTCATTCTGGCACAAATAACAACTTCTCATCATCGGAGGTCATTGTTGTGTCATCAGGGAAGTGCGGTCGGATTTTAAATAATTTGAAGTGATCTGAAAAATAGGATTCGAGTTGGCGCAATTTGTGGTGGGTCAGAATACATTCATTCTGGCACAAATAACAACTTCTCATCATCGGAGGTGATTGTTGTGTCATCAGGGAAGTGCGGTCGGATTTTAAATAATTTGAAGTGATCTGAAAAATAGGATTCGAGTTGGCGCGATTTGTGGTGGGTCAGAATACATTCATTCTAGCCCAAATAACAACTTCTTGTCATCGGAGGTCATTGTCGGGTCATCATGGGAGTGCGGTCAGATTTTAAATATTTTGATGTGATCTAAAAAATAGGTTTCGGTTTGGCGCGCTTTTTAGTGGATCAAAATACATTCATTCTGGCCCAGATAACAAGGCCTTATCATCGGAGGTCATTGTCGGGTCATTAGGAGAGTGCGGTCGGATTTTAAATGTTTTGAAGTGATCTAAAAAATAGGATTCGAGTTGGCGCGATTTGTGGTGGGTCAGAATACATTCATTCTAGCCCAAATAACAACTTCTTGTCATCGGAGGTCATTGTCGGGTCATCATGGGAGTGCGGTCAGATTTTAAATATTTTGATGTGATCTAAAAAATAGGATTCGGTTTGGCGCGCTTTTTAGTGGATCAAAATACATTCATTCTGGCCCAGATAACAAGGCCTTATCATCGGAGGTCATTGTCGGGTCATTAGGAGAGTGCGGTCGGATTTTAAATGTTTTGAAGTGATCTAAAAAATAGGATTCGAGTTGGCCCGATTGGTATTGGGTCAAAATACATTGATTATGACCCAAAAAACAACTTATCATCATCGGAGGTCATTGTCGGGTCATCAGGGGAGTGCGGTCGAATTTTAAATATTTTGAAGTGATCTAAAGAATAGGATTCGAGTTGGCGCGATTTGTGGTGGGTCAGAATACATTCATTCTGGCCCAAATAACAACTTCTCATCATTGGAGGTCATTGTCGGGTCATCCAGGGGAGTGCGGTTGGATTTATATATTTTGAATTGAACTAAAAAATAGGATTCAAGTTGGCGCGATTTGTTGTTGGTATTTTTCAGGTGGTGTCGCACAAGACATACCAGTACTCCAACTGATTTCTGTTAAGTGGTGCATATGATTGCATCAGATCACATAAATTTACTCAGCGCATTGAAAATGAGGCAAATATTTGAATCGGTGAATTATTTGGGTAGGATCGATTCTTTCTTTTCTCGTCGAACTCAATGCAAACTTCGATCGTCGAAGTCATATGACTCACATCTACGATGAATACGTTAATAGCTTCTAATTGAATATTTTCAGAAGAGTTTTTGCAGATTTCATTGATTATTTGCTAACATAAATAGTTCTGATCCTCATACCTAACGCATAACGCGGAGATACGAGTACGGTATAGACGAAACACTTGTGTTGCCCTATATTCCAGGGGATAACTGGTCGTTTGAATAGAATGAGAAGTGTCCAATTTACTGTTACTACTTTTTTCCATCAGCAGGTAGAAGCAAGCCAGTAAGTCAAGCAAACACTGAAATTTATATAGACTCTCATCTATTGGACTTCACAACTATTTCAAATTGCACTATGGTAACCATAATTTACTGGGTGATATATATCTGCATATCGGAAGCACACTGTCCTAAGTCCATTTCAGGTAATTTTTACTTACATTTAATTTTACTCGCAGTTATTCGATTCACATTTAGAAGTAAGTATCAAACTATGTCGACATTAAAGAAATAGAGACAAACGTGAAAATATTCTCAAGTCCTTCTAAAGGTCACATTGTAATAATTATCATTATTGATATTTGGTTCTTCTAGAGAAACAACAAAATAGACTTAGGACAGTGTGCTTCCCGTATACAGATATGTAAACATTTTTTTCTGGAGATGAAGTTATATATGAATGAGCAAATACAATAAAACATAAATGCTCTTGAAAAAAAATCGCCACCAAGATAGTAAGTAGCCTCACTGTCATTCCTAATCAATCTAATCTTAAACGAGGGGATTATCTTTTCTCAGTACAAGATTGCAATAATTATGAAACCTATCGTATAAAAAGGATTAATAAAAAAGAACGGCAAATTATCCGGTTATATGTTTGATAAGCATCTTTGCCAAACGTTTTGAAAAATTCAAGGAGAGTAATTTCTACTGAGCTACAAGTTATTATCTGAAAATAATTTCAACTCTCAGTGAAATAGGTCAACTGAAGATGATATATTTGAGTGAAACTATTTTGGACTCTCATTGCCTGAATAAGAGAGAAACCAATTCTTTATGGTCACGATTGTTCCTGGGATTATATGCAGATAGTGGATAGTATCACCATTATACTTTTTATCATTAATCAATTAATTAAATTCAATTTTAATATTAATCCAAAACGAAAAAGCTTTGTCAATAAGTTTTTTATAACTTCCGACAATAAAGTATAATTTGACTTTGAGTCCTATAAAACGGAAAATTGAGGCAATATCCATCAGACAATAACTATTTTCCCTTACGAACACTGAATTACATCTGACTCCTATTCATTTCCTGTTACCCAGCGAGAAATGTCAACAATAAAATAATAGGTCTTTTCAAAATTTGAAGCAGTGAGATTTTTCTGCTGTTTCTTCGCTCTACAATAATTCAGCTCTGCTTTAAATCAAACATCTGAACTGAATGAATGACATAATATGAATAGTTGCGTCCATTCAATCACAATTAATTCACACAGATGACTAACAAAAACATTACATATCCATTTTCTATTTATTATATATAATGGAGCAATTTTTATTAAAGCCGGTCAGTTGATAGTGAAAACCGCATCAAACAGGTGAGTTCATCCGTCATATAATTATTGGGAAAACAAGGTAATCACTTCCTGGCAGTAGCTTCATTATGAACAACTCAACCGCATTGAAAAATTGAATTCATAGCACTATTCCAACGTGAGTACCTACTAGATTTCGATTTTCCTGATGACCACCACATAGGGGGTGAAAGGATCTTACGAAAAATTAAATTGTTGGATGTTGCCGTTACTAAGTGCATGGTAGGAGATTATCATGAATTAATCAAACTTTCTGTTTTTGCACCGTTTATACTTGTAACACCAATGTTACTACAGTTTCGTCCTATATAAATGAATAACCTTGAACCTACCTTAGTGTAATTAACGACTAAATGCCCTCTTTCATAAACTCATAACAAAATTAATAACCTATTATTAACTATAATTTTTTGTGAACTGATTTAGAATACTAGTTCACTAATAGAATGTTGATTTTTTGCATTTCCTAGAATAATAGTCAGTTGAGATGTCGATACGTCATCGAAATTTATATTTGCGATGTGGTTTGGAATCAGCTTATCAAGACACATTTGAAAGTAGCTTGAGTTCTTCTACCGTTCTTGAGTTGAAAAGGGTCTAAAGTTGAGAGAGGTCATTTATCGTTTTTTTTTCATTCTATGCGTATATGCAATTTCAAGTGATATTTATGATTTTGTATATTTTATTATTTATAGGGGTCTACCCCTTAGGAATTTTTTCGAGTAATTTTTTGTTCCATCGATCGATTTGAAATTCACAAGAATATACTAATTTCATCATTTTGAACCGATTGGTGTTCGCATAATTGCTTTATCATCAACCTTTCTCGATTTGAAAAGTTCATTTGAAGTTGAGAGGGGTTATTTCTCTCGAGAAAACTTTTTTCCGTAATTTTTCTGAAAAATTTTGTGAAAATCAACTTTATGCACGCATATTATGCGCATATGCAATTTGAAGTAATACTGATGAATTTGCATTTTTTTTATGATTTTTATGGGTCTACCTACCCCTTAGGAATTTTTTCGAGTAATTTTTTGTTCCATCGATCGATTTGAAAGTCACAAGAATAAACTAATTTCATCATTTTGAACCCATTCGTGTTCGCAGAATTGCTTTATCATCAACCTTTCTCGAGTTGAAAAGTTCATTTGAAGTTGAGAGGGGTTATTTCTCTCAAAACATTTTTTTTCCGTAATTTTTCCAATAATTTTTGTGATAATCAACTTTTTTTATGCACACATTGCGCATATGCAATTTCAAGTGATATTGATGATTTTGTATTTTTTTATTATTTATAGGGGTCTACCCCTTAGGAATTTTTTCGAGTAATTTTTTGTTTCATAGATCGATTTGAAATTCATAAGAGTATACTAATTTCATCATTCTGAACCGATTGGTGTTCGCATAATTGCTTTATCATCAACCGTTCTCGAGTTGAAAAGTTTATCTGAAGTTGAGAGGGGTTATTTCTCTCGAGAAAACTTTTTTTCGTAATTTTTCTGATAAATTTTGTGAAAATCAACTTTATGCACGCATATTATGCGCATATGCAATTTGAAGTAATACTGATGATTTTGTATTTTTTTATGATTTTTATGGGTCTACCTACCCCTTAGGAATTTTTTGGAGTAATTTTTTGTTCCATCCATCGATTTGAAATTCACAAGAATAAACTAATTTCATCATTTTGAACCCATTCGTGTTCGCAGAATTGCTTTATCATCAACCTTTCTCGAGTTGAAAAGTTCATTTGAAGTTGAGAGGGGTTATTTCTCTCAAAACATTTTTTTCCCGTAATTTTTCCAATAATTTTTGTTAAAATCAACTTTTTTTATGCACACATATGAGCATATGCAATTTCAAGTGATACTGATGATTTTGTAATTTTTATGATTTTTAGGGGTCTACCCCTCAGGAATTTTTTCGAGTAATTTCTTGTTTCATCGATCGATTTGAAATTCACAAGAATATACTAATTTCATCATTTTGAACCCATTGGTGTTCGCAGAATTACTTTATCATCAACCTTTCTCGATTTGAAAAGTTCATCTGAAGTTGAGAGGGGTTATTTCTCTCAAAACATTTTTTTTGTATTTTTTATGATTTTTAGGAAATTTTTCCAGTAATTTTCTGTTCCATCAATCGATTTGAAATTTATGAGAATATACTAATTTCATCATCCTGAACCGATTGGCGTTCGCAGATTACTCTATCTTTAACCGTTCTTGAGTTGAAAAGTTCATTTGAAGTTGAGAGGGCTTATTTCTCTCGAAACGTTTTTTTATATTTTTTATCCATTTTCCTGAAATCTTTTCTGATTTAGCACACCGAATTTATTATTAATTCAATTTTCCGTCGATCTTGAGAGCCATGTTGATACGTATCCCTTCTATGGGTCCTGCATCAGCACCTTTTGTTCAGTCACTTTAAACCTCTAGCTGATTGCCCCCCTTTAGGAGCGTTTTGAATCCGCCCCTGTAAATTCAAACGTAAAGTTTCTGGAAGTTTAGCAGGAATGAACTTTATAAGAAAAAATAAGTACTCATTAATAAACAATTTGAATAAAATTCCATCCAAATCGGTAGGTGAAAACTATCATCATAAACAAACGTTCTCAAGTATGAAAACCGAATTCCAATGGTAACAAGGGTTATGAGATTTCGGCTATTCCTACAAATGAAAACAGATAGTATAGCTGGTTTTCAGAACTGCAATTGAATGGTAGAATTAAAATATATTATCGTCGATAAACGTTTAGGTATAAACCCATGTTTTATATAACCATAATTTTGTCCGAGTTTTAGGAACTCCCACAGAAATTTCCCACTTTACATCATTTACTGGGTCATCAACTCATCGGAAAGTGGTTCAGATGATCAATAAAAATAATTGAAGTATAATAACTTACTCGACAATTCAAAAGAGAATAAAAAACTTTGTGATCGAATTTTGGAAAGAGATCCCTAATTCAATAGGCATTCCAAATAGTTGCCATCGTATTGCAAACATTTGATTGTCCTTCACAAAAGCCAACGGTTTACTGCTACCTAAATTTGAAAAAATGTAATAAAGCTCTCATTATTTTTTTCATGTCCTTCGAAGTCACTTGGTACTTGAACACGTTGTCTTTGATGAAACCCTATAGAAAGAAGTCTATCTGGAAAACGATGTTGCCAAAGATATGGTTCTTGATTACCCAACTATTTTTGACTAGCAGTACCAGATTCTTCTAGTTAACTAAGCTGATCTTCTAAGGATTACAAGTTTGATATATTGGTAGTCATATCATCGCTGTCCAACTTGTTGCAAATGTAAAACTTTTTCTATATCAGATGTTAACTTTCATCTGGCTGTTGTACGAATACTTTATGCAGTTCATTCCAAATTAGTAGCTTTTGCCGTTTCACAGCACATAAGATGTTGTAACACTTTCTTTCAACTGAAGTAACAATGTACTTTTGACTTTTGCATCTGATATGCTCCATTTCATAATTTTTTTCATATGCTCATCGTCTTCTTTCTTCTGTATAGCCTTCACCTCAAGGATATCTGCAAATCTTATTATTACTTTCATTTGGAACTTGAATGAATGAGTACCTAATGAAGTCAGGAATAAATCAGGAAAAGGATACACTCTTATTAACTTACAGACAGACTGAAAATATAAAAACTATGCCAATTTCACCGTTTGTTTCTCCACTAAAATCCAGTTGTTGATCTTTACAGAGTTTCTCAGAGGGCAACACGGGAATGTTTGAAAGCAACCTGGTCTAAAGACACGCAAGTTAACAGAAATAGGAGAAGAGATGATACATTTGTAAGAAATAACTCCTGACTCATAGTATCACAAATCACCCCACTAAAAAAACTGTACTGATTAGCAAATGGTACACGGTGGTAAAGGGGCAATTCCTCCAGAGTAAACATAACAGACGCCAACTTTAAGCAAGATAATGTTAAATTAGTATTAGTACGTATTCGATTGTGCATAATTCCCGTATCTCTTGACGTAGTATTTCTTGTACTGAAATTTGGACTATGAGCCTTCAACAATAACAAATTGTAATGTCATGAAATATCAATTAATGTTCACTTATTAATAATGACGTCTCCTTCCATTTCAGTTGATACCATTCGATTGTCATGAGTTTGGCAAAAACCTTCGGCACTCTCAAATCAAACTTCAAGTTAACACCTCAAAAGTATATCATTGACAACTGGGTGTTCAGATTGAACTACAAAGCGACGGTTTTATTCTTTTTAGTCGGTTCGATCTTGGTTACTTCGAGACAGTATATCGGGGAACATATTAAATGTATAGCTGATAAGGGAGTGTCACAAAATGTTATGAACACTTTTTGTTTCTTCACAACTACTTTTACTGTGGTGAGTACATGTTTCAGAAAGAACCAACGTGCTATTTCGATTAACATTCTTTTACTTATTACTTGTTATTTATTTCTCTAAACTAGCAGTTTTCGTTACAATCGGAACAGAAAAAAATATTACTTTAACGCATCAACTTGTCGAATTGAATAATCACACATTTCCAGATCAAACATCTAGATCCAGATTTACTAGATTCTGGTTATCTGGCCCATCCTGGAATAGGTCCTTATGGAATAAACTCATCAGAACCAATAAAGAGACATGCTTACTACCAATGGGTTCCTTTCGTTCTCTTTCTCCAAGGGATAATGTTTTGTTTGACCCATCTGTTATGGAAAAAAATGGAGGGTAAAATAATTAATTTCCATATATGCACTATTAAGAGGGAATTGGTTCATCGGATAAATAGCCTAGACTTTGAGACACTCTCCTAAGTTTTAAAATTGTATTCACACTGATGGTTCCAAATATTCACGTAAGTAACTTATAGTTTTACCAAATATGATTCCAGCTGTATATTTCAAGTAGAAAAACCAGCATATTTTTACTTACTTGAATTTTTGATACCTTATTTTTCATGCATATCTGTTTCGAACCATTTATCACGTTTTTGTTCCAGTGCATTACTTCCGACTTTTCAAAATTTAACAAAGCATTTTGGCTTGCACTGTAAATTCATTGATTTTTCAGGAGGTAGACTGAGGTATTTAGTGGATGGGCTGAAATTTGCAGCATTTTCATTAACAGATAAAGAACTTGAAATTAAGACAGAAAAAGGTACGAAGAAAAAAACGGATGAAAAGCAGGGTAAGAAGAAAGTCATTCCTACTAAAGCAGACCGGTGAGTAATTGATATCCATCGAAACATTTGGAAAATATAAATTGAATTTGAAGGACTCACTAATGCATTCAAAGTATAAATTCGTTCAGGCTGGTTTTATACATGGCGTTTTGTTTCTTGCATACCGGAACTTGAAATTTAACGCATCTCGAGTCGGTTTGCCTTATTTTTCCACTGTGTAGAAACCTGTGGTTTCATTTTATTGATACTCTCCTGAAGTTTTTCGAAATTTGAACCCTGTATAACATATGTATAGGTACTGAAATCTGGGACCATAGAAGAAAATCAGTCGATTCATTAGGAATTCACCAAATTAGACTGATTCATATCGAAAATGTTTCAGAGAGAAAAAAGTTCAACAAATCCGAAATCTATTCATTCAAGGAATATACGTAAATGAAAATTGGTCGAGAAAGCTTATCATATGTGAAGTATTCAACTTCCTTCACGTCATCTTACAAATTCACATAACCGATACGTTTTTGGGTGGAAGCTTTATCAGTCTGGGGTCACACATTTGGTCAGAAGGGTTTGAGTCCAACGTTGATATACTGGATGAAGTTTTTCCAAAGGTAAGGTGGTCATTATGAATATCAGTATTATTTGCAGTAACAATCTGATTTATTTATCTACAGAAATAAATCAATTATACTAAAACAACTGACAGCAGGTAAAAGTTTCCCAACTTTCCATTACACATAATTTTGTAAGTAATATAACGAGTGAGAAATGATTTACTGCAAAACAACCATTTTATTGAGAAGCTTGAGATAAAAACTACAAAGATTAATAAAAATTAATGAAACACTACGAAATCGACAACACCTGGTTGCATGAAAAGTTATTAAGTGACCCAACAACAATGCTTAGCGGAAGAATAGAGGAAGGCTATTATATTATTTGTCGTGGAGTAGCAATATTGAAATTGAATCTATGGAGGCGTTGTACGAATGTGTACTGAATGAATATGTCATATTATTATATTAAGGTCCTTGAATTTGAAATATATCTCTGTTATCCAGATAACGAAATGCACCTTCCACAAATATGGTCCAACTGGTTCAATCCAACACTTTGATGCAATGTGCGTTATGGCCCTCAACATCGTCAACGAGAAAATCTACACCGGCTTATGGTTTTGGTTCATCATCCTCCTGATTTGTTCAACATTGGCTATCATTTGGAGGATCCTGACTATTGTTCTATATGCCAGGAGCGAGGCATTCAACAGGTTAGTTTTATTGGAAATTAGCTAGCAATTTTCTATTTAATGTAGTTCACGTTATTAAAACTTGCCATTGATATACGGTATTACCACAATCTCAATATAATTCTATGAATTCGTTCAATAAAAGAATGACGAACCTTTCAACCATAAACCAAAGTGGAAGGAACAATGTACACGTGTCGATTGGTATACTTGAGTTGCACAAGTTAATCTAAATGAAAAATGCTCAAAACCGTTTCTAGGATAGGAAGGGGGAACTAAAATGACATGAAAGAGAACTCACCCCCAATTAACCCCCTAGGCCCCACCCACCCCAGCTGAAATAGTTAAAATAGCAAACTTCTACTTGTGATAATAAATCATTGAAAAGCCCAGAAGTAATCGAAGCCATTTCCGACGAGACAATTTTTTTATTTATTGGCTACAGATGAAATGTATAAATATTGAGTAGTTTACTTCTATCATCCATACTTTCAGAAAAGTGATGCAATTTTCTTCCAACAGGTTCGTGTTTTCCAGTTCCTGCCCGGGTCGCTTGAATCCTTGGAAGACCCTCTCACTCTCCAACCTTGGTAGCTATACCAACTGGTTGTTTTTGGTTTATCTATCGAAGAACATCGACCCTATGGTGTTCAGGGAAATTTTCCAAGGCATAGCTGAGGACATGCAAGCGAAGACCGACAAGAAGTATTTGCTCGACGAGGTAGACAGTGATACTCTACCTGGAATTCAGGACTAAATTAAAATGTATACATATTCATGCGAATAAAATTATTTTATAGAAACAGCTTGATGTACGTGATGTCGTTTTATTTTGTTTGATTCAAAGTTCATGTGTATAAATCTATTCAGTAGTTATGTCCAATCCGCGTCAAACTTGAACTTGGTTCAATTATAGTTTGGGGGTTTATGTCCTCAGTGACCCCTCACCCTAGGACTGCGCCTGGTCAGGAAAGGCCTTCCTCAGAGGGAAAGTACTATCTCCACTACTGTGGAACTTCACAGTAGACAGCCTCCTTGCAGACCCAATCAGAGGAGGGTTTATGCCAAGGGTTCCGCTGACGATATCCCCATAATGGTGAACGGAAGTGAGGGATTCTCAAGGTCAACCCCCAGAAAAATTAACCTAGAGACCAACAAAGCACTCAAAATCTTTGGTGAAAGACTACAGATGTCAGGAGAGTCGAGAAGACCAGGTGTTTTCTTTGGCAAAATATGGAGGCAGACCCACACAATTCTTTTGGCCATACACACCTAAAGTGAGGTCCTCGATAACAGGGCATAGAGAGGCTAGCAATGTCCAGCATGTCGAAGATGAACCTGAAGGTGATTCTGAACCCCCCTCATCTGCAGTTCCAAAATGCATCGGAAGTGAGGTTAGAAGCATTCAGACAAAAGTGCATGGGCCATTGGAGGGGCCAAAACTTAGGCAACTTCACCGTAATGGAGGTCAAAAGAATCGACACATTTTAGATGCCTTCGGATAAAATCACTCCAACTTACTCCTTTGATGGAACATTCACCGCCATCATACAAGAAGGGAAAGTTACATCAAAGATTATACCAATGCCGTCAAGAGGGCTGTGTACTAAGACAAGTAATGGGGAAGTAACTGGAATATACTGGGAGAGACTGATGCAGTCCATTAGTCGGTTCTTCCAGCCCCTATATTTGAAGCCGAGGCAAGGGCTATTTCCTTTGGCACGACAGATATTCTAGGAAGGGGTATTAGAAACCAACCCATAGTTATTCTGTCCGACAGTTAAGAAGTACCAAAGGCCCTGAGATCATGAATGTTTTCTTCCAAACTAGTTTGAGAGAGCCACCTGCGCCCTTGGAGCACAGAACAAGATAAAACTTGTCTGGGTGCCAGGTCACAGGGGTTTCCAAAGGAACCAGAGCACAGCTATCGAATACTGTTTGGGGACATCAAACAGGACACGAAGAAATGGGTTTAGAACCACCGTTAATGTTCTTGAGACACTACTTTCGGGAAAATGATGATGATGAAATTGACCGATCTGGACACCGTCTCAAACTAATCCGGATCTCTCTAGGACTCCTGGCTAAGGGACTCGTGAGAAATCTCCAGGAGTTTCATCAGAAGATCCGGAGTACTCACCAGATAGACCTGACAGCGGCAGCGAGGCGAAGGAAGGTTCTCTAACTGCGTTTTGGCCAGAGGCCAGGCTAGCCGATCAATAATATTAATAATAATGTGTGAGCTCGGAAAAATGTAGCTCTTATAATGCCATGCACGGGACCAATGACCGCGTTGGGATTTGACAGAGAAGCGAACGATCTGCCATCACGGGCTCCACGGGCCGTGTTTAAAAATATCATCAATGTTATGTGACTGTCTTACAAGTACAAGAGGAGACTGCTAGTCAGCTATCTGTTTCAAACAATTTTGTAATTTTTAATATATCAAAGGCCCATTCTCCAATCCGAATGATCAATGTTCACAAAATAGAAGAAACAGTCGATAAATGAATGTCTACTAGCATTATCAACTAAATTTAAGATTAATCCTCAAACATCACGATTTTTTAAGAATCCATGTTTATCGCAAAATCACAGTATTATTTTCAGGAACAATTTGATGGTCTTTTTCATTACACCCCTATCCAACCCGAAAAATTTCAATTCCTTAGCTGATGGTAATCAAAAAAGGAAGTGTATGTCGTGGTAGATTAAAGGATCTCATAGCAATTATCCCACATATAATAGATATGGCATATCTTCTTCGTGGCGAATACCACAAATATAAAGGCCGATATTGTTATTGATAACGAACCTGCTATCACAAAATTGACATCATCTCGCCACAGATAACTTCAATAAACCTCACAAAAAACTGTATCTGCATGGTAAGTATGCTGACGTTTGAAATTCATTATATCATCAAAGACATCAAAGATTGATTTTAGACACTGTTCCATGTAAATTTATCAATATGATTATTAGTTCCTTCATTTCAAATTTGAATTTGTATGAGAATGCTTTTCATTACGTGTTTTGTTTTTTAAATTCGATTTTTTTCATTAGAAGCTATCACAGCCTGAGAGTGATTGGATGCATGTACTTCTCAAATCTCATTCTAACGAAAATTGTTTTCAAACATACTGCTGAACAATGTTTCGAATATGTGGGCGTGATTCCTGAAAAACTGAAATTCAGGTGTGAGTGCTACTTCACAAGAACTAAAGAGCTGCCAAGTATTAGAAATATATGAGCTTGGTAATCGTCAACCAAGCCAGTTCTTACATCAGCTCAAGGACCTTGTAGATACGATAGTGCTTTCCTAGAAGAACTCTGACTATAGACAGTCCATCCTTCTGCTGATATAGCTCTGCGGGTTCTTATCTCTCATCATTGTCGGGTAGGTCATACGATATTGAACTTCTGGATCGAGTCCAAATTCTTTACATTCACTCTTACTGAAGTTCTTGCTTTGGCGAAGTCCTTTCTTGCTTTGTTCGCGAGCTAATAATTGGATAATGATTATTGGAAAGGAACCAAGCAACTTGGACCATACTCTATGAAAGGTATCGTAATATTGGATCTTTTCCTCTAATAGGAAATTGCTTTTTCCTTCAAAGTAAGTAGGCGCTTAATAGTTTTAAACATACCAAATGAATTTTATACTGTCGTTTGGACCCTTTATCTCATGTTTTGCAATTTGGCGCTTGGTTCCTTTTCAATAATCATTATCCCATTTAAAGTTGCTGTTTCAGCTCGAGAATTATCTATCAAATACTGAGTTCGTCTCAATATATCAGTCGGTAAAGAAAATAGAAAGGATGTGGAAGGAGGTGTGGAAAGAATGTCAAGAATGGGAGGATGAAATGTGGCTGAGGTATAACGAAAACAAGACCGAATGCATGTTTGTCCCGGCCAGGAAACTGGACAAGGAACCGGTGGTTAGGGTGAGAGAGCAACGGATTGAGTGCGGCGGTAACATCACATACTTGGGCATGATAGTAGACAAGGGTCTACTGTACATTGATCATCTTAAGGAGGTAAGAAGGAGAACGGCTATAGTTGCAGGAAAACTAAGAAGATGGACGGGCCGTGACGTAAGGCTTAGGAGAGGATGTGTCAGACTGATTTTCGAAAGAGTGGTTAAGCCGGCGGTGATGTATGGCGTCCAAGTGTGGGGAGCAAGAGCGAAGGACTCTAGGGTGATCAGACAATTGGGGGCGATACAGAGACCGTTTACGCTATCGGCCAGCGGGGCATATAGAACGGCGCCGTCAGCCGCGTTATGCGTGCTGACTGGGATGGCGCCTCTATACATAGAGGCAGCAACGAGGTATGAAGAATGGAAGGCGCACGGAAAAGAAAAAGTAAGAGGACGGATAAACGGGTGCGACAGAATATACCCATGGATGATCGGAACAATTCTGGAGAACCGAGAAGGGCTAAAAGAGGTATTTGTGGACGCGGTTAAGAGAGAGGATGGACGAGTGGGTATAGGATGGGCGCATAAGGAGGGGAGCGAGTGGAGAATGGGTCGGGAAAGAATCAGTGAGCTGGGAAGCGTACAGGAAGCCGAAATGGTGGCTATAGGTAAAGGGGTACTGATGGGTGGAGAGATGGACATAAGAATAATAAGTGACTCGCCTGGAGCAGTGGAGACCATTAGGAATGCGAGGACGAAGAGCAAAAGGGCAGCTCGTATTAGGAGAATGCTTGAAAACAGAAGGGTAGCGGGATTGGTGACGGAAATTGAGTGGAGGAAAGGGCATGTTAGGGAGAATGAGGGTAACAGAAGAGCAGATGAAGAGAGTAGAAGAGGTGCGGAACTGCAAGAGATCACATGGCAAATAGACTTGGGACATAGCAGAATGGAGGAGAGGGAAAGGATTAGGAGAATGGTGATGGAAAAATGGCAGGGTGAATGGGACAGCGGCAGGACCGGCAGAAGCGTACATGGTATGTGCAACAGGGTAGGGATGGGGTGTATACCATTAGCAAGGAAGGCAGTGCAACTGGTCACAGGGCATGGGAACTTTCGGGGTTACCTGGCAAGGTTCGGAATTGCACAAGAGACCCCATGCCAGTGTGGAACTGGAGGGACTGACACGGCGGAGCACATCAGGAACGATTGCATGCGGAGAGAAAGGGTAGAATGGAGAAGGAGGATCGAGGAAGAGGAGGATAGACTTGGAGCGTTACAGCTAAGGGATACGAATGGTGTGAAGGATGAATGGGTAAGGATATTGAATGAATGGGCGGGGGCTGTGGTCGAGGATGAAGAAGTATGAGAACCAACATAGTGTCAATGCGACGGTAATAGTGGCCTGGCTTCGGGATAAACGAGCGACGAAAGTAAATCGGGAGAGCAGGCGCTCGGATAGAATAAGACTGCCGATCAGGGAGGGCGCTGTTTGAATGTGGAGGATGAGCGGAATAAAGAAGGAAGGATCTTCCCCGCTGATTGCCCGCCCGGTATTCGGTGGGTCACGACCCAACGGTGGTGGGGGGGTGTGGCGGGGCGGAGGAGCGAGGGATATCGTGACGTGGACGTTAGAATGGGATGTAGGTGCAGCTTTATGGCCTAACGGCTTGGCAAGTGCAGCACACCTGGGGTGGTTTTAGTCAGTAAGAGTCTGACACTACTGATACGCGATGGACACCGAGCGATCAGAGTCCATGAGGATTTCCACCCCACTGAAAAAAAAAAAATATATCAATACGAAAATTTTTTCAAGTTGCCGACATTTCTACTGCTGTATTAATTCAAGCGAACTAATAATAATTATAATAATATGTCTTCGTATACTTACCTTGGAGTAGAACAACGCCACACCCAAGAGGTAACCACTGTTTAAAACTCTCTTCGCGGCAAGTATCGGCATAAACTCCGACAGAACTGGTCATCGGAACTGTCGGGGAAGAACAAAGTTGCTGCAACTAATATGTTTGCCGTTCCGTTTCTACTTTATTCCTTTGGAATGATGAAATAAACTTAAGAAGAGCTGCTACAACTCGACGTAAAAACTCGCCAGACAACGGAGATACCGTGGACTTGGGGCTTGGAGTATCTACATGACAGAATGGTACTAAATGGAGTCTGTAGAATCATCAGGAGTTCAGATCCCATTTTCTGCTCAGTATGAGATCATGAAAATTGAACGGACGAACCCAAACTCTGTCATCGAGTTGGGACCCGTTCAGCAAAAAGCCCACGTCAAAGCTGCGGAGAGTGAGTCTCCTACAGCTACATACAGATAAGCCAAGGCATGGGGTCTTCAAGAACACTGAAGACCTTGACTTATCCAGAAACCTAACCTTTGCTTCTTTCAGGTCAAATGGGCTGAAACCGAGAAATTCATAATGGCCTGCCAAGATGGTGTCTTCAACACCCTCGTCTACCGTAGTCGCGTGATGGGTATAGAGGTCCCTGACACTAGATGCAGAGCGTGGGACAGCTATTTCTGTCAGCCCATCCAGCTTATGCGATCCTAGTCTATATTCACCGACATAACGCGGATCTACGACACTCGTACGGTATAGACGAGACACCGGTGTTGCCTTATGCTCTGGGGAATATTGAGTCCGTTGTGGAGAATGAGAAGTGTAGAATCTATTGGAACTACTCATTCTCCACCGTCAGGCAAATACAAGCCAATAATCTTGATGTCCTCCTCGACCCTCAAAGTAGGACTATTTTCCTCATATTGTTTTTATACTCTTTGAACTCCTCAGGCTTTACCCAAACTATTCTGTTGAAATGGTGGTTCTGATCATTCGGGTACTTGGTGGAATGATGGACACGCTGAAACGTTTGAAAATTATACCGGATTGCCGTGATGCGGCAGAAATCTTAGTCGGACGAATGCAGAAGGCTGTTATTCTTGGTTCATTCCGCCTACTAAGGGCACATCATTCTCGGACCCAGTGATCACTCACCCCCAGCGCGCCCTTCTGAAGTTTCGGGGTTCCGGAGACAGGGCCTGACTGGTAAATTCCTGGCGGATAAAAAATAATAATAATAATAATTACTCATTCACCATGAGTAACAAATCAATACAGAGCAAAGATAACTAAATCATGATTATGATGAAAATATGGGAGAGCTCTGCTATGAGAGCTGTTCTAACTTCTTCAGGGGTGACATACAAAGTGAACTATGACAGAAAATATTACAGTTTATACAAAATAAGTGGAAAACTGAGTGAAATTTTTACCAAAAATATTACCATTTGTATGTGTAGAAAAGTGCCGCTCATGTACGTAAATAGGTGAACAGTCTGAATCAGTCTTCCCCCTCCTTCATCAAACGTGGGTCTGAAGCTGGTGACTGGAAATGAAATGTAGGCGAAAGAAAATTGCAAGAAAGAATGATATCACTTTTGCAGTAAACAATATTTTTGTCGGATGGGTTTTTCGTGTACACGGACACATTGTTCTTTTGAGAACAAATTACATAAGAGTAATTTTTGGAAGAGTGTGGTTTTGGTTGATGTACCCGCACTGTAGGCATGCTGTCCTGAGTGCAAAGGCATGTTTTTCACTTCGGTTCCGATAGAGTGAGTTTTCTACAGTCTTCTCCAGTGTCTTCAACAGGAAGGATGAGAGGGACAGATCGGTTTAAATAGCTTGGTATATAAGAGTGGGATCTCTCTTCCCTATTTTAGGAATAAATTTTGCTTTATCTGTTTTCCACCTGCTCGGTATATAATTCCCAAGCACCAGTCAGAAGTCATTTCTTTCCTCTAACCTGTTCCGACGATTTTATGTTTTTTTTTTCATTCAAAAGTAGGTATAAAGTTATTCTGAATATATTAAGAGTCACTTAAAATAAACACAGTGTGTCAAAATTAGGTATTAGCCTAGTATTTAAGTGATTCAATCATTCAATTCAACATTCAACAATCAATATGGCAAAAGATCGCTGCAAATTCAAAGAGGACACAGCACTTATGGGTTGATTACCATAATATAACAACATACATTGGATTGAAACTGGTTCTCATATCTCGGCAATCTTCCATATTAATAACAAGTTTATATGTTTGCAAGTTCAAAGAAGTAGTTAAAATTAACCGTGTACACTTCTCATGATTAATTCATTAATTCAAAGTAGCGAGATATTTGCTAACTCATTTAAATATACGGAGAATTGATTGTGAATATTGTGATGCAGAAAATGTTTCGAATCTTGACCGGATAACGAATTAAAGAATTTAAATATGCCTGTCTAGGAATATTAAACGACAAAAAAAATTAATAAGGTATATTTACACTCTTTTGAAGCAAGTTATCTCCATTATGGGGTTACACAATATTACAATTCTCTCTGTGTGAAGTACTAGTTTATTTTGTAAAGGTGGAGCGGAAGAGAGCAGTTATGTGTTTTCCACTAGCAATAACTGAGATATTACTACTTTGCATTTTGGTAGTTATTGATTATCTATGTAGTAAAGTATAATTTCACTATTACCAATTTAAGCGAGCATTATTATTATTATTATTGATGTTCTGTTCCGGATCGACATTTTGTAAAAAATAGGAAGAATTTTTGAATACGTGCGGCTTAAGGTTCTTATGATTCTATGTCCAAATTTTTGTCTGGCAGCTTTTATTGTCATTGGAGAAGTGTGCAAATGATAATCATGGGGAATCAGAAATTCAATACACAATTCCAAAGTTGAAAAATAAATAATCTCTATGATACTGATAGTACCGGTTTTTCAAGTGTTTAAAAGTTGGTTATTACAAAAAAAAACTAACCTTACCAGTTTCAGGATAGCCAACCTAAGTTTTCTCCAATGACGTCGCCTCTCCCTTTCTTCTGTCATCCCCTGTCACAAAACTCCACCACTAGTTCATCACTCATTTGAAAAATAACGGATAACGTGGTATTTATCTAGAAATTAAAAAATATCTGAGGATGAATAATTGCATATTGAAGATTGCGAATTTCAAGATTTTCCTTAATGATGCACATTATTTTAGAAATAATGAATTTGTTCTTCACTGTATGTTTTCGAATGGACAAAGGACAACATCAAGAGCAAACCTGGAAAGAGAACTTGGTATACAGACGGATCCAAAACCAATGAAGGAACATATACAGGGAATGGAGAAACTTCCAAATAAGTGCCTCACTAGGATAGGAACAAACACCTCCGTATTCCAGGCGGAGATTTACTCTATCTTGCAATGCGCGGAGAGAACAATATGAGGCAAATGCGCAATGTACGGATCAAAATATGCATAGAGTCAGGCGTCACTAAAGGCTTTTATAAACCCAGAAGTGACATCAAGACTGGCATGGGAATGCCGCGAAGAACTTAGTGTTCTTGCAGAAAACAGCAACCTTGATGTGGGTTCCAGGACACTGCGGCATCGATGGCAATGAAAAAGCTGATGAATTAGCCAGAATGGGCTGATTAACTCCATATATTGGCCCGGAACCCGCACTCGGGGTTACTACATCGGACATATGAGGATGCATACGGGACTGGATCAACAAAAAAAAAGAGGTGGAACGAAACTCCTTTCATGCACCACGGGAAAATTAATGAACCGTCAAAACGCAAAACCGAGGGACTCCTTAAGTTAAGCAGTAATCAAGTTAGGACTATAGTGGGTCTTCTCACTGGTCACAGTCCAATGAGAGGACACCTGCACAGAATGGGGCTGTACAAAAGAGAACTTTCCTGCAGACAATGTGGCAAAGGGAAAGAAACAGCCAAATACGTACTGTCAGACATCACAAAAGACAGGCAATATTCGGAAAACCTATGCTTACTCCCGAAGAATACATGAGCCAACTGTTGAAGAACTTGTACAGACTGCTACAGGGGACTAGAGTCACGGAGTGGGTGCTTTAAACTAACCCGGAAAACACAAAAAGCCCAAGAGGCTGAGGTGTAGTTGGCATGAGAAAAAAATACTGCATCTAGTACATGCAATTTATAAAATTACCATCAGTTTCTATCTGAAACCATTCTAATTTCCAAAAATCAATGGCCATGCGCAAATAAAATTCCTACATCCAAACGTACCTATACAAACGTAGACACCTGCGACGTAATAATCGGCACATGGTTAATAGCATTATCGTAAATGTCGAACGAACAATAAATAACCATTTCAAATCCGTGAAAGGTATATTTGCAACGATCATTTACTCCGATTGATTCAAGGTTACCACAACCGAGATTGTGTGTGAAAAACAAATGAAATCGTCTAATTATGAAGTTTCTGGATAATATAAAATACAAATAATTTTGAACATACTAATATTTAATTATTATTGTTATGAACCTAGTGTCAGAGAGAAAAAGATTAATGATGAATAATTCTAGAAAAGCCGTCAAGTATTTTTAAGCCTTCTGGGAACTCCATCGAATGATCTGGAAACACAAACTTCTGTTCTAGTTCATGATGTTGAATATTCTCATTGCATCGAATGAATTAATATTTGGAACTCTTGGTGTGAATAAAATTCAAAAAATAGAAACTACCTAAAACACAACCGCGTTTCCCAATCAAGTTGGAATCATCAGGAGATCAAAGCTTACTTCTTCTCAAAGCTTCAAAAGTAGTCAGTTCAGAACATAACCAAAAATGAAGACCAATCCTTGTCCTCTACTGAAAACTTTCTGCTCAACAAATATTTATCACAACATCGTCTTTAATCATTCTAAAATGTCATCTAGAGATCTATCTAATGACATGAGTTAAAAACTTTGTTTTATACTAGAAAAACTGCTTACTGAAACGTTGAATTTTAGTTCTGACAATTTTACCACAGTTATTGACTTTGTGGAAAAGTGCTTTATCTATCGATTTCACTATTGAATTCAAAAAAATATATATTTCTTCTCCTACAACGCAGTTTTATAAATCTCATTGTAGACAGCCAAATTACATGTAATGGGTGATTTCACGTTGACAATTTGAAAACTTTAGATTTGCAGTTTGCCATAGGCTAAATGCAAAGAAACAGAAATGCAACTGGATAAAAAAGTTGGAAAAATTTCGTTACAATATTAACGTCACATCAGTTTCAAATTCATAACTTTCAAAAGAAGATCAGTGAGTGTTATGTTCCAGTAATGAATAGAATTCAAATAAATTGAATATGAACACTCAGATCTTGAGCCTGATTATTTTAAGGTTGTATTTTCATACGTATGTTATTACTTCATGTTCAATAAATTGCCACTGAAAGTAGATACATACATCCGGTGTTCCGGATCCCCAAGTTACTACCAATACACCTGTCAACGGAAAAAAATTCAATTCTGAAAAATTCTAATTCGTTTCACTTCCCATGGAAACGCCACCGTGTATATCACGTATGATGACTCCTTTTGTGCAGTTAGTTAATTTTCAGTGTATCTATCTATCCTGAAGATTTCATGAATCTACGTCAAAAATTACGGAAGATACGGGGGCGTTTCCGTGAGAAGTGAAACATATTAGAATTTTTCAGAACTGAAAATTGTACAGGAAATAAGTGTACTAGTAGTGACTTGGGGATCCTAAACACGATTCCGAAGGAATTTCGTGCCAATTTTACCCCCCAATAGGTATAACTTTCCGGCAAAAAGGGTGGTTCCATCGCTGTTTTTTATGTGGTGAGTTCATTTCTAATGTATCTATCGATCCTGAAAATTTCATAGTTTTACGTTGAAAATTACGGGGGTGTTTTCATGAGAAGTGAAACTCACGGTATATTATTATGCAAACTGTCCTGCGGAATATGATCTCTTACGGTAGTACCTCCGCCAAATTTTATAATCGACTGCATAAATGTGTAGAGCCGGGCGAAAAATAGATATGTTGACAGTTTTATTTGCTACTGTTATGCTCTTTCGAACAGAAACAATCGAGATCAGAATAATTCTTTAGATTTTTTCTTTCAGTCAGTAACTTCATTCGGAGAGTGAGAGTGGAAAAATGAAATTTTAATTTGGCGCAAACAGACAATGAGTTTTGATCGTATATACTTTAATACAAATCTGATTAGATTAGATCAAAACCAGTAACACCTAACCGGTACCTTTGATTATTATTCATAGTAATTTGACAGGAATATATCTAACGGGAACCAAGCTTCATTAAAAAACAAAAATTAATACCAAAAAACTATTCATTAACGTCCATCTAATGCTCTGTGTTCGATAACTCCCGTATTCCGTCTAGCACACTCACATTCTTAGACTGACTTGCTTTTATTTGGTATTTCTCGTTCAAAATCTGTATTCACCGCAGGCGGTAGACAGAAAAGTTCTTGGTACTCGAGTACACGTTCCAAAATGTCACGCTTGATTCCCATTGTGACGAGGGCATCGTCCTCTATTGATATTTAGGACAGAACTACTAATGTTACGAAGTTAAAACGTGATTGGACCGTGGGACAAAGATAAGTCAATGAAAGATATATTTCTTTTGTTTTAATATTATGTGGTATATTATAGTACGGGGTTTCATGGTGAGTCAATCGGGTGATTTTCAGGTTGTATAATAAGCTTTTTTTGGTTGCAGTAAGACTGTAAAAACTAAGATAGAGGGAGCCTGCGGAAAAAAGTATTTGTTAAATGAATCATCTCAAAAATGCATAGGTATAAACAATGAAGAAAAAAAAGAATATTTGTTATTTGTTACCCCCTTCGGATGACTATATCTTGGAATACAACCAAGACATCTCTTAAATATTATTTCTGTCGACGGGCATTTACCTAAAAATCGTTTTTCTCCAACGTGGTACCACAAACAAATTACATAGGCCTGAATTAGTCTTGCAGAATATGTACCTGTCCCTGCAATACTTCAATTTTGCAAGATATTAGGTACCTATGTTACAGCACTCATTACTTACATTTCTCTGGAAAATACCTGGAGAAATACTGAGTGTCAACGGTTGAAAATGGGGTAAATGATTTTTACTAGCTACTAAAGCTATAAAGGTGTTACCAGTTATCCAACCTCATGAAAAACGCTATCAAGATCAGATCCCTTAAGGTGAATCATTGACGATTATCGATGAAATATTCCTGCTATATTTCTACGTTACGAATTACAACAGTCTAAATCTAAGTCTAAGTCTAAATCTTCTCCAGCTCGTAATCCGTAAACTTTTGAGAAAACAGAAGTTTTAGGAAGTCAAAATAGAAAATTGCGATATGAAATAATTTTTTTCTACATCAGAAAAATAACCATGACAGTTTTTGGTGGTATCTTTTAGCCTTTCCTCAATCAGGACCAATTAAAATTATATCTCAGACGGCGGGTAGAGTACCTATTTATCTGCTTTCGAAGTTAAGCTCAAGATGTACATCAGAGAGATGCAAAATGAAAGACTACTTTCTAACATTGCTATAAAAGCTCAACAAGAAGGAACTGATTCGTCCCCAGACAACTATGCTATTATTTCCAATTATCACCTTCCTTGAAAGACGAATTTCACGAAAGAATTAAAGAAGAAAAATCTCTTATTAGTTAAAAATCATTGCCACTGAGACAGAACTTGCGGCAGTTATTAGATGAATTGATTGAATATAAAAATGAAACAAATCTGTAAGTCATTTTTAAAGATAAAGGAAAAGCAAAAGAATATGAAGAAATCTGGAGTTTGGTACCCGATAACTCTAAAACGCTGAAAAATTGTGTTGATTGCCTCACACTTTTGTGAATTTTCGTATTCTCAAATGAATTACATTTGAGCTAAAGTGCCAGAATCAAAAACACGAATTTATTACGATTGTGAGAAGCAAACTATGTTTGTTTGATTTCCAAGCAACATGATTTCCTTTGTGAAATCGACAAATTTGTGTTTCGATAATCCCTAATATACTTTCATACAAGTTCCATCCATAAAAACAACAAAGTTCAGAATTCATAATTTTTTAGATATAGATATTCTGAACAACATTCGCAGACAAACAAGTTCCGCCTTGATTTTTATAAAACTTTCTAGTCCTAGGTTATAACGTAAATAGCAAAAAATGTCAACGTTTATGGCTATTTCACAAGACACCGACGAAGAAAGTCACAACTGGGTGGGCACAGTGTTGCCGGTGGTTTTGAATTTCAAGAAGGAACTAATGGATTGAAAATGGTATTTTCCTCTAATGCTAATGTTAATAAGTTGTTAATAATGGAAACACATACAACTCATACAAAAAAATATTTTAACATTATAGTGAAAATGGATATTGTGTTTTTCCGTAACGACAAAAGTATGTTGTACTTCATTAGAAGTGCATTTCGACAAGCATGATATTTTCATCGGTAATTTAACATAGTACTTATACCTGTAACTGTGGTTTCTTATCTGTTTCTCCAAAGAAGGGTTCAATTACCTTCTAAAATTAGCTATTAAAACGTATGTAAGTGGTTCTTGGAATAAGGGAAGACATATTTGAATTTAATTGACCATTGTCGCAAGTTCTTGGCATTTTTGTAGCTAATGAATCTTTCCAAAAAATTTTAACTATTTGAATGAACCCGTAAGCGCCCATTATAGTTAGATGAGTTCACCTGTTTTAGACATGCACTGTCATTATGTGGACAATAGTGTATTGCTCATTGATTTTATTGAAATTTTTACTATACTCCAGAAACGTTTGTAGAATACCTACAGATCATTCATTGTTTTGAAAGTTATTGTTCTTGCTTTGAAAAGTGAAATAGATACTTTTTATAGTGGGAGATAGAGGTAGTGGATTTTCTGAAAAGCTATGAATCATACCGTATCAGAGGACAAATTTACGTATCCACTACCTCAAAAACAGTTATTATTCGTTCTTCGGGATACGAAGATGTTTTGATATCTAGTTAGCATAGACCGATTACCAAGTACCTGCATTTGAAGGGGTTAAGAGGTAAGCAGATTTACGAAGATATGTTTAGTACCTAGTCGTGGTGATCAATGTCTTTCGTACGATACCGTGAAAAATTGAATTCGAAGTTTCAAAAGAGGTAGATTTTCAATTGGAGGTGGAGAGCGATCGGGAATGTAAGTTTCTGTGTTCGTCCCCGAAATTATCGATGTAGTTCATGATATTATTTTATCAGACCGTCGAATGGTGCTAAAACGAATATCTCAGGCATTGCATATTTCATATGAACGCTGACATCATAGTGTTTACGTAGGTTAAGACATGAAAAAAAATTCTCTAACATAGATCCCCAAATATCTGAATGTTGACCAGAACCGTGCAATGGCAAATCGTGTTGTTGCTATGGATGAAATTTGGGTACATTTCTACGATACAGAAACAAAGCAGAAATCCATTGAATGGAGACACTCTGGTACTCAAAGCCAAACAAGTTTCGCGTTCAAAAATATGTTAGAATAGTTCTTGCTTCAGTTTGTTGGGATTGTCATGAAGTAATCATAATAATTGAGTGCCTCGATAAAGGATATAACTATAAGTGGGAATTATTATTCGACGTTGCTGACAACTTCACGACAAAAAGTTGTGGAGAAAAAGCGCGGAAAGTTGTCCAAAGGTGTTTTTTTGCAAGAAAATTATTCTGCACAAAAATCACATATTTCAATAACAAATAATTTGAGATTCTAATTACTCAAACATTTCCCATATTGTATGGCATCACACATTAAAAGGTAAGGGCTACGTCTTCCCTAGCTCGCACAAGTCTCTGACTTCTGAGGGTTGCTTGTAGGGGTGAAACCGGTTGACGGATGTTACAATTTCATTAACAACAATTCACCAGATCTGGCTCCGTGTGACTATCGGCTTTTTCTTCAACTGAAAAAAGGAGTTCAAAAGGTCGTTAATTTTTCTCCAATGAAGAGGTTATAAAAGCTGTAGAGTCTTTATTTGCAGAGCAAGATAAACATATTTTTTTCAGAGGCGTTGCAGCTTCGTTATAATAGACGTATCGAATCAAGAGGAAAATAAGTTAAATAATAAAATATTTGGTGGTCGTGGTATCTATTCTCTCATATTTGTAAACGTAACTGTAAATATTTCTTGATAGTTACATTAACTTTTGGCTAAAATGCGTTCACTTCACAAGATGATACATTGCTTGATATAATCTCCGTTTGAATAATGAATCAATCAAAAGTAGACGGTCATGCCAAGTTCCTCATGTTGATTTAATGTTTTTTTCCACTTGATACTAATTATAAAGGGCGTTAGGTTAACATGCGGTGAAAAATCAAGGGGTTATTCTTTGACTTATTCTAAGAATACTTTGTCCCATAATGATTTTCGAAAAATCCCTTTGTTTCGGAGATACAGGGGGAACAACATTTGCGATAACCATATTCGATATTTGTTGAAATCATTAATGTGAATAAACGTAGGCTGTATGTCATGAGTTTATCAAGTACAAAAAAAAATTCAACAGCAACATACGGAGATCGCTAAATTGGTCGAGGTAGGTCACATGCATGTCCTGCTCGATCCCCGGACTTGAACCCTGTGGATTATTTCTTATGCGGGGATATCTGAAGTAATTAGTTTACGCTACTCCATTGGCGAATTTGTATGATTTGTGAAATCAGGTAATTGCTTGGTGTAATTCAATCAGAAACGTCCCTGGTGGGTTCGAAAGAGTTCGGCAGTCCATGACGAGAAAATTGAATCCTTGTATCCAGGCTGGAGGAGGTCATTTCGAACATTAATTGCAGATTGAGCAACTTTACATGTAATTTTTGATTATAAAATGTTGTTTATGTCGTAAATTTCGTTTGCCCTGTATCTTCGAAACAACGGGGTTTTTTGAAAATCATCATAGGAGCAAATATCCTTAGAATAGGCCAAGAAATAGCCTATTGCATTTTTACTTTACAGATACTTTTGTTTGTTTAATTTCAACCAAATATTGAGTTGGAATGTGATAAAAAAACTATCAATCTTCCGAGCTTTCTTCGACGTCTTCTCATGACAGACACACCTGATCGGCAACATTGCAGATGGGATCATGGATCTGAAACCCACTTCTTTGGTACAGGTCGTCGCTCGCTTATGACCGACAGATCGACGATCTCGCAGACCTACGTGTACGTGATCATCCATCGGATTGAATTCGATGGAACTTTAACTTTACGCCTGCGGCTGTCGGTTTTTTAGGTTTATTCACTGCCACAATGCAGTTAGCAAGAAGGCGCTAAAGCTGCCTCATTGTTCTTGAAACGAATAATGCCTGGTTCGAGTCCTGGAAATACCAGAAAATTATATTGTTATTTCAACAATAATTCCTATTCCGTTCGTTGTATGTTTATAGCGCATGGAATCTATTGTTTGAATACGTAGAACTAATGTTGCTGCCACTGTGCCTAGGTCCTTGTGAAATACTCAGTTGGACGCCACCTTCCCGCGAGCAGTAGAGCAGCCGCACAGAAAGTCTTGATTGTTGTTTAAGAAGTTTATAGTAGGAAAATTTGCCACCACCAATTTGAGTTATATGGCATGTATCATGTCAATTTTTGTATGAGATCTCTCTCACCATCCCTCTTTCTCTCCCTCCAAATTGCACAACTTTTTTTTCGAGAAACATATACGTTCAAACATAAAAAAGGTCTAGAAACCGTGGCAGAAAATGATAATGTGAATCACGATAAGTAAAAAAAATTCTAAGCAGCAATTCATATATTAAAGGAAAATTATTTAAATTCGAAATGTGGTTCAACCAATTTCATTTTCAAAAATGATAATGATGAAAACGTCTCTGATCATTGCCATTTTCCATGAAATCCAACTATTAATAAATGGTCTCGGTATAAAAAAGTACACATTCATCAATTTACATTTTTAATGTCTATTCCTAATGTTTTTTCTTGAACGTCAACAATAATTGCTAGTGCCGAACTAAAAGTCAGTTCTTTACAACGAACTGAATTGTAAAATTAACTTGAGTTCCTGATTCAATTTAGGCACTTAACCTAATATACTGCACATGTTCCACGAGACATCAGGAGACGTCACAGATGGACTGATTCAAACTTCCCTTTAAATACGAGAGTAGTTGAACGATTTTGAGATGACTACGTTCCGACACCCGGCACCTTTTATGCAAGCAACGCCGATATTATATGGAGTGTTTCAAAATTCCCACTGGATATGCATACATTCATGTTGAAAAAGTACCCATACTTTTTTTTGCGTGCGAATAGAACAAAGCATTGTATGAACTCTTCTGTAAACAAAATACCACCAACCAACATTTTGAAATTCATAAATATTGATATCTTTCACCTCTTCCGGACCCTGATAAAAATATTCGAACTGATAGTAGATACTTATACTATAACAATAAGCTCGGTTGATCTGTTAGAAATGTATGGTTTTTGCTGATATGGGAATGAACTTATTGTAAATTTTATTACGTTACTACAAACCAGAATTAATCAAGCTATTGACGGCCAAAAGTTTGCCCATTTACGCTTTATTGAGTGGCATTTTATCTGTAAGTGATTCCGTAAAATAAAGTGACTTTATTCCACTGCTACAAAGTGGACTTACTAACCAACAACATTCAGTTTGACGTAATTTTCTTTTCATCACTTATGAACCGTATAAAGTACCACTTTATCCACTAGTGAAATAATTTTATTCCACCAGTGTAATAATTCAATATTGAATCGATCGATTTTTTTTGGTGACAACCGCTGTCAGAGCAAACGTTAAATCATTTTTTGATGAAAAATTTTGGCGATTTTGATCCATAATTAATACGATTGTGAATAAAACGTTGTACCTATTACACGCATGTTTAAGAAACATTTCATTCGTTCACGCGCTCATACATTCTTGCGCGATTAAAATGCTATCTAAAATACTTAAAACACTTATACAATGAATACATTTTATTCCCTTGAACGTTCTTTCGTGGATAAAACGCCATCTAAAACATCCTCTCAACAGAAAACTAGGTATTTCATATAGAAGATGTGAAAAGTCAGTTTGACAATCGTTTTTGAATATTGATGTCACGTCCTTGAATGAAGATTTGTTTTGGTCATTTCCCTCATTCACTTTTTGAATATAAAAGTGGATATGAATCATAATGAAAAATAGAAAAATTGGAATATCAAGCCATCAAGTGCCTGTATTTGAGGGGATCCATCCTATATGCATGTGTGTTTGGCATTCGTTGAACAGTTTGGCAAAGATTTTGTCTATCATATTATGATTCACGTCGATTTGCCCCTGAGAAACATTTCTGCAAAATGGATCCCCAAATGTCTGTATGTTGACTAGAATTGTTTGTGACAGGGTAGAAACATTGTGTTCGATATGTGCTCGGTTTGAAAAAGATGCTTACTTCTCAAGTCATATTGTCACTGTGGATTAAATTGTGGTACATTTCTACGACCCAAAAACAAAGCAGTAACCGATGGGATAGAGACATTTTGATTCTACAAGTTTCGCGTTCAAAAATATGCTGGAATAGTTCTTGTTTTAGTTTCCATGGATTTCCATGGGGTGATCATGATTAATCATCTGGATAAGGGTAGAACAATAACTAGGAATTACTATTCCACTTTACTGACCAAAAAAGATGAGGCAAAGACGTAGAAAGTTGCCCAAATCGCATATTGCCATACGAAAAATTAGTAATTTTAAATTCAATTTACTCGCCACTACCTGTTATTCACCAAATCTGGCTCCGTCCAACTTTCATCTCTTTCCTCAACTGAAAAAAGTTTGAAAGGTCGTACATTTTCTTCCAATGATGGGGTCAACATTTTTTTTTGAAAGGTCTACAGGTGTTGCAAGTTCGTTGTAATGAGTTCATAAATTAAGGGGAGGCTATGTTGAATAAAAAGATAGTTTTACTTTCGAATTTTGATTGCTACTATAGTAGCCTACGAATTTTAAAATACATTCTCATGTAAGTGGATACGAAGTAAACGAAATGGAATAAAATACACGCTTAAATTAAACCAGAAGCAGAATTTTAACGATAAAAATTGTTGCCAATTGCATCGTTACGTCACACTCACACTCTTGACACATGCTGGCGACGTCTGTGCGATGTAGTTCCGAGACATGTTTAAGATGTAGTTCTGAGACGCCGCAAAGATACCTCCTTATAACGTATCAGGGATGTAACAGAGCGACATAGCAGCGATTTCTCACTGTAGAGGCGGATTTATCGGATTCATAATGCACAATTTAATGCATATGCGTAATTTTGATGTAAAATTCATAAAATTTCAATGCTCAGATTCATATGAAACCATTTACCCGTTTCATAATTTATAATTCCTAAATGGTTTCATATGAATCTGAGTATTGAAATGTTATAAATTGTACTTTAAAATTATGCATATGCATTAAATTGTGCATTATGAATCCGGTAAATCCGCTTTTATATTCAAGAGAAAGAAACAACAAATAGGAAAAGAAAATATATTTTCGAAATGAAAATAAGGAATGTAACAAAAATATTAACAATAAAATTCTTCATAAAATGAAATTATTCTGGCATAACATTAACAAAGTACAAAATTAAATATTAACAAAGTAAAAATTAAAAATATATTAATTAAAAAACTAAAAGTCAATTGCTTTGGTTCCTTTTCCTGTCAAGACTTTGCTTGGCATGCCTGAACAAATTGGAACAGGCTGCTTCGACATTTTTTTCGTCCTCTTCGTGAAGGCTCATCACCACATCTGGAAATCAATAAATATGAGACCACTGAAAGCTACAATGCCACATAGTAGTGGGACATGAAATAATTCAGACAGTAATTGAATACTTAGTATAATTTGGCACCACTGAACAACTCTAAATTTTCTGATTTCAAATATACAGGTCGTATTTTTTAGGTCATGCCACTATTGGTATCTCGATAACGGTAAATGATACAACGATAACTTTTCACACTCAGTTTATGGACACTAAAATTTGCAAATGTGATCAGCTCCAGTTGGAAATATCAGAACATGAACGGTATGCAAAGCATTCAAAGCAACAAAGCTTCGATCTTCGATCAATGCATAGATACAAAGAACTAGAACTAAATATGGTAACAGCCGGTCACGTCACGCCGTCGCCTCCCGCTTTCAGGTTGGCCAACATTGCATACGATCTTGTGTTGCCAACTTACTGCGTTAATTCAAAATAAACATTTAACAAAATTGAGGATTTACCTTTCGACCGTGGTGAAGGACATGTGAATGTGTGTGAAAGTCCTATTATCAGCTAATCTGGAGATAACTCAATAAAAATATAGTAGTAAAGATATCTAAGTATAGATTTTGATGTCTAAATGATGTCGCAATATGACTTCTATGGCAAGTGACAATTTGACATCGCAGGGACATCTAATCCAGCTCACTAATTTAGATATCACAGGGACGTCGCAGTGTGATATCGCAGTAATGACAACAATATGACATCGCAGAGACATCTATATCCGGTTATAATGATTTTCATATCTAAGGGGTGTCGCGGTGTAATATCTAATATCGCAGGAATGTCAACGATATGATATCACAAAGACATCTAAATCCCATTTTTGACGATATTGACATTCCTGAGATTTGGATGTTTGCCCAGTGTTGACTGGGGATAATTGCCTCCTATAAAACCTTTGTAGGATTGTTGAATATATGAAAATAGGTTAGTGAAATTATTCCACACTTCAATAATAATAATGTTCATTAATTCTTTCAACTATTTTCAACAATGGATGGAATAAAGTATGTATTATCATTGCAAATAAAGTTTGGATCATCACTTATTTAAAAAAATATATATTTCGTTTTTCACGAGCATCACAAATTCTTATCCTAACCCAGTTATCAACTGCACTTTCTTCATTGTCAAATTTTCTATATAATAATATTATCAAATAAACGTTAGAACCAATACATATTCGACACTCTTATTCAACTCTTGTAACTACGACGGCTACCAAGACTAATTTTGAAATTGCTTTGCCAGTATAAGAATATTTTTCACAAAAGATAGAATGAAAAACATTTGAAGTGAATAGGGACAAAGATGCTTTAGAATATTTCTTCAATGCTACGAAAGAAAATATCTGTATGTTTTGTAAAATAATATCAGAATTGGCCATTTATGTGATAATCGTGCAAAATTTTCAATGACACTGCAAGAAAATATAACATTCCGTCGAGCATTCCGTGCATCATTTTGAAATGAAGCAAATTTTGTCGAATAACAATTAAAACATTTTGGTTTGATTTGAGTAGTTAACCCTGTAAATTATCAAAGCCTTATTTTTACTGTAACTGTAGCTGAATCGAAATGCAATTTCGGAGTTGAGTTGGACTGTTATTATGTCCATTAACATATTTCTTTTACAATAGTGCTTCATTTGATACCAAAGTTGAGAAAGCTTTATATATAGTGTCAAACTAAACAATGAAAAACCCAACCTCACACGAATTACATAAATAAACGATTAATGTTCACCAGTTCACCCACCACCCTATCTGGTAGAAGAAAACAGGCACATTCGTCATTCGACCCAACAAAATAGCATTTCCTTCACTAAAGCTATTCATAAAAATTATCGAACGTCCCTGACATCTGTCTACCAAACAAAATATTGTTGGGGTAGGTAAATAAACGATTCTAGTTGCCCAGTGAAGTGTCGCGAAGGAACAAAGGGAAAACTAGGGATTCTTCATGAACATTCAGCTGGGTGGAATTACAACCCTCGAAATATATATGTGGTTGTACATCTGCTTTTCTGGAACACTGAATGGAAGGGCGTAAGGCTTTCTACACTGAAAGACATTAAGTTAGATAGACGTTGAAAAATACGTATGATATAATCAACTGATTAGTTCAGACCAATTTCTTTGCGAATTTTTGTTAAAATAGAAACTGGGTTATTTTATGTTATATATTACTTAGGGTACCGTAGACCAGGGCCGAGCCGATTTTAAATACTCGGATTCATGAATAATTCTTAGCAATATGAGTGGTCAGAAAATTTAGGATAAATTATAAGTGTATTGAGAAAAATCAAGACAATTCAGTAAAAGTTCTGGAAGGAAGCTGGTGGTAGCTAAATATTCGTTTATAGGGTTGGGTGGTGTTTTTTTAAGATTTTTATCTCCTGCAATTTTTTTTGCATCTTAGAAATGCATCCTCAAATGTAATATGTTTTGCGTCTCATATTGCTCACCCACGAATTTTTTACTGGATTTTGAAAACCACAGCAAGAGAAGACAGAGCTGTAGTGAATAAATCGACTGTCAATCAGAAAACCAAACAACTGTGGTTGCGGTTACTAATTGTATGGCATACTTGAATACTTTCAGGAAGAATTCTTTACCGTGCTTGGAGTCGCACGTTAAAAGGTGAGACCCTCGTCATTTCCAGCTCGGACATCGGAAGACGTCTGAAGGTTGCTCTTAAGGATGCAGCCTGATGACGGTTATAAAAAATTTCAGACGAAATTCAGCAATTAACACGGAAATCCAACTAGAATGAATTGTGCGCGATAATGGTGAAGATAGATGATATAGGTATTAGAATTCTGTCATACCAATTCCACTACATATACATTATCACAACCTTTTATACCTACACGACATTGGTATTCGCAGATTCATTGGTACTCTTATGATACTGAAGTTTGGAGATACATGCTACCCACAACATATTTTCCCGATGAATATCATTCCCACAAAAAATTGTGAACCCTGTAATTAAGAAGACCTAAATAGATCATATATATTTCGAATGCTTCAAGTATTGTTATGATCGGTTGAATGAACTAACTGTAAGTCAAACTTACTTCGTGGTAGCGGCGAATTCGGAGTAATGAAATATCATCAGTTTATTTCTTTCAAAGTTTTTACAATCAGGCATTTCCTTTAGCTATTACCAAGCAATAGCAAAATAACGGAAATGGCGAATAACACTGACGTTATTTTTAACGGAAGTGATACAGCATAGGGCTGAATGTATGCATGTGTTAAACGTGAACGATATGTTGTCATAGAAAAAGTATAGTATGCAACTCGCAACAAAATGGGCATCATTTTGTGCTCATTGCATATTATACTATTTTATGTATCTGACCTGAAGAGTCAGGCTGATGAGGCATGTGGAACAGAATAATTTTTTGCAAGAGGTCAGAGAAAAGGTGAACATTATACCACGAAACCACTAGAATTAATGAAAGGAAATATCAATGGTAGATAGTATTATCGCCTCAATGAAAATGATGACGAAGGATTTGATCAAAGGAATACCTGATTGATGAACAATATTCTTGAGAACAGATGTTTCCTCGATAGTTTTTTCACTCATTCCAGATGCAAATTTCCGAATTTCGATATCCATTAGGCCCACTATATTAACAATACAGTAATAGCTTGGTTATATGACACTAAAAGAACAATTCCATCGAACATATGAATCTGGGAAATATGTGAAAAATTTTCAATTGCTTTCTTGCAGAGTTGAACACTTAAATCTCTAGTCACATATTCTGAGAAAGAAAAACAACCATAACAGATTTTATATGGTACATAAATTTTATACGCTTCTCCAACATATGGCGTTACACATTTCAACAAGTACTACTGGTCGAACAGCATTCAGAATTTCTCTATTTGCGACGTTATTCCCATTATAGTTGTGAGAGATCTTCAAATACAAGTCCATCGTTTTGTAAACGAACAGCCGATTATCATATCCATCTGGCTGCAGAAGATAAATAACTCAAACCTGTTAAATATTTGTTTTTCGTCCAACACTTCTTCGTATTCATGGAAGGTACGTGAGAATACTGACAAAATAACAATGTGAATTGTAGACCACCATAATTTTTGATGTATATATTGAATACCCCAATTCTCGATATTTGAACCTCACCATTTTTTGTTTTCGACTGACAGAACCCTTGTTGCACACCCTTCATCAGAATCTGTACAGTGGTGAAAGGGGACGTGGTTAACGGTTGGCAAATTTTAGGACACGGTACGGAAATCAGATAAGAGAAACGTTTAAAATAAAAAATAAAATTCTTTATTTCCTGTGATCTGTGACTTTCTTGACGGTAACGGATTTAGTTGATGTTATAGTGAGTAGAAAGATCCAGAGTAGTTCTGAACATTGGTCAAGGGAACTGGAAATACCTCATGATTCTGCCAGAAATACGTCCTTTAATTGGCTGAATCTGAATGTATTCAATATTTTAGATATTCTGGGTTTCATAACTCATTATTGAGATTGTGATATTTACTTCAACTTTATTTTCAAATCCATAACTATTAATGTTACACTAGATTTATACGAATTATTCTCCTCCTAATCTACAATCACGAAATGTCTGAATATTGAAACTGACTTGTTCGATCGATTTCTCTTTTCTGGCACTGTTTAAACTAGCGAATTTTGTACGCATTTTAATAAAAATACAGTCAACTGTGTTTAACTAATTTATTTTTATAATTAATAATTTGCTAGTTTATATTCACCAACTATAGATGACTAATAATTTATATCACATGAAAACTAATCAGTATGTAACCCGGTTTTCTTCTAGGTCGACAGTAACTCGTCTAGTATCTGTCCGTTTTTCTACATCATTTCATTTGATTGCAAGTAATTTGGCGACACGAGAGCGGTCACTAATGCATTCCTTACGAGCCGAAGACAAGCAGACAGATTTAGTAGACAGGGCCAGCCCCAGTTCCTTACAATGCTTCCTTGTTAAAGACATTTTGTCTCGAAATGTCATCCTTGGAGTGTATCGATACCAATCCAGAACCTCAATCCACAAAACAATTTTGGGAGTGCTAGGTTCACAAGTTTCTGGTCCAGTATCGTATATCTTAGTCTGGTGAGGGCAGTCTTCAACAGTCACACGCCTCCAACTGTCACACCCCTGCAACTTCTGGATTTGCATCATCAACAGAAGTTAAAATTCCTTTTTCTTGGCTGACGGGGCTACAAAATATGCGGAATAACGGTGTTTTTCTGTCTTCTGCTGGATTTGTTTTTGCTAACGCGACATGCTGAAACGCAGCACATCCTCTGATAAGTACCGCAGGTTTAAAGAACACCTTGAAAAAGTTTGTAGTTATTTATACTGGCACATAATTAGTAGATAATTCTCACCGAGTTTCTTTCATATAAAAAAATTAAGATGTATATTAAAATGCTTAAAAAATAATCCGATTGTTGCCTTGTCCCAGTTTTTTCTGAGAGTGAGTGAGAAATCAAGTCTCTCAAAGTTGGTTAGCGGATGACTTCATTTTGTTGCCCTTCAGACATTCGATACTTTCCACTTGAGCAATTCCAGGTAATGCAAAACAAATTATTAAACGAGTCATTTATTCTCAATTTTCTGGTTTAACTTGAATGCAAATCTTCTCCACATAAATTATAAATGCATGAACAGTCATAAAAATGCATTAAAAGGCGTTTAGATGAAAATAACTCTTAATGAGACAAACTTCTGGAAATGAACAAAACTGTTAGTAATAATAATAGTCTTTTCTCCTCAAAGTTGACTTTTATGATATTTTTCATGTCTCAAAACTACAGTTTTGAGTCTGCAGATAGTTATTCGCATTATGAGTATTAAGTTTTCGGATGAGGATTAGCTGAGATTGAAATTTCGAAATGAATAGTGAAAAAAGTTTACCGTGTGACGTAATTTTATTTCATACTTTTGAAGATGTTAATATCTTGCAAAAAGTTCAGTAGAAAAATTTAACAAGACTATCCCTGTAAAAATTCTCAAAGGGACTGGTCCGGTAATAGTTATTTACGCAACAAGTCCCGAAAAATACTATGTTTTTGGATATCTGCGAGAGAGTGAATTTTAACTGACGAAATTGGCGAGAAATTACCCCTCTCAACTCCACATGAACATTTCAACTCAAGAACGGTTTAAGATAAAGCAATTCTGCGAACGCCAATCAATTCAGAATGATGAAATTAATATATTGTGTGAATTTGAAGTAAATCGTCGAAAAAAAAATTACTCGAAAAAGTCCAAGGGGTAGACCCCTAAAAATCATGAAAAATACAAAATTATTGGATTCATTCGAAATTCGCACAATATATGCAGAATTTCATGCTGATTCCAAAAATATATTATTAATATATGCTCAGATACAATTTGTTTTGCTCAGATTCAAGGTTAAGCATGAAAAATTAATGAAATGTCAAAAACTCCCTCGCATTATCAACTTTTCGAATCATTTTATTTTCTATTTCTTCAAAAAATCGCAAACATTCCTCTAATGTTTCTCGACGAGCTGAATCTGAAACAAACTAAAAAATAAATTTTGATGACGAACAAACAAATTTGGCGAAAAATTACCCCTTTCAACTCCAGATGAACTTTTCAACTCGCGAACGGTTGAAGATAGAGCAAATCTGCCAACGCCAATCGATTCAGAATGATGATATTAGTATATTCTGAATTTAAAGGCGAGAGAAAAAATTCTCCTTTCTGCTTGTGACAGAGTCTGAGCAGCATACATGGCAGAGTTGATCTGCCGGATGTCAGCCTCTTCTGAAAAAACATCGTGAATTTCCGCATCCACCCGTGTCAGTTGTTGTGGCTTCAGGGGCTTGGTGTGATGAAGCGCCCTGTGGGTTCTGATACCTTCTGTTGGTGGTATGATGCGAGCGTCCTCTACGGCCAGACCAACTCGTGGCATTTATTATTATTACTTTTTTATTATTATAATTGGGCCCACATTTTCCGGATGCTCGTTCTGGTTGAGTTTCAAGAATAAAATAAAAAAGATTAGACTTGAAGTATTTTTATTTTTTATCAATCAATGAATCAGTAACGCCGCCCGCCACAAACGCATACCAACGTACAAGTCATTAACGAGCCGGAAAAAATAAACAAATCGGACAATACGGAACTCCGGTTTCGTAATTACTCAATACAAACAAATTCAAATCAAATAAACAAACGAAAATAATTCTCGTAACCACAACAGGTGGTTCGGTTGCTATGGCAATCCGTAAATAAAACTCCTCGCACATGCTTCTGATTCTCGGCGCTCAAAACTACTTTCCGCGGAACACATAACATGCTACCTTACCTTGCGTCGAGGCTAGGCAACGCATGCGTTTTTGCCTTTCGAATTCCATGTAGGTGCAGTGCGAGATTGCCAGCCGATTCTCGATTCCTCGAATCCACGGTAATTTCATACCGAAGGCCTTTTCCAGAAAAGCCATTCATAATGAAGATTTTGGGGTGCGGAATCATTAACTTGAATTTGAATCGAGAACTTAATGATTATTCCAGAAACTTCTATACTATAACATAGAGTTATGTAACAAAAGCTCTCAGAAAATTTTTTTATTGAGACTCCTGATACTGAAGCGAATATGAGTCACCTAACTTATGAGTTATTATTATTATACATGAATTAAGGCTGAGAACTAGCCAAACAAAATAAAAATTTATCGTATAGACACTCTTTAAAAGAATAATTGGAACAAAGTTCGAAAGGTGTGTTCGGTGAGGTTTAAGGAAATCATAATTCCGACTACGGCCGAAAATACCCTTCTCCCCACACATTTCCACAAAGTGGAGAAATGACGCAAGTATCTGACAGAAAACAACTACTTCCCTATACGGACATTGAAATCTGTCATCCATTTGTGCAATGGTCCTCAGCTAATTGTTATAAAGCCATTGAATATCATCCTTCATTATGAAATGTGTGGAGAGAAGGGTTTTGTTTTATCGACGTCGAACGAGTTTGTGTTTTGTTTTGTCCATTATTTGGAAAACCGAATTTTAGAAAGTGTTGGCGTTGTTTTGTCTTGAAAGTTTCCTTTTTCAATTTGAATTGTCCTCGTAGATGACTATCAGGGTTCCGAATGAACATGTAGCTCTGATTTGCATAATCAAATTCCACCCTTTCTGGGACACAATAGGTATGTTAGTTGCAGACTTCGGAGTCACAAAGACTCTGCAACGGAAATTAACACTCCCCGTCTGAGTTATACAGAACAGAAAAAATATAGAGTGAACTAGGTATGTTGTATGAGGATTGAAATTTTCGAGTTTGTGTGAAAGCTGCTTATTTGAAAAGTCTTTCATTCCATTTTACATATACAGATCTATCATCCCAGAACAACAACATAGATTTTATAGGATACCAATATGGGAGTTCCTCAGAATTAGTTATGGCACCATCCCGAAAATGGGTTTCAAAGAGATCTCATCGATCAGGCTTTCGACTCCTTAAATCATATGCCATTTATTTCCAAGTTGGAGAAGACAATTGATTGGGGTAACCAATAGACAAATACAAATTCTTATCAAGTTGCAAGTAGACAAAGAATTATTCGGCCAGTCGTTTTAACTGTAATACAAATTGAAAAATGACATATTTTCAAATTCCATTAATGGAAAGATTAAGTTCAATATTTCCACTGGAATATGGTGAAACACGTGTCGAAGTGTAAAGATAGCGGTTTGGTGTCGGAATAAAACTTTAGTTGATGATTCATTACTACATCAAAGATTCCAGCAGTGCAGTGCAATAACATGGAAGAATGATTATTATAATCGATCGAAAACGAATGCCAAAATAAAGTTATTATTAATATTATTACTACTGAAATATATCCTAATAACTGAGAAAAGTACTTTGTTTGAAGGATGTTCCCACTTGGGAAGATTGTATCGAATTTGAATTTTTTTACGCGTCAAGCTGGACATGCCGCAGTCTTCGATAAGACACAAAAAATGATTTATTGATCATACCAAACGATCATCAAACCTATGGTCACCTACGCCTACGCCTCACTGGTATGGTGGCCAAAAATGCAACAAATTTCAGCCAGTCAAGCTGTAGAAAGTGCGGCTAGCCTGTCTGGGAAGCAAGAATTCCTATCCACAATACTTCCCAATAGGCAATCCGCATGAACCAATCAGAACTATCCTGGCCAAGGCGGTTTATTTGAATCGATGCTAAGGCGATATAGTAGTCCCAAGTGTTCAACTTTGATAGCAAGGTTAGTTTGGTTGAGTTAGATCATGTTCCCTTCTTTATTTATTTTTAAGCAATAAAAGAAGGGAACATGATCTAATTTAACCAAACTGGACCTTGATATCCAAGTTGATCCTCAACGTAACCTGAAATTACATTGCACACCACGCAGGCGCAACTAAAATAGAGTTTTGATTGGTCCATGCGGATTGCCTATGGGGAAGTGTTGTGGATAGGAATTCTTGCGTCTGGGAATCACAGGGGCAATATTTACGTGCCCTACTGCAGTTCTAAGGGCGATGCTAAACCATAATGAAAGAAGCAGCAAATAGTACCAGCAGTGCCGGATTAAGCCAGCGCGGGGCCTGTAGCAAATTCTGTCAAGGGGCCCTTGGTTTACTTTAGGTTCTCAAGTTCAGGGTATTAAGTAAATTAAACAAAATTATTACAAATAAACTTTCCTGGATTTAATATGTCCAAATTTAGAGATAACACTTTCAATATCGACTTCATGCTCTATATTCATCAAAGTGAGATGATTAAAACGTTCTTGGTCCACCATGTTCCTTAACTCATTTTCAATACGTTTTAAAGTTGAAATAGAACGTTCTCCACTGCAGCTAGTGATCATGAGGAGCAAGTTGATTCGCAAGGCAATTTCTACGTTTGGGAAACAAAACTGTAAAGAATTATTTAATAAAAGTTTATAAAATTGCAGTTCCAGAGGCTCCTGTTTGTTGCTGTCAATAACAGTAGCCACATCTTTTTTTTTGCAGCTAAGCGAACTGCATTTATTCGTCTTACGGTCAGATAGGCGTAAAGGCATTGGAGCGCGGGGCCCCACAATTCGCGGGGCCTGTAGCATTCGCTATTCTTGCTACGTGGCTAATCCGTTACTGTGTACCAGATAAAGAACCCAAAAGCAGGAAATCTGATCGGATGTCTAATTATTTTGGAACACATCTCCCTAGAAGCCATGTCATCCAAGATGAACGAAGGGGTTGGAGTGGGCGTTACAGGATCAAATTTCAGGATCTCAAAACTCCTTGGTAGGACCCCAATCATCTTCCAAGCAGAAGTACATACTATAGAGATTTGCGCCCAGAAACTTTTTGAAAGGGACACCCTAAGGGCAGAAATCTATATACTATCAGATAGCCAAGCAGCACTGAAAGCTCTGAAGTCACACACTTGTGAGTCTAAGCTGACTTGGGACTGTAAACAGCAAACAATCAGTTAACCCTAAAGGGGGAGCAGACTGATTTGCCAAGGAAAGGGTAAGTACACCACTTTCTGGCCCAGAACCCTTCTGTGGACTCTCCAAAGCCCTTTTAAAAGAAAAGTATCGATGCTGGGGATTCGATGAAATGAAATCTCACTGGAATATAGTACTAGAACAAAGAAAAGCGAAAAGACTGGTGAGCCTATCGCCAAGGAAAGCTGAACAGCTTCTCGAGTTGGACAAAAAAGATTTGAAATTGGTAACGGAACTACTCACTGGGCACTGCCATCTGGGGTATCACCTCAAGTCAAAGAGTGATAGTTGCCGCTACTGCGAGAACTTCGTGGAAACTGCAGAACATCTGCATTGTGAATGCCCAGCGCAAGAGTCTCACATTCCTGGAAGTAGCCTTCATAACGCCCTCCGACATCAGGAACTGATAAACTCTGCACGAAGTCTCTGAATCCACGGTCTCAAATAGATAAAGCGTCACGCACAAAACACATTCAGGTCGAGGCTTGTGAGGCTGCACAGCCCCCCTTCATTCATTCTTTAACTCTTCTAGATATCGGTAGTGTGACTTTCTTCAGCGTTCCCATAGAAGTTTCGTGAGCGACGGTAGAGTAGAGAAATGGCCCCTGTGGAAAAAATTGAGGGAAAAAAACAGCTATTTTCCTATACAACGTTGGAAAGAGCTACTTAACTAGGGGCGAAATTGCCATTTTTTGAACATATGTAAATGAAGCAAAATACACTTCACTCCAGACTAAAGCATATTATTTTTTTCAACACCTCCAACATAAAACCACCAATCAATAACAAATAACATATTGAGCGATCTTATATTTTTCAACAAATACAATAAAAAAGCTAATTTTTGAAACACCCGCTAAAAAAGCTAAAACAACCATAAGATTTAAAGAGAAACAAAAAATTAAAGAAATTCATACCTAGCTACGTATAATAAACATTTTGACTGCAATTTGGAAGTCTATATCTATTTGATGAAGAAAGTGTCATAACCGAAGACATACAGGAAGATGCAAAATTACTAAATGTGTCATTATTACCGGAAAAATCAAGAGTATGATAGTCTATTAAATTGGATGACGAACAAATTTATTAAGAGGTAATTTTGACGTATTCTCTAAAACTCTCAAAGACCTTCAACCTCCCACATTATGGTCAATATATTCAATACTTCGTTTGAAATTTCAATGAAGGAAGATATAGATATATATTACCACAAGTTGATAGCATTTTATAAGGAATAAGGGGTTGGATATAAGTCCAAGAAAGCTGTTGTTTTTGCCAGAGAGGAGATTGATAAGTTTATATTTTTGAATCACCAGATGACCAGTACTTAATGGTGATGGTATATTTTGGAAATTGATAAGTTTTTCGTTACTAATTGCTTATTTCCAAAATGAAAATATAAAGGAAACTTATCGTTACGAGCAATAACTTTGAAAATGTCAATTCCCTTGTCATCATCAAAAAGTATACAGCACTGAGACCAGCGAAAACGGATCAACGTATTTAATTTTTAAGTTATAAAAAATCAAAATGATTAGTACAGGTTGTAGGAAAAAATACCATGTCTAAAATATTATTCAACGTTACCAAATATGTATAGTTGCATAGTCCAGAACAATATACCGGACATAGTTTGAGAAGAACAACTGCGTCTCTCTGAACAAATACGGGAGGAGAGATTCACATTAAAGAAACATGGTGGTTGGCGCTCGACAAGCGTGGCGGAAGGATATGTGGATTAGTCAACAGTCAAAAAAAGTCAAATTGCAAATCAAATTACGACAGGTACTCCTACGCAGGCGTTATTATATATTTAAAAAATTGCAATAACAACAACAGAAGCACCATCATCGACATTCATCCCTTAACAATTTCTTTCAACTGCATTACTAATAACATACCCACCGAATTCTCGTTTCCAATTAACTTCAGCAATGTTACAAACTGCACGCTTAATTTTTTTGACGAGTCTTAAAATTGTTAATTTTTGTTACTGTATAATTGTTGAAAATTTAAACTTAATGAATATGTAAACTAAAAACTATGCAGAAAAAGTGCCACTTTCCACCCTGATAATAGAAAAAAAGGCAATTTTCAATTGTGTTAAAAAAAATAATTTTGATTTCATAATGAACTTGAAGTAGTGTTTAATTTAAATAGCTGTTAGACTATGACTATCAAAATTGAGTTGCAATTGGCTGCTTGTCACAGTCTGAGGTGGTCTAACAATTATTTAAACTAGATGACACTTTAAGATCATTATGAAATCAGGTCTGAGTTCTATTCATTTTGAAATGTGTTCAACAAAAATTTAGAAAATATGATCACAAGCCTTCCTATTGCCTTCTAAAAGTTTGTTGTAGGTATATACTTAATTGCACTTTCTTTGGTTCTTTGAATTACAAAAATTAAATGTTCATGTGAACTCGAAGTTTTGCATGATCCTAGTAGCCCCGAAGGGTATAAACTGTACGAAAATTGGACGCAGGTATCATCTGCCCTCACTCACACATGAGGCTTCGAGAATGTATAATTTGAGCCATTCGAAAACGCTATATAATCTGGAAGATTCGGATAATCACCGATTTGCATTTGCATCTGAAACGCTCAATCATAAGCGGCAAGTTGCGAAAAACCGACGAGCTAAGGACCGCAGAACCTACGCAGACCGCTCGGGTAGAAGAAAAAAAATCGCATTCGAGATGAGATGATTAAACATGGGATGGGATGTTTTTCGAGTTTTATTTTCTTTTTGTGTCTGAAATGAAGAATCGACTTGTTGGGCTAGCGGTGTTGCCGATAAACAGAGTTGGAATTCCCTACCATGCTTCTGAAACGGAACGTCAGATACTTCTTGAAAAGAATTACTCCATACAATTTTGTTAGGGCCCAAATATTCATGTTTCATAATAATAATACTCCCTTGTGAACACTTGTGGAATGTACCCAAAGGCATAGCCTCTTCGGTTAGAGGACGGCTATTATTTTCTTTTGCCGAGATGCTCTGTGGCGACTTGATGATTTTTGGTGGTATATTCACTTTTCAGCTACAGGGAAACCCGGAAAACCTACATACCCCATCCTACAGTATTTGTTAAGTCAATATTTGAATCGTTCTGACATCGGAGCTTTGGAAAAGAAAGCGGTATCGATGGTACTATCATTCGCAAATCTGTGCACTGGACATGCTACCGACAAATCATTGATGTAAAAAGAAACAGTGTTGGCACTAAAAATGATCCCTATGGAACACCATCAACCACCACGTGGAGATATTTTTCCGAGAAGAAACTAGATGGCAAGGAACACTACTGGGAGAGCAAGCCATTGGCGAGAAGTTCCTTGTGTCAAACGCGATCAAACGCTTTGGACATATCTAATAATAATATCATTAATTATAATATCATGGTTAACATTGTTAACATTGTCAACCATGGTTTTGGTGACTTTTTATAAGTATTGCTCCTGTATAAATACCTGACGAGTAAGTAATTCAAAATTTCTTAACCTTACTTACTTGCAGGTATAGCACCGATGATGGCCTAATAGCCGAAAGCGCTTTGCGATTTTATTAAATTTTACACGAAATACAACTCTTCCATTGCATTGAATAGTTACGTGTACACAGCTTCAAGAACTTCACCATATTAATATGAACCTCGCAAAATTTTTAAACGGAGACCCAGTTTCTTGCCCAGCGGATGCGTCTTTTCTCTAAAGAAGTAGATCTCATAGTCAGCTGCACAGCAAACATGTCGACATGTCGATGATGCCTCGTCCACAAACTCGCAACTGAGTAGAAGATATGTCTCTTTCATCGATATTTTTCTGAACAACGGACATGATATGATTTGATTTTTGGTGGGAACCAGAAAATAAGAACCCGCCTATTTTTTTCAGGTAATATGAGAGTAACTGAAGAAATATGACAATTAAAATTTTCCCGACATGAAATAACAACTTGAAATATGTCAAAACCTCCCTCAGTGGATCATCCTTTCAAGACGGTACCTTTTTTATCTTATGTCACGAGTCAAACAAAAAATTTGTTTTCCGAACTCGTGATTAAATGAGATTGCTGTTCTACCTACGTCAGCCGGCAACCTTTTGTCTCATTCATAAAAGAGTAAGTTTATGATCTATAAATATACAATAATCATATAATAAAAATAATAACTTTTTCTGTTTTTTTCTTTGACCTTCTATCAAAGAAAATTGCAAGATTTGACTCATTCTGGGACTTAAATTATTCTGGAACAAATGTTTCTAGTAAGATATAACTGGTATTGTTCTTCGAAAAATAAGCATTTGGGAAAATGATCCCTAATACGTACGCCGCTGTCTAGTTCACACTGTCATATTGTTTAGAATATCCAAATGTCGCCATTTTCTGAATGAGAAAAATTTCGAACAAATCAAACTAGAGGTAAGTGAATTGACATGGACACAAAAATACGAACTACAGTATCTATCAAGAGAGTTAAAATAATATTAGTACCACTGAAATAAGAAAAAAAAACAAGCTTTCTGAAGATACTAGTCATGCCATAAAGTTCCATTTGAAACTAACACACCAAAAATTTTTGAATTTACAAAAAGATGCGAAGTAAAATACCGTTTACCTTCCATGCCAACTTTTTTTCAATAACTCTTAACGGAGAAAAATAGGCGGGTCCGTTCATTTGACTAACTCTGTATGGTTTATTTCAACTTATGGTTACCCAGCATTATTATTCCTAGTCCCCTCTAACTATATTTTCTCTCGACTTGAGTAACTATGTATTGGTTGATAGGTATTCTGGTTACTCTGCGTTTAACAAGTCTGGATTTTTCCCCGTCCTCTAAAAAACACAGTTTTTATCATTAGGTTCACTCAATTCAATCATAATTCGCATTGAATCGGATTTTTTCTCTTCGGAAAAATTTTGCAGAAAAGGGAGTAAAAAAATTATAGTTTCCGCGACCATGAAACAATAGGGATCGGAGCATTTCTATTCAAAGCGAGCAGTGCTTTTAATTTTTGTCCCCACCACTGAAGGTCGTTAATGGAAACACCGTTTTCAGTTAGGACTGAGTCGGCAAGAGCAACCCTCAACTTTGTGGCTATGCTAACTTCATTGAAAACTCCATGATATAGTGGAGATAATAATAGCGTTTTGAAGATTCATTCAGATGGATTTTGGACGTGTCCCAAATTCTCATATTTATGCACGAAATCTCTATACATGACTCTATAGTTTTTGATTCTCCCAAAGTTACCTTCACAAAGAATAGAAACGATTCACAGACCCCCTTGAATCACTTTGAAGGGTATATTCACTACAAATCTACCATCTCGATTTCGGTTAGTTGTTTCGATAAAACGTGTTTCACAATATGAATATTCATTTGTTAACAAGTTGGGGTCATGATACGGTTTTTCCAACTCCCAAAAGCTTGCAAGTTGATTTTTTAAGTTAAAGTGATGCTAAGTGAAACAACTTATCTTTTATTTTGACTTTACTGAAAGGGGACCAGAAATAATTAAGTCCAATACGAAATTTTGAAGAAAGGGGACGTTTGGACTGAACTGAATGTTTCCATCGGAGAATTCGGACTTGAATGGACAAATATTCTGCTCAATCGACGTTATAATGGTATTACCATCAAGTAAGACGATTTTTTTCAATAGACTGATATCTTCTTGATCTACGAAAACTTATCAATTTATTTGCTTTAAACTTTTGGACCGGAGTCTAATGTAATTCTTCATCATTAGTGATATTTATGTTACTCACTACATACAAAAATTCCATTAGAAATCTTGTAAAGTAATTGAATTTTAATGTAAATTTGACAATTAACAAGGAAACAAAATTGAGGGATTGCACTTCGACAAAATCAGCAGTGGTCACAGAAATATGAAACATGTATATTTCGAAAAAATAATCAACTGGTGTGAATAATTTCTTACATTATTCACCAACTTCATTGAAACAAAGTAACCATGCATTAGATGAGGTTATCACAGGGTCAATATTTTCAACGATTAGGATATCGTGTAACAATGTTATTAAACTACGAATGATTGAATATATTACATGCAAAATGTTCTCCTTGGCCAAAAAAACATCATTTGGTCTTCCTCTCATTCATATCGATTGTGTTATCAATGTATTGAAAAGGAATTTGCGAATTGAAACAGGAGATTTAACACAATCAAACATTTTTGCCCCAAAAAAATATTACCACACGTCCTTTCAGTCAGATTCGCAGATTGCCTTTGATCCTTGTAAAATGTTGCGCATGACTTCGTATGAAAGTGAAAGAATTTCAACAATCACGCCACCGCGGCGCAAAAAGAGAATTTCATTTCTGCCGTCACTGTCGTTGATCTTGTCGTATTGTTGTGCAATATTAGTTAGTATCTGTCGAAACGAGGTTGTAGTTTCTAATTTACATACAGCGTTGTGCAGAACTGGAAAGAACTGCCTCGATACGTTCGATTGGGTTACAGAAAATTGGGTTGAAGCCTTGAATAATTTCAATCACGATATTGAACACCGCCAATATTCATACACAACCGCAATATCTTATAATGACCGACATATTCTTTTGTACAAATGAAAACTTTTCGTACTTCAAACTCGAAATTCACTATGCAAACTTCCTTTTTCTATAAAAAAATAAAAGAAGATACTGCATGTAAAGTCGGTGTCATTCATTTCAGAAATCCATGAAAGTTATACTTGCCAAAGAAACCTACGATTGAATGAAGTCAAAGTGACCTTTTTCACAGATAAAGTTTTTCAATGCATTCTAGTTGATACCCTGTATACTATCACAGAAGTATTAGTCCGAATTAACTCATAGTCAAGTACCAAGAAAATTTTAAAATCGTTAAAAATTGTTTTTCCGTTAACCAGCTGTCGCCTCCATACAAAAAAAATCCCTCAGAACTCGAAACTTGTGCGAGCAAATGCGATTAACGAGGTCTTACATTTTAACATGCGATTCCTTGCATGTCCCAAATGATGTGAATGAATTCGGAAGTATACTCAAATATCAAGTTAAGAATGGTTCAAATCAAAATTGTATTGACAAAACTTAATTCTTGTATAAATTATGAAAGAGCAGATCATCTGGAGTTATTGTTTATTACAGAATTGGGTTTCCATGTTTGTAACAAACCATTTTTCATTCTCTCAACTTCATAGATTACTTGTCTGCAATACCTCTGAAGTCTCAAAAATCAATGTATCCTTCGGATAATGAAAAAGTGAGTCAAAGGTGGCTTAAAGTGAACAGTGAACATTCGGCCATCCTGAAGTATGTTTGTTCTTTAACATAGTCAGCTGTTGGTCATTTGATATTTCTTTTGAGTCTATTTCTTAGTCTTTCTCCTGTAGAATCATCCTCTTGGCTGGCTGATTCAGTATTCGGTATCCAATTGTTTCAATTGATACTTTCTGGATCTAATTAAGAATAATTTTCATTCATATCTTCTACCTTTGGAACTTGATCATTATCATCTGCCTCTTCATTTTCATCATGTTTTGATGGATATTTGATAGTGAAAGATGTTTTACAAGATCTACTTCCCTTTTTATTGAATTTAAGTGTTTTGTTGAAGTTTCTCTATATCAGCATATGGTTCTCTATGTTTCATCTAGATTTTTATTTCTGTTCAGTTCTCTCAGCCACAGCAATATTTGTGGTGCGTGTTCTTTCCTTCATTCAACTGAACCCTAACGAGCAACACTCAGAAATATTCAGGATACTTGTATGAGCTAGACATGACGGGGGTATTGCTTTTTAACGTGCAATCACAGTTACGGTTGTCTACCACCCAGTATAGTGGTTAGCTAAGATAAAAATCGCAAATTTTTCTGCAAGAAACTTTAAATACTACCCCAGAAAGAAACTCCATTTTATAGAGACTTTAAAGAGTCCTATGTCCCTCTCAAAATTGTTCAACGATATTATTAACTACGTTTCTCTTGGTTTTAAGGAAGGTAAAAAAAATTGGATCAAAGGTTTATTTCCTCATCAAATTGATAACTTCATCAGCTTCGCAGTACTACGTGTAAAGATGTTTCTTCGCTGACTAGGAAATGATTCGCTAGAATATCTCTTAATATGGCTCTCGTTTGAAATTTTTCAAGCAAAGACGTGTTCAGAAGCTCTCACGTCGCTGCAATAAAAATGATAAGTCGAGTGTCATCTTACAACAGTGACCATAGCGACTACGGTCGTAAATTGTCGTGACACAAACAATGGATCAAGTGTTTTTTCAAACACCGCCAGCACCAACGCCGAACAAGGGTTCCTAATACATCAAAACAACGTGTCGTTTCAAGAAAATAAACAGGGCATTCTCACAAAATGAACAGGCATTATATATCGTGTGGAAAAGGCTGACTAAGAGTGGAATGCGTAGTTTAGAAATTGAAAGCAATGCACTTCAATCTGAAAAAATGTATAGATTAATTAATGAATCACAGAATAAATATACAGGAAATGAAAGGAGTACGGTACAAATTCCGTCAACAGAAAAAATTGACCGTAATCTAGAAGAATTTTCGATTTCTTCATTGACGGAAAATACTAAGGCGACTGAGTGAATGAGTAGAAACGAGTCCTACACAAATAAGTTTAGAGGTTCATGAAAAACACAAATAAAAAAGTACACCGGTGATTACAGATGGAGCCGAGAACTTTGAACTTTATCTAAGAATTCAGACCTATCAACATTAGTAATCTTCAAATTAAAGTAATCAACGATAAAAATATCGAAGTGAATAATTCGGGTGGAGGAGGATTTTGCATCACTCCTCACTTTTTATACTTATTGTTCGGAGAAAGAGAATAAATTGTATGAAACAACCATATAAAGCTGTAATATTAACCAGGGTATTCACTGAATATGCCTATGATGATGAAGAGCCTGGGCATTAGGGTTGACGTTCATCCTATTAGAAAATTCAAATTATTATAATTATCATCAAAATAGTAAACCTGTAAGGCATATAGACAAACAGAAAGAAGTTGTTCAAACACATCAATGTGCTTCAGATGAATTAAAAGACTCAAAAACAAAAGACAAAGCTCCTCTAAATTGTCTTCGCAGAGGCAAATGAAGCCCGAGGAAATATAGAAATGGAAAAAGAACCTATATATATATATCAAGATATAGCAAATTATGGAAAAGAAAATAACAGAAAATGATCAGCAAAAACTACCCGAATGTTCAGACAAAGTAAAACTTTATAGCAAATGGTGGCTACTCAAACATTCAACAGTAAGCGAAAAAAAAATTTGGTTGTGAAAAAATCTTAGATTGGCTGCCTAAGCAAATTTGGAAAATGGCATTGAAGGAGCGATATCTAGAGGTAGAAATATATTATTTGAATGCACTTATAACATTTATGAACCTTCTTTACATTTTTGTGAATAAATATGAAAAAAAATGATTATTTATCAATTTATTGACCGAATTGTTTTTCAGAAAAACATATCATTTTTAATAGTTATTTATGCAACAAGTGCAAAAAGTACGTGTTTATTGCACTCGACGTGAAATTGTCAGACGAGGCCGTTAGGCCGAGTTGGACAACACGTCGAGCGCAATAAAAATTTTTTGCACGAGTTGCATACAATATTTTTTTTACGTTCATGCAAAAAGCAAATAATTATTTATTTAGGTGCGGCACTATGTGAAGGAAAATGAAATACGCAATTTAATTGTCAGAATTGAATTTTGACTGACGTTTATATAACCACAGTTGCATTATAAAAATCAAAATCATAGTAGCCATGAGCGCGTATGTTATCACGAGGTGTGGTCATAGTACAGTTTGCTCTATGCGGGTAGACGGTTTAGAACATAGCGGATCAGTTTTGATTATGGAATTATTCTCGGGAAGGCATTGTTTATTCAACTCTGACTGCTAACATTAATACAAAATAATATAAAATATGTAGCTGTTTAAAACGTATGGCCAATCTCACAAAATATCTGCTGAATATGTTTGAATGGGTTTGAACGTTTATGTTTATCATGATGACAGTACGTTGAAGTTGAATGACAGATGAGTGCAATAAAAACTTTATTGCACTAGTGCAATAAAGACCTTCTTTTTCCACTGAATACAGTTCAATAAAGTTTTGCTTTTTGCATGAATGTAGAAAAACATAATAAATCCATGCCCACATCATAGAAAACATCAGATCATCACACTCTGACCTTCTGATCTTGTCATCCCATCCATCGTTTCAACTAAATCAGCAAAACACCATCGATGTCCTTCAACTTTGCGAACACTATATTATATCATATGGAGAAAAATGCCACAGCCAGTTCAGCATAATCTAAACATTACGTCAACTTCATGTTCAACACATTTCTAGACAGCGTTGCACAATACTTTATCAAAAGTAGACTTGCTAACAAGACATTTCTCCAACGGTATCATGTGGGATTGAGATATCGAAAATTATTTATTTTGTTTATTCCACGACGTGAGCGCCACTATAGACATTTTATCCTTGTTAGTCCTTGCCTAGAATTTGCAATAGAATATGAATAAATATGAATAAAAGTTTTGCGGGTAACGTTAGTTCCTATCATAATTTCTATTGAAACACGATGATTTTCAATTTAGAAAATTCTGTATGAACTATGATTACAGCATGGACCATTCCAATTTTAATCTACTTGAGAATCATTGGGAATTATAAGTAATCAATTAACCATCATATTATATTGTTTCATGATGAGAATAAAGAATAAATCGCTTTCATATGATGGGACCTATGAGGCCAGAAAGCCGAGTAGTTAGAATCACCGCTTTTCAATCATTCTGGCTGCCGGTCGTGTGAGTTCAAACCCAGCGTCTGCAGTATATTTTTCTGATTGCCTGAGAAAGTGCCAACAATCGCACGTTGAATGGTAAGACTCGTTAATCCTTGGCTCGCACAAGTTTCGACTACTTATTTGTCCATATGAATTTTCAATGGAAACTCAATAGTTAAAAAATCAACTATCTGAATGAAAATGCAAATTTTCACTTTCAGATTTTCCTTTCTAGTTAGGGTCTTTTCACAATCAGATGTAGCTCAATGTCCAGCGTGACTTTAGCCGGGGAACCAGTTGTTTTCTGTCAGATATTACAAAAACATCTAAATTTTTATCGTAGGTTGTTGTCATTTGAAAGAAACTGATTTCAATATTCATTTGAGAATATTTCCTTTTTTCAATATATTATACGAATATTGCAACAATTGCCATTATTTCCTTTTTTTATTGACATATTGAAATGAAAACTGCTGCTTCAGATGACAATACGAGTCATATTCTATTCAACCGTTTTTCCAATGCTAGAAAATATGTTGATTAACTAGGACATTTTCATCATCCTGTAATTTCAAATAAGGTAGGAAGACTTGTACAGGGCGGTACATGGGGATAAATTTGCCGCTATAATATTATACAGAGTGGCCTATTTGAAAGCGGGCCACCTCTCTAAAACTGTTATAGATAGAGAGAGCATCGATAGTTCTAGTTGAGTGTCATGAGTTCGAAATAAAAATAATAATTTCAAGGCCCACTTCGAATTTTTTTCAAGATCAAAAATCCAAAAAACATACTCGCGATTTTTTTAAATAAAATTTGACGACGCTTTTAGATTTCTGATGCTTTCAAATGGGTGTGACTATAAAATTTCAAGATAAAATTATTCTTTTTAAGTGAAATATTCATATCACTATCAAAATGATTCAAATAGATATATTTTGAAACACAATTTTGCAATAATATGTTTTAAAATACTTCTTCAGAACATAACAACTCTACGTGCGATAAAGTTATGTCTATTGAAACATTGCAGTTTGTGTCAAAAAATTGAAATGCACATCTTTACATCAAATAATAGAATTACCAATATTAATAACATAAATGAACCTCTTCAAAATAATGTATTGACATGACACATTTTGGACTGTTCAATCAAATCTCCATTCAATTTGATACATTTATCGTATTGTTTTCTAATTCCATAACATTCGATAATTGGTTTGGGATGATATCTCTGCAAGCCTGTCATATTCTTTCACGCAGTTCTTCTTTGCTCGTTGGGCAAGTTTTGTATCATTTTTTCTTAACGAAGCCCCATAAAAAAATCAAAACCGGGGATCTGGGGGAAAACTCGATCAATGCATTATTTCGCCCTATCCACCGATGAGGAATGTTTTCTTCCAACCAATCTTCCGAACAATTCTACTATTGTGGATGGAACAGCCATCTTGATGAAATAAAAGATGAGCCCCTACTGCCAGTGAAAGTTCATCCATAGCGATGGAAAATCCGTTTTTCAAAAAATTAAAAAATGTAAAAAAGGGACCAATAATAGTAATATTTCACACCAAACATTATTTTTGAGTACGATCTTCTGAAATTTATTATCCAGAGAATTAACTGTTCCATTGGTTGTTAGTGTTGCCTCGTCACTGAACAAAATATTTTTCAGGAAATTCCTGAAATTCAGATATTCTCCTTGAGCCCATAAACTATACTCCATACACTTTTCATTATCGTGTTTTCAAGTATGAAGAAACTTTGTTTTGAAGGGCTTTATAATTTTATATTTTCCAAGATGTTTCCTTATTATTTCACGCGGTAAGTTAATGTCCAAACCTGCAATGTCCACACTTGTTTTCGGATCATTATTAAAATATAACGCACCGCACGCACCGCACGCACCGCACGCACCGCACGCACCGCACGCACCGCACGCACCGCACGCACCGCACGCACCGCACGCACCGCACGCACCGCACGCACCGCACGCACCGCACGCACCGCACGCACCGCACGCACCGCACGCACCGCACGCACCGCACGCACCGCACGCACCGCACGCACCGCACGCACCGCACGCACCGCACGCACCGCACGCATCGCACGCACCGCACGCACCGCACGCACCGCACGCACCGCACGCACCGCACGCACCGCACGCACCGCACGCACCGCACGCACCGCACGCACCGCACGCACCGCACGCACCGCACGCACCGCACGCACCGCACGCACCGCACGCCCCGCACGAACCGCACGCAGCGCACGCACTGAATCGCTAGAATCGTGTTTACGCTGGACATGGCGCTATTGCAAGTATCTTTTGGGCTTCTCTCTTGGTTTTCGACCTCTTGAAAATTTTCTGTTCCTGTTGTCTGTCTTCACATCTTTCATCCATTTGTTCATCTGGAACTTCCAGAAGCCGTTCATGCTCCTCATGTTTCCTCTGCTATGTTACAATCTGATTTATGCTAGATTTCCTTGAACGTCCTGGTTTTCTTCATGCCCTTCATCTTTCTTATCTTATGGTGTTCCCAGACACAAATACTGACTGCTCTTCTTGATTTTTTTAAACTCGATAATTTTCCTGTTCCTGCGAAAATCGTTGCCACTGATACTGCCTACCTTGTCTTTCCTGTCACCTGATCTTGTTTTTCTTGTAAAAATTATAATCCTTTTTTTAATCTTCTTTCTTTTTGTCACCGTTCCTACTTTTCTTGTATCTCTCTGCGTTTTTGTTCTTCCTCTTCTTTTCATACTCCACTTGTTCCTCTCTGGCTTTTTCTTCTTTTTCTTTCCTTTTGCCATTCTTTAACTCTTTCTTCATTGTTCCCTTGATATCATCGTTCATCTTCAGACTTACAGTAATACAAGTAGTAGAATGAACATATACTACTATTGAAAGAGTGAAAAATAAATATCAAAAATTAGATTTTTGAAGAAAAATGGAAGCCCCGTAATATATTGTCGCCACGCACCAATGCCATTTTCATAATGAGTGTCTTGTTCTATACTGAAATTGAAATGTATAAATCATTGATAATTATTATTATTATCTGTTTACGGTTTTGATTCCACGACATTTTTCGCAATTGACATACGTAGTTATGAGTCAGAACATGTATATCCTTGTAATAAAGAAGAAAAACAACATTTAATGAATAAATGTTGCACAATAATGCGAAGTCTCACTTCAACTCAGCTATACGTGTTTAAATGCACATCTGCAGTATCTTCGTTTTTTGGAAATGATCTCACTTAATTTCCCGCTCAGAACACGTGTACACGAGGTGAGAATTATTGTTGAAATAAATTGCTGTTCTACGAACCAATCACCTACCAGTATTAAAGAGTTGTCAATCAAAGAAAGATTTATGTCTTTTTTGATGACACCTATCAATTTAATATGAGTTCCAAAATATGTATTTATTTTTCAGAATGGCTTTCCAATGGAATTAAACCAATGCATCCGCCATATTCTTCGAGTGTATACGTTGTCCTGTCTAGCCGCATCAGATAACACTGCCCAAGAAAAATATCTTACAGCTAGGGTTTCAAATGTCCACTTCATCCACACTGGGTGTGAAGTAAATTGATCCCGTTGAACTTTTTACGACATATTTTATATTTATATAATTTCATTTGTATGCATAGGATATGGAGGTAAGGCAAGACCAAGGAATGTTGATGTGTAAACCCCAACGTCATTTTCAAAGAAGAAATGATTCAACAAATATCAGTTGGGAGAAAAATGGAATTGATATCAAGCTGTAATATGGTATTCAATATGAATAATACAATCGTAGCGATTAGCTTTCAAGTCTACTTATTCACATGAGTTTTTTACTAAGATTTAATGTTTTGATTGTTGAGGTGAATAGTGACGGGTAGTATGTCACAAAAATGCACAATCATGGAAGCAGGATTCTCTATCAGTACTGTGGAAACATGCAGAATGAAAATACATGTCCTTACGTCAGAAGAAGTTATTCATCGAAAGATTCTTTTCACGATACGCTAATTTCACAACCTGATGGAATCAATAGTTTGTAAAAAGTTCCTTCAAGGGTTGCTTCATTTTTCTGCCATACGCAGAAGCTTATATCAGCCATTGTATATGAAACGTACTTCAACAACTTAACTGGTTGTTGAAGGTGTTGATCTTACAACAATTAAACGACATAGTGGGTGGAGAAGATCAGCTGAAACAGAAAGCTATATCGAAGATTCTATATCTCATAAGCTTGATATAGCAAATAAAATCATTTCCTGCAGTACCATACTGTTTCAGATTTCAGGGCTTTCAATTCAGTCTGATTTTCCAAATATGTATAAATAAGTAACAATAAAAATACACCATTTTTGCAGCTTACGATAATCACAAAATAGTTTATAATTTGTTAATTTTTTCTATAGGTTTATTAGAGATAAACAAAAAGAATAACTACTGTAACCTATCCTAACTTGAATTTAATTTTATTCAACGAGTAGCATCGGCGATTTTATTTGCATTCAATATAATTCCAATGGAATTTGCAATTTGTGCATTTCTTTCAGTGAGTCATTAATATGGAAGGATATGGCTAAGTAAAAAAATTGCAACTACTTCTGATATTTTTCCATCTTTTCATTCATATTATTCCAACAGAAGTTGTTGGAAGAAATTGGTTTGATGAACTCCTTTACTTAACTATTACATAAGTATGAAAAAAAAAACATTTGATTAATGATAGTCTCAGCACATATATGTTAGGAAAACAGTTGTTTTGAATGAGATGTTATTTGATTTCCCAGTGCGAACATTCATTTTGAAAATGTTCATAAACAGAACGAAAGTCAGATCCATATAAATAAAATTATTTTAAATTGAAGCATATAGAATTTTATTGTAGAAATAATTACATTCTGAATATTCTGAAAATAATTTCAAAATAAATTATACTACTACAAATGAAGACATTCATTCAGTTCAAAAACAAATTCTGATAACTGCAAATGACGCAACTTCAATTTGACTCTACAGTTGGATAACGTGTATACTAGTGCTCAAAAAGGTTTCCTATACCTGAGGTAACATTTTGTCATCTCCGCCCTTTCCGTTCCTTTCCTAGCCTGCTTTGTATCTACCATACCACAATCCAAAAATCCGCATAAGGAAATTGTAAATCAAAAGAACATGTGGATTTGGATGACCCTGATATTTGAAAGACAATTAGACAAATTTCTAATTCATTTATCTAGTAAATTTTGACAAGATTCATAGTCTCGGGTCATACCGAAGGGTCCATCAAGGATATTTCAATTAAATAAAAACATAAAACAACACTAGCATTAAGGTATTGACCTAAAAATAAAAAGTCAAGTACATTACAGAATTGCAGTAAAATCCCGAATGTTGTTTAATTGCCAATTTTTTATTTTGAATGTGATATATGAAAAAGATCAAGTTCTGAAAAAAAAGTATAATTTTTTTTTTAAGTCAACTGAACTAAATGCTATTGTCCCCCAGTTAGTACTATGGAGCCGTAACCCAAATGAAAAATTGTGATTATTTCTCAAGTTTCTGGAGTTAACAGAAAGGCAGAGCTCATTCTAAAAGAGCAGAACAATTAGGCAAAGTAAAAATTTATGAGTTTTTGGAGAAATAGGACCATTGCAAGTTTACTATCCTCAAGTGACATTCTAATACAGAAAGCCTCATTTGTGGGTTAAATCCAAAATATGGTAAGCCAAGTTTCTAGATTAGGTATTAAGTGAAACAATTCTAAACATTTTCGAATCGCTCTGTATGACAAGTATATAAATAGGACACCAAATAACACTCTAAAACACTCCGAAGCAGTGATGAGTATAATGTCTTTACAGCATCGTGGTTTGTAATATGGCGAGTATTCTTTTTTATGAACTTTCTGAATGCTTTGTAACAAATATTGTAGACGTGGACATTAAAGTAGAGGACTGTATCGAAGATAATCCCTAAAACGCTTAAACTATTGAAAAGTGAAAATAGTATAGGCCCAATGTGCGAACCTTGCGGAACCCCTGAAGTGACATGAATTGTTTGACATACTACTAGCTATCTTTACATTCTACATTCTATCTCGAGTCCATTTTCAAGACATTTTGCGCAATGATTCATCTAATGTTTGAAAACTGAGTTTTAGATCTGTTATCACAATTGAAAATTGAGTGATAATCTTCGTATGAAATATGTTAAATATCGTCAAACCCACAATTCCAAATATTAAAATAAGGAAAGCTATCAGAACTAAGAGACCTTCTAAACAAGAATATTACACAATTGGCTATAAAAAATGATACAGTAAACTCATCAGGTAACCATTCTCACCCATCGCTGAAATTACCGGTACAGGTTGAAAGAGCTCGATGAAGTTGAGGAGATATCGAAATCAAAATTCGTCTCCTCTGCACAGAAAAAGTGTAACACCGCCTAGAGCTAGAGATTAGACTCTTCGCGCTACAGTCAGTCAGTACGAACGACCGAAGCGGTCACAGCGACCACCACCGCTCTGGGTGACTGTATTCGTAAAAGTGGGGAGTCGACAAACCGAGGGGGAAGAACGCAGTAGCAACTTATACAACCGAGAGAATTCATCGTAAAGCAATACACAATAATACAAATAGTGTTTTGATTTAGTGAAAATGACCAGTGACAACATTATCGACGAAAACCCGTGGTGCGCTCTAGTGAGTACAAGCCAACCCTAATAAAGTGACTTTTCTCGGAAGACAAGCGGGAAGAGGCTGTGATACCGCCAAACACACTGCCCGTCAATGCAATAGGATAGTAGGTATTCATAGTGACAGCCGAATAATAAATACACTAGCCGACAATGTTCAAGTTACTCGGAGGACTCGCGGATTACCTGAAATACCGAGACATCGTCATAGATTGTGCCATTTTTCGCATGCACAATACCTTCACATGCGCGCTGTTGCTGGCATGCAGTCTCATAATCACGGCCAATCAATTCGTAGGCAACCCTATTCAATGCATAGTCGATGGACTGCCCACTCATGTGATCAATACGTATTGCTGGATTTCGTCCACTTTTACGATGCCCGATGCGTTCAAGAGACAGGTAAGACGTAACCTTTGACCCACATACCTAATCGCACAGGTAGGTAGCAGCCTTGAGTGTGTAGTCATCTGTTTATTTATTCTTTTGCTGGGTGTTTACGTCAAGGTTTTGTTAGGCTAGGCTAGATGTTCCGTGATTTCCGCCTTACAAAAAAAAATTGCAAAAAACTCAGGAAATATTACGTAGGGCCAATTTATGTAACTTATATAGTCACAATCATTATCACAGTCCTAGTCTCGCTTGTTGTTGTTTGCGACTAAAACTAAGGAAATTGCATAAATGTTCCCACTGGAATGTACAGTTTCAATTTTATTTTATGATTAAGACGGTGACTGCGTGATTAGAACTATGAGAATGACAGATGCATTAATTGGTCCTTAGTTATGTATATAAAAACCTTTCGATCCCCAAAACCCCATCAAAATAAGTTATTTCTCCAGAATATTCTTGTAATAATTTTTCTTTGTTCAAGTATGCATGCACATTATGTGCTCAAGATTAATGTTATCATCATTGTAACAAAAATAAATTTTCCAGAAAGCATAACGTGTCATCGGTAATGAGTATTACGTTACCATACTCTCAAACCGCAACTGGAATAGTATAATCATGTGTTTCTCACATAACTTCTTTCTCTCTCTACCGCGAAGCTTCTCGACTGGGAGAGGGGTGGGACAACGCGCCCATGATTGTTTCTCTGCAGTTGTCAGAAATTGATGAGTAATAATAAAAAACCTTACATGATATGACATAAGTATATTCGAATGTGCAACACGAAACAAAAACCCGAAAAAATGCATCAAACAATCTGTCGGGAGTCGTGGGAAATACTTGTCAATAGGTGGCGCTTCAATGGATGTCGGATTAGCCAATCTAATAACATAAGAGCGAATAATATTCAAATGATAATTCCTAACTACAAAAAGTCAGTAAACGAATGAATTTAGAAACTGGTTTGTTTTATCACTAACGGAAACAACATATTGAAAAAAAAGATGAGAACCTCCCAGAAGTAAAACCGAATAAAATAGCGTATTTCTCTTCTTCGTTTATAACATATTCAAGCAACTAAACTTTCTGAAATCCTGTTGCATGATATTTTTTTTCCTACAAATTCATAGTTCTCCCTCCCTTCCATATATGTATGATTTGTCATCAAAAACGATAAACTATCAAATAAATTCACCAAAGATGTGATAGAGTGATAATTATTTTCACTTGCTTTCCATGCAAAAGTGAAGAGAGAAAAATATTTTCAACTAAGTACGTTACATAGCCATCAGACGTCTTTGCCAACCCATATCATATTTTTCATCCAACCCCCATCTGGGAAATGTTAACCGATAATTCTGTACTTTTTGTAAGTGGTCAATGTCAGCGAGTCTTTGGTGTACCCACCCATCGGTTTGCCCGCAGTGTTCCATAAGGCTCATTTTTGTCAAACTTCATCAACTACTCTCTAAAGGCTGATTTAGATACGTGCGTGACCATGCAAAGTTTTTGAAGCATGCGCGGTGTACGCGCATATGCATTTATGCCCTTGTGCCTGAAAAGTGCATTACAATTTTCTCATTTCTGCCTTTCACTTGCGTTTCTATTTCGAATATCACATTTTATTCGGTTCTTTAACAATTTTATCATTGCTGAAGTAATGCCATTTTGAGTTTTTCCATTAAGCCCGACTTATTTTCCAATAAATCTTTCATTATTTGAGCTGGAGCATATCCTAATTTCGTGCGTGCTCACCTTGAGTTTTTCACGCACGCCGTCAGGAACGGGTGTGAACGTCGACAGGTAAGCAGAAATTGTGGGATGGGCATGCATGTATCTGAATCGGCCTAACCAAATCACCAAGGAATGTTTATTGAAGAAGTAGACTCAGGTTAACCGTAGACCGTGGTATTTCGTTTGCCAACCATTCCAATTTCTGTGTGCCTGGAAACCTCTCGGATACTTTGGACCTTCGGTTTCAAGGATGCATTTGAAGTTATTCTTTGCTTGAGTTTTATTTTTCAGTTGCCCATCGTGATCCACGATCTTTTCAAGATGTTAGCCGCGTCTGACTTCGTTCATGGTTAAGTAAATAATTAATTAAATATAATCGGGGTCAAATATGATAAGATTATATTTAATTAAATATAGTAATAAGTAAACACATTTCAGAGCTGTTAAGCCAAACAAAACTACAGTTTTTTTGTGAAAACTTTTGTAAAATTTGATCTTACGAATTGGCCAGGTTTTCGGAGAAAACTTCTCTGAAGCAGAGCTTATGCGAGCAAGGAAGATCTTACGTATAAGTGGGGATTGAACCCCGGCCACCTGAGTGAGAGACAAACGCTCTACCGCCACGACCACTTCGCTTCATAACATCTAACTCAAAATCCCTTTCGTAGGAAACGACTTTGGAATAAAGTCAGAGAGGCTTTGGGATGCTGCCCTGGTGATGTCGAGGGCTTCACCTTATAACGTGCCATCTCAATCACTGTCTTCAATTTCCAAGTAAGCCCCAGTCGCCTCCATAAAAACTCTCAACCGCCCTCTAGATTGCTTGGCTTTGTGATCGACACCATACATGTCAAGTCAACATAAAAGCGTTGTTTTTAATAGATGTATCCTGATTTCTGTACCCCACCTTCCGGAGAAATATGGGATGGAATTTCGAATGGTTGAGAGATTGGGTTGACTGCATTCGCTTCAGCTCCTGGAGATCGGCGCTAGGAAAAATAGATCCCCTTTACCGTCTGCCTGCCGTAAGAGGCGACTAAAAGACTACACCCACAAGGGTTACCGAAGGAAGCTCTAGAATCGATTTGAGTCAAGCCAATCGTCCCTACCAGAGGAAATGAAGGTAAGCTTAAAACACAAGTTAGCTGGGAAACCTCTCAATGGACCCTGAAACCACCTTCGGCTGTGGAACTCATTCGAGGGGAGCTAAGCCAATCGTCCCGAGGGCGCCGATCAGAGGAATCCAAAGGGTGCCATGGAGATGCAAACCTTGGTGTGGAGTCGCACACACGAAAAAAGAGAACCAGAGAAACAGGGATTACGCCCAGAACACCAAGTCAGCAGGGGAGCCTGCCAAGGGATTCCCAAAACCACTTATACTACGGACAACCGAAGAAGCAGGGGCCTCTGGAACCCATTCAGGAGAAGTCAAGTCAACTATATTGAGGGTGCCAACTAGAGGAACCTCAAATAACCCCAAGAGTGCGTCTAAGGTACAACCTTAGGTTGGAGGCAGGTACCCAGGAAAAGGGTACCAGAGGAACCGAACACATGTTAACAGGGAAACCTTCCAAGGGAGGGGCTCTTGGGAGGAACAATAACTGGAGGGGCCTTCACAGGTGCCTCCCACTGAAGTGAAATTTGTGAGTGAACAAAAGATACAAAATTAGAGGCCTACGTGCAGGCGTTTCAAAATCCGTCCATTCGTGCAAGAAGAAGAAGAAGGCGTCCGCTTTCTCCCCTTCTTGTGGTACTTTGGGTCTGACGGGTGTTTTGAGTTTGCCTGGCACTCTCTTACGCCTTTGCTCGTGGTTGTAAAGAGCACCCCCGCTAGTCCTTCAAAAATGATTCGGTATCAGGACAACAAGAAAACAGAAATTTGAATAACTGACGAATTGATGGACAATTGTAATCACTATATCGGTATATAAATTGGTTCAGAACGACCAAAAAACTTCGAAACTGCTAACACAACGTCCTAGGTCAAAGGTGGGGAACCAATGGTTGCAGAACAGTCTGAAAATCGAAGTTAGTAGTTGTTAGCTCCGAGTAGAAACCAATTAAGGATTATTTAAGAACTTTTCACCGAGCTGTACCACGTACTCAATGTGACCCAAAGTACTCTAAACCAGACTAAAAATGGTATTGTTCCGATCATTACAAGATGAAGGAGTAGACGGGTAGGTGACAATTAGCACTTTTGACAGCAGTTTCTATAGATTCGCGGTGACTGAAGGACTCTGCAAGGGCAAAAAAAAACAATATCGAAATTTATGCTGATAAATGCCACACGAAATTTGTGAATGGATCTGTAGTCTTTTCAATAGACATGGCTCTTGAGTTCTCATATCCCCCAATGCAACTTCTGTGAATACTTTGAAGTGCAACAACAGCATCAAAAATTCAAAAAAAATACTTTTTGTGAATATAAAGCGCTGTCGTCATCTGATTGTTTGTTTTTCAATTTCAATTCTGGAGTTCTGTGAACACTTTGAAGTGCAACAACAGCATCAAAAATTCAAAAAAATGCTTTTATGTGAATACAAAGCACTATCGTCATCTGATAGTCTTTCAATTTCAATTATGGAAAAACATATCATTTCGTCCTTTCACAAAATAATAACATTAACGAATACATCATTCGTCAAATAAAATATGTGTTATCGGCTTATGTGAGAGAGGTAAGAGAGAAGAGAGCGGAAGGTAGAGTGACAGAGATAAAGAGGGAAAGAGCAAGAAGAAAAATGAGATGGAGAAGGAAAGTATAGAGCGGGAGATCTTGAGTAAAGGGAGAAACACTAATGGAAATAGAGTGAAGGGGAAGAAAAACGTGAATGAGAAAGAGAGGAAAAGAGCAACAGAAAGGTAAAGAGCAACAGAAAGGTGAAGAGCAACAGAAAGGTGAAGAGCAACAGAAAGGTAAAAAGCAACAGAAAGGTAAATAGCAACAGAAAGGTAAAGAGCGCGAGGAACAAGGAGAGTTAGGGTGAGCAATAGAGTAAGGGTGAGCAAGAGAGTAAGGGCAAGCAAGAGAGTAACGGCAAGCAAGAGAGTAAAAGAGAGAGAAAGAGCGAGAGAGAGAGAGAGAGGGAGTTAGAGAGAAAGAGAGAGAAAGGGAGGTAGAGAGAAAGAGAGAGAGAGGGAGGTAGAGAGAAAGAGAGAGAGGGAGGTAGAGAGAAAGAGAGAGAGAGGAAGGTAGAGAGAAAGAGAGAGAGAGGGAGGTAGAGAGATAGAGAGAGAGAGGGTGCGAGAGAGAGAGAGGGTGCGAGAGAGAGAGAGAGAGAGAGAGAGAGAGAGAGAGAGGGTGCGAGAGAGAGGGTGCGAGAGAGAGAGAGAGAGAGAGAGAGAGAGAGAGAGAGAAGGAAAGGGAGAAGAGAAAGCGACATTTATTGATAGAGAGAAGTAGAGATAAATGATGTGGATAAGGGAAGAGATCTGGAGAGAGGGGAATTTATGGATGAAAGTGGGAATGAAAATAAGGGATTGGGATTGACAGAAAGAGGACGGGAACGAGATGAAGATAGTGGAAATAAACGAGAAATGAGACATAGAGGGGAAAGTGGGAGAAAGCAGAGAGAAGGGAGGGAAACTGAGAGAAATATAGTGAGAACAAGAGTGATAGAAAGAGTTAGAAAGTGGGACATAGAGAGATTTACGAAATGCAAGGATATGTAGCAAATGTCTGAACGTCGCAGACAGTAGTTAGACGAATAGGCAGGTAGTAGGTAGGCACCTATTATATTAATGACTGCGTTAATTTTATAGTTTTAAATATGCAAAGATAAGCGTTTGCAGCGATTTCTTCATTAAAATACATCAGATATTCAATTAGTAGAAAGCAAAATCGAGGAACTTTTATGATATAATCCCTTAGTTATCTCTGCATAAGAAGGGTTTTAATGAGTTATAAATGATGACCCTGATTTTATAACTGCATCTATGGCTTTCTGTGGATTAGTGGATAAATAGTTCAAGGAAAATAAAAATAATAGTTGAAGAAACGTCGAATTGAAATCAAAAATAGATAATTCAACTCGCTACATCCCGACATATTTATAGGATTATGGGGTCATTACCATTATGTAGTATAAATAGTAAAAGGATGATGCATAATGAGTTAATTCTATTGTTTCACATCAGATGTTTCATTCTTCATACGTCTCGGAAACCAAATTGGATAATTGAACGGATTAAATTGTGAAAGGAAACGAGGAAAGGACCCATTGTTTAAATTCGAATACCGGAGGGAAAATAAAACTAAAAACAATTATTATATTCATCACATATGTTCATTTATTATATGACAGAAAACGAGTACCCATGTAATATTTAAATCGATTTAGTCCAATCATGTTGGGTTTCACCCAGGAAAAAATTCCACATGATTTTTTGGCTCATAGCTCAAGAACGATGCTTTTTTGATAATGGCTATTCTATGCAAAATTAAAGTGGATTATATTTACTACAATTCACATTTATAGACTTATGATATGTTCTAAACCGCCGCTGAAGTACCCTAAAAATGGTCACTTTTTTCGTATCGAGTAGAATCGTTACTTTACTCAACTCTCACAATATTCCAATTATTTATTGTTGGTACGTGTTCAATTTTCGGATCAGTTACAGTGTCATTCATTTATGTTTCAATTTTGGTCTATGCATCAGGATAAAGGTTTTTTTTTAATTTTCATTTTCAGTGGTCTTTTGCCTAATTGCTTGTACCTATGCATTTTTTTCTTTATCTCAGTTAATGCAATTTATTTTTGAAATCGAAACCTGTACTCTGTACGGAAAAATTGCAAGAGGCCATTTTCAAGAGAAGATAGGAGATCATCAAGAATAAAAATAATATTTACATTATTATTATTATTATTTTTGTTGATTTTCTACCCCCTGTATCTCAGGAATTAAGCGGTTGTGGATCAATGATGTTCATATGAAGATTTTTTCTTGAAATCAATTATTGTCCCTTAGGATCAGCACTCATTTGAACCACCCTGTATATACGTTGTTATGAAAGTTATCAAAGTAAGTTGTAGTCGATTGTGATCTAGACTAGAGATCCAAACTAGGGAAAATTTAAACCAACCAAAACTCAAACATTCAAAAAGGCGATATAACAGTGCCCAAAGTAATTATGTTAACTGTATCAATGAAGTCATCCAATTTGATGTTTGTCATTACCATCAGTGATACCCTAAACTTGGGAAAAACTTGTGAGGTATATTTCAAAAAGTTTCCTTGAAAACTTGGATTTCGTGCCAATTGCTATTTCACATACCATCAGCTAACAACTTATAAGGAACAGAGAATTTATAAAAAAAAATTGTTTCGTCGGTGATGCCTCGCTCACGAACTCACTTTCTTCTTTGGAACATCACAGAAAAGTTGGTGGTCTGTGTATTAACTATTTTCATAGTGCTCTTCTGAAATATCACAATTATTGTTTTACGCTTTAGCAGAACACTCATGTCTCTTGTCGAATAAATTTTTCTCATGTCTCGTTTTTTCAACGAACATCAAGGTTTGGAATTTATTGCCTGAAAAGAAAGATGTTCCCGAGTCATTCAAACTCCAAACTTCAAGAAGAACACAATATCTTGTCTACTTTTCCCTGGTTCTCACGGTATTTCCTGAATATTCCAGGATTTTCTTTTTCATATGAACTAAGATAAAATAGTCGAGTTTATTCTAATACCCGAAAAAAGCAAATATTGCAATACTTTCACGTTAATATTTGATCAGTAGACATCGGAAGTAAATATATAATTTTACCATAAATATTACGTTAGTAAACAAACGCAGGATAGAAAAATATTATCACTTTATAGTCAAAGCCACATAAGAAATTAGAAAAAAAATTGCCTTCACACATTTCAGATAAAGATATGAAATTTTTTTCAAAATTACTTATTTGAATTTCACATACATATGCATAAGGTAACAATGCTGACCAAGAAATAGGCCTTCAAGATGCGAGATGACTACTGTTTTTACCGGGTTTTATTACCTATATTGAGGGTAATTTTCTGATGGAACGAAGTTCATGATAATAATCCTGAAAGTTATTCCAACAGTAATCAATTCTATGATGTTGCGTTGCCCTCAAAATATTTTATACTAATTCCATCATTCTCAATCGATTGCCGTTTTCGAGTTGAAAAGGTATTCTAGAGTCGAGAGGGTCATTTTTCTACAACCATTTTTATTCGTAATTTTTCCATTGGTTTTCTTAAAATCAACCTTCTTTGAACCTTATTTGAACCGTTCTCGACTTGAAAAGATCTCCTGGTGTTGAAAGAGGTAATTTTTTCTCTCCAAAAGTTTTTTTAATGTAATTTTTCTGTAAATTTTCGTAAAATTTAACCTTTTTTTATATTCACACATGCGCATATGCAATTTCAAGTGAGTCTGATGATTTTCCATTTTTCACGATTTTTAGGGGTCTACCCCTTAGGACTTTTTTCAAGTATTTTTTGTTTCTATCCATCAACTTGAAATTCACGAAGTATACTAATATCATCATTCTAAATCGATTGGCGTTCGCAGAATTGCTCTCTCTTGAACCGTTCTCGACTTGAAAAGTTCTTCTAGACTTGAAAGAGGTATTTTTCTCTATCCAAAAGTTTTTTTGTAATTTCTCTGTTGTGAATTTTCGTAAAACTTAACCTTTTTTATATTCATACATGCGCATATGCAATTTCAAGTGAGTCTGATGATTTTCCATTTTTCACGATTTTTAGGGGTCTACCCCTTAGGACTTTTTTCGAGTATTTTTTTATTCTATCGATCAACTTGAAATTCACGAAGTATGCTAATTTCATCATTCTTAATCGATTGGCGTTCGCAGAATTGCTCTCTCTTGAACCGTTCTCGACTTGAAAAGATCTTCTAGAGTTGAAAGAGGTAATTTTTTCTCTCCAAAAGTTTTTTTTTGTAATTTTTCTGTAAATTTTCGTAAAATTTAACCTTTTTTTATATTCACCATTCGCATATGCAATTTCAAGTGAGTCTGATGATTTTCCATTTTTCACGATTTTTAGGGGTCTACCCCTTAGGACTTTTTTCGAGTATTTTTTGTTTCTATCGATCAACTTGAAATTCACGAAGTATACTAATTTCATCATTCTAAATCGATTGGCGTTCGCAGAATTGCTCTCTCTTGAACCGTTCTCGACTTGAAAAGATCTTCTAGAGTTGAAAGAGGTAATTTTTTCTCTCCAAAAGTTTTTTTTTTTATTTTTCTGTAAATTTTCGTAAAATTTAATCTTTTTTTTATATTCACACATTCGCATATGCAATTTCAAGTGAGTCTGATGATTTTCCATTTTTCACGATTTTTAGGGGTCTACCCCTTAGGACTTTTTTCGAGTATTTTTTGTTTCTATCGATCAACTTGAAATTCACGAAGTATACTAATTTCATCATTCTAAATCGATTGGCGTTCGCAGAATTGCTCTCTCTTGAACCGTTCTCGACTTGAAAAGATCTTCTAGAGTTGAAAGAGGTAATTTTTTCTCTCCAAAAGTTTTTTTTTTGTAATTTTTCTGTAAATTTTCGTAAAATTTAACCTTTTTTTATATTCACACATTCGCATATGCAATTTCAAGTGAGTCTGATGATTTTCCATTTTTCACGATTTTTAGGACTTTTTTCGAGTATTTTTTGTTTCTATCGATCAACTTGAAATTCACGAAGTATGCTAATTTCATCATTCTTAATCGATTGGCGTTCGCAGAATTGCTCTCTCTTGAACCGTTCTCGACTTGAAAAGATCTTCTAGAGTTGAAAGAGGTAATTTTTTCTCTCCAAAAGTTTTTTTTTTGTAATTTTTCTGTAAATTTTCGTAAAATTTAACCTTTTTTTATATTCACCATTCGCATATGCAATTTCAAGTGAGTCTGATGATTTTCCATTTTTCACGATTTTTAGGGGTCTACCCCTTAGGACTTTTTTCGAGTATTTTTTGTTTCTATCGATCAACTTGAAATTCACGAAGTTTACTAATTTCATCATTCTAAATCGATTGGCGTTCGCAGAATTGCTCTCTCTTGAACCGTTCTCGACTTGAAAAGATCTTCTAGAGTTGAAAGAGGTAATTTTTTTTCTACAAAAGTTTTTTTTTGTAATTTTTCTGTAAATTTTCGTAAAATTTAACCTTTTTTTATATTCACACATGCGCATATGCAATTTCAAGTGAGTCTGATGATTTTCCATTTTTCACGATTTTTAGGGGTCTACCTTTTAGGACTTTTTTCGAGTATTTTTTCGTTCTATCGATCAACTTGAAATTCACGAAGTATACTAATTTCATCATTCTAAATCGATTGGCGTTCGCAGAATTGCTCTCTCTTGAACCGTTCTCGACTTGAAAAGATCTTCTAGAGTTGAAAGAGGTAATTTTTTCTCTACACAAGTTTTTTTTTTGTAATTTTTCTGTAAATTTTCGTAAAATTTAACCTTTTTTTATATTCACACATGCGCATATGCAATTTCAAGTGAGTCTGATGATTTTCCATTTTTCACGATTTTTAGGGGTCTACCCCTTAGGACTTTTTTCGAGTATTTTTTGTTTCTATCGATCAACTTGAAATTCACGAAGTATACTAATTTCATCATTCTAAATCGATTGGCGTTCGCAGAATTGCTCTCTCTTGAACCGTTCTCGACTTGAAAAGATCTTCTAGAGTTGAAAGAGGTAATTTTTTCTCTCCAAAAGTTTTTTTTTTATTTTTCTGTAAATTTTCGTAAAATTTAATCTTTTTTTATATTCACACATTCGCATATGCAATTTCAAGTGAGTCTGATGATTTTCCATTTTTCACGATTTTTAGGACTTTTTTCGAGTATTTTTTGTTTCTATCGATCAACTTGAAATTCACGAAGTATGCTAATTTCATCATTCTAAATCGATTGGCGTTCGCAGAATTGCTCTCTCTTGAACCGTTCTCGACTTGAAAAGATCTTCTAGAGTTGAAAGAGGTAATTTTTTCTCTCCAAAAGTTTTTTTTTTGTAATTTTTCTGTAAATTTTCGTAAAATTTAACCTTTTTTTATATTCACCATTCGCATATGCAATTTCAAGTGAGTCTGATGATTTTCCATTTTTCACGATTTTTAGGGGTCTACCCCTTAGGACTTTTTTCGAGTATTTTTTGTTTCTATCGATCAACTTGAAATTCACGAAGTTTACTAATTTCATCATTCTAAATCGATTGGCGTTCGCAGAATTGCTCTCTCTTGAACCGTTCTCGACTTGAAAAGATCTTCTAGAGTTGAAAGAGGTAATTTTTTCTCTACAAAAGTTTTTTTTTTGTAATTTTTCTGTAAATTTTCGTAAAATTTAACCTTTTTTTATATTCACACATGCGCATATGCAATTTCAAGTGAGTCTGATGATTTTCCATTTTTCACGATTTTTAGGGGTCTACCTTTTAGGACTTTTTTCGAGTATTTTTTCGTTCTATCGATCAACTTGAAATTCACGAAGTATACTAATTTCATCATTCTAAATCGATTGGCGTTCGCAGAATTGCTCTCTCTTGAACCGTTCTCGACTTGAAAAGATCTTCTAGAGTTGAAAGAGGTAATTTTTTCTCTACAAAAGTTTTTTTTTTGTAATTTTTCCGTAAATTTTCGTCAAATTTAACCTTTTTTTATATTCACACATGCGCATATGCAATTTCAAGTGAGTCTGATGATTTTCCATTTTTCACGATATTTAGGGGTCTACCCCTTAGGACTTTTTTCGAGTATTTTTTGTTTCTATCGATCAACTTGAAATTCACGAAGAATACTAATTTCATCATTCTAAATCGATTGGCGTTCGCAGAATTGCTCTCTCTTGAACCGTTCTCGACTTGAAAAGATCTTCTAGAGTTGAAAGAGGTAATTTTTTCTCTCCAAAAGTTTTTTTTTGTAATTTTTCTGTAAATTTTCGTAAAATTTAACCTTTTTTTATATTCACACATTCGCATATGCAATTTCAAGTGAGTCTGATGATTTTCCATTTTTCACGATTTTTAGGGGTCTACCCCTTAGGACTTTTTTCGAGTATTTTTTGTTTCCATCGATCAACTTGAAATTCACGAAGTATACTAATTTCATCATTCTAAATCGATTGGCGTTCGCAGAATTGCTCTCTCTTGAACCGTTCTCGACTTGAAAAGATCTTCTAGAGTTGAAAGAGGTAATTTTTTCTCTCCAAAAGTTTTTTTTTTGTAATTTTTCTGTAAATTTTCGTAAAATTTAACCTTTTTTTATATTCACCATTCGCATATGCAATTTCAAGTGAGTCTGATGATTTTCCATTTTTCACGATTTTTATGGGTCTACCCCTTAGGACTTTTTTCGAGTATTTTTTGTTTCTATCGATCAACTTGAAATTCACGAAGTATACTAATTTCATCATTCTAAATCGATTGGCGTTCGCAGAATTGCTCTCTCTTGAACCGTTCTCGACTTGAAAAGATCTTCTAGAGTTGAAAGAGGTAATTTTTTCTCTCCAAAGTTTTTTTTTTTATTTTTCTGTAAATTTTCGTAAAATTTAATCTTTTTTTATATTCACACATTCGCATATGCAATTTCAAGTGAGTCTGATGATTTTCTATTTTTCACGATTTTTAGGGGTCTACCCCTTAGGACTTTTTTCGAGTATTTTTTGTTTCTATCGATCAACTTGAAATTCACGAAGTATACTAATTTCATCATTTTAAATCGATTGGCGTTCGCAGAATTGCTCTCTCTTGAACCGTTCTCGACTTGAAAAGATCTTCTAGAGTTGAAAGAGGTAATTTTTTCTTTCCAAAAGTTTTTTTTTTGTAATTTTTCTGTAAATTTTCGTAAAATTTATCCTTTTTTTATATTCACACATTCGCATATGCAATTTCAAGTGAGTCTGATGATTTTCCATTTTTCACGATTTTTAGGGGTCTACCCCTTAGGACTTTTTTCGAGTATTTTTTGTTTCTATCGATCAACTTGAAATTCACGAAGTATGCTAATTTCATCATTCTAAATCGATTGGCGTTCGCAGAATTGCTCTCTCTTGAACCGTTCTCGACTTGAAAAGATCTTCTAGAGTTGAAAGAGGTAATTTTTTCTCTCCAAAAGTTTTTTTTTTGTAATTTTTCTGTAAATTTTCGTAAAATTTAACCTTTTTTTATATTCACCATTCGCATATGTAATTTCAAGTGAGTCTGATGATTTTCCATTTTTCACGATTTTTAGGGGTCTACCCCTTAGGACTTTTTTCGAGTATTTTTTGTTTCTATCGATCAACTTGAAATTCACGAAGTATACTAATTTCATCATTCTAAATCGATTGGCGTTCGCAGAATTGCTCTCTCTTGAACCGTTCTCGACTTGAAAAGATCTTCTAGAGTTGAAAGAGGTAATTTTTTCTCTACAAAAGTTTTTTTTTTGTAATTTTTCTGTAAATTTTCGTAAAATTTAACCTTTTTTTATATTCACACATGCGCATATGCAATTTCAAGTAAGTCTGATGATTTTCCATTTTTCACGATATTTAGGGGTCTACCCCTTAGGACTTTTTTCGAGTATTTTTTGTTTCTATCGATCAACTTGAAATTCACGAAGAATACTAATTTCATCATTCTAAATCGATTGGCGTTCGCAGAATTGCTCTCTCTTGAACCGTTCTCGACTTGAAAAGATCTTCTAGAGTTGAAAGAGGTAATTTTTTCTCTCCAAAAGTTTTTTTTTGTAATTTTTCTGTAAATTTTCGTAAAATTTAACCTTTTTTTATATTCACACATTCGCATATGCAATTTCAAGTGAGTCTGATGATTTTCCATTTTTCACGATTTTTAGGGGTCTACCCCTTAGGACTTTTTTCGAGTATTTTTTGTTTCTATCGATCAACTTGAAATTCACGAAGTATACTAATTTCATCATTCTAAATCGATTGGCGTTCGCAGAATTGCTCTCTCTTGAACCGTTCTCGACTTGAAAAGATCTTCTAGAGTTGAAAGAGGTAATTTTTTCTCTCCAAAAGTTTTTTTTTTTGTAATTTTTCTGTAAATTTTCGTAAAATTTAACCTTTTTTTATATTCACCATTCGCATATGCAATTTCAAGTGAGTCTGATGATTTTCCATTTTTCACGATTTTTAGGGGTCTACCCCTTAGGACTTTTTTCGAGTATTTTTTGTTTCTATCGATCAACTTGAAATTCACGAAGTATACTAATTTCATCATTCTAAATCGATTGGCGTTCGCAGAATTGCTCTCTTGAACCGTTCTCGACTTGAAAAGATCTTCTAGAGTTGAAAGAGGTAATTTTTTCTCTACAAAAGTTTTTTTTTTGTAATTTTTCTGTAAAATTTACTAAAATTTAACCTTTTTTTATATTCACACATGCGCATATGCAATTTCAAGTGAGTCTGATGATTTTCCATTTTTCACGATTTTTAGGGGTCTACCTTTTAGGACTTTTTTCGAGTATTTTTTCGTTCTATCGATCAACTTGAAATTCACGAAGTATACTAATTTCATCATTCTAAATCGATTGGCGTTCGCAGAATTGCTCTCTCTTGAACCGTTCTCGACTTGAAAAGATCTAGAGTTGAAAGAGGTAATTTTTTCTCTCCAAAAGTTTTTTTTTTGTAATTTTTCTGTAAATTTTCGTAAAATTCAACCTTTTTTTATATTCACCATATGCAATTTCAAGTGAGTCTGATGATTTTCCATTTTTCACGATTTTTAGGGGTCTACCCCTTAGGACTTTTTTCGAGTATTTTTTGTTTCTATCGATCAACTTGAAATTCACGAAGTATACTAATTTCATCATTCTAAATCGATTGGCGTTCGCAGAATTGCTCTCTCTTGAACCGTTCTCGACTTGAAAAGATCTTCTAGGGTTGAAAGAGGTAATTTTTTCTCTCCAAAAGTTTTTTTTTTGTAATTTTTCTGTAAATTTTCGTAAAATTTAACCTTTTTTATATTCACCATTCGCATATGCAATTTCAAGTGAGTCTGATGATTTTCCATTTTTCACGATTTTTAGGGGTCTACCCCTTAGGAATTTTTTCGAGTAATTTTTTGTTCCATCGATCGATCTGAAATTCACAAGAATATACTAATTTCATCATTTTGAACCCATTGGTGTTCGCAGAATTGCTTTATCATCAACCTTTCTCGATTTGAAAAGTTAATTTGAAGTTGAGAGGGGTTGTTTCTCTCAGAACATTTTTTTCCGTAATTTTTCCAATAATTTTTGTGATAATCAACTTTTTTTATGCACACATTGCGCATATGCAATTTCAAGGGATATTGATGATTTTGTATTTTTTTATTATTTATAGGGGTCTACCCATTAGGACTTTTTTCGAGTATTTTTTGTTTCTATTGATCAACTTGAAATTCACGAAGTATACTAATTTCATCATTCTAAATCGATTGGCGGTCGCAGAATTGCTCTCTCTTGAACCGTTCTCGACTTGAAAAGATCTTCTAGAGTTGAAAGAGGTAATTTTTTTTCTCCAAAAGATTTTTTTTTGCAATTTTTCTGTAAATTTTCGTAAAATTTAACCTTTTTTTATATTCACACATGCGCATATGCAATTTCAAGTGAGTCTGATGATTTTCCATTTTTCACGATTTTTAGGGGTCTACCTCTTAGGACTTTTTTCGAGTATTTTTTCGTTCTATCGATCAACTTGAAATTCACGAAGTATACTAATTTCATCATTCTAAATCGATTGGCGTTCGCAGAATTGCTCTCTCTTGAACCGTTCTCGACTTGAAAAGATCTTCTAGAGTTGAAAGAGGTAATTTTTCTCTCTCCAAAAGTTTTTTTTGTAATTTTTCTGTTGTGAATTTTCGTAAAATTTAACCTTTTTTTATATTCACACATGCGCATATGCAATTTCAAGTGAGTCTGATGATTTTCCATTTTTCACGATTTTTAGGGGTCTACCCCTTAGGACTTTTTTCGAGTATTTTTTGTTTCTATCGATCAACTTGAAATTCACGAAGTATACTAATTTCATCATTCTAAATCGATTGGCGTTCGCAGAATTGCTCTCTCTTGAACCGTTCTCGACTTGAAAAGATCTAGAGTTGAAAGAGGTATTTTTCTCTCTCCAAAAGTTTTTTTTGTAATTTTTCTGTTGTGAATTTTCGTAAAATTTAACCTTTTTTTATATTCATACATGCGCATATGCAATTTCAAGTGAGTCTGATGATTTTTTTTTTTCTTAGGACTTTTTTCGAGTAATTTTTTATTCTATCGATCAACTTGAAATTCACGGAGTATACTAAGTTTACCATTCTAAACCGATTGGTATTCGCAAAATTGCTCTATCTTGAACCGTTCTCGATTTGAAAAGATCTTCTAGAGTCACATATTTAAGATTTTTTTTTTATAGAGTATGCTGGTTTCGGGGGTTGATTCATTATGGCTATTATGGCTCAAAAAGTATATTTTGGGGAAATCGTATTCTACTAATTAATGGAAATTGGAGGGGGTTGATCAAATGAAAAAGTATATAATGGGCAATCCTAGTCTACTGTTCTGATGAACTTTTTCACGGTGGCACAAATTCCTCACTATAAACAATTCAGTTTTAGAGTTCAGTTCTACTATGTATTTCCTAAGGTACTGTTCGACAGAATTATTTTTTTGTCAGCAAATTACCTACACTCCATCGTGAGAGCAAGACTAAGTTGATAAAACTTATGAAACAATCTCATTTGGTTACCACAATTAATAATCACTCCTAAGTCTGGAAATATAGCCTTCAAAGGCAAATCACTCAAAATCCCTCCTCATCTCCAATTCGAGTAGTAAAAAATATAGCAGCTGAACTGATGTTTATTGTTTCATGTCACATAAATCAGATTGCAACTCTTATTCTACATCATGCATAAGCTTTTATAAAAATGAAACAATCCAGACGGCGACTCTGGATTGAAAAACATCGCCTTGTAAAGCTGTTGCGCTCTTCTATTTATATACGAGAGCAATCTCAAAACAAGAATCCAAAGATAATAATAGGTTGGTTCTCGATTTACGACAGAAAATAATCGAATTTTTTATTGTACAGGTCGGTCAAGAAGTTGCTCAACTTGGTATAGCGAATGACTTTGGTGAAGAAGGAGCCCAGAAGTATTACACGTATTATCAGTGGGTCTGCTTCGTGCTTTTTTTCCAGGTAAGAACTGAGTTATAATATTTTTTTATTGGTGCCCCCTTTTTACCAATTCAAAATACCCCTCAGCGTGTTTAAATGGAACTTTCGAAAACGCCTGTTTTCTCGAGAAACGTGAAGTCTAAATAACAACTTTTTGATTATTGATCTGACAGCAGTACCTTATAACGTCAAATGAAATATTACTAACAAATACAAAACCTTTATTGCAACATTATTTACAATTTCAATTTTGTAAATGAAGATGGAAAATATTGCTAGAATATCCATCTGGCTACATTCCTCAACTGAGTAAATTTTTTAACAAATCAAGCAATAGGTAAATGAATTACAGAAGTGGACACAAAAATAAGAATCACACTGTATCTATCAAGAGTGTTGAAGTAATATTAGTACTACTAAATCAGAGAAAAAAAAAGCTTTTTAACGATATTGAACATGATGAATAATTCTATTTGAAAAAATTGCCGATGTTGTCCAATAGTTAATCAAAAAAATATTAAAATTCCCAGAAAAAGCAGAGTGAAATACCAGTCAACTTTTTTTCAATTACTCTCATATTAGGTGACAGAAAAATAGGCTGTCCATACATTTGACTAACTCATAATAATATAATAGACGTCCCCACAAAGGCTATTCCTTTGGGTACACTCTATGACGAGAGTATATTATTATATTTTTTTTTATAATCATAAACCACAAAAATAATCCTAAGTTAAAAATTGTTTCAACACGTCTCATTTAGTTCTCACTGATATGATGGTGAAAATTATTTTATTTTTGGTTAATAGCTATATACAAATCTAATGGCTCTTTTCTCAATCTTCAACTTGTATGTGCTGTTGAAATTGTCCGTCAATCTGCTGCACCCTCTCCCGATCAACCCTCAGAAGCCTTTGAGAGACTTGTGCGAGCTGTAGGAAAACGTAGTCCTTTAACGTGTGATAACATGCAAAGAAATTTTGTTCTCTTATTAAGTACAATCAAATAAGACGAGTTCAACAACTCAAAAAATTATCTTAGTTTTGATTGAGTTAGCCGCAGATATAACGTGCAATTTCTTGAAAAACTTCAAGTTTCAAACGGCATCGGTTCCATTACCGAAAAAGGTCAATGTACCCAATAAACGTAATTTCGTCTGTGATGTTGACCTAACAATCTACCAAAGCGAGAAATCACTTTTCACGGTGGAATTGTTTGCTGTTTATTCTATTTGCTAAAATTACGGAAAAACAAGAGAAAATAAAGTACCTGAACCATAATTTACAAAATTTACCTGTATCTGTATTGAAATTGTAGAAAAACAAGAAACCAATCATTCGATAAATCAATGCATTAAATTCGCTTTCATATTATAAAAACCTCAAATACAAATGAACCATTTTTAGCCACGAATTTAAATTAAATTTCTATTAAATGTGCAAATAATCACCAAATTAGATTTTTTCTACGAAATAAAAGTATGTCTTTTCTAAGAAACGTATGAATAGTTTATGATAAACCCAGTTTTGAATGCAAAGCGAAGATTATTCGAAGAATTTCCAGCCACATGTGGTTATACGACACATGTGGTCTATAGTTCTCAGTTTCCAGAAATGGGAAGGTTTCTCTGTTCTTGGTACTGCTTATAAATTCTTTGTCAGTCCAATATATGACACACCTATTTCTCATTTGAAACTATATTAATCACCTCACCTTCACCTAAGAGTCTGAGGTCAACATAGTATATGTATAAATAATTTGTCACAACTTGGAAAATCAACGGAAAATTAAATTTTTCTAATGTTAGCTCACCAATAGAAATTTTCAAACCATAGAGATTTTAATAAATCATTTATTCATATTGTAAAAATCAACACTAACCATGGGAATAGTTATTTCATCTGAATTTTTTTTATGGAAACTTGAAGGGGAATACTACCTCATAACCACTCGTTGAGTGTACCCAAAGGCATTGCCTGTGCGGGTAGAGGATGGCTATTATTATTATTATTTGCCGTGGCGCTCTGGGACGACTTACTGGTTTTTATTTGGTGGCGTATTCACTTTTCAGCTGTAGGAAAACCCGGAAAACCTACAGCACCACCTCGGGTAATAACAAACCGATATTAATTCTTTTACTCTTCAAATTTTAGGCCATAGCATGTTACACTCCGAAAGTGTTGTGGGAAGCCTTCGAAGGCAAACTCATGCAAACTTTGGTGATGGGACTCAACATTGGAGTTTGCCCCGAGAAGGAGAAAAATGCGAAAAAAGAAGTTATTCTCGGATACATTATGGGGCATATAAAGGTGAGTTCGACAGTTAATCTAAGTATGTGTTGAGAAACATTCTGATTCTATCATCGATTCGTGAATTAACATCGAACTAAAAAAACAGAAATCATTTCTTATGTCATTTCAAGAAGCTATATTCGGAAAACTGGAACAGATTAATTAACACAGATATACTTATTCCAATTACGACGTATACTTAAATGGAAATAATTCGTTGAAATTATTGGAATAAATTTAACTGAATCATGATAATTGAGCTGTTCAAATTATTTTCCATCAGTTTATGAACATCATTTTATGAATAATATAAGCAATAAGTATCTTTGATTTTTGTTCTATTCATTAACACGCTAACCAATTTTGACTTGTGATCAAACTAATAAAGACATATTGAAACAAGTATTCTTACACTTATCGGCTTCTGCTGCTTTGTTCACTTCACCATTGTTAATTAGGAATCTTTTTGTGATATTTTTTGTGAATAAATATTGTTATTATTATTATCATTATATTTCAAACTGAAGCACCAACTTATATCAAAGTCAGCTAGTGTTCAGAATTGAAGGCAAAAGCATGATTTGTCTTAGGTATCAACAACAACAGATCATCTCAAAGGAGAAATATAAACAACACGTTTCACAAACTGTCATTGCAAATTTAATTTACAAACAAAAATTGTATCTTTACGGCTCTAAAGTAAAAAGATTCTATCTTTTACAATTGTGATGAAACACTTACCTACTTTCTACCTAGTCATGCTACTAAGGTAGCATGAGGAACTGTTTGATTTAGGATGCAAAAAATGTAAAAATTATTCAACATCCCTACTTATGAAAGAATGACGGATCATATTATAAAATCTTATAACATAAAATTTTCAACATATTATTGATGACCAATCAGTTGCATCTCAATCAACGGAACTACCAGACTTCCGTAAGATACTAAGAACGCTTCATCATTGGATATTCCGTTACTGAAAGTTCAAAGGAATATTGAATATAAAATAAGATGATGCACCGGCAGCATGAACTATGTACTCCCCGCATTATTCAAGTATTTAGTTTAATGTTGACGTTATTTTCCAGATTTCAAATCATATGTGCTATCGATCACGTATTCTATCCTTGCTCTAGCAAGCAGACAATACTTTTCAACAGCACCCAGCACTTTGAAATTTCAAATATATTTCTCAGATTCTTATGCATATTTTGCATTGAAAGTAATGTAATGATGTTAACGAGGCATGTCAATAATGAAAAAAATCAAATATTTTCAGAATACCGTTGACTGACTTCATCCTCTTCAAAACTACCAGAAACAAATACATGTGGACAGTTTTCTTAGACTAACTGTCAAACGATTCAAAATTGTGAATAAATCTCTTAGTCCATCAATTGGTTGAAAATAATATCCATTCTGATTGAAGTCTTGTTTATCTCCATCCATTTTCTGAATTTAATAAAAACTTGAAAACGTATATTTAAGCTCAGCTCTGAAAAGAAGGTATTATAGTAATTTTTACCATAGAAAAATTATAGCATACTTTAATTATACATTGAAGAAAGGATGCCCTATCAATAAAAAAATGTATTCTCTACTAGTACATTTTTAAAATGCTACATACGGAAAGTAGTCTTTATATGAGAATTTCAAATAGGTATGCGTACATGAACAAATATTTATTTGTGTTACAAGGAAGTCGTCCTATATAAAGTAATTATCGTTCCTCACAAAACGGATGTGTTGTTGACTTCCCGTTTTACCGCACAAACAAAAATTTTATTGACGCTGAAGCGCGTTTCACTATGACGAATGAACCAACTATGAGCGTATGAGATAACGTGTCAAAATGCGGTGTATTGCTTAAAAAAATGACATGAAAACATGAGCTTTTAAATAATATATAACAATGTATTACATTCCATATTCATCGAGGTAATCAAATAGCAGTTAGGTTCGTTCCCAATAATAGTCCAGTTCAATGCAGAGAAGTTATTAGTATTTGAGTGTAGATACGCCATCAGTCATGAGTTAGCATGCCTTTCCTTTTTATTAAAGTCAATAGAAATAGTCTAGTTGATCTCGTGTATGAAAAGATTTGACTAGCAGATACTGTACTGATGGTAAAGTAGCTAATTGTGTTCTCAAACTAATCACAGCAGATTTTATAGTTCAAATTCGGACAGTCATTCTACCCTACCAAAGACAGCGTTAATTACATTCGGTCAAACTCATATCGAACAACTAGCTGATTGCTAGCCCTTCGAACTGGTAAAAATATTACACTTGCATAATCCTGTCGCTATTGAAACAATTAATTTTTTTTTATTATTTGAATTGCACACCGACCATCCGGGTGGTACTGTACATTTTGCGGATTTTCCTACAGCTGAAAAGTGAATACACCATCAAAAATCAGTATGTCGCCCCGGAGCGACACGAAAATATTATAAAAATAGCCGTCCTCCACCCGCACAGGCTATGGACTTGAGGAATATTATTTAAATACTCTATCAGAATCTCTAAATGATTTACGTCAACGGGTCATTGATGAATGTTGGAACATCAAACATTACACTTGAAATGCTTCAGAAGGTCCGAAACTGTTTTGAATAAAACCTCTATTACTGATGTATAGGCGCAAGAGGCCAACATTTTGACCATTTGTTATGGTAAAGAGCACGTAAGTGAAATATTTGCAAGATTGTCAGAAAAACTAGGAAGGAATTAGATGGCCTTTACAGTGTAGATTTACTTGATCCCTCATCCTATTTGGGATATAAGGGTTTGGCTAACCCTCCCAAGTACCTTGAAGGGACAAAGTTGAGAATATGCGTTAATTTCCCGTTCAACATAAAAATGAACGGGTCCGAGTTTTTTTTACGAACAGTAAATACGAGCTTGTTTCGTTTTAATTTGGAAAAAATTATAAAATTTCTTCTTTTGTATGGCTGGAGCTTCTGTTCACAACTGCCGAGTTACCTGCCTCTTCTGAAGGCAAATTAGTCAACATACGCGCCGTTTTATTTCTTAATTTGATGCTATCTATCCTCCAAATACCCCTCCGCCACCGCGGAACTTTTCCAACGTGTCCTTTTAAGTTAGTCATAGTTGTTCCTGCATTAGCTAGAGCAGTAGCAGAATAGGGAAATGGGTTTAGCAACCCCAAATACATTGCAATTTTGCTGGGGATTTTCCCAATCATGTTTTATCCAATTGGCTGAGATGTACATTTATTTTGTCGGAAGCTCAAAAAAAATTGTTTAATATCTCCAGGACGCAAAGACATATAAAGTCTTAATAAAGGCAGAGCGGAGGACTCTTTTTCATCCACAAATGTAAATTTTTTCGATACACCAATTTTACTTTCCGGTACGTTCACTATCATAACGGAATCCCGGTCCTCTATATCCGATATCTCCATATTCAAAAGTTCCTGACTTCTGCATCCTTCAAAATAAGCCATAATCAAAACAACCTATAACAAAAAAAGGAAAAAAATAGGCACAAAAAGAAAAATGAGAAAAAAATTACCTTGGGCAATAATGGAATTTTATTAGGAGCGTTCTTTAGAAATCTGATGACATCTTTAGGCAGAATTTTTCGGCTTATAACTCTTATTCTCCCGTTTCAAGAAAGCCTCTAGTTCATTGAACTTGGTGATATCTCGTTTCTCATGTATAGTCACCATCGATTTCAGCATTTTACGATTTAGTCCGTAAGGAATTCGGACTAAACGTTTCTGACTACAACGAATGAACACAATTATTACCAAATCTACCGAAAAATATAAAAAATACCTTACCAGTTCTTCAAAATATGCCAGAACCACAGTTTCAGTGACATCTTTTGGCATAACGTGTCAGCCACTCCAGATATGTCTTGTATTCTTTTTGTTATACGGTTTCACTTTTCGTTAGAATTAATGATTCTCTTGCTTTTTCAGCTTTTTTCAAAATATCCTCAATTATATTTGGGGTAGAAAACACTTTTTTAACGCAAACCCAGCTTGATAAAAAAGTTCAAGTAACATAGCAACAATCTAGCAACAACAACACTTCCATAATTAACGGTACCCGATTCGAATATAGCGGAAAGGTAATAAATTGGTACATTTATTCCGTTTTAAAAATGAACAAAATTTTATTGAAATTGATCAGAAATAAAACGATCTATGAACCACGGGAATTAATGAGCTTTAATAATCTCAGGCATTTGCCATCGGTAATTAAGGCCCTTATAGTTCCCTTGATGAACAAATAACTATTATCTATTTATTCATCCTTTGTATTTTAAAATGGATTTGGGTCTAGATGTTGTGAGTCGCGTACCTAGTTTTAAAGTTAGATATTTTTCTGATGAAATAACCCTGTTTTTGAAAGTCAACAGAAAATCTCGCGAATTTACGAAAAGTGAAGCAATACTTGGCAATTTTTCCACGTTAACTGATGACAGAAAAGTAACAGAGATATCCCCAATTTTACTTATTTGCGATTATTGTCCCATCCTCAAAAAGCTTTAATGCAACTGAAAGCTACTTCAGAAAGACAAAACAAAATGTTTCTCATAGCAGACGTCTGCAGTTATTTATCGTTTTAGGATCCAACAATTCAACAATGCAATTTGCCAAACTCATCATGCAGAAACATCTATTATTATAACTAATTTGTTTGGATCCATTATGTTCAAGGTAATTGACTATGCGTAATGATAATATTAGAATTCATCAACAGTACGGGCAGTATGCAAATTGTTTATGAACTAGATGTTTAGAAATATTTTAAAATATGACTCGTCTAGCTCTATGAATAATAATATAACAAATCATTATCGAAGCAGAGTGCAAAATGGAATGTTTCGCATTGTGTGGTAAATCAAAGAATTAGTGATAACGAGAAACCTACTTTGCAGTGTACAACAACATAATTTCAAGAATTTAGTGGAATTTGATCATGAAAGTTTCATCTCCACACATTCGTGTTGTGCAAGAAGGAAATGTCTCAAACGTTTTGTACAATTTTTATTGAATGCCACCTTTACAGTATGCCAAATAGAAAACATGGATAATCTATCCCTTTGGAAATTATTCACCATGCTGGAATAGGACAAAATATTTGTTAAGTGTGTTTTTTTTATCGGGAAAATAATTATGAGTTTAAAAGAACTGCACGATGTCTTATATCGAACTAGTTAGGATTATTTAGTCGTGGAAATTAAAATCCAAAATTAAATTCGAATATTCTAAATTAGACTATTTACTTTTGGCTTATTTCATTTCAGTGTGAAAAGCAGGGACACCAGGGATTCTTCACTTGTGCCGTTCAAAGAATTCGCTCTTTTTATTTTATTTTGGCATACAGATAAGTGGGTTCAATAAACAATAAACTAATCTGTTGTATAAAGTGACAACTGATTTTATGTCTGATAGTCCTCAGACCCAAAAAATACAACTTTTTTTCAATTCCAACATGTTCAGTAACCAAGAATGGCTGTCAAATTTTGTTTTTTAATTCCTTTCTTTACTTTACAAACTACGCAGAGCGTAACGGCTGAAAAATGCCCAAAAAACACATTCCTTAGTGTCCCATTTTTTCATGAATATAGAACGTCTTCAAACTTCATTATCCATCAATGAAAATATGTGGTGGGAAAATCAAAACAGAAAAGAGGTCTTCACATTAAACTTCGAAGTACTTAATCCAAACTGATACTGAACCATCGAATGCAATGATTTTTTTATACTAATCAAGTCTTAACCCAAGTCTTCCGCGATCGAGCTGTTAAATATCAAGAAGTACGTTAATTTAATGAAAAAATTTAACGTTATCCCGTATGAACTTCTTCAAAATATCAGCTCAATTTTCAGAGTTTCCTATGCCGATTCAGACACATGCGTGCATACCCTGCATTTTTAATCCGGCATGAGAAATGCATGCATGTCGACGTTCATATCTGTGCCTATCGGGTTGCGTGAATTAGGATAAAATGGTATTACTCCAGGATTGTCAAAATTATTACAGAACCAAATAAAATATGACTTCGTCATAGAAACGCAGCTGAAAGCACATTTATGAATTGTTTGCAGTTTTCAGGCACAAACAAGGCTCAAAAATGCATAAGCGTGCAAATCGCACGTGCTTCAAAAACTCTGGGCGCATGTATCTGAATCGGCCTTTACAGAGGAAATATATCAACATCCAACTGTTGACATAAAAACTAGCTATCTCCAAGGTTATCGATCCTTGTCGTGTGCGTCGTAGTACAATGACTTCTTTCAAACACTACTAACTAGATCGGCGTGATGACTGAACAATTTTAACGAGTATATAATTTCAAACATGCACGCTCTGTATTACCAAAAAAAGGCGTTCATTATAGTCGCAAAGACCATTCTTTGATTTATCTTCGCATTATTCCATTTCGGTAGAGAATGCTACTTATAAATCCCTATAAGGAAAGCGCAGATTCGAATCAACTTTTACGAACGATACATCATCGCCATCTACGACGACAGAAGTAATGCTACAATGACCGTCCCTCGAATACAATGGAACAATGGCGTGTTCAAAAGGCACACTTGATGAAATGCATACTTTTTTGAAGACCGGCAAACTAAAGTGGCCGATGCGCAACTCCTTAACTCTCTTTGTGTATGAACAGTAATTGAATCTAAGTGGGCACCAAGTACTGCACCATTACCCCATACAATAAATGAACAACACCTGAAAATTATGAGGAAATACAAGAATTATTTATCAAAGGTGACCTCAAATTATTTTCGAACTTTAACAATTTATCGATTGTTGCAAAACACAATTAGCAAATATTTTCGTCGGTTTGTAAGTAGATGAATCAATTGTGACGACAATTGAACGTAGGGTGTGATATTATTGTTTGTAAACTATCGACCGCATGCAGATCATCAAAAAAAGTTTTTTATAACCTGAATATCTGTTCATTTATGAAAAACTATGGAACAATGCATTTTCGACTCCAAAGAACTTGACATTGGCGTTCCACACATTTTTATAAACTGTGCAAATATATGCACACATTCCTTTGATATGTAAATGCTCACACCAATGACATCTTGATAACTCATTGAAGGATGTTCGTGTTCTTCATTCAGATCACACTTGGAAACAATGGCTGTTCAGTTTTTGAATATGGGTATAAACATATAGGTAGATATACTTTCGATGTAATTTGAACTGGCCCGAAGCTGTCACCAATTTTCATTGCCATAAAGCATCTAAGTGAAAATGGAATGAAATTATACTGTAATAAAACCTTCAAATTTATTTGGACTCTTAAACATAACTTTTGCAATTTATTTCAATCTATCATCGCTAAGCGAACTCTGTCTGTTTGCTATCTGTTGAACTCAGACCTGCAGTAGGCTACTGTTGGGTCATTCCAGAAACGCAGAGAGAAGTCGCCGTCATTTATAATGGTTCGGAACACTCGTTGACTCATCTAGAGGTTTTTTAGATGTCTCTTATTCACTCCTCGATGTGTCCGAAATCGCTTACACTTCATATTCTAGATTAAAATAATATTAACTTACCGGAAAACTCGGCTCGTACCCTTCTAGCGAGGTCGAAACGTCGTAAGAATTGAACACTATGCGGGGGCCACAAATTCACTCTAAGCGAAAATGAATTCCGAAATATTACCTCCATAATGCTTTGTACATTTGACGATTGAATTCAATAGGAAAGTTACTAATCCTTTAGCAAAACAGATCACATCCTCATTATGATATTAATCGATCGACGATCCATAGGTTTTATAGTTCCATCAAAGGAGTTCTTTCGCTGCATTCATTTGTCTTTTGAAAGCCACAGAAAAAAAAATATAATTTTTAATTTTCAACTCCTGACAAAACCATAAATCAGTCAGCAAATAAGTACACAAAACACAGAAAACTGTAACCTAACAGGGTGTTTCCTAACAGAAGCTGATTCGTTATTTCAAGAAGAAAAGCTCCTATGAACATATGCCCGGAGTTGCTTCGTTTCTGAGATACAGGGCGTTGAAATATAAAAAGGCGGTTATAATAAAATATTATGAATATCCTACAACCAATTGAATTGAAATTTGATGCATTCATTTATCAATTTGAAATGAAATATGTGTAGGAAAAACCCTACTGTCAATGTCAACTGGTCTCCAATGCAGGTGTTCACGATATGCAATAGGGTGTTTTCAATTTTTTTTTCTCGAAAAGCTAGATATGTAGAAAATACAAGAGACCAAAAAGTTCTATTTCCAGTTGCTTGATCTAAAAAAAAATAAAATCTGCGAAAGAAAATCAGTGGCGTACTTGTTTACAATATTGTTGGCTGTTGTGCCCACTGAGACGCCACTGGCCCTAATAATTTCAATCTACTTAGGCCATATTAGTTCAAATAAATGTAACAAATTTCAACCAAATCGGTTCTAAAATATTTATGATATTTTATAATTACCTTTTTTATTTATTTCAATTCCCTGTATCTCAGAAACGAAGCAGCTCCGGACATATGTTCACAGGAACTTTTTTCTTTAAATGACCTAACGAATCACACGTAGCAGTTAGGAACCGTAGTTAGGAAACGTATAGGTAAAATGGTTGAGTTTTAAAGATCTCCAATTTACCTGAAAGGGGATCATTTCGGATACATTTTTATTTCGCCCGTCAGAAAACCCTGTGTCGGTTCCAGCAAATTCGCTTTGTGGAATTTTTTTAACAATGAATATTTAAAAAAATCACCACTTTATTGATTTTTACAAATATTTTGAAAAGTATTGAAGGAATCGTTTCATGGTCGATGGAACTTCTGTAGAGAATTGAAAAACCTGGTAAATTGGTAAATTTTCCACTGAGGAAACCCAGAAAAACCTCTAAAAGTACCTAGTCCATTTTCCAGAAATTCATAAATTTGAAACTGGATAAACAATTTTGCTGGAAATGATAGAAAATAACATGCAGTTCAACTGTGCTCAAAATGGTGTCTGTCCAATTTGTAGTTTTTGCAAACAGAATCGCATTATAAACAATTTAAGATCTTACCTTGCAAACTGCGCCGATTGAAGAAAAATCGTCCTGTTCGAATCCAGTGGACGGCACCTGGAAGTGAAAATCGAAATCTACAATTAGTATATTTTAGATTTTCACCTAATAGAATGTGGTGAATAAGTTGAAAAAAACTGTCATACTTGTACGGTAAAGACTTGCGATTGATAATGAAACGTAATACATAATTTTTCGGTATTTGAGGTTCGAAGTTGTTGGTTTTTTCCTTTTTTCTATATCCCAATAATCCCCCGGTCGAAAATGGAAGACGTTGGTTGTAAAAGGTAGTGCTCACGCCAAATACTCCCAAATACTATAACATATATACTTGGAGTGCGAACAGACCACCTAAGGTGGTGCTGTAGGTTCCTATAGCTGAAAAGTGAATTCAACACCAAAAATCAGTATGTCGCCCCGGTAAATAATAATAATATCTACCCACGCAGGCTATGCCTTTATGATTGAGTATTATTATGAATATTATTTTTGTAATACGGATTATTTCCAATTGGCTATGCAAAAGAATAGATGCCATAGTGTGTCTAGTAGTTGAGTGGCTCCAGCAAAAATGAAAAAGTCAAAGCAGTTATAGTAGATATTTCTTCATTCTGCAACCTAGGAGACCTTCAAAAAATCAAAAAGGCATCTGATTTTTCAAAATGCCTCTGAATTGAATATGGAAAATAACAGACAAATATTATACATATTACCTCAGGAGTTACCACCAGCCATTCAGCCGGGGGTAACCGTCTATATCTGAATACACTCTCTTCAATTTTGTCGAACTGGGCGCAGGTCACCCAAATTTTTTTTTTATTCGAATCATAACAGTCGTAGTAATCTCAACTTACTGAGTACTCACATTTATTCATCGAACTTTGTCATTTTGTCCTATGTAATTTATCTATTCTAGAATAAAGATTCTTTGATTTGATTTGAATCATGGATCCTTTCTGCCACAACCTGTTCTCCACATGTCTACGATACTTCTCCGAGTCTTATTTTTCGTACTTTCGTGACCTTCGTCCATTCAAGGTTAAGAAGCTTCTCTTGTTGGAGTTTTTCATCTCCAAAGACTTCAAATATTAACTTCCCATAGGCCTGCACTCGCCAAGAAAATGAAATTTAGCCTTCGTCACTTGCGGCAAGTGGTGCTGTCTTCTATGCCTATTAGCTATATCCTTATTTGTTGTCCTATCAGTATTCCTATAAGGAGACGTAGTGCTTGGCGATTTCTGCCCACTGAGAGCCAAGTCATCCTTCATTTTCCAGGGCCCATCACAAAGTATTTCTACTGCCCGCAACCGATAGTATCCCTCCGAATTCGTTCAGTTTTTCCAGTCTTTGAGAACTGACGAGGTGTGGCTCCTTGCGACGCCTAGTACAGGCTCCGATCCACAAAACGACACCTTGGAACTGGTTCTTGCAAGTTAGTCTGCAACTTCATTTCCAACGCACCCTTCTGTGACCAGAACTTCATTTATTTCATAAGTTTCTCGAGAACATCTCCGTATTTCTTTACAAGTACTGAAGTTGGTTTAGGATGACAGATGGCACTGAGCGCTTCCTGAATATATGAACAGAAATACATTCTTTGTTCGAGCCCTTCTTTCGCCTCTTTCCTCGTACCTACAGTTAGGATCGCGAGCACATAAGTTTGAAAAACTGTTGTTCATCTTGCCAGAGCGTAGCTTTCTTGAATACCTCCTCCGTTCAGGTAGATGCCTGCAACCGAAGCCTTTTTGTCACTCAGACGCGAACCATCCGTATAATATAATAGGTTTCCTGGACCAAACTCCACACTGTATTTCCTTTCCATTATTGTCTGCTCGGAATAGCGAGAGCAAACTTTCTGTGCATTGGAATCATAACTCCACATGTTAATAGTTTCCCTGAACTTTTCTAGTACGAACTATTCCGTAAACACTATGTGCTTTTATTTTTCTTTGCGAATCGTAAAGACCAGAGCCGATATAGTAGCCGCAAACTTGTATGTTCTACCAAGGTTGCATTTCAATCAAATTTTCAAAATATTTTCGTTAATCCTGAACTTCACAACTTATAGTTCCATCATAATAATTTAACTAATCAATGTCTCTTTTCCTTCCAGAGACACAAGCAGTACGCCCTTCGCTATTGGGGCTGTGAATGCATCTGCCTCATAAACATCATCGTTCAACTCTACCTCATGAATAAGTTCTTCGACGGAGAATTCCTTTCCTACGGCTGGAGGGTGATGAACTTCTCCGAGCAAGCGCAAGAGGACCGAATAGATCCCATGGTCTACGTATTTCCTCGAGTCACGAAGTGCATTTTTCACAAATATGGTGCGTCCGGAACCATACAAAAACACGACAGCTTGTGCATCCTTCCCTTGAACATCGTCAACGAAAAGACCTACATCTTCATATGGTTCTGGTTCATGATCCTTGCAACCATGTTGACCATTTTAATTATCTACAGAATCGTGATAATTGCATGCCCCAGAATTAGACCGAGGATTTTGCATGCCAAAAACAGGAGTATCCCAATCGAAGCTTGCAAGTCACTCTGCAATAAAGTGGATCTTGGCGATTGGTGGATTTTACTCATGCTGGGAACTAACATGGATCCCATTATTTACAGAGAGCTCATTTCCGAACTGGTCAAAAAGATTGAGCCGACCAGCAGTAATCATTGAAGTTTGTTGATAAGTTAGATTTTATTATCCGAATTTTGAACTGTCCAAGATTCACACTTTATCTCGAGGTTACATTTGAATGTATTTATAAAAAACGAACATTGAGGAATGAACAGCAATAATTGTGATATTATAATGAACAACTTTTCAGTTCCTGATCAATGTAAGAATAAACATGGGACTGATTCGTTTTTGAATCCGAGTGAAAAATGTATTTTATGAACTGAATTTCGATATTGATTTACGCTTTCTGACGCAATCGAAAATATCTCGAACCAAAAAAAAATTATTCATCCAAACAAAAGGAACTGTTCCATAAAATATGAATGGAAAGCAGGAAAATACAGTGCATAATCAGAAGATTTGAAAATTTAATGAAAATAATCAAACTGATTTCCGTATAAGTTCAAGAAACGGACGTGGTTTTGTTAATCGTATATAATTAAGTTATGAACATGTTCACCATCTATTTTCAAGTACTACTCAAGAATACCCAAACTCGTAATAACTTTACAGTTTTTGAAAGTGCTTGAGTTGTAAAATGATTCACTATTTTTTTATACTCGAGGTTTGTTCATATGTTTTTTTTATATAAATCGTATTTTTTGGGTTAGTAGACTATTATTTTACCAATTATCTCTGAATCTCTTCGCATCAGAACCAAATTGTGACAATTTAGGATATTTGAATTGTAAATAATTATTGAAAACATCAAAAATGAGACATTTCCATAATAATGCGTAAAATATTAGGTATGACATAGCTGTTTTTTTTATTTTTTTACTCCTATTCGAGTTCAAGTTGGGTTGAAAATTTCCAATGAGAATAGGAAACTCTTGGATGAATCAGAAGTCCACCAGTTGAAGATGATTTGGTATAAAAGTTCTTATCTATCTATTAAAATTTCGAATATAAATGCCTTTAAAAAAGACTGCACAAATGTTTGAAAACCTTTTAACATATCTTGTTTTTCTCAAAATGTTAGTGACATGTAATGTCATTGGAACATGTAAGGTGTCTAATAGTGAATAAGATTTCGACGATGACTTTTTATACTTAGATTTTTTACTGTATATTAGAAATATTATAGGTGGAGAATAAACATTTTACTGATAAGTTTTTCTTCTCATTTTTTCGAAAAAGCATTCTCAAGCTCAATTGACTAAATTTCCTCCTATGACCCAAAATTATTCTCTGATACTGAACAAGGGAGTCAAAATGATTTTAATGTTTCGGTAAAATCGATCTCTCCCCCAAGGGATAATCCTTTCACTAAGGAATGCATTGAAGGGAGTAGTTTTGCATAACGGAAGTTTCTTGGCATAAGTCAACACTATTTTCTCGAATGACAAATTTTGATTTAATTCTGACAGTACCTACTTCATCTTTATAAAGAACTTAACTCAAAAGTATCAAAAGCTGGTCTTACTTGAGTTATTATTGGGTTTGATCAAATGTATATGTGGTAAGTAACGTCCACAGATCATTAGAGGAGAACTCCTTCCAGACATCCACTACATAAAACATGATATATAAAATAACATCTATCCAATATCAGATACACGATAAATTGTCGAGTATAGAGACAACCTCTGTTGTATGCGTCAAGTGCATACTCAGTAGCAAATAAACGTGTGATCAGGAATGATTGACCATACTTTAATTCGACATTATTTCTTCATTCAAAGTACTCTTGCTACATCTTGGTAGTAGGAAAAAAAGTGGCAAAAGGGAAGAGTCATTCATATAACCAAGGTGGGAAGACTTAATGATATGATGCCCAAATCATATCATCCAATCAGTCCTTCCTGCTCAAAACTCTGGAAAGAATAATAGATATTAGAAATGAGATTTTAGTAGCAAACCTCCTCAATGAGCACCAATATGCGTATCAGTCAGGAGCCAGGCAAGTCAACATATACTTGGCACAGGATGATCTAATAGCCAACTAACACAATCCCTGGACGACAAAGAGATGGCCATGGCGACATTTGTAGACATTGAGGGTGCTTTTAACTATGCATCTACAAGGTCAATCACTGAAGCTCTAAAAAAAAAGGGTTCCAGCCCTGCTTTCTCGGTGGATAAACTTCAGCATATAGTAAAGGGTAATCATATCATCTATTGGCGAAACCACGGCCACAGCTAAAGCAGACCGAGTATGTCTGCAAGGGATGTTATCACATACCCCGTAAATGAAATTAACAAGTGGTGCCAAGGGAAGGAACTGTAACTCTCTTGAAACTACGATAGTGGTTTTTACTAAGAAGGAAGTACTGACATGACTTAATTATATTTGCACAAGAGGCAAAATTCTTGGGGGTCATCTTTGACCACAAGTTGATGTGGATTCAACACCTACGGAAAATAATGAACAAAATCATGATAGCCTTCAATTTATGCGGTAGAATGTGCGGCCACAACCAAAAATTATCATGTTTATACCATAATGATAGCATATGGTTCGGTGGTAAAGTGTACAAAGACTTGGCAGGTAGGGGCGATCCACGGGAGCTCTGAGGACACAGCCACCTTAGAAGTATTGCTGAACCTATACCGTCACTTCATGTTCACATACAAGATGAAACCAGATCAGTCAACAATAGACTGAGCAAAGAGCAAGCGCCCATAAGCAGAATGCACTTGCAACGAGCTATATATACAAAGAGTTCATAATGGGAATGCCATTGGATGAGATGCTACAAGTATAGCATCGGAAAAAACTTTAAAACAGTTGAAACAGACAGAGAGGACCTCAAATTATTTCAAAAATGGTCTGCTATACAGACGGTTTGATACCAAGGAAGGTGCAGGGGCAGAAGTATATCTGTGGCTTGAAGCAATAACAACCAATGTATATTTTTACGATTTTGGTATTATTTGTTCTAACCAATATATTTAGATAAAATAAACTCTTGAATGCAATAGCACCCAAAACCGCTTATTCCTGAATTGGAGAGCCCAATCTCAGACGTTAATGTGAAAATAATTCTGCGAAAGAACAACCAACTTTTGACATTGGTTGTTTTTCATTTCCAAGCCACAGATATACAGAGCCAATCTACTATGCTTACTATGCTTAGGTAAACACTTGACGATATTCCAGGCAGAAGTTGCAGCAATACAGTTACAGAAAAGTTGACAAGGCAAGAAATAAGCAAAAGACCATCGCCAAATAACATGAGGGCACACACAATAGAGGTTGCAGAAGAGAGGTTCCTAGAAGTACATAAGCCCCTTATGAATCCTAATCTTGAGATTTAGAAATGAATAATGTTCCACCTGCTATTGCGATGAGGATTTATGCTCATCCAAATAGGGCGCATATATCATCAGCCAGACATTGTGCAACCGTATTTTAATCAATCCTGCATTCCTGGTGGATAGGGGCGCCATATGACCACCTCGTAGTCCTGATCAAACAACGCTCGATCTGTTTTTCCAAAAAAGGGCTGAAGAGGTAGACCTGCACATTTGAACGAGTTGGAGCAAAACACAAGAAAAGTATGCCGGAAGATCTTTTACCTATTTAAAGACCATTCAGAATATCGTCAGACAGCTGAATGGGAAAATTTTTAACATTCAATCTAGTCTGCCGTTCAATGAATTTTTTGTTGAAATAAATAAATAACTTGAATGGCCAGTTTCGGGGATTTTTTTTTTGGAAATTATCTATTTTAGTATTTCGATCATTACGCGCCTAGGACGGTCCAACGGAAAATTCATATAAAGGATGTCAAGTTTTTTTAACGACAGCAGTATATGGGTGTTACTTGTATCAAAAATAAATTTTTTGAAATATAGCGGTTGTTCTAATCGAAATAACAAAGTTGATATCTACTTCTATTTCAATACTGATAGCCCTGTTACTTTGGCTTTTTTTAAGTCCTGGTTCACACGAAAAAAAAAATACAGTAATGTTCAGCAAACATCGTGAGAGCCGAGAAAAAGTAGGAAAGAATTAATGTTTTTCTTGAATTATTGTGGGCTGTGTATGAATCAAGGAACACCACCTGTGACAGTGAATTTCAATAAAGCTTTGCCGTTCGTTGAAAGAACTATCCCTGGTAAAGAGATATTCGGCATACTCGGTCTTCCTTCATTCATACATCAACTATGGAATAACTCAAAATATCCGTTACTGAAATAACGTTTATAACACTTGTTACATAATATACTTATTTATATCAAAAATATTTAGACTATTCCCTACTGTCACCTGCCACAAAAACATCAATCGCCACAAATTATCAATTGCCACATCATTTTTATTTACTACGGTTTTGACTCGTCATGAATTTACTTTCAGAACATAACATAATCGAATAAACATACTAGTTTGCTCGGAATGACGCGGTGAATATGATATATTATTTGTACATTTTGGATCTTCCAACAAGGGGATACCCAATTTGATTTGACAACAATGAACCGTTGCAGAGTTACTTAGGGGATTCCATATTTTTACTACCATGGTATATGGAAGAAATTGACCACTATACCTCCTCCAGAATTCCTAGGACTTTTTCTTACAAAGCAGATTTATAAACAACTCATAGGATCCCTTGATTCATTTACTTTTTCCTCTACCACTGAACCACGATTAAAGTAACTTCCCATATATCATGATATTTTTTAAAACTTGTCCAATGTGCGGAAGTTGGAACAAGATTGTACCTTTTTACATTCGAAAATATGAGTCATAACAGTCATTAACTTCAAAATATGCAACTAGTTATCTGCCAAGGAAGTTTCGTTATCCGCAAATGAAACAAAAAGAAAACTATGTGTACGCACGGGCGCTCAACGTAGGTTTGTTCATCATAAACAAATGACATAACACATATTTTATTTATGTTCGAAGATCTCTGCATCCGGGATCATCCTATGATCTAAAAATACCTTCAAAAGCATTATTATCGTACATGTGTCCTGAATTATTGAAATATTCAGCTATATGTCGCAGCGAACAGCGAATCTGCTTAATCGACATCATAATTTCCATTAAGTACAAAACTTACATAATTATTATATTTATTTTTCAAGAGAACTGCTGGATTCCTTTTGAATTGGTCTTCTCTATTTCTAAAGTGATGCTCCTTAATAATTTTCATGGATACTCTAATAGTCACTGATATTGAAAGAAATTATTGAAAATTTATCGACAAATTTTCGGAAGTTGACTATACTTTATGAAGCATCTGCTGGGATTTTACAGTTTTAATCAACAGTCTCATTGTTTTTCCAAAGTCTGTTATTATGTATGCCCTTGAAATCGTTAAGAGTTCTTTATCCAGGTCTTCGTTAAAGACTCCATTGGTGAGTTTATAAATCTCCCACGTATCTGGGAACCCTTGATTTTTCGTATTTCAGCGTTGGAAATCCAAATCTTAACAAAATTATTTGTAGATAATATATGATCTTTTTCCTGACAGAACCTGCTTAGCTATGCTGTTATTCTGCTAGAGCGAGTAAACTCAAATACAGTATCAGAAATAATTTATCTTGGGTATTACGACTCAATGGGAGCGTAAAGAATAGCGTGCTAAATATTAAGAGAGCATTACAATTTCTCCTTGAATAGCTCGAAGAAGGTAGACAGGAGGGGATACCAGCATTGCGTTTCTCTTGATTATGTGGTATTATAATTTTTCGATATCTACTAAAATAACGTCAGAAATAAATAAAATCAAATATCGAAAATGTTACTTTATTCAAAATACCTCGAAATCCGAAAAAGATACCCCACTTCTGCAAACTCCACATAAAAGGCCTTTGGATTGTGCAACTTTTATTTGATTCAACCAACATTGTATCTGCAACCGTTACCGAGATACTAATGCTATCCCATCCTTATCTTGGACACACTGTGTTCCTTGTTACTCTTCTAGATTTGTCTATACCCAAGATATATTTTTTCCGATACTGTATATGTTGTTCCCACAATGCCATCTAAAGAGTCCAAGTGATTGCAAATAATCTAGTATTCCGCAGTGGCGTAGCCAAAATTCCCACTTTAGTGGATGTCTAGTAGGAGAGGTATAATAAATCAAATCATCTTGCAATTTGAATCACCACATCGTCAAAACTTCGAATGATTTCTTGATGGAGCCAGGCCCACTGGGTCCCCAGGCTACGTCACTGGGCTGCCACATAAATATCTATGTGGAGATAATTTTTTTCGACAAGTCAGCAAAAAAACAACTACTGCTTCCGACCACTGTCGAATTATATCTGTTAGATTCTAGGCAAATTTTTTTACAAAAACTATTTTGGTCTGCTCTATAATTGCATAGCCAAACTTTAGGTCATTGCGGAAGAATTATTATTACTATTATTATGCGTAGGACCTTTCTGCTCCCCGCTGTCGGGTTTAACTCGTGTGCTCCGGATCTTCTGATGAACTCCTGGAGATTACTCATGAGGTTTTCCTGTGAGATGATATCTCCTGCACTACAGTGTTCGAAGATATTCATCTTTCTGCGAGAATAAGGTTGAGGCAAGATGAGGATGTTTCGTCCTCCTCATTACAGAACCTGCATAGTATGGAGTCTTGTATCCCCACAATGTGCAATTGTTTTGTCATGTCCAGTTATTAGTCCTACCACCTTCCTGATGGAGTTCCAACTTATTTCAAGAAGATGCCTTGATAGACGGTCAGTTGGCTCCATCGCCACAATTTTTCCGTAAGTATTACCTGTGGCATCTTCCCAGGAAGATTGATGATGATCCTTGACCCAATTCTTCTTGTCTACTCAATGTCCCGAAATGAGATTCTGTCAGCTGGTTCTGGTCTAATAAGAGTTGGTGCTACCCCCGCTCTTGCTAGGACATCTGCGTTATCATTCCCCTGGATGCTCTTGTGACCTGGTACCCAGTTAATTTCACTCTGTTCTGTGCTTCTAAGTCTTTAAGGTTTTTGTGAGTCTCCGAAACTAATTTGAGTGATCGCAGAGCCTATACGGAGGTTTGAGTACCGAGACTCAGACTGATCCAACGATTAGAAGAGCTCTGTTGGGTTCAGAGTTTCTTTTCTGGTGAAAGGGACCATCGGGGGTTGACCTTGAGGTTCTCCCTTATGCACCACGTTTGTACGGAAGAATATGAATTATTCAATCCACTTTTCAACATCCTACTTGTTTGTTAGAAGTTCGATGAGCTATAACAAAAAAAGGTCTATATCAACGTACTCACATTATCAAATATATGTGAGGGCAATTTATGTGCGACTGGTTCGTAAATTGTCGAGTATACAAATAATGTAAATCAATGAAAGTCACTTCTACTGTAAATTTGTTAATGATTTAATACTTTGGTGTCAGATTTTATTTCATGACTCTGCTACAATTTTTATCGTTTTCAAACTTGTTTACAAGGATATCCCAGATTTCGAATAATTGTCCAAACTGATGTAAGCAATCTGCAACAAACATTGATGAAGTATCTCAAATATCTGAAACATTATTTCTGGTATTTTTCAGAAAACAGATGGAAACTAGAGAAAACAAGGCAAGAAGTGTAGTTAGTTCATTTCTAGTGTATTATATCTATTCTGAAAATTTCATGGTTCTGAGTCGAAAATTACGGAAGATACGGGGGTGTTTCCATGAGAAGTGAAACAAATTAGAATTTTTTGGGATTGAAAATTTTTCAGGAGATAGATGAATTAGTAGTAATTTGTGGATCCTAAACAAGAATCCGAAGGAATTTTGGACCAATTTTGCCCCTTAGTATAACTTCCTGGGAAAATGGATGGTTCCATCGCTGTTGGCGTGCAGTGTATATCACGTAGGATGACACCTTTTGTGCTGTGGGTCCATTTCTAGTGTATCTATCGATCCTGAGAATTTCATGGTTCTACGTTGAAAATTACTGAAGATACAGGGGTGTTTCCATGAGAAGTGAAACACACTGTATATGAGAACAATATGCAAGGACTAGGCTTGTGGGTGATGTATGAAGCGTTAGAAGCCGGTAGGATATAAGGTAACTTCATTTAACATTTTGAGCCAGATTTGATGAAAGACATCACGTTTCCGCCTTAATCAAAAAATATTAATTCTGATGATGATGACAGACATAATAGCAGGGGAGCCCAAGCGGAGATTTCGGGATTTACTGAAGCGCGGCAGATTAATATATAGGGGGATACCTTGTACCCGGTTGAGTACCTCCACTAAATATAAAGGATAAAGGATCATATTAGTAAAAAAATTGATCATCAGAAATTCTCGAGCGTGTCAGATTGAGAGAGGGTGAGTTAATTACATGCTAAAAAGTGTATATTCTACTAATCCGACAATTTGAGAGTGACGTAAAGGAAGGGGAGGGCGACATTCTCGAGCGTGGTTAAATTTTTTTTAAATTTGAGTAAATAATCCAAGGATAATGAAAAATATCTAATCTGACGATTTCCACAAGCCGAAATAACAATGATTCGTCGATAAAGTCTAATGCGTGCAGCTGCGTAATGCCTATATTCCCCTCTCCACGTTACTATTTCTCTCTCACTCTTTCTCTATCTATTTGGCTTGGCCAAACTTAGATTTTGAATCTAATTTGAACCGAACGCGTTCGAGTATGTGCATGCAACAGTTTTTTTTACAAATTTTAAAATCTATAGCCGCTTCCCCCACCGATGAAAAGGTATACATTATATAACATTTTTTTCTTCTTATAATCTAAGCTTTGCTACCCAATAGGCCTCAATGACACTCGAGTAAATCCACATTTAGCATCGTGGGCTCCCCTACTATAATAACTATAGTTGCCTCCAAAAAATGGCACTGGAAACCAAGAGTTTTATTGATAATTTGAATTGGGTTAAAATCCCAAAAAGTACTTATCATGTTCCATAATATTTCGTTGACGAAAGGTGATCTCAAGCTCGAGAAGACAACTACTGTAATCAGGTGTGGTCGATCAGAATGCAATCAACCGTGGGAGCGGGGTATGCACCAGTGGCATAGTCAGACAGATATTTTGGAAAGGAACTGAGTTCTTTTTATCAGTTCGGCTTTGGAGAAAATCATTCAACAATCGATCATGTGCAAAGAATTACTCGTATAATCAAAAAGTTTCAAGAAAAAGGTCGGGCATGAAGATTTAGGTATTCAATAATTTCAAAAAATCAGAGTGGTGTATGATGATGAATATGCTCACATCAAAGCATATTAGATCCAATACTATCTTTACTATAAACTAATGGACATATTCCAAAATTTCAACATGAGACACTAGCAACATTTGCAGATGATGATACCGCAGATGGAAAAATCATGAAGAGCTTGCTGAGAAACTCCAAATCACAGTTGACTGAACACCTTGATTGAAACTGGGGTCAACAAGTTGAATGAAAGTTAGTCCATTCAACAAACTTTGTTCCTTGTTCTTTTGAATCCAAGTTATACTATTATATCAGATTCGATTGTCGAAGATGAGCATTTTTCAGTAGGACTTCCATGAGAAACATTATTTCCAATGGTGAAATAAATAATAAATTATTTGAGTTTGTAATTCAACCTCACCCTTGCCCACTATTTCCTAACCGTTTGACTCACTTAACACATGTCCTTCGTATAAGTACATTGTGAAAAACATATGTTTTCAGAATAGACACGTATCAAAACATCGTATCAATTTTCCTTCCGTCAAGTTGAAGAAAAAATTTCGTATATCAAAAATCAACTAAGTAAACATTTAATAATAGATATATAATACTTCTTGTTATTTCAGAGGCGATGACGCTTTGTCTTTCCACTTTAAAATAATTCGAATTTCTTGGCAGTTAGTTTATTGTGTAGGTATATTTTTATAATAGGCGAATTCAAGCATATCTATGAGAAATCATATCCTCCAATATACTAGGTGTCAATTTGCAAGCGGTACCACCCACAATATTTCAGTAACCCAACAATATTACTGAAAATCTATATATAAAAACATCTCGATTCCATTATCAAGGGGGACACAATTAAAAATCGTTTTATTGAATTATATCAACCATACAGCAAGGAGGGAATCAGCCTTTACAATCTTACATGGGAATATTTATTTTATTTTGAAAATGCCGAACACTCGATTATTCTAGATTCTAAAAACGTATAAATCATAATAGTAAAAAATATATTTGAGAATTGCTCTTGGGTATTTTAGAGTATCTAAAAAATTACGTCTACAAAAAACTAATAAAAGTTATCGAAATAGCTCTCTTAAATTCTTATTTTTCAAAAATGTATTCATTGTTAATTGGTGTGTCGAGTTCTTATTGTGTGATGTTGAAAATATACTGTAACAAAGAACTGAAATAATTTTTATTCAGTAAAGAAAAGTTTATTAGATTAAATTATATTCACGAAGTAACTTCAAATGGGTGGAGAAAAAAAGAAATGAAAGTAGAAGTAGTAGTGGTAATTGTACTTATTGATGTGTCGAATTTTCATCGACCTAAGTTCTTCAGCCAGAAGTGTTTTTGTAGACTTTGTTTCTAACTCCATACGGCATCTTGGGAGCAGCACTGTTAATTTGAACCCAGTAGTGAACTAAAATAAATTAAGTATTATAGTTAAGATATAACAGTTTTTGTTATTGTTGTCATCAACAAGTTTGCAAATTTCCAAATTATTTTCGGAATTCTTGTGTAAATTCTGTTATTTTTTTCATAAGGCTTCTTTCTGGCTTCAACTCTGATTTCAATATGGGGTGATATTTAATTTTCATTATCAAATATTTAGTTTTATAAACAATCTTTCTCATTGATCCTTATAAATTTCATAACAGTCATTATGATTCTTCGATGAAACTTTCAGTGCATTTATGGGATTTTGAATAAACTAGATCATTCTTTTGCATGTCGTCAAGCTGTTAGTAAATTTTCTTGTCCCATTTATATTGATTCATAATCAGTTCCTGTTATAATTCAATATCAGTTTCAATAATAATAAGTTTCTGAATGCCCCTCATCAAATCTTTGGTAGTTGTGATTATGTTCTTAATGATTCAATATAATTATTTGTGTGCTGTTGAATATTGTCTTTCATTTAAACAAGTTCATATACTGACTCTCATAGCCTTGCCAAGTTGAGAATAGGAATCTCAATTGACAGAGTTGAACAATCAGAATAAGTGTCAACTTCGCGAACCTAGTAAATTTTGTGACAAATTCCAGCCAATGGAGAGAAAAAAAACAGTATAGCATAAGGTTGACAGAAAAGAATAAAGACAGAAAGGTGAGATAGAAACATTCTGTGAGGTTGATTCTAATTTCTTGAAAATGAACGTTCCCATATATTTATTAACAATAATGATTCCGCTCGGTCGTATCAGATATGACAAAACACTATTCAATTAAAATAAAAAAACTGCTCTGATAGTTTAGCGTGAACCTTGGCCTCATTCAATCTGTGCTCTTGAGGTATTATTTTCGAAAAGTTTGAAATTATTGCTACATATCGACGAAAAATCGTGTTTACCTGTTGTAAGCGTTCCAACCAAATGTAAGAATCATAACTAGGTATTCCATTTTCGTAAATTCCACAACACGATTATCTGGACATTAAATTTCTCGCTGAAAAAATTTGCAATAAAATTCTATTCATTTTATTTTTGTCATCGACCGAACCGTTCCTCGTTTGTCTACAACTCGCGCTACAGTCCATATCCCTATTTATCAGATTGTAAAAATAAAATGAAGCACATTTTCAAACTAGTGGCAGATCTAGGTGAAGCGGATAAAGATCTATTGATTTTTTTTACTCCAGCTCGTGTTCTTCTATCAGGTTTTCATATGAATAGTGATTATGGTGAAATGAGTGTTTTGTGCTGCTTAAGAGGATTAGATCGAAAATTCTGAAATAAACGAAGAAATGAGGTGAGTAAAAACCAAAAACAAAATACTTTCATTTTGCCCATTTTTCAATTCTGGAGAACTGATTCATGTTATTTCGTAATTTCACTATTCAAAGGTACAAGGAACTTGACGAAAATAACAAATATGAAATTTGTTCCCATGTTATCTGCAAAAAAATCGTAACAGCTGCTATATGATTAGTTATTGAAAGTGCAAGCTTATCATTACAAAATCTACAAATCTAATCTTACTTTCAATATTTGTTTTCTGCAGCTGCATGGCAGCTGATATATTCGTTTTTTTTTTTTAATTTAGTCTCATAATCCTATCCAGTATCTCTGGATTGATGTAAGGTAGTTTTGAATGTCTTCTGACATTTGACGTTTCTGTTCGGAAGCTTGCACTAAAATATGCTCCATCCGAATTCCTGTTATTTCCTACGGCAAACTCATATTTTCACCTAAACATTTTCCCCTTTGCAACCATATGGATTCGCTCATCTAGGACAAATAATATGGAACATTTGTCTTAAAACTGGGCTCGAAGTGTTCTAATTCCAGCTTGATGCATATTTTGGTGAACATTTTTCTCAACATCGTTCTTTCTTTAACTTCAAGTGATAATTGAGGAAAAAATATTTTCTAACTGTGAAGCCTAACGTGAAAATGTACTGATACTTTCGACTGTTGAAAATGCAAACGTCCTAATCGTGTAGTTTATTATCAAAATTTCAAATGAAAGAGACTCAACCAAAAATTCGTTTTCTGGAAATTATTAGCCTCAAAATCATCTATTCAATCGTTCAGATTATCCTGAATAATCTTAAAAACATTCAAACTTAAGAGAGAATTATGAACATTACAAGCAGTATTAGCCAGAATGTTATAAAGAAAGTCCCCTTGGGCACGGATGGAATCGAAGCACATGTTTATTTTTCTTGACTAAACACGACAGCAGAAATAGACACATTTCTTGAATGAATGGTAAATAATCCATGATTCTACACAAACGAGTGCGCTTTCCGTCAAAGCACCAGAGAAGCGTATTTCAGCACTTATCTCGATTATTTTTTTGAAAAGCCGTTAAATGTCAATAAAATGCTAAAATTAAATCAATACCGGTTCACTTTTCAAGTAATTAACTGGATCATTTCCAATTCATCAATTTCATTCAAACGCATGAACGGTATCGATATGTCGGTGGTTCATCATTATTGTAAACAAGCATTAACTGAGAGTGTTGTTGGTTATTTGAAATGGAGTGAAAATTAGTTTGTCGTCTTCATTATATCGCAAAAAGGTAAGATTTTGTTTTTGTTATTTTACACAATTAGCCACAGTCAGAGTTACACTTTCACGAATTTATATTTGCTATAGTAGATTATATCAAGGGACAGAAATGCTAGATATTTCTCAAGGTATGATTTCAAGCTCGAGGGCATTCTGTCTTGATGGGTTTACGGGGTGTTTGCAAATAAGTCCGAAAGTTTTTAGGGGGTAATTCCTTGTCAATAAATAAAGGAGGTCTTTTATGTGAACAAAAACTCTTAGGCCTGTCCTTGAAAAATTAAACGCTTCCAAAAATATAAAAAAAACTGTTTGTTTTTATTCAAAGTGTTGCAGAGTTTAGGAAATAACATTTTGTGGGCGTGTTCTACCAACGAAATACTTTTAAAATTTTGCTGCGATCTTTTAAAGGGATGAAACATGCAAACCCATTTTTTAACTCCTGTGTTGTTTCCGTAAAAGCAATAGATTTTTAATAAAAAAATATAATATAATGTGCAAATGAAATCAAAAAAATCTATAGTACCCGACACTTTGGGACCACTCTCAATGGACATCTCTCCATTTCCTAATTTTTCTACTTCCTGGTCGAACGGTCTCTAGGCTAACAATAAAGTATTTTGAAGTTTTCAAGTGATTCGACATCTCAACGTTCCAGAGAACAGCTGAGGCACCTCTGCACCCGCGTCAGTCTTGGTTTTGGTTTTGACCTCTAATATTTGTTCTTTTTGGCGGGCCGACCTGGAGGAGTATCTTTCTCCCGAGGTCTTTCTTTCGCATCCCCATGACCACTCGGGGGCAGGCTGGTCCGCCCAGAACTCGTCCCGTCTTGGAGATACCCATAACATTCTACATATCTCACCGCTTTAGGCAGAACTTTGTGCTGCCTCTTGAGTTTCCTCATGTCAGATCCCCTTTTTGATGTTTGAATCAAATATCTCGTCCATAACTCCAGGCCTGGGGAGTCCCCGTTAGGACGTAAGTCACAAAACGGAAAACAAGGGGATCATGCAATGAAAATTGATTGTAGGGAGTAGCTCTCGAGAAAATTCACAGTGCAGTGCCATAAAATCGGTGTATAAAAAAATAACTAAATTAACTTTTTGGATTTTTGCATTGAAAAAAATTTGAATAAAGCCTTGACGTTTTTAAAACTTATTCCAAAGTTAGGGGGTTAAAAAGAATAGTTGAAGCCCTTTTCATAAGAAAAAAAAAACGTTTATTTCGGGATAAAAAAACGAATAAAAATGTACAGTAAAAATTGCCATCACGAGGGATCTTGGAATTTGCTACGCTTTCGCCGTTCCTAATTTATCTTGCATCAATTATTAGCATTCATGTTATATCAAAGTACTTATTCCTTGATAAAATAATATGTTTCTATATATGTTCAAATTCTTTCGGAGTTCTGGAGAAAACTATTATAATACTATCAATTGGCGGTAAATGAAGAATATTTTCTTGTACGTGATTTTTGATAAATAAAATAATAATAATACTAATATTACACATAAAAGAGTCAGATTTTAATCCACTTCGATCAGTTAATAATGAATGGATGGATGGAGCATGTAAAGTCATCAGGAGTTCAAATTCAGGGATTGGAGCATTTCTCTTCAAGGCAGCAATCCGTGCAGCAGATGAACTCTGTCTTGTATTTGACACTGAACGGACGAACCCAAACTCTGTCACCGAGTTGGAACCATGGACGTATAAATTAATAATGGACTCAGCAATCCCATATCTGCAATACAGTTTATTTTGAAGCCGCTCAGTTCGTAGGCGCGCGGGTTGCGAGGAAAGGGGAGACCTGCGATAGACTGTAACCTACCCTCCACCGACACTGGCGTACTCAATTAAATTGATATAGGTACTGAAAAAATATCACAAAAATATGTGGAATTTCATATTTGATTATGAAAATTTCAGCAAAACCAGTGAGATACGATCTGATGTGTTCCTAAAATACCCATGTGACTGTCTTCATTTAATAATTTGATTATAAAAACAAAAATCCACATTCGAAGCAGTGGAATAAGTTATCCAAAAAATGTGTAGGTACCTAAAGATTGTACTGTCTTGTCGGAATAAAATGATTATATTATATTCTAATGAATATAGACTACGTGGAAAACTCACTCTCAATGAGGTTTCACAATCTCCATGCACCAAAGATTTACTTTTCAAATGGTGTATCAGTGATTTCAGATTTGTCCCTTTAGACCTCAGCCTTCGCACTGACTGTTGTAAAAGTTTTATTTTGTTTTTTTTTTGGCCAAGTAGATTTTTCCTTGATTCTGAAATGTCTTCTGGCCTTGCGAAGTGTTGAAAAATCACTGGTAGATAAATAAAAAAATATTCAAATTATTAAATTGAGTAAAGCTTACTTTTTTTTCACGAGTAGTAAATATTGACGCACGATGAAGTAGGCGGAGTGCGGCAATTCCTATGGGTATGAATATCTCCGAAATTAGTTGAGACCGCCAATAATTTCAATTGGATTTTTTGTTCAGATGCCTAACTACGTAAGTTCAAAAAAATGATGTTGATAGCTTGTGGCTATTAGTTAACGGAATTTTTCCCTAAAGAAAGTTAAATTTATATTTGGAGACTTAAAAGAATAATTCTGTTCAATGATTAGTTTACCTCGAAGTTGAAGCAGTATCAGTTATTAAGATATACTCCATTAAAAAAAGGGGGGAGCACCCTTTTTCAGAAATATCTTTCCACTGGGTTTTATTTCAAAAGCGGTTCCTTCGAAATGAGTAGAACCAATTCTAGCATACTTGAAAACAGTTTGAGTGAACTCTTTCAATCCTAACTTGATAAAATTCTGTCAACTAATAGCCACGAGCTATCAACATAATTTTTTTTTAACTTACGTAGTTTGGCCTCTTGAACAAAAAATCAAAATGAAACTTTTGGCGGTCTCAACTAATTTCGGAGATATGGGCCTATTTTTGAGTGATGAATGACATTTTTGAGGACACATTTCTACCGCGGAAAAACACCCAAAATTCTTCATTTGAGACCGCCAAAAATTTCATTTGGATTTTTTGTTCAGGATGCCTAACTATGTAAGTTCAAAAAAATTATGTTGATAGCTCATGGCTATTAGTTAACGGAATTTTACCGCTAACTTTTCCAACCAAATAGCTCTTTCATGGGCATCGGCTAGAAACTTAAAGAAAAATCCGAAATTAGACATTCTTTCGGAACAATGTAAAATAATGTAAAATAAAACAAAAACACTTTCAAATCCCTACCGCGCCAAGTTTTCAGTTTGAATACCGTTCGAAACTCCAGCATAGCGATAATCGGTTCGAGCCCGATACAGGTACAAGAGAATTTTTCTCGTCTACTTTGTATCGGATCGATAGGCGACCGCATGCCTTGTTGAAAAGCAAGTGTATTGTGAGTTGTCTAGATGCAAATCTCGTCTGGTGCTAGCTTGCAGTGCACACCGACCACCCAAGGCGGTGTTGTAGGTTTTCCGGGGTTTCTTACAGCTGAAAAGTGAATACGCCACCAAAAATCACTAAGTCCCTTGGAACGCCACGGCAAATAATAATAATAGCCGTCCTCTATCCGCACAGGCAATGCCTTTGGGTATTTTTAATTATTATTATAATTTTTTTTTAATCCGTCATGAATTACCCAGACAGGCCCTGTCTCCGGAGCCCCGACACTTCCGGAGGGCGCGCTGGTGTATCATTAACCCCAGTGAACACTCCCCACGTCCGTGGGGTGAGTGATTACTGGGTCCGAGAGTCATGTGCCCTGAGAAGACGGAGTGAACCAAGAATTACGGCCTTCTGCATTCTTCCGGCCAAGTTTTCTGCCGCATCATGGCAAGTCGGTATGATTTTCAAGTTTGAGAGCAGTGTGTCCATCATTCCACCAAGGATCCCTATTATCAGAACCACCATCTTGACAGAATGGTTTGGATAAAGCCTGCGGAGTTCAAAGAGAAGATCTCGGACGATGTTCGTTTCGCCAGGAGCTGAAAACTCAATGACGAAAATCGTCCTACTTTGATGGTCGAGGGTGGGGAATGAGTAGTTCCAATATATTCGGCACTTCTCATTCTCCACAACGGACTCAATATCCCCCGGAGCATAAGGCAACACCGGTGTCTCGTCTACTCCGTACGAGTGTCGTAGATGGGTACAACACTCGTAAGGCCGCGTTATGCCTGTGGATATAGGCTGAGACCGCATAAGCTGGACAAGCTGACAGCAAATGCATTATGGTCTCAGCTGCCCCACGACACTCTCTGTATGTAGTGTCAGGGACCTCTATATCCAACACGCGACTGCTATAGATGAGGGTGTTGAAGACACCATCCTGGCAGGCCATTATGAATCCCTCGGTTTCCGACTTCAGCCCACTTGACCTGAGAAAAGCGAAGGTCAGGTTTCTGGATAAGCCAAGGTCTTCAATGTTTTTAAAGAAGACCCCATGCATTGGCTTATCCTTATCTAGCTGCAGAATACTCTAACTTTCCACAGCTTTATCGTGTGCTTTTTGTTCCAACCATGGACGTTAAAATAAATAATGGACCCAGTTATTTACATTATCAAGTGAAGTCGCTGAAAGGCACCATATCCTAAGGTTGTGCTGTTGAGTTGGGCGTTGCCACATCAAGTCTGTGAGTTCATAAATGAACACATACAAAGAAAACTATAACTACGGTAGTTGTAGGAATATACGACTGGTTTCGAAATTGGAAAGAATACAAAAAACGATATAGTCGAATCTTCATAAGAACTGGTGAAACGTAATTGGGAATTACAGGTATGTGAAGATGACTAAAGAGATGTCTCTTGGTTAACCTTTTCACTAAACGACGCTAATGAATTATAATTGATGAAGTAATGAATAGTTGTCCTTCGATATGTCATTTATTTAGTTCTTTGATATTTTTGCTGAGTCCGTTTCTCATTGATAATTGAAAACTTGGATTTTGACTGAATTGTTCATCATTCGTGCCTCTATTTGTTTCAGAATATTCCACTACAACTCACCCTTGAGAACAACATCTCGCAGATATAGTTTCTAATGGGCAAGCCCAAACCACGAAGGGTTCTTCACCGAACTCACATTCACCAGAACTTAAGAAACCGAAAATTTCAGCGCTATCACTCTGAGAGCAGACCACATAGGAAAGCCACCCGCAGAGGGAATCGCGAAATGGATTTGCATCGGAATCTTCTCACGGGGGTTTACAGCCTCACACAAGCGGTAAAACAAATAATTTTTTTAATAGATTAAAAACATGGATCGTAGTCAATTGCTTAACCAGTTAGATATTAGTAAAACAATCATCGAGTTTTTTTTTTTCAGTCCAATGGTCTCACCATAGACTCTCTCATATTCAGACTGAACACCAACGCCACTGTACTTCTTCTAGTTACATTTTCCATTGCAGTCACCACTAGACAATACGTTGGACATCCTATAGATTGTGTTCATATAAGGTGAGGAAAACGCAATTCCATCATTGCCATTATCATTATTGAAGAAATATAAAAATGATTCAGAACTATTATATTGAAGGCATGGTATCTACATAAGAGTAGAATATAAAAAACAACAAGAATGTTTGTACTATGGAATGCATATAATAAATATAAAATTATAAAGGGCTGTAAAGAGTTGCATTCTCAGCAATATGATCTCAGAAATTGTCTCATCGCATTGTATTGGGTCTCTAGAAGATAAACACACAGGATAGCGTAGATCGAGCCCATGGCTAAGGACTATTGGCATACAGAATGGGGGAAATAAATTAACTAACGGATATAAACTAAGCAAGACCCGGTACAATCGCAAGGCAAATTCTGTAGGCACAAAAACTCCGTACATTTTGAATCGAAATAATTTAAAAATAGAAAATTGTTTAAAATTGTTCAAGTAAAAACTTGTACGAGTCATGGATTAACGAGTTTCTACCTTTTAACGTGCGATTCCTAACACTTGGTCAAGTTAAATAAGGATATGCAGTTCTCCAATTTAAATTGTTGAACTTTTGTACTTAGTGTCATTATTTGAAGGACCCACAAACGAGTTTCGAACACCATTTTTCGAAAATACTATCATCGTCATCGTGAAACTACTCCTTCCTTACTAAAAAAATCAATTTGTGGGACATGGACAAACTGCTAGCTAGCAAATTTTACTGAAAATAGTGCTAACATGCCATAGAAAATACCTATCATTTTGTAGACGAATGCTTTTATCGACGATATACAAAATATCTATCTATCTATCTATGATAGGCAACCAGTTAAAAGAATGTCTATAAATAGGGTTGCGTGAATAAATCATGAAGAGACCAATACATGCTCATACAGCACGATAAAAAATTCAAGCAGTTTCAGCTACTAAGAGACAGATGTCACCATAGTGTTCCTAAAGCATTAAACATAACATACCCCTAATAAATCGTTATTATTGATAATTTGACAGTCGAATACAGAATGATACTATTTCGATCGAGCAGCTATCGATTAACAGAAGCACGACTTCCATTGAGATTTCTTTCACCATTGGAATTTTAACATCACTATTTCACATTGGACTCACTTATTCAAGGGACTGAAGTGCCAAGTGCATCCATCTTACGAATCTTGAATGAACAGTAATATAGTGTTACACTAAGAATTTCGGCTATGTGCTCAGTGGTATCCTTCTCAACTCCAGATGAACTTTCTAACTGGTGAACGCTCAAAGATAGAGCAATTCTGCGAACGCCAATCGATTCAGAACGATGAAATTAGTATTGTCCGTGAATTTCCAATTGATTGGCGGTTGAATAAATATATGAAAAAGTCCAAAGGGGTAGACCCCTAAAAATCATGGAAAATATTGAATAATCAGAATCACGTGAAATCCACACTGTCTATGCAAAATTTCATGCCGATTCCGAAAATATAGGATTTGTATATGCTCACATACAAATTTTGCAAAAAAAAGGAAAAAAACGTCAAAAATTCCCTCGCACGATATAATTTTCGAAAACTGTTTCTTTCCATTTTTCAAAAAATCGCAAAAATCTTTCAAACGGATCACGACGAGCTGATTTTGAATCATAACATGAAAATAAATTTCCATGACGAACTGACAAAATTTCAGAAGACTTTTCAGTCGAAAAATGTACCTATCCACAAAATCAACTTTTTCTGAATGAAATGGCATTCTATATCGAAAATACGAGCTGATTTCTCATTTTGAAGAGTTTTAGACGATTGAAGTCAAGTAATGCAAATATTCTATAATAAAATAACCGAATTTTCGAAAATTTGAATTTTTTCTGCTTTTAAAAAACCGTTAGACCTCTCGAATGTATCTCGAAGAGCTGATTCCAAATAATACGAAATTAATTGGAGGGAAACTACCACATGAATTTTTCAACTCGCCAACGGTTGAAGATAGAGGAATTCTGTGAACGCCAATTGATTCAGAATGATCAAATTAGCTAGGCCGTGATTTTCAAATCGATAGGTGGAGAAAAAAAAATACATGAAAAAGTTCAAACCACTAAAAATCATGAAAAATACAAAATCATCAGAATCACTTGAAATTTGCACTATGTAGGCAAAATTTCATGCCGATTCCGAAAATATATTTTATATATACTCACATACTAATTTTGCACAAAAAAGGAATAAAACGTCAAAAATTCCCTCGCAAGATATAATTTTCGAAAATTTTTATTTTCTATTTTTCAAAAAATCGCCTGAATCCCTCAAATGGATCTCGACGAGCTTTTTTCGAATAATACCATGAAAATAAATTTCAATGACGAACTGATATAATTTCAGAAGATTTTTTATTCGAAAAAATGCACAAAATCAACTTTTTCTAAATGAAATGGCATTCTAAATAAAAAATACGAGCTGATTTCGAATTTTTAACAGTTTCATCGACGTCAAGTGGTGCAATAATATTCGATTTAGAAGTTAAAATTTTTAGTTTTCATTTTTCAAAAAAAAAGTTCTCTCAAATGTATCTCGACGAGCTTATTTGAAATAATACAAAAATGGTGGAGTGACAACATTATAGTTACTACGATGAATTCTTTTTGAAGGATAGTATATTCTCCATGAAGACCGAAAGACTTGCGAGCTGAAGAAGACGAGATCCTTATCCTCTAATGTGTTTTATCCAATGACTTTAAAATTTATTTAGTTATTTTCATCAATAATAATACGCCTCACGTGTAAAAACAGATAACATTCATCATGTGCCCTTCATATCAAAATGACAGGACGAATGTCTGAAGTTTGATATATAAAAATTACTGGGATATAACTCGTTCATCAGCCAATCTCTAATAATAAATCATGAACACTTCAATTTTCCAAATAAAAGCATCATCATTTCCAGGAGAATGATATATGTATAAACACCTTTAAATTGTACTAATAATAGAAGAATGGCAGTAAAACTAACTTAAGAAAACGAAAGCAGAGATGTATTTTAAACTTGGTACACGTGTTTTGAGAATCATGTAATCAGTCGAAATGTTTTTTTGTCACTTAAAGAAACATCGTTTCCGTTGCAATTTGCACCTATTTTTAAATAAGTTATTGAATCAGTGAAACAGTAACAAGCAAATGAAAATCAATACAAAGTATCCCTTGTTCCTGATTATGAAGGTGTGGAAACGAAAATCCCAGGAATGGAAATATATTAACTTGGATTAACTTATCATTCAGTAAAGACTATTTCTAGAACTTTCACAATATATCCCGTATCCTCTTTTACTGTCAGAAGTTGCCGATTTGTAGATTAGTTCGGTTCTCCAAAGCCGGGTCTAGACCAAACGCGTTGCTCCACACGGCTCTGCTTCGCACCTAAAAGCTCCGTCAGTGGGTTACACGGATGCTTAGAAGTAGATATGTTTACTGTGGAATGGAACGTTCTATAATTTCAAAGCATTGTAATTTTCTTATCGTCTTTCGCTAGCGTAAACGACTACCTTATTCAAAGATGTTTCCATATTATGGGTTAGATGCAAACGAATTTTAGGGCTAGTGTAATTTATCTCAGAAAGTTCACCTAGAGTATCAGATCTAGTCTTCATTTTGTTGCTGAAGATTTGGAAATGGAGATTGATAACCTCGGAGTTCGGGTAAGCAGTCAAGATTTTTTCTTCAAAAACGTAAACAAATGTTGTCGTCGCTCTCTTGACCAAATTTTCGCGTGCGGGAAAAACTCGCTCGAAACGAATTCAGCGTGCGGGATAATGACATTTCTATGTTGTGTCTTATGATAATAACAGTGAATTCAATCATGAAATCATTGTTGGATCTTCAGCTGAAGAATTCTCTGAAATATATTCAGAAGTAGATTTGTAATTTGAGGTCTTCATTAGTATGAAATTATAGAAACAGAAATAAGTAGCAGCTGTGCTTTGCCCCCAAAACCTATAAAAAATCTCAAAAATGAATATTGCAATATTCTCAGTAAATACTTCTTAATATAATAATTATTGTCAACACATGTTAATATTGCAATAGAGTTCAATGAAATAGCAGACACCAATAACCCAACTATACAGCTGAATACCGCCCTTTCATATTGTCTGATTCTCCATTCTTGAGATTTATTTTTCGTAACGATACCACAGTATGAATAAAGACATATGATATACGACTTTGTTCCCCAAGTTTGAACTCATTCAGAGGGCGTGCGGATATAATTTTATCAACTCATCGGGTGGGTTTCAAGAATTGTGCGAGCTCCGAGTGAAATATTAGATATTTAGATAAATGAGTAAACTTCTATGTGGAAATATTCACATAGCAATGTACGAGTTAAAAAAATATATGAAATATAGAATAGTTTATTGTTTCTGGTGTCGGTATGCAAAAATACAATGAAATGCCAAAAAAAAAACAAAGACAATAACATGCACAATATGCCGCTAAATGAACCTTTCTTTTACAAAACAAATTATTTGAAATCCTCATAATTTCTTGCCACTATTTGTGAATTACCACAAGAAATGCATGACTGATGAATTTATTTATTGGTACAGACCTCATGCTAATTAATGATATGCAGGATGTAGAAATCACATTAACGAACTTGACTTCAAGAATTCCGGACTCAAATCTGATAGAACATATCGATAATACAATATGCTGGGAAGACATACTAGAGCTCTACAGTAGCAGGCTTTGCCTGTCAATAATCTAGAAGAGAAACTGTTGAAATTCACAGTAAAAGTTTGAGCTATTCTCATGTTGATTCAGAAGTTCCTCAGGGATCAGCACTTGGCCCAATTTTGTTTTTATTGTACTTGAATGATATAACGTACAATAACATAAAGCAGACGACTACCCTCTCAAGACATGGACAAAATGTGGACACTATGAACCATGTCCATATCACAGGAACTCAACGAGGTCAAATATTGGTGCAATTCAAATCATCTTTTCAATGTAAAGAAAAGAAGTATAATTCAACTAGTTGGATAAAAATCATGCACTTAATACCTACTCTATAATAGGATCAGCATCAGGTTTTTGTGCCACTAGAGTTTTATCAAATAAGGTTAGTCCAGCTTATAGCTAAAAATAGATATTTGTCTCCCATCGAATCCCATATTAGGTACGACATAAAGTTTTTGTTTCCAACATCTGTTGAACTCTGTTCAGAAAAGAGCAATCCATTGCTTATGCAAAGCTCAACCAAGAGACCATTGAAGGCAACTGTTTATAATAATAATGACAATAATGATTGTTGTATTGCATGAGCTCATACTCGATCAAATACTGAAATGCATTGAACAGCTGATGCCGCTCTGGAAGACTCGCTTCACCAAAACATCTGGTCAAGTCATAATCCAAACAGAGCAGGTCATCTTCAGAAGAGACGTGTTTCAGAAAGACTCCCTCAGCCCTATTTTCTTCTGCATCTCACTATTGCCATTATCCGTTGCACTACGGAAAATCGCGCAGATACAACTGCAGCACCCCCAGCAACCGAAATCATGACGCCACCCATCTGTTCTACATAGACGACCTCAAACTATAGGCTTCCGATGAAAAGGATCTTCATCAGTCCACAAGAGTACACGCATGCTATCGGAATGGAGTTTGGGATTGACAAATGTGCCACGGTTCATGTCAAAAGAGGACGATGCGAGGAATACGGAGAGGACGTTCAGCTCGTAGACGGAAGTATCCTACATCGTTGGGTAAAGAAGAGACGTATACCTACCTAGGGGTGGAACAACGCCACACCCAAGAGATAACTACTGTTGAAAACTCTCTCCGTGTCAGGTATCAGCATAAAGTACGACAGATCTGGTCATCAGAACTGTCGGGGAAGAACAAAGTTGCCAATGCATGGGGTCGTCTTCATTCACTGTTACAGCAGTTACTTTGGCAATAAAGTTTAGGAATATTTGCATTTATTTATTTTTCTTTTCAGATAAACGGTGGGAAATAGAAAATTTGCAGGATTAGTTTTGTTTCAGAATTCTAGCGATGGTGTTCTGTGTGTACTCTGCCAGTTTCATATTCCGGTTTAGCAATCAGAATGGGAGTTGAAAAAATCACACGATGAAAATTATTTTTCACAAATTCACGGCCAGTTTCACTACAGCAATACTCCTCAATTTTCTCAATATGAACTCTGCCAGTTTCATATATCAGTTTGGTAATTTAATGGGTGAGAAAAAATACCACATAATAAAATTATTTTTCTGCAATATTCCTCAACTATATTATTAAATCTTTCAGTTTCATATTCTGGTTTAACAAACAGAACGGATAGAGAAAAGTGACGACCTGATCTAAATAATTTTTCCGGCATCCAAGACTGATTTCACTTCACCAATAATCCTCAAATTTTTTTTATGGATTCTGCGATTTATATTTCAATTTGGCAATCAAAGTGGACTGAAAAAACATGTCGCTCCTTTGATAGAAAAGTGACACAACTCAAAATTCGACGAAGTTCAGTTAACCCCTCAAACGGCATTTTAAACCCAGTATTTCTATGTAGAAAAGTGACACAAGTATAGTGTAAACTGGCAGATACGTGTGCCTCTTTTCTACATAGAAATACTGGGTTTAGAATGCCGTTTGGGGGGTTAACTGAATTTTGTCGAATGTGTCACATTTTTATGAAAGGAGCGAAGTGATGTTGATATTATTTTGTTTCGTAACTTTTTTACTATTCAATACTTTCGAAATTGGACACAGCGGATATCCACATTGAGTTACTTCCTCACAAATAATTCTTGCACAATAAAGCAATGAAGTTTTTATTGATTTTTTGATTGATTGATATAAGCAAACCTTTACGTGACATAGCATTTCTTAAAATATTATAAAATTAAAATGGACGCCTCCATAATTGTACACAACTTTGGTGCAAGAATACATTGGGTGATCGTTTGTGAAATAGAAAAACTGACTAGATACGCCCGGAAAATGAGAAACATCAAACATTTTATTGAACTGTACGAAATCCAAAAAGTGAAAAGTGATGAATATTTGGCAAATTCCGAGTAAATCAACGTATTTTTGGTTTGCTAGACATAGTGTTCTTTGCATCTAGTATCAAGTGCCTCGATATTTTATATGTTAAGTGGCATTGACAGGCAATGATCTTTTAATTCCTTCTTTTTCTAGTCAGCCTTTAATCGAGCTTTTTGGGAACATTCCTCCAACATTCCTCTGATGGATCTATTTCGATCCCGCTCTATAACACAAACAATTTCTATGATTCAAGACAGAAAGAAGTGGAGTGGAAGACGTTAACTTAAATGCTAGTATATATTTAAAATAATTGCAGATTTTAAAATTTATTACGGCCACCTAAATTGAAACTTGGCTAAGTGTCAAGATGATTGAATTTAAAGTCACCCATTGAACTTCAAATGGTTTCATTTTATAGAGAGTGAAGGACGATATAAAACGACATAGATCGATTCGAAAAAAATTATTATTGATGCTATAAATCAATCATCCAAAGAAGTATAAAGTGCTCTGGAGCTTTTCAATTGCATGTTCAACATGCACGCAATGTATTTGATGATCACGATATTACGAACTAAGGTGTTGAAACTATAACACGCTTATATTTTATAGCAATAGATGAGATAAACACAGTAGAAAAAAAAGTATTGTTTCTTCTAGGGATATTCCTGAAGATGTGCTGAACACGTATTGCTGGATACATTCAACGTTCACAGTTGAAGATAATGCACATGAGAAAAAAATTACGGACGATTCCCTTGCTCCTAATATTCAGACAACAGGAGAACATTCCATAAAACAGATCAAATACTATCAGTGGGTGGAAATGATTCTGATCATACAGGTGAGGAAAGCAGCCACATTTTGAAGCCTCTTACTTCCAGCACGTATAACCAGTTGTCCGGAGTTATGCCAAAAATTTGAAAATGTATCTATATCTGTCTCATTCATTTTGAAATGAATTCCACTCTTTTTTAGCAGAATTACTATAACATTCAAAAACTTCCATGGAACAAATTTCCAATGATGATGATAGTACCGTAATATTTCAAGCACTATACTGAGAATAATATTGAAATTTCTGAATAAAGTGCATTATTACCTAGATTCAATTTTTGCACTCACTGTTTTTGGTGGTAGAATGTGGTAAAATTTTTGTAGCCAAGGAAGCGGCGTTTTATAGACGATTTAATTCAATTTATTTGATAAAAAATCCCCTAACAATATCCAAGTTCGATGAAGTGTTTTTGATGTGCCACACTATAGCTTAGGTTTACAAAGAGTGGCTGGGGTAGTAGCAAAAAGGTGCAAACAAAAACGGAGAGTGTGCAAAAATTATTCACTGATGAACTAGGTCAAATAGAAAAAATCCTGCAATTCAGCCAGATGTTCTAATGTCGCCATTCAAATTCTTCCAGCTGACCTCTGGCAGCGACAGTCATTTATTTTGTTGTTTAGGAATCCAAAGCGTTCCAGATTCAACATAAGCTGAATGAATCAATCACCTTGGAGTTGGTGTTGAGTGGACGTTACAGATCAAGCAAGATATTTTAGGAAGGTTTTAAAATATAACTCCTCAATCTGAAACACATATAATCATTAAATGATTTAGAGTTCACTAAAGTAATCTATTATCAGATTAATACCCAACATTTTGAAATATTGATGGTGTTTATGTTATTTTTACTGACTTTCTATGATATGTTCATTATACACCGCAAGTGTCAAAAATATAATTGAAGAAATTCAAACATCAGAAAACAATTTTTCAATAAATGCTTCAAACATTTCGGAACAAATGATGAATCCTTACCTATAACATGATCAATATTGTTAACCAAAAACTACCAAGAAGTTAGGACTTAAGAAATACATGACATACATTCATTGATGATGATAATTAACAGACTTCTCTCATATACAGATCTGGAAAAATGTTATTGGCATATGGCAATCCCAATACTGCCGCGCCAGCGGTTTACTAATACTGACACTGTCACGTAAATTGTGATCGAGGCAAACAGTTTGTAGGTAGGAAAACAGTAGTCCAGTTGAAAACTTGACTCGCCATCCCATTTATTTGTTATATTTTGTACTTGTCAACTGACTACACCAACTATCAACCAACCATATAGGGAACGCTATATACCGATAATAAGTTGGGCGTACTTGGCACAAAGCCATAATTTCATGAAATGAAAATGGAATATAAATAATCCAGCATTTCACAAATTTCCTAGAGTATAGGAGTTTTGTCGGCATACATCGAAATTCGATGGAAAGTTTTGCCCAGCCAGATGCTGGGCAAAGGTGATTCGGCAGTTAATGCAAATGAATTAGTTCAACTTCATTTTGGTTATTTGAAGTGATAACCTAACTGTCCAGCAGCTCTACCAAATGATGACTCAGCCCCACAGTGCGCGGCGTAGGGTAAAGTGGCCAAAGGTAAAGTGGCCAAAGGCAAAGTGGTCAAAGAGTCAAAGAAAAAGTGACCAAAGGCAAAGTGGCCAAGGGCAATGTGACCAAAGGCAACGTGATCAAAGGCAAAAGTGGCCAAAGGCAAAGTGGCAAAGGCAGAGTTACGTAAGGAAAAGTGGCCAAAGGCAATGTGACCAAAGGAAAAATGGCCCGAAAGGCAAAGTGGCCAATGGTAAAGTGGCCAAAGGCAAAATGGCCAAAGGCAAAGTGGCCAGAGACGAAGTGGCCAGAGACGAAGTGACCATAGGCAAAGTGGCCAAAGGCGAAGAGGCGCCAAAGGAAAATTGGCAAAGGCAAAGTTACGTAACGCAAAGTGGCCAAAAGCAAAGCGGTTAAAGGCAAAATGACCAATGGCAGTAAAAACATTTTTTTTATTGGAAAATATTGAAAAAAACAAACGAAACTTTGGTAAAAGTTAGTTTCATCATTCACCTAGATGCAAAAATCAGCTCGGCTTTATTTTAGCTGCCTGAAATCAAAATATAACTTTCCCGCATCTATGAGTGGCCACTTTGACCTACGCTTTAGGCCAATATTGAAAACATGAAATCTTGAGATACTTTCGATCACGTGATCAGAATAGCTCCGAACGTTACTGTAATAATGATAGCAAACTGTTCGAGTAGGTGAGGCATTTTCCACATCGTGTTAGTATAAGACGAGAAAAAAAATGCAACAGCCACTTCTCCCTCCATGACCAGTTTGCCCACCTTCCGCCTACTCTTGATCGAATCTTTGATTCATTTTTCAAAACTTCAACAATCGGTTTGTGCTTGAGAGTTTGGAAACAGTAGCAATTCTGCAGTTTTCCTTAACAATTTCTAAGAGCTGCCAAGAGTTTCAAACATTTGATGCATATCGGTTTCTTCTGTCTGTTGAAAGATATGAAACAAGTGTCATTCTGGTACTTTTTGTATTAATTTTTTCATCATCTTGTGCGGTTCAACTAAGTTCATGTTATGTATTGATGTTAGCTGGATCGTACATTAGATTATATGTCAATCATTTCCATGACTAATACTTATAGACCATTTTCGTATCGGTATGCTATATAGGTGAATTTCGTGGAACCTGTCATGTTTAGATAGGTATGCTATTTTTCTAATTCAATGTGATCTTTAGGTGGTAGTTGTTTAGAAAAAGTTTTGTTCATCCCTCTCTACCTATAGCATTGAAGGATTCATGATGTGATAGCCCAGCGCCCATCTGCATTAGTTCAAAATTTGTTCTAACCGTATGACAAAAGCAGTACTAAAAACAAACACTAAATCATGGATCCAACAGATCCCTACGAACAACAGTCTAAAGCCTTCAGGAGACTTGTGCGGGCTGGAAATGACGAGGGTCCTACCTTTCAACGTGCGATCCCAAGCACGGTCGAGAATTGCTACTGAAACTGTATTCAGTTTTTCAGATCGATATCACTCGACTTCGACTCATTCATTATAGCTGTATGCTCTGTAAACTCGTAATTTTTGCTCCCAAAGGTGACTTGAGTATTTCACTAGTAAGATAAACTTTAGTTAGGTTCTCAAATTGTCAGAAGAAGCAATGGTATTTTCGGATTATTTCTGTCGATATTTTCAAGGGATGAATGAACTGAAAGGGGTGCGTTAATAGTATAAATCCTTTTGCTGCCTGATCGAAATTACTTCATTTAGTATACAAACCTGGTATAATGCGATCATCATGATAATATGAAATACTGATGTTTGAATTCTATAAAGCATACAAAGTCAATCTATTCCGAGAACATCGTGACAATCAAATGTATTTCAATGACCCACATTGTTCTTTCAACAATTGAAATCAAAATAGTGTTCCAAAAATAAAACGGATTATCAAATATGTTAGCTTCTGAATGGCAATATTTCTGAATAGGATTAGTTGTTGAATTTATTCGACCATCAATTTCAGGAGACCATCCAAATTCGATTTGAAATAAAGGAAAAAGCATCTTTTGAATACCGTCAATCAAAAGAGAACCATGATTTCACTCCATACAAAAAAATTAAGAATATTTATTAATACAAATAACAATGTCTGTTGAAGATTCAAAGGAAGGAATCTTCTCGCGCAGTAAGAGAAACTAGTTATGATTTTTTTTTTGTTATCTGTGAATTTTGGAAAATTGAGGGTTATTTTCAAAAAATTGTTGAGAGAAAAAATTGTTATTTACTATTACTACAGGTTAGTAAAGTACAACTTTCTTATATTGGCATGAGTTTTGTTAGAAAAAAAGGTTTCATTACAGTATTTTTACAAATGGTGATTGTTGAATAGGTAGTGCCGAAAAAAAAAATACAATAATATTTAAAAATTTGTAATGTGTTTCTAACATGACACTATAGTTATTCGCCTCCTTGTGTTCCTTTATATCATTTTCATCTCTCTGTATTTCTTTCTTGTGGAGAAACCGATAAATTGATTTCATTAATTTATCGGTTTTTCCACAAATATTGGCATTTTCTATCAGTGCCAAGGTAGGTCTGACAACATAAGAGTCATTCTGTTCCTGCTCAATGAATGACAATCAACTGGGTAACTAATATTTCCTAACAAATGAATAAGCCTGGGAAGTCGTTGTTTTCTGTTATGTCTGGTCTGTAGCTGGTCATTCTCAGCCAAATGAAGGATAATGTTCAATAAAATAAGCACTTGCAATTAATTGGTTTTTTTTGGAAGAACGTTGCACGAATATCATTGAAAAATTTGTTAAACGTAGGATCATGGGTTTTTTGAAAAGACACAAAATTTTAGTTATCGAACAGTTTGGTTTTCAATGTAATAAAAACACGACTGATTCCATTGATTTCCTTGAAAAAAATCTGCACCACTCTTAATGAAAAGGAAATGGCTGCGGTAGTATTTCTGGACCTTTTTAAGGCGTTCAACTGTGTAGGGCATGAAATCCTCTTGCAGAAACTTTCTCATTATGGATTCCGAGAAACACCCTTAGAATGGTTCAGGTATTATCTAAGTGATAGATATCAGAAAATATTATTGGGTAACAAAACTTAGGTTAGGTAAAAAAATTATACGCGGAGTCCCTCAGGGGTCAGTGTTAGACCCAATTTCATATCTGCTGTATATAAACGATATGGCTAAACTCGATATATTTGGAACATTCACTTTTTGCTGATGACACCACAATACTCTAGCGTAATAAAAATCCAGCTTAGTTGACTCGTTAGATTTGGAAAAAATTTTAAACTGGTGTGAATGTTATCGTTGAATGTTCCTAAAACAAATGTTATATCATTTGGAGCAGTTAACATTAGGTGGTCAGATAATTGTAAGTAAGCCTACAAACTAAATTTCTGCGCAAATTACTGCTCAGAAAAAAATGTTTTCTGCTTGCTTCGCAATAAATGTCATATCTCGTGAAATCGAATTTCCAGCATGCAGAATGCATACTTCTCCGTTAGGAAGAGTCACCTACGTTAAGGAGTTTCATTCTGAGGTTCTGGCAGCCAGGTTTTATTTATTTTCGTTGTTCAGAAAAGAGCTTTTGAATACAATATTTATATTGAAAATGCGAGACTCGTGTAGGCCACTTTTCTGCAATAACAAATTACAAAAAAAATTTGAATCTATCTGCTTGCTTCACAAACATAAAGCAAATTCTTTGAACCAAACCGAAAGGCATAATCGTAGTGATCGAAAACTTGCGCTCTTCCACTGCCCACATCATCTTTTACCAGACATTCTGTAATGTATAGAAGTAGACACATATAAAATCAACTAAGACAGAACATTAAGACCTTGTTGGTTAAGGTGTTCACTATTGGTTTGGGACTATCAGGTATCTTCGCCTGTAGTTGATGATAATATTCTTCTCTTTCATCAGCAGTTTCACCAAGATCGACCCAAAGTGTTTCAATCTTCCCTTCCTTCATAATTCAAATTCAACTTCCCCAAGGTTTAAAACATTTTTATATTATCCCGGATTTTTTTTTTGTCAATTTTTACGATCCAGTCAAATGATCCCTCCGAATTCCGAGTACGCCAAATTTGGATTTTCCCGAATACAGAACAATTAGTACAATTTCATTTACAATGAATGGCGTTCCTAAAAATATTTTCGTTCGTCGATCCGACTGTTTAGTATTTATAACTCTCCGCGAAACAGAGATAATCGTATATATCGGCACATGGTTTTGGCTCTTCTCTTTGGAGAGTAGTGTCGAAATAAACGCCGTCACGACGCTGGACGGCCGTCGACGCGTCCACTACCGCGAAAAGTTGGATTTGTATAGTGCGGGGGTGCGAATGGACACATGTCTTGTGAAATTACAAGAAATTCGAACGATTTTTAGTGTGCGGTAGTGGATTACAAAAAGAGCAATCAACTTTCAACGTAAGTATTGAACATATTTTTTTGTGAATTCCACACTGACTGTTTGACGTGAAACTTGTTTGATAGTGTGTCATCATCTGCTGATGATTTTATGCGGCTAACAGAATGTCATTAGGGTTTTTTTTATCAACTGAGAACCATTCTAAAATCCACAAAAATAAATTGGGGCGGTTGTTAGCGTTCAGAAATTGTCTCAATACTAAGCACTGAGTTTTTAGATGAAGGACAGTACAGTATAGTTTCTCAATATGTTTGTTTATGAATAAAAAACATTGACAAGAAATATTCCCATAATTTTATTTTTTTTCCTGAGAAAAACTATATCTTTTGAAGTATTCTTGTATCTTCTGATATAGATACACGCTTCAAGACAACTTTCTATTTCTTAAGATGATATTTTCTAAGAGCCCCTTGATTATATTAACATGTCTGGGACTAGTTGAGGTTTCCTACATCTTTCAAATATTATATTAAGTTACACTTGTCGTTGCGGTACTTGAAATGAAAAAAAATTCATACTCTAGACTTAAACAACATCATTTGGTATACAAAAATGAGAAATTGCAATGTTTTTTTCGTGTTTCGAATAGTCTGAAACCGAAATTTAATTATTCAGAAAAACTAACATAAATTTTCTTGAAATGATCAGTAAATATATCATCCATGTTTGAAACTTTATTTTATTAAAGAGGTAATATTGGTTGGCTTTCCATAGATACACTCAATTTGGAATATTGTTGAGATTGTAGTTTATTACTGAATTTTTTTAATTTCGAAAAATATTTAACAACTTCAAAGTTGTGTCAAAATGACGTTTGGAGTCAATGCATTTGGGTGGAGATATAGAAGTTTGGCGAATACTGTTTTTCTTGAACTGGCCCTAGTTATCAATGAAAACTAAATATACGAAATCCTGAAAAAAAAAATTTTCAAGTTGTCCAATTTTATTTTTGAATAAAGGAGACGGATGAGCTGCTTTTGAAACTCACTATAGAGTCCTTTTTTAGATTTATGAAAGGAAAAATTAAAAAACAATCCAGCCAAGTAATAAAATCATTTTCATTTTAGACAATGAAACATTCCTTGAAAAATTAATGTAAAATTTTGTAATACGAAAAAAATTTAAGTTCCTTTCCTATTTCTTCTCTTCAATTTATAAAAACATATTTCTTGATACAATAAATAAGTATGGTCACTGAACCGTTTGGTAGAACTAAGAAAAGGGGGATAGCCATATTGAACGTCTATAAATAATTTTCTTACAAAAACATTCGAAAGGGTACGTCGTAGGTGAAATAAGAAAGAAATAAATGAAAGGCTCTATATTTAAACTATGCTTTGAACTAGCATCAACATTTCTGAAGTATCTCCGAAAAGTTCATGGAGCAATTATACATTAACTTAAACCAAACTTTCATCCTAACAATATCAAGTTGCAAATGCAAACCAAAACCAAAGTATTTATAGTCTTCCGCTGCGAGTAGGAAGGTTTATTTTTTATAAAATTTTGAAACCAGTTTTCACTTGGAAAATTAATGAGATAAAACATATTAAAATCTTTAGTGATTGATCCATTATTTACGATAGACCATAAATTTGTGAGTCACTTTTTGCCAATTGCCGTGACGGAATCTTTCCTAGAACTGTGAAATAGTGTATATGTTTGTCAGCCAATTTTATACTGTGAATTTACAAATACATACTCTCGAAAATTGTTATAAAACCTTGCGAAAATAATCTCAAATATGCAGCGTATGTTTTTTTATATCCTATTTTTCAAAATTTGATATTGAGTAACATATTCTAAAGAAAATGGAAACTAAAAAAAAATTACTGTACAAGTGATTGAACGGAATATATAGATCGAAAACATTTCGAATTGAGTGACACAGGTTTTTGTTCTATGAAGAGTAATTTCAGAATCGATCTCATTATGTTGTTTCGTGAAATATCTCCTTGAGTCAGTTTTAAATTATGCTGCAACTGAGGTATCATTAGGAATAATACGAGCGGTTCTAACGACGGTGTCAATTATTCTTGAAAAGTGCCCCACTTCAGTCTAAATCGACAGTGCGATACTGAATAAAAGATAGCAAAAGAAGTGATAGAATAACGATAATTGAAATAGTTCCAAAAGATTTGTTAGCCCTATTAGTTGTGGGGAGCCGCTAATACTGCATCCAGTCAAGTAGGCTCTCATGGAACTTATTTTGCCACCCCTACTCTCCTCCGTTGAATATAATAATAATTATGATGGCACTTCCTCATAAACACTCGTAGAGGCAAAGGCATAGCCTGTGCGGGTAAAGGATGACTATTATTATTTTTGTCGTAACGCTCCTAAGCGACCTAATTGATTTTTGTTGGCGTTTTCACTTTTCATCTGTAGGAAAACCCAGACGACCTACAGCATCTTCCCGGGTGGTTGGTACGCCCTCCAAGCAAGCACCAGATGCAGGGATTGATATCTAGGCACCCTACATCACACTTGTTCAGTAATCAGACTCAGCTCTGCTCTCCTCATTCTGTGTGGGTATCAAGTGTAAGGCTGTTTGACAAGGGAGTGAATTTCTCGAAGCAAACTCCTCGTGAAAACTCTGGTGGAGCTGGTTCACCAATTGGGCAGCACCTCATTCGAGGCTCCTTCTCGGATTCCAGTGAAGAGACATATTTTCTAGGTCCGCAGCGAATTACCAATGCATTGCCCCGTGAAATCCCCGGTCGAGCTTCCTCAACTGGGCGATACGGAGGTCACGAGCGATTCATTCATGCACTAGCCACCAGTCCGGCAGTTTCCGATTTCAGGCTCCTTCTTGGATACCAGTGGAGACAGATTTTTCAGGTCCTGATGCCTATAAAGAGCCCTGACAGAGTTTCATCTCAGCCGGGCGATACGGTGGCCACTGGCGATATGGTGGCCACGGGCGAATCTTTCACTGGCCACCAGTCGGGCAGCACCTGATCCGAGGCTCCTTCTCGGATTCCAGTAAAAAAACAGACTTTCCAGGTTCGCGGCAAGTTACTTCAATGCATCGCCCCGTGAAATCCCCAGTAGAGCTTGTTCTCAGCTGGGCGATACCGTGGCCACGGGCGATTCTTTCACTAACTACCAGACTGGTAGGACCCGATCCCAGGCTCCTTCTTGGATTTCAGTGGAGACATATTTTTCAGGTCCCGCTGCGCATTTCTTCAATCCACCACCTCTATGAAAAGCCCTGGCAGAGCTTCTTCTCAGGCATGCGATGCGGCAGCTACGAACGATTCTTTCACTAGCCATCTATCTGGCAGGACCCGATTCCAGACTCCTTATTGGATTCGAATGGAGACAGATTTTCCAGGTCCCGCTGCGAATTTCTTCAATCCAGCGCCTCTATAAAAATCCCTGACAGATCTTCTTCTTAGGTGGGCAATACGGTGGCAAAAGGCGATTCTTTCAGTTGTCACCAGTCCTGCAGCACCCGATCCCAGTCTCTTTCTTGGCTTCCAGTGGAGACAGATTTTCTAGGTCCCATTGCGAGTTTCTTCAATCCACCGCCTCTATGAAAAGCTCTGGCAAAGCTTCTTCTACGGCGGGCGATACGGTGGCCGCGGGCGATACTTTCACTTACCACCAGTCGGGCGGCATCCGATCCCAGGCTCTTTCTTAGATTTCAACCCACCGCCTCTATGAAAATCTCTAGCAGAGGTTTCTTCTCAGGTGGGCGATACGATGGCCACGGGCGATTCTTTTACTTGCCACTTGTCCGGCAGCACTCGGATTCCAGTATAGATAGATTTTACAGGTCTCGCAGAAGATCTTCAATCCACCACCTCCTGAAAGATATGGTAGGGCTGGTTCTCAGCCGGCCGTTCAGTGGCAGCAGTCGATTTTTTCTTCGGTCACTAATCCTGTAACGCCCCCCTCGGCTTCCATTAGAGACAGGTTTTCCAGTTCTCGCATCCCTCTGTGATATATGAGGGTGTATATGTTGAATGTATGAAGAAACATTTGTGATTTCGGCGTCAATGTACGATGCGAGGTGAGAGTATAGTGTGGTGACCGATGTTCACACTCCCAGTTGAGTTCGTACTGTATCACCTACACTCGCTGTCACTTTCATTTTAGGAAACTAAATATGACAGCAATTCTCTGGAGGAGTAGCAAGAGAAAATGTGAAACGGTGCTTGTTGAAGAGCATTCGAAACTTCAAGAATATAGGAATACTTTTTGTTGGTCAAAATATTTGAAGGTTTTCCCAAATTAAGACCGTTTTATGGCGTCCTCTTGCTGCATGTTTTCTTTTATTCATTTTTTGGTATTTTGTTACCGCCTACCGCTTACCGCCTACTATCCCCGCGACAGCAAATTTTAACAGTTCTGAGCGCCTTAAGATGAGAATCTATCAAGATTTGTGTGTTGAAGTGAAAAAGCTTGCAAAAAACTGCTGTTGAACCTGTGCATTATATTTTGGAAATCCATAGAACTTCCATTATCTATTAGCTTTCAAATCGATAAAAAAATATTGAGGGGGTTGAACAGGCTTTGACATTGTATTTTCAAAGTGAACGCGAGTCAATCGGAAAAAAACTATCACATTTTTTTTTTATATATTTTGGTTCCAACAAGAATGAAAATCTTTCATAAACAATAGGTACGAATTATCGTGAGAGCGAAGGGAAAATAGGTACGATTTGGTGCTTTTCTTGAGTTTCTGCTGGCTGTTTGCCTCAGAAAACACCTACCGAGGCAGTGAGTTTCAAAGCTTCGCTGTTCGTTGGGAAGGAGATGTTTGCCAAAACGAGCAACTATCGAATTACTTGATAGTTACTTTTACTCGAGAATGATGTAAAAACTGAATCAGTGGAAATAAAAGGAGGTATTTTCTGCAACCAGTTTGACCTTTTCATTTCTCTACTTTATATATTCTATTTTCACATTATTCACTGAATGAATTACTCACTTACTTTTGCCCAAGTCGAAGGAAAGCCTATTTCAGTTAAGATCATTTGCATCTTTTCAACTGTTAATAGTTATCGTTGTCTATTTATAGGAAACCAACGATGCCTTAACGAAACGATGAAAGAACCTCCGCTCCGTTCCGGACCAATTTTCACCGAGCTCAGAAACAACTCTCACCTAGAATTATGACCTGAATGTCCAAAGATAACTATGACAAAGTTGCCCGGTTCGATAGGCAACTGATCTACATAAAATGTTGGATATCTTCCGCGGTCTCAAGTCACTCGTCAGAGTTAGCCACATCCACATCGATTCGCCAGTTTTCCGCCTCCATTACTCCATCACGGTATCAATTCTCATCGGCTGCAGCCTGATAGTGACCACCAGGCAGTACGTCGGGAACCCAATCGACTGCATCCACACCAAGGACATACCGGAGGACGTGTTCAACACTTTTTGTTGGATACACTCGACCTTCACGGTATCCACCAACAAACAAGAACCGTACGCCAGAATGCACCTCCCCGGCAGTCCTGGTGTCAAGACCTCCTACAACGACAAGGAGAGGAAAGTATATCGTTATTACCAGTGGGTGTGTTTTTGCTTATTTTTTCAAGTAAGTAAATGTGTTGTTTATTGATCTACTCGATTACATTTATTGAAAACATAGAGTATTACAATTTCTTCCTGATATTTCCTTCGACTAATCAATCTGAAGTATGTTACACGTGAAACAGTACCAATTATCTGTAAAGTGCCATTGAAACCTGAAATATTTGATAACTGCTTGGCTCTATGGATCCGGATAAGAAGAATGAAATATGTTACTTATATCAATGACAAAAATTTAATTAGTATCACATATTCTTTCACATTATGAAACAACATTAACAAATTCAATTTACGTTACCTCCTGATTAAACCAAGTGTGAATTACAAAGTAGTTTGTTGAATGGTTTTGCGGTAAATCGTGAATGGTATTCATGTTTAAACATGTCATACTATTAAATTACTATGGCGTGCGATTCCGGTATGAAAAACTCCTTTGTCTAAGTTCCAAGTCCAATTTTAGAATGACATCAATCATCCACTCCCATTCTCCTTGTCTTTTTTGGTCTCTTCTTGATCTTAAGCATCAATCACCTGCAAACGAAAATCAATATCAAGCAAGAACTTCTGCACCCTGTAATGTCTCGATTGTACCTTCTGCAGATTATTTCACATCATATCTTGCATATCCACAATTATAGTTGGTCAACATGTAATCTTCAATGAAATTGCAGAAGAGACAATAAATGTCGTTCAACACGACAGCTTTTCCAACCCAATTCTTATTGTAACACTTCTGGCAAAAGCCAGTTACTAACAACGTCTGGCTTTGTTGAGATGAAATATGTTGATTACAAATTTAAAGGTACCTGAATAAGAAATGTCTTATTCTGGCCTAATAATCAATGAAAAACCTGGTGGATGTTCAAAGTCATGGACTTTTTCTTTGTGGATGCCCCTCCAAGATTCATGTACAATACTTCTGCTTCTGCTCTAACTGGCCTAATCCGATGTACTTTATATCTTGACAGTAATTTATAATTTGAACAACAACAATATGGGCCGTGGTGGACGTGATGGTAGAGCGCTCGCTCCTCAATCATAAGGACGGAGGTTCAAATCCCAGCACGGCCACTGGTCTCGATTCTTTCCTTGCTCGCACAAGCTCTCAGGAGCTTCTGAGGGGTTTCTCTCTCTGGAAACATGGAAGATTCAAAACAGAAAAAATAAATTTGTTTTACGATCTGATTTCGAATCACCAGATAAATGACCATAACTTTCATCACCGTATAATCATGTGCGTGGTTTGAAAGAAATGGAGATCTAGTTCGACCACTATTCCTGAAACCTGAATGGGACCCCGAAGATTACATTTTTTCGCGTGACATTCGCAGTTCAGCAAAAATACGTTTGTACTTTCTCTCACATCAATCAAAGCTTTTCCAGCATGAGAGACCTTTGAAATATATCGGCTTCATGAGAAGAACCTGAAATGATCTGCAGATTGAGTGGCCTGGAAATAAACATTCAATGCTAAACTCCAAGACAATATTGATTGGAGAATTGTGACAGTATATAAAAGAAGACATTTTTGTATACAGTGATAAGTTTCTTAGATATTTCCCAGGAAAAAAGTAGAGAGAAAGTGTGTGTACACCACAGAAACTCAGGAGCTAAAAGGCTCAGTAAGTTTTGAGCTGAAATTTGTTTGGTGTCTTCTAACTCTGGAAATACAGTAAAAAGCCGATGATGGTCTTCGTAAAATCGATATTATTTGTGAAAATCATAGATGGCATTCCAATATTTATCTGCACATGATTCATATTCATCGATTTTATCTGTAAGGGGAACTGCGGTGGTGAGCTTTAAAGTGAAAATCAATTGCTGAACCCTATTAATTTTTTTAATAACTCCCAAAGATGTTTCGATTGCTTCTTCCCTATTCGTTTCACCTACAAATTGAGTACTTATCCTTAACACCGTTTCGAAATATTCGATGATAAAAGTGGAAATGCAGCGCGACGAATATTTTTGGCATCGATTCGTCAATTTCGTGGGCACCGTAACATTGGTAGGTAGTAAATCGAATCTTTAAAGCCATTTCACTCTGTGTTTACGTAACCTGCTTCAATAATTATGGTAACTTCAGTAAAAACAAATACACATCGAGCAGTGACGTGGCAGGAAATATATTTTTCAGTACTTTCAGCAAGCAGTACGATGACTACTAATCATTATACGATGGTGTTTTAATTGGGATATTTCGGAGTGTTACGATTCCTCTGACGTGCGTTACTTTGCTACTGAAAATAAAACATTGTTTTAATGGATGTTTGGTTAATTTTCGACTAGATTCATAACCAATTCATTACTGCTAATTCTGCTAATTATACACATTCGTGCTCACAGGTATTACACCTGCAGATATTGGTAATATATGAGCATATATGTGTCATGAAATACTACGTAATTAAAGTTAATTTACTTGTGGAAACTTTTCGCAAATTGCTGCTTCTCAGGACTGACCATTCAAGCTATTGAAGATATGTTCTCGCGGAAACCCTGAACATCCTTGTTATTATGAATACTGGGTCCGAGAATCATGTGCCCTGAAAAGAAGGAGTAAGCCAAGAATTCTTCCAGCTGAAATTTTTGCCCTCTTCACGTCAAGCCGGTATAATTTTTAGACTCAAAAGCAGCATGTCTATCATTCTACCAAGTTCCCCTAGGGTCAGAATCACCATTTCAACAGAATGGCTTTGGTAAAACCTGCAGAGTTCGAAGAGTAAGTCTTGATATTTAGTCCGTTTTTTCTCCCTGCTGCCTCAAGAAGGATACATCCGATCTCTGCTTTTTATGCAGAGAAGGGTATCTGAACTCCTGATGACTTTACATGCTCTATCCAGAACCATTCTGTTATGCAAACAGTCCATTCATCACTCCAATGGAGTAAAGTAGAACGACAAGATTATCAGTTGTAGCAACTTTGTTCTTTCACGATAGTTCTGATGACTAGATGTGTCGAATTCATGCTGATAACTGTGGGTTCTTATGCCTTCCGTTGGCGGTATGATGCAGGCATCCTCTACAGCCAGACCGACACGTGGATGTCTGCCACATCGTTTACCGGCTGAGGAGGAGCTCTGACATAGCCTTGACCCTGAAGATGAGATACATCAACCCTCAGATTTTGAGCGGGAAAGGCAGCATGCTCTGGGTTCATCTCACACCACAGAGTATGCATTCATGCCATGTATCCTCTCCGGGCAGACTTACTGCTCTCATTAAAATGCAGAAACCGTCCCTTAGTTTATCTGTCCACTCTAAGTGTCCGTTATCATCACGGTTGTTATCGTTTGGCAAATTATGTTGTCTGCCCCACCACCTTGCCTTTGACCCCTACCGAGGGCCTGCTTTATTCCTGACAGAGTCTTCAGCGTGAAACATCTTTTTTTAGACCAAGAAAGAGTTATCGCTAACCTGCCCAACGAACCATTCTCAACCCTTCTTCAACTTCTTCTAGCACGGATGGACGAATTTTGAAGCCCCTGCACGTAGGCCTCCTAGTCTGGACCTTTTGTGCACCCACATGTTTAGCCTTAGTTGAGGCACCTGTGGAGGTTCTTCCAGCTGTAGTTTCGGGGGTCTCGAGCGTACCTTCGTTTACTCTGGTTTCACTTTCTCGGGTGCCTGCCTTCGGATGGAGGGTTGCACAATGAAGGCACCCTTTGGGTTCTTCGGGTCAGCGCCCACGGGATGGTTTGCTTGGCTTCTCTAGAATGAATTCCAGGAGTCCCTGCCTCGGTTCCATTTATAGGTGGTTACGGAGGTCCCTTAGGAGAATCTCCTGCTAACTCGATTTTGAATGAACCTTCGGTTTCTTTGGTTCCCCTTTTCCCAGGTGTCCATTTCCGCACCTAGGGTTGTACTGTAGAGGCACCCTAAGGGTTCCCCTGGTCAGAGCCCTCGGGGCGGTTGGGTTTCAGAGGTCCCTGTTTCAGTACCTCTTGCTAGTGTAGTCTGTTAGTCGCCTCTTACGAAAGGTAGACCGTATCTGGGATCAATTCTTCCCAGCCCCGAGTCCTCAGAAGCATCATAACTCTATAAAATGTCAGCTTTAGATAAAGTCCATTTTCATCTGATGCACCTGATAATATATGCTTGCAGTTTTGATCCCACCCTATTACTTTTGTGTATAAAATGGACTCAAAAAAAGCTGCGACAACTCGACGTCAAAACTCTTGAATTGGAGCAACTCCTTGAGAGAATGCATCCTGGAACGTTCGTTCCATGGTTATACTTCCCCAGGCAACAGAGGGACCAAGCACTTTTGAGTTTGGTTTGTCTAAATGACAGAATGAAACTGGATGGAGCCTGTAAAGTCATCAGGTGATTAGACCCCCCTACCAACGTGGTCTGCGACCGTGAAAAAGCAGGGATCAGAGCATTTATCTCTGAGGCAGCTGCCCGGTCAGCCGATGAACTTGGCTGGTATTCAGCACAGAGCGTAACCCAAACTCCGTCGCCGAATTGAAACTCGTTCAATAAAAAACTCGCATTGAAGTTGTGGTGATTGAGGTACTCCTACACAAGGATGAGCCAATGCATGGGTTTTCCTTCAAAAACATAAATGTTTCCATTCCTCGAGTCTGAGTGTTTATTTGGTTGAACAACACCAGCGTGCCCTTCGGATATATCGGGCATTCGTTGGCTTGACTGGGATATCCTTGAAGGAAAAAATGTAAAAAAACTTGGACTCGCTAATTTTTATAGTAAGGAGAATGTAGTCTGACTTGATTTCAAAAATTTAATCGCGCTAGATGTGTGCTGTGACACATGTCTCGTACAAGGTCTATGAGATCTCAAGCCTTGCCATAGCTTTGCTGAGGTATCACTAGGGTAATCTTCTGTTTGTATTGACTTTTCCACTGTATTTGTTGCAACCAATCTATAACAACTAGAAGATCTTGGAATTTCAAACTATCTTTAGCACTTCACCTTGCAGTTTAAGAAGAGTTAGTTTCTCGGTATGTCCTTCTGGTATTTACACCTACGGTGGTGTTGATTCTGAATTCCTCCTCACCTTTCCACTCTGAGAGTTTCTTCAATGCACTTAAATTAACTCCGTTGTTGTGCTGTTAAATTTTCCCCTCGCCCCATATACTCGTTTCTACGTGCATGGGGAAGAAATCGCAAGTATAAAATTACCTGATCTATTTGTATCTCAAACTGTATGTATTATTTTGCTTCAGCTTAAATATACCTTCAAATAACGCAACATGTTGAAAGCTGGTTTGTGTTTGTTTGTTTTACGTATCAGTTATTTACGATTCTATCCAAGCGGAAAATGTGAGACATTTTAAAATGTATTCAATCGGCGAATTATACGGAGTTTTGAATATTAAATATTCTTTATTGTTGCATAAAAAGGCAAGCAAGTTGCATCACTAGTGCTGATAATCGATAGAAATGAAAACTTGTATTAGTCCATAGAATGACCGAAATATTTTTAGATCCGAATTGAAACACTTATATGTGATAGTGTTGATACTTGTTAATGTTAATGTTTTAATATTATATGATCCAAAATCTTCTTAGAAAATATTAGTCTATAAAAATATCTGCATTTCGCCTAGCTTATAACATCCAACTGTCAAAACTGTCATGAATAGAAACAGGAAAAAGTATGGAGGGAAATGACTCCAAACGAACTCTCCAGCTCGGGAACAGATGAAGATAGAACAATTCTGAGAACACTAATCGATTCAGAATGATGAAATTAGAAAACTCCGTGAATTTGAAATAATTCGACTTGAAACAAAGTTATTCGACAAATCGAAAAAGTCCAAAGGGGTAGACCCCTAAAAATCGTGAAAAATTCAAAATCGGCAGATTCACTATAGACGCAAAATTCAATGCAGATTCCGGAAATATATGATTTGTTTATTGAAGGAATATTATTTTTCATAGTTCCAAAGTTATTCCAAAGTTCCAAACATTCCAAGTATCTGTTTGATATAATCCAATATCCATCACGGTTTTAAAAGAAGGAAGAAGTTGATTTCTGACAGATACTTGCTACACTTCAGAAAGATGGCGCGAAATTTCTATCGTTAATGACAATCGTTATTAAACGATTTCTCAAAAGAACTTTGAACTTTACGCTCAATTGTCTCTCAAAACTCCAACTTCACAGACTAGAAGAAGTATTGATTCTGTTTCATCAGCCCAACACCATGGTTGAGGACCGGGAGAAGGAACTACCAAGCACTGAAAATGCCCGGAAGCTGCCCTTCGCCCCATTTCACCATCTACACTCTCAGAGCGGATCCTCATTCTGCTGATTGACGGTCAGCAATTTGAAATCCAAGTATTATATGGAATGCTCAGATATTACGTTCCTGAAGCTCCTTCATATCTGACATGAGTTTATTTTTATAGCAATGGCTTTACTATTGCATGCATGGTGCCTTCCTGATACTGTTTGTCAAGCGGATTGCCATATTTCTAACAGTTAATTTTGTAAGCAGCGGACTTCTTCAAAGCTGAAAACAAAAGGTATATCCTCTTGTAGTTGATGCTGGTTTCACCAAAAATTCTGCCATTCTTTGTCATCGGGTTTTGGCTCTACGCATGTCAGCCGTCAATATGGAAGAGACGTGTGATGATAACATCGCTTATTGCCTCTGTCCTTTTTGGTGTTGAAAGTTTCTTTTCACCATGTATGGTGTTTAGTTCTATCAATTTTGCTATCAGTCCGTCATGCCACACTCTATTGAACGCTTTTAAAATGTCCAAAAGAGTTGACTACCCCCGTGAGCTGTCCCTATGTGGTGCAGTTCCAGCCTTGTATTACTGCGTCGATCATCAAGGATCATGCAAGGCTTTCAGAGTTCTGACTGGTATGACGTCAGGCCTTGGAGCTTTTCTAGTTTTAGAAAAACAGAATGGGCTTGACTTCCTATTGGGCTATTCGATCTAGGGTAATGTGGAAGTCATTAGACCTCCACAGCAGTCTGACTGTCTTGTCTATGTAAGTTTCAGTGTCTACCACGTCGTCGGTATAATCGACCTTATTTTCACAAGGAGTCGACAAATGCTTCGATCTTGTTCGCGTTCGTGAAAGTCACTACAATCTCACTATGGAGCATAGAGCATGTTTTTCTTTGGGCATGCCTTAGAAGTTTTCTCATCTTACTGATGGAGTCTTCTATATTCAACCCATCCTTGAGCAGCTTCAGTTCTTCCTTCAGCTGTGTCAAAGTTAAACTGTCGCTTGTCGCTTGTTTTTTTCAGATAACGTCTTTCCTGTCCAAATCAAAACAACGTCAATAGAAGAAAAACGATAATGTATAAGACAGGGGAAAAAGAGAGAGAAGTTGAGTGAGATTTGGTGGAACGAGGATAGAGGGAAGAGAAATGTGAAGAAAAGAGTTTAGTGATTGAAATCAATTTTTCAACTACCTAAATTCAATCATTCGATTAAATTTAATTTATTAATTTAAAGTTTAAAATTCTCGTTACTTGTCTTTATTCGCGACATACCAAATAAAAGTGAAGGTAGACATAACTTATTCTGCAATGTAATATAATAATGGATTTCTTTCTGGTATCTGAAAATAAATGTCAAATAACAAACGAATTGTCTTATTTCAAATAGTGATTAACAAATAGCGTGTTTTACATATTCTCGAATCCTATGACTACCCACGTCAACATTCAATAACAACAACTCACCAGGCTGATCTGAATTCGCCTGATATAGGTCAATGTTTCTAAAGTTTTGACTGGCTGTTATACTGTTTCATATACAGTGCTAGCCAAAAATTTAGTTTTTTTCTTGTATATTTTGTCAGGAATAACAGAGAAATAAAAAAGAGGATGAAATGGACTTGATTGCTGTTCAATCTCATTCCAATAACTGATTTTTCAAAATCCACTGTTGGTCCCACTGAAATTATCAAGTTGAACATCTTGAAGTGGAAGAAGTGGTTGCATCGCTCGTCATTAGTAGATAATATAACCGTTATCCATTCAACAAATTTAAGAACCAATTTAATACTAAACTCGAAGGAAAGTAACAAGGGCAATAAACAAATTTGCACGAAGTATCGATAAGCAAGGAATTCGTCAAATACAACAACAAAAAATCTAGTTTCATATACCATACAATGACAATAAAAATCACTTCTATTGAATTGATTGATTTGGATATCTTTTGTTTTTATGTTTTCATAATCCGTTTAGCAAAGGGATGTATGAAACCCTCTTTCAATTGAAAATAACGCCCATACCACACCCCTTCATCCTTTTCGTTTCAATTATTTGTCTTTTATCGATCGAATATTTTGAAACCATTGTTGGTTTAAAAATCGCACGTGGAGTCAAAACTTTCGAAACCAGCCCTGCATATAATCCAATAGAGGCCTCATAATTGCAAGTCATCAGATTTCTCTACCATGAGTTACGGTTATTAAATAATTAAGTAAATGCATTTTTTTCAATAACTTAATCTCTGGGATTAAGAAATACTCGAAGTGCTCATCAATCAAAACAATATTGTTTTCTTGTCAAAACTTGACAGACAAATACTAAAGAGATGGAAAATGTTTCTTTGGTTTCTACATTAGCGTTTTTATCAAATATGTTCAAATTTTCAGGGAAAATGTATTTCACGTGCGGGATCATCCACGTTTACTTGAATGGTAGCATGGTAGCATGGTAGCAACTGCACATAGGAAATTGAGATTTCGCATTTGTTCTTCTATTGCTATTTACTTTATTCTCACTTATCATTATAAATGAATCGAATTCATATTCACTAACACCTTCATGGGTCAAAATATGGATTCACTTTGAACCGTTTATTATTCCTGGTATATGAAAACTATATGGGAATATTTAAAAAAATATTTTGTTTTTTCCGCTAACCAGCTGTCGTTCCCCTACGAACGATAGCCCTCAGAAGTCCACCGTGCGAGCCAAGGATCGAGGTCTTACCTTTCGTGTGGTTCCCAGTACTTTCTCAGGCCATTAGAAAAATAAACTGAAGTCATTGATTCTTACCAGTCAGAGCTACCTGACCTCTTAAACCCATATGTAGAAGTGATAGAAAATAGTCCAACTGACTTGACATGTATAATCCAAGACATTTTTTCTATTTTCTTTAAAACCAGAAAAAGTCATGTTCTTTTAGATGACATCTTAAAAAAAATTAAAGAAACAAGCCAATTGCTCAAAAATATTTTGCGGAGTTTCAGAAAGATGATATTTTCTTCAACTAAAAACTAACTATACATACGCAATCCAAATAATTGGTCCAGAGAAAATTTTATCCTTATCACGAACATACAAGCATTATCACAGTATTTTGGTATCTTGAACTTAGCAATTATGCATATGGATTTCATTTTTGTTTTCAACGACTTTTCTCAATGAGCGCATGCACCAAAAAATTCCTGGCAAACTGAATCTAAACATTTTACTGTTAATTGAATGGCGGAAACCGGATAATAAGTATAAAATAAAAATATTTGCAGAGTAAACAAAGTTGAACAAACACACTTTTTGTCGAAGGAATTTGATTTGAAGATGTTCTAGCATTCCTGTACAAAACATTCTGAACCTACAACCTGCATCTAGTTTTGAAGCTCAAATTTGAATAATGCGGATTTTGAGTGACTCTAGGAATTTTAGAGGAAGGTACCTCTTTCCTAATCCCCTTTTATTAACGGTCATAGATCTCTGAACAAATCAGCCCCTTGGATAAATAAAAAATTTAAATTAAAGAAGTAGAAGCAAATTGCCAAGCAACTCAATTTATTATAACCCATTCCTCCACTCATAATCGGCGATAATATTTGTCATTTTTTTCATCACAGTATGGAACACTTATCTGCCACTAGAACTTACTCCAAACCACAGCACAGTCATATTAATTGTGAAACGGACGTTAAACAAACATTCGCTAAATGGCAATAATGTAATGGCAGACAAATCATGAAATGATGGTTTACGTTTGGTACCACCGCGCACATATCCGAAATTCTTAGTGGTGCACTATGTCAACTACTGCCATTCGAAGAGATAAGAGAAGTTAAGTGAACCAGTGATATTCAAACAATTTTTCATTTGTTTGGTGGTGAAAAAGCATTGTTTGGTCTAGAGCATACTGTCTAATCGAGCTTCCTAAGTTAGTATGTCTTCTGAATGAAGACTTGTGAACTTCACTTCTTCGCTAGGGTTATAAAAGGGGTTGGTACATTGCTGGGACTGATGATTATATTTCTCCTAAGATGGAAGTTGATGGTCACTGATTTGTCTACATTGAGAATAATTCGATTTCGGGGGCACCAGCTCTTCTACATTGTCTCCTGAAATTGTGATCGTCGTATCGTCAGCATACCTTGTTACATGAGCATTTGTAATATATTGGGAGATCATTCGCATAATTACAAATACATGGGGTCCAAGAACTGATCCTTGGGGAACACACATAAAAAATCAATCACACTCAGATGTTGCATTATTCTATTTGCTATGCCTGATAATTTTTATCCATATGTATTTTTTTTCACTCGCTCGCTTGCATTGTATCAACTAGTTGATCTCTCTTTACTTTTTAGACTTACGTAAGACTATGTTCTTTGCCTTTATTTATACGAAATAATATTTTAATAGTAGTAGTAAATTAATGATAACATTTCAGCCATTCTTGATAGTTTTCGTATCTCTACAACATAATTATTTATTAACTGCAATACACCTGATGTATGGGAGGACAGAAGTAGTAATGAAAATATTATTTATTGGAACATAAACAATCTAAAATATCGTTTCAATTAATCGATGATAACACCAAATTATACCGATGTGAATTTCGAAACACGTTGCGATTGTTGACTGAACATCTATCAATTCTGCCTTATATATTTTGTAACATTATAAATTAATCATCATTGGCGAAAGTATAGAACCTCGCACCTCTCCTATGAGTTTTATGGTTCACGTTAAACAGTCAAACATAAATTAATAATAAATGAAACTTAAAATGATTCCTTTCGCCCATTAAAACGAGAAGATAAATGACCAGGATTAATAAGAAAAATAGTAAAGAGACAAGCTTTCTATATTCGTCAACTCCTCGTTCGTTATTAGCATTTTGAATGTTCATCTGTATTTGCATCTATTTTTATTTTCGAGGAAATGGGAACTGGAATATTATTTTTAGGATAAGATGCCGCTTCATTATGTTTGATTCGATTTGTTTTGAAAATAAATATCAGCAATAAGTTACGATATGTAGTAATTAGAAGGAAGTCCATTAAGTGATTTTGATGATACGAGTTGACATCTTGGTTGGGATGTTTTTTCGTTTTCTAGGCAGAATGATCTACAGAATGGTCCTCATAATTAATTTCTCTGAGGATTTTCATATATTTTTCACATAATTTGCTGCAGGATTGTTTGATGGGGGAGGTTTGATTTATAGTGACAGAAGACCGTGGTTTGTTGTTCTGAAAAGAAAATGAAACATTATTTTTTATTCAATTACAGTAAAAAATGTATAGCACATTAAATATAAAAAATGCTAAAACTATTTAGTGGCGAGGGGTTCACTCCTGTCCTGCTGAATTGTCAGCAGGCGAGTTTCCTAGGGCAGGCCCTATGGTGTTACGTAGGCGGTTAAATGGGGAAGATGCCAAGTCTCGAAGTTGTTAGGCCTTCTCCAAATTATGCGGGGGACATTGTTTGCTGATGTGTAAAACATCGAACTGTTGGAATTTCATGTAGTTTTTACTGGGTCTTCGGAAAAACGACTAAAAACCGAGTTTGAGAATGCCTGGCTTCAACGAGTGGTTTATCACTCGTCTTCTGGATCCTCGTGGCAAATGTCCAGTGCATGGTAGATGTCTTCTAGGTCTGTTGTGGTTCATTTATCCCTAGTCAGCGGGCTTCCAAGGGTATGGTACCTGTAGAATTTATCAAACTTGTTGTTTGATAGATACCTCTATGGTTTGAATATCGGCTAGCTCCCTCAACACGTCTGCTTGTGACAATATGGAGATCTTTGTTTTGTTTCCTCTCCAGACTCGATGTATGTTTTGAGGAGCCTGCAAAATACTGGAAGCCCGTCATCGTCACCTGTTTGTTGATTTCCGCGATTACTGGTTTACGTTTCTTTGTAAAAATCAAGAGTTCTGTTATTGCCAGATTTAATGCAATGTTGTTGCTCGCCAGATACGGCACGACCTTCTGCTTTATGCGAGTCTTTGCAGTAGTACGACTGGGTGTATATTGCCGTGTTGTCCGTACATACGTTGGAGACAGGCTCGATCCTTATGGTACAACTACTCTGACCTGCTTTATCGTGGAGCTGATGTCATTTATCCTAAGCTTGAACGTCCTGTCGACCAGAGTCCATGATTCTTAGGATATGATCAGGTACGGTATCTCGACACCAAACTGCTATTTTAAGATATCTCAATACGCGTTTCAGTCATCAAGTGACCATCATCCGGAGGAAAGATTAGACTAAATATAAGAAAGAAGGATTTCATATATGTATATTTATACCCATTAGATACCTTCTAGGGCCCCTCTATCCTTATTATAATCTATCTCAAATCAATTATTCAATGTTGCCTCATTGATTGGATATGCTAATCACGTGATGTTTGATACCACATCAATGAAATGAGAGCAATTTGTTCGTCGGAATCGCAAAAATTGTTAAAAGTACAAAATCATTAGTTTCACTTGAAATTACCACTATATACCAAAAATTTCATGCTGAATTCAAAAATATTTGGACATGCTCAGATACAAGGTGTACCATGAAAAAGCGATAAGACGTCAAACATTTTCTCGCACAATCGAATTTTCGAAATACTTAATTATTTTTCATTCTTTGAAAAATCGCAAAGTCTCAAAATCTCAATTCGACAATGGATCAACGAAATGAGATCAATTTGTTCGTCGGGATCGCAAAAATTGTCATTTTCTCGTTAATCCTTTGTCGACTTCTAGTACGTATGAGGAAAGTTTGCAATTTTTCGAAAAGTCAAAAATGAACATTTTCCGAAATAGGTTCAACTTGAAATTGCAGTGGTTCCGTCAAAAGCATAGCAAATATCTATTTGACTCGGAATCGACTTGAAATTCGGTGAACGTGAAAAGAAAAAACATAAAAAATTCCCTTAGACGAAGTTTTCCAAAATTCATATTTCTCATTTTTCAAAAAATCGAAAATATCTCTTAAATGTATCACAACGAGTTAATTCCTATCATACCAAAAAATAAAAAAATGTTGATGACAAACTGACAAAATATCAGAAGGCGTTCTAATTAAAAAATACGAGCTAATTTTGCATTATTAAGAGATTCACAGACTTACAGTCGAGTAATGCAATATTTGATATTAAAAAAAAAACAAAATTTCGCCAGGTCCCCTCAAATATATCTCTATAAACTTTTCAACTCGAGAACGGTAAAAAATAAACAAATTCTGCGAACACTAATCGATTCAGAAAAATCAATTAATGAATTAGTTATTTAGATTATACCAACCACCATGAAGAAGAGAATAGTATTTCACTATAGTAGGAAAAAATCAACATACTCAATGAGATTGTTTTCTCTATATATTATGAAATGATTTTAAAATGTCCAGCCGCTCACAAATGTAGCTGGTCGCAGTTGTCGTTGGATGACAAAGAGGGTTATTAAATACTAAAACTAACTATGATGAAATCATTGAATCCATACCATCAGATGATTTTAGAATGTGAGAAATGAAATTACATCGAAAGTGAACCGATTAAATTAGTGGTAGAATTTCTGACACTCAATCTTGAATAGTTTCATAACCTTACCAATTCAAAAACAAAAAACTTCAGGTTGTACAACCAGCAACGCCTGTACTGATAAACCAGAAGTGCTGAAAACAACAAGACTACAAGTAGAACATAAACCAAAGAGAGCTATTAGGGGACACATTGTGCAAAAATAATGTTTTTTTTTTCATACCGCCTATCAGTTTATAGAAGGCGATGGTATACTATATGAGCATTCTGTTTTTTCTTGAAAAAAATTAGTTTTTGAAATAAATGTTTTTATTCCTATTAACTTATTTCAAATTATACAAATACATGGGCTAGAAACGATGACAGACGTTTTTTTAATTTTGTGTCCACTTATTTAAAAAAGTCTGCTCCTCAAAGAGTTATTGAACTAACATCCATGTAATGTCTGCTGAGGAAGATGATGAGCGATAGCTGATTTTTTCGGTCTTCCGTATTTTACATGTGCGGAGTGTTTATTTTATCTTATTTTCATAGACGACCTTTTTAATCTGTCCATAATATTTTGTATCGCAGTACTTACATTCAATTTCGTAAATTTTGAGTTTTCCGAATTTATATAAAAAATTCATATCCAAAATTCAATCTCACAATAATAGGGAGGTCAATACTGCAATTGAAACTGAAGGTAAAACGGATAAAATCGCAACCGCTCAAAAACGTGCGAATGAACATTTCCACCAATTATTCAAGTTCAGGCATCTTCGATGCTAAACTGCTAAACTTTGATGATTGCATTTAATGCTTTCCTGTTGTTCCTAAAAATAAATTCCAAACGATAAACTAAAACAAGCCGTTTTCCGAAGCTTATAAAGAAATAAAAATGCGATTCTCGACGAATAAAATATGGCCTGGAAACCTATATTTCTAATATAATGTAAATAAATGCGTTTCTGTGTAATGTTACCTTGCGTGATAAATCAGAGACGAATCCAGAATGTTTATATATTTCCAGTTTATTAAGAGAACATGTACGGTCAATGATCCAGTGTACGGTATTATTGGCCCGATGCCACACAGGACTTTTTCCGCTGTCTTTCTACATATGTACATCGATGAAAGAGATGAAACGATAAAATGTATCATCTGCGACAGGAATCTCAATCATTATATCGCACCGTCTATCTGTGTATCTTAATTGGGTAAAAATACTGCAATAATTATTTGGCGGATCAAAATAGACCAGAGCATACTTACATTCTATGATACGCAGGATGAACTTCACTATTAACGACAAAAGCATACACGGAGGTAACTTAATTGCAATTGGAAGATATTTTCAGCTATTCAGATTAGTCTGCCAATTACTGATTTCAATAATTACTTAATGAGCAATAGATAAAAATGGAGGCTCTTTTTCACACTCAAATAAAGACCCAAATAACCTGTACTGTCTTTCAAAAGATAGCTCGTAGATGAAAACAACTTTTTGCCAATATCATTTGTCGATATTTTGTATAGTAATGCCACTTTAATCCATAGTGAAATTGGAATATCAGCCGATTCCCGCTTAACCGCAAGCCACTGATAAAAACGGCTATATGCATATTTAGTCTAATTGAATGCACAAACTTTTATGTAGAATGAAATTTTTTAAGAAACCATTAGTTAAAAAGTTTCCCATATGGTTCCAAGATTTTGGCGGACACTGTATGAATAATAAATTAATGTCTGTTAAATAAAAAACACCTACACATTTATTTGAATACATATTTATGAAAACAACTTTCTGAATGGAACGAAGTGAGCAATAGAAAAATAACATGAATAAAGGGCAAATAAATCATTCAACAGAAATAAACTCTTGTGGAGAGGCTCATTCACAAGCAAACGGTCCTTTTGATTTTCATAGGTAGGTACATATTCTGAAAGTAAAGTGAGTTGACAATAAATATATTTATTAATGTAAAAATAATGAAATGTCACTCAAATGAGCAACAGAAGTTGCAAATTTTTTGGGAGGAATAGGAATAGTTCTCAAGCATCACGGATCGTGCTAGCTTCTCCATTATTTAGGAAGTTTTTGACCTTATTTCACATTAATTTGGATTTGGGACGGTCAGATTTTGAATAAGTAGTTTCATTCAATGAATGGCAATCTCAATCCGATAGATTTCAGTTGATTGTGCTTGTAGAACACAATACCCAAATCAACGCACTAGGTGATAGGTAAACATCAATGCCACGTAAATTTATCAACTTTTTGCACTATCATTCAAATATTGCAACGCTTTCTTCAAAACGTTTTCTTCCAGGCATTATTACACAGATTAGTGGAAATACTGGGAAGTAGTTCGTTGAAAGTGTAAAAGGGTTAACTAATAGAAAAAACACGAGATATCTCGAAAACTACATGGGCGCAAAATTAATGACATACGACACAAATTGGCACAAAATGGGCACAATTTCGTGCGAAGAGAAAATTTTCAAATTTCCATATATTTATAAGTCACATTGTCAAGTTGGAGACCCACAGGAAAATCTCTTAATATCTCGAAACACGAGTACAACATAAGAAACATACGGAACGAATTGGCACAAAATAGGTACAATTTGATGGAATTTTTTTTTTGAAATTTCCATTTATAATTCATAGCGTCAAGTTGGTGACTGAAAAACTCCAAATATCTCGAAAACCGGACGGGCACAAAATTCATAACATACGGCACAAAATGGGCACAATTTACCCATAAGATTGAAATACCAAAGTTCCATATATAGATAACCAGCTGGACGCACCTCATTACCTAAGGTATAGAAGGATTCACTTCCATGCAATATTTATCTGCCAGTTTTAAAAGTGCTGAAAGATTTTTGTAGCATATCACTATTATCTATTTCTGAACAAGTGTATTTGCAAGTCATTAGCATAGGAATAAAATTGACAATTTCTCAAGCATTCCCTAGGAGAAGATGTAAAAATTGAAAATAACAGAGGCCCTGATATAGATCCCTGTGGTACACCGCAAATAAGTTTCAGTGGTGTGGATTCATGATTCTCATATTTGACAATCTGACTTCTGTCGGATAGATAGCTCTTCATCAATTCTATAGTCTTCTTATGAGTTTTGATAAAGAAGTTGTAATGTCAGTAATTTTATTTCCTCAGTGGACTGTCCTGTATAAACACTTGTACCGGCCGAACTAAGAACTTCTTCTCGATTCAAATCGGGTTGATGGTGTAAACGATCTGAATCGAAAACAATCATAGACATGTCTTTTGTAACGCTGTTTTATTATAAACTATTTTCAATCTTCAACAAAACATTCCACCTCTCACTGATGATTGGACGACTAACGAGAAGTTTTACTGGTCCGCTCATTATTTTTAATTTTCGTCATTTGGGATAATATCAATATCAAACTCGATGTTCGTTAGTCAGTGCAAGAGCTGATCTTAAAACCACGACCTAGATGTTATATTATGCATGCAAATCTACTATTACTACAGCTTTTATAGCCGTTAGCAAATCTTATATTTATGGCTGAGTGTATATTATTAGTAAAGTACGAGCACTTATTCAAAATATTGCGTTCTATTCCTGATATATACTCACATGTGAAAGTTCTCTCTCACAGTGGGCTAATGTAAAACATTGCGAATTTCAATGGTAAATTTGAAACCCCAATAACATCAAGATTGTAAATCAAACAAGAATTGAAAATTTATGAACGTTCATTTGAAGTATTCAACATTTATTGCAGAAATGCATTTCCATTAAAATTATTTAATGGCACTTTAAATGCCTTCAATAGTGATTGGTCCGAAACGGAGGTATCAAAATAGCGCCAACTCGAAATATATTTCAGTGATTGGTACGGCGATTTCTAATGTTATGACGTCTTTCTGAGTTATAGTTTCTTCAATAGAAGCATTCCATACGGATTTTTTTTTTCGTCGACATAATCAAAGTTGTTATCGCCCACAGGGCATCCACTAGCCCATATAATGCTAAAGTCTTACCTATAACTGAGCGGTGCTGCAGATTTTCTCAGGTATAACGATAGCTGATGGTCCGAGGGAGAGAGTGAAACTCTGTCAAACATCATAAACCTGATTCGATCCGCGGCGGGGCAGCCACAAAGTATGTGCTGTGCTTTTTCATCACCTTCAAGACAGAGACGACATGTCGGATCCTCCGACAGTTTAAATCTTGTCATGTGATGATTCAAACGACAGTGGCCTGTGAGCAGGTCGTCCCTACTGGAGTTTAACAGTGTTTTGGTCAAATTCTGCGAGTAATGTATGAATGCCTTGGAATGAGCCAATCTTGGTAGGTATGGCCAGAAGTTTCATACTTTCCTTGCTATCCAGGTGCTCAATGTATATTTGGCAAAACTTGGTGGGATGCCAATGGCAGGTTCTGGTCCAAAGAACCTACTTGCGTCACCTTATCTTGCAAGATGGTCCACCGTTTCATTGCCCTCCATACCGGAGTGGCCAAGAATCCAGACCAAAAAACAGACTGTTGAGTCTTCCTAATGAGGAGAATCTTCTCTGGCAGTTTGACACCTGCTTAGAGTTGATCGATACGAGCCAAGTGCTTTCAAAGCCGCTTGCCTGTCCGAGACAATTTTGATTGATCTTTGTGTGAGGTTGGTTTCTTCCAGTCTCTCTACACAGATCGATAGCGTCAATTTTCCTCCTGGCATACTGTCGCATATAATCCTAGACAAGTCGATATTTCTGTTCTAGGTATACGACTGTATACACCTGCACCAGAACCTGAGGGTGTTTTTGAGCCAACAGTGAACCAACAGTAATCTGCTCTCAGTAGTTCCTCTTCTTGGAGGATCCAGTCGTCTCTCTTCGGAATTAGATCAGTATGAGGCAGGTCAAAATTCTCTGTTGGATGCATTATATCAGAGGTCATTTCCAGAATGCGGTCAATCAGCAGCCTGCTACGCTCTGTATAAGTCTGTTGTATGCAATTGGCAATATGCATGATTCTGTAGGTTGTCCATATAGCCTCTCTCTCCAAGAAGATGTGGAGGGGAGGTAGGTCTAGTAGGATTTCCATAGCTGCTGACGGTGTGGTACTGATGGCACCAGTGATCGCCAGAGAAGCCTGTCTCTGTAAACTTGAGAGCTTCACCTGGCCTGTTCGCTGTGAAGTTTTCGGCCACCAGGCAATGGCACCGTATGTTATCATTGGTCTAAAAACATCACATATATCCAGTGGATTCGTTGACATAATCATCCTACTTTTGATGATTATGTCAAGAGCACTCAGCTCTCAGTATCATAACAGCCAGAACTTCCCAAAGTTTCTTCTTTCAGGTGTAAACGACCAAGAAGTTGACGTGTACGAGTTTCAGCCACTCATACTCATTAAGCAGAGGTAGAGATAACCCAGGATTTTTATAAACAACTAAAGGTCCAAAATTAAAAAAATATATTTTCAATTAGAATTAAATCAATATCTAAAACTGCTAAAACACTAGCCACAGGACGCAATGAAGCTAGAGCAGTCCCTACAATGTTATGTAGTGCTGAGGCATGAAGTTGTTTAACTGCCCCACCTCCTCAAAGTTATGCGGGGGTATGGTTTGCTTATATGTAAGACATCGAGCTAATAGGTTTATGTATTATTGACATTTCAGTGGACCCCCGGAAAAACGTCGAAAAGACCGGATTTGAATATTTCTGGATGTCATGAGTGGTTTGTCATTGTCATTGTCGTTTTATGGGTTCTTGTGGAAAATGTTCAGTGACTGGTAGATGAGTCCTCCATGCCTTCGTGGCTTGTTGCGGGCTTGGACCGCTGTTATATCTAGTGTCAGCGGGCTTCCAAGGATATGGTATCTGTAGAATTCATCAGTCTATCCGAATGTATCTGTCACTGTTTATGACGATACAGAATACTTTGTTCTGCATCCTCTCCAGTCTCCCGATCTGGGTTCTGGAGAGGCTGCAAACAATCGTTGGTCTGATGACTTTCTAGTAAATTAACGCTTTGTTCTCTACGGACTACCAGGTTATTAACGAGTATGTCGTTTTTACAGCTACCGCAGCTTGTTGAATTGCCAAGCTGATATGCTTATTAAGTGTTAATCTTTCGTCCAGCTGTACTCCCAGGTACTGCACGGACTCCAAGTTGTCTATCCGATTTCCCAGAGCTCTGAGTCCTCCGGTGATCTTCGTTATTACGGGTTTATGTTTCTTTGCGAAAATCGTGCGCTGTGTTTTCGCCAGATTTAACGCAATCTTGTTGTTCGCCAGGCACGACCTTCCGCTTTATGTGAGTCTTCAACTGTGCTGCGGCCACATTGCAGGAATATGACTGTGCTTAAATTGCCCTGTTGTCCGCAAGTATGGCCGTGCTCGTGTGCAGCATTGTGTACAACATTGGCGACATTTTCGTTCCTTGCGGCACACCTGCTCCGGCCGTGGAGCTAGTGTTGAAAGTCCTGTCGACCAGTTATGAGTCCATTTGATCATTTGATCAGATAGGCCTGCTCGTAACATCTTCATGACTACACCGTCTATCCAGACGGTATCGAATGCCTTCTGGATATCCAGCAAGACCATTACTCTGCCAAGATTTCGAATGAAGCCCTCCCTCATCTCGTGGCCAAGCCTGGCCACTTGCAGGGACTAATGATCCACTTTCACAATAGATAGATCTATTTCATTACCCATTGGAGTAGAAGTTATTAATAACCCAGGAATAAAAGATGATTAACAATGTTTTGGATTCCATCAGTTAAACGTTAGCAGTTCATCATTTATACAAAATTTTACTAAATCAACACTAATTATTCGAATATGTGCGGATAATTTTGGGGGAGGTCATGACTCACACTTTTGTAAATATTTCTATTTTCGTTTCGAAAAAAACCATTTTCCAACTATCAGTGAAGTATTCACTGTATTATCATTATTTGACGAAGAAGAATCAAAATCATACTCATACTTACATTGCTATGCCGTGAACAAATGCCATTATTCGAAATAAAGACACTTTGCCTACTCTCCAAACAATTGCAACATTGAAGTCTGGGTAAATGATTTAGGTAACCATTGAACAAATAACGAAACAATCAATTTTAAACACCAATCTAGCTCAAGGCTGTGAGTATTCTTGCACTAAACGAACGGATTATAAAAATATTTACATTATCTGATCGATTATCTATATTCACGAATATATTTCAATATCTGACACTCCGTCGCTTCTATTACAAGAGCAATAAATGATAGAGCATCAATAATTAACTCGAATGTTATGATTTCTTTCAGTATTTTGAATGTTATTCATCATCACTGAATGTTTATTTTTTGCAGGCAATTCTATTCTACGCGCCTAGATGGCTCTGGAAATCATGGGAAGGGGGAAAGATTCATGCATTGATGATGGATCTCGATGTCGCAGTTTGTTCGGAAATAGAGAAAAAACAGAAAAAAAAGCTCATGCTGGACTATCTGTGGGAAAATTTGAGGTATCACAACTGGTGGGCCTACAAATATTACTTTTGTGAAATTTTAGCCCTAGCGAACGTAGTTGGTGAGTATGAATTACATTACATTGAATGATTTTTAAAATTAATCTTCATCTTCAGTATCATCATTTTGACATTTCAAGTTATGAATTCGAAAAAAGTTCAAAAAGTGTGCGGAAGAGTTTTAAATAAATGAAACGAATAAGTTCGCCGAATTTTTCTTGATGAATTTGCTGTATTTTGTAGTGAAACCCAAAGAAACGCTAAATTGATTTTTGTCCTTTGAAGACTGTTTTGTAAGGATTCTGGTTATAAACACTTTCGTCATTGGCAATTCTTGAACAAACTATTGTACTTTTTTCTAAATCGTGGTAAAAAAATTCTATGTGATTTGTGCTTTTTTGGTGTCAAGTCATTTATGTTACTTGTATAAAAAAAAACTCCTGGCTCAACTCCATCCTATTGAATTAAATTCACTAATTTATTAATACTAGTCAAATACTACAAATTTACATCCACAAACTGAATAATGACTAATTTGTCTCACTAACAGTAAATTAAACTGTGTCAACGGTGAATTGTTTCTCTATGATGATCTCCACCTCTTAGTACCCGCTAAACGCTAAACCTTCATATTATAGCCCGGCAATGTTCTCTCGACGTCACGTGAATCTTCAGAACAGCCTCGTTTTTCGTTTTTCCTCAAAATGTCGTCTGGAGAGGCTAATCTCGAATCTACGTAGTGCTGACGATACGCATTTTCTCCAACTACGCAAACGACTAGCAGACATGTCCGGATCCAGCTCGTTACACCGAACCATTGTTAAAGACATTCCATTCTGAAATGCCATCCTTGAAGTTTGTCTACACCTGCAAGTCTCCATACCTATCCCGTGAAATACGATGAAACTAAACTGACACTCCATAATTTCCATGTTCTCTATCGCGAATAATTGTTGCAACACACCTACATCTCGACGTTGGTTGCTACATTGTAATATCGCTTCCAACATGCTTCTCATAACTCTTCAATCCAGCCAATGATAGCATGGGATTGCCATGTCCGCAAGATTCTGGTGAGAGCTCCATATTACGGTTCATCACAGAAACGCGTCTTGGTTACCAAGATGTTTTCCTGGCCCGTCTTCAACTGTAGCACCTCGCTAACCACCTAATTCTGTTCACGTAGTTCCTGAAGGCGGCCAAATTTCTTGGAGAACACAGCGCGATGCCTCTCGTCATTTGAAGATCCTCTGTGATACAGTGAGCCAGTGCTTAATCAGCCGACACCTTGAATTTCATGGCTCCTCTTCATTGCTATTTCTGTCGATTAGACTAGAAGAACGGGAACTTCTGATACGTCGTCTCATTCTCTAGAGGTTTATGGATGTGAACATAGGTTTCCCTCAGGGTGGCTTCTGGAGTCGGTAGACGCAGTTATTCATCCTTTCTATGACCTTGTACGGACCTTTCCACAATTTCCGCACCTTCAGTGATATGCCACGGCAATGAAGAGCATTGGACAGATACTGGGTCAGCAGTTTCAAATCCTCCCAGTCTCTTTGGTAGCCAGAGTTGGACTAGAAATTTCAGTCTTGGTCCAAATGTAGCTCCAATGGAACACCAAATGGAAATATCCACTCATTGAGCAACAGTGGCTGGAATGCTTCCTGGTTTGGTAGGGCATAGGCTTTGCTCACTTACTGAAGTCCATTGCTATACGTGTGAATTCATTCTCTTGCTCAGATTCTGAAAACGGGCCAGCAACATCTACGGCAATCCTCTCGAATGTTGTACTGACGTATCGATGCCTTGAGACTTTTTCGAGGTTCATTGCTGTCAGTGCATGCAGCACACTTTATGCACTTGTCCTTGACGCCAGCTTGATACTTAGCTTATTGAACCGTAGCCCCAGCTTCCAGAGGGTGGTCGTCACTCCCAGATGTCCTTCGGTGACCCGGTTAATCCACAAGCTCGATGTTTGATCAAATTCAAATTCTTGAAGTCTATTGATCCACCGTGCTAATTGATTGACCTTTGAGATATTTCAGCTGTAAAAGCCATTCATGAGCTGCATGGTCAGTTCTCAACAGAAAACTTGTCTCATATACATATTTGTAAAAGTGCTCCCTCCACTCTTTCAAGAACAGCCAACGGCTTTCACATAGTGACACAGTCATTGCGATCCAGTTTACTTAGTTACTAAAGTAATCAATGACCTTTACCTGTCATGGATCTGAGGCAAAACAGATCCAAGTCTCATGTTGTTGGCGTCTGTGTTCAGAAGGATCCTGCTGTTTGGTGGGGAATATCTCAGAATTCGCGTGTTGTCCAAATCTTTTTTCACTGGAACTGGAAGTATCAATCTGGTCAGAGGTTTAGCGATATTAGCAAACCCCAGCACATATCGGTGATAGTAGCCGCTAATACCAAGAACACTCCGAAGCTGGTGTATATCTGACGTTTCTTGGGGCTCAGTTTCAGTTTCAATCCGGAGCTTCTCAGTCGATGGAATACCTACCCAAGGTTTTTCACATGATTTTCAATGGTGTAGTCGAGATATAAGTAGACTCCCTTCAAAACCCATCAATTGCTCAATAAGGGCTGGAGCATTTCAAAGCCCAAAAGACATAACGGTGAACTGTCAAAAACTGAACCAACGGTGAAGCTGTTTTTTGTCAATATTTTGGAGCTAGTTCTACACTCTACACTCTACGTACCAATATCCAGTCCAGTTGAAAGAGGGTGATTGCCCTTCTTTGTCAGATTGTTCAAGCAAAAGCATGATAATCTGTTTTTCTTCTTCACTGGTATGGCTAGAGAGGGCCAGCGACTGTTGCATGGTTCCTTAACTCCTCCTTTCCTTATACCACTGGTTATTTTTTCAGCATTTTTTTTGGTAAGAGGAAATTTTCGTATCACTTGGTCATTTCTAGTGCCAATTTTGTGCCAATAACCTTCGTTCTTCCGCCTCTTCCTTGTCCGGTATCGAAGATGTATCGGTACTTCTTGAGCAAATCCCTCAATTATGTTCTTAGAGGAGATGGCAACCCAGCTTTTCCAACCATCAAAATGTTGGTTTGGATCCTAGTGTCTCATATTACTTACGAAGTCAATTTGGGTCTTATTCCTCTCTGTTTTGACATCCCTCTTCTGCCGTTGCAAGTTCTGTGGGAACTCCTCTTGTTCTCAGACACGATGATATTTTTTATGTTTACTCTCACAATACTCTCGATGGATGGCCAGAAAATTTACTCGCTTGTAAACACCACGTGTCCGCAAGGTTGCCTGAAAGCACTTTGAACGAATTTAAGGTATATTATCTGACAGAATTTGTCAACTTCATGGAAGATAAATTACATTTCAATGAATTGGGTGCCCCTAGAGCTGTATCGAATACTCAATAGAAATATTTCAAATATCAACTACTGAATACCTTACCACAGTATTTGTAGTATCACATGCTAAATATTTTGAGATTTCAAAAGTATTTGCTATTCCAAAAAATTTTAATGATTTGGATGATTTCCAAATCTTACATTCTGAAACTTATGACATCTTTGTTTCCAGGGCAAATGTTCTTGATGAACAGATTCTTCGATGGGGCCTTCCTGATGTTTGGCTTCGACGTGTTGTCCTTCATCAACAGCGACCAAGAAGACCGCATAGATCCAATGATCCAAATCTTCCCGAGGATGACCAAGTGTACATTCCGCAAATACGGTGTGTCAGGAGACGAAGAAAAACACGACGCCCTCTGCATTCTGCCGCTGAACGTCGTCAACGAGAAAATCTACGTGTTCCTGTGGTTCTGGTTCGTGATTCTGTCTCTACTGACGTTCCTGACGGTGATCTATCGAATAGTGATAATTTTTTCGCCGAGAATGCGCGTGTATCTCTTGAGAATGAGGTACAGACTAGTGAGGCAGGACGTGATCGACACGATAGTGCGAAGGAGCAAGTTGGGCGACTGGTTTTTGTTTTATATGTTAGGGGAAAACATCGATTCGTTGATATTCCGCGATGTGTTACAAGAGCTGGCCCACAAGTTGAACAGGCACGATTTCCATCACGGACCCGGATTCAAGGGGGAGATACAAGAGGCGTAATTTAACTATTTCGAAAACGAGTCGGTTCGAGATTCTTGTAGCTTCATAATGCCGATAACTAATCGTCGAATACTCGATAGGATCGAGATAACGTTAAAAGGCGATGCAGGCGATATATCGAATCACTGCCTTCAATGAGATGTACGAAAACTCAAAAAAGATCATAGACTTGAACAGAGATTATAGATAAATTACTTATATCCAGAACTCGGGAAAGTACTAGACTCGGTACGAATTTTCAGGTCATATACCAAGAGATCAAGAAATCGTGGTGTTATTTCTAGTAGAATTCAACCCACACTTTATTTTAATTTAGTCTCGAAACAAATGAAAGTTTTTCCAACCAACAAAACTTCTAGTCTAGTCTAGTCCTACTATCTAGTTAGAAATTTAAAAAAATAATGAGGATTTAGTCGTTCGCAATAAGAAACAACAACGAAGTACAGATATATTAGTACCCAGTCCCCTATCTATCTTTTAACTCGATAATTTTAGAAAAATGTGATTTGGACAAGGTAAATTGCCCAAAGGAAGAAAGGGAGTTTTGTATGGTGGGATGTGGGATGGTGGAATGTCCAACGGTATCAATAAAAATATTTGATATGGCAAACTACATTTCATGGGATATAATTCGTGGACGAAAAGAGTTAGATAAAGAAGAATTCACATGATCTATTTAATTAGACAAGGACTTAAACGTTCAGAATACTCATGGAACTGTAAAAACTGTGAATCCACGAAGAAGATTGTAGAAGCTCGTAAAAATTAAGGCCGATCTAAATGTCTTTCTTTATTCAAGGTATTCCGAATGGTATGCCAAAGAGTATGTGTTGTGATTTGAAATATAAAGATTTCCTTCCACTGAATCACACCTTGATTCAAGGGCATCCATAAACCACATGAGATATTTGAAAAGGACGGAGGGATTGGGACTGAAATTTCTTGGGTACTGTTTCCGCTGAAACCGGAAACAAATGCCGTATCTTTCATAAGTCAGCCTCTGTATCCTTATTTTTCGTACACGTTTAATAGATCTAAAGTGCTTGCTGAAATACCACTTCTTTGGCCCTTGTAACATTAGAACCAGACAACCAGAAGTGAAGGAGGCCCCAGGGGCGTTATCAAATTAAAGAAACCAAAATTGAGGCAAGGCGTGATTTGTCTATTCTCAATTAAGTAGATTTACAAAATGTACAATCGACTGAACCGATTTGAAGTTACGAGCAGTTTTATGTTTCATGTTTCACTAAACTCTGAAGAAGGAAACAAGTGCATTAACACACCCAAAGTAATAATTAGTAAAAACTCCGACAAATACACCAATATAATTGCTCGTTTCATATACAGGGTGATCCATTCAAAAGCGGGATGCCACTGTAACTTTTTTATTTGTTGTCTGATTCAAACGTTTTTTGAGGAAAGAGCTATGATAGTTTTATTATAACGTCATAGCTTCAAAATGAAATGTGAAATGGAGAAGTCTTCATCGAATTTTTTTCAAAGCTAAAAATCTAAAAAATATAATAGGTAGAAAGTTTTTTTCAAATAAAATTTGACTACTCTATTGGATTTGTGCTATTTTCAAATTGGTGTAACAGAAATTACACGAAAAAAAAATTATCAAAATTGTATTATTACACGTATAGGACCCGAACTGTTTTTGTCTTTCGAAATGCATCACTATCAACTTTCGCACCTGTGCTTGTCACATATCACCTGGTATATAGGACGATTATACGAAATATTTTGATAATTTGAATAACATTTTAGGTACGCTTATACTTTTGTTAGGAATCAATACTTTTTTAAGAAATTTCATCAACACCAATTTGAAATTATTGTAAATCTATTGGCGAATTTATTTCACTGAACTCAAACTATTGACATTCAATTCATTGAAAGAAATAATAACAACCCTTCCAATTCAACATTTTTGAGTTGATAACACCCATGGAGCCATCTTTGGAACCTGAACAATCAATTTATAGTAAAAAAAGTATTAGTTCAATTCCAATTTATTTCCCTCTTATGTCAAGACTTTGTCATATGTGATTCCAATGTTAGAGGGGGGAGAGGATACTTTTAGCAAGCCTTGTATAAGAACACTGGCATAATTCATCTCCATTCAGTATTGATTTTTCATAGTGCCAATTCAAAGTCGACTGTTCAATTTCATCAACATTCTAGAAACTTTTTCTGGAAGAGGTATTGAAATATGGTGAATTCTCTTTGTTTTGCTTCGTACGTCCTCTGCTGTGACACATAAGAGACAATAAGAACCAAGTGTGCCATTGTTATGTTTTATTACAGACATTGTATTTTTTGTATTTTATAAAAGTAATATTAAAGTTATTTATATTTTCTCGAATAAATAATTATTTGTTACAGGAAATCATCTGTCCACACCAATATACAAAAAACAAATAAAAAAAAGAACGTAATGAATATACTTAGGATAAGGTGTAAAGATAGTAGACATAAAAAATCTATTATAAATTTTCAGCAGGAAACATGACATATTGGTTGAAAACCAAAAATATCCTTTTTCAACAACCATTCGGCAAGTACCCACTTTCCGGACGCTTTTTCATTGAGAAGTACGTACTTCCCGGGCTAGGCCGGAAAAATGCCAATGGCTCGTCCTAGAATTTTTTCAACTCATCCTGAAATTAATATTTTCCAGAATTGTTACGTGAATTACTATTTTCGTTTTCCTCCTCTGTTAACTTTTGAAAGGTTCGACGTCCAAACATGGCAACAAAAACATCTTGATGTACAAGGAATCGTAATTTCTCTATAGATATTGCGGGGGGGACACATCAACCTATAAATTTCAAATAGCATGGGCAATAAAGTGTCACAAAACTGGAAAAAATTCAGATGGTTGAAAAGATAATTGAATTATCGTTTTCACTATAGGGTAATTCCGGGGGAGTTGGCCGCACGGGTGAGATGGCCTCACAAAATATGTCATAGAACACTTAATATACGGTGCCATTTGTTGCTCAGTTCGCTTTGAGTTGTGAGTATTTGGAAGTGTACGTCCAAATTTCTGGCAAAAAACCATTCAAATGTAAGTACAATTCCAATTGATTGTTTTGAGTGTCACTAAAATTTGGTGGAGGATTTATGTTTAACACTCTAATGATTTCATTTTGTGAAAGCAATATGTATTTCGGAGTTTATGGAACAGTTTACATACCCGGCTTTGTTCTAACCTCAAACTTTCACACATACTGCATTTGCTTGTTTACATTTTAGGTGTGGCCATCTCTCCCGGAAGATCAGGAGAGATGGCCACACATAGTCAGAGTCTGATGGCCGTATGGCCATCATATACCAACATGCTTGTAATACTTGAGCTGTGATGTACTTATTCAAATTATTTATTTCATCTGCATTTTTGTTTCAGATGCCCAATAAGTACAAGAGAAAAGCATTTGTTCTGCGAGGAGTCTGGACTGAAGAATCATTGAAAGCAGCTATTGGAACTATAAAAAATTACGGTATGTCAGTTTATGCGGCTGCTAAAACCTATTAAATACCAAGGAAAACCATAGAAAGGCGATGTAAGGCAAACAACGACAAAAAGGGACCTATGGGACCATCCTCTATGTTTGGGAGAGAAAATGAAAAAAGGCTGGCTACTCATACTAAGTCAATGCAAGAAAAGGGTTTTCCTTTGACGATTGATGACATCAGAAGAATTGCCTACGAGTTTGCGGAGCAGTTGAATTTAAAACACAGATTCAATAAAGAAACTGAAAAAGCGGGTTATGACTGGTTGAAAATGTTCTTGAGCAGAAACACAGATGTTACATCGAGAAAATCAGAGGGTGTATCCCTCTCTAGAACGAGTGCTATGAACAAGTCTGCAGTAAACGCATATTTTCGATTACTTGAAGAAGTCTCAGTGCAAGACAATGAGATGCTATCACCTAATTGTATCTTCAATATGGACGGGACAGGTTTGCAACTAATCAACCGCCCTGGATACGTCCTTGCTAAAAAGGATCTAAAGCTGTATCCGCGGTAACATCAACTGAAAAGGGAGAGACCATAACCCTTATAGTCTGCTGTAATGCTGAAGGGACATTTTTACCACCTGCTTGTATTATGAATGGTAAAAATAAAAAAGCCGAATTCGAGGATGGAATGCCACCTGGATTAAAACTCTTCATGTCTGCAAAATCCGCATATATAACTTCAGTTATATTTCTAAATTGGTTGAAAACACACTTCGTCCCAAGGAAACCAGCTGGAAGAGTTCTACTTCTGTTAGACGGCCACTCGACTCATTGAAATTCTGTAGAGATGTTGGAATACGCAAATCAAAATGACATTGTCTTAATATCGATGCCAAGTCACACATCTCACTATCTATAACCGTTAGATCGTTCGGTATTTAAATCATTGAAGACTCATTTTTATGAACATTGTCGACTTTGGCTGAAACAAAATCCTAATACCCGTATTACAAGACTTTCTTTCGGAACATTACTTAACAAGGCTTGGGGAAAGGCCGCTTCAGCAGAAAATGCAATTGCAGGTTTTGAAGCAACAGGAGTGTATCCGTTAAATCTTGGGGCAGTAACAGACTACGCCTTTAATCAAGAATCTGCTAATCTTCCATCATCTGCTCCAAATGAACGTGCAAATACAACTGTAGTGGAAGATATTGATGATGCATCCATCCCAAGATGTTCTGAACAGGCAAGCAGAGTTTCAAGTCACACTTCAGAAAAAGTTCCTGGGAAATGTAGCAGGACTTCACTTAACACTGCTTCTGAGGATACAGAGATGCCAAGCACCTCCAAAGCAAATAAAGGTCCCGAGTTTACTCCATCTCAGATTTTGAAGAAAATATCTCCCATTCCACAACAACTTATCAATGTTCGAAAACGAGCTAAACAAGTTGGCACACTTTTAACATCTGAACAACACATTACAATGAGGAAATGGAAAGGAGAGGAAAATAAGAAAAAAGACGAGAAAAAGATTGCCAATGTAATTAAAACAGAAAAAAAGCAGATTGAGTCTGATCAGTTGGAAAACAACAGCACCATAAAACATAAAAGAAAAAGAAAAGCAGTTAGTAGGATATCTGAGAGTAGTGAAGATGAAGAAGAACCAGTAATGTGCGATTCATCAGATGGAGATGTGACCACGGAAGAGGATTATTGTGTTGAATGCGGAGAGAATTATTATGATACCCGTCTAATTGAAGATTGGCTTCAGTGCATTGTGTGTCAACTTTGGGTACACGAAAATTGTACCAAATTTGACATTATGTGTTCTATTTGTGGTCAGAATAAGAAAAAATTGTAAGAAACAAAAATATAAAACCAAAGAGAAAAGCAAGGGTGGAATTCAGTTCTGGCCATCTCCCCCCTACTCATATGGCCATCACACCCGGGCATGTCGGGAGAGATGGCCAATGGCGATTTAGAAATAATTATAATTTAAAATTTGATCTCCGTAAAATTTACCTTATGTTACTCAATTACCTTGAAGATAAATGTTCCAAATATGATTATGAATAAGTATAGAAATAAGTATCCTTTTATTTTGACAGATTCTTGAAAAAACTGTGGCCAACTACCCCCGACTTACCCTAAATGAATGGGTCAGAACAAATGTATCATACAACAGCAAAAAATGGGTTTAAAAATAACTTCTTGATTATTCGCAAAAAAAATCCGAGACTGACATCATCATATTCTAGGTTGATGACTGAGAGTTGAACGTGACGAAGAATTAAGAAAAGTCGAGAAAATAAAGCCCCTGATCATCTTCCTCAACGTCTGATAGATCTACGAACATTCACTTGCAGATAAAATTACCAGAATCAATATTTCAAGTTTCTTACTTCAGTCAGTACTGAAACAAAATTATCTGTATACCATTTGGTCGAAAGAATACTTTGAAGTGAGTGTGAACTGGACTGTTCCAACAAACATAAGCGTTACTTCCCACGTTCAGCTGTTATTCATCTACAGGTAAATCCATGTATTTTCAAACAAACTATATTTAAAGATCCAATGTTTATGTTTTGGTTAGTGTCAGAATGTCAGGATGAGTCATTAAACATTTTCAGATCGAGCTACGTTTTCTTATAATTCGCATAAAGTATAACGAAATGTCGTTATCGATTGATTCATGATGAGCGTTCGATCTGGGGACAGCGATAAATAAAACAAACTGCATTGATATCGAATTTTCAGAGCGAATGTATCTAGTTAAGTGTGACGCTTTTCCATGGCGTTGAACATCTTCAATTGAAAAACTGGGTATCTCATACCTTGGTTCATGTGATAAAACAATAATAAAAATAAAACTATCAATATACGCAGGGCAATATTAAGTTCCGTAATTCCTGTGACTGATAGGAATAATTTTTCGAAGGAATAAATGCACCGAATTCTCTTTTGTTCTAGTAAATAATTATTAAACTCAATACTTTCTTACCATATGCCATGCAAGTACCTACTTGTTTGGCCGTTAGATGCACGTCACATTTTCTTAGGATTGACAGATTTCAAATAGTTACCTTCGATTTAGTGTAGTCAGTTATATAAAATAGGTATATAGTGACATATTTCACTTGTTCTGACAAATTCCAAAACCACAAGTTTTGTGAAATGATCAACGTAACGTAAAAGTAATGATTACGAAATATTTGCTTCTCTGCTTCTCTGATGATGTACTTTATCGAAAGGCCGTACTCAGCATTCACAAATAATGAATATCTAAGGAGAAATTTTAGAGGACACCACAACATATATGTATTTTATTCATGAATGGTATTAATGTCACCGGAAAAGATTATTCAAATAAGTTTCTGGAAACAGCTGGCGTCTTTACCACTGAACCAGAGGAAACGTCACTCCCGATAGCATAGTATAAAGACCTCATACAATGCCGAAAGACCTACTCCACTTCAAAAAAGATGATGCAACTACGTTCGAAGTGTCGTATTGGTTGCATGTAACATTGACAGTTCAACAGGAAGAAGAAAGCGGATAGAATAACCTGCAAGATCTCATGGGCTCCGTCCAAACGACTTTGGGGTTTTTTAAAACAGCATTATATACTCAAGATTTACAATTTTTGTCCGTCTTTATATTGTATGAGAAGAAATGGTGAATATTTTGTAGAATAAATAAAAGCAATTTTTGCATGAAAGTAGGTTGTTTCTCCTCTCTCTCTCTCCCATCGCCGATGGCACATGGTGGACCCCGGCCAGATTCAAGACTTAACAGAGGGAATCAATCATACCATGATTGATTTGAAATCCAATCTAGGTTGGATGTATCAATTACCGAAGCCAATACATTGTCTCTCTGCCAACATAAGAAAAAGTGCATGGCAGATAAAGCAGTGACAGAATACTATGACCTCCATCCCACTACACTCCTATCGTAAACCAGGCACTTAACAGAGGAGACACTCCAACATTTAGTGGAGAAAGCTTTGCAGACGTTTTTGGAATTAAGGGCTTCCTGACATCTGTCAAAGACGCCACAACAGGGTCAGGAATCGATTCAGTTTTCATAGTAATGGGGACTCCGAGTTAGACCTTGGCGAATATCATACTGGAATTTACGTAGGTTCTAAGTCTTGTCTAACACAAGGTGAAGAATTATCAGAGGTAGACAAGTACCTCGGAATTCTGAGACTCTGAGTCCACCTGGAATCAGTGGCACGGCCAATGAAGGCCTGCTCCCCTTCGAAATGTTTGAAAGTTTCGACGTTATGATAATGTCGACTATACAAGATGTTATGTACTAGACTTCTTGAGGTCTGTTTTCGTAGCTACGCATTTTTGCACAGCAGGAACCGATTTTGACCCAATAACACCAGTAGGAGCGCGAAACCTATAACGCGGTGTTTGATTGTTTGTTTCTTTAGTGTTGATCAATTCAGTAGAAGTACCGAAAGTTTATTAGTTGGTTGAAACGGATAAAAACCGAAGAAAAATTATCCTATAATTTTAAAATTTTCCCTTTTGTCCTTATTCTCTTTCAGATATCAATTAAAAACAACATTGTCTTGCCCTTTTTGGATTTTTAAGAGATCTAGGTCCAACAATTTCAAAACTTTGACTTTCCGGGAAGGGAACGGATTTTTTCAGAAAGCATTCGCAGAGATGATTCACACCGAGATGATCGTTTATCCATTTGCTTTGTAACACTGTTCCTTTCATCCTTCATTACCCTTTAACTCTTTTCTCTTGAGTAGCACTTTGTGATGAACATTTTTCTTCCTTATTTTCCCTCGTTAAGTGATCTCTCCATTCTCCATCGTAGCTTGCGCACACTTTTTGCAAAAAGGAAAAAGCTGAGGTGCCTGTCACGTAGCGTGCGACACAATTAACTCCTCTTTAACAGTTGGGATTAGGCCGTTCAGACAAGCACAACGACCAACCCTACATCGCCATTGAAGTGGATTTTAAGTAAGCCTTCGACAAGTGTCTATAGAAATTAGTGATGTGTGTCATCGTCAACCAGTCAAAGTATCGAATGCGAGAACATTGTTCACATTAAGACACCAAATAATTCAATTACTTTATAAGTACATTGAAATGATAATTTTGACATCATGAAAATAACTTTCTCTCCATACATTCTCACAAAGTTGAAAATACGAGACAAATACCTGTCCGATGTAATTCAATGTTTGTTGTACCATCAGCCAAGAAAGTAGTTGTTTTCTGTCAGAAATTTTCAAGTGTTTTCTATTTCGTGGGAATGTGTGGAGAGAAGGGTATTTCGACGTCTTTGGAATTATTTGCATCATTCATCTGATTATCTCCGGCATACTTTGTTCGAAACCATTATAAATTGTGTGTGATGATCAAACAACCAGTAAGTGAACGTCGGTGTATGAAGTATTGCCTGACTTGCGGTGCACTTTGAGTCCGGTCGAGTTTTGCGGAACGGAAAAAAGAGCTGTTTAAAAACAAAATTATTCAGCAATTACAAGAGGAAAGATTGCCCTGGCTTCAAGAATGATCAATGATCCTATTATTTATTGATGATATTACACAATAACAATAACAACAAAATTTTATCAATAACAATAACACAAGTGTTAACGCAAGTCATTTCAAATTACAAGATAAAACAGATACAAAGATGACTACAAAAAAAGGATTGGTTGTATTACACCATCACACATTGACAGTTCCAACAGACATAAAAATTGAGTCAAAATGAGTTTTTTTGAAATGTACAAGAACTATTAAGAAACTGACATCATTAAAGGCATGTTCGGAGAAGTAAATGTAATTTTTTTTTTATTGCGGGGTTCTAGTTCCTTGGCTTCCGTCGGGAAGACGTTGTATAGCTAGGTGCCCAATACGATTTTGCGTAGGGATGTCATGAATATATAAGAGACATTGCAATATTCATTGCAAGTTTCTAACTTGGAATAAATTCAATAAATCAGAGACTGTGTTTTTGTTGGAAATATCCTCGGACAGGTCGATTAGTATTTTGAATTGCGCTCTTTCTCTTCATTCTCTTTCTGATGTAAGAAAATGTTATACAGCGAGTCATAAATTTGAGATAGGTGTATAAAATAAAAAATAGTATGAATCGGTGTCAAAGGTTTTTTTGTTCTGCATTTTGCAGAGCACTTTAAAATCGTTTAATCAGAGCAGTAACGAAATATGGGGGTTTCAATGCTAGATTGCTTGAATTTCCAAACCTCTATAGTTAGAATTCATGAAAAGTTGACTTCTGTTATGATCGCTATTTATCATAATACAGATGGTAATACAAATAAAATCACAATAAAAACTAACAATAATTGGAAAATGTGGCTGTGGCTACGTATTAGATAGCAACTACGAATTGAAAGTTTCATCTTGCATTGAAATGTTCATGTATTCTGATCAATAATGGCAAATATTTACTTTATAATTGAAGTTCCTGATATTATTTAGCTTTTCTCTCATACGGAAAGAGATAATTGAAATTTCGACGATATGCGTTCCAGGTAAGAAAAAAATCGCAGAAGTTATGAAGAATAGTTTGTGATTAGACAGGCTGAATTGAATAGTCTAATCTTATGTTTTTAGGTGGCAGTGAGTTCATATTATACACTATGTGCGATTTGAAACCTGTTATTTTGGAACCCATGGACCGACAAGACTTAAAACTCTATTCAAAGATACTGACACATGATTTATTTATTTTTACTGCCTACTATGATCTGCTAAAAGGGTCGAAACTACTAGGCATTTTTTTGTCGCAAAAGTGAATAACTTATTCGATTTGGGCATATTTTGAAAATCTGTATACCAAGTTTCAGCCCAATATCACTTACAGGGTGTTAGTTATATGATGACACATTTCTAAATTCATGCTTTTTGACTAAAAAGGTGACGTAGCCATTTAAATAAGAAACACATCGAATGTTCAGATACGGAGTTCTATCATCGTAACCTGTCTCTAGTTCAACCAAAAATCAAAAGTTGAAAAAGTATTATCCATATATCGTTTATTTTTTTTAGTTAAATGCTTTTTTCGAAACCTTTTCTCTCATGAACTGGCATTGTTATGTAATTTTAATGAGCTCTTGTTCTTGTACATCACTTTTGGCCAATCGACTGACCGCAGTCGATCTATTGCAGTGATAGGTAATTTTTTTTTTCTTGGTTTTTGAATCAATCGCTTCGGCAGATGATTTTGTCCAATTTTGAATCACATTTCTTTCAATATGCATATTATCATAATACCAGTGATCATTTTCAGCTTTCCGGTGACGATTTGTTCTCAGGAATAATCTGTTTTCATTACACATTCTTGAACCACCTTGGCAAATCTTGCTGAATACAGAGTTATATTCAACTAGATTTGTTACAGAACCATCGTTGTTTGTTTCGATACGGAAAAAATCAGTCAAGCAAGCAGCAGCTTCTTCACATCGCTTCTAGTGCGGCTATATGTGATAGAATTTCCGTTGCAGCCCTGCAGCGATGTTTTCATTGCATGAATTTTTCATTTAACTTGTTTTTCAATAAACTTAATGCTGCTGAAATTGGTTGTCAAATGGCCAATTCATGAGATTAGATCAATAAGCCAGACACTATGTTTGCAAGCTTTGATAAGTTGGCTGTTTTTTCTTTGTTTTAGTTTACACAGTTATCCTCAAAACGCTTTCCACGAGTGACGTAAGTTATAAACGGGTTTTGTGAGTTTTCAACATAGTAAACCTCACCTTAGTCGAGAGTATTGAAATTTTGTGGTGATATTTGAATGAGAGTGTTTATATAAACGTATCACAAAAATTGAACGAAGTAAAGGAGAGGATAAGGCAACAGTGTGATGAAACTACCGCCAGACCAACTGAGGCCAAAATTGGGACGGCGTTATGAAAAATGTATAGAGCGTGAAGGGGAATATTTCGAAAACAACAATCTGGGGAAACTGTTGTTTCATTTATTCCAGTTGTTGGTTATTGTTCTTAAATTAAATAAGTACACGTTGTCAACTTAAGATTTATTGATTTTGGTTAAACTAGAGATAACTCTATGAAACGATCACAACCATGTTACTTCGTACCTGAGTATGCGAAGTAATCTTTCATTGAACGGATACTTCAACTTTTTTGTACAGTTCATAGAATTTCATACAGGGTCAGTCAAAAAAGTATGAATTTGGAAATTTTGCCATCATATAACTCACACCCTATATGAAATATTGGGCTGAAACTTGGTCTATAGGCGTTCAAATTATGCTCAAATCGAATAATTCATATTTGTCAACATCTTTGAATAGAGCTCGTCGAATACCTACTATAACATGAACAGGGCGTTGTGTTTTCAAATCGCACACACTGTATATGGATGTCTATGTACTTATAAACTCATACTGGCAACATAAAACGGGTTTGTTTACTAGAATTAATACGATTTTGAAAGAATCGTTGAAGCATTGTCGTATTACCTAGAAAACAGTTCTAGACACTCAACGTACTCTGTAATTTGTGCCGATGATGTACGTTCAAATAGCGCTTCGTAATTAAACGGTAATAATTTTAATTAAAAACAAGAGATCTTAAATTATACCCGGCCGCCTATTGGATTTCGAACAATCGTTGAGGTCGTAAATACTCGATCTCGTATCCCACGGCTATGCAGCATAAAACCAAAGAAGGGTATAAGTGTGGTGTCACGATTTTTTATTTTTTGACGGGAGGTTGATATCGTAGGTTACTGCCTCTTGTTCAGTCGGGGCATTTCGAAATTAATCTTCCAAATGGAAATAAACGTTAGAGCATCGTTATGCTCAAGGACGATTAACGTCCTACGACTGCATCGGTCTCTCGCGCTTTTTATGTCTCGAGGAGGAACGTGGATATATAGGGTGTCCAACGAGTTCACAAAGAAATTCTAGGAGTGCTTGGGTGTTAGCCGTGTAGCTCGTTGGTATTAGCGATTGGAAATTGAATTAAAACTTATTTTTTATTAATAATTGACAATGAATTTTGAAGAACTTAATCGGCGGTAATAATTCAGAAGTGGATTACACTCAAAGAGTGTTTCTAAACAATTTTATTTCCTTTGAGGATGTTCTAATCCGGCCCTGTCTCTGGAGTGGAAGACGCGCTGAATCAATTCCTCAAATACCTGCTCCCTACGACCGAGCCTACAGTCTGTGCCCTGAGCAGATGAAGTGAACCGAGGAGTACCTCCCAGAACATTTGTAATTTTTTTTCTACTAATATTCATAAAATACAATCTTTTTCGAATATGCATACCCAATCTGAAGTCGATTCCAGGTGAATTCAAGATTTTATAGGATTCTTACGGAACCTCTGCCCTTAAGTTTGAAAATTTGCTGATGTGTACATTCAAACATATTTGTCTATTGATATTTTTATTTTGAATTACCAGAGTATAATAATTTCAACTTTCTGAATCGATTGGCATTCGTAGAATTGTTCTATGATTGGCCGTTCTCGAGTTAAAGAGATCGTCTAGACTTGAAAGGGCTTATTACCCCCAAAAACATTTGTAATTTTTCTTTCTACTCATAATCGTAAAACTCAATGTTTTTTCAATATGCACACCCAATCTGAAGTTGATTCCGGGTAAATTGAAAATTTTATAGGCATATTACGGAACCTCTGCAGTATCAAGTTGAAAAGTTGAAAAATTTGCTGACATGTTCATTCAAACAATTTCATCTCTTGATGTTTTCATTTTAAATTCACAAATTATACCAATTTCAACATTCTGAGTCGACTGGCGTTCGCAGAATTTCTCTGTCTTTGATCATTCTTGATTTGAAAAGTTCATCTAGACTCAAGAAAGGTCATTAACCCCCAAAACCTTTTTTTTTCTACTCACATTCGTGAAACTCAATCTTTTTTGAATATGCACACCCAATCAGAATTCGATTCCGAGTCAATTGAAGATTTGATAGGCTTCTTACGACGGAACTATCGAGTTTCAAAGTTCGAAAATCTGCTTATACATTCAAACATTTTTGTCTGTCGATATTTTTATCTCAAACCAACAGAGTATGCTAATTTCATCATTCTAAATCGATTAGCTATCGTAAAATTGCTCTATCTTTGACCATTCTCGAGTTGAAAACTTAATCTTGGCTTGAGAGGAATCATTATCCCCCAAAACATTTGTAATTTTGAAGATTGATTATGTCTATGTAGAGTTGATACAAAAAGTTTCGTGTAAAACACATCCAGTTTCTGTTTAAAAAAAATATAATGACAACAAACGCCAAAACCACCAGCGTGGGAACAATGCACCCATTTCCGTTATTCACTGTGAATAATCTTTTATATTCGACATAGCCCTATGTACTTACCTCGCTTTGCCATAAACACCGTTGTTGATGCGATAATTTATGTAAATTACCCCGACAACATCACATAATCCACACGTAGAGCAACATGTAGTTGGAACACATGTAACATAACTATATTCAAGACACACACAACAAACATAATTTCATGTCTTATTGCCGGCGTAACTACAATTCATGAGACAGTATATGCCTTATTCAAATATGATCTGTGCATATCCCCATCTAAACTGCTGTTTTATGATTTTCTTTTTCTCGGAAACGTTCATATTTGAATACGAAATAAATCGATAACATCGCTTGAGATGCATGCATAATCCTCTATTTTTATTTTTCAGTTGGTTCACATATGCGAACAGCATCTCTGCAACGGATAATAGATATAGGTCGCAATTAAAAAGTTTTGAGAAGGTAAATATAACGACCTCAGGCTTTCAAAAGATGCGACAGGAGCACCACACACTGAGTCTGAAAATTAAAAAACAATCAGTAAGAAATCCCACCGTACAAGTGTAAAGTTTCATCGCCAGGAATCCAAACAAATAGTTCTCATGAAAAATCAGTGAAACCGATACTTATTCTGAAACGCATCAAGATTGTGCTTTAGCTAGATGATATTTTAATGGTGAAAATAATTCGGGTCATGTAGAATGAAACAAGATAGATTACCTACATCATTGAATAAATATTTATTACTGCAGTAAATTAGCTAATACACTGCATGTATATGTATGGGAGGGCTTAGGTACTTTGACTGGATGGATCTCTCATAATTGGAGAAAGGAGATGATAGGCAATTTATAACCTTTCCATAGAACAAAAATAATCTGCCACTGGGGTAGGAAAATTCAAAGCTTAACAGCACCCCCAAAAAACTACAAGCCGGACGAAAGAGAGACCTTTGACACTACTTCAGACACAGACCCGGATGAAAAAAAGAAACCAGGAAATCAAAACCATCATTGGAAAATACTCGAAAATATACAGAAATACGAGAGAAACCACAGAATGAGCGAGGAGGGTAAACAATTACTGAAACAAAATCAGAAACAATGGAAAGGTTACCTACCTTGCCTTAAGGAAAAGATTTGAATAGACGTCAACGAAATACATGAATACAGCAAAAAACAGATGGTACAAAGTCACCCAGATTGTTATGGGAAGAACTGATGATAAAAAAATTACAAAATTAATACCAGAAACATTAAGAGGAATCGAGACTCAAATCCGAAAACAGGGTACGGAGAAGAATTCCGAGCAGCGGCAGAAAAGACAAGAAACAACAAGATAAAAAGAACAGGGAACTGGAGCCAAAGCTGACGAAACAAGCGAGACGAGTGAAAAATATAGCGCAAGATATCCTGGAGGAATACGAAAAAAGCAATATAGCTGACCTCAAATACAGTGCAAAACGATTCAATCCACTGACTCTAGGAAATAAAAAGACACTGCAGAATTATGGAGAGAAAAGCGTTTTATAATGCGAACCAAAATTCATACTGAGGTTGCAAAAAGAAATGTTACTATATCAGTAGAAGAAAAATGGAAAAAGAAGCGACTGACAACATATTTTAAACCACTACACTGACAACAACGCCAGAAACCATGACAAGTGAAGATAAAAACAGCGACAGATGCATTGAAGTGCATCAAATAAGGCACAGACACAAAAAGAGAAGAACCCCGGCCCAAAACAAAAATCCAAACCACACCAGAGAAGCAAGACCCAATAAGAACAACTGGGGTGGAATAAATGAGCCAGGAAGATGGAACGGAAGACAAACCCATTAGGAAAACGGGCAAGATGTACCCTTCCCCACCCAAAGTTATTTCAGGACGGTCACTGACCCACCAGTAACCAAATAAATTACGAAATACTTAGCAAGAGTCCGACAAAAATAGCAGTCATCCAGGTGACCTAGTACTCCACATGCCAACCTATGAAGAAGAAATAGTATGGATTCATTTTGATGGGACTGCAGGACTGCCAGAAAAGGCTACGGACTCCATAAAACGGTAAAACCAATGTACTTTCATCGTCACAGGGCCAGAACTTAAGCTGAACTTCTTGAAGTCCAACCTAGTGCAGAAGATGCCAGAGATGGGGACATATAGCCATAAAGTGTAATTTGTCAGCAAATTTTCGGAGGTTACGGGCTCACCTGCAGAGGGTGCAGGACCTCGAGAGAAAAAGGGGACCGCAAAGACAATCGAGACAGGGAACCCAAATGAAGAAGAGCAGCCACTCCCCATACCCAAATGGAGCCACCGAACAAAGAAATTGTCCAAAACCCAAACCTTTCAAAGCGAGAAAAAGAGGTACAGGTGAAAGGCAACCGTCAACTCCAGGACACACATCCTTATGATTGAGGGGCGTACGCTCTACCATCACGACCAACACAGCGGAAAATGTTGATTCCCAAAAATATCCATATCATGCCTCAATTACACAAATTTTTCACCAATCTAAGTGTCTGGTAGGCAATTCATTGTACAAAAATGTCATTTTTGATTTAAATCAATCAAAATCTGCCCAAATTAATTTTTTTAACATTCAAATTGAGCTGAAAATATATATTGAAATGACGTTATTTCACCGTATGGCATGGCCCGAAGCAAGAACATAGGTTATCGACCGAACTGCAAACATTACGACTAACATTCAGGATGATAAACTCTGAAGCATTCACGATATCTCCTCGCCTTGTACCTCTCTACCTCTGTCAATATTGAATACCAAACAATTTAACATTTTCTCAACATTTTCAACTCTTTTTTTTAAATACACATTAACGTTTTGAAACTGATGATTCGTGCAATATCAACTTGGTTACTGCATTTATATGTAATAAGTTTGTATCTTTTTCATATTCACACCCAAAAAATTATTGGACTAGGATTTTTTTCCAATATGAAATTCATGCACCCACATATTTGTTGAAAAAATTCTGCAAAATACATAGCAGAGATTGTGTCAATATTTTTTAAAATAATTTTTGTATCATGAAAAATTCGACGCATTCCCTGTCACTATCCTATCACGAAACGTTTCTATAAATATATTTTTTCCATAAGAGATCGCTTAGTCTTCATTTATACCCTCTCGCTTATCACATCTGATCCAGACAATAATAAAACTATTTTATATGTATAAGTGGAATTCGTGTAAAAGATTGATCGGATCTAGGTTGAATCAACGTTTAATTGCATGGGATTTTTATGTTATACGCGTGTAGAATGGAGTATTGCTAGTGAATATGTTGATGGCGTAGGAGGGTCAAGATCGATTTTATTTTTGATAATTCTGAAATATTAAGTCTGAATTCCGACTTAGTATCCCAGAGTAAGCTAATTTGCGGGAATCCAAGTCAGAAACCCGATCAATCTCTCAGAATTAGCTAATTGTTAAAGCAAAATATGTTATGTGGTCAAGTATGATGATACAACTAGTGAAATTTAAAACGGAAGAAAATATAGTAAACTCTGCTGATGATACAGCCATTCTAAACTAGCGAATACTGAATATATAATAGCATCTTTCGTCGATCTTCCTGTCCTGAATCCAAATGAATTTCCATAAATCGCTTTTCCTAAAGTGTGCAAGTTTGAAAAGTTTATGCTCAAATTCAATCGTCAGTCAATCGATATTGAATAACATTTTTCGAAAAATTGAGAAAGACCCCTAAAAATCATGGAAAACACTAAATCGGCAAATTCACTTGCAATTCGCACTATATACGCCAAATTTCATGCAGATTTCGAAAATATATGTTTGTTTACGACCAAATTCAAGGTTTGGCGTATAAAAGGATTACAGCATCAAAAATGTCACGCATAAAACTAGAAAAAATATGGAGGGAAATGACTCCTTTCCACTTCAGATGAACTCTTCAACTCGGGAACGCTTAAAGATAGAGCAATTCTGCGAACGTCAATCGATTCAGAATGATCAAATTAGTATAATCTGGGAAATTCCAGTCAATCGATATGAGATATAAAAATTCGAAAAATCGAGAAAAGTCTAAAAGCCCTAAAAATCATGAGAAACAAAAAATCGGCAAATTCACTTGCATTTCGCACTATATACGCAAAATTCCATGCAGATTCCGAAAATATATGTTTGTTTACGACCAAATTCAAGGTTTGGCGTATAAAAGGATTACAGCGTCAAAAATGTCACGCATAAAACTAGAAAAAATGTGGAGGGAAATTACTCCTTTCCACTCCAGATGAACTCTTCAACTCGGGAACGCTTAAAGATAGAGCAATTCTGCAAACGTCAATCGATTCAGAATGATCAAATTAGTATAATCTGGGAAATTCCTGTCAATCGATATGAGATAAAAAAATTCGAAAAATCGAGAAAAGTCTAAAAGCCCTAAAAATCATGAGAAACAAAAAATCGGCAAATTCACTTGCAATTCGCACTATATACGCCAAATTCCATGCAGATTCCGAAAATATGTGTTTGTTTACGCTCAAATTTAAAGTTTGGCGTATAAAAGGATTACAACGTCAAAAATGTCACGCGTAGAACTGGAAAAAAACATAGAGGGAAATGACTCTTCCACTCCAGATGAACTCTTCAACTCGGGAACGCTTAAAGATAGAGCAATTCTGCAAACGCCAATCGATTCAGAATGATCAAATTAGTATAATCTGGGAAATTCGAGACAATCGATATGAAATAAAATTATTCGAAAAATCGAGAAAAACACAAAATCGGCAAATTCACTTGCAATCCGCACTATATACGCAAAATTCCATGCAGATTCCGAAAATATATGTTTGTTTACGCTCAAATTCAAAGTTTGACGTATGAAAGGATTACAACGTTAAAAATGTCAGGCGTGGAACTAGAAAAACATATAGAGGGAAATGACTCCTTTCCACTCCAGATAAACTCTTCAACTCGACAACGCTTAAAGATAGAGCAATTCTGCGAACGTCAATCGATTCAGAATGATCAAATTAGTATAATCTGGGAAATTCCAGTCAATCGATATGAGATAAAAAAATTCGAAAAATCGAGAAAAGTCTAAAAGCCCTAAAAATCATGAGAAACAAAAAATCGGCAAATTCACTTGCAATCCGCACTATATACGCAAAATTCCATGCAGATTCCGAAAATATATGTTTGTTTACGCTCAAATTCAAAGTTTGACGTATGAAAGGATTACAACGTTAAAAATGTCAGGCGTGGAACTAGAAATACATATAGAGGGAAATGACTCCTTTCCGCTCCAGATAAACTCTTCAACTCGGGAACGCTTAAAGATCGAGCAATTCTGCGAACGCCAATCTATTCAGAATGATCAAACTAGTATAATCTGGGAAATTCCAGTCAATCGATATGAAATAAAATTATTCGAAAAATTGAGAAAAGTCCAAGACCCCTAAAAATCACGAAAAACACAAAATCGACAAATTCACTCGCAATCCGCACTATATACGCAAAATTTCATGCAGATTCCGAAAATATGTGTTTGTTTACGCTCAAATTTAAAAATTGGCGTATAAAAGGATTACGTCAAAAATGTCACGCGTAGAACTGGAAATAAACATGGAGGAAAATGACTCTTTCCCACTCCAGATGAACTCTTCAACTCGGGAACGCTTAAAGAAAGAGCAATTCTGCGAACGCCAATCTATTCAGAATGATCAAACTAGTATAATCTGGGAAATTCCAGTCAATCGATATGAAATAAAATTATTCGAAAAATTGAGAAAAGTCCAAAGGGATAGACCCCTAAAAATCGCGAAAAACACAAAATCGACAAATTCACTCGCAATCCGCACTATATACGCAAAATTTCATGCAGATTCCGAAAATATGTGTTTGTTTACGCTCAAATTTAAAAATTGTCGTATAAAAGGATTACAACGTCAAAAATGTCACGCGTAGAACTGGAAATAAACATGGAGGAAAATGAGTCTTTCCCACTCCAGATGAACTCTTCAACTCGGGAACGCTTAAAGAAAGAGCAATTCTGCGAACGCCAATCGATTCAGAAGGATCAAACAAGTATAATCTGGGAAATTCCAGTCAATCGATATGAAATAAAATTATTCGAAAAATTGACAAAAGTCCAAGAAATCATGAAAAACACAAAATCGACAAATTCACTCGCAATCCGCACTATATACGCAAAATTTCATGCAGATTCCGAAAATATGTGTTTGTTTACGCTCAAATTTAAAAATTGGCGTATAAAAGGATTACAACGTCAAAAATGTCAGGCGTAGAACTAGAAAAATGAATTCTTTAACTTGGGAACTCTTAAAGATAGAGCAATTCTGCGAACGCCAATCGATTCAGAATGATCAAACTAGTATAATCTGGGATATTTGAGTCAATCGATATGAAATAAAATTATTCGAAAAATCGAGAAAAGTCCAAGGGGGTAGACCCCTAAAAATCATGAGAAACACAAAATCGGCAAATTCACTTGCAATCAGCACTATATACGCAAAATTTCATGCAGATTCCGGAAATATATGTTTGTTTACGCTCAAATTCAAGGTTTGGCGTATAAAAGGATTACAACGTCAAAGATGTCACGCGTAGAACTGGAAAAAAACATGGAGGGAAATTACTCTTTCCCACTCCAGATGAACTCTTCAACTCGGGAACGCTTAAAGATAAAGCAATTCTGCGAAAGCCAATCGATTCAAAATGATCAAATTAGTATAATCTGGGATATTTGAGTCAATCGATATGAAATAAAATTATTCGAAAAATCGAGAAAAACACAAAATCGGCAAATTCACTTGCAATCCGCACTATATACGCAAAATTCCATGCAGATTCCGAAAATATGTGTTTGTTTACGCTCAAATTTAAAAATTGGCGTATAAAAGGATTACAACGTCAAAAATGTCACGCGTAGAACTGGAAATAAACATGGAGGAAAATGACTTTTTCCCACTCCAGATGAACTCTTCAACTCGGGAACGCTTAAAGAAAGAGCAATTCTGCGAACGCCAATCTATTCAGAATGATCAAACTAGTATAATCTGGGAAATTCCAGTCAATCGATATGAAATAAAATTATTCGAAAAATTGAGAAAAGTCCAAAGGGATAGACCCCTAAAAATCGCGAAAAACACAAAATCGACAAATTCACTCGCAATCCGCACTATATACGCAAAATTTCATGCAGATTCCGAAAATATGTGTTTGTTTACGCTCAAATTTAAAAATTGGCGTATAAAAGGATTACAACGTCAAAAATGTCAGGCGTAGAACTAGAAAAATGAATTCTTTAACTTGGGAACTCTTAAAGATAGAGCAATTCTGCGAACGCCAATCTATTCAGAATGATCAAATTAGTATAATCTGGGATATTTGAGTCAATCGATATGAAATAAAATTATTCGAAAAATCGAGAAAAGTCCAAGGGGGTAGACCCCTAAAAATCATGAGAAACACAAAATCGGCAAATTCACTTGCAATCAGCACTATATACGCCAAATTTCATGCAGATTCCGGAAATATATGTTTGTTTACGCTCAAATTCAAGGTTTGGCGTATAGAAGGATTACAACGTCAAAGATGTCACGCGTAGAACTGGAAAAAAACATGGAGGGAAATAACTCTTTCCCACTCCAGATGAACTCTTCAACTCGGGAACGCTTAAAGATAAAGCAATTCTGCGAACGCCAATCGATTCAGAATGATCAAATTAGTATAATCTGGGATATTTGAGTCAATCGATATGAAATAAAATTATTCGAAAAATCGAGAAAAGTCCAAGGGGGTAGACCCCTAAAAATCATGAGAAACACAAAATCGGCAAATTCACTTGCAATCAGCCCTATATACGCGAAATTTCATGCAGATTCCGGTAATATATGTTTGTTTACGCTCAAATTCAAGGTTTGGTGAATAAAATTAATTACAACGTCAAAAATGTCACACGTAGAACTGGAAAAAAGTATGGAGGGAAATGACTCTTTTCCACTCCAGATGAACTCTTCAACTCGGAAATGCTTGAAGATAGAAGATAGAAGATATAGATGATTGAATTAGTATAATCTGGAAAATTCGAGTCAATCGATATGAAATAAAATTTTTCGAAAAATCGAGAAAAGTCCAAAGAGGTAGACCCCTAAAAATCATGAAAAACACAAATTCGACAAATTCACTTGCAATCCGCACTATATACGCAAAATTTCATGCATATTCCGAAAATATATGTTTATTTACGCTCAAATTCAAAGTTTAAGTTTAAAAGAAAGATTATGTAAGTATTCATTTGAAAATCAGAATAGATTATCAGCAAATATATTCGCTGGTCATCTACAATAAATAATAATGATAATAACCATCCTCTACCCGCACAGGCTATGCCATGATATTATCATCAAATCGGACAGAAAATAAGGGCCCTGTGGCTTGGGGCATTTGTAGTCACTCTTCAGCTCTACGACAAAAAGTTATTGAGCGACTCATAGTGAAAGCCCAATTGAGAGGCTCCATTCGTGAATTTCCCCGTAGGCCCCCTTGCCAACAATCCGACGCTGGCCGCCATGTGATCCACCACACACTGGATACAAGACGCGTATTTTCTTGCCGACTTGTTATTAGCTGTTTGGGACAGAGTGCGGGCGGCGTCATACGCGGCAGTGTTGATTTGCCAGATTCAACCTCTTCTGAAATAATTTCGTCAGTCTGCATCCACCTATACCAGTTGTTGTGTCTTCAGGGGCTTGGTGTTAAGAAGCGCCATGCGGGTTCTGATGCCCTCCATTGATGATACAATCTTCCTGTCCGATACCGATACGTGGATTATCTGCCACTTCTGCTACTTCGTGACTTGTCTAAGGAGGACATGACATAGCCTCTACCACGAAGAAAGATACATGATCCCCAAGGTTTTGGGTGAAAAGGTGGCATGCTCTGGGTACCTTTCGCATCGCGGAGTATGCATACTTGACCATCCCTTAATTCATCTGTCCTCTCAAAGCATCCATTGTTACTGCGATTGCGTTTATTGGCATTACGTCGTTTTGGGCCCCATCTCCTTGGCTTTGACCCCTATTCTGCTGCGGAAAATTGTATGGGGCCTTGTTGGAACTGTCCCTTTGGGTTTACTTTGGGTGCTAACCATCAGCTTAGACATCTCCTGAAGATGCTGTTGGTGAAACGCGCGTCAAAGAAACATTCACAGTTTTAGTGTTTGAGTAGTTTTCAACACTACTTCTCTGAAATATATTCACACTAACGATTCCAAATATTTACAAACATATGAAATTAATAAGCGTTTAGACTAGAGAAAGCCACTTCTTTTCCCAATCATGCCACCACACTCCTACTTATTGAATTTCGAGTCGCAAATAATTTCAGCAGAAATTTGTTCTTCGTATAAACTCGATTGAAGATCGAAAAGAGTTGGTGTTCTCCACCATCAAGTAAAAGTGTATTGGCCCTCGAGTTGCCAAATACGGTAGTGCGTGGTTGTCGTTCAGACAACCCAAGAAGCCCACACGTAATTTCTATGGACTGGACGTTACGTTATTTTATATGGATCGGGTATGAAATCGAGCATGTATAGAGTGTGGATACGAAAAGTCCTTTGTCGATAGATTGGCTGAAATCTGATGATAATAAGAATAATAATAGAAAAGTTACAAAGCTAGACTTTCCCAGAACACAGCTCAGGATCGTATTTAAGTAAAATTGGCTCCAATAGACAAGTGAAATTAGTAGTACAATAGTAATTTAGGAGACACCTCCCACATAGTTCTTTTATTGTTTCCTCATAAACTCTCTAAGAGATTCGTTTTTTTTTCCCCATTGTTTAAAGATACATTTTGTTTTCCTTTAAAATGATTTCACTGATTTAATTAATTATTATATATTGTGTTTCCAACTTCTGTGTTTGACTTGACATTCCACCGAACCACATTAATTGAAATCAAGATTACTTTGAGACTTCTCCTTCACGCGAGAAGCACGAACTTTCTATCCTTTCGGAGAAGTGGCTCCAGATGAAAGAACCAGTTTTAAGCACTCAGATAGCTGGTTTTGAACTTATTATAACAAGCCTAATAACCACAAAAACGGGTTGGTGACAGCATTTTACCTTTTGTGGGTTAGTTTATAGGCTCTTCAAAAGCAACCTACCAAGAACCGGTTTCGGGGACTTAATCCTTGGAGACAGTAGAGTCAGTGAATGAATTTGCAGGCCAAGAACCCACAGAGAGGAAATAGGCAAAAACGAGTTTAATTGTCAAGCCTAAAGGGTACTCACTAGAATATAAGACGTTCTAAAGTGAAAGTAGAAAATTGTCTGATAAAAAAACAATTACCAGTTTAATGAAACGCGAAACTAAGTATATACAAATTGTTTTGGGGGTAGTTCTATAGGTTTTCCTACAGCTGAAAAGTGAATGAACCACCAAAAATCAGTAAGTCACCCTAGAGGCCCACGGAAAATATTAATAATAGTAGCCGTCCTCCACCAGCACAGGCTATGCCTTTGAGTAAACTTTACGAGCGTTTATGAGGGAATATCACTTATCATGACTATTATTATTATTATACATGGAAGAAACGAGGTATAGTTACAGTTTCAAAATGGTGACCAATATAATGATGGCTCGCTGTAACAACCTCATGTCTCTTATTTTACATATTGGTATTGGTGTTGCAATCTCATATTCGATACCGTTGTTGAAGGTAATGAATTATGTCACCTAATTATCGAAAAAAGGTCATTTTAATTGCATCCGGTGAACAACTGCATTATTTAGTTTTATACCTAATAGATATTAAATGTATCACGGGTAAACCGCAAGTACGATTCTATTTCGTCTTCATATGGAATCTATTTGTAAAACGGTTGGATAACTAACAAGGACATATGTTAGATTTGCCTCCATTTGCTACGTTTTGAATGAAGGATTTTTGTGACAAGTAATGAGGCATTACTACACTAACGACATTTTTATGTTTTGTTTGAGATTCCCTCTTGAAATAAATTCGGTGATTTCATCCGCTAATTTCATACTACGAATGTTGTTCTATTTGCCAATTTCCATGTTCACTTAAATATTGACATTGTTTAGGATCGGTAAACTATGCTTACTGTTCTTGATACTTGAAAAACTATTACTGATAGTGCGTGAGCTTGAATTTTTTTTACGAAAAAGAAAAATATTTTTGTACCATTGGCCTATTTTAGATTATTTGCCACATGTTTCTCTACTACAGTAGATACGTTATGTTTACTTGCTGCTACACCAAACTCTAAAATGGACGATTTCGTTGGTGAAGACTATGTTACATCTCCTCTTTCTTTAATCTCAGTCTTGGACGAACCAAATATTGACTTCAACTACTGAGCCTCCTCTCTAGGACAGAAGAATACCTTAAATAAAGACATTCATCGATAATTTCAGTCCATTCAATTATCCAAATGTTATTTCAGATTATCAAAGGACATTCTGTATCCTTATCTCAATCCTGAGATGAACAACTTGGTTTATTTGGTTCTGTCATAATGATCAAGAAGTGTGCCAAAAATAATTTCATGGACGTCTTCGAAAGAAACGAATTATCCTTTATATTCATTGAATTCGGTTGACCACAAAATGTGTAAGACACTGCCATGCATTATCAAAATAATATCAATTTCTTCACGAAATTCAAATCCGGATGCCTTCATCTCAAACGATGAATGTGGACCATTTGCTTTTTGTTTCGAGCGGCTTAAGAATAATGTACAGAGGAATTACTAGCATTGTTCAAGTTTTTGGCTACTGAGAAAGGCAGTTTTCAGCAGTCTAGACGAAGTATCGATTCGAATTCCTGGAATAATTTCTTGGAAACGTTCAGTCTCATGAATAAAATACGGAGCATCTTCACTTAGACGTCTTCGAAAAATTAGTCAAGATATATCACTCAATTTGCAATTTTTTTTCCCTAAAAATATGCAACCTTGATTGAAAGATTTATTCGAATATCTATATGTACCGGGTAAACCAAAATATAGCTAAGAAAATGTTGCAACATATTTAATTACTGAACAAAAATTTTACCACCATAATTCGATATCAAACAAATGGAATGCGTAAATTCAAGACTGTCGAAATACCTTTCCACACATTCTCAAAAAGTAGAAGATATGATGCAAATATCTGACAGGAAACAACTTCTTCCTTGGCTAATACCATAACAGTGAACTACATCTGACAGATATTTATGCAACATTCCTCTAAAGAGACGTTATTGCAAGTGCATATACATGCAATATTGTCCAACTAATGAGAGGTATGAACCTCGAAACGATGTGGTGTATGCAAGTGCTACTGTTTGATACACGATACACTTATTTGCAATAGTGTCTTCCTTGGGGAACGTTACGCAAATATCTCAAAACTAGTTGATTCTCTGCCGTGGTATTAGCCAGGGAAGAAGTTGTTTTCTGTTATATGTTTGCCTCATATTCTCCACTTTATGGGTATGTATGGATTTGACTCTATTTATCGGGTATATCTGAGTAAGCGAGACTAATATTCACTTATTATGTTATCTTGAAAAAAATTATTCGTTGGCCCAGATTTGAGATCAGCAGTATTGGTGAACCGGACGGAATTCTTTACATCAGCAACTCGCTGGGAACCGCGGCTAATGGTATTTTCATGAACAGACAGTCTTGAGCGTTCGATATAATTGAAATGAAAGGAATTACGACTTCTAGGAAAATTAATTTGACTAATGTCAGGGAGAGTTTTTGGGTGTAAGTTAGTGCTGCGCATCGAAAACGAATAGAAAGAATTAATGGGGCGTTAGTGCTGCGCATCGGAGATGAATAGATCGTATTTTCAACGATTTGAAAAATGTAACGTAACTTATACGTTTTTTAAATGGTTTTTCGAAAGCTATTGAATGACTGATTCCAATTATTCACATCTTGTCACCTGTTGAAGACTACATGTTATCTTATTTTTAATGACTTGTCGTATTTTTCATTGTAAATTATGATAGGTAACAGACTATTAGATGGTCGAAGTGCTGTCCTCTCAATTGTTTTCAAAACATAATTTTTCCCTGTCAAAACAAATTAAGTACTCATTCTTTTTAGAGACACTCATGCCATATTGTGTAGTTGACGTGTTCGATAAAAGAAAATTACACTGGTAATTTTGTATTTTTTTGAAGGTTTACAAGTTAAACTGGGTAAAAAACAGTTTTTCATTATTTTATTTCGATTAGTAAACAAAAGGATTAGATATGAATTCAAATACTAGCTGGAATTTGTGCCAAATATTACCGGTATATCATTGGACAAATACAAGTGACGTCAAAGTCTCCCTAATTTCCAGCACTCACAGAACAAACGTTTGTAGTACAGAACAAGTGACTTCAGCCTGAGTTAATATGGCGTTTGAATCTTCCTCAATCCGGAACAGTTCTGAACTGGGTTGTAGTCGATATGTGATAAATAAATAGGTTCGTGAAGTGATTCTACAAGTATCATGCATACAGACAGATAAAATCATTTTTTACAATTAAATCGTTTTCTTTTCTTACAGTGTAATTCCATATTGCAAGGGCTTTAACGAAAACATATTCTTTGAGATATAGTGCCATAGAAAAAAGTCCAGTGTTGTAAGATCTGGCGACCTAGCTGGCCATTGAACCCCCGTACTACTCGTCGTAATTATGATGAATATTAATGTGTTATATATTCATGAACGACAGTATCTTTCATAATCAAAACTGAGAGATATGACAACTAATTTGAAAAACAAAGTTGACCTGTGAGTTTTTGACAGGTGTGATCATGTGGGGAATTTTTCGACAAACCATTGAAAAATTTACGAAATATGTTACAGTTTTTTCTTCAAATAAAAAAGTTACAGGACCGCAAATACTCTGGTATGTGAATGAGCATCAGTTCCATACCATTTTCTATAAACAAGTAGCACGAAAGTAGTGAAGTGTTAAAAAACGAACGTCTAGAATAGGGTCCTCCTAAAGAATATCTTCCTTTTTTTAATTTTTTCAACTTCATGAGCTTTCCAAATTCCTTAATCACCATCATACATTTTCATGCCATCCCCTTCCTTTTACGATATCACCTCAAGACCATTATTGGGTACCCTTTCATGAGGCCTAAATAACAAAAAAATCTCATCCACGAAATCGCTTCACCATGTATGCCGCAAATCATCCACCATTCTCAGCAAAGCGGAAAAAACGTCCGCGAGATCCGATTCCAATCGAGCCGAGGATCGAAACGTAGCAAAGGTCGCCACGGCATTCGACAATCGACATTCGCCCACGCACGCGGTCATCCATGATTTTCTGGCGCTGACCCCACCTGAGAAACGGCGTGTGACGTCACGCAACGACACTCGCGATTCGCCTTCGCGTGCAAGAAACGAAAACCTCGAACGTTCGGTGTGCTTTAGTGTGAGTTTGTCGTGGTCGAGTTGATCCGCGCACGTCGTTTCGCGAAAGGTGCAGTGCTTTGAATTCCCTATTTCGGATTACAGGATTCTGTAGGTGAGTGAGCCGAGTGAGCGGGTTCGTACTACTTTATACACGCAACAGGTTGTCGGGGTGCGCTTCCGTTGTTTTCGAAGCCATAGGGTGACAGAAAGTTCCGATTCGAGGACGAGGAAGTTATGATGTAATTAACTTCTCTAGTGTTTCGTAATAATAGAAAGAACGGATGACGGAGAAGTCTGTTTATTGAGTTTTGTATACCAACTGAGTAGTTTTGGTTTGCGAGATTTACAGCAGTTATTGACACTCCTTGAATGAAGTCATAGGCGTATGATTTTTGGAAAATATTATTATTATCGAAAAAACGCGAATGCGTTTTTAACTCAACACAACATCCGTTAGTAATTTTTTAAAGGAGACTTTGATGGTCGCCTAGGCGAGTAACCCTGAAATTCAGAAAAAGTTACGGCGAATTTACAGTGCACTGAATCAGATGTGAGGAAGATGTCCGTAATATACTGGGTGAATTAATAAGATTCCCTTGACACCTTGTTCGGATGAGAAATAATTTTTGGATCTAACGTGATGAATTAATGATCTATTTATTTTGTGGAAATTCATGATGAATTTAAAACATCACAAAATAAATGAAGAAAACATGAAAATCCTGCATACATGCAGTAAGGGAAGGGAAATGAACTTGTTGCAAGCATTGGAAATAAATAAATTGAATAAAAACTCTAACTTCAAAACCCTCAATAACCAACTGGAACTGAACAGCTCTCCTCTTTTGAATTTGTGAATTTTGATAACTAGTCATCTCACAAACACTTACTTAACTAATTATTTTGGATTGTACTCGGTGAATAATAAGTGTTAATTTTAAGAGACATGAAATTCAATTTTTTGGCGAATGCGAATGAATCTTTCACATTCGGAGACTGGCAAATTGAATTTCTTAAAAAGAACAGGTTGTCTGGTACTTATTGATATCTCTTGAGTGTAATGATTTCATTAATATTTTGAGGATAACAGGATTGTCGCTTTTGTCCTTTTCCATATATACCGTCATAAACTCGTTTTTTTTTTCCAAAAGTATTTTCAACCAGAGGTTAAGTGATTATTCATAATTTTTTGTTTTGATTGCTCCTTTGTCATTGAGAATATATCTCCCCCATCAGTAGGACTACTGGCAATATCTTCTTTCCAGTAAATGATACGAGAAATCAAAAGAACACATCAATTTTATTTTCAAGGGGGACACTATCACTGAATATTTATAGCCCTCGTGGTCTTACCCACTAGGAGGGGTAGATGTTACCCTTAGAATCTTAAATGGAAAGAAGTGATGGGCGTTTAATTCTCTTTCCAATAGTACCGTCACTTATATATACACTAAACTGTATAGTTTTCAGTTTATTATTTGAATGAAAATTATTTTATTGAGTCTCCTTTCAGTAGAACTGATGGTTAGAAGATTAGGTGGTACCATTCCAACCCTTTATAAGAGGCAACATTAGCCATTAAATTACATCAAGAAGTAATCTAATAGTGAAATGTAGATGGCAGTTGCGTTTATTAAATGATGAATTTTTTATTCTCATCGCAGTAATTCCATAGACAGCCTTCCTTTTTTGCTACTTCTGCCGTAAAAAACTTCTGTTTTTAAGCAAATATTGTTCAGTAATCAGTGAATTTTAACGATGTGTTAGTATCCCACAAGCTCCTCATGATTAATAGCAGAACAGACAGAAATGTCACGCGAGACTGTAAAGAAAGCACTGAAAATACATGAATTTCATCCATATAAAATGCAGATTTTTCAAGAACTCCATGAGGATGGTTATAAGAGAGGCATAGAGTTTTGTGGAACCATGTCTCATCAATTCAATGCCGGCAATGTTAATGATCAAAATTATCGCTATTGTAGTGACGAAAACCCGCATATTTTTCGAGAAGGACATACATATACATAACACCCACAAAAAGTTAATGTTTGGGCTGTTATTCTTGGAAATGCCATTATTGTTCCTTTATTTCTTGAAGAAAATTTGACTGCTTGAAGAGACTGTCGATCCTCTTATAAATCACGAGCTAGAAACCCAAATTGATGCAGAAGGTAATGTACTTTTGCAGGAGGATCTGTTATATTTCCAGCAGGACGGTGGTCTACCTCATTGTTTTCTTCCCGTCCAACAGTGGTTGAACGAGACATTCCCGGGTAGATGGAATGACCCCCAAGATCACCGGATTCAAGTCCCTAAGATTTCTTTCTTTAGAGACATCTTGAATCCGTGGTTTATAAAACACAATCTGCTAATATTAATGAACAAAGGACGAGTCACAGCAGTATTCCGGTCAATTCTCTCTGAAGTTCTTCGAAATGTTAGAGAAGAGTTCAAAAACATACTTTATTACTGTAGATTTATTCCTGATGTTATTCAAGAGTTAGAGCGGTGCCACCTATTTTTCTAACCATTTCTGTCAAAAGGAGAGTATCTCAGTGCAGTAAATTCAGAACGCAATTTTTCGAAAACTGCTCATCAAATAATAATACGTAAGTCAGGATACCATTAGAAAGAGAACTAAACGACCTTTAAAATATGTGCCACTTGACCTCTTCTTCCAATTTAAGTTTCTAGGGGTTACAAGTGTCCCCTTCGAAAATAAAATTGACGTGTCTATTTGATTTTTCATATTATTTACTGACAGGAAAGTATTAAGGGTGGGAAATTTTCGAATTGACACCCTGTACTTCCAGTCAAAAAATACCAAATAGTACGCTTCGGAATCGGAATATTTACGCAGTAGTTTGCGCACCTTCGATTCAACAAAAGTTACCAAATCTATCACGGATTATTCGGAGTTGCCAATTCCTCAAGAACAATAAACATTTATTGTTTTGTCATATATATATTAGTCGACGCCGCAAACCCTACAGGGTGTTGCGTTTGAAGAAATCTAATTATTGCTATTTGTAATCTGTAACGATGAAAAAATCGTAGCAAGCGATGGATCGTCGACTTCGAATTCACCTAAATTTCAAAAGATGTACTGATTTAACTGAAAACATTTTGGTTGAGTTGTCTTGAATGGTTCTAAAGTTATGAATTTTTCTCGAGGTTCATGTACGGCAATATTTCGACACATACATTGACACGATTCAAAATTTATTAGGTATTCAGATAAGTTTATGAAACCCGGGTGCATTATTTCGACAATTTAATGAAGAATTCAAAACTGTGACAAAACTGGAAGGTTGACATCGAAATAACAGAACTTGGATAGAAAAAAAGTTATAGATCATGCACACACTTCTGCGTCACCCTGTAATTTTTTTTACACATTCGATAGTTGATATATTACTTTTAGATATAGACTGTATAAATAAGGGGGTTTAATATGTTTTGCTCACGTTGAACTATTTTTCAAAATATGGGCACCAGTTGCAAAACATTTTTTCCGCACTAACAAAATAGTCGATGATTTCCAAATCTCATAGGCATCCGACATGAAAATGTGCATATTGCCTACCAAACTTTTGATTTATTTATACATACATACATATATTCAACAATCAATTTGATGGAATTCATTTCCATTCCTAATGTACTTTCACTTCAACTAAAAGACAGATAGAACAATACAATGTTGGCCATGAAAGTACCTCTTCTGTCCTCGGCTTTGCCTAAATTGCCTAGGAAAGGAAAACTATTGGATTGTACTTTGAATTTCATGCAGGAATGTATAATGACCCAGCGGTCTAGATGTCGGCTACTTGAACTTGAGTTAAGTGGAAGTTTTTTCTCAGACCCGATATAAGAAAAACAGATTTTCTCAAATGCATCAGTATCGATATACAACCACATGTCTTATTCGAAAGCAAGTGTGCTGGTGAGTACTGTGGTTTCTGGGTTTTCCTGAAGCTAGAAAGTGAAGATGCGCCTGTAAAAACCCCTCAGTATGCACGGAGCGCCACGGCAACAAATAATAATAGTCGTCCTCCACCGCACAGGCTATGCCTTTGGATACAGGGATATTATGAATGAATATTATCATTATTCTCTGATCTTTCTTCGGCTTTGTACAGAAAATAAATTTGGTGGCTAGATGTCACTCGTGAAAACATAGCCTCTTAGTAGAGAAGGTTTTATATAAGAATTTAAAAGAGATAAAAAGGCGAGTGTTTTTTATAATACTGAAAAGCTCAAAAAACGAAATAAAAATTTTAAGGAGTTTTTACACTGATGCTACCCTATCAGAATGAGGGAGAAATATCCCAACATAATACTACCATCCAGGGGCCGTGGTGGTCGTGATGGTAGAGCGCTCGCCTTACAATTATAAGGTCGTGTGTTCAAAGCCCAGCATGGCCATCGGCCCCAGATATTTTCCATGTTCGCACAAGCTACTACAGGAGCTGAGCTACTGAGGGGTTTCTCTTTCTGAAAACCTGGAAGGTTTGTTACAGAAAAAAAACTTGGGCTGTTCCATATTGAGAAAAAAACATCGAAAATGTCTTTACGGAGAAGATTTCAGCTAGTATTGTTCTCGTCATGATCATTCTTGCCAAAGTATACTGAAACCTTTAGAAAGCCGACCTTAAATCTATCCTTATACAAAAGCTCTGAAATGGCATATTGTGACATTTTCAACGTGTAGCTTAATTATTTCTTCCTTCATCAAAACAATACCTTTTTGAAGAACATAACAACTACCTACCACAATTAGTCATTACATTCGACATTCCAGCTGTTAGTGGAAAAAATAATACTAAATATTGATTTACCGTATTTAACCAATGGCTATATGTGTTACGTAAGAGTGTTGAACGTTTTGAAGAATTATTTTCACAGCATTCTAATTGTCTACAACATTCCATTAACATAGGTGTGTTCGGTTTCAACGAAATATAGTTAGTCATTTCTTCTGCACGTATTCGAGTTCTTTGAACAGCTTGTTGGCGGCCAATATAATATTTTGTCATCTAAATTCCAGAAAGCGGCACTTGTTAAACAATTTCATAGTGTTTTGTATGCTTCGCTAGCCGCGGTGACTAAAACTCATCCTTGGTGAATTAATCCTTCAAATTAGTTTTCGTATGCTCAGATTTTAAGTCACTTGCTATACAAATAGATTCGATGTGGATATGGACGTGACTTCAGTGAGCAATTAATTTATAAACCCAGACCGGAATAAAAAAAAGGTGATGCAAATCATTCATTCACATATACCTAGAGAAGAGGGATCAGTTTTTGAACACACAAATGCCTGATTGATACGAGTGAAACAAGAAACAATTTTTTCCCGGAAAAATATTCATACTTATCACATTACTTTATAGTGCCTGCATTATACCTGGCTACATTAAATTATTGTTTAGTTATTCATTTAATTTTCTAGTTAAGATATTAGCAGGTAATCTATCTTCTACCTAATTTGTTTTGAATTCAATGACAATATTCTTGAAAATTAATGACTAATGCTGCCTTTACTGAACTAAGAACTTGATGGTATTGGGCCATCGAGAAGTCTATTATTTTGAACCTGTCTAATAGATTTGTATAATCAAATTGGTGGTGATGATTTAAAGCATGTTGTGCCACACTCGATTTTTCTGGTCTCGAAAAACGAATATGAGCAATTTGCTCTTTGAACCGTATTTTCATGGCCCATCTAGTTTGACCCACATACTTCTTGTCTCAGTCCTTGCAGCTTATTTCCCAAATCCACGACTTTTCTTTTACTTCTATCTCATATTTGGGAGTACCCAGGGTCTGTTGTAGCTTATACGTGGTTTTGTATTCCACCCTTATATTAAGAATTTCAAAAATGCTATTGAAACCCCGAGTAACTCAAGGTTCGTATGGAATAACGATGTATTTCGGAAGGTTTTCCTCTATTCAAAAAGTCGAAGATTGACGAAGGGTTTTCTAGAATAAAGGTTTACTTATCAAACTTGTTTTAATTTTCCAGGTAACATTATACATGTCTACATTACATTGTGTACTTTCTTTCATCATTTATTTAATTTTTTAATGTAATTTTTATTGGATTCAATGACAAATATTCTTGAAAATTAATGACTAATGATGTGAAGAGTAATCTGTTAAATTCCTCTTAAATCAAACTATTGGAGCGGTTAGTGAATTAAAGCCATATCGTTAATATAGAGAGCAATTAGAGGAGAACCCAAGATTAACTCCCTAAGAAAGATAAATTCTGAACCATTCCTACGCTAGGCCCTGCATGAAATCCACAATGGAAGAGTTTCTGCAATAAGATTCTTCAGTGATAAAAATGAGATCGGACAACTCCTTTGTAAAGAGGTATCACTTTAGCCAAAAACGATCAGCTTTCAATATTTCAAAATAACAAAATCAAAACTTAAAACATATTAAATGAAGTCAAAGTGAAAATTTAAATAAAACAAGTGACTCGTCGTGATGATGCATTCGCTATTTATTTGAAGGAAAGCCTGAAAAAACCTAAATAACCCGAAAAAACCCAAAACAACATCAGAATTCAGAGTTCAAAGAGAAGGATTCATGTTCCTCGGGAGATGAGATATTTCACGTTAAAATGGGAATGTTTGCAAGATCAAAATCACTTTATTTCTTTTGAGACAATATACATTTATAAGAGGTGGGCGCCTCCGCCTGATAATGCGATAGGTAACCAAAGTAAAAAAAACAGATAAATATAAAAAAATAACAAAACACACTAGATACCATATGTATACACTCCTGCATAAATTCGGATAAAAGCTTGACTTAGAATAAGAAAATGTTAGCTTTATGATTCGACTGGTACGTATAATACGAAACACAGATATATATGCAATATATAGTGTTGAGTTGAATATTCAAACAAATCCCTGTTTTGAAAACAAAAACACAAACTAAGAATTTACAACTGTTAATTACAACAGAGGTGTACTATTTGATATCATGTCAAAATCTACGAGTTATTTTCGATGGATATGGAATTTTATAAGGTCAATTTGGTCACTGTTAAAATAAAGAGACATTTAATTAAATCAGCAAACCAACTGACAGAGAGTGGTTTCGTAGGTTTCTTTCAGCTTTACTTGGTTTTTGTTAGATATGAGTAGGGAAGTTTCATCTGCATAAATAGTCAACCTAATATCCGAAAATGAATTTGTGATTTCATTGATATACAAAATAAACAGAACTGGACCCAAGGCAGATCCTTGGGAGACACCTATATTGATATCGATATTATTTGATGCAACATTTCGATTTGCATTATTTTCATCATGTTTGAGACGTATATAGTGAGAACGACTCTTCAGAAACGATCCTAACCATCCAAACAATCATCTCTGATTTATTAGATTATTATAGAAATCGTAGATAGCACTCGTTGATTTACCACGTCAAAAACCGTGTTGGCGGTTTATCAAAATATTATGTTCATTAAGAAAATTCTTCAGCATGTCCTAATTCCGTATTCAAACACTTTCGGAAGACTTCAAGACTTCGTTATTGGTCTATAATTCTCCAAGTGATCCCGACTATTTTTTTCATAGATAGAAATAACTTTTCCATTCTTGAGGTTTGTTGGAAATTCCCCCTTTTAAATGAGAGGTTCGAAAAAAATGTCAAAGGATCAATAAATTATAATATTCATCACTTTTTCCAATACAAAAGTGAGTATTTCATCTGGGCCTGCGGAAGTTTTAGTTTTGAGTTTATCATTCAACAAATTGAACAGTTCGTTCATATTATTAGTATTATTACGAAGCACGCTGATATTTTTGTGTCATCGTTTAGTTTTGTTGTTCATTTCGAATATTACTTTCCAGGCAGTTTTACCAGGATCATCAGAGTTACTAATTGTATTCTGATCATATTGTTTTTTTTTCTGGATTCTAAAAGCAGATAGTATCGTTTCTTCAATACTTATACCTTAATATAGTGTCTGTTGGAAATCATCATAATTCAATATAGCATAGATACTGGTATTCATTTCATGCTGAGCTACATATTGGTCCACTTCAGTACCATAGCTCGAAGAAAGGCATTTCAATTGTTCAAATTTTATAGAAATTTTCGTATACGAATTGTATAAGTACTTTCTCTATTCGTTCCACAAATCGAACAGTATGGACTTGCTTCAACGGTCAAAATCTCATATCCTGTCAGCAATTCAAGGCGTTTTGTTGAATCCAAAGTTTCGTTCGGCCATCATTCTTGAAAAGGGATTGAGAGAATCTATAATGGATCAATGCCAACCTCAGCTAACCTTCAAAAAGGTCCAGTTCACCTGATCCTTATCCATCTAATCATATTCAACAAATTATCTAATTATTCACTCAATCGTTATAATACGGACCGAACACAACTCAGTATCTTCAAATTACTTCCTTGGTTTTCACGGAAGATTATGCATGCAGTAATCGGTAATCATTTGCATTAAGAGGCTTTTCCTGCTCGAAGATTTTCATTACCGGATACTATAAAACCTTACTCCCAATCGACTCGATGTTCAAAATGCTATAAAACTCTACAAATACAGGAAACACACAAGTAGAGTTGCTAAAAACCGACTCGACTAGCATCAAAAATAATTCTACGTGTTCCCTATACGTATTAACCGTAGGCAAAAGCATCTTCTCTTGCGAAACAGCATCTCTTTGTTTGATGTAAATCTCGAACAAAGGCAGCGACTCACATCGTTTGAGTAGTTGGCATACAAACACTTGGGCAATAGTTGTTCTGTATAGTTTTTGTACAATGGCGGCGACTCGGGACAGAAGAACGTCATTCCAATGCATATATACCACCGTTTTTTACTACCTTTTTGGAAATCAAACAGGCAATTTAAATAAGCGGTGGTCAGTCATTTTTCTTCTCGTCTGCGGTAATGGTTTTCTAGTTCCAGTACTCTGGTTTTGAAATTAGCCGGGAGAAGAAGGCCGTTTCTCAGTCGTAACTGTAAACGAGAATTCTTTGCATCATTTATTTCATAATGGCTCGAACGTTTCAGATGAACACACCTCTGTAGTTCATATCGGATACACCGTTGAGTAGTTATACACGAGGTGATCCACATTGTTGTATGATTATTTTGATCACAAAAGTGATATTTTGTAGGAAGCTTTGAATCCATAGAATATCTGAAGAAATAACAAGGTTATTACCTCCATTCAAACTATAAAGAACGTATCGAGGAGTGCTACCATAATATTCATCATTTCGAACAATGTGTGAGAGTAGTCATTATTCTCATTAAATTATTTTTTCTAGATCTTAGATAAATACAGTTGAATCTTTATTTCTGTCAGAAGATACATAGGAGTGATGTTTGAGCTAAATTTAGTCCTTGCATGGTATCACACGTTAAAAGGTATGGGCCTCGTCTTCCCTAGCTCGCACAAGTCTCTCGAAGACTTCTCAGGGTTGCTCCTGAGGTTGCAGCCGGTTAACGGAAAAAACAAATTTCAGAAAAAATATCAAACAAAAGCTTATTATCCACATCAGAAAAACTATCATGGAGCTATTACATAAATTGTGATATCAACACGTAAAGTGCCAAGCAAGATTTAACTGGTCTTGCTGACTTTTGAAATTTTCTGGCCCAGCGGTAGAGGTAGTGGATTTTCTCAAAAGCTATGACTCATACCGTAGCAGAGGACAAATTTACGTATCGGCAATGAGTCTGAGTGAGAGATATATTCCACGTCATAGCTCTTAAGAAAATCCACTACCTCTACCACAATGATCTCGCGACGTCAAAATATATCAGTGAAGTTGTTATGGGATATTGAAATAGGTGGCCTGAAGTGTTGGAAAATATACTTGGCCTATGTAGAAGCTGTACCACCGTGGTCTCGCCGTGCCAGATTTGTGAGACGTTGTTGATTGAAACAAAAACACTCGTTGGAAATGTTTTGAATAAGGGCCCTATAGATTCGATGTCTATAAATATTTCAGTGGTTGATATTAGTATGAGCAATAAACTTTCGTCTACACAACTGTCTCTGAAAACCCTCGACTTCTTGATTCGTGGCAATATCTAGAAACCTGCAGAACGTCTCTTCACGAATAAGTTTTTTTTTCACTAGACGACGATGATGAAGTTTGGACACTGCCGAAAGAGATTTTTTCACAACACCAAGCACCTCCAATAATTCCGAACTATACCTTGAATAATTTCGAGAAATTGTTGATATTAACTGAAAGGAGCACGTGTACATACTTTCAGGCGAATTGTACATGTTCCCGGATGGCTGGATTGGAAGTAGATCTAGGCCCACTTGATAATTATCAATTCGTACATATATAAATCAAATCTGCGATCAGCCAGTTGATTCTTGTGAAGAACTTCAACATAGAAACAGTTTCAGCGAAGATATTGTTCAAATTAGGAAATCGTTTTAGATAATACATTGACACTCGAATTATCAATTAATATTTTAATAATTTCATTATATTGTATTGATTATTTGGTGGAATTTTGAAATATTTAGTATTGAAACTTGTGAAGATATGCATTTTCAAAGATACTAATCTAAAAGTCGTAATATGTAAAAACGTCTGAGAAATACTATAGGGACAAATCATACAAATTCTTCCTGAACAATACGCAGATTTCTAAAATGTAGTTAAATACAAGGTGTTCCATTGAAAATATGGAAATTTGTTTCCATGTGATATAACTTTACTGCTGTCAAAGTTGTTTGGCATCAGTTTTCACTTTGTTTAGAAATTCTGTCAACACTGGTCGAAGACATTCATATAAATATTACCCCACCTAACAATTCCTAGAATACTCATACTGTAGTCTCCATATGGAAAAAAATGCATCATGGTCATACGCTGTTACTGCTATATACAGCACAATAAGTGAAACATCAAAATGCAAATTGCATATTGTGTGCTGCATCATTTGAAGGGAATTCAATGACAAGAACAATCCTAGCTGGTACACAGCATACTGATTTCGAAACAATACAATAGTACACTGAGATAAAAAAAATTCAATTGAATGAATTCATGAATTTGTCTATTGGACTGAAAAAGGTTTATGATTTATTGATTCAAATATTGAGCATCATCACTTCCTACTAGTATTTTTCATTAACTACCGAATAATCATAAGAAATAGTAGGTAATAGGTAGCAATCGAATTAATCTTACATTAGCATAAAAATACCCAGTAATTCCTATTTACCAGAATTCCTCACTGTTGGACAAGTTATGACTAATATGAATTGAAGTGTAAATACAGAAAAAAATTATTACAATTTACACTTGCTCAAGATGAGTCATCTAATTGAGAAAATAAAAACCACAAAACTTGTTACTAACAAGAGACAATCTGCACGTCTGTACTAATATCATGGGTATGTGAGTGAATAATTTCCGGTAATTTCGTGACTTCTTTCGATATAAACTAAAAAACAATTCAGGTTGAAAAGTGATCAGATAAAGGGAAATATTTTGTTCGTCTCTTTCGTTTGGACAGGTGCTACTTCATCTGCACCAGGCATACAAAATATTTTTGATCGTTATTATGATTTAGGAAAGCAGTTTCAAATTCAAACACTATTTTTATTTGGAAAATCCACTTCAATTTTAGTCACTGCTAGAATAATTTTGTTTCTGAAAATAAACTTTTTTTTATCGCCCAACATCTAGGCATGCTTTCCATTTTAATGTTTTCCATGTGAATTCTACTCGTCTTGAATCGTTTCGGTGTGTGGACATAAAATATAATGAATGAACTTTCACAACTTCAGAATAAACAAATGAGAAATGGAAAGTTATTCTCGAATATCCGGAAGTCATAGAAGGTATACAAAAACGAGAAATCTGATTTTCTGTTTAAAATCGTGTAAAAACTTCATTCGCATGGTATAATCTCCAGATGTCATCGTATCTATACTTTCATCTCGGAACCGGATTTTGATTTTTTTCTACTTAATTAAAAATACGTCCTTTGAAGTGGAAAGTTTACTCTTTTTTTAAAATCTATTTCATCTTTTGCAATAAGTATTAATATATTTATTCAAATTACATTATTTTTGAGAGGATTTTTATCCAATAATAATAATATTCCCGTCATCATAAAACCTGATTATAGACATATGTATCACTCACGACTCCGTGCAATATAAGAGTAACCTTTAGATAGATCGATTACCTCAAGGCATTGATACAACATTTGCTCGGATGCCTTGCGGTACCCGATCAAATAGTGATATGCATTAGACAACTAATAAATTTTCAGCGCAAGCGCTCATAGAAAAAAGTTCTTTTGAGATTTGCAACTATAAGCGGCAAATCTCAGGGAGCCGCAAATCTCAGGAAGCGACAAATTCTGAATATAGAATTCAAATACACGACGATCCCAACTAGAAATCATTTTCCCAGCGCTAATGGAAAAAGCTGAAACTAATATTAAGTCAGTCACAGCCGCCACCTGTGCAGCTTTTTTCACAAGGGAATGAGGGGGTTTATCAGTGAATGCATTCTTTGAACTATGAGGGAAACAATCGTCGTTTTTGTATTGTAAATTTTATGCTTTATAATATTTGTACAATTTCTGAAGAATTTGCGGAAGAATGGCATTCATACTATTAAGTAATTCAGTTACTGGATAAGAGTAAAAGGATCGTTTTTATTTCACCGCAATGAATCGGAATATTTTTTTAGGATCAAAATTAGTCTCACTTCGAACCAACTTATCGATAAAATAGCGGAACGATTATTTCTTTAAAAAATTCGTTTATAAGCGCATAGTGCACGCCTAATTTCACAGCAGTCCCTAATCGATTGACTTATCAAAACTATCGAGTACCCAGAACTGTTATGAACCAGAATTATTTAGGTACGAAAATTGGATATTTCAAGTTCAACCATGTCCTTTCATACTGATATTTTAGAGATATAGTGTAGACGCTTGGCATCACACGTTAATAGGTAAGGGCCTCGTCATTCCCAGCTCGCACAAGTATCTCGAAGACTTCTGAGTGTTGCTCGTAAGGAGGCAAAAATACTCGATTTGTGTAAGAAAATTACCTTTTGTATGTGTAAGAACATGCCTTATTCTCTGGTACATTTCATCAAACGTGGGACTGAAGCTGGTGATTTAAAATTAAGTTTAAGCATCACTGACTAGCTCGTATAAGTCTCACGAAGACTTCTGAGGGTTGCTCGTAAGAGTGAAGTCGGTTGACGGATGGAACAAATTCTAGAACATATTTTTAGATACTTCATGAACGTTGAGTGACAACGTCCTTTACAAATGCCAATCGAACCATAGTTATCAATGCCTCCTGAACTATCAATTAAGGCAAATATGTCGAAATAATGCATTAGTAAACACCGGACGACTGCCTGTCATCTTTCATCAACCATAGAAATCTGCTTCCGTATTAGTGATTTTCATAAAACAGACAAATTTGACCCAAACAAGTACTGCCCAATAAAACTATGGAATCGACAATTCTCGAACAAATGTTTTCCATTTTGAATGCTCCAGAATGTAGTAACAAATAACCATCACGAACTCGTACGAGGTCGCTCAACAATGACAAATCTATTGAAGTATCTAGACTATGCAAAGGCCTTTGGTTAGGTCCTACATGGAAGGTTGAATTACAAATTGAATCACGTAATAATTTGGATCTAAAATGTTACCGTCGTATTCAAAAACAGTAAAACCATCTCTCGTTTTGTTCTACCGATAATATCAGTTTCTTCTTCTACTTCATTTGAACAAGAATGTATGAAGAAAGCAACATAAAATATCGTCACCACATATAGAGAAGACATTAACGATGCAAATGAACAATACTGATTTTCTTCACGATTCTTCAGCTTCATTAAAAACCCTTAATTATACAGTACGACAAAAAGGAGCATTCGCGAAATCATCTAATCATAATCAGTACTATGCGATGAGAAACATCGAATCTCCAAGTTTTCCCGCACAATTCAGTAATTCAGTAGGCCGCAGGATGCAGGATACATCTCAAGTAATCGTGAGCGATTTTTTCGATTGCTTTGTGCTAAAAGGCACGTTTGCGAGGAGCAGTTGAGCTTTTCATTGTTAGAGAACAGAGGTTATTACCTAATTGCTATTCATTATACTGCGATTGAGGATAATCAAGACACAGAATTAATGCGTGTCGAATATCATGATACATCAGTAACAACAGCTGTTCAGCAGTCGTCCAAGATAGACAAGAGAATTAATAAACCGTAATGAAATTGAAAGACCTCACAATTGAACAACTGAAGGAACGTGATGACGATATTAGTGGCCCCAAGAAAGTCCTGATTGAACAATTGGAAGGAGTTCTAATCAGCAACGGATACGATCCAGACACGTTCGGATTTAAATCGGTGGACGAATTCATGATGGAAATATTCGATTGAACAGAAGATTATCCTCAATTACAAGATAAGCACTGGCAATTGGGTCTTCTTGGAAAGACGTTGCACAAATATCTTTCAGATGTAGTTCAGTGTCCGTCGTGGTATTAGCCAGGGAAGTAGTTTTTATCTAACAGATGTTTGCCTTTATTTTAAACTCTTGGAGAGAAGAGTACTCCGTATTCATTCAATCTGTAATACAAGTTAAAAATTAATTCATGAAAAGTTTATTCAATAAGTACCATAAAACACGGAGTCAGGTGTAAATTGAAATTTAAAGAGTATGGAGAATTGAAACAGTTTGAACAAGTGTAGGAGGAGACAATCGAAGTTGAAGAAGCAAAAAGAAGAAGCACTAATAAATGTTACAGAAGAAAATAATATACTCTAAGAAAGACTGTTGAATACTGCTCCTATGAAAGAAGAACAAATGTGCCATTACCTACATTAATACAGTTAACAAGATATGTGAAGTCAAACTTGAAATATTTCGAGAAAATGTGGATGAATCACTTGATTATAAATAATATGATTAATCATAATTTAAAGGTTAAGATCGCTATGTTGCTAGTTGCTATCTTCTATTGGGAAGAGGCAATGATGAAAAATAAACGGCAGAAAATTCTTTGAGAAAACTGTGATATCAATCAAAACCTGAATTAATAGGAAGAAAACTAATCATATCGTGCATATCAAACTAAGATCATGTCAGAAACCTGCAGATATGAAGATGAACTACTGCTTTCATCGAACAAAAAATGTGGTTGAAATCAGATGAAATATGATTATCTTTTGAACTAGCAGATTTACAACTGAAAAATTTTAAATTCCAAAAAATAACACAACTTCAACATACAAAAATTGAAACATTAAAATTTTGTGGATACAATTGGCATAAAAGCTTGAAAGAATGTCCAGCAAGGAGCGCAAAATGTAAAGGATGTGGCAAGATTGAACATTCGGAAAATGCGTTTGAAAGAAAAGGAAAAAAAGTACTTTTGATAGAAGAAGAAACAAATAATAGTGAAGAAGGTAAATAAATTTGTTTTGTAAATTGAAGACAGAAATAATGGTATGGAAAATTTACAGTTCGGTTAGAAAATAACACGAAGAATTTACTACATTTTTACTTAGATACAGAAGCTAGTTATAATGGTATAGGTATAGAAAACTTATTAGACATATTCAATAAGGTCAATATAGATCTTCAACCAATGAATATAATTCTGAAGGTATTTGAAGGTGATCCTGTGAAAACTATTGATGCATGCAGGATGAAAATTGAACAGTTTCGAATAGTTGATCTCAAATATAGGCTGCAGCATGTGAGACGTTATATTTCATCAAATTCTGCAGCACCATTCAAAGTAACAATTGCAAAACTACCGAAGAATTGATTGAAAAATATATTAGAGGGAAAGATTAACTGAGAAATTGTCACAGAGTCGAAACCAATAGGACAATCACCAAGAAGAATAAGTAGCTTCAAATAAAGAATTGAAAAAGGAATTGAAACACATAGAAGAAATGGGAATTATAGAAGAAGAAATTTGATATACAAATTAGGTTAGTAATTTAACAATGGTGAACAAGTTGAAGTAGGTATGCCTAGATAGTCACTTCAATAACGTTTTAAAGATGCAAAACAACAACTACCAACGATAGATGAAGTTCTAGAAAATTTAAGCAATGCGAAAATGATTTCAAAGGTTGATGCAAAAAAGGAATTTTGGCAACTAAAACTCGACGAAACAAGTAGCAAGTTAACAGCTTTCAGGACGCCATTTGGAAAATACAAATTTCTCAGAATTCCATTCGGAATTTCAACGGCTATGGTATTATTTTGAAAGAAAATGTTGGAAACTGGGATTGGATGGAGTTTTTGTATGAGCTGACTAAATGTAGTAGGAAGAGGAGAAACACACAAGAAGAAGTTTATTGGATGGTAATAAAAATCTTGAAAAATTATTTGAACGACTGAAATTCGTAGATTTGAAATTGAATTGAATGTAAATCATGATAAAAACTGTAGTTTTCCAACTTGGTATTTTTCTCGTTACACAAGTTATATTCTTATATTATCACTAAATGGAGTGTCAATTCTTGAATGACGTGGAATGCATAATTCCTTCCAAGAACCTCAAATCATTACCGATCAATTAATGAATAAATTTTTTCGATCTGCTATTGTTTCGTACTGACTTAATGATAAAACTCAATTCTCCTTTGATTCAGTCGATACTCTAGCTGTAATTATTCATAGATTGTAGGTCACGTAAATAATACATATAAATCTTTTCTTATAGAGATTCGAAGTAAAGTTTACGTCATATCAGTACTAATGGGACCACTTTTTCACTGTCCATTAGTTACATCAGAATCAGGCAAGCTGATAACAACGAAACAATGTTATTGAATAATGGAAAAGTTCTTGTCCACTCTATGGAATAAAACGATCTTGTAGCAAGCACGCTCATCTAGATTAACAGGCAACGCAGTTTCATTAAGTGTCCAATCAAATCATTATTCAATAATGTGTTACAGTTACATATATCATTACTTTTAACGGTATAGAATAGTTGAACTCTCGTAAAACATATTCATACTAATTTCGTATGAAGGTATGTTTTATGAAAGCTTTGTTTTTACATCACCCTAATGATCTCATATGAATGAAACATGATACAACTGGTCGTTAAAGCAATTCTAAAACTAGAGGCGAATACATTTCTAAGAACCTGATTTGAATAAAAAATAGGCCACATAAGATTACTACTGTCGATAGTTTGAGTCTTGCAACTCCGACTACGGCTACCATTTGTAATAATGAAAAATGGTGGAAAACGTAATTTGTATGGGTGACCGACACATTAAAACAACATAATGGTTCAATTTTTGACTGTGGGATTCTGTGTACCATAGAAAGCAGGAGTCTTTGAGCCTCGCCAATTCCCCAGTATTTTTCAAGCGGAAATTCACGCCATAGAAAGGTGCATTCAAATCAACCTCGACAGGAAAAACCGGAACAAGGAAATCGCAATCCTCTCCCATAGTCAAGCAGCCATCAAAGCGTTGAGCTCATATAACATCAACTTAAAGATGGTCTGGGAATGTCTAGACAAACTTAATGATCTAGGCAGGAACAACAAGGTGATCCTCCTCTGGGTACCGGGGTACGTCGGAGTTGAGGGCAATGAACAAGCAGATGGGCCGCAGTGGTCATGATGGTGGAGCGCTAGTCTATCAATCAGAGGGACGTGGGTTCGATTCCCAGCATGGTCACTGGTCTCGTGCTAGGAATCGCACGTTAAAAAGGTAAGACCTCGTTAATCCTTAGCTCGCACAAGTTTTGACTTCTGAGGGCTGTCGTTCGTAGGGGGGTGACGGCTGGTTAACGGAAAAAAACAATTTTGAAACAACAAACAAACAAAAATACCCTGGCACGAAGAGTGGTATCAACGCCACTGATCGGGCCAGAACCATTCTGCGGACTTGGAAAATCTTACTTTCAAGAAGAACTCAATAAAACTGAAGAAGCAATGAGAGCAACATACTGGCAAAGACGTTCAGGGCTAAGGCAGGCCAAATATCTCCTCGGCAACTTCAACCGAGCAAGATCGAAGACACTGATTAACCTCAGCAGAACTAGTCTAAAGAGAATCACGGGATTTCTGACAGGGCACTGCAGACTCAAAGAACACATGAGGAAGCTAGGCTTAGAGGAGGACAGTACCTGCAGATTCTGTGGGGAACATCCAGAAACACCACACCATATATTGATGAAGTGTTATGCTGTACATCACAAGAGATTGAATATACTGGGATCACACCAGCTGATTGTGGGAGAAATACCACGAATAGACCCCCTCAAAACTGGGGCTTGAGGGGCTACTGTAAACGAGAACAACTTGAAATAGCAGAAGAAGATGGGGCACAATAGATCTAATTAGGTCGCAGCGCATCAGTCACCATCCACACCTACCATTACCATAGAATTCTATAGTCAACAGTTATGTCTTTTTCTATCTCAAAGATTCATTGATAATGACATTTTACTTATTTCATCGACTATAGATTTCTATGGTACACGCTATGGTAAAGACGAAGAGATTAAAAAATATAGCTCCTTTGATATATACCCGGAATTTACAATTTTTTACGAGTTTTAATTTTTCAAATTACCAGTTCATAGGCCACTCTTTGAATAGTGAAAAACTATTCACTGCAAATATCATAGAAATGAAGGTATATTGATGATTTCAAAGTATAATAACGTGTAACTATATTTCGACCAAATAAATCAACTTGTAATTGAGGTCGCGAGTTTTTACAATCCACCCGAATCCAGAATCAAATACGCAGATTTTAGTCGAAAAAAAAATCCATCTCCAAATTTAATTTGTTTTTTTTCCTGAACTTATTCTGACAGTCCCAGTCTCCTGTTTTTCATATGAATGATGGTCGGTAGCGCAGATACCAATAATTCCAAAGAACGCAACGGCTACCCGGGGTGGTACTATAGGATTTCCGGGTTTTACTACCGCCAAAATTCAGTGGGTCGGCCAGAGCGCCACAGCAAATAACAATAATAGCACATGCCTTTGAGTATACTCTATGAGAGAGTATTATTTATTATCCTAAGAAAACAAGTAACAAGTTTATTACTAATGAGAAATAACTCTTCATTTTACGTCATTCCATATAGCCCACCTTATATCGCGTTACGCTGTCAACTGAGCATTAACATCCTTTCAGAGGGAATCCGATACAGATGATCAGATCTAGCGGTTTATCAGATCACAGTTAAATTTAATTTAATCCAACTACTACATTCTCGAATGGTATAACGAGATGTAAATAAAGAGATAGTACGGTAATCAACCTTCTCTATATTCAGCATGCATAAAAAATGCCTCTTCATCGTCAAATTAGTTTAGAGAGAGGACCAATAAAACCAGGATTCAGACAGTAAAGTAAATACGGTGATAGGTATGATGATTCGACATGGGAGATTCGAACACACATTATAAAGAAAAATAATACCAAATGTGTGAGACTGGGGATATCAATAACCACTCCTATTAATCATGAAGATATATATAGAATTGAAATACAAAAAACACTTTTCTATAGACAATAGTTGAATAAGCAAGATATTACATTCGTTTACAAAAGGTTTACGACAGTCTGTGTAAGATAAAAGACAGATAGTATTATAATATGTAGTTATTTCCTTCTCTTCATCAGCTTCAAAAAAAGGCACCACCCCAAGAATTCCAAGCAAGCACTTTCCTGATTCACAATTGCTTTCAACGAATAAACCGAACCCGATATATTCGAGATCAATATGAAAAGTCCTCGCTATTCAAACTACCGACTACGGAATCAACATTTAGTCTACCAATACTGAAAAAAATATTACCACTAGAAAAATCCATAGAAGCAATTTGAGTCGACTCAATCACCGACTACAATCTCAGGATCGTTTCTTGTAGAAGACTGAAATCCAACTCTACAAAAAATCGTCGTTTTCATTCAAAAAAACTGCCACTCAGAGGAATTCAGATGATCATAAATATGCAAATAATCTCGACACAGTCTGTATGATTATATGAATGGTGATCTACCACTAATTACCGAAAATTTAATGGGGTTCTCATCAGTCGTGTGCGAAAGCATCTGTAAACTTCGTGAGCTATACGTGATGATTTAAACAATTTTTTTTATAACAACCTTCATAGAAATGCCAATGGAGTATGGAATAGCATAAACTCTACAAACAATGATACACCTGCGCTTCTGCAGTGTTATCTCATGTTCAGATCGCCGAGTGCAGAATAGAAGAGAATCAATAATGGTCGTTGAACAGTTTTTTTTTATTAGTATTGGTTGTACCTACATCAATTAAAAATTCTAGACACTCTATAAACACTGACAATCGTACACGTCCACATGTCACCTGACAGAAATATCCATCAATTCATTGATTGAAATTGACTGAAGATTGCATGATTATAATGAGGTGTGAAGTGATTTTATGTTGCCTTTTTATTATTGTAGATTTTTCATATCCAAAAGTGGAAAATTCACTTCATTGTTCTTCGTGCAGTGTAATATTCTGAAAAATTAGTTTATTTTTGCAAATTCCTGTTGAGGGGCATGGTAAAACTCCATTTCAAACCACCATCTTCAGTCCCACGTTCAGGGGAAAGGAAAGAAAAAGAGAAGGGGATTCTGGTAGTAGACTTGTATAAAAGGTGATTTTTTTGGCCCAAATTTCAATGGTATTTACTCTTCTTTTGGTGGAGAGAGCACACTATATAATTTTCGGTAAATGGTCGTGGTTCACCTTGCATGTTATTTGACCCCTTCTGAATAACTAACTTTTTTACTTTTGTTACTTTTGAAACATACCTATCAGAATAGAATAATCAAAAATATTGAAGAAGAAAGAGATTCTGTGTCTATAAATGAGTAATTCTTCAGGAGCGATTTTTCAGTCTTGATATTCGAAACAATTGTTAATACCGGATGTCAACAAGACCCTTTCTTCACGGTATCTGGTTATTAAAAAAAAATTGGAAATGTATGATATATATATTTCTATTATTGTCCATATTTAAATAAATTTCTTTTCATAATTCAAAATGGTTATTCCACTTTGAATCCAATCATTTACTAAATGACGTAATTTATTGAAAGCTTGACGTCACAATAATTTTAGAAAATATATTTTGGTTCGATAGTGTCAGGAGTCCATGTCATCACTTCATCACTAGTTGAACCACAAGTCTTGTCAGATAGGAATGTGGGCAATAATAGAAATATATCTCTCATACATTTCAAAAATTCAAATTTCTATCCTCAAAAATCATAAGTTGGCGTGACTTAACCAATCTCGTTGTCATCAGGTATATTTCTTGAGGATTATCCACTAGCAATCGTAAAACATATTGTAATTATATGTGCTGTATAATACTCAGATCTTGTTTTTCTACTGAAGTTACCACTAGCTACATATTGTAATGCATCATTATTGACACCTTCATAACAACTCTCTTCATCCACAGATATTCATAATTGATTATAACGTATTCACCCCCAGACTCATAAAATCACTCATATCGTACACAATTATCAATAAAGTTAAATGAAATGGAAAGATTATTTCGATAAAGCTTTCGAATTGTCCATTTTTTCTCTACATACATCTTGTAATGGAGATTTACTTCTACTGGGTTGTACATCGGCCGTTTCACGATACCATAATACATTAATTTTTTGATGATCGCTGATAGCACAAACAACTCGAAACATAATTATAGACATGTAAAGAAAGATGCGTATCTTCCTGCTGGCGTGAAAATATTATATTACTCGTACAGGCACACCATTCATTCACGGACGACAAAAATTATTCCCGAGATAATAAACGATACGTTGAAGATACAATGAAGATCGAGATTACCATAGATTACTTGCAATGGGCACGGTTTTGATCAATTTGCATCTGGCATGAAGGTATCTATAAAATATAGACGGATCGACAGATTTGTTACGGTATTTCGGAAAAATAAGCGAGTTTGTGAGCAGAACAAAACAATTTTTTTTTCAGTGGCATCTCAAAGCTTCTGGGTGTGTTTGGACCAAGTACGGCTTTGGCTTTGTGGTTCTTGTTGTTTGTAGCTATACAAATCCGGTAATATTCGAACATCGTACGAACCAAGGGAGAGCAGTGGGTTTTTCTTGAAGTTTTCGAAGTTTTACACCCCCGCGAACATCTCTCTAGGCAATGAGTTTAAAAATCTTACTGTTTTTCCAACGCTGGATAAGAGACATACGGCAAGTTGCCAAAGAGACAACAAGGAGAAGTTAATACTGACCTCTTCGGGTTCAAAAAAGCGAGTATGTAAGCGAGTTACAACCGAAAGAACAAATTATTATTTCATCATTATTATTCTAGATTCTAAGCTGGGAACGATATTACAGAACAAGTTTTAGATGTGCCTTCCGATGAAATAGTATTATTGATGGTAAAACCGATCGTTGTCAGGAATAAAATTCACTAGTAAGCTCACTCCAAATACAATAACACTAGGCTTTCAAAGGAAAAAATCAAACTCCAAAAATACAGCAGAAGAAATATTCCAAAAGATATAAAACATCAAAATTTGAAAAAAAAAGTTGCCAAATGTTCTCTTGTCATGATATGAATCCATACCGTTCAGTTTTCGATTATTCCCAGTATTTACATGAGGGTTGCAGATAATTATAGAAATTTTTCTTTGTCAAGTTGTCTTTCATTTCATTCGTAGCTTCTTCGGATATGCTATTCAAACTTCTTCAAGTATATACTCATCACCGTCAATAATATCGGTCTATCTACATTGTTATTCAGTTCCGTGTGATTTCGTCTGAATAATTTTGATTTATTTATGTATAGTTCAGAATCTATTTTCAAACGATATATCTCAATTTCATTGAAACTTCCTGAATCGGTACACTATACTTTCCATTATCGGTTCTCCATAGTATACATTATCGGTTCCACCACACTCTCCATTATCTCTTTACCATACTTTCCATTATCGGTTCGCCACACTTTCCATATTCCGTTCGCCACCCTTCCCATCTTCGATTCGCTATACTTTCCATTTCGATTCGCCACACTTTCCGATATATTATGCTATTTAAACTTCTTTGCATATATGTATTACCGTCAACAATAAAGGAGTGTAACTTTGTATGTATCTAAATTTCTTCGTTGAGTTATCACTTCTAAAATTATCAACGAAAAACATCTATAGTCTAGTTCCTAAATTGTAGATAGTGACTCATCGTTCATTTTCTGATTTTTACGGGATTTGAAAGTGCGGAGGGGATGTACGAAAGTGGAAAAGTAAAACTTGATTTGAAACCAAAGTACCTAACTTATTTCTGTTCTATTTTTTGACCTGTTTTATATGAATTATGAACCGTACAACCCATGAGTCACTATCTACAATTCAGGAACTATAGACTATAGTGTGTTCGAGGGCTGGCATGGAAACAAATCAAATCATATTTATTTCGTTATATGATAATTATATACATACATTCAATAATGATTTAAACATACAATACAAACAAAATAGTTATTCCCATCATATTTAAATTTTTTGGGTTGGAAGCTTCGGAAACATCAGCCTTTTCAAAAGTGAGTTCTCATTATCTTGTTTCGCGCTTTTCCGTAAAATAATAAAATAATATTTTGATATCTGCCTATTGAAAATGTATAATCAATAAACACAAGAGTACAAAAACATTCTTTCAACCATAATCATATATATAATACACCATCAGTAAGACGCTACATGTTCAGTGTTTTGCACACCTGAAAGTGTTTTTTTATTGTCAACTGCTATACGACCAGAATAAATAAAAAATGAATAATAAAACGTCGATACTGATATTCAAAGTACCTGTTCGAATACTGATGGTTCCATTCAGATAAAGACACGTATTAAAATATCCTGACATGAATTCCAAACTCAATACTCAAGAAAAATTAAATGTGAATGAATAAACAACATTCTCATTGGTAAAATTGGTAAGACTCCACGAAATTAAATAAATGATGGCATCTACAACTTAAGAAGGGGCCTTTCTTCAAAAGAGATCGTTATCAGAAACAGCATAGAAAGGACATTGAAGTTTACACAGCTTATCCATTGCATGAAAAAATAGAATACGCATTCGAGTATCATAAGCCTCACAGAAAAAATCAACCAATGCTGTCAAGGGCCGTCCTCTCTTTGAGTGAATGACCTACTATGATGGACATCTCAGTTAGTTCTCGAACGTGCCTGAGATCGCATTTCAAAAAAAAGGATTGCGTCTTTCCTAGTACATAAAAGTCTCACAAAAACTTTTAAGGATGATTCATAATCGTGTATCTAGTTGTAAAAGTGAAAAAAAAAATAGAAACCTAGCATTCATTCCCGTTTCATTAAATAGAACGTGTGCCTCATTATTATACCTTCTTACTACATCGAATATTTTGAAGATTTCCCGCTGCTCATCTGCACTAATATCGTAAAGACTACCTATACTAGACATAATCTTGAAAACTAAAAAAATATATTACAGTAAATGAAATGACTCCCAAACAAGTCGAATTAACTTCTCTCAGTGAACCTTGGACATGGTTATTAATTACCATCATCCTCATTATATAAATGTTATAACGGGTCTTAGAATGTACAGATATTCGAGCAGTAAGGAAGGAATAAGTACAGATTAGAAAATTCTTGGGATTGTCTGAAGAGAAAGTTGTTGCTGGTCGTTACAGACGGATTTATGCAATCATATTCCTATTAAATAAATGGAGTAAATTTTTATAAGTAAGTAGATTTCTCCTTTGTCTTCATGCAGTAATAATACTCAGAATTCTTTTATGATTACCATTAGAAGAATTGAATGGATATGTATATCAAATACACGTTGCTACATATGGACCAATGTTATACATTCTTTGTTGTTCACTGGTCGACGTTTGTATTAAAAACAATTTACCGCTGTACGATTTAACCGGTAACATAACCGACTTTTGTGAATGAAAATTGGGTAATGAAAATCAAAATTAACGATTGTTAGTTAAACATCACCATTCCAATCAGTAATAAAGATGAGCAATATCTGACCACTTTTCCTTTTCTAAAAAATTCATCAAGGATGTCAAATTTGGCTCAATGATATTCAAAATCAATACGTAATCGTATACGTTGAAATCGAGGAAAGATATGTACATAATCTCTTTGTATATGTGACAACAACAATTTATTATTATATTATCAAAATTATTGATTCCAGAATTGGCAAATTAACAAACGTCAATTAATTTTACAGGCTTCACCTAGTAATACAAAAGGGTGGGTTAACTAACGTGTTTGATGCCTTATTTTCTAAAATTATGGCTCCACAAAATTTAGAAAGTGGCGTTTATAAAATAATTTTATACATAATAAATAACAAAAACAAGGATTGTTCTTCTTTTTATTAGATACATAATCTGCAAACCCATTATCTCTAATATTCTACAATTTGAAGAATGAAAAATCTACAAAATTTCACCCTTCTCAAGATTATAAAACCTATACGTAATCTACCGAAGAATGAATGAAGTGAGAAAAAATTTAAAAATATAATATTAATGCATTCAATAAATATATCCCAACCAATTTGCATTACACTTCTGCGGAAGATATCAACACAAAATTCCCATAACTATTATCTGCATTCCACTTCTTGCTGGTTACATGAAAATATTCTGTCGATTATGATTTATTCCCTGCATTGAATCGTAGTATTTTTACTCAGCCGACATATATAATAATATAACATTCCTATACAAACATGGACTGCCTATTACCTTGTATCAAGCTCACATCTAGTAACTATTGATGAAGAAGTAAAATATACTGAACCTTATATAATAAGTGACTTCAAGTGGCCAGCTGGGATTATACAGAGTCGATCAGAAATGGACGATAGGGTAGGGTAGGAGGAGAGCTATTATTATTATTACTTGCCGCAGCGATCCAGGAGACTTACTGATTTTTGGTGGCCCATTCGCTTCTCAGGTATAAGAGATATATTTTAATATATCTAATAAATGCTGCTTTCTCATGAGTCGTAAAACTTTGTAACATTTGTTCAAAATTTTTTTTTGTTAAAATTTGTTATAACCATTAGTCGGCTGCAGCTCTAAGGGCAACTCTCTGAAGCCTGCAGGAGACTTGTTCAAGCTGGGAATAACGAGGGTCTTACATTTTAATGTGCGATCTCAAGCACGGTCAAAAATTCCTACTGGAAGTGTCCGTCTAGGTGTGCCAGTTTAGTTTTTCATCCAAACAGTAACCGCTCCCACGATTACTTGGCATATCATATTCTTACTCAGGCTTCTCGAATAATCCTAATGTTATTATAGTTTTATCGAAACATTAACTCCTTTTTTTTCATTTCAGATCCATGATGCTATGAAAGTACCAGTTGTTCTTAGAGTCCTCGTTTGAAGGTAAGTTGCTATGATTTTTCAGATATTAAAATTTGATTTTGAATTTCAAAATCGGAACGCGCTCTGTAATTGGTCACTATAATGGCAGCAAGTTTAAATAATAAGACAGCTGCATACAAACTCCTTATATTGCCATGGCAATCCCAAAAAACTGAAGCAAGAACTTTTCCAGCAGAATTTTGGACACGAAACTGCTTAGGTTTTGGAGAACCGGAATGTCGCGAATCCATCGATTGTTGCTTTGTTTCTGGATCGTAGAAATGCACCCAAGTCTCATCCATAGTAACAATTCGGTTTAAGAAGTCTACATCGTTTTCAAATCGAGCACAGATCGAACGCGATGTTACTACCCTTGCACGCTTTTGGTCTACATTCAAACATTTGGGGATCCATTTTGCTGCAATTTTTCTCATATCCAAATTGACGTGAACTATATGATGAATGCGTTCGTACGAAATATTCAGTGCTTCAGATATCCGTTTTAGCCCAATTCGACGGTCTGTTGAAATCATGTCATGAACTGCATCGATATTTTCGGGGACTGACACAGAAACTGGCCTTCCCGATCGGTCATCATCTTCAATGGAAAATTTACCTCTTTTGAAGCTTGCAGTCCAATTTTTCACGGTCGCATACGAAGGACATTGATCACCAAGGGTATTAAGAATATCTTCATAAATCTGCGTACCTCTCAACCCTTTTAAATACAGGTACTTGATGATGGCCCGATACTCCAAATTTTTGATTTTCACAATGTCGGTGGAAATATTTTTTCTTTTAATTTATTGCATAACTCTGGTTTACTTTTTTGACGTCAAACTTTACACTGACACTTCTAATAAGTTATTGTTCGTTGCTATGGTAACGCAATATTTTGTTTATGCAGGGAACTGGTCTAGGCTAACTAGATATCAATACATCCTCGTAGAGTTCAAACGTGTTATTTCCCCCAAAAATTACTTTTTTTTTTCAGTTATTTGTGAAATGCAATCTCTTTTGAATACACACACCTAGTTTCAAGTCGATTCCGGATTAATTGAGAATTTCATAGGCGTTTTATGGCACCTCTGCAATTTTGATCTTGCAAGGGAATTTTCGACGTTTAATTCCTTCTTTCTGCTGCGCCTTGTATCTGAGCATATCCAAATCATATTTTTTCGAAATCAGCATGAAATTTTGCGAATATAGGGCGACTTTCAAGTGAATCTGATGATTTCGTATTTTTCGTGATTTTAGAGGGTACCCCTTAGGACTTTTTTCGTGTAATCGTTTTTTTTTGCCTATTAACTTACAATTCACGGAATTTACTAATGTTATCCTTCTGAATCGATTGGCGTTCGCAGAATTGCTCTATTTTCAACCGTTCTCGAGTTGAAATGTACATCTGGAGTTGAGAAGGGTCATTTCCCCCCAAAAATATTCATAATATTTTTTCCACTCGTATTCGTGAAATTTTTTTTGAACATCCACACTGAGTTTCAATTCTATTCCGGGTTAATTAAAGATTTCATAGGCTCTTTACGGCACCTCTGCAATTTCGATCTTGCAAGGGAATTTTCGTCGTTTTATTCTTTTTTCTGCTGAACCTTGTATCTAAGCATACAAGATTATGTATTTTCGGAACCTGTGATAAATTTTGCGAATATACTGCTAATTTCAAGTAGATCTGATAATGCTGTATTTTTCATGATTTTTAAGGGTTTTTACTACACCACTGGATTCATGACAATTTCAAATGGTTTAGTCGAAATAACGTTGGAATACGTCAGTCAATAAAATTTTTATAAGGGAATAAAATTTAAAAAAAAATGCTTTTTAATTATCTCGCCACTTCAATTTTACAACTTTCATTGAAATTCTGACTACAGCATCAAAATTCAGAATTCTGATAAAAAAATTTAAATTGCATATTTTCAAATTTCATTCCTTTATAACATTTTCGTTGATGATGACATTCCAACGTTATTTTGATATCAACCATTTAAAAATATTGATTTTTTTTTAGATTTTTTTAACTTGAAAAATATGAATATGGAATATAAGGGTATCATACTATATATCGAAGTCGTATGGATTTATAATAAGAAACTAACAGTTTTACTTTAATAAATATCCCAAAGTATTCGTATAACTCATATGTGAGATCCAAGGACTTTGAAATTTTCAGGTTTCAATTCAGATGAAATTTATCGTAAGCATTCATTTAATAACAATTGAATATGCAGCACGCAGCCCTAGTTTAAAAACAGAGAATTTATTTATTATTATTTCTATATAAAATATTGACTAATCTTTTTGATTGTGGAGACATACTGGTAAGATTAATTTTTAGATTTTAGATTTTTGTTATATTCAACAATTTTATCATAATTTGTAAATATTTTGATATTTTTTATGATTCACTCAAACCCTTGGAAAATAAGAATGCGCACTTCACAAGTATTATAAATCTTTATTCCTCACTTTTTGATATATTTGTACAGTCATGTGTTGATTTGATTCCTAAAAATTCAATTTTGGATACATGTATTACTTATATGTGACAAAAAATGTTTTGTTTTCATATATTTTCTAATACTCAGTATTAAACATATTAATTTATTACAATAGTGTCCTTAAACGGAATTTGTTGAACCAAATAGCATCGATTCCATATCTTCTGCTGTACTTTCAAATAACCGCACTTTTATGGCAGTTACAACAGTTACTATTTGAAACCATTGGTACGGCCAGATTTCAGATAACGTATCTTAAAAACATTCTATCACAATATGCAACTAAGCGGGCGGATATAAACAGGGAACCTTCTTCTATGATCCATATAAATATCACTCAATTCCTTATCGTATTTGTTGCTGCAAACTTTACTCGTAACGTCCCTATTAACACAAATCGGTCTTTGGCCAGTCACATACGAATTTTGACACTTTTGAATGATTTCGTTCTCCGCCAAAATCCTGTAGATGAAATCGAGGCAAGTACACAGCCAAGGATTTCCGACGAGCGTGATTTTTTTCAGATTGTTCAGCCTGAAGAAAAAACTCGACGATAGGAACATCAATTCATTGTTATCCAAGTACAGTTTCTGCAAATGATTCAACCCTTTCTTCGGAAATACATTGCCATCTACTTCCTTCAGTTTATTGTGAGTCAAGATTAACATTTCAAGCTGTGGAGTCTGCTCGAAAGTATTCGCTTCGATTATTGATATCTCGTTGAATCCCAAATTCAGCAGTTTCAGCTTTGTTAGTTTTTCCAACATGAAGTTAGTTAAAATACTCAGAGAGTTATTGTGAATCCACAGTATCTCCAATTGCTCAGGATGACTCACAACTTTGTGTATGACAATCGAGTTGATTTTATTGTTATCCAGCTGCAACTTCATCAACTGCGGTAGATTTTCCAAAGCCGAATCTTCTATAGACGATATTTCGTTCATCGAAAGTGTGAGAGTCTTCAATCTGGGGAAGTCCTTGAACACTCCTCTTGGGATAGTTTTCAAACGATTATTGCTCGCACTCAACTTCTGCAGCGAAGACACATTCAGGAAAGCACCTGGATAAATTTCTTTAATATTGTTGTGGTAGATGGTTAGAGTTTTCACAGGTAAATCTCTGAAAGTATTCGCGACTATTCTCTGGAGCTGACTTTTTTCTATAAGGATCTTTTCTACGTTAATAAAATATCTGAACGCGAAAGGATGTACGACCAACTCCTTACCGTCGTTTATAACGTATAACATCCTGACATCTTGGAAATTTTTGAGAGATTCGTTAAAATAATGATCTGACAACTCCCTAACCGATTTACATTCCACGTTAGAATTCGTCGTGAAACATTCTGCGTTCACTTGTTTTACAAACACATTTGATTCTGAAACAACAATGAACACAATCAACAGAATCTGATTCATGATTTTTTATCCACTGACGACCGCGAAACTAATGATGGCATCCTCCCAACCTTCGTCCAAGTGGTTTATCATCGTGAATTACCGAGTGGTCTGGGGTCGGGGATTTTTCTCAACGTTTTAATTCTTGAAACGACACAGCACGTGACTGAATTCTACAGCTCCGCAAATGTTACTTTATGTCATATTTCTTTGTACAGTGCTTTCATTTTAATTTCTCCCAATTTTGAAAGGTTGTAAAAAAATATTGATTTTTTTTAGGTTAAAGGTCGAATAAAAAAAATTATAGTGTTTTATAATGTGCAGTCAAAAATTTTATAAATTGTCAACTGTCAAAATGATTGACATAACTTAGTTTTTTTTTAATGGTACACCCTGTAGTCATTAATTATATAAAAATACTTCTCTTTTCTGATAACAAAAATATGCTTACCATTTCCTTCCATTTCTTAAGCGCAAATTGGAGAAAATATGATTAAAATTGTAATTTTTCTAGAACATCAAGATACCCACCCGCGTTTGTTATTTTGTTTCCAAGAATTGTCATAGTTTCGCACGAGTTATTACATTTCACACGTGAATATTGTTTGCTGACAGTTTGTGGTCGATAAACAAAATGAGATATTCATTAAAGAAAAACGTTTTTGACAAAGTGTTATATAGTGTTACAAAAGCTTTCAAAAGATTTAGACTTCAATTTCCAGCAAGAAGAGCTCTATCTAAAAAAATGTTTTATAGGCTCATGAAGAAGTTTTTTGAAACTGATAGACTGGATAGAAAACAATCTGTTAGGCCAAAAATGGGTTTGGCATAATAAAAAAAATAAATATTCTAGCATATCTTTGAGCCAATCCTCAAAATTCATTGAACTATGTAGTTAGATAATTGTCAGTGTGTATTGGATCAGCTCACGCAGCAACTTAAAAATACAAATGTCGCTTATACAAGCTGAAAAGGTGCAAAAGTTGACTCCTGCGCAAAAAAGGAAATTAGACTGCAGTATTCCAGACATGTAGAAAGTATTCAAAGGGATGCCACATTTCTGGAAAAAATACTGTGGACCGATGAATCGTCGTTTTCCACAACAAATACAGGAAATTAAGTATCAGGTCTGGATCCTATAATTTTTCATGGTTCATTGACTGGTCAGGTTCATTTTACTTTTCTAAAAGCAGAAATTGAAGAAAATATTGACGATTTATCTCTAGCCACCTCAAGATATACCAACACATCATGTTGTCCCAGTTGAAAGGTTCTTGGATAGGAAATGAGTGGATTGGAAAATCAGGAACTATTAGATGGCCTCCTAATAGTCCCGATCTAACACCGTGTGATTTTTCTTATGGGGTCACGTTGAAAACATTATTTCTTATACGCCGTGCTATTATTTGGACGATCTAAACATGAGAATTAGGAATGCCATTCGACAGGTGCAAAACAACAGACACTTTGTTAAAAATTAGAGGACACACAGAAAAAGTATATATTACCTGCATTGAAAATGAAGGAGGTCTAGTGAAGCAGCACTTTTAAGTGCAAAAAATAGTTCAAATGGTTTCAAATTGTTTGGTATTTGTAAATTGGATTTTTTTTATTTTGCAATAAATTTGTTGCTCTTAGACTTGAGTAATTTACTCGACAGGTGAGTTTACAAAGCAGAAAATCATCTTTATCAAAATACAAGAACTATAACTATAAAAAACATGACAATTTTTGCAAACAAAATAATAAACGAGGGTATCTTGATGTGCTAGAAAAATGACAATTTTAATCATATTTACCTCAAATTGCGCAAAAATAATAGAAAGAAAGGGCAAGTGTGGCATATTTTCGTGATCAGAAAAAAAAGCATTTTTAAATATTCAATTATATACAGGGTGTAACATTTGAAAAAAGTAAGTTTTGTCAATAATTTTATAAGTTAATATTTTACAGTCTTTTAAAGTGGTACAAGTTAGAATGAAAGCTCTGTACAAATCACCTACAAGGTGGGCCAGGGAAGTGTACATAGTTTATTATGAAAAGTGTTCAATCTTTTGCAGATATCAATATTTTATACAGTTACATAAACCCAGAGCGGTTTTAAGAAATCTTTTTCCTTAAAACCATCATCGAGCAATGAAAATGTTTGTCTGATTATCACTTTATAATTTTTTTTTTCAGTGACTTTCGAAGCGATGGATGTGTAAAGTAATTGAAATTTTCTTCATTCTCAATCCTTATAAAGGTGTTATATAGTTTTGGTATATAATAATAATAATAATAATAATAATAATGTATATATAGGATTCAAACTTCAAACTGTGCCTATGAATATTATCATAACTTCTCACAGAATCCTGATATTTTGCATATTCAAACAAAAGGCCTGAAATTGAACACTTCAGAAAGAATCAATAGAAGTCAAAAATATGTAAGTAACAATAACGTAACTTCAAAATTCACAATTATATTTTTTTCGAAGTTACGAGGTTTTTTCGAGATGTTATAATACAAATTTGGATATTTCCGAACTGATTTTTTTTTTCAGAAGAAAAGTGGATAAGAAGTAAAATCGTTGATCTCTGATTACGAATCCGAAGACACTTTTGGCCTATTTAGCCTCCAACTGTGATTTATCGGAAATGTCGGTAGTTCCAACGCTGGTAGCGTATCACTTGAAATTATCCTTTGGAGGATATTTTGTACATTGTTGGTGTTTCGACCAATTTAAAAAAAATCAATATTCTTTGTTAAAAATTTCACAAGTTACGGGAGCGTTTCCATGAGAAGTAAGCCACACTGTATGATGAATAATGGAGGCCCTAAATGTACCCCTGGGGTACACCAAATGTTACATTTCAAATGACACAAAATTGTTAATATAGACTTTTTGGGTACTATTCGATGGGTAGAGTAGATTAAACGTAATAATATGCTAAAAAACAATGTTAACAATTTTTTAACAATAGGATGGAAAGCTTTCAAGAAATCTCGTTTCATCCGCGTTAGTAAACCTTGAGTTACACACACAAGAGATTTGATCAATAGTGAAAGTTGTCATGTTCAGCAATCAAAGAAACTAAACACTTTTTTGTGTCAACCTATTTCACATGAATATATCACATTTCGATCTCAGATGCAAGCGTAACATTAGTAGAGACTCGATAACTGTCTATTGTTAAAATGCAAATTCCTTGTATCATTTTTATTGAAAGTTTAACTCGGCACTCAACCCACATCGACTAAAAAATGTCGCAAGTCTTTATAAACTTTATCCAAGGATAACCACTGTTACTTTCTGTCGTAAAACCTTCATATTATTAACAACTGGTTTATAATTGAAACAATTCGCTGGAATCGAACAACCATAATATCGATATATTGTTTTACAGGGTAGGCAGCTATCATGTGCGCAAATGAGCTGCTAAATTAGTTCTAGTATTACGTTAAGATAACTATAACAAAATGAGTATAACGATATCAAGCACTTACTGACCATTTCTAAAACCATGACTCATTCAAACATTTTTACTTCAACAAACCTCAAATGCTAATAATATCAACTTAATAAAAACCTTTTTGAAATAACTGAAGAAGTATTCAAACACATATATTATTTTCAAACTCCTAGAACGATTAGGAAGTCATATACATAACAAACAGAGGAAGATATCAGACGAAGTCTGATGGCTTCAGGAGAGAAACAGGATTTCAGTTAAACCCCTTATTCTCTCATTAATTTAGGCAGATATCTGACAGAAAACAACTACTTCCCTGGCTAATACCACGACGGACGTTGAGGTCTAGAGGTGGCGCTGCGACTGTCTTCTTACGAGATGCCGCATCCATTTCAGAGAATCATTTCGAATACCAGTGAATTGCGTGGCATGACCAAGGGCTTCGACGACTGTAAAAGTTGTCGGGCCTACCTTGCACTGAAGAGAGACAAAATACCTCGAAACTAGTCTGTAAGTGCATGGTCAAATCCTTGATCATGTCGGGCAGGCTTCTGCTAATTGATACAGAAAGCATTTGTATCACAGATATCTGTCAGATTTAATTCAACGTCCGTCGTGGTATTAGCCAGGGAAGTAGTTGTTTGTTGTCAGATATCTGCCTAAATTAAGGAAAGAATAAGGGGTTTTACTAAGATGAAGCTCGTACGCACAATCAATAAGAATCGAATCCATAGGAGTTCCTAGAGTTAACTGGGTTTGTAAAATATTTTCTTATTTTTCCTACATACCAATTCATCCTAGTAGACCTAATTTCTGCAAGTGAGTAAATTATGTCAGCGGGTCATAATGGAAAAGAGTTACCCCTTACTAAGCATTGATGACACGATAAAAAAATTATCCGGTTCATAATGGTTTCAATGTTGAATCTGAAAAGCAGATACCGACAAATGGAAGTTATTCCCGATAACAAAAGGTATGTTTTGGTTCGTTTCATAACCGATCATGCGCAAATATCAGTTTAGAAAGTCTACTTACGCTATTCATAAGGCCGATTCAGATACATACGTGCCCATGCAAGAGTTTTTGAAGCACGGGTGGTTTAAACGCCTTTTACTCATGTTTCTATCACAAGAACATAAGTATTTTATTTGTTTTTGTTATAATTTTGTCAATGCTGGAGTAATGCTATTTGATGTATTTTTCACTGCCTTTAAGGCCGTTTCAGATACATGTGTGCCCATTCTGCATGAGATAAAAGATACAGTGAAAAATATATCGGGATTATTTAAAAAACTCAAATAGCATCACTCCCAGCATTGACAGAATTATTACAAAACCAAATAAAATATGTTCTTAGATAGAAACGTGAGTAAAAGGCGTTTAAACCTCCCCTGCTTTAAAAACCCTTCATGGGCACGCATGTATCTGAATCGGCCCTTAGATATCAACTATGCTGCTACTTTGTACGGTTCTAAGGCCGTTCTAGCTCATAACCAAAACAAATCAGCAGTCAATTATGGGCTGAACCAATTCAAAGTCAATTTGGATTAGGTAATACTCCCACCACAAGTATTTTTGAAGTCTGAACCCAAAGAAGTGCTGTATATTCATTCCAAAGAGCAGTTTATTTCTTGTGCCATTTCATTTAGCTGAAGGAATTAGAATTGATTCTGTGAAAATTCAGGGTATGTAGAGTTGGCCACGTCCCAGAGACAAACACGAAACAAGAAGATCCTTAACTATTAAAAATTCGTCAAGGATTTTAGAAAAAACGTCCGGTTTGATTGGAGCTCTGGGGTGGTATCCTCAACTCGCTACCCTACTAAACGAGCGATCCCTCAAGTTAGCGATTTGTTTGTCGGCGATATGCAAATTCCCGATTCTCAACTAGCGCAACCCTCGCTTATTTTAAACGTGAATGTATAGTAACGTCAACAGCAGTAGTTGAAAATCGGGAATTTGTACCAAATCTCTACCTTGAAGGATCGCTCGCTTAGTAGGATAGCGAGTTGAGGATACCGCTGAATTGAAGAATAAACCAACAACTGCTCCTATTTTGGCTTATTCACGAGATATATGAACTTTTTTTTTGAGCTGTGATGTGTTTCAGCAAGGCGTTGAATCAGTTATATCTAAGGAATGGGATAGAGACGAGAAAGTAATAGCCTACTTCAGTAAAACTCTGGGCGAAGCCGAAAGGAACTACTGTTCTACAAGAAAGGAGCTTTTATCGATGAACATTTCTACACCTGCCAATGAAGACACATTATCATGGCGTCAGTGACTGTAAGAAGCTTGAAAACAAAGAAATCAATCTTTTCAATGACGATCATTTCAAGGAAATGTGAGCTATCGCCAATCTACCAAGGGATACTGGACTCAGTAGGGTTTCCAAAAGGAAAGCCAAGAGGGAGCAACTATAATAATGTATCAATTGATCCCACCCAATGCACATATTGAAGATATGCTTAAACAGCTTCAGAGTAGTCGTGAAGGTTGATTCTATTAGGTGGATTGAGAAAGGTTGGGAAAAAATTACACGATATCTTTCTGAGAATCTTTCGAAAGAGTAGGTACCTAGCATGGGGCTGGCGGTTTCCTATTGCTAACCGTGGAAATGAATACTTGACTATTTCTCCTAGTCCAAGTTGTGCCCGTTCCAAACAAGGAGGAAGAGTTTATTCATCCAAACTTCCACATAAACCTACACAATACCTATGTTTGGAGTGCATTTTGGAATCTGTAGATGGCGCTGCATAATATATACTTCAGTGTTCATCTCAGGAATTCCAAATTCGTGTTGCTGGCAGGGGCAAGAATTTTTCATTTCATTCTAGTTGGGTTCAAATTAACTGTCCTGCTCCTAAGGTGAAGTTACTAACAAAGCCCACAAGGAAACTTTCTACTGAAGGACCTAGGTCGATAGCCATTCGATAAATACAATTATTACTACTACTAGAGGGAGGTATTTTCGATTCAATAAGTTGATATTGGCTACGCCAAAGGTTGGCAATAATCATGAATCTGGTACGTAGAGGTATTCCTCCATTCCAATTGGAACATAATTTTCACTATAAGATATAGTTCAACGGTTATAGAAAAAACCTATTGTATAGCAGGATGTGAGTTAATCCAATGCAGTGAACATGCAGACACATTTCGTTTCATTTATGAAAATTGTTGCTCGAGGTTATCCTGTTCGCTCATTTGTTTTCTAGCACCATTTTCGGACACGCCGCATATAGGTATACCTATCGCGAAAATGAACACGTACAGTTTTGAATCAGCCGATATAGTTATCGCATACAGTGACTGATATTACGTTGTGCTGCAATGAAGTTTTATAACCTCAATATGCTAATACCTCCGTCTTTAAATATTACATAATGGACTCTGCCATAGCAGGATTAAAAACGAAAGTTGGTGTGGCAGGACAAATGACTGACCCTAATTTTACCGACTTGGTATGATAACTTTCGATTTCACTGACAGGTAATGTTCCATTTTCGCTACTTTACTCGGGTATCGATTAAGTATATTTTATTTTCATGTATCCTTCGTTTTTGTTCGGTGCGTTTTTAGATATTTAACACATATTGTTGAGATAACTGTGAATGACCTCAAAACGTTCGGTATGTTCAATCAACTTGGTGTTGGATAATATTAAAATTGTGCCTTAATTATTGAAAATGAAAGAAATTCAAAAAAGTGTGAACACGGTACATAACGAGTATGGCAAATAAACTAATTATCAAAACAAACAAACACAAAATTGGTAATGATGATATCAAAAGATCATGGCAGGAGCTCAAAGACGCTGTTATTGATTAGAACACCTTCAATGGTGTCTTTGAATATCTTGATTCATGTATTCTTTTAAATTCCAATGGCTATTTATTATATGTACAGTTTAATCGCCAATCGGTAGCCCTATTGGACTGTACTACTTTCGTCAGCATGTGCTTCGATAAGGCCAAATCCAGGCTTACTTTAAGATCATAATGACTACTACTGTATACAAGGTAATTAGTCAGGTTATTTTTGACTTGAGAATGAAGAGCGAGTGAAATTTCAATAAGTTTAATTACAGAAATAAAAACAAGAAAACGTATAAGATTTCAATAATATTGTTCTTATTATTCTTCCGGTAGTTTTATTTTGGTCATGTTATGATTCAAACGACAGTCGCCTGTGAGAATGCCTGTAGATATCGCAGGTCATCCCTGCTAGAGTGTAACAGTGGTTTGGTCAAATTTTTCGAGGAATATATGCCTTGGAATGAGCCAATTCTGGTAAGTTTTGCCAGAAGTTTGATACTTTCCTTGCAGTCCAGGTGCTCAATGTATATTTGGCAAAAATTGGGTGTTTTTGAACCATTTTTGAACCAACAGTATTCTATTCCTAAGTTGCCAAAGAACATAGGTGTAGACCGACAGTTTTTTGTAATACTATTTTGGCACGGCCACGTAAGATGCTCATCAATAAAAATTCCCAAATATTTAGTGACCCTGAATTGTTCAATTTTTTGTTGTTAAATTCAACAAACATACTTTTATTGAGATCAGAAAGGCTGAACAGTATCACTTCGGTTTTAGAATCATTAAACACAAGTCCCTTTTGTTGCAAAAGTTTATCATTCGGTTAACCGCACTAGATGACATTTTAGATAATATATACAGACTGCTATTTGAGGTCGTGACAACAGCATCATTAGCGAATGCTGCGACATAATGGCAAGGAAATTCTTGCATAAGGCTATCAAAGAAAATTATGAATAGAAGAGGTCCAAGTATGCTACCCTGAGGGACGCTACTGGTAACTGGAATTAAGATTGAGCAAACCGAAATGTCATTAGTTTTTGAATTCGTTTTTGGTTCTCTATCAGTGAGGTAAGATGTAATCCTTAAGGAAGCCAAACCGCGCATGCCACTGTAAAAATTTTCCTACATTAACTCGATGCACATCAAACGTTCTTTTTAGATAAAAAAAAAGAAGGATAGGGTTATTTGACGAAACGTGTGAATATAGAGATAAAATAGCATCTTGGGAGGAGCGACCTTTTCGGAAACCAAATTGGAAATAGCTGAAAGAAAATAATTTTTATGAGAACGATTCACGTTGTCTCTAACAGCATTTTTAAAATACCTCTGAAAAACCTGATAACAGAGATAATTCGCGGTAATTAGACATCATGTTTCTGTTTTCTTTTAAATGAATCGGTACAAAGATCGATCCTTCTTCAGTTGATTAAATGTGTAAGCGGTGCCAGTGAATAAATAGGGATAAGCCAATGCATGGGGTCTTCTTCAAGAACATTGAAGACCTTGGCTTATCCAGAAACCTGACCTTCGCTTTTCTCAGGGCAAGTGGGCTGAAGTCGGAAACCGAGGAATTCATAATGGCCTGCCAGGATGGTGTCTTCAACACCCTCATCTACCGCAGTCGCATGATGGGTATAGAGGTCCCTGACACTAGATGCAGAGCGTGTCTTGGGGCAGCTGAGACCATAATGCATTTGCTGTCAGCTTGTCCAGCTTATGCGGTCTCAGCCTATATCCACAGGCATAACGCGGCCCTACGAGTGTTGTACTACCACCTACGAGACTCGTACGGTGTAGAAGAGACACCTGATGTAGTCCTCCTCGACCATCAAATTAGGACGATTTTCGTCATAGAGTTCTCGGCTCCTGGCGAAACTAACATCGTCCGAAAAGAGTAGGAAGAACGGATAAAATATCGAGATTTACTCTTTGAACTCCGCAGGCTTTACCCAAACCATTCTGTCAAAATGGTGGTTCTGATCATAGGAGTACTTGGTGGGATGATGAACACGCTGCTCTCGAATCTGAAAATCATACCGGCTTGCCGTGATGCGGCAGAAAACCTAGCCGGAAGAATGCAGAAGGCCGTTATTCTTGGACCCAGTAATCACTCATCACACGGACGTGGGGAGTGTTTGCTGGGGTTAATGACACACCAGCGCGCCCTCCGGTAGTATCGGAGCTCCGGAGACAAGGACTGAATGGGATATTCCTTATGGAAAAAAAAATTCTAGATCATTAATCGCATTTTAATGTACGAGTTGATTACAATATTTTTCCGACAGACTCTAATGTTGAAATGAAGGAATTCTTGATTGATTAGAACAATTTTTATCATCGAAATGAACAGTACGTCTAAACTCTACCGAATATTAATAATCATCTCTTTATTGAATATCATCATTTGTAGTGGTAGAATTAGATATACTGAAAGAGGGTACTGAAAAAGTTCATCTGTAAACTTGCATTTTACGGCTGCACTAGGAAATTCTACATTAATAGTTCTCGTAAATGGTTGATTTCGAGAAATCATACATTAATGACAAATCTTCCATTAACAGGAGCCATTAATGTTCGATTTTGATTGCACTAAAGGACATCCAACAGACATCTTAATACGAGGTAGTCAAGATATTGGTTATCCAAGATGTTTGACCAGCTGATGAGTTGCTGTTACGATAGAGCAATTTCCGATTATAATAATAATATGTTTTAATTTTTCTACCTCAAAATTTGAGTAGCAACCCTCGTACTAGTATATTTCTAGGGTCCACTTTTTCTTTGATATCTCATATTTGGTTTCACATCACTAAGAGCAAGAAAGCATTTAATTTTCAATCATAATCCTCATCATTCCGCTAGTTATTTCATCCTGATCTCGTAGCATGTCAACCATCTTACGCGGTATACCTACAAAATAAATAAACCGAATACACTCAAAGGATTTATAAGTACCATCTCCCAATTAACGTCATCTGCTCTTCTTTCAGATGTCCAAGTACTTCGTGACAGTCGCAGCCGTCTGCGTGTGCCTGTCGTGGACGTCGCAGATAGCGGCCCAATCCAACTATGCGGATCAGGCCAACAACGTCGAATATCGAGGAGAAGGCCTTCCCGAGCAGGCCACTCTAGACGGAAAGGTCACCAAACTGGACGACCTTAGTCCCGTGATTTTTCTCAATCGGACGAAAGCAGCACTGAACTGCGCCGCCGGCTCCATGCAGATCGAACTCAAATTCAACGACAAGTTCTTCGGGATAGCGTATGCGCAATTCGACAGGAATTCTGCGTGCAAGGTGTTCGGCAAGGGGCTGTACAGCTACAAGTTGGAGCTGCCGTTGAAGGGGTGCGGCACCATACAAGTGAGTATATTTCACCAAAAGAGATACTCAGGTCAAAGTGTAACGCATTTTACCCTCGAATATAAATGGGAGTTCAGAAAGATTTGATCACCTTATCTGCAGTACTACTTAATATCCAATCACTTCGAAACAAAACGGATGGACTTTGATTCTTCTGGAAACACAGAATATGCCAAATTACGTTCTACTCACAGAGCACTGTTTGAAAAATGACGAGCCATGTTAGATTCCAAATTATGTCATAGCTGACAAATATTGCAGAAATAGTTCGGCATATGATGGAGCTATGATTCTAGTCAAAGAAAAAATACTCAGTGAGCTTATATTAGGTACTCAACATAGATAAGTATGCCTTTCTTTCAGTAGAAAATGAATTTGGATTATTTTTGGTGTAAGAAAAAAACAATAATAATTATATAATTTGCGTTTACCGATCGTCTAATTCCATAGTAAAAACTTTTTGAGTAAACTTTAAATTCTTTTATCAGATTTATCAATTAACTCGAAGATTCTGCTGACAGGTGATTTTAATATTAATTTTGATTATGAAGAATGTTTGGCAAAACAGGATCTACTTAACTTGCTCTAGATTTGACCATGCATGTTAGTGAACACAAAGAATAACCATGTATTCAACCGCTACCATTCACTATGTTTACTCAAATTTGGAAAAACAAATTATCACCTGTAGAACTGTTTCTGCCGGCCTTTCAGACCATGAAGCTCTTTTCGAATTTTTGCTCCAATCAGTGAATGAAAGAAGCAAATTCAGATACGATAGAATTACAAATCATTTACAAATATTTGCAATATAACACCATGGGAATACGTTTTGAACTCTGATGATTCAATTGACATGTTCCAAAAGTACCTAGGAATATATTCGAGAAATGTTTTCCAATAGTGAAAATCAAAATGAAAAATAAAAATAACAAGCCCTGGATAACTCAAGGCATTCAAAATTCGGCAACAAACTTCAAATCACCACATACCATTAGAAAATTCGTAGTTGATGCATTTTTCATTTCGTATTTCACTAAATATATAATGATTCACAGAAAAATCATAAAGCTTTTGTAATTCTTCGATATCGAGAATTTTATTGCTTGACTTTGATGGCCTATGAATATTTTAAAAATGCGAAATCCGCACGAGTTTTATTAAAATTGCAATCGTTTTACGAATTAAAACGCCAGTTCATATAGAAAGTGTTGATTTTGTTAATATATGCTTTTTTTCGACTGAAAAACTTCCAAAATTTTGTCAAATCAAAATAGAAATTTATTTCTCTTATAATTCATAATCATATCGTTGAAACATTTTTTAACGTTTTATTCCATTTTTTGATAAGTCCTGTTTCTCAGCATACACGAATCGTATATAATCGGAATCGGAATAAAATTTTGCGTATATAGTGCAAGTTTCAAGTGCATCTGACAATTTAGAATATTTCATGATTTTTAGGGGTTTTACCCCTTTGGACTTTTTTGAGTTATTGTTTTCGATTCTCGATGGACTTGAAATTCACAAGGTATACTAATTTCATAATTCTGAATCGATTGCCGTTCACAGAATTGCTCTATCTTCAACCGTTCTCGAGATGATAAGTTCAATAAAAAAATTTATTTATTTTTTTCGATTCAAAACGCCAGTTCATCTGGAAATGTTGATTTTGTGGATAAATGCATTTTTTCGACTAAAAATCTTCCGAACCTTTGTCATTTTATCATCAAAATTTATTTTTGTATTTTTCGTAATTTGCTAGTTGAAATACACTTGAGAGAACTTTGGGATGTCATTTGCCTCCAACTTTTTTTTTCCATGATTTATGCATTATTTTCAATAAATACAACCTTTTTTGAAAATGTACACTCAATTTGAAATCAATTCCAATCTGATAACATATAAGTCCATTACCAAAACTAATAACCATTTTCATTTCAGGATCCTCAGCGTGTTTTTACCAACAACATTGTTGTGAGGTTCCATCCAGGACTAGAAATAGACGGAGACGAAATAATAACAATCGTTTGTCGTTACCCACCACCGATAGCGCCTCCACCTGCTGCTCTACCCAGTCTTTTGTAAGTATATTAGGTAAAAAAAATAAAATTCACGAATCACCCATCTGGTTTTCGGAAAAAATCCCTCGTTAGCAGAGCTTCTGCAAACAAGGGATATCCGGGACTTACAACTTACGTAAAAGTGGATTCTGAACCACTTTAGCTCAGTGGTAGGCGGTGGGGATCGAATCCGGACCGCCTTGGTGGGAAGGAAAGCAAACGCTCTAACACCAGAACTACTTCGCACAAGACATTCGTAAAGTTGCTGCAGAAACAAAATTTCCTGAATAAGAAATGTTCATTATAATATTTGATATAAGATTCGTATTTCCTGGGATTTTCATAAAACAATATCATCAGTATTCATGGGACTAAATGGATTTCTTTTCAGCCAAGAATCTCCAGCGCCAGCACTAGCGCCTCCACTGAAGGGGTTTCAAATCCTGTTAATAATATGCGGAATCCTGTTTTTGTCCCTGCTTCTGCTGGGCTTGGGATGTTCCTACTACTGCTTGAGAAGGCGTCCTCTCACCATCTATCGGCAACCATTTTCATCCATCGGAACTGGATCAGAAATCACCAAACTATCTGGAAGCTCTCTAGGTATTACATGACCTTCAAGTGCTAACTTCGAGATATTAATTTCATAATTTTGTTTTCCAGGTAACCTCTCAATGTTCGAGGGACTGAAAATCCCCCGTGCAAACGTTCCTCCAGCAATGGCTGCACCAGGAAGCAGTGCAGGAAGCGAAGGGCCGCTGATGAGCGACAACCTTCCGTCTGATTATCCTTCAGAATCCCACTCAGAAATTGACGTGGACACGGGATCGCTCCCGGTATCCTCGGCGGGAAGCTACGAAAATCAGGCATACCTGCAAGACAACAGCAGCTTTTATAGCGAAGGATACGGCCACACCCAAGAACAGCAAGTTCAAAACGCGATCGCTACTCCAGCAACTGTGCCTAGACTACCTCTGGCAGTCAAAGAACAACCCAGATTCGACGTGCAAGTGCGCGTTAAGAAAGCACCACCATCGCCTCCGAGCATTTCCATGTCCGACACGGAAAGTATGAGAACGGACAGAAATCTCTCGACAATTCCGGAACAACGGGAAGAAAGCGTCAGATCTCTCGACTCTCCCCTTCCTGTAGAGAGAACGCATTTCACCTACATCCCTGAACTGCACCCTCCACCCAAACATATCCAGCCGGCTCCGACGTATAACCGAATCCTCAGGAGGCAACTGGAAATGCAAGAGGAGCCTATGAGGGCGGCTCCGCCGAGATCCATAGCTTCACTCGACACTGAAATGACCGATACCCACTCCATGACGGAAATAATGGATGATTCCCATCACAAGTTCCTGGCGCCTACTCCTCCACCCCCACCTCCGATAGTGCCAAAGCAGGAGTACATGAGATACCAAGAAGAACTTACGTCTCTCGAGCCTCCCATTGCGGCAGTGCACAAACCTGAGGTTACTTCACACGTTGTCGACGACGTATTCCTGAGGACCATCACCGAAAAGAAAACCATCGAGGACATCGAGCGACACCGGCGTTTGGTTACTGAATACCACACCAGACCCAAGCCGGTGGATCAAAAGTGGGACGTTACCATCAAAAACTACCCAGCGGAAATGCCGGAACCCCCAGAATGGGAGAACTTCTCAGATATATCCTCCGCTTCCGGTTTGACCCTCACCCCGAGACTCGAACGAGCTACGATGAGTTTACCGCCCCAGAATACAATTATCGACGACAAGTTACCGTTGAACGCACCCGAGATTGTCGCCAACCTAGGACAACAACCGCCTAGATATTCTGCCTCTTTGGACATTCCTCCGAGAGAGCAGAGTTACCTGTCGACGTTCAACATCCCCATCGAGAATCCCGACGTTCCCAACTGGAACGTGCTTATCAGAGTTTTCCATCCCACGGAACAAGAAGAGGGTCTGGTCATCGAAAGCGCCGAAACGTTCAACTCGCAGTTGACCTCGTCCGATAAAATGAAGTGGCGTCAGATAATAACGACGGAATCCACGCTCCGCACCCTTCTAACGGAGTGCGTAGTCCGCGAGGACTACGAACGGGTTCGGAGCGATTCGAGGTACGTGAACCTGTTCGAGCCGCCGAAGTGGGACGTCATCATTAGAATCTTGGCTCCGCCAGACAAACATCCCAAGAATCGTAAGAAGAGGAACGAATGGGACACCAGAAGTCGCCGCAGTAGCTTGCCAACTCTGTACGAGTACGACTCGGACGGGGGAAGTTCCGTGAAAACGTTGACGAGAGAACCCCTGGTTCTACCTCTGCACTCACAGCAGTCCAGGAAGACGTCTAGATCGAGCTACCGCAGCGAAGCCGATCTGAGGTCAATGTCGGAAATGACAGTCGACTTTGGTCGCCCAGACAACTTCTCAGAGACCTCCAGCTATTACCCAGACAAGAGATACTACGATGATTCCGAAACAGGCCATCACTCTCTGGCGAGGTCCTTGAGCCAACCTAGCTTAGCTCGGTCTGCCAGCGAATTCACGGAAAGATGGGTCGCGCCATCCAGATACGACACAGCTAGCGAGTTCACTTCTCCGGAAGGAACGCCCAAGTCCCAGAGGAGTACGAGGATGCAGTCGTTAGATCTATCCAGAGGAGGTGGAGGAGGACAGAGGACGATGTGGCAGGCGAGTCAGGCGAGTAGCGCCGTTCAAGGGCCGCATCTTTCTTCACAAGTGGTTACTCAACAGTTCAGGAGTGAAACGTCCACCAGCTTCATGGGTCACGGTCCACGGCCAATGGGTCAGGGTTGGTTTGCAGATAACGACAGCGAAGCTAGTTATAAGTAACTCGAAATGATGAAATTCCTACTAATGTGCTAATATTTAGTAAAATCAAACCGGTAATGATACTGCCTTATTATAAAAAACATTTTTTTTTAGAAATTCTATTGTTCGCTGGGAACCAATCAGGGATTGCCTGTAATATTTCCTCCTTTTACTAGTATCTATGATATATTACAGAAATTTACCGATATGCCATTGTATTGCCAGTTTAATATATCTGTTAATGGAAATATATTTCTCTTAAAAGTCTTAACAATTTTATAACCATGCTTCATGAAAAACTTTTATTGGGTGTAGCAAACAGATACCGAAAAAAATTTTATATGGAACCCTTTACATATTTTTCGTAATTCTTCAGTACACACAAATACCATACAAATTAGGACTCAAATGTTTCCAAATCATGTACAATTATGAGTAAATTAAACAATTATTTCAAAATAAACGACAATTATTGTTGCTCACCCATTTTCATATTTGATTACTCACCTTGAGGGAAAAAATTTGTTCAAATCCAACGTAAAATACAAAATAATCAAAATAAAAGTAAGCATGAGGACTTACTATTGGGTTTTTTCTTATTATCATCAATTCTCCCTAGTTTTCAACATTTTGATATCATCTGCTCATACTAGCGAGGCTACGTGCATTTTCTCGGTGTTCCCAACTATAATAATAAACAATTTTTGTGACTAGAATGCTGTGATAACATTTTAAGGTGTACTGGTTCAATTTTCTTCGAGTTCGGCCGATTTGAAAGGCTCCACCCGGTTTTCCACTCTGTCCAGAATTTTACATTGGACGACTGTAGAACTGGGTATTTTCATAAGCTCAGTATCGCTATGGCATTGTTTTTCGACGGTTTGATTTTTGAAACCGTGGTCGAACAACCGCTTTTCTAATTCGCTCAATTTGCTCCTAAGGTGTTGGGTTAAGGGCTATTCTTTCAGAAATATTTGCTGATGAAATTTCAGCTACTTCTCTTATTTCCAATGATCATGAGATGTAAGATATAGTTTTACAAGGTGCTATTTTACGATAACTTTTATTTTATGTATCTACTAGGGCGATAAAATAAATGTAACTTTTGTAATACGAATTTCGAAATAAAGATTTTATATTAACACTTGTGTCGCTTTCTTTGCTCTAAACATCATTTTTCTTGTCATGAGGTCGTTCCAAAGTGGTTGTTTGCCTAAATATTTAATGAATGTTTCTTCAGCTTCGAGACAAACAGTAACCAGTAAGCTAATATTCAGCTTGTATCTGGCATTAAAAAATATTTAGAAATGCTCGAACCTACTAAATCAGCAGTCAAAACTGTGAAAAGGTATATTGTCAAACAAAAAGCTCAACAAACAAAAGGGTCCGTGAAAATTTGGTACATGCTGAATATTTAAGGAAAGAAATCTTGTGTAGCATGCCATTCATTCATTGAGAACACATAATAAAATCAATGGTCTTTTGACAAAGCTGAGGAGAGAAATTTCACTTCCAGCTCATATTCTCCACCAACCAAGGAAGACAGAACACAAGCGGCGTAGATTCATTGGGAAAACAAACCCAGAACATCACTAAAGTTGAAAGTCAAGAAATGTGCTCAACCTCTCTCTCTTATGATTTGAGGTCATTTCTGTTCTGCTGAAAAACTGCAAGAATTGAACCAGTTCCCAAAAAAACATGTGTTTCTCTAGAAATGCCGCTCCCACAGTGGTCAGCGTGATTGTGTCCAGAGTATCGATACCCATGAAGTCTTCCATTTTACTGCTTGATATTACCACCAGCAGTCTATAGTCCTAGTCAATGACTAGTAGTCATAGTATTTATTGAGCCCAAAAAAGCTACTGGACAGGTAACACTGCTTGTTGAGTGTTTTGATGAGATCCTCACAGTTCTGGTGCAAATTGAGCCTGTTATCTAGAAAAACTACTTACTTTATTTTATACGCTCACATTTTCTACTTCAACATATTTTGACAGTCTGGGTGCGATTTGATAGTTATGATAGGAACCATTTAATTTTTCCAGAAGATTTCCATGTTGTAAATAGTCAAAAGCGCGACTAACGTCACAAAAAACCAGTGGGATTCTCACCTATTTCAACAGATTGTTAAAGATTAAAATAGAAGAATAAACTGCTGATAATTCGATCGATATCCGTAGTGGTTCGGAGTTAGAATATTTTTTTAATTAGAGAAAGTGACGAAAACATCGCAATAGGACGGTAATTTTCCAAGTTGTGAGTATTTCATTTTTTAAAGACTGAAGAAACTAAAGAATATTTCAATCGCGAGGAAAACTGCCTCAAAGATTAAATTGATGTTATGACCTAGGGACACTCAGGTGTCCTCAGAAATGAAGAGGCAGATAGGCTAGCCGAAGAGGGATCAGAGAAACCACCAATTACAAATGGTCCAAGCTAAGAGGCCTACGTGCAGAGGTATCTATGTTTCAAGTGAACCCTGTTGATTCAGACAAGAAAATTCGAAAAAACCCTCAAGTCAAGGTGTCTGAAATACGTGCCGAGGACTCAATGGGAGCAAACAGGGCCTCTGAGACACCAGGTCGAATCCTAGAGTATTTAGATCTGCGGGACTCAGCCATGCTGAAAAAAACTACCCTAACTACTCCTGGGAACGAATATAGACTCACACAGAAGAAGAAGAAAAAAACGTTTACAAAAAAGGCACTCAACTCAAAGCAAAAGGCGGAGACGTCTGACGAAGACCAAAGGGAAAGTATCAAAAACAAGAAATAAAAATGTATCCCAAGGCACGTCAAGGCTAAGGTTTCTAAAGCTGGTGCTGACTGGACAGATTTCATGAACTGCAGGCATAGTCTTCAAATTTCCAATGACAGAATGAAAATGAGATTTGAATACTCCAAGGGCTACATACGCGCCGGATGAAGCTGTTTGGCTGCACCAAACCCTCATAAAATGGAAAGAATATGCTCCAAGGTATAGGGAAATTGGAAACACCCCTATGTCGACATAAAGAAGATCAACGAATTGGTACTCTGCATTCAGCTCATACAAGAAAGCAATCCCAAGGTTGTTTTCGTGAAGAAGTTAGGAGAATATCGAGGCCATGATCCACCAAATTGGTTCAAGAAAGATAACCAAATTTATTACGGAGTTATCCGTGACGGAATCACCTAGAGGGGAAAGGCAATGTGACGGACCTGGTGATTTCTTGGATGTTCCAGAAAATTTATTCATTCATTACATAAAGAACACGATTTGGAGTTTTGGTAATAGTAGAAGCATAGTAGAAGCATAGTGGAGCATTGTTTGAAGGGTGTTTTCAAAATACCAAGTCAAGTAGAGGATGATGATTATTGCCCTGAGCTAGTAAAGGCAGTTAGTTACCCAACAAATGTATCACTTATTCAAGGACCCAAAAACGTCACACTATATTGGTTTTGGATATGTTGAAAGATAATTAGTTTGAATCACACCACTTGTTTGTCAGAATGCGTGTAAATAATAGAAAATCGAATTACTTTAAACATATGAAAGGCAGCTACAGGAAAACAATGCAAAATTAATTCAGAATTGAATTTTGCATATATTTGAAACGGACTTTCATTCGTTTTATAAATGTCCAATTTACAAGTCGGCTATGAAATTATCTATAATAATTTCAAAATACTAGAATAATTACCCGTCCAAATCTCAATTAATGATGTCGAAGAAACGAGCTATGAACTGAAAATGTAGGCGGAATACAGATTTGTTTCATCAGACGAAACCGCTAGCGTTTTACGTTCACTAGTCTGAGGCGACTGAAGCTATGAAACCGTAAACCGTATTAGATGACCTTCCATATGGCAAAAAGTTCAATTACCTACATAATAATAAAAATTAGAGAATGGCATCTCAAATACTTGAACTGGATCCTGTATTTTTGAGATGATTCAGATATTTTCAGAGGCAAATGGAGAGACCCTACAAAGTTCATGAGTGCAAAAGGAAAGAAGATATTCTAGAAGGTTCAAATATAAACGTAACTAACGAAACAGGGAGAAGTAGGAAAAGGATACAATAGTAAAAATCTCCATCACTGACAGCCGACATAACTCACGTTCATCATTTATTATTTCAATAAATTGTTGGATAGAGCCGTTACTACCCGTTTTAAAATCATCATGAAATAAAATTAATTGAACTCCCTATGTTTTTATGACACATATTTGTAATACTAACATTATTGTAACATTATCAAACGAATATAATCCTGCGGTACCCGATCTGATAATGGGGTGTATTGGACAGCCCTCTGGGAGGACCCATTTACCAGGGACACTTTAAAATAGTCGTGTTCCTCGATGACCCTCTCAGTTTCCTTCATTTGGAGAAATGATAAAAACCAAAATTTTGGGAAATGACTACTCCGAATAAAGTTTTCAACTAAATAACAGTTGTAGATAGAACAATTTTGCGAACGTCAATCGATTCAGAATAATGAAATTAGTGTACCATCTTAAGCTGAAATAGAAATATAAACAGATAATTTTTTTTTCAATTAATACATTAGCGAGTTTTCAGAAATTTTCAGCCCGACATTACGTAGTTCTTTTTACGGAACCAATGAAATCTTTAGTTGACTCTGAATCTAAAATATTGGAATGGTTAAATTTTAAGAAAATCAATAGAAGCATGATAAAAACAAAATTTTTGAGGAAAATGCCTTCTTTCAACCCAAAAATAAACTTTTCAACTCGAGAACGGTTGAAGATAGAGCAATTCTGCGAAGGCCAATCGATTCAGAATGATGATATTAATATACTCTATGAAGTTGAAATAGAAAAATTAACTGACATATTTTTTTTAATGCACTCTTCAGCAAATTTCCTACTGAAAATAGCAGAGGTTCCGTTAAATATCTATGAAATCTTCAGTAGACTCAGAATCAACTTTGAATTTGGTGTACATATTCAAAAAGAGGTTGAATTTCAGGAAAATGGATTAAAAAATGATGAAAACAGATTTTTGTAGGGAAATGCCTTCTTTCAACTCAAAAATAAACTTTTCATTTCGAGAACGGTTGAAGATAGAGCAATTCTGCAGAGACCACTCGATTCAAAATGATAGAATTAGTATACTCTGTGGAGTTGAAGTAGAAATTTCGATTATCACAAATTTTTTAATGAACTCATTAGCGAATTTTCGAAAATTCTCAACTCGAAATTGCAACCGTTTCGTTAAACACCTATGAAATCTTCAGTTGACTCAGAAAAGTCTTTAAATTCGGTGTGCATATCCAAGAATAGGTTGAATTTCAGGAAAATAAATGAATAAATTATTAAAACAGAATTTTAGAGAAAAATTCCTCCTTTCAACTCACAAACAAACTTTTCAACTCGAGAATGGTTCAAGATAGAGCAATTCTGCGAACGCCAATCGATTCAGAATTACGAAATTAGTATACTCTGTGAAGTTGAAATGGAAATATCGAATGACACATTTTTTTTAATGAGCCCATTGGCGAATTTTCGAAAATTTTTCCTTCGATTTTGCAGAAGTTCCGTTAAACATCTATAAAATCTTCAGTTGACTCTGAATCGAATTTTAATTCGATGTGCATATCCAAAAAAAAGGTTGAATTTCGGGAAAATTAATAGATAAATGATAAATACAGAATTTTGAAGGGAAATGCCTCCTTTGAACTCAAAATTGAACTTTTCAATTCGAGAACGGTTGAAAAATAGCGCAATTTTGCGAAGGCTAATCAATTCAAAATGATCAAATTAATATACCCTGTGTAGTTGAAATTAAAAAAAGAAAAGACACACATTTTTTAATTAATATATTAGCGAATTTTTGAAAATTTTCAGCTCGAAATAATAGAGGTTTCGTTAAACACCTATGAAATCTTCAGTTGAGTCGGAATCGACTTTGAATTTGGTGCGCATATTCAAAAAATATTAAATTTTACGAAAATAAATGGAGAAAGATAAAAACAATATTTTGGAGAAAAATTACTCCTTTCAACTCCAAATAAACTCAAGAACGCCTCAAGATAGAGCAATTCTGTGAACGCTAATCGATTGGGAATGATAAACCTAGTATACTCTGTGAATTTAAAGAAAAAATATCAATGGAGGACTAGCATTAAAGCTTTGAACAAAGTATCATTAACATGTTCAATTCGAACTCAGTATTTTTATTTTTGGAGATATCCAATAAAGGACGGTATTCAAAAAGTATTATTGAGAACCCAAAAACATAATTTCTAATTCCAACAGCAATACGATTCCTTCAAACATGTAGTTGACTCTACTTTCATAGAGAAAGAGTAGCCCATTTTGACAAGTTTTTAATAAAACCTCAAAAGAAGTCGCAATTTAATCTTCAACGAGTTTGATGGGTTATTTTGAGAGCACACAAATAGATTATCACTGATAACATCCATAGAAACTTCTTCATATTTTATTGAAATTCCAACAAAAATCAATGACAGTTTTTGTGAACATATGGTGAACAATAAAATGTATTTCACTGATAACTTTCATTTCCGCGTTGTGAGATCGACGTTGTTTTGATGTTTTGGGTAGTTTTAATTTTTTGAATTTCATTTACACCAAAGAATCCAAATATTCATTCATTTCACTGTCAACGTATTTATTTCATAATTCAAAATATGAAAAATCAAGAAATTTAGTATGAAAAACACTCCAGTTTCGAGAAATAATTTAATAAAAGTAACCCAGCTTCTGTGACAATCTCGATAGTAATTTTATTCCAAAGCTTATCTTTTTTTAAAGTATTGTAGGTACCTACAAAATTTTCAATTATTATCCAACCTTTATTTCATAAAATCTCATATGTATCACTATTTCCATAAACCCAACACAGAAAATTTGAATTTTCGTGATGGTAAAATCTCAAGTTTTTTTCAAAATATACATTCACGCACCCATTCGTGTTACCAGATATGCAAAATCGAAACATTTTCTAAAAGAAAATATATACTTAGACGTAAATAATGAATGAAATAATGAGGGGGCATTACGTTCTATATAAAGAAGTTAAATTGAGTTACTAAAACTAGTCTGCTTAAAATTACCCATTCCGATGTGTTTAATTACTATATAAATAATTTCATTAACGGTGTAAAAATCAACGAACGTTTCCAATGTATTCCGATTAATCAGAGCAGCATCTAAATTTACCATAACGTTATTGTTGTAATCTTCAGTTAGGTTCTTGTTGCTCAGTGAGTTCGGAACAATTTTTTTTACGAGAATAAATCAAAGTAAGTGAACTTTTCTAATTTAATTTCAGTTTTCGTTACAAGATCATAAAACAAAATATCGATTTGAACTTACTTCAAAGAATTTTGTAGTTTGAAGTGATTTCAAATGAAAACATTTAGAATACTTTTCCGCCAAGATATACTAATAAAATTGTCAATCAGGAAGTAGTGTATTCTTTCATTTTCAAATAGATACCAATAATAATACCGATAAGTAACTATTTTCATTTAATAATGAATCGTAGAACAAACTTTTACATGCTTGATTTTACTAAGGAAATAGTATCAACGAGATGTACTGATTGCTATTACGCATGAGAATTAAGTTTGCGAAAAAGTAAAAAGTATGAAACAAAATGTTGTAGGTACTTCACACGTTTCGAAATTTCAGACTTGGCTAATTGCCTCACATGGCATTTTTTTAAGAGATTTTTGCTGACGAATGTTTTGTGGAATCTACTCACTTCGTAAATTTTAATGTTTTTTATTAAGGAATCGGGTGTTCATCGATTAAAGTTATTTAAATTAAATGCTCAAACTGTAGTCCATTTCTATCCTGACAATGGGCTTATCTATGAATAATGCCTAGAAAAAATTCGAATGGTGTAAGGTCTGGAGTTCGAGCTGGCCACTCGATTGTACCACGTTGTGTCCATCTGTTCTCAAATGTCTCGTCTAGATAATTCTTCTGTGGAAATTAATGAAGAAAATTCAGATATTTATTTCAAATTCTGATGCTTTATTAAGGAATCAAGTGCTTATTTGTGAGTATCTTTCCAGAATGTTGAAGAAAATAGATTCGAGCACCAGGAGGACCATTTAGTTGAACTATAACTATTCCTTTTCGGGTTTATTTTTTCTTTAATTTCGGCCCAAACGCCTTAAATAATCGGCCATGTGGATGCAACACTGGAGTACTTCAGTGCATAACCATAAGATGCGTGAATTTTTATATCAAATCCATCCTAATCATTGGATAGGCATATAGAAGTTACTATTTCTTGGCCCTCGCGATCCCCAAACATCACTCCTATAGCTTTTTTCTTTTGGGGTATGTAGCGAAAAAGGGGTTTTCAGAGATCGTCCAATAATTGCAGATGATACGTGCTTATTTACTAAAAGATTAGCAAATTGTGTGGTACATGATGGTGACATATATTAGCATATATTATGATGTTCTCCTGTTTCTTTTCCAATTTCATTTAGTTGAAACACATTTTACTTTCAGAATTGTATGGACAGCGGTCGACATGATTCCTTTTTTAAATAAAACATTAAAATTTCTAGAAAGTAGAGCCCAAAAGCTCTTGAAAAATGCCATGCTGTGGTGTAATTAAACCCATGAAAAATAATTACATATTTTTCATGTGGAATTGGGCGTACTTTACAAAATGCATAGTATATAGCACCAAGTTAAACAAATATTGACTGCAGTGGGACCAGTCCTTATTCCTCATTCGAGATTGCTATGAAAAATTGCAAATTGATATGTATCAATGCATAGTTGCTCACTCTTGTGATTAATCTCATCCATCGTTGCATGAATCGAAAGAAAGGATTGATCAATATCCTTATTGAATTACATCACCCACACGAATGAACTATTTCACCACAACCCTCTAAGAAAATACACATAACAAATCAAGAATCTCTCTGCATGAAAACAAATGCTAACACGCGTTACGTTATATTTTCCTGAAACACACGATAAGCATGGAAGAGATAGCTGATTTAATTCGTTTTTTTTTAAGACTATCCAAATTGCCATTATACTAAGCACTTTGAAACAAGATATAACACTAATTGTATTAATATTCTCAGGAATAACAATTTTTTCATCTCATTATCATTTATATGTTATTCATATTCAATAAAATTTGTTACGCCCAGTGGCATCTATCATTACGATTGTTGTCTGACGCATTATATTGTTTCAAATACTTATATTTGCCCCATCTCAAATAATTCATCATTATTATCGATATTTTTGTCACGACTTTGTTAGTAAAAATTTAATAAACATTTATGATTTTTTTTGTAATCCTTGTTGTGGGAAAAATTGTGTACACAACTCTGGAAAGAGCACCACGCTCGTGATGATTTACTCGAGGTGCCAGAAACATCAATCTTGCGTGTTGTACCATATTTTATATTTTCCATGCTCATTATGTAATATACTAATAAAATCCATGTCCCTACTACAGTCTTTGAATTTTTCAGGCTGAAAAATGTGTGACGACGACGTTTCAGCTCTTGTAGTCGACAACGGCTCTGGAATGTGTAAGGCAGGATTCGCTGGAGATGATGCACCGCGGGCTGTTTTTGCAAGTGTAGTGGGAAGACCTCGATATCAAGTAAGTTCAGTTTTCTTCTTTTGACATCTACAGAGCTAGTCAAATGTATGGACCCGCCATTCACGAGAGTTATTGGAAAAGAGTTCACATGGAAGTTGAACAGTATTAAACTCTACATCTTTGTGTGAATTCAAATATTTTTTTGATGTGCTATTGGTAGAGGAATGACTTCATCGGCAATATTTTTAAACGTAATTATATGTCATGTTTAGTATCGTTATAAAGCTTGTTTTTTTTCTCATTTCAGTAGTACTAATATTATTTCGACTCTCTCGATAGAATCAGCGTAATTTTTATTTTTGTGTCAACCTCTGTAGTTCACTTACCTATTGCTTAATTTGTTAAAAAAAAAGACTCAGTTGGGGAATTTAGCCAGATGAATATTCTGGCGATATGGCAATTTGAATCAGACAATAGCGTACGTAAGTTTTGTTAAAAAAAAATATTTGTTTATATGCTACATTAACACTTCATTTCATTAACAAATGTCACTTACGATGATTAAGATAATTTTTTAAGTATCGAAAACTGAAATTAATTCATTGATAGTTGAATAAACATTTGATACAAAGAGAAAGAATATGTTTTTGAGCAAAATTAGTGTATCACATGCTCGAACTGTAATTCATTTCTTTCTTGGCAATAAGCTAATCTATGAATAATGCCCGATTAAGGAGAAATTTCCGACATTACTTGTCTAATGCGAATCTTCTTAAATTATTAGGTCTGTTGACCTCACTTTTGACATGACCCCCTAGAAAAAAGTCGAGTGGTGTAACATTTGGACTTCGTGCTGGCCACTCGATTTTTCCACGTCGTCCTATCCACCTGTTTTCAAATGTCTCATCTAGACGATTTCTTCATGCTAAGTATAATGAGAAGTTCCATTTTGTTGGCACTATGTTTCTGTGGACATTTACGTTATCGCCGGGATGAAGATGTACTAATAATATAATAACATCATCCCTCAAATAGTTTTCTAGGCCATAATAATAGAATTTTCTTAAAGACCAGAAAACATCCTTATTCTTTCAAAAAAATAAATTTCCATTATTTCAATCCTGCATCTTAGGGGTCTTCATCCCTGAGTAAAAAAGAAGGTAGAAACGATTTTTTTTTATTTGTGGAGGGCCGTTCGAAACTCCAGCATAGCGACAGTCGAATCGATCCCGATGTAGGTACAAGAGAATTTTTCTCATCTACTTTATATCGGATCGATAGGCGACCGATTGTGAGTTGTCTAGATGCCAATCTCGTCTGGTGCTAGCTTGGAGTGCACACCGACCACCCGAAGTGGTGCTGTAGGTTTTTCGGGATTTCCTACAGCAGAAAAGTGAATACGCCACCAAAAATCAGTAAGTCGCCCCAGAGCGCCTCGGCAAATAATAGTAATAGCCGTCCTCTACCCGTACAGGCTATGCCTTTGGGTACACTCAACGAGTGTTTATGAGGGAGTATTCTTATTATTTTTGTATATGAGTATACGAAGATAAAAATAATAAAAAAACATATTTTCCAATTATTAAATGAATGAACAGTATATTTCCCTTAATTTTTGGGCATTTTTGATCATTGCCACCATCAAAACGAATGGATATTTATGTGTGGTTTCATCTCAGTATTGAAGTCTATAATTTACAGTCAGTTAAACGATTATCTAATTTAATTATTTTTCGAAGCTTTAACTTTTGGGTTTTTGCCGGAAACAACACATTCTTGTAAAATTTTGTAGACGAAAAAAAGTGAAATAATCGTTTAACCAAGTAAATGATAGACTTCAAACTGAGATAGAACCATACAAAAATATTCGTTCGATCTGATGGTGGTAATGAATAAAAATGAGGAGAAATATACTGTTCATTCATTTAATACATGAAGAATATTTTTTTATTATTCTTTTCTTTATGCACTCTCTTTTTTCGGGTCTAGGACATTTGGGCGCGACCAACTGGGCACGAGACAACTCGGTGCGGCTAACTAGGCGCAGGGTAAACTTGGCGCAAGGGCAACTAGGCGCAAAAAATGAGATGAGAGAAAAGTTACAATTATTGTTATTTGAATATGCGTACATTATTAGCTAATCCAACCTAACCTGACTAACCTAACGTGGAAAGAATACTTCATTCCTATTTTCACGCGTACAATCTCAAAATATGAAATTTTGTGCGATAATTAGGACTGTGGTCTTCGGATTCTTCCAAATATCCTCACATGATATTTCGATATTTGAAATGAGAATAAAATGATCAAATGCAAAAAGTCCTTTTCTCTACAAGCTTGCAGAATCCACCCTATATCCGCACGCAGTTTACTTTGGGAATTGTCATTTCCCCAAACGTTGAAGTTGCTTCAAGTGAGTTTATCTCGCACGAGAGCAGGAAAAATGTAACCGCACGGGAAAGTTTGTTCAATACGGACATAAAATCTTTTTCCTACGTGCGTGATTCACCCTATACCCGCACGCAATTTAGATATAAAAATGTTACTTTCCCGCATTAGTGCTGGAAAAATTTTCCCGCATGCTAAAGTATTATGGGGCATTGTTCATGATTATTATGATTAGTAGATAACTTTGTGTCTCATGTTTTTGCGACCAGTCTTCCCTTGTGCCCAGTAGTCTTTGTGCCTAGTTGTTCCTGCTCCTAGTTGATCCTGCGCCTAGTTAGCCGCGTATAATTGACTCGCGCCCAGTTGGCCGCGCACAAATGTCCTTATACTTTTTTATTTAATTAATTAATTAATAGATCAGTATTTTTTCAAAAACATATACCCTGCATTATTATTATTATTTTTGAACATGTCGCGATTCCTTTTACAGGGTGTAATGGTCGGTATGGGCCAGAAGGATTCCTACGTCGGCGACGAGGCCCAAACGAAACGAGGCGTGTTGACAGTCAAATACCCCATCGAGCACGGCATCATCACCAACTGGGACGATATGGAAAAAATCTGGCATCACACCTTCTATAACGAAATGAGGATTTCGCCGGAAGAACATCCGGTATTGCTGACGGAAGCGCCTTTGAACCCCAAAATAAACCGGGAGAAGATGACGCAGATAATGTTCGAAACGTTCAACTGCCCCGCCATGTACGTGGCCATCCAGGCGGTGCTGTCTTTGTATGCCAGTGGCAGGACAACGGGGATAGTTATGGATTCAGGAGATGGAGTGTCGCATACCGTACCGATATATGAAGGTTAGTGAAAAAGTCACCTTTCCACGTGTGTCAGAATTGCCGTCGAAATGAAATCTGATTATAAAAACGTCGAACAGAAATAATGCAACAGCCCAATACAACTGCCGAAGCACGTCTACCCAACGCCTGGCAAAGTTTTTCTACAAGAATATACCTACTCTGCAATACTTTCTGTAACAACCACCAACTGGCAATCGAAAACACGTGACATCTGCAGACTAGTTTCGCGATTCAACTTGCTCATCAGTTTAGACTCAGCCACAATATGTAATTGATTTCCAATCGGTTTAGTTATCTTTGGGAGTCCCCAGGATCTGTTGTAACTTATACAAGGTTTTAAATACCACCTTCGCATTAAGGATTTGAAAATACTGTTGAAATACCAAGTCGGAATCGTGCAATTCCGAATTATTAAATCGGTTTTTGAAAATAAAATTGGTCTGGTCCTTCTATGCCTTCGTACAATCATGATGTCTAGAAATTAAATAAATATAGTTTAAAAAAACTAAAATGATTATTGTTTAAATAGGCAGAAAATAATAATAAATGAATAATATTATAGTGTAATTGTGAAAAAAGCGAGGGGCACTTTGTTTCATATTTTCGTACATCGAGAACCCCACGCTTTTTTCACAGTGATACTAACATTTTTCATTTATTATTATTTTCTGCCTATGTAAATAATTATTATTTACTTTTCTATTCAATGTGTTGTAAAAGCGTGTTTTTTTAAATAAATTTATTTTTCACTTTTTGGTCGCGGATTATTTAAAATTCTGGAGTATATTATAATGAGAGGCAAATTATTTAATTCTGGCGATCTTGATCAGGATATTGAGACAAACTCATCAAATTATCATATTGTCACCAGTTCTTGATAAGTGTACAAAGTTACAATGAAATCTGTCCGTTTAAAATTGATCAAAATCGAGTCTAAAGGAGTTGGTTACAAACATATATAAAGCAAAAAATTCACATTTCAGGCTACGCTCTTCCCCATGCCATACTCCGCATGGACCTTGCAGGACGAGATCTCACGGATTATCTCATGAAACTTCTTACCGAACGAGGCTACAGTTTCACCACAACCGCAGAAAGAGAAATCATCAGGGATTTGAAAGAGAAGATCTGTTTCGTCGCTCTGGATTTCGAACAAGACCTTGCCATCGCACAAAATACGACTTGTTTCGAAAAATCTTACGAACTTCCTGATGGACAAGTGATTACGTTGGGAAATGAAAGGTTCAGGTGTCCCGAAGCGATGTTCCAACCATCTCTGATCGGTAAGAGTGTTGAAATAATTGGTGTCTGGTTTGTCACTGCCAAAACGGTAAAGTTGAGAGGAGAAATGACAGTATCTTGAGAAAACAAATCTTCATATTATATTACAAATTTAAAGTAACGCATTTATAAACTAAAAGTGGTATAACAATATCGATTAATTTTGATGAAGTACCGAAATACCTTTCTCTCTCCTCGCCCTACACGAGAGTGAAGACGTGGCGCAGGTAGTTGTGCGTGAGACCGAAATGTCCCAAATCCAAATGCTGGTCGGGGAAGACCTTTTATCACTTATGTATTAACTTAGTACCAACAAAAACCAATCATGTCAAAATCTATATCAAATGTGTTCTTTTTACAATGTGATACCCAAGTATATTCGAAAAGAAGGAACCATTTGTCAAGAGAAGGAGGTTCATACTGTTAATTAACTACGTATACTACCTAATATTTCGACCTTGTAAAAATTATTCAATATTTTTTCTGTCACTTCTCTGAAAAACTCGTGGACTTCGAGTATGGTCGATACCTATCCAAATAGACTTTATTTTCATAACATTTGTATTTTTTCAAATTATTATACTGAAACTTAATCAGAAACTTAAAACCGTACCACAATCACCTAAATATGCAAAAAATTGGCATTATTCACTACAATTATCACCTATCACCTGGAGAAATATTCAACATAGTTCTACTCGTTAAAGAAAAAAAATCAAAAGATATTATTCGATGTCTGTACCTAGTATTTCAGACCAGTTGTGTCCCAAAGCAAAGTACTTGCATTTCATTAGAACAAATTCTCCAAAGAATTTGCCAACCGAATCGCCTAATCGGAAACCACTTGATTCATAATAATAAAAAAAGACATGTCAAGTAACGAATTTCCTCAACTTTCAATTAAAAGGTATACTATTTTCAATTTTGCTTCTAAAATAAAGTAATTTCATTATGAAACCCAAATGCGTATCGTCAAATTTCAAATGTTACCAACTGAATGTTTCTGTTATCTATTTTTGATGAACCTAAAAAAATGAGTTTGTATAATTTTCTGACCTAAAAATAATTCTGTCGATCAAAAACTTAGGAAATAGGTACATAGTCTAAACTAAGCTCTGACTGAATTGTTTATATTATTTATAGTGAGGTGTTTGCGTCACTCTCCATAGAAAAAATTCAAATCAACTTCCTTTTTGGGGGAGTTTGTACTTTGCTGATCAGGGGGTTTCTAGTGACGAAATTTCATTGAAACAGTAGACTAGGATTGCCCAAAATATACTTTTTCTATCACCACAGGGAAAATTTGAATTAACCCCCTCTAAAAGGTAGTTTATACTTGCGATTTTTGGAAAAACTTTGCTAACTGACGGTTTCCCGTGAAGGTACGTACCTATCCTGGGACAAAAAGATCTAAAGGACTGGAGATCGAGCTGGCCAGGAAATTGGTCCATTGTTTCCAATCCATTTTGTTGGGTATTGCTTCTAAAGCTGAGTTTTCATGCATCCGAATTTTCGGTTTTTCGTTGGAAATTTGAAAGAAATGTCACTTTTTCGTACGAATGATATTTTAAGCGGTTTTCATTTGTGCGAAATGCCTTCAAATGAAATATTCAACGTCAACCCCCTAATTTACCGACCATTTTCTCAAGTAAATTCCTCAGCTCGTTGATTATGCTGTGGTTATTTTCGTAGTTTGAAAATAGGTCTCATCCAAAAACGTTTGGGAGCCCTTTTTCTTTTTTTCTTCATTTAAGAATTTCAATACGTTAAAAAAATCTGTTAAATATAAAATATTACGGCTGTTCTTATCCTTATATTATTAATCATGAGATTGCTGTCCATATATTTGACATTGAAATTTGTAATATGCCTGGAAACAAACAGACATAACCGCACTGATCATTGTTCTCCTTTAAAATTTCGGACAAGTTGACTAGCCGCTTTCCAATGGCCACAGGGAGTAGCTCCGAGGAGCTCCGGGTAGCTCCTGAAGTGATTTAACAGATCACGGACAAATTATGTTCCAATTAAAACCCAGTTATAAAGTCAGGTGCGCCTCACTTCAGGTTCAGTTCAGGGGTAACAATTTCCACTGGGGGCTACTACCCCTGGCAGTTGGAAAGCAGCTTTTATTTCAACTTCTTAAATTTATTCGTACCATCAGTTAAAATTTGCCGCCACGAAATATATTTGAACAGCTTTTGACAGATTTTGTACGAAAAATAAATAATTCGTGTTCATGAAAACTTAGCTTTACTGCTACTGAATTATTGGGAGGGCGGTCGTCTTGTTGATATTTTTAAAATAGTGTATTTCACGGCGGATATTCAGTGGCATTTCATCTAGGTAACCATCAAACAAAATCATTGGATAAAAAATGTGAATACACTACACCCGTCAAATGCTCATAGTAAAAGAAAAGATCTAGTATATTTGTTCCCAAAATTTCCAAACAACATTCATTCCGAACCTCTCCAGGAAATTAAACGTTATAAAAATATGAAGTGTGAGTACCACTGAATTGTGATTTTACCGCTTTCTCAATATTTATAATAAAATAGACAGGTCCATTAGAAAAAAAATATCGATGGTGGCCGTGTTGACACGAAACGTTTAATCAGAGATTTATTATTACATCGTTAAAGTACATTTTGAATGCAATAAAACTTTCCGTTTCCATATTTTATTTTTTTCTGAAATAACGATTCTATTCGAAAAAAAAAAACACAAACAGCATATACAGTTTTTCCTGTATAGCCTGTATAAGTAATTACCTTTCTTTCATTTACTCGTCTTAATATCTATCAAGGTTTAGAAAATAGCAATGTTACTACATGACAAAAGAAACGGCCTTTATATACAGGGTGTTTCCTAACTACGGTGATTTTAAAAAGAAAAGTTCCTATAAACATATGTCCGAAGTTGATTCGTTTCTGAGATACAGGGCGTTGATTAAAGTAATTATAAAATATCATGAATATCCTAGAAACGTGTGGTTGAAATTTGCTCGAGAATTTGGTACATTCATTTGAACCAATAATGCGTTCATTTAGCCCTAACTAGATTGAAATTATTAGGGACAGTGACGTCTCAATGGGCACCACAGATCCAACAGTATTGAAAAAAAAAGTACGCCACTGACATATGTTCATGGGAACTTTTCTTCTTAGAATGACCCAACGAATCACCCCCTGCAGTTGGGAACCATAAAAAAGGAACACCCTGTATAATAGGTAGGTATAGGTATTTGCGGTGGCACTTTTGTCAATCAAAGGGTGTTTTTGAAAGATACCCAGCAGACTGATTCCAAACTCCAAGTTATCAACTTCCAAAAAATTATTCTATATACTTAGTACAAAGTACAAAAACCTTCTAGTCATCTCACAATGATTTTTCAAATTTGGAGTCTTGTCGAATTTTTTGCACCTTCAAAATTATGAATTCTGCTCTGCAAAATATTAATTGATATTGGTCTCTTTCGCCAACCCTCCTAGAATGATTTTAGCCAAAAATACACCTGTAAATCCTTTTGAAATCACAACGATTTTTTAAAGTTGGCGTCTTGCTAAAATTTTCCCATGGTGGCACAAAAAGTTCGTTTGAATGAGTTATAATCTACTGTTTCAATAAAATATCTTCGCTGGACAAATCGCTAGTACGAAAACTAGCCTTGAGAGGGGTTTAATTCAAATTTAATTAAAGGTAAGATTTCTCAAAACTTCTGGCCTTCGCCATAGCAATTTTGTGTAGACTATCAAATTATGCAAATAAAAATGTTATACAAAATTTTGTATATGCCAGGCCACCCTCAACTCATCTGTATTTTTCATTGCATTTTTTCAAATACTAAGGGCCATATTCATATAATTGGCGTAATATTTTCATCTGAACTACTAACAGATGTTTTGGTAATTTCGAAAAATTTATAATAAAATTTCAATTTTCAGTTGTAATTGAAAAATGTCAACTTGTCATTGATTCACATTTCATTAGAGCAGAGCTGTTAAGGGTTTAAAAAAATGTTGATATTTTACTGCTAATAGTTCACTTATTCCAAAACACTTCAGATAAAAATACTACTCCAACATGAAACATGACTCTTGGCATTTGAAAAATTACAATAAAAATGCAAGTCTGTATTTGAAAATGAAAAGTTGAGGGTGGCCCCTATTTGTACAATACTACTTTTTACATAATTTTTATTTGCATATTTGGATAGTCTACAAAATGTTGCCACGGCAAAGTGCCAAGAGTTTTATAAAATCTTCATAAAATAAAAATATACTTATAGGCAAAGGAAAAATTTAAAAAAATTAAATTTTTCCTGTGTCATTCCAGGACCAAAGAAGCTAGTTCAGATTTTTATGTTTCATGTAATTGAATGCGCAAATTTGCCCCCATTTAACCAACTTTCTATTTTTTACCATTACCGAGTTTCCCATGTATAGACTCGAATATGAATTAATAGCCCTGTAGGTATACATCTTTACTAGAAACCCCAGGTTAGCAAAGTTTTTCGAAAAATCGCCGGAATAAACTACCCTCATGTGGGGGTTGATCTGAATTTTCTCTATGATGGCACAAAAAGTATGTTTCGAGCAATCAAAGTTTTTCAATGAATCACCAGTAAAAATTACCCCTATTTCCAATTTTTCTCGTTGGTGGCACAAAAAGTATGTTTGAAGAAATAATCTACTGTTTCTATGGTCTTATCTGAAAACCCCTGGTCAGAAATGTTTTTCGAAAAATCGCAAGTAGTTAGGTACAAATTTCCCTGTAGAGGTGGTTAGTTCAAATTCTGTCTAAGTGGCAGAAAAAGAATGTTTTGAGCAATCATGAGCTACTGTTTCAACAAAATATATCCATTGGAAACCCCCGTACAGTCCAGTAAAAGTCTGAAATCAACGAAATATTAAATTCCGACTAGCAAAGTATTTTTTTCTCCTAATTTCTTGCTGTAAAACTCTGAATAATGTGACCTTGGTTTTGGTTATGACAGTGACTAGTGAGCAAGTGAGTCCTTTTCATGAAACTGTGCACGGACTATGAAACCAACCCAACTCTCTTTCTTTCATTGTTTGACCATTCAAAAGAAATACAGGCATTGCTCCGTTGAAGTATTGAAGATCATTATTTTTCAATCGACGTGTCATCTCAACAATAAACAACGGAACGCTGAAGACGTAGAGTGCTGTGGACTTGTAGATATGAATTGATAGAAAATGATGAGTCACTTATTATGTGAAGTAGGTGAAATTTTTTCATGGACACTCTACAGGATTGAAATAAGCGTTTTCATATACAGGTGTACCTACATACCATCATGAATACCTATACCTAGTACCTAAGTATAGTGTAATCGGAAATTGACTAAAAAAATGCCCACGGTTGGAAATATCAACTATGGACGTACTCATGTCTAAGAGCGGCTTTACATTTATGCAATGCATTTGCAATGCAAGACAGGTATTGCAAGGCAATTTAGAAATTGTGTCTTTCATTAATTTATACAATTATTGTTGTGTTGCCAGCAGTTTGTACCAACATAATATATATATTTCGAGAAAATCTAACCTCAATAAAATATTTTGATATTTTGTTGGTTTGTACTTAACTGAAATTCGAAAAATTACATTCCACCTATCACTAACGCTTGTGACAAATTTTCTATTTCTTTTTTAAGTTGGAGTTAAAGGTTAGGAGACATTCGAAAAACAATATCTACAGGTACTTTAGTGTGCTATTGGCATTGAATTTCTCACCAGAAAACTCACTAGAATTGCTCACGAATTGCGTGAAAATTTCAACCAGTCTAAATTTTTTGGGCTTGCATGGGCGCAAGCGCAATGTAAAATTTAGTCTTGCATTGCACAAAAATTGCATGAAAATTGCATAATGTAAAGCCGCTCTAACACAATGTTCTATCAACAAAATTCGAAAAACAGCACAAAAATCTTACCTCACTTTGTATATTTATCTCCTCACCATCAAACAACAAAAAATGTTTCACACTAGAGCCGTAGAAACTATTGTTTTACCGGCTTCAACAATTTCACTTTCACTTCGTATTTCAACCACCGACCGGATCACGACTTTTTCTAAATTCGCGAGAAAAAAATTACCGCTTTGAAAAGTAAATCAGTCGACGAGATGATTAATGCATCTAGCTAATCGAGAATTGAAACGACAAAATTCGAAACGGGCAAAAATTCGGAAGATAGAAGAGCTTACATTTTTATCAGCGTCAAGTCGCAGGCAATTCTTGATTTGACAAGTCACAGCCTTCTTCGGAATAATTGTTATGAAAATAATGTTTTCATTTTAAGTCATGTCCTACTTTGATACTTAAACTGAAGTTTCCTGATCGGGATTCGAGCAGCAGTCAGAACTGAGATTTATTTCAACTCAATTAATAGAATCAAATTTTGAATTACTAAATATCATAATGGGACTGGTATAAGTCCTAGGTGATTTACTGTTGCGTACAAATTAACTGAGCAAGAGAGCTTCTGATGTCGTCTATATGGAGTATTTTAGTAAACAAAAGCATACACAGATACTTATTCATCACTTTCGCTAATTTTTTTCCAGTACCCAAATGAAAGAATCGGAGTCGTAGAGGGCTAAGTTTCCCAACTCGAGTAATAAACCAAAATGCAAATTTTTAAAAATAATAGAAGCATATTAGCCTTGAACTTGAAAACCAAATGCCTAATCCTGACTTTATACCTAAACAGGTTTAATTGAAACATAAATTTTCGTGGTCTGTCATAGCGTGGTCTGTGGCTCATGGCGTGAATTTTCTGTAATTTTAAAGTTAAAACACCTTTTTTCACAGGGATGGAAACCCCGGGCATCGCTGAAACCACCTTTCTTTCTATCATGAGATCTGACATGGACATCAGAAAAGATCTCTATGCAAATATCGTTCTCTCCGGTGGGAGCACAATGTTTCCGGGTATCGCAGATCGGATCCAGAAGGAAATTGCTGCTCTAGCCCCCGCGTCTATGAAAATAAAGATAATCGCGCCTCCGGAGAGAAAGTATTCGGTGTGGATCGGAGGCAGCATCCTCGCCAGTTTGACTACCTTCCAGCAAATGTGGATTTCCAAATTGGAGTATGAAGAAGCTGGCCCGGTTATCGTACACAGAAAATGTTTTTGATTGCAATGTTAGATATTATTAAATAAAATTTATAGTTAATTTATATACAGTGTTCAGTTTCTTCCTGGTTATAGTCGCAGATATAATAAGAACCGCATCTCCGTGGCCCCCTGTATGGGTACAGCTAGTCTCACATTCTTAGTTTTAGTCGTATTATACCCCAGTGTTACTTCTCATATCTGCAAATATATGTGCCATAAAACTGAAAACACCACAGAACACATACTTGGGAATGTAGTTCAATGTCCGTCGTAGTATTAGCCAGGAAATTATATAGTTGCCTTCTGTCAGAAATTTGCCTCAAACGCAAGTGTGCCATCTGCTGGAAATTTGTTGGAAGAGATTATGTCAAAGTTCCCCACCACAGAACTCATTTTCAATTATATATCTTACGACGAGTTCTGTGGTCCCCACATAGTCGAGATAATCTTTCAGTTATATCAGCATCATTACTACGACTCATAATATTTGGGAACATTCAAAAATCTTTTAAATTCCTAAAAATAATTTGTTAATTTATTTTAAACCCGAAAATATTGTAGCGGCAATAGTGAGTAGGGTTCGGCTAGTTGGATAATCCAAAATCAAAGGACTCTGAAAACAGCAACAGGATTTTAAAGCCCGTGGCTCACGGTCGAATAGTTTGATCAAACTGATTGGAATTGGATGTAATTTCTACTTGTAGGCAGTTTGATTCCGAAGTGATGTATTTCTACACGAATCTTTAAACAAGCCACTAGAAATGACGAAATGACGTCACTTCAAGGCAGTTTGACTATTTGACCTTGAGCCACGGGCTTTAGAAGGCCCGATCGACTGATTTTATCTCTCTGTCGATAACATCAGCGCGAATAGTTTAAGTTTTCTTTTGAATATTTATCAAATTTGCCACACCCACTCTTCAACTGTTCTGATTGGTTCAAGCGGATCACCTGTACAAAGTATGGTGGATTCTAATTTCTTGCTTGTTAGATGACAGTCGGTTTGATATGACATGTGTCATCTGACAGTGACAGAACAACAATAAACATACGTGTAAGAAATGTTATCATGTCATCAATTATTAAACATGTAAAGTAAACAAAAACCAGTTCAAAGTGTTACTGCATTAGTTGTATATATTTTTAAAATGGACCAATCGCTCACCAACGATTCTACCAAAAAAGTGAGCTTAGAAGACTTATCCAAAGAAGATCTTGTCAAAAAATGTACCCACTTGTTGGCAATCGCACAGAAAGCAAAACAGGCAAAGACTATCTTACTAGAAGAAAATTTAAAATTGAAGGAACTCGCGGATAATAAAGTTACAGCAACTAATACTGCCACACAAGAACTAATGGAAAAATTAACACAACAAAAGTTATCACTTGTAACAGATAATGCAGATTTGAAAGCCCAAAATGAATCTTTGAAACAGAAATTGCAATTGTCAGATAGTGAATTAGCTAACTATCGAGAAAAGTTAGGTTCCAGCGATAACGAAAATATTTCCTACCGTAGACAAATAAACAGATTGACTAATGAAAATGACCAATTGCTAAATGATTTGGATGCATTAGAAAAGCAAATAGAGAAGTTGAAAGAAATAGGCACTCAGCAACAAGAACAATTATTGGAAGTGGATAAAGCTAACTCAGAAAATAATGAAGTTACTACAAATGAATTACAATGTATGTTAGGTATAAGTTTAGAGGAAGTTAAGCGACTCAAATCTGATAACATCTCATTAGAAAGTAGGATGGAAAATCTGCAAATAAACCTTTTAGAAAAAGATAAGAGTATAATTGTTATTAGTGAAGAATTGAATGCAAAGAATAAAATTATAGATGATTTAACAGAGGGATTACAAATATTGAATGATGAATCCAAAGAAACTAAGATTCAGTCAGCTAGCATCATTGATGAACATGAAAAAAATATAGAGAGGTTGGAAAGGAATAATATGGAATTGAAGGAAAAAGTAAAGCTTTATCATTCTAAAATTATTAAGTTTGCTACTGCTGCTAAACAGTTAAGAGAAGATAAGAATAATGTTCTTGACATTTTCAAAGCATATACCGATCAAGTAAAAGAGTGGAGAGACCAGCTGAAACAGGCAGAAATCATCCTTCTGAAACATGTTGGCACTATGGAAAATGAATGTCATCAATTAAAGCAGGAGATAGATAATTGTAGGAAAAATGAAAATGAGTTGAAAAATAAACTTACTCAGATTTCAATTCATGAGAATACTAATCAAATTATCCAAGAACAATATGAAGCTGAAAAATTGGTACTATCACAAAGAGTAGAAGAAATTGAAATGAGCAATTCCAAGTTAATGGAGGAAGTAGACATGTTGAATAAAATTATTGAAACATTAAAAGAAGAAAACGAAAATCTGAAACAAGCAGAACAAAATTCAAAAGATAATATCAACAAATCCAAAAAAGTATTAGAAAAAAATCTTATTCTTGAAAATGATCTCAAACAGGTTCTATCAAATCAGGAAAATGAATTGAAAGTTATTAAAGATAAATTTGAAAATGAAAAATTGTTGTTTGAAATGAAAATCAAAGAAATGGAAGAGAGTAATTCACATCTAGTTGTAAATTTAGGTGATTCATCACAGATCATAGAGAATTACAAAAGATCATTTGATATTTTGAAGGAAGAACACCAAGTCTTGAAACAAAAACAAGAAGAAAGTGAATGTGATAATAATAATATAAGGGAAGAAAATATTTTATTGAAAAGTAAACTGGAAGCTTCTATTTTAAGTCATGAAAATGAAATTACTCAGAAATTAATCCAAATGGAAGAGGACTTGCAAAATACTGCCACCCTCTTGAACCAGTATAAGGAAAATTTAGAGGCCTCACAGATAGAAAACGAAAAAATAAAAGAAGAGCTGGGTAATGAAATCAAAATAATCCAAAAGGAAAATATCAATCTCAGGAGAACAAAGGATGATCTTATGGCAGAACTTGATGCCTTAAATGGTGAAAAGAAAAGTTTGAGGAAAGAGCTCAAGGAAAAAAGTAATGAGTTCAATAAAAAATTGGAAGAAACTCTAAAAAAGATTCAACAGTATGAAATACTCATATCAGATCTTCAAAATCAGATCAGATCCCTAGAAGAACTGGGTAAGCGTTCAGGAGAAGAAATAAAAAGCCTGGCGGAGGAAAACAAACAACTCTCGTCCATGGTTGAAACTATACAGGACAAGCTGAATGAAATAGAGCGTTCTCGTTCAAATGTTACACACTCATGTTGCCAAACTGATGAAATGTCCACGCCAACGAATGATTTGGAAGAACAAATCACCGATCTGAGGAGAGAGAACACGGAGTTATTGTCAGAAATGAATGAAATGAACCAGGCTATAAAAGAAAGAGGTGAAAATATCTCTAAACTGCAAGCACATTGTGAGGAGGTTTTGAAGAAACTTCAGATCTACGAAGCACAGGCAAACAGAAACGTTGACAGTATTACTGAGAAAGAGAAGATAATAGAAGACCTCTCTCGAGAAGTAGAGAAGCTTAGGAATAATAGAGATTCCAGTACGGATATTTCAGCTAAAGAAGAAATAGATGGTTTGAAAAATGAGATAGAAACTCTCAAAGAAAAAATCAGTTCAAACTTAGAGACCAGCTATGCTGACAACGATACCATGTCTACTTCAACCATCTCAAAGACTGAAGAAATCAACAGGCTGAAAGATTTAGACGGGTCTTGGGAAGAGAGATATGGAAAATTGCGGAATCTTGCTGTGAAACTGAAGGGAAAAGTTCGGGAACTTACACAGACTGTCAACAAACAACAGGGAGATAATGAGGATTTGGTGAAAAAGCTGACGCTCAACATCAAAACCATCCAAAATCTCCAAAGTGAATCAGACAGGTTGCAGGATGAATTAGAGAACTCTAAGAAAGAATGTAAGCAGTATTTGAGTAGACTTAACAGTGTAGCAAATGACATATCAAAGGATAAGCAGTCATTGGCTGATAAGGAAGAAATCATAAGTGGTTTGAGGCAAGAATTGGAAGATTGCAAGAATGAAAAACAGGCTACAGAGAAGTGGAAGAAGCAAGTGAGTGCTAAAATCCAAACATTGAGAAAAGAAGTTGAGGCTAATAACTTAATGAAGAAGGAATTTGAATCAAGGTTATCGAAACTCACTAGTGATCTAGATGCTAAAGAACAACTGTTGAAAACCGAAATCGAAAGTCATAAGCACACCAAAAACCTACTAGATCAGTCCAACAACGAATGTAAAAAAAATTCCGTACTTAGTTTGGAAATGCAAGATTATGAAAGGAGTGTTAAGGAAACATCAAAAAAATTGGAGAAGCAATTGGAAGAAATATCAAACCTCAAAGGACAAGTAGAATCGCAAAAAACTACGATAACTGCTCTCAGAGAACAGAATAAACTGCTAGAAGAAAGATTGACTATTGAAGAGCAAAATATGGCTTCTGTTACCATTGAAATAAGTGCATCAAAGAAAAAAATATCTACGTTAGAAGAAGAAATCGCGCAAAAAATCAACAAAATCCAAAGCCTAACGCAACTCCTCGAAACCAATCGCTCAGAAACCGAAGAACTCTCCACAGAATTATCCAAAGTAATTGCTGAACACCAAAAGGCTAACAACATGTTGAAATCAGAAAGGGATCATCTTCGTAGCCAAATGCTAGGGCTCCAACAGAGCTTGAGAGAAGCCCAGGATAGTCTCAAGCTCAAGACTGACGAGTTGACTTTGATTCTGAAGGAGTATGAGGGGTACAAGGTACGTGCTCAGAGCGTTCTGAGACAGAATCAAAGTAGAGATGTTGGCTTGGAAGAGAAAATGTCTGAGGAAGTGGCTTCCCTCACAACTCAAAATTCTGCATTGAAAAGTCAGCTGGAACAAACTAGGTGAGTGTATGAATGTTCTTAAAAAGTATCTGACATGTTAAAGTTATAAGCAGAGTATAATTTCTTAGTATAGTACTATCACATAAAAGTGAGAAGAAGCATTAAAATTCCTGAGTTGGATATTCTTGGACTGTATTCCTACTTTTTAGTGAAGTAGTTTTTTCCTTCATGTTTCGTATACAATTGCATATTTTTCAAGCATAATGGCATATTAATCGTTTAATTTTAATTGCTACAGAATTTTTTTAATTTTTTTATGACTTTGCATTTACAACAGATATCAAAATAATCTGAAATCTTCTACATATTGAATACTGTAAATTTCTTTATCATTCGAGAGTTAACTGTATAATTCCGAATTATAAGAGTCCTAGGATAGATTCCTAGAAACCAGAAAGGCTGTTGTTGACTATTTCCAAAGATTTATATCTGTCTCTAAAAATAATATCAGTAGATGTTCTTATTGACCACAAATGACTAGTTGATTTTTCACTCAGATTCACAAATAAATGCCTTTTGAATTCAAGAACAAGTTAAAATTATCTTGTAACGAAATATAAGTTAGTCAATTATGTTGGGGAGTTAAGTCATTCTTTGTTAATGAATGAAAAATACCCATAACCCTTGCAATTATTTCGAATTATCAGATTTGCAATTACCCTGCCTGATCCTCATGTCTTCGCTGCATTTCAGAGAGAACATGGAAAAATTGGAGGCAGAAAATAAAAATCTGGTTGCTGAAGGTGAAACTAATCTGAAAAAACTCAAGGAATTGGAGGGAGACGTCGAAGAACTCAAAAGCCAATATGCTGAACTTTCTGCCAAACATGAAAAGACCATCAGTGAAAATGCTGAGACCGTCAGAAGCTTGAAGGTATTACTGCTAGATAATAATATTTATGTCTAACCACTTTGCCAGATGTTATAAAAGCCCCATTTATTTTATATCAAATGAAAAAAGAATAGGAGCCACATTAAGATGGGACGCACAATCAAATCGCCATACTTGGTCGCTAGAGGCGCTAGTGTAAAATATACGAATGAATTAGGAGTAGCAGTAGAATTAGGACAGCCGGTTAACATCGCTATTGGCAGATGTCGCTCGAGTATACTAGTAATGCGACATCAAAATGCATGATACCTAACAGATGCGCCAAGAAAATGATATTATAGACTATATTAAGATTATTTCAGTATATTTCCATAAGAATTGAACTGAATAATATAACGTCTTCTTTTTTTCGTTGTACAATTAATGCGTTTAACAACGGCGCTGCCATCTGGTACATAATGTCCAAACTATCATTTCTCCCATATAGGCTACCAAAATTACAGCCATTAGTAGAGAATTAGTTTTACAAATAACTTTTCCGGCCAAATTCTACTAAACGACTGATATTTGGGAGCTAATACTCTATACAGCTCTCTTAAAATATTCAACGCAAGTATTGGAAACTTTTCATTAAAATCTGAAACGGAAAGTTTTCAATGTTGTCATTTGAAAAACTATATGCAGCTTCATTTCTAGGCAGCACTATATCTTCATCACTTCTCAACGCCTATTCCCAACCTTAATCTATGCATTAACTCCATCAACTACGAGTTAAACTTTGAATTTACAAAAAGTTGCCTGCAAAAATACAGAGTTCATAGAAATTCATTAGGATGGTTATTTTAAATTCTACGAGCATGTAAGTCGATGGACAAAAATTGACTGTCACCTGTGACCATCATCTGTAAGAGTTTGAGATTTGTGTAGACCATTCTTTTCATCTAATAATTCAACATTCAGCCCTATTCTGTATCACTTCCGTTAAAAATAACGTCACTGTTATTCGCCATTTCGAATAACGGTGACGTTATTTTTAACGGAAGTGATACAGCATAGGGCTGATTACTATTTGAATGCATTGCCTTAATGAGCCAGTGCTTTTTTTTTGGTTTGAATTCGATTATACAAGAAAACGTGATGTTTTCATCAAGAACTTCTACATCATATAATGAAATTTTAATCTCATTAAATCGTTTTACAAAACTTTATTTTGTTTTTCACTGGTTTCACGAAACAAAAAATATATTTTCTTCAAAAATGACTTTTTTCTTATTAAATATTAGAACATCAGCAGTTCCATTGAAACTTTGTTTTATCATTACTTTGCTCTCTTATCTTCTGTACACAACCGTTATTTTTTTAAGATCATTCATTGCAAGTGTTAAATCATATCTGTCAGGTTGAAGCCAAGTTGTAAAACTGTCAACATACTCCATGTAGAATGCGGTGTGCCTCAGGGGTCAATACACGGACCAATTCTCTTCCTACTCTATATAAATGTCTTGGCAAGAACAAACATTTCAGGAAAAATAGCCCTGTTTGCGGATGATACGAGTATATTCGGGCATAATAAAGATTCCGAAACACTTATTGAAATTATCAAAGATGATATGTATAAGGTGAAAAGATGGTTCGACTCAAATAAGTTAGCTATGAACATGGCAAAAACTATTTTAATGTCATTCAAAGGTGAATCAGGTGAGCTGGTCATGGGTGATGATGTTATAGGATACACAAAAATTACAAGATTTCTAGGTATTCAAATAGATTACAGATTAAAATTTGATGAGCATGTTTCAATTTGGAACAGAAAACTGTCCTCTGGATGTTACGCGGTAAGAGTCAAATCGAATGAACTTGGTCTTTCTTCCTCCAAGGTTGTGTACCATTCTTTAGTAGAATCTCATTTGAGATATGGAATCCCATTCTGGGGGGTGTGTAATATGAATCTTATAGACTCGGTTTTTCTACTACAAAAACGCGCAATGAAATATATTATGTGCAAAGCCAAAATTCGTGAATCCTGCAAAACCCTTTTTGTTAAACACCAAATATTAACAGGATTTGCAATTTTTATTATGGAAACGGTATGTTCCATTAAAAAACATCTACACAAATTTGACACTACTTCTACATATCCCACCACCCGCAAAGCTGGTAACATCAAACTCCCGATTCCATCACTGACCCTAGTTGAGGATTCAGTTATTTATGTAGGCTGTAAGATGTCCAATCACTTACCAAAACACATTAAATAAGATCTCTAGAAAAATTCAGGAAGGGAGTAAAATCACTCCTGCTGGGTAAACCCTATTATAGTTACAAGAATTTTATGATGATGCATTTTAATTTTAACTCAAACTTGTTTTCAATATGTTGTAGTGTTTCTCAAGTACTAGCCTTTATGTTGTTTTATAAGACAACTTAATACTGTTTTGTCATCTGTGATTTTTACCATGTTCTAAGTGTTTCTTCCGTTATCTACTTATATTGTAAATTTTACCTTAATTTATGATTAGTTTTAGGCACTTACTTTGTCAACAAGATTTTATATCTTTGGACAATAAAGAATTTTCTCTCTCGCTGCTATCTCTGTACACAATCTGTTCATCTTTGTGTATTTTATTTAGGTTGTCATCACAATTTGTTATATTTCTTATTATGCAATTTTATATATGTAATAAATTAATGAATAAAATTAGCATACTCCTCTACTGCATCAACTTGCAATTGAAAATTATGAGCTTCATGGCAGTCGACAGTTAAGCATTTTTGATTCTTTTCACCTTGTACTGAACATTTTGAACAAATAAAATCCACCAACTAATCACTTTTTATGATCCTTAACTTTCAGGTTCATGCCGACACTCTCTCGCAGTGTTATCGTCAGCAAATTTCTGAACAGGAAGTTCGGCACAACCGAGAGATCATCGAACTCCAAAGTCGATTGGAGAAAGCTCCCTCACCTACAGAATCGCCACCGGTTCTGCCCACGATGACGAGAGAAGAAGGCGAGGGATCTGAAAGTATAGAAAGCAATCTGGCTGTATCCGTTCACCCAGTGCCCTTGGAAAGGCTATTGGGGTCGGATTCTGAGCACGAAATCGATAGGATAAGGAAGAAATTGGGGGAGGAGGAGTCAAAAGTGGTCCATTTGACAGCGCTGCTCTCGGACACTGAACAAGATCTAGTCAAGCATGTTCAGATGAATAAACTGCTTAAGGAAGAAATAAGAAGGCAGCAGAGGTCAGAGGAGCGGGAGAAACACGCTGAGAATTTGGAATATCTCAAGAATGTAGTATTCAAGGTGAGAAGTACAGAAAATATAATGAATCCTCAACCCCTTTCCTAAGAATCTGGTGTGATGTAGTAGAAGTGGTTCCAAGTAAAATTGACACAACTCAGTTACTTCATTTGTTGATCCCAAGGAAAATTTCTGGTTACAGAGGGATTAATGACTAGCTTTTTCACCATATGGTATAAGACTTGTTGGTTTTCTTCCAATGGTTCTACAGTTTCTTAATCAATTCCATGTCATGCCACTATTTCATTTAATCTATCTCTAGACATTTCCTGCCAGTTCCTTTCCATTCATATTTGATTCATTATCTGAAAAGTAATAATAATAATAATCTTAATTGGCCCAAGAAACATACATGTTTATTATAGGTTTCTAATTCTCTAATTAAAACAATAAATTGCAAAATTCAAAGAAATTATTGCAATTAAAAAAAAGGAGTATTAAAAGCATCATTGCAATAAATATTTATTCAAATGTAATTTGAAACGATTTTTTTTCTATGATCTTTTTCAAATTATAGGGTATTTCATTGAATATCAAACTTACATCATATAAAACTGATTTTTTTTTAAAGGTTGTATTTATTCTGTGTGTGACGGGACTATTGGATCGTCTAGTTTGATTATGAATGGTATTGAGTGAATGAAATTCCAGACATGAATGTTTCCTGTTATTTATAACAGAATGTATGAATATACATATTTTCAATATGTACAAAGAATTGATACCTAAAAGATTGTTTGGAACATAAATGGGATGTTATTCCAGGAATGGTAATTTAAAAATACATTTAATACTTTTTTGCAAAGATTTAAGTGAACGTAAAATAGTAGAATTTGTAGTTTCCCACATTGAAATTAAATATTGCAATTTTGAATAAATTAAACCGAAATATATTATTTTTAGATATTTCAAAGGAATGTAATTTCGAATTTTAAACGAAATACCAAATAGGAGATATTATTTTTCGAAGATTTCCAATATGGCTTTTCCAAGAAAGTTGTTCATCAATGTATAATCCCGAAAATTTTGTTGTTTCAGAATATTTTATATTTTTTTCATTGAAAACTGAGTAATTTCCGATGTCTTGATTTTTTTTTTGACGAAAACATGAAGGAAGATTTTATTATTTTTAAATCAGCTTGTACATTTTCGATTATTTCATTGTTATTATTCCCAAAATAAATTAATGTTGTGCCTTCTGCAAATAATTTGAAGTCACCATGCAGATCATGATTTTATATTATGTATGTGAGAAACAATACAGTTCCAAGAATTGAACCTTGTGGTAGACCACATGTTAAATTATTAAGTATTCATTGAATTCATCAGTTGACCGAATTTCATTGTTTACTTATGAAGTAAATTGGTTCAGAGGCAAAAAAATATTTCGGGAGGTTAACTACTTAAAAGCGAATTCAAACCACAAAATGAGTATATTGAAATTTGGATAATATAATTATCAACACCTAATCAGATGTAAAAAAAAACACTCTTTGCAAAGTGATTCACATTACTTTTTATTGAGCAGGGCTACACATCAACAAATTGAAGACATTTGATCGACTTTGATTCAGTATAAATAAAATTATATAGGTACATTTAATAATTCGACAATCATGTATTCATTTATCCTATCTATTTTTAATCTAGGGTGAAAAACTACTACTCCGGAAAATAATCTATTGTGCTAGTCTCATCATGTTAGAAAAAACATACAATTTGAGGGCTATTATTTTTGTGTACTACAACCTCAAAAAATGCACCAATGTGTAGAAATATATTTCAGCTCTTCGATGTTGTAAACTTGATAGATTAAAAATTTTCGAAATTTCAGAATATTCATGTCCTCTCCACTGAATTTGAATGCACAAAACCTCAAGAATTTATTTTGAACTCTCTCAATTCTATTGATATCCTCTTGATAAAACATCAGTACAATTACAATATTTTAAAATCGTTAACATACAATATTTTAAAAGCATTAACGGAAAATTTATCCGAAGACCTTTGAATGAAGCCTAACAATTTAAATGATTTAGAATCAATACATATTATGTGTGCCTTGAATTGCACAATGGGACAAATTGCTCAAATCCATTTACAATAGTTCAGCAATACAGATATTGTTGATAATTTTATAGAGTTTAAAGTCATCTGTAAACATCAATTAGCGGCTGTGTTGTGTCACTTCTGATATATATCATTAATAAATAGCGAAAAGAGTAGTGGACCTATATGAGAGCTTTGGGGAACCCCACATCACAGAAATTTCTGATGACACAGAACTAGCTTACTTGACACATTGAATCCTACCTCTCAAATAAGATCCAATCCAGTTCAAAACGTTTTTTTTTCATGCCTAATACAGAGAGTTTTGCAATTAGGTCATGATTGACTCTATCAAATGCTTTAAAGACGACAGTAAAGATAGTGAGCTTGGTTCTTCTAAACTATTAAAAAGTCAAAATCAGAATATACTTAATTGTCGAAAGTTATAAAAAACTTATAGACAAAGCTTATTGGTTTTGATATAAAATGTTGATAACTAATTAATTTTTATTTTACTAGTATTATGTTATGAGTAAGTTTTAGTAAACAGTCAAGTAATATGGGGATTTTAGATTGCTTACTCATAGGACGATAATTCTTTGTCATACTTAGCTCCAGTTTTATGGATTGGAGTGACGAAACTTTGTTTACAAAACTACTAAGGAAATGTTCCTGCTGGTAGAGACATATAGAAAATTGTTTGAATAGGCTTTGCCAGCCTAAATACGCAGGTTTTTATAAAATGTAGAGGAATTCCTTCAGGGCCAGTAGAAAGTTTTGCTGGGCCAAACATAAGTTGATCAATGGCTTCTGTTATTTCAGTGTAATAATTTCAAACACTCTCTGTTTTCATATTCGGGAAGTTAGAGATATTCTTATCAGTGCATGACCATTGGAAATAAAACATCTTGAAAATTTAATTGTAAATTCACTAAATGTGTAGAATTTATTTTTTTTTATATCCAATATAAAAGTAATGTATTGTTTCTTGGTATGAGTTATTTTTTGTTACAAAATATACTCCACTCTATACATGCATATTGATTTTTTCTATCTACTTACCTTTCTTTGACCAAATGGTTACTTATTTCGAATATTGAAAGAGCTTTTTGTAAAATCAATGAAGATTTTCTTTCAGTTTTTTTAGGGGTCTTCGATTTGACCGTAAAAATTCCTCCATTCCTGCATCTCATTAGCTTTTTATTTGCAGTTTGTCACACTCAACAGTGGAGATGAGCGAACGAGACTAGTTCCAGTATTGAATACTATACTTAAGTTGAGTCCTGAGGAAGCCAAGCAGTTGACATTGGTGGCGAAGGGAGAGACCAGTTTGAAAGGATGGGCTAACTACTTACCAGTGTGGTCTTCACCGAGTAAACCCCAGTGATGCAACTGACAGAGCCTAGGAGGAGGTGCAGGCAAACCTGCGCTTTCTACAGTTGGGTCTTACTTTGTAGCCAGTTTGTAAATATTATTAAATAATACCTATACCTACTTAAAACTAATGCAATATATACGTGTATATAATTTATATTATATTTAGCTTCTAGTAAGTGTTTATTTATAATAAAGTATTATGCTTTTCGACCTTTGTCGCATTTTTGTTCCCACGTCCTGGTGAGAAAAATAATCAATGCATATTGTCTCCCAAAATCGAGGAGCGAAATTTCTTCCTTGGAAATTTTGAAAAATCACGGCCTCCATTCCAATTGTGGCTCAAAATACATCCAAGTACATAAAATACCAAAAAATAAAAGTTTGTCCTGGTAGATCGTTCAGTTGATCTGGTAAAAGTTACTATAGGCGGCTAAGTATTGCATTTTTTAATAAAAAATGTGGGATTTGAACAGGAAAGTTGAATCCATTTTTTTTTACTTAAATTGATACAAGAACCGAATAAGGCAACTACAGTCGTCATACAGACATGACATTAATAATGTCTGCTTTCAAATCTTCCCGCTCTTAAATCATCCCCGGACGTCACACCCTGCAATATTTTAGCGATTTCCATTGGTCAATTTTTTTCAACCCTCCCCTATACGTATTGCATCATTTATATTTGAGAGAAAATATTACGCAATTTTTCAACCATTGTGCAAGCCGAAGATCTTAATAAACGACTCGAGAAATTACTTGTCAACATTGTGCAAAGTTGCATAAAAACCGATTTGATTGCCCTGGAATACTCCGTCAATCAATACTACTCGTCTCCCCACCAACTTGCTTCTCCTGAAACTTCCGTCGGCTTGCGCTTCTCAGATCCCGTCGACTTTCTCGTTCTCTTGCTGTGCTTTTGGGCAGGTAAGTGGTGCTTCAAATATTTTCTTGTTTCCAAATTTTATCTCTGGTAAGATATTGTCATCGTAAACTATAAAAAGATTGGGTTTTTGTGTGAATACCAGCGAATCCACTGAAAATTTTATTTTCGGCCTGGTTTGACGTTAGCGAAAGTGACGGCTGGGTGCCGGCTTCAAATCATACAGATTTTAATTTGACTCTCGCTGATTGTGCTTTGCAAAATACTCAAACCCATCTATTTTTAGTATATTTGAAAATGTGCACTAACTTTAATCCATCAGGATTTTACGTATACACTTCAAGCCCTTCCATTTATTTTTAATGTCGTCAAATTACTCACAATTATTAATTTTGTGCGTTATATTTGAATCGACTTTTATAAATACCAAATCCTGCAATCCTATGTTTGGACAAGTGCTTACAGAAATTATTGACCTATGTCAATAATGGCTGGCCACTGCTCTCGCGAATGGGTTGTAAGAAATCAATAGCGTTTTCTTGCAACTGATTATATTCATTATTCAGATTATCTTGGGGGTTATGTTGCATCACAATATGGCTACACTGACACCAAACGATTTCATACATTTTTGGAATTATTGATTATGGCTCACGTCCTCGCCCTTTTTGTCCCACCCTAAAGTTCATTCATATTTCATATATTACTTGTTATGTTCATAGGTCATTTCATCTTCAAGGCGAGTACCTATTAGTGTACCGAGCTGTGTCAAGGTCGAAATAATTAAAATAACTACGACCTACGACTGTTTTGTATCGCGGAAATGCATTTATTGCATTTTGTTTTTAAACAGATACATTTTTTCGATCAATATTGATTCGAATTTCGCATCACTTTGAGTGATAAATATTATGTTGTGGAATTTTGATCGATGAATCATTAATATGACTCGATATGAGTAATGAGTAACGATAAATTTTACAGTGTGATTCATATTGTTATGATCTGTCATACCATAAAACTTTCTATAAATTAATATTTAGATTACTGGTGGTTATGTTTTGGCCATTTAGGATATAAATTTCCTAGAAAATATTGTATACGTCCTATATAAGAAACTTGTAAACTTTTTCCTAAAATAATTAAAGACAATTTCAGTTGGTTGTTGTCATGGATTTTTGACGATGAAACGAAAAATAAATCACATAAACCTCTGAATTTTTCTTAGTTGTTATGATTGTAGGATGTTCGCCCAAATGAAGAAACATGTGTATTCTTATTGATCCAAAAAAAGAAAACGGATATAATATCGATATTACTCTTTGAACTCCTCAGGATCCATCCAAAGCACTCTGCTGAAATACCCAGGGCTTCTAATTATAAGGTGTTCCTCAGTGTAATGGTGCATTTGTAAATTTCGAATCTTGAAATTATATCAGCTTTCCGTAATACGGCAGAAATCGTTGCCGGACGAATGCAGAACATTGCAAACGCTTTATGAGATTCAGATGTTCTATGTGAGAGGTGCTGTAGGTTTTCCGGGTTTGCCTACAGCTGAAAAGTGAATGCGCCACCAGAAGTCAGTAGGTCGCCTCGGAGCGCCACAGAAAATAATAATAATAGCCGTCCTCTACCCACACAGGCTATGCCTTTGGGTACACGTACTCTATGAGTGTTTATGAGGGAGTATTATAATAATTATTATATGGTATAACATATTTATTGAAATCTCGTGCATTTAAGAGCTTTTGAACTTTTATCTGAGCGGATATCCTCAATAATTGTTTGCCAGTTCATAAGCAAAGGCGTTATGAAAACTTTTTTCTTAAAAAAAATAAACTCTTGAAATAAACCATAGTTTAATTTTTATGAAAATTTGTTTATATCCACAATATTTTTTCGTAAAAATTAACTCTCTACGCATTTCCCTCGAAAAACTTTGTAACCTGAACTTGATCCCTGATAGATTTTCCTTATCCACTATTTTTTTTCTTTAGTTTTATTGCACATATTGCAATATTAGTTCTTCAACCACTGCTTCAGTTTCCTACCTTTTTATATACGGGGTGATTTGCGTAGGCCGTGCATTATGGGATTTTCAACTTGCAGTTGGATTAGAAACTTGAAATTTAGTATGCTGTCATAATAGATCATGTACGTTCTACCTAGATTTTTGTATTTTTGTCCTACAGCTATACAAGGATTTGCAAAAATCGGTGCCAAAATTTTATTATTTTAAATGAGAACCGAATTTCTTCACCGATCAAAATTAGGGGACTAAATTTCTGGAGCAGTTAGGCGGAAGTCCAGGCTTACTCCTGATGTATCATCGATGATCCCATTTTGTACCATATAGGCGCCGGCGATTTTCAAATATCGCATTCAAAAATTGTCATAAGTTCAGTTTTTTTTTTTTTCAATGACACCTATATTTTTGACACCATTTGAAAAATAAATGAGTTTTAGGCTGAGTGAAGAGTTACTTAAACGTTCCCATTACCTAACTTCAACCTCTATAGATTTATTCAATAAAATCAAGAATATGCTCATTTATTATTGCTCTTTCTAGTATGCCAAAGAAACATACAGTAGTTGTCGTATTTCATCTTCTCTCTACAGTGATTAGAAAAAAATCTCCTTGTAATAAGAATAACTATAACCTTGATTGATATCGAAGTAACAAGATTTTAATTAGAATGTCAAAATTATTGTTGTTTCGTTTCACTTTGAAAATATTCGAAATTTTCGATCATGGAGGAAGAATCGTATGTAAAATGAAAATTCGCGATGCTCGTGCTTCCTCACCCTCGCTCTTCTTCGGATAATGAAATATGGAATTTAAAACTCAAACGTAGAAAAAAAGATTTTATAATTTGAAAAGTGCAACTGTGTGGATTTGTTTAATTTCTCGGGAGTTTTGTAATTACTCTTCAAAAATGAGGGGGTCGTAAACTTTCCGAATTCCTACATGTTTTTTAAATAGCTTGTAGGGGGATAGAAAGATACAAGGATACAAAGATGCAGGGGTGGCAGGGACTAACATTTTTGCAATAGAATTATGTAAATGTCCGATTAATAATGACAGTCATAACTGTCATGTGTTGGATAAACAGAATAATGTGCGGTGATGGTCATGATAGTAGAGCGCTTGTCTCTTAACCTAAGGGTCATGGGTTCTTTTCACAATTTTTACGGATTTTTCCACTCTTGATTAAATTTCTTTTTTTGTCAAATCTTTGATGACGGAAACCTTCTGAAATTTTTCGAGAAAGAGGTCGTTTAAGTACATTTGTGTACTAAATTTCAATGCACATAGTCCCACATACTGCTAATACGGTAACGGCAATTAAATAAAAGCAATTAATTTCATAATTAATAATAATTAAGTTGTTAATAATAATACTTGAACCCCTTCAGCAAAAAGAGCACGTCAAAGCTGCGGAGAGTGAGAGGCTCATACAGCTACATAAGGATAAGTCAATGCATGGGGTCTTCTTCAAGAACATTGAAGATCTTGGCTTATCCACAAACCTGACCTTCGCTTTTCTCAGGTCAAGTGGGCTGAAGTCAGAAACCGAGAGATTCATAATGGCCTGCCAAGATGGTGTCTTCAACACCATCGTCTACCGTAGTCGCGTGATGAGTATAGAGGCCCTGACACTAGATGCAGAGCGTTTCGTGGGGCAGCTAAGACCATAATGCATTTGCTGTCAGCTTATTCTGTCAAAATGATGGTTCTGATCATAGGGGTACTTGGTGGAATTATGGACACGCTGCTCTCGAATCTGAAAATCACACCGGCTTGCCGTGATGCTGCAGAAAACTTAGCCGGAAGAATGCAGAAGGCCGTAATTCTTGGTTCACTCCCAGTAATCACTTACCCCACGGACGTGGGGAGTGTTAATGATACACCAGCGCTCCCTCTGGTTGTATCGGGGCTCCGGAGACAGGGTCTGACTGAAATATTCCTGATGAAAAAAATACTTGAACATTAAAAATAAGTATATTTTTTGCACGAGTTATAATATATACCGGTTCTATATATTACTTTATGCATGTAAACCGGTTATTTATTATTTTGTATGTACTTGAAAATGTAGTTCCAATTAATTCCAATTAAAATAAGAAAGTTGATACCGACTTTTGCCACTACCTGTAGAACGGACATGATCCATTATGTCGGCATGCCAAATTTCAAGTTTCTAATACAACTTCAAGTTGAAAAAATGAAATATACAAGCTCGTATAAAAAAAAATTTTGGTATTTTGCCATTGGTATTTCACGAAATTCTTCAAAATTCAAGATTGATTTTTTTACAGGAAAAATCATAATGGGTAAAGAAAAAATTCATATTAACATCGTCGTTATCGGACATGTAGATTCCGGTAAATCTACATCCACTGGCCATTTGATCTACAAATGTGGTGGTATCGACAAACGTACCATCGAAAAATTCGAGAAAGAAGCCCAGGAAATGGGCAAGGGTTCCTTCAAGTATGCCTGGGTTCTGGACAAACTCAAAGCTGAACGAGAACGAGGTATCACCATCGATATCGCTCTGTGGAAATTCGAAACTGCCAAGTATTACGTGACCATCATCGATGCTCCTGGCCACAGAGATTTTATCAAGAACATGATCACGGGAACTTCCCAGGCGGATTGTGCCGTTCTCATTGTTGCAGCAGGAACAGGCGAATTCGAAGCTGGCATCTCCAAGAATGGACAGACTCGCGAACACGCCCTTCTGGCTTTCACCTTGGGGGTCAAGCAACTCGTCGTGGGCGTTAACAAGATGGACTCCACCGAACCTCCCTATTCCGAAACGCGATTCGAGGAAATCAAGAAAGAAGTTTCGTCTTACATCAAAAAAATTGGCTACAATCCGGCCGCTGTAGCTTTCGTTCCCATTTCTGGGTGGAATGGTGACAACATGTTGGAACCCTCAGATAAAATGCCTTGGTTCAAGGGATGGGCCGTGGAACGTAAAGAAGGAAAAGCTGATGGAAAAACTCTGATCGAAGCTCTGGATGCTATTTTGCCACCATCTCGTCCGACTGAAAAGCCTTTGAGACTACCACTGCAAGTGAGTACAGGTCCAACTATCAAATCGTTCTCTTGGGATTACAGAGTATGAGCTATATTCGTATATTATTCAATAATTCGCATTGCTTCCGAGTTACTTGGTGTTTTGGACATTAAATTAAATTGAATATTATTGATTTCCTTACCTGATGGAAGATAATCAACTTAATTTTTCCGTCGACCTCAAATTAAGATGTCTGTTGATGCCCTTCCATACAAACAAAATCGACCATTAATGACATCTATTGGTGGCCAATTAGTCATAAATGCATGATTTGCTGAAATCGACTATTAATATTCAATTTCTTAGCGCAGCCGTAAAATGCAAGTGTACCGATGACCTTTTGTGTACTTACCTTTCTTCAGTTTCTTTAACTCTACCATTCTAAATGTTAATATACCTGTATAATGTATTCAAATAATTGAAAGCTAGATGATTTAATGTTCAAAAGAGTTTGTATCTACCGTTCATTTTGTTAATCAAATATCTTATTCTTATCTAGAATTGCTTTATTTTGACGAGAATGAGGTTGACGGAAAAATATTGCAGTCAACTCGAATATTAAAGAGCAATTAATTATATCGAACATTATCGCGCTTACGCTTTAAACGTCTTAATGGGTTCGAATGATGTTTGACTTCTTTCAACTTTTGCACGTTTCGAATTTTGGTTTGTGTTCTTCCTATAATAGCCAGTTCCTCGAACCACTCCGTGTATATGTTGGCGATTACTGGGTAAAGGAAGATCCCCTCGGCAGTCCGTGGACTTGTGAGAAGAATCAGTCTTTTTCTTGAAAGTATGAATGATGTAGGCAGCACTGCAGTAATTCCAATATAGCGTGTACGGGTAGGTCAGTTCTTTCGTGAAGAAGAATGTCTTCCTCCAGATTTCTCTTGATAATGCTAATGGATTCTTCTATGGAGACATTGGTGTAAAGGCTCTCCACTCGTCAAAGCTGATGAAGCGATCTTTCAGGTCCTACTTGAACCTTCCACGCAACACATGAACATCCAGTGGATATCCAATGGATATCCATTAAGGGTATTTTGGACATCCGATGGACATCCAGTTTTTATCCAAACAATAACCTATAGACACACACCTGTAAGTCCATAAGATATCATTCATGGACATCCAGAAGATATCCTTCTTAATTCTACATAATCATTATTGCAATTCGTTATTTAAAAAGATTTAGACATGCTAAAATACACTGAAGAGTGGTAGACGAATGATTGAAAAACTAGTTATTTTTCTAAAATTATTTTTTCCATTAATTTTCAAACAAAACAAAACATATATTCCAACTAGAAAAATGGTTTGCCAAGAGTTCTCCACAGAAAAGTTATTGTTGAATTTTAATAGTTCTCAAATATTTCAACTTTCTTGCGATGTTGTTAGCAAGAATGTCCATATAAATGGCCAATCACGTCGCCAATTCGTAGGGTGCCACTGAGGATGCACAATAAATTATTTCTACAAATAAATTACGAAATGGAGATCCGTAAGATATCCTTCATGGATATCCATGAGATATTCGTTGTGGATATCCAAAAGGATGTCCCTTTTGTATATTCTATGGATATGTATTACTGGAATACTTTGGATATCCAAAATTGGTCCAAGGATATTCCGACATGAATTGGACTTCCATAGGATATCGTGTGCTGTATGGGCTCTTTGATGATGTCCACGAATTACTTCGGAGTCTTGACGAATGAACTGCTAGTGCCCTGCAAGGATTGTAGTATTGGCAAGAGGTATTTCGCTAGATTATGGGTCGGTGAGTTTCGGGAGCGGTAATTGGTCTCAATGGCATGTCTGGTTTAATTAAAGATTGTTGGAAGACCGTAGAGATGAGCAGGTAGCGTCTGATGTGTCCGTTCCTTATCTGGAATGGAATTTTTTAAATAGTTATTCAATCAACTAGTGTATTGATGAAGGCGATTAATGATAGAGATATTTTGACGAGTGAGCGAAGCGAGCGCGTTAATGTTCGAGAACATTAACGGATGACGCCTAGTGATGGATATCATCTTTTAACATTAATATCATCTGCATTCACGACATATGGAAATCATCTTTAATTTTACAGATATTTGCCCGCGTAATTTTATATGAGATACCCTGTATAAGCTATCCAAATATCCAATAATTCACATCTCTAACAAAAAAAGGAAAAATAATTCATGTCTATAAAAAAAGGACCACCGGGCGAGATCGAACTCGGGCCATTTGTTTAAATCATTTTGTTATGATTCGCCTTTAACCTATTCACCGTTATTGAATGGATGCTTTAAATACAGTTTTACTATTTTCTATCATACACTTCTTTTTAGGATGTCTATAAAATTGGTGGTATTGGAACAGTCCCGGTGGGCAGAGTAGAAACTGGGATACTCAAACCAGGCATGGTTGTCACTTTCGCTCCTGTAGGATTAACTACTGAAGTGAAGTCTGTGGAGATGCACCACGAAGCTCTTCAAGAAGCGGTGCCGGGCGACAACGTCGGCTTCAATGTCAAAAACGTATCGGTCAAGGAACTGAGACGCGGCTACGTCGCTGGAGACTCCAAGAATAATCCCCCCAGAGGCGCGTCCGACTTTATCGCTCAAGTAATTGTTCTGAATCATCCCGGCCAAATAGCCAACGGGTACACTCCCGTCCTCGACTGCCACACGGCCCATATCGCGTGCAAATTCGCCGAGATAAAGGAGAAGTGTGACCGCCGTACCGGAAAGACTACTGAGGAGAATCCTAAAGCGATCAAGTCGGGCGATGCCGCCATAGTCAACTTGGTTCCGTCTAAACCGATGTGTGTGGAGTCTTTCCAAGAGTTTCCGCCGCTGGGTCGTTTTGCGGTCCGCGACATGAGACAGACTGTTGCCGTCGGAGTCATCAAATCTGTCATTTTCAAGGATACGACTGGTAAAGTAACGAAGGCCGCCGAGAAGGCACAGAAGAAGAAATAACTAGGCATAGCAGGAAATTCTGCCGAAAAGGGCCCCAAGAAGATCTTCATCAGCTCTTTTTATTTTTTGTCTAGGAGGCTGCAGCAGAATTATTTTCATCGGAAAGAGTTCAGGAGGAAAAATATTTCGTTTGTGTTTTAGTTTTATTTAATTTATTACCGTTACTGTTTGTTTAATTTTATTGGAATGAGCATTTCTGAAGTAGGATAAGTTACTTTAATGATATTGATATTTATTTGTTTCTGTTATTGAATTGATGAATGATAGACTTGATACAAATTTATGTAGAAGCTTCTAATAATAATCAATAAAGAAGCTCTTGGAACTATTTTCTTTGTTTCATTTTATCTCAGTAGGCAATAATTGAGCTGTTTCACTGACAGTGTGTCTCTTCTATAATTTGTTGTCTCACTATAAGTTGAAAGCATATGGAAAACTTTTTTATAAATAATTTTGGAAAAAAGTTTTTTGGTCATGAAAAATTCTGCATGTTCGAAAATCTAAAATAACAACAGTTACGAAAAATTTTCATTCGTATATGTGGTTTGTTAAAAAAAATATTCGAGAGTAATATATGTACCTTTTTATATTATTTGACAATAATTAAAATTGTTGTGAACAAAAGTTGTGTTAAGAACTGAAAACTACTTTCAAATATACAATTACATCCATTTACATAAAAAAATATTGTTTACATGTCTACAATTGTTAAAAAAATTGTTAAAATTGTTTTTTCCGTTAACCAGCTGTCGTCCCCCTACGAACGACAGCCCTCAGAAGTCAAAACTTGTGCGAGCCAAGGATTAACGAGGTCTTACCTTTTAACGTGCGATTCCTTGCAATATAACAATGCAAATTTAACTGTAGTTATAGGTACCTACGTGCGTATAGGTTGCAACAAACGATTATTAATTGCAAGGAATGTTTGACAGTCAATGAAAACAATCAAATATAATGGTGATTTTTTTTTCTGAAATTGATAATATAAACGTTTTCCATATGGTTCCAACTTAGTGAGACATACTGTATAAATCATGATCTTAGTAAAATAATGGTTTGACTTGCTGAACCCACGAAAATTTTCGAAAAGAAATGAAATTGTTATATTATAAATTAATGATTTTTGCAAGAAATGCCAGAAGGCAGGACACCAGTCAAAATATGAATATAAAGAAAAGAGATCCCTTTAGTCTAGTTATTCATACCCTCGCGAACTTCGCAATTTTTCTGCGAATAAAATGGCTGCCGACATGGTTCTGCATCAATGATTGGTCCGGTATGACCCATTTTATTCGCAGAAAAATTGCGAAGTTTGCGAGGGTATGAACTAGACTTTAGGCCCAAGTTTCGACACATAACCCCCATTCTGAGGCTGATTTCAGACTAGGTGAAATTCGAAAATTAAAAATTTTAGGCCAATCGAAACGTTAAATTTAGATCTGAAAGGAGCGTTGCCAGTGTATAATGGAACGCACCCTGGAGCCTGGGTTTCGGCACATAACCCCGAATCTATAGAACACCTCTGGGGTGAGATTCTGTGTACCATAGAATTCTATAGTCGACAGTTGTCTCTTTCTCTCCCTCGAAGTTAACCATAATGACATTTCACTTATTTGATCGAATAAAGAATTCGAAACACAGAATACCACCCCAGTAAAAAAAAGTATTTCGTGTGAAATAAGAGATTAACCAGTAAAAAAAATTATAAACAAGTAAATAATCATAAAAGCTTATGCAAAATATTTGGTGTAGCACAGCCCACCCAGATCACATTAACCGCTTTCCATTTGAGAGTTTCAAGCACCGCTTCTTATTCTAGCTCAACCATTGGCTAGAAGACGACATCTATTCTGTGAAAATCCACCAATAGCAAGTATGGAATAAGAAGCCCCGGTGCTTGAAACTCTCAAATGAAAAGCCGCTGTCACAGTTTATAGCTATAAACTGTGCCGCTATAGTGGCTAATGATCTGAGCAATCGATGCCAATAAACACCTAGAATCCTAGAGAAAAACTACTTCTTCTTCGTATATTCGCGAAATGCGTTCCCGCTAGATGGCGCTCAGAATGAAGGCGCGAAACTGTGTAATGGTGATCAGCCTACAAATTCCATAAGAGACCGTAGTGTTTAATTTTATTCTCATTCAAATTTTAATAAATTGCTGAAGATGTCGATAATTGAAATATGTTAATCAAACATTTTCATATACGTAGTCATTGCCACTTTTTGCCTAATTCTATGTTTTCACTGGGAAAATTATGTAAATATACTTTGTGCTTGGTACTATTGATGTTGCATTAAGCATTGGGGCACTGAGCAAATACGCCTATTGTTTGGATTGCTTAATTCTGCCGCCATTTCACTTATTATATTCTGAAACTATGAACAAGGAATATCACCAAACTCAATTCAATATCCAAATCTCGATTAATGATGAGAAAACAGATGAAATATATACACAAGCTCTTATGGCAAAACAAGACCTTGCAACATTACATGAGTTCAACGAAATAATTATAGGTGCCGCGCATGTCGCGAATTAACAGTTTTTGTAGGTTATGATATGATATGGCAATCTGGGAACTAGAAATTTGGGACAGCTTGTGATTATTTCATGGCATTTTTCAGGAATTTTAAGGATCTGATCTGTTTTTCATATGAGAATATCTTGTCTATATAGATTTTGACCGACTTTTTAACTGAGTTGGGAATATTGTGAGAAGGAAAAGTCGAAAATGGATTTTGCAGAGGATGTTTCAGATGATGAACAGGTAAATTACGTCTGAAGGCTCAGTATTTATATACAAGTAAGTAAACCCTTTTTTTCTACAGGTTACAGAATATCTGAACAGTTGTGCTCTAGCCCAGGAATCTTCGGAAAAAATATCCTACTTTTTTAAAGTTCAAGAAATTTTACTGAGGAAAACTCCCTTATTACTCCCAAAGTATTTACAGAACATATTGAACTTTACGACTGAGAGAAATGCAGATATAAAAAAAGCTCTTGTGGGATTCATTGAGGAATTAATGTAAGGAATAAAAGAGGGTTAAGCTTAAATATGTCTATCTTAATATTAATATTCATTAATTTTTCTAGTAAAGTACGAGAGTCTTACGTACCGAAGGTAATGCTGCATTTGCATATGCTGCTTTGCGATGAATCTGTGGTAGTTCAGAAACGTGTAATACAGGGTGCAATTACAATTTACCGCCGAACACTGGCATGGCTTTGCAAAGCTTCTGTTACGACTGATGAAATGGAGGAAGCTTGGAAACAATTGTGTGCAATCAAGCTGGAGATTGCAAATATGATAGACAGTGATAATGACGGTATAAGAACTAGTTCAGTAAAATTTCTTGAGTGTGTTGTACTTCTACAAACATATCCAGATGAAACAGAGAGCAGGCGCCTCAATGATTTTTCTTTGGATGATGTACCTTTAACTCTAAAAGTTGCTCGCAGAAGACGTTTAGAAGAAGAAGCAAGGTAAGATGAATAGTTATATTAGATTGACGCATGTCCTTGTATAATTTCACTGACATTCATTAATACTTTCCTTTTTTCAGTAATTTGTTTGAAGTATTGGTGAAATTCCATGGATCTCCTCATATAAGTAGTGCAAACTTATTAGCTTGTATTGGGGTGCTTACGAATATTGCCAAAAGTAGGGCTGAGTTCATGGTTAGAGTTGTGAATGCACTTGAGTCGCTGTTCACCAACCTACCACCTACTTTGACGACAACACAAGTGAGCTCAGTGAAGAAAAAACTCAAGACTGAGCTGAGTAGCCTCCTTAAACATCCTGCTGCATACGAATATGTTGAACAAATTTCTCCCATTTTATTAGAGTTGGGTAAGTAAATGTAATAATAATAGGGTTCAAGACCAACACATGACGATGGCCAAGCTCACACCTCAGCTTTTAGACTTTGGTAGGTGCAGTGATGGGAGAACAAATTAGATTTACCTCAACTTTTCAAATATCTGACTCAAGATTTCCCTTATTCTTCTCCATTTCTACAAAATTTCTGTCAATGCATCTTTAAATTTCAGTGAATGCTGAGGTAGTTACTGGGGTTGAAGAAAAGTATATTACATATGTAACACATTATTTTTATCTTTATGAGAATTTCTGTTCCCCCAACGTATATATTTACATTTATGTTTTTGTTTTTATTCTATACAAAATGTGATAATTATGAATTTGTCGACAAATGTTTCATTTAGACAATAAAGCTTATCTATCTATCTCATTTACAGTAAAGTGGAGGTTGAGTGGAAGAACAAGTTTTGTGGTCTCAATCCACAAAAATTGAACTCCGCCTTTTATCCCCAATCAATTTACAGTAAATATTGTAATGAAAAGTGTAATGTTCGATTGGAAATAATAAAGACGTATAAATTTTATTATTATCATTATTATTATTATTAAAACTGCAACATGAGCTCCATTAACATTTTGAAAATATACTGCCAGTTATTAAATCCTCCCATCACCTTCCACAGGGTTTCAATGGAAATGCTTCCATACTCCACCATTGTGTATTATGTGGGAATCTGTCAAGATATTCTTGGGGCTCATTACAAACAATTACTCTATTCAAGTTATTTATGTACTATACCGGGTGTAACAGGATCATGGTACACCTCCGTATCTCCGTTAGTTTTAAAGGTAATTGATTGAAATTTGATATATGCCATATACATAATAAGTGGCACTTTTTGACCTACAAATGTTTTTTTTTCACTTCCGGTTTCGAACGGGGATACATGCCTGTTCCCTATTATTCCAAATGCTGTCCATTAACATCAATGCACATAATTGCGCGTCTTACTGCCTGTAGAAGGTAATCAATTCCTAGTCTTGAATTATGGGAAGGAGCTACATCTTGTTGGAAATACATTCCCTGTCGTAAATGGACAGGTAATTCAGTTAACCTGTCCTCAATTTCATTTTGCAGAAATCCTAAGTATCTAGCTCCAGTCAAGGGTCCTTCAAATATTATTGAACCAATGAATCTACTACCGAGTATTCCAAGCCAAACATTGAAACCGAACCGCACTTGAAAGTTACCCCTCCGCAATAAATTTTGATTTTCTTGTGACCAATACCTTGTATTTTGTCTGTCAAATAATCCCATATTTGTAAGCCTAGACTCGTCCGAAAATAAAATCCTTCTCTAAAAAGCATTGTTTGGCTGCACATTATTCTGTAAGATCCAATTACAATATTCCATTCTACGTTCATAATCATTTTCGTACAGGTACTGGTAAAATTGATATTTGAAAGATTCATAATTATGTTTGTGCAAGATTCGGCTAGCGTTTGGTGACTGATTTCTAATTCAAACCAAATTTGCCTTAAAGAAACAGTCTTATCGACTTCTATTTGAGCTAAAACTTTAATTTCCGTTCCTTCGTCAATGATAACGTTTTCTTCAGGATCATGGTTGGCTCTCTTCGGAATTGATTTTTAAGACGATTAATAGCTATTTGTGTATTAAGAGATATATTTGTCGCTTGACAAAGAGATTCTTTGGAGAGCGACAATGACACTTTTTGCTCGAAATACACACAAGATTTTTTCTACAAACGCAGTTTTCAGAAAAAGAAACACCAGATGCTTTATTCAACAAAAGTACATCACATTGTAACAAACTTTCGTTTTAACTCGAATATCGAACACAGTTTATAAATTTCTGATTAATATTAATTTAATTTATCATTGACTAATTTAATTATTATTCCTGAACCTGATGGACGATCAGCAGATCCATCTAACATTAATTCCTCCGAATATTGGAAATCACGTCTTGAATTTACCGTATTGTAATTCATATTTCTTCCTTGATTTCTCTGGTAGGAGATTCCAAGTAACAATTTCTGCACTTTCTGCTACATCAGGAGGAGTGTTTAATAATTCACTGTCATTATCAGGCGCGCACCCACGGGGGGGCTAAAGGGGCTGTAACCCCCCCTCCCCCCTCAAGGCAAGAAAAATATAAAAAAATTACATTTTTTTTTTCAAATCCGCCAATAGTGGACACATCGCATACTGAATACTGGTTTGCGGAAGTTACATTTTACTACAACTACGAAATAAATAGCTGCATTCCTATTCCTAAGAAATGCACTAAAAAAACTAAAATCTTATTTTATCTGCTGCTGGGTTTTATCATTCATTCCTATATATAGTCCCTACTCAATACTTGCATTCAAAGAGCTAAAATAAACTTATAGTAATACCTTAAAATACCAGTTATTCTAAGGAATTTTTAAAAAGTTTTCCGTTGGTTGGCCCAGGGACCCCCGGTCAGCCCCCCCCCCCATAATTATTTTCTGAGTGCGCCACTGGTCATTATCATCAATCATCATGAAGAAATACGTTGGAGGAGCGAGCGTTTTCGAAAAATTTTCGCTCTAAAGCGCAAATGCTGTCACAAAATGACATTTCACGGAAAACTTCAACTTTGCGTTGAAATCTGAAAGCGTCAAAGGCTACTTTGTTAAGCGTTTGTAGAAAAAATAATTTATCGCTATAGTAGGGGAGCCCACGATGCTAAATGTGGATTTACTCGAGCGTCATAGAGACCTATTGGGTAGCAAAGCTTAGATGATAAGAAGAAAAAAATGTTATGTAATGTATACCTTTTCATCGGTGGGGGAAGCAGCTATAGATTTTCAAATTTGTAAAAAAAACTGTTGCATATACATACTCGAGCGCGTCAGATATTGATAGCATCAATGTCCTACTTATTTTTTTTAGGGGGTGTTGAGTGAACCTGAAAAAAGCTCCCATGCAATAATCTGACGATGTCGATGTGACGCAATCTCGCGGCCATTATTATAATATGAAAAAAAAAACGCCATTTTAAAATACTCAAGCGCGCCAGATTAAGATATATATGGTTCATCTTTATGTCCTAAGCTGACGATTATCTAGAGGGATTCGTCTAATCTGAAAAAAAATTAGGAAAACGGTTGACCGTAAAGCCCATCCCTGCAACTTCCCGCTAACTCCATACCTAAGCGCTCAACATTTCACTTATTTTGTTTTTGAGCTCTCCGAGCTCAAAAATATGATTTTTGTGTCATTATGAGCTTCTCCGAGCTCAAAAGTCTGATAGAAGTTTGTACAATTTTTTGAATTTTCAAACCGTAATAACTTTCGAATAAATGAACGCGGTTGGCAGTATTCGATGCAGTTTTACAAGCTCCATGAAGAATCTTTAAGTTTGAATTGATCGAACTAGAAATTTCAGAGTGATTCCGAAAAAACACTTTTTTCGGTTTTCTTTCGACAACGATAACTCACGAACGAAACAACCGATTCTGATCGGACTAGCGGCGATCGACGTGGTTTTCTGATATTAGGAGCTGATCAGTTTTTGAAATCGATCGATAAAGCCGTTCAAAAGTTATTCCAAAAAAAAACACATTTGAAAAAAAAAATCGTAGCTTTTTTGAGATTTCTCAAAATCTACCGGTACGAATCGGTTCAAATTATATTCAAAATCTAAGTTTGGCCAAGCCAAATAGAAAGAGAGTGAGAGAGAAATAGTAACGCGGAAAGGGGAATATAGGTATTACGCAGCTGCACGCATTAGACTTTATCGACGAATCATTGTTATTTCGGCTTGTGGAAATCGTCAGATTATATATTTTTCATCATCCTTGAATTATTTCCTTCAAAATTAGAAAAATTTAGCCACGCTCGAGAATGTCGAGATGACGTTTTTTTACAACTTTGTAGCCCTCCACTTTCTTTACGTCACTCTCAAATTGTCAGATTAGTAGAATATACACTTTTTGGCATGTAATTAACTCACCCTATCTTAATCTGACGCGCTCGAGAATTTCTGATGATCAATTTTTTTTTTACTAATCTGATCCTTTATCCCGGATGCACGGCCTTATTTATGAGGTTCATATTTGGTGGAAGTACTTAACCGGGTACAAGGTATCCCCCTATATATTAATCTGCCGCGCTTCAGTAAATCCCCGCTTGGGCTCCTCTGCTACTAGACATTGTCTTTCAGGATATCGGTCGGCATGAAGGTTTCTAGCCACAATGGCAGTTTTTCTACATTCCCAATTAAGAATAATTAACATGTCCACTTTTTCATTCCTTGTATACATGTGCGGCATTTTGAACAAAAATAACAACAAATGTAAAGACTTTTCCAATACGCAATAAAAACATCGATAAACCAACAAATATTTATTTCACAATCTGAAGGAATAATTTCATTGTTTTCAAAGCCCCCTTAGTAACTTCTTAGCATTAAATTAAAACAAAATAATTGTATTTTCTTATTTTCTTTCAGCTGTAATTTTGATTATATTAATAGTACCAATAAATGGTACCACGGTACCAATATGGTTCCATTTGAAAAAATTGAGTTTCAGCCCAAAGTCGATGAACTTTATTTGCTTATTTAAAAAGGAATTTAGTATATTTGACGGAATTTCGATTTTTCTAGCATTAGACGGGTCAATTGGAATAACTCGGAACCATCATAGCACACTTAAATGGAAAACTAAAAATTGAATTATTAAAAATTTGACGTATGAAATGTCACTTATGTAGTATCATTGGATTCAGAAAATTGTGCAGATTTCTGAAATGTAATAATATATAGAAAATTGAAAGTTGGTTTCATTTCCGGCGAAACCGCCAGTGAAAAAAAAAATCATTTGTATGTCAAAAAGTGCCGCTTATTATGTATATGGGATATTCCAAATTTCAATCGTCTATTTTTAAAACTAACGGAGATACGGGGGTGTACCATGATCCTGTTACACCCGGTATTTTCATTTCATCATTGGAACACAACAAAAATTGTGATGATTGTAAAGAAGGTTCTTTGCAATAAAGGATCTCTTGCTTTTGCCATTGTTTCTAAATAAATTATGGGGTGGGTGATGTTATGGAGTTGAATGCGGTTTCATCAAAAATTCCTCTTCAGGCTGTTCCCAATCAGAAATAAACAAATTAGTCCCTAAAAATGAGGAGCGCCGAAAATACAAAAAACGAACCTTATCTTCGGAATCCATGGTGCAGCAGCGTGTGAAGCGAGCCCGTATGGAACACACCTCATTTGATTATGATGAACCTCAGTTAACTCCATTGGAGGCTAATGAACAGTTCATTTTGGACAACCTCACTCTCGAGAAAGCAGTGTATCTAATTTTCACGAACATTCCTAAGATGCCCAATAGTGTACCGTCAGAATTCATCAGAGATTATGCCGAGTTCGTGAACTTGGGAAATATTGGCAAAATACATTTGGCGAATGTATTGGCAAAACAGTTCACTGGAGCAAACGTGGGTCCTGGTAAAAAAGTTGCAGAGAAGCAGAAGATGCTTGAGCAAAGTAAAAAGAGAAGTAGAGAAGCTGAAGAAGGAAAGGAAGACAGAGAAAAGGTTTGTACCTTATTATACTTATATTTTTTATGGGAAAAAATTATCCTTTACATATGTGTCAAACATATTTTTTACGAGTTTTCGTAAGCAGTCAAATACATTTCCTTTTGTTATGGGAGATTGATGCTTAAATAAAAATGGAGATGAAGTTGCTCAGATATTTACAATAATTTTTGTTTTAGCCGCCACCCAAGAAAGAAAAAGTAAAAGTGCTCAGAATCAAAACTCTGAAACTGGCTGAAATAACTAAACCTCTGGAAAGAGATGTGAAGGAAACACTAATGATAAAAGCTGTGGAAAGACTCCTCACTCCTCATAGATCAGCCAACAAACAACTGCATCAGAAAATTATCACAACTCTGGCGACATGTTTTAATTTAGTGGTACGAGACACAGTTTTGAGATTCCTTCTGAATGATCTCAGATCTTATGTTGATATTGCTTTGGCTTGGCTCTTTGAGGAATACAGCATAATGCAGGTAATATAACAGTTACAGTAAATCATATATTGACAAAGAACAAATTTTACTGAATAGTCATGGTTAGAATATGTTATAGATACTGTTATTTTTTACTCTTTTGGAGTTGAAAAATTTTACAGCATGTTAGTTCCCAATTTTTTCAATACCTTCTGGTCAAGTCAACATTGTAATTTCAGAAGTTGTAATGGACCTTAACATTTACAAAAAATGTATTGTAAAACCCGTTTCAATCGACTGTTAGTAGTCTAAAATGTCTATTTATCAACGAGTGCCACTCTACTTTTTTTATTTAAGAAAAATATCACATTTCGAAGTGTGCCTCTGACGTCACGTTCATCGGAAACATCCCCCACCATAATCCACGTTCCGAAATAGGGAATATCGTTCTCCCATAAAATAAAGCTACTGGCTGATTATAAGCCATCGAGAAATAATTGAAACTTTGTCACTGGATCAACACATCAAAAAATTTTACGTAAAAGCAATTTTTTATATTATTTGTAACTTTCAAATTTTCTGAACGAACCTGCCTTTTGATGAAAAACTATTGTTGGCAACGCCGCAAATTATAATTAGATAACAGTACTTATTGAACAAAAGTTGTTATTAACACATACATTTGTTTTGTGGTAATATTTGGGATTTGAGGTTAATGTTTGTTGTTGCAGTTGCCAACAAACTCAGAAAATAAATTATTTAAGAGTCTGTTAGTTTCCAGCATACAGATTTGATTCACCAGCATCTATCTTGTATCACAAAAGGTAAGCGAATGAGTTAAACAGATAAAAACAATTGTTATTGATCTGCTCCGTGAAACAGACGAACAAACCCATCTGGCATCAAATGACAACTATCATAGAACACAATTCAGATGTAATGATAATTTGAGATTCCATGGTGTACAACTTATACCACGTTGCCAAGTTTAATTTTGATGAACGTGACGTTACGAAACCCTTTTTTTCAAATGATAGAAAAACTGGTGGTCAGAAAGAATTAATAAAAAATCCCATGTGATATTAGCGCATATTTTTTCTAATTTCAGTGTTTTTTCATAGTCCGTGGCCTAATTTATCCAAGTTGTATTTACAATTACAAATGTGGCCTTCAAATTGATAATCTGTTTAGGTTCTTGTTGAAGATCAATATAATTTTCAAATAAAGTGGCGAGTCTGTTGCATACATAACTAATAAATATTTTTCTCCAGGGATTCACCAGGATACCTCCCCTCAGGAGAGAAATGAAACTGGATGACAGTTATAATCTCCTGCTGTGCAGTTTCATCAATGTATCAGCGACAGATGCTTTGATCTTATCAAGGCTTCTACTAGAAGCTCCTTCAATAACAGATGATGCCCTGGAAGAAGTACGAGCTGTATGCAGAGATGATAGACGGTCTGGTAAGTTTTGAAACTATATAGATTGATTTTCCCTCCACCACAGAGAAGATTTGGGTTGATTAATAATTTTTATCCTGCAGGTTGGGCCCTTGGATTGTTACGAGACCTAACTGTCAGAAAACCTCCAAAACAATTGGTGTTTCTCAATGCACTGCTGTCCTACACAACATACGAGTCCAATGCAGTACGGGATTCTGCCATAGGACATGTGCTGGAACTTCACAAACGATTTGATCTGAGATTAGTTATTGAAGAATTCGCTAGAATGAATCTGGAATTTCTGAAACTACCCAAACCACCAGAGAGCTTGTGTGGAATCAATCAGGGGCGATTGAAAACCGAATCTTGGGGAGATGATTTCATCAGGGCTTGCTTGCTGCCTTATGTGTCATTGCTGCCTGCTAACGAAAGCCTTATCCACGATTTGTCAAAGGTAATAGCAGTTCCCAGTATCAATCTAATAATATTCATTAACAGTCAATTTAGCATTTTCTTTCGGGTGCAATTCTCAGTGAAATTGCTTTGAGCACTGTGATAGATTTTAGTGAAAATTATATTTTCATGTAATTTTTATTGTACGTTCATTTTTAGTGTTTTATTGCTATCGAAGTGCGTTTTTATGTCCTTTCTAGGTCCTAATTCTATTCGTGCTCGCTCACCCTGCGTGTTTTTTTCTAAATCAAATTACGTTAGAGGTGAAGAAGAGACGTAGCCCCTACATTTTAACATGTGATCCCAACGTTTACTTGGTTTTAGAAATGGACGTTCTACCCAACCCCCCCCCCTCATTATTCTGAAAAACAAAATAGAAACATCAAAAGTAAACAAAGACAGAACAGCAGCTATACTTTTAGATATTGACAAATCATTTGGCACAAAGGCCTCTTATTTAAGATGCACGATCTAGGATGTCCAGGCTACATTGTATTTTCAATACAAAACCTTCTCTCCAATAGAAAACTCATAGTCAAAATACGCAATTGCTATTCAATCATATTCACTCCCGAACAAGGAGTGTCTCAGCATTATTGTATAATATCTACTGCTCAGATATTTACTACTATCACCAGGATGATATTGAGTACTTCAATCCTAAAGCTTATATTCTCCAATATGCCAGCGATACTGTAGGATCTAATTAACAACGCTAGCTCATGGTTCAGTAAATGGAGGCTTAGACCAAATCCAACAAAATCCCAGTTCATCATCTTCAACCACCATACCTCAGCAACTTCCCCAACAGTATATTTTCATCATCACGTCCCACATCCAAAAGATAGTGCAAATTATCTTTGACACCATGTTACACTCAAAAATAAGAAAACCATTACAAGAGCGTCACATTTCACAAGCCTGATATATAAACGGACAGGTGTGAGTATAACAACGCTAAGCTGTGTATACAATCTCATTTGCCTCCCACTTATTGAATACGCACACCCGCTGTTGATCATCTTGAGACAACGAACTCTGCATATACTTGAAGTAGCAGAGGCAACTGCTATCAGAAAAATCTCCAAGATACGACAACCTAATTATCCTCTCCATAATCCTCATAATTCTCTGCTGTACCAGATTTATTTATTTGAAAATGACAAATACAATGTTTGAAATATAATAAATAATTATAAATTTCTCATGGAAACATGATCTCAAATAAGTTAAAAACTTGTCCATGAATGTGCAACAAAGACATCGCTATCCAGAAGAAACCTTGCTGGAAAAACTGTTATATTTTTCAACAAACAAACTACAATAGTGTTTAATTCACTTTTATCAAGATCATGTCGAATTTTTACTTTTATATGTGAATATGAATAATTTGATTTTTTTTTAATACGATAAGCTATACATACTTATTATATTAGGGGTGTATAATCGACCGAAATAAACCCAACTTGGGAATTCTCAGGTTTCATCGAGAGAGAAAGCTACATAATATTAGAGAGAATTGGACAAAATCAAATCAACACCTAATAATAAACTGACTTGGTTAATTAAGCCCTACTAATTTATAGGGGTTCTTTTCAATTTCCCAGACAATCCAGATACATTTTTATGTTGTCTTAGGATATGTTCCGTAAATAGACAAAAGTTGCCGCTGCTTACCGGACCGGTGACATAAGTTTTGACAGTGGTTTTTGTCTGGTACTTGTGGTTGCAATTTATTTTCGGGACATTTGTCACTGTCGTTTGTCTCTTCAGTCTTTCAGTGTAATTATTGGTTATGTTTAATTGTTAATTGTTTCAATTAGCGATAGCTGGCTTTTATATTTTTGGTGTTGTTTATTGTTTCATTATATTAATATCAATATATTGTTTCGAATCATAGATAATGGCCAACGTTTTTTTATTTAATGCCTGGAAATCATTAAAAACTCTTCGATCTGTTCAATCACTTCAAATTGAATTCATAAATCATACAAAACAAATCGAAATTTTTTAAACTCAAAAAATTAAAAGTATTCAAACCAGAATAACCAAAGAAAATCGTCGGTTGTTCTGGTGACAGACAATCGACCGCTTTTTCAGGAACCAAGTTCCGTAAATAACCTTTTTTTCAGTTACCAACCTAATAAAAGACATTTACGGGACGCAAATTCAGCAACCAAGACAACCAAGGTGATATACCGAACATATCCTTAATGTAATGACATGCCTATTAATTAGTAAGAATAATATTCAAACCAAAAATTAAATTGAATTCAAAATATTGCTTAACTGGCCTGTATCTATAATTTACGGCATTTTTTTATCATATCAACAATGATTTTCTTAATTTAAGTAAATCAGTTTTTACTTTATATATGTATGTCATTCGTCATTTCCACTAAAGCATATTTTTTGTTCATAATAATTTCCTAATGGCCTCCAGAAACATATCTGATTTTGCTCTAAAACTTTTCAGGTGTATGTTCAAACAGCTCCTGAAATAAAACGGATCATACTAAGGCTCATAGAAGTGCCCATAAAGGCAATGGGAATGGAATCAGTAGATCTACTGAAACTGGTTGAAGACTGCCCAAAAGGATCCGAAACTCTAGTCACTAGGGTGATACACATTCTGACCGACAAGGGCCCTCCAACTCCCGATCTCGTCAACAGAGTACGAGATTTGTACAACAGCAGAATTTCTGATGTTAGATTCCTGATACCTGTTCTCAACGGTCTATCTAAACAAGAGGTAATAGTGCTATTTGAACTAAAAACAGTGGAAAGTAACTCGTGACATCTAGAGTGCATTTGTTTTAATTTCGAGAGATCCGATAAAACCATCCTGATCAGAGGGAAACCACGAAACAGCCGTCAGCGGATGATGGAGCTCTCAAAATCAAATCAAAAACACTATTTAACAGTGCTTTTTCACATACTTTTGTCTGATTTTAGATAATAGCGGCTTTGCCGAAACTCATAAAACTGAATCCTATAGTTGTGCGAGAGGTATTCAATAGGCTACTTGGACTGCATGGTGACAGCCCTATAAGCCCTACTGAATTACTGGTTTCTCTTCACCTCATAGATTCTACAAAGGCTGACTTGAAGACCGTCATCAAGGCGACTTCTATGTGTTTACAGGAGAGGCAGGTAAGTTATCTTTAATTTTTTCCCTAGGAAGATGAAATCAAACAAAAATATCGCAATTTGCTCATACATTTTATTTGTAGGTGTTTACGCAAGAAGTTTTAGCTGTTGTCCTGCAGCAACTGATGGAACAATCACCCTTACCCACTCTTCTTATGAGGACTGTAATTCAAGCTTTGGGCACCTACCCAAGGCTGTCCGGATTTGTCATGAATATTTTACAAAGGCTGATTCTTAAAAAGGTGAGTTCAATTTCTGCATTAATATTTGGTAGTTTGTCAACTTTTTTTAGCAATCTAACTATGCGAGTTTTATACTTCTTTTGATACTAAAATCGTTTTTGATCTTTTAGGTATGGAAACAAAAAGTGGTGTGGGAAGGCTTCGTCAAGTGTTGTCAGAGGACCAAACCTCAAAGCTTTGCCGTTTTAATGCAATTACCCCCACCTCAACTAGAGGAAGCTTTAACCATATGTGTTGAATTACGAGAACCTCTTCGAGAACATTTATTAACTTTCACAGAAGCCCAGCGCTCACATATTCCCGCGCCTGTCCAAGAAGTTGTGCTAGGGCCGTTTGTTGTTCCCCCTCCCATAGCAATGGTGCCCCCGCCTGTTGTTTTGCCGCAACCTGATGTTTTGGTGAGTTTGTAATATTTTTTAAACATAGTACAGTTTGACAAACATAGCTGCAACTTGTATATGGGACTATTCAGTGCTCAGGTTTGGTACAGTTTGGCATATCAATATACAATAATAGGGAATTACACTGGTACTTTTTTTTCATAGTTTACGTCAAACTGGGTAAAAAACGATTTTTTTTTATGACAGTTTTGAAATGGGTTGTAGTCGATATGAAAAGAAATAGGTTTGTTATTTGATTCTTTATGCATATTTATACAGATTAAATAATTTTTCACAATTAAAACGTTATCTATTCTTGCAGTGTAATTCCCTATTGTTAGAATATATTGAATAGTACCTGTAATAACCCTTTGAAGTTTATAATTGAGGATGTATTTTATATTTTGGGAGCTTATGTCAGTACTTACCTCAATACATATATTTATCGATAATGACCTATACAAATGTTGTGAACATTTTATCTTGTGTTGTGTTTTTCATTATAGAAATGGAGTTTCAATCGAATCTTAAAGGCAAAGTTTTAAATAGTCAGTCACGGGAAGTGATAGCTAATGTTATCAATTTTATGACAAAGGAGGCGAAAAACAATGAACTATTGAAATATCTGAAAAAGTGTTGGGTAAAGTAGTGTTAAAAAATTGCTCGTGAAATGAAGTTGATTGAAGACGGTGAATGTTCATCATTTGTAACAACAAACAAAAAAGAGGAAAAAAAGCGCTTCAAAAACGTGCTTGTATGATTTCGATACAGGGCGTCCTCGACTTTATATAATTACTTTTCATATTACCGGAAAAACAAGTGCCAACTGTAAGACGCATACATAGAAAATTAGCAGAGCAAAAGTCACTCCGGTTGTTACTCCCTCATAAACACTCGTTGAGTGTACCCAAAGGCATAGCCTGTGCGGGTAGAGGACGGCTATTATTATTATTTGTCGTGGCGTTCCGGGGCGATTTACTGATTTTTTGGTGACGTATTCACTTTTCAGCTGTAGGAAAACCTACAGCACCACCTCTGGTGGTCGGTTTGCACTCCAAGCTAGCACCAGACGAGATTGGCATCTAGACAACTCACAATACACTTGTTTTTCAACAAGGCATGCGGTCGCCTATCGATCCGATATATAGTAGATGAGAAAAATTCTCTTGTACCTACATCGGGCTCGAACCGACTATCGCTATGCTGGAGTTTCGAACGGCTTGTGCATTAGACCGCTGATCCACCGAACGAATAAAGTAGAAAAATGTTTTTTCCAGTATTCAAATTAACAATAAAAATTGACCCAAATCGTTTTGGTTTCGTTTGGTCAGTCTCGAGATGGTATCTTGTTAATATTCTGTTCTTTTGTTAAGACAGTGTACCTGAAAGTGGTTCTTATGCTTCTTTGGGGCTGATATTTAATTTTGTTTCTCCAAGATTGTTTTTATTATCGGTTTCGTAACATAACTATTATTGTTGAATAAATTATATATATATATACATATATTGTTTTAATTTCAGGTGGTAGAAAGTCAGCCTATTCTTCCAGAACCCCCTCTAGCTGAGCCGTTACCCCCTGGAATGGATTGAATGAATTGAACTCTTTATTTTATAATTTTATTTCAATAATTTCCTGGTTTAATTAAATTTATATGAATGTTTCTTGTAATTTCTAAAAAATGAATATATAAAATGTAAATTGTGACAAATATAATTAACTAAAAGTCAAATTCCAAATTCACTCTTTTCATTGAAATCGATTCTTTCTGAGAAGTGTCGGATCTTTCTGTGTTTTGATTCGTCGATGATGAACGAGAACTGGAAAACGACGAATATGTACTTGGAGTGATTCTGCTTTCGGGTATTTGAATGTTGTATTCCATTATATACCGGTTGATCAGCGGTGACATTTCCTGATGTGAAGCAGCAAGTTCTGTGATGCGTTTCAGGACACTTTTGTTCACTTCTTGTAATTGCCTTATTTCGAAGTCTCTCTAAAATGATACCATGCCATGGGCAGTGAAATAAACGAATTATTATCAAGTAAAACTTTCTGATAAAGAATATTTTGCTTAGACTTACATTATATTTGGATATATCTCTATTTTTTATTTTCTTCATGAGTTTTCTGAGTTGAACTTCTACTCTTTTCAGTTTCTCAGCTTTATCAACTTCTTGTTTTCGCACCGAGTTCACTGCATCTTCGAGATTGGTGACTGTTTCTTTATGTTCGTTTATGGTCGTTTCAATTTCTAGCAGTTGGCATTTTAGGTCTGAAATGAAATGTAACAAAAGATTCCAATGCCTACTTAATTGAAAAGTAATGAATTTTCCACTGCAAAATATATGTCCTGTGATGTGTCAGACCCATCCTTTTTCAATGTGGCAGTTTCTGGAGTTACTCCTGAATGATAGCCATAAAACTGAATGGAATTTTCAAAATGTAATTTTGAAGTTGAAAGTTTAATTGTTGGATTTTGCACAGAATTAATTTTTAAAAAATTTATATATTATGTAGGTACTATCACATATTTTGAGGTGGTATTTGTATGTTGTCTGTATACCTTCAAGTTCCTTCTCTTTCGTGGCTAACTCATTTTTGTGGATTTTCAGTACATTATTAATTTCCCTAAATTGTCCAGTTAGTATTCTCATTTCTTCGACTTCTTCATCTAGAAAAAAACGTACATTTTCCATTTTTTAAATCAGATTTCCCATTTTTTAAACCCCTTGTATTTCAACCATACGAAAAGGTACGAAAATATTCCAAGAATTTTACAGTTTATAGATGTAGTCTCCTTTCTTTCAATTTGTCCAAGGCATTAATACGGTTATTGAAAACATTTTATTGTCAAATTTATAATTCATATATAACTTTAAGAGGGAAACCTCATTAATATGATTTCAAAATTATACAAGAAAATTTTGTTGTTGGATATCTAAAGTGGGGTACCACAAGGATCAGTTTTGGGACCTATTCTGTATTTTAAAGAAAAAATCGATCTATGAGACAATAATTTATGTTAATGAGTTTTCAATTCTATATTTTAAAAAACCTTCCTTTGTTTATGTTTCTATAAAACACAAACATTTTCAATGAATCGATATCATTCAGAACTGAATCTATATTGAATATACTTAAGTAACTAAATTGTTTGGTAGTTATATCTTTGATAAAATACTTAACAAAGAGTACACAACAATAATAATAATGGCATTACCTTCATCTTTCACTGGGGCAAGACTATTCTTGAACGACGCGTTTGTTAAATTGACAACTTTCAGGGTATTCTCCATTGCAACTATCTCTTTCTCGGCAGTTTTGATTTTTTTATCCAGTTCGTCGCCTTCCTGTTGCAGCATGAATTTTTCTTGCGCGTTTTTCATCTTGAAATGCGTCAAAGATAACGGTTGGCCGTTCTCGTCATTTCCCAGGCCGCCTAGGGCCAGATGATATTTTTTTTGGATCTGCTCTATCTTGAGACGGCGGAGGGCAATGTCTGCACGAAGTCTGCCCCTGTCCTCCTCAAGGTTTCGCTTTTTTGTTTGGGTTATGGTCTTCTGTGTGTTTATCTCCAACTGCCTTTCTTTCGTCACCTCAAATGTAGATATTCATGTGTTTATCGACGGGGTAAGATTGCTCCTCCCCCGATTGTTGCTTCAGGAAAGAATTCATGATAAAATACTCGAAGGAAAAATGCTTACATAGCATCAAATCAGACTTGAAGAGAAAAAAGTTGATAAAAAACATGAACCAGTCTGGGTTTGAACCCAGAACCTCTCGATATCTATACCTTGTGTCTAGTTGTTACTAGATATCGGAGAGAAGAGGTCCTGATGAGCTCGCGGCTGATCTAAAGTTGTAATAAAGTTTTTCGTTTTCATTTTTGATTCATCGCTAACCGTAGGTTTTTTCCCACTGATTTGAAGACACTGAGACACGATTTCATAATGATATTGGGCTGAGTGTCATGAATACCTGGGATTCGAATTATGAGGTCTGTTGATATACGGTACTAAAAAGGATTAACGCCAAATACTAATAATAATAATGAAACAAAAGCCACTTTTTAGCAACCACGGTTGAAAACTGGCTGGAATATATGTGTATATCTCTTAAACGGTAAACTATCGACGAAAAAAGGAATAAACAAATAGAGAATATGATCAATTCAGTACACATATTGTTTCACTAAGACTAACCTTAAAAGATATATAAGTTAATAACCAAAAATATATATATTTTGCTACGCCACGGATCAAAACTTTCTTACTTGGTCTAAATTCAATCTCAATTTTTCCAAAGTGAAAATTTCCTTTTCTTCTCTCTTTTTCTCCATTTCTATATGAGTGACACGCAACCGCACCATATTTTCTTCCACCTGTTTCTCCTGAGTTGCTTTCTTGGCGGCTGCGATTTGCTTTAGCCCGATGTCATAAACAAGCAGATGATTCTCGCATTTATTCTGCAAAATGGCGAGCAATTCTTTGTCTGTCGCAATCACTAAAGTGAGCCGCCTCATTTCTTCTTGAAGACGGTCGACTTGATTTTGGAGAGCATGTTGTACCTGAAAAACATAAGATAAAATATGGCTGCCCCGGATCAAAGTATAACACCATGTGGTTTTTTTTTTTGTTATTGAACAGAACTATCAACACCAAATTTTGTAAATTTTGAACCGACAAGCTTTACATTAATGAAGGAGTTCCCAAGGTTCTGTTCTGGGCCCAATGTTATATTTAATGTATATTCACATTTCCAGAATGGGCAATACACCAAGTATGGAGACAATACATTGATTTTTTATAACCCTGGGATACATTTTGTTCATTTCCATAAATTGTTTGGTTTCTTTTTTTCCACATGTATTGTCATTATTCAGTGTACTTATTTTTTTTTGAACCCTCTATGAACAGAAATGTTTGTTGGGATTAAGTAAAATACATTTTATATGAGAATTCCAATCCTTTTATTTTAGAAACTATGATCAACGTTATTCTGATCTTTTATCATTAAATACAAATGAATCTAATTGCATAAATTGTTACAAAAAAAATTATATTTTGTAAAACTGTCAAAAAACTTGACAATTCTGCATCTCTATTAATGCCAAAATAATTCACAAAATAAACATGGATTTTTAATAGAGTCAATTATTAATTGATTATTCATCATACAACAATTTCATTTATTGGAATAATAATTGACAGTAAAGTTTGAGCAATTACTTCCAACAGAAATTCCCTAAGATGTTCCATGTTGATGCTGATCAGGAACGTTAGATATTATTATTAGTCAAACACGCGGCGTGCCAACAAACCGTTTCTATAGTAACGACACAGGAAGACCACTGGATGCTGTGAAATTGTATTGGAAGTATTGATAACAATAAGGATAACATGTATGGAAAAGAGAAGTATTATTTAGTTATTTTGAACTTATTTTTTCAGACAGGAAAAATTTTTGAATACGATTTTAGCGGGAAAAATTTGAAAAGAAAAATTGTCGGGAAAAATGTTTTCACATTTTTTTTACATACAATAGGAAAAAAAATTGGCGGGTAAAATGAAAAAAAAAAAAAATTTGGCGGGAAAAATATTTTCACAATTTTTTTTTCAAACAATTGAAACAATAAAAAAAATTTAACATTTAAAAAAAAAATTGCGGGAAAAATATAAAAAAAATTGTTGGGTAAAATATTTTGACTTCATTTTTACAAACAAATGGAAAAAAAATTGGCGGGTAAAATATTTTGACTTCTTTTTTACAAACAAATGGAAAAAAAAAATTGGGGGGTAAAATGAAAAAAATTTATTTTGTTGAAAAAAAATGTCGGATAAAAATTAATTTTTGTCGGGAAAAATATTTTCACAATTCAATAGTCTGAAAAAAATTTAAAAAAATTGGCGAAAAAAATTGAGGGAAAAAAGTTGAGGGAAAAAAAATTAAAAAATTAATTTGACGGGAAAAATATCAATTTTGGCGGGAAAAATATTTTCCATTTTTTTTCAAACTTTAAAAATAGTTAAAGAAAAAATTTGGCGGGAAAACAATTGAAGGAAAATTATTTTGAAGATTTTCACAATTTTGAATTGAATTGAAAAAAAAATATAAACATTGTCGGGAAAAAATTTAAAAAAATCATTTTGACGGGAAAAATATTTTCAGTTTTTTTTTTCAAATCATTGAAAAAATGGCGGGAAAAATATGACAAAAAATTTTTTCAAGATCAATTATTTATTTTGGCGGGAAAAATATTTTCTCAAATTTATTTTCGAACTATTGAAAAAACTCATAACAAAAAATATTCCCATTTTTTTAAACAATTTGAAAAAGAATTTGGCATGAAAAAATTTTAAAAATTTATTTTGGCGGGAAAAATATTCTCACAATTTTGTTTAAGCAATTGAGAAAAAAAAAATGTTCGGCCGATGTTTTCGACAAATTTCGTCGTTGGTACATGTTTTCAGCAAACGGCATCGGCGATTGTCGTCAACGATCGACGCCGGCTTTTATCGCCAGCGATTGTCGTCAGCGATTGTCGCCGGAGATTGTCGCCAGGTGATTGAGGCCGGCGATTGTCGTCAACAACTGCAAAAATAATTTTTGGTGGAAATATTTTTCCAAGCAAAAAAGACAGGAAAAAGAATTTAATAATTTTTTTAACAATGAATAAAAATAATTTCGGAGAGATAAATACAATATTTTTTCAAACAATAAAAAAAGTTCAAAAATTGGCGCGAAAAATATTTTCACAATTTTTTTGGTCAAGGTCAAGTCAAAGTTAAAGTCAATGTCAAGTTTAGAAAATCGCGTTCCGTCTCAAAATTTTTCGTATCATTGAGTCCAAAAAAATTAGAAATAAAGTTTTGGCGGAAAAAATATTTTCATATTTAATTTTTTTTTTTATTTAAACAAAATTTTTGTTTCATCCCAAAATTATTCGTCATATGAGAGGTCTGAAATTATAAAAAATATATTTTGTCGGGAAAATATTTTCACAATTTCCTTGACTTTACAAGGTCGAAGTCAAGTCAAAGTCAATTTTTAAAAATCTCGTTCCATCCCAAAATGTTTCGTGTCACTGTGAGGTTCAAAAATGAAAATTTGGCGGGAAAAATAGTTTCACGTTTTTTGTTAATCATACAAAAATTTAAAATAATCTTGTTTTATCCCAAAGTTATATGAGAGGTTATAACTTCTCTAACCTAACATATTTGTGCAGAATTAATCAGTTTTTCAACTGTTTATTGTATAAAATGTAAATTTCTCGAATGTTTCCACTCAGGTGCGCGATATTCCCGGCCTTCCACTATAAAGTATATTTTAACTTCGACTTTGAATTTATAAAAATATACGAATGTTAAATTTCGTTGGGAAAAACATAAACAACAATAATACCAAGTAAGTTCAGTCAACAACTGCATGGACATGTCATAATATGTAAGGGGATTATCATCTTCCGAACTGTTGAGAAAATATATTGCATTATGAATGTTGTTGATACTTGCATCTTTATGGTTTGCCAGGATTTTCTCCAGTTCTAGTATTTTCTTATTGTTTTCATCGGTTACTTCGTCTTTCTTTGAATCGTCCATGAGCTTGTATAGCTTTTTTTCCGTATCGTCAATGCGATATTCCTGTAAACAAATTCAGAAGCAAAGCACTCAAAGAATATTTGAAGGCACAAGAGAACCACCCAGTTTGTTGAATATTTTTTGATAAAATTCGAAGATGAAGCGGCGAAAACGATATTTTCATTTACTATATTCGAACTCAGTTGAAAATGAAAATTCTGAACATGATTCATTGAATTTCCGAGTACAATCATCTAGTAATAATAATAATACTAATAATAACTTCAGATTTGAACTAGAACTGGATTTGAAATACAAAAAAATCAGTATTATTACCATATCATAAACGACTTCTTTGATTTTTTCCAAATCTTTCTTCTTCGAGTGGATGTGTTTTCTCAGCTGCGCACAGTTGCAATTGGTATTATTCAATTCCATTTCTAGAGATTTCCCGATGGCTTTTTGTTCCTTCAAAAGCTTATCCATCCGGAACAACGAGCTGTTAATTTTTTCCGTATCCGACAAATACATATCGTACAACTTTTCTTCGTTGTCTATGAGCTTTTCTATGCGCCTGATTCTTTCCTCGGACGACATGGTGCACTCTTTCACCTCCTCGAATTTTTTTTCCAATTTCTCGATGTCGAGTCGGTATTTTACGGTCAGTATTTCCTTGTCGGTGTACGTTTGGTCCAGACGTTTCGCTTTGATTCTTTCGTTTTCCAGATCGAGAGATGTAGCGGCAACTTGGCGCTTCAAAGTATGTATCTAAAGAAATAGTGTATTAATAATTATGAAAACTATGCATTGATTTTTTAAAAACACCAAGTAACAATAATGTATGTAATTAATGACAATATTTTCGTTAAATTACGTTTTTTTAAAAATAGCTATTAAATATTTAATGAATTCGTTTTTAAAAATGTAATTTTTGACTACCTTTTTTGTTAATTTCATCTCTCAATTATCTCTGAAACTGTTTTTAATAATCATTTTAACATTATCATTAAGTAAATGAAGCTTTGTCTCTAAGTTTCTATAATTTTCTGACAATAAACTATATTTTGACTTTGAGTTAACAATGAGTATGGAAATATCTCTTGTGGAGTACCCCAAGGGTCTATCCTTGAGCCTAGTTTGTTTCCCATTTTAATAAGATAGATATCTTGCCTGAATTTAAAAGCTCATGTAAAATTATTTGTGGTTGATACTACTATTACTATTGTAAACAAGTGCTCAAGAAATAAAGGAACATATGGAAGTGACATTAGTTTGATTTCAATATATACAAACCAAAACTTCTTCTAGATATTAATTCATTGTTCAGAATGAAAATTTCCACGTTTATTCACCAACCAAAAAATAAGAAAAAACATTCCAATATCTCCTTTGCTGTTACTTATGATAGTCATAGTCATCTAACCAGACATTGTGATAAAAACTGTTCAAATTAAAACTCAACTTGGCAAAAATTTATTGAATTATTGCGGTTTTATAGCTTATAATAGCATGCCGATACGAATAAGGTCTATTGATTACCTCACAAAATTCAAAAAGGAATTAAAACAATTTCTCCTTTCTACAGATGATGAAGTATCATTGTTTCTCCGACCAATATAATCTGCTCCATACTCATTCAACTGTTATATTTATATTTAATTTTTACGAATCAATCATATCATATATATTGTTGTTATTTTTTTCATATGGTTTTCCCTATGTAAATATTGTATGTTTCTTGGGATTGAGTTGATAAATGAATTATGAAATATTATGACTCAAAAAAATGTATAGTGTTAGTGGAAGTCTACATAAATGGTTTCAAAGCTATTTATATGATAGAAAACAATCGAAGTTCTCGGGGACATATAAACTGTGGTGTACCACAAGGTTCTATTCTTGGCCGGTTTTATCTTTAATCTATCTAAACTCTTTATCAATATTCACTCTTGATAGCGTACTATATACAGTTGTTCACTGATTACACCACTATTGGTTACTCCGATCAAATAACATAACCTAGATGAGTAACTCGCAGCACACGCATTAAGATTTGTGTGTAAGGGACATTTTTTCCCAACGGCAGTGTCGTGCGTTGTTAACAGAAATATTGAAGTTCAATAAAATAGAAATAATGGAAACCTGAAATTATGATGAAATAATCTCCACATGATTTTGAGAACAGCCGATGCTCTAATTGACACGTTTTTTTTATAATTCATTTATTTTTCTCTTTTCCAATTTGGTTTCCCTTCCTTTGATAGTTACGACAGTGATTGTTCTGTCAAATATCACATGCAGCGTTGTCGTACTGACAAGACTATATCGACAACGAAGAATCTCCGTTCGGCGATGTAAATACTATCGTATCTACATGCTCCCAACAAGCTGCTTATTGTCATATATTTCTTCCAAGACAGTATTTTTGGGTTTTCGTTGCCATGAATATATCGGACAGATATCAAAATCTAGCGACGTGCTTATTGTATCCTTAAAAAATTGCGACATGGCAATAATGCCATGATTTGAGGGATAACATTATGAAAAGATGTTACCTTCGATTCTATTTGAGTATTACTCATCTAGGTTGTGTTACTTGATCGGAGATTGATTATTTTTCAAGTAACATTTTAATTTGGTTACGAAAACATAAATCAACCCTCCATTTGAACAATTCTTTTTTCCAAAATGGGTGAAGGTTATTTCAACATTTTCAATTGGTAAAAATCGTTAAACTACAACTAGAAAACAACTACTGCTCTGTTATCTGTTAAATTATTATTGTTTTCAACAAGTTTTGATAATCTGAGAAATATTAATCTCTGAAACTTCAACGCTTTTTATAAAGAAAAGTATGATCTGGTAATTTCAAATTTATTTTACTCAGATATGATAAAGTTGTATAAAGAATTAAATCATTTTCAACACGACAGTCCTGTAAACGCAGTAACTTTTCGGGGCAAATTTTGGAAGGCTGAAATCCCAAAAAGACCGTGCAAAGAGGCAGATTTCCTCCACAAAATCAAACTTCCAATCGACACAAAACATCAAAATTTCAATTTTTTTTCAACATGTCTCACACATTGTTGATGACATAACATATGCATAAAATACCTCGCTATTGAGCAATAAGACATGTTGAGTCAAATCACTGAAGTCCCTCCTCATCCGCGAATTTACGGCATTTAGATTTTGAACTTGTAATTCGATTTCGTGGTTATTTCTCTGTTCGTTTTTCAAAAAAGCGTTCTCTTCTGAGAGTTTCTCTTGCTGTTTTTGAATCATCTCTTGCACGGTAGCCATCTGTTCTTGAGTTCTGATGATATCGTTATCACGTTGCTGTAACATTTTCACCGTGTCTTTCCATTGTGTGATCAGTGCATCTCTTTCTGCCATCATCTGCTTCAATACTTTTCCTAAAATGTTTAACAAAACCATTACAACAGTTTTCGTCTGCGCAATAACCTCCATATAAATTTAGTCATAATAAAAACAATGGTCCAGTTAGCCGAGTGGTTAGAATCAATGCTTTCAATCATTCTGGCTTTCCGGTCGCTGGTTCAATCCTAGCGATTTCAATTTATTTTTCTGATGGCCTGAGAAAGTGCTACGTTAAAAGGTAAGACCTCGTTAATCGTTGGCTCGCACAAGTTTCGACTTGTGAGGGCTGTCGTTCGTAGGGGAACGACAGTTGGTTAACGGAAAAAACAACAATTTTGACAAAGTTATATCTCTCGGACTTGTTCCAAACCACATGATATTTTCAATTCTGAACTGTTTATACATAGCTATGATAATTCATAATTATAAATGGCAATATCTTGCCAAACAACAGCGTCATAAATGGATTGGTATGATCTGAAGGTCCCCAAATCTGTGAAGGAATATAACAAATTCATTTTGGAAACCAGGACAGGAATAAAAAAATATTAGTAAATATTTTGTAGATCGAAATTAGCTTATTTTGAGATAGTGGGACAAAATCCAACAAATATTATACCAAAAAATAGGCTTTCTATACATTTCTCTTTCTCATGTATGTTCCTAAATCCAACTGCGTATCAGAAAATTCAAGAATGACGAAAAAGCAGCAGAAATCGATATCAATAGGTACTTTCTAAATCATAATGTACCTATAGAAAGATGATAGAATACCTAGAAAACTAGAATTGAATTAAACTAGAACGTGCGGGTTATTGATTTAAATGGTGTCGTGGGGCAGCTGAGACCATAATGCATTTGCTGTCAGCTTGTCCAGCTAATGCGGTCTCAGCCTATATTCACAGGCATAACGCGGCCCTACGAGAGTTGTACTACCACCTACGACACTCGTACGGTATAGACGAGACACCGGTGTTGCCTTATGCTCTGGGGCATATTGAGTCCGTTGTGGAGAATGAGAAGTGCCGAATCTATTGGAACTACTCATTTCCCACCCTCAAGCAAATACAAGCCAATGAGCCTGATGTCGTCCTCCTCGACAATCAAAGTAAGACAATTTTCGTCATAGAGTTTTCGGCTCCTGGCGAAACGAACATCGTCCGAAAAGAGGAGAAAAAATTGACAAAATATCGAGATTTACTCTGAACTCCACAGGCTTTACCAAAACCATTCTGTCAAAATGGTGGTTTTGATCATAGGGGGACTTGGTAGAATGATGGACACGCTGATCTCGAATCTGAAAATCATACCGGCTTGCCGTGATGCGGCAGAAAACCTAGCCGGCAGAATGCAGAAGACCCTTATTTTTGGTTCACTCCGTTTACTCAGAGCACATGATTCTCGGACCCAGTAATCACTTACTCCACGGACGTTGGGAGTGTTTACTGATCGCGACCTCCGGAAGTGTCGGGGCTCCGGAGACAGGGCCTGACTAGGATGGTCTTAAAAAAAATAATACTCCCTCATAAACACTCATAGAGTGTACCCAAAGGCATAGCCTTTGCGGGTAGAGGACGGCTATTATTATGATTTGCCGTGGCGCTCCGGGTGACTTACTGATATTTCTGGTGGTGTATTCACTTTTTCAGCTGTAGGAAAACCCGGAAAAACCTAGAGCACGACCATGGGTGTTGATATAAATTGAATTATATCAATCAATGTGTACAAATCAAATGGATTGCTTGACCTAAATTCTATTTATGAGCTGAAAATTTGTTTCATCTACTCAATTACGTAGAAAAAAAGTTGCAACCTCGAATTTTTCTTTATCTGATGTGAACAGCTTCACAACCGTATACCGTATGACCAGGCAAAATAAATTATTAGCTGCTGGCAACTTCACATAAAATTTTGGAAAAAATCTGTTTGAAAAAAAAATACCATTTGCATAACAAATGATAAACCGGCCGTTCGCTGAAAACAATTCCTCTACTTGATTTCGATGTTTTTCTATACTGATCATTCTGGAAGACGGAAGGATTATCAATGTCCTAGGGATACTACTGCCGAAAAGAAACTCTTCAATAGGAATCGAAAAGCCAGGTGATATGAATTTTCGATGGTTAATTGATATACAAACAATTAAAGATCATTTCAAAACCAATTCAACTTGGTATTACAGAAATTCCAGTTTCTTTCTGAATCATATTTTATGGCGAATTGATACCTGATCTTTCGATAACGAGCTCATAGTTGTTCACTGTCGCAGCAATTTTGGTCACTTTCCCTCTCTTGGCTGCAAATTCGGTCTGCAGGTGCTGCCTTTTGGCTTCGAACTCGTTGTACTTCCTCTCGTCCTCCTTGGAGAACTTCTTCAGCAGTTCGATGTCTTCGTCCCGCTTCTTTAGCGATTCTTCCCAAGCTTTTAAAGCTTCGGCATCCCAGTCCATCTCGGTCTTCAAATGATCCGCTTTCGTTACGCCCTTTTGCAGATCGGCCTTTTTGGCGGTCAGCCTTTCTTCTGAATCTTTCAGGTGCATGGTGACATCGTTTATGGTGTGTACCGTATTTTCTTTCTCGGATTTGATTATGTGGTATTGGTTTTCAACGTTTTCCAGTTGTTGCTTGTGAGCTGTTATCAATTTCTAAAAGTGAAACATTGAATGATTAGTAAATGATTATTTTACTATACTTAGACCTTATCTAGAAGGCCCTTTGGGATTTTTCACAAATTATAGATGTCTATTCTTGAAAACCACTGGCATTACCGATATCCGATATGAAAAACATGAATGTCGTTAAGAGTAATGCTTATAGGGGCTTTATATAGAGTAGAATTCGTAGTAAACAAGTTGAAAATGCTATTGGATTTTTTCTTAGACAAACAAATATTATGGCTAGTAACACGCAATTTTAAAACATGACCATGTGAGAATGAAAAAAATTATCCCTTCAAATGGTCAAGAGTGGCCCGTTTTCTCATTCCATCTATGCAGAAATATTATTCACCATACAAAATGCAGTGAATCTTTGATGAGAAATCTTTCATCAAACACTGTTTCCTTGCACATTCCAGATTTACAGGATAAACATTCAGATGATGACCTTTCAAAACTAACCTCTCTGAACCGTCTAAGGCATGTTCATTGAAAAGATTAGCTAAGCAGACTCATATCTGAAAAATTAGTTGAAATGAAAGATGAAAAGTAATGTGTAATCCAAGGAATAAAAAATTACTTGAAAAATTTACGTTCTTTGCATTATATCAGAAAGTTTACTACTAATATTTTTTTTTACGATTACTTTAATAAATATCACAGAATATATAAAACATTGATCAAAACTGCAAAAGAAAGTTATTCTAAGAGGAGGATATCTGAAGCTAATAATGCATCAAAGGAAGGTTGGAATAAAGTTTCAGAGGAAAAACAACCGAGTCCAGATATTTTGAACGATTTTTATTGTTCCATTGCTGAGAAGTTAACCATCAGTTCTGTTGTTTCTATTGATGATCCTTTGAGTTATCTATCTACATGATGTCAAGGAGAATTTAATCCTGCATGAGATAACTGATGTTATTAGCAGTATCGAAAACAAAAGAACAAGTGGTTTAGATGAAACTTCCATAAACGTTTTTCAAAATCTTCCTCAAAGAAAGAGCTCTTAGTATTCATACTGATTTAATCAAAGATTAATTTCAGCATGGCAGTTTTCAATCTTTTCTGGAAACTCCCCTGGATATTCTCATATTATAAAGGTGGTGATTTTGATGATCTAACTTCTGTCCTATTTAATTTTCACCTAGTCTAGCAAAAATTATCGAAAAACTGATTAACTCGAGAATTACAGAATTTTTGAAATGTCATAATTATTTCATCGACAACTTCAATTCGGTTTTCAGAAAAACAACAACAGTAGATGCAGTGTTATGTCTTTCATATGAACTAATGGTGGTTGGTAGCGGATGCATTCTTTGGTGATTTTTTCAATGCTTTTGATTGTGTGAATCATGAGATACTTTCGCTTAAACTTCGCCATTATGGTTTCAGGAATATGACTCTCAAATGGTTTGAATCTTATTTGTCCGAACGAAATCAGATAAGGAATTCAGGATATTCAGAATCAAAAAATACCAATTGTGGAGTACCTCAATGTTCTATACTTGGACCAATTCTCCTGTACACAAAATGTTGATGTTCATAAAGTCAGATGTTCGTACCTGTGTTTGATCATTTTCCTGACTGACGTATTTGAAATGATCCTTCAGTGCATCCAATCTTCCAGACACGATATCCAGCGTAGTCCTGGTTTTATTCTTCTTCAAGGAAAGTATCGCCAACTCCTCTTCCAAGGCTTTATTTTCTGTATTAGCGATGGGTATTTGGAAGCCATCACTCCAACCCAATTTTTTCAAAATATCCCCCAAACGGGCTGACATCGTCGTATAACGATCGTATAAACTCTACATTAATTGAGTGACATTCATGCGGAAGTTTGATCGATTTCGCTGTCCAAAGGTTGTTGCTAGGATATCCGTGCTATTATTTGTTACCATGGAAATATAACTTGTGAAATATTATTGATCAAGATATTAGATGTATAAAGTTCACTCAGATTATTATCGCTATAATTTTATTAAAAATGGAATGGAAGTAATTGAAGAAAAACTTCTGGAGATGTTCGTCGACTCAGGATTATTTTCTTTTCTGTAAAATAATATGTATAAATCTTCATTGTATAAAGTAAATATCATGATAAATATCAAATGAAAATGAAAAGTGAAAACATAGACACAACAACTACCAATAGTGCAAGTCCGCAATTTAAGGACATTACGCGTTTCTGCTCATAAGTTATCTCGGTGCAATTGTGCATGGAGACACACAGGAGCCATTATACTCGTGCCACGTGTCTTCATACAAAGTCTACAGTAAGCTGTGTAGTAGACTCCAAGCTGACCTGGAAACATATCGAAAAAATAACCAAAAAAGCGGTGACTTCACTAGTGATAACCAGATGCACTTTTGGAAAAAATGGGGACTTAAACCACACGTTGCACTGGTTGTATAGCACGGTGGTCATGCCTTCCATTACATATGCTTATTTGGTGTGTTGGCCCAAGACACAACAAAGAGGAGCCGAAACGAGACTAAACAAGGTGCAAAGACTTGATTGTCTTGGAATCACAGGGGCTATCAAATCAACACCAACTGCAGCGATGAAGACACTCCTGAGACTGCCACCTCTCCACTTTGTGGTTCAGGGCGAGGCAAGGCTCGGTGCTTCCAGACTGCGGATCGCACCCAACCTGAACGTTGGAACGGGTCACATGAGAATCAATGAAATCATTAGAATTGTGATCGGAGACGCGCTAAGAACGAGAACGGACCACATTCCGAAACGGTACTCCTTCAACAACCACTTAAGAGTGCTGGTGCCAAACAGAATTGAATGGAACTGCTCACAACTCAAGGACATTCCGCAGGGAAAAATCTGATACACAAATGGATCCAAGACTGAGAATGGAACGGGCTCAGGAGTGTTCTCCAGGAATCCGAGTGTTGGCATCAGCTACTCACTGTCTTTCAAGCAGAAGTGTACGCCATCCTTCAATGCGCGAAGGAAAATAATAGGAGAAAAAATTAAAACGCGCATATCAACATCCTATCAGACAGTCAAGCGGCACTAAAGGCCTTGTCTAGCAAGGAAGTAACGTCCAAACTGGTATGGGACTGGAAAGAAGAACTGAAACCTCTGTACAGACCGAAATCAAGTCAAACTGATTGGGTTTCAGGTCATCAGGGACTCGCAGGCAATGAGAAAGCAGACGAACTCGCACGAAGAGGATCGGAAATGCTCCCAAACCAAGGGCAGATGCTAGGGGTACCGAAGTGTACAATAAGAGCGTTTGTAAAAGACTGGATTAGGGACAAGCACAAAAACTACTGGGACAATGCCCCAGGAAACAAACACGGGAAAGAATATAATAACCGTAAATCAGAAGAACAGCAGACCTGTTAACAATGAACAGGAGCCAGTTGAGAACCGTTACGGGACTCCTGACTGGACATGCACCAGTGAAGGAGCATCTCAAAAAAATGGGGCAATACGATGGAGACCTGACCTGCAGATTATGTAAGGTAAGGATCCAGAAACCGTGAAACACATACTGTGCTATTGCGATGCTCTAGACCGCAAAAGACAGGCAATTTTCAGGCAGCCATCTGGCGACCCAGAACTATACAGTATAGAACTTGTACAAACTCGTACAAGGCAAAAAAGTATTGGATTGGGTACTGTGACATTACAACATAAGTAAGATACAATGGGCCAATAGGCCTAAGTGTCACCGGAGGCAATAACCTGACCGGTTGGAGGATGTTTTAGTGAGTATGCCTAATAAGGAGAGTCTCACAGTATTTATTGAGATGAAAGAGACTCAATAAAAAAAAAGCTGTTAGTGTCCGACAATGGAATTTCCTCTTTGACAAAGCATACAGCTTGTAGCCATGAGGCACTGAATTGTTTGCTGCATAGTCAATCAAATTGAATACTTTTAAAGGAAAACCAATTGTAACACTTAATTTTTCTGTAGGAGAAAAATGTTTCAGATAACTAGATATTAGAACTTTTATCCACATCTATGGTATCTAATACAGTCGTAATGCTTCTGTTTACAAACGTCTCATGAAGTCAACTAAACACTAGTGCCTCATGATCAAAGATATATGTCGAGAATTACCCCTTACATTAGGAAAAGTATTCGTGTTAATAACATATCAGCTGTGGATAAAATTTTTTTATTTGTATTTTATTGTAACAACCCTGAATCCGAACCTGACCATGTCAGCCTGCCCGGATGATCTCATCTCTGCTCGTTAACGATACACTCATGACTCATTACATCCAAGAGGGAACGAGAACCAGATGGAAGGATCCAGAGAAGTCACTGAATGACGATGACACCTCTCGGCGATTGGAGAATGTTCAAACAGAAGGAATCTCGAGCGGGTGAGGGGAGATCAGCTGCAAATGTAAGTTCGAGAAGTTCCGAAATAGACAGAGTTAACGACAGTGAAATAAATGATTTTAGTAAATTATTGTCTAGAGTAGAAATAAGTTAACGAAAAATAGTTAAGTGCATTTTTACTACATTATATTTGTGTTCCTGTATTATCCATGAAAAAGTCAGCTAATAAAGGACTCAGAAGATTACCCTGATCAGTCCCTCATATATTTTATGACATTTTCAATAGTTTTGTCTTTCAACAAGAGTATTTATTCTCTACAGAAATCTTTCAAACGTGGAATATTCCAAATCCTCCTCTGTCCAATTTTGTAGACGTACTAGGTCGTGCCTACAGTTGCTGAAAATTCTAAAAATAATCCGAGCGCGCATCCAAACATTTAGTTAAACCCAATCGAAAATAGAACTTTACCAAATTATCAAATGATTCTGCACTTCTCTCTGCCACTGTTTCCATAAAATAGTGCGCGTACAATGGAAATAAAACTTTTGTCTTGTCCTGTGTGTGCAAAACCCCACTTTGAAGATGTAGACGTGCTCAGGAGCACTTTAGTGAACATTGCAACCAGTTTAGTGACTTGCCCAGTATGCTGTGAGACTTTGTTGGGGCTAGACAAGCTGACCATTCACTTGTTTAGCCACATCGGTAATGTCACCGTGGCAAAAACCACCGTCGAGGATACTGTGCAAGATGAAATCGATAGGAGTATTGCAAATGCATCTAAATCTACAGTAGACAAAGTGCGGGAAGAATTACCACCAACAGAAGCACTCAAGTGCGATATTTGTAGTTTTTCCTTCACCGACAAAAACATCCTGGAGATGCATCAGAAGCTGCTTCACCAGACAAGTCCAGATAAAAAAACCGGGACGTACAGTTACCACTGCCACTTGTGCAGTAAGAAATTCAGGATGAGAGGCAGTCTGATGGTCCACCTGAGAGTGGCCCACTATGGTTTTGGGCGCAGTGATACCACTAGCAACGAATCTTGTGGAGTTAGTGATGATGCTGTTATAACTAGAGTGGATGACAACAAAAAAAGGGAGGATGAGATGAAGACTTTGCAGAAAAATGTACCCGCTCGACCACCTGATAACAAGCAATGGGAATGTGACGTGTGTTCAAAAATGTTTACTACGAAATATTTCTTGAAGAAACACAAAAGGTTACACACGGGTAGGTATGGAGATATAATCGAATATACCAGCTCAACTCGAGTTTTCTCTTGGAGTAATTCAAAAGTTGTTGATGCAACTTAAACAACTTTTTTAAACACGTATTCTCAATAGAAAGAATTCCGCCTACGGCCGAAAATTCCCTCCACACATTTCCACAAAGGCAAATATCTGACAGAAAACATGTACTTTCCCCTACGGACATTGAATTACATCTGTCATCCATTTGAATTACATCAATCCCACTTTGTGGAAATGTGTGGAGAGAAGGGTATTTTCGACCGTAGTCGGAATTATTTCTTTTGATTTCATTGATTCTCTCCGAATACACTTTTCGAATATAGTTCGATTCATTATTACATTGTATTCTCTCTTGTTGGACTTTGTGCAGGCAAAGACCAGAAATTTTCAATGCCAAAGAGTTAGGTCAATATATTTTTTGGGTAAAAAACAATGTGTCATGTTTTGGATACACTCTTTTTAGATATGCATGAGAACGTTTTGAACAGTTATTTATATGTGGTTCAAATCTCAAGGTTGTATGAAAAAAAGACTTATACAGGGTGTTATTTATTTAAGTACGTGGCCAAACTTCAAGGAGTGATTCTTTGAATGATTCTAAGACTAATAAAAGTTCATATAAACATAGGTCCGGTAATGCTTCGTTTTCAAGATACAGGACCTCAAAATATTTAAAAGAAATCGATTTTTTTTTCGTAAATATCTTAATAATCATTCCACCGATTTTATTGAAATTTGGCAGGGTTGTAAAGGGCTGATTTAGTCCTAACTATATCAAAAATATATCCTATGGCGTCCCGGAAGGCACCGTAACCAAAATTTGTAACAGATTTTACTGATTTTATTGAACAACTGAAATTACAACATTTATGTCTAGAATTTTTTTCGTATCTTGGTTTGTTTTTGAGAAAAATATAAAAATCGCTTTTTTTTAAAGACCTTGGGACAACACAATAAAATATTCAAACTACTAAACCATCAAGAACTGGGGTGTTACTGTTTTTTTTTCCATATCGTCTATTCCAGTCTTAGAATTTTTATCAAAGTTGATGCAATAATAATAATAGTAATACGAAAACGACAATTTCTTTTGAAAATTTTGACCCACTCTATCTTTGTAACGAAGCATTACTGGACCTATGTTTATGTGAACTTTTCGTTTTAGAATCACTCAAAAATTACCCCTTCAAATTTGGCCACGTACTTACATAAAACCCTGTATATTGCGACACGACTCCGAGTAAGGTGTGATGTCTGTACCGATTCTAATTTCTATGATTTGTTGTATGGTATATCTAGTATTTTCGTCCATGGAAACAGTAATAACCTTTCCTAGGTAAGTATACGTCTCTCCGGTATACAGATGATGTAGGATGCTTCCGTCTACGAGTTCCTCGCATCGTCCTCTTTTGAGATGAACCGTTGTGGCATATTTGTCGATCCCAAACCCGATTCCGATAGCATGCGGGTACTCTTGCACCACCCTTATGGAGAGATGAAGATCCTTTTCATCCGAGGCAAATATTTTGAGGTCATAAAACAAGGTGACTTCATGCCTCCGGTTGCTGGCGATGCAACGAACAATGACAATAAGGAGATGCAGAAGAGAAAGACAAATTACCGTATTTGGACTCTGACCTTATCAGATTTTATGTTGAAGCGAGTCCTCCAGAGCGGCTTCAGCTGCTCAATGTATCTAACTATTTGATGGGGTAGCGCGAGGCATCCGAGCAAATGCATGATACATCTCTCGATGAGCACGTTTTGCTTGCAGCCGCTACCTCCTTCTTTGACCCTCTTTGCTCGTATATATATATATCTTTATTCATTTCCCAAGAAACATATATCGGTTCATACATCTGGTCAAGTGCGGAGAGTATTCGTATATAGAAGATGCGGAGAGTATTCATATATAGAAGATGCGGGTAAACATAATATGTATTCAAGCATTCTAGTTTCATTTTTGAGGACATTGCACAAAGAAATGTCAGATGTTATTCAATGTCCGTAAGGATAAGTTGTTTTCTGTTAGATTTTTTCCTCAAATTTTCTACTCTGTAGGAATGTGTGGAAAGAAGCGGTTTTCGACGGTGGGTTTCAAATAAATGAAACGAATAAGTTCTTGTCCAGTGAAATATTCTGGATGTACAATATATTGATTCTGAACGGTTTCAATTTTTCTTCTAATGTGTTTACGAGGAGTTTTATATTGCAGCCTGTACATACCTCAGAATTTTTGTTTCTGTTATTTATTAAAGAAGTTTTGTTTTTTTTGATTTCACGCATGTCTCTTGTGAATCATCGTGGATATTTTCTTTCAAAATTTTGTCAAGGCTAACCAAAAAGATCGTGAATTGATTCTAATATGAACCCTTTTTAAACAACAAAATCCTGGTTATTATTGAGCACGTAGTAAAAAGTAATTGATATAAAAAATGTATCACTGAAATACTTTTGAAATTTTACTTTTTTCAGGTGAGATGCCATATTGCTGCTCTTTGTGCAACAAATCATTCACTTTCCAACAGTCCTATCACAAACACATGCTTTATCATTCTTCAGAAAAACCTCACGTTTGTACTGAATGTGGAAGAGCTTTCAAAGAACTTTCCACTCTACAAAATCATGCAAGAATACATTCCGGGGAGAGGCCCTTCGTATGTGAAACTTGTGGTAAGAATCGCTCTCTTTCTAAGTAATTTATACTATTTTTTGAAGTTGAAATGATTCTTCAATTAATCCGAGATGTTTTCTGTTTAGGAAAAAGTTTTCGGCAGAGGGTGTCTTACTTAGTTCATCGGAGGATCCACACGGGCGTGATGCCCTATAAATGCACAGCGTGCAACAAGAGTTTTCGCTATAAAGTCAGTCAGAAATCCCACAAATGTCCCATCAATCCTCCTGGGTCAGTGATTCGCGTCCCGGAACAGAAATCCACCAACATTAACTCGCCTCCAAATAGTCCAATATATGTTGTGAACGTCGACATCACCAATGGAAATGTAGTGGGGATTCCTCAGAAATCAATAGAACAGTGTGAGAGAAGTGTAGTAACAGACCAGTCACAGGTACAGAAAAAATCCATCATACTGAACAACAATGAACTGATCGAAATCAGTTACAACAAGGCGGATCTTCAGTCAGCTATCGACGGTAGGAAAATTGATATCCAGAAGAGTTGCGGCATTAGCGAAGTACATAGCCAGGAAGGCAGTTTAATAAGACAGGAAAAGATGGGTGAGTATACGTCTCTCCGGCTTCAAGATGATGTAGAATACTTCCGTATACGAGCTGAACATCTTCTCTGTATGAGATGAACCGTGGCACATTTGTCGATGATCCTGAACTCTATTCCGATAGCACCACCACCACCCTTAAGAACTTATGTAGGTCCTTTCCTCCCAAGCCTTATAGTTTGAGGTCATCTGGTTGCTGGGGGTGCCACAGTTGTATCCGCGGGATTTCCGTAGAGCAACAAACAATGGCAATAGAGAGATGTATAAAAGAAGAGGACAGAGGTATCCCTGAAATACGCCCTTTATAAAGATAACCTGCTCTGTTTGAAACCTGGCTTGACCAGATCTGATCTGATGGCAGTTCGAACTCTAACGCCAGAATCATTACAACACTTTTTTATTTATATCACAAGTTGAAAATTTAAAAAAGACAATTTAATGCATCTTTTCCTCTCATGAGGTAAGTTCGAGATGGAAGAACAACTCCAAACTCTTCCCCTGACCCCAAGATCAAGGCCAGCGCGATGTTGGCGGGCAAGTCTGTCTTTTCCGATGACAAAGACGATATCAAATAAAATCCATGTCTTCTGCTGCATTTTTGCATGGTCAATGGAGAGAGAAGGAACGAGTATTGAGTATGTCAAAAAATGTATGAGGCACATCCTGGAACAACCTCACAGCAATAAATCAGATTCAGAGGTGGACCTTATCTTGCTAAAATGCCACTATGAGCCCGGTTCGACATAACACCTCTGGGAAACATCTAGAGCTTAATAAATGCACCCCAATGCAAGTGAGATGTCTTGTACAAGGACTTTTGGGAAGAAAATATTTGAAGAACTCATATAAACATTTTTTTTGATGTGTCGGAACAGAGTGGACGCCTGCAAGTTCTCGCAGCGTGTCCAACCGAATGTATCGATCACTATTAGTGATGATTCGCACTACATTATTCTGCATTCATCCAACTTCTGAAGAGAACTCGTATGTAGACTGCAAAATACGAGATATTGCATGCCAAATAACTTGTTTGTAAAGCAGGAACCCACACTTAGTGTTGAGTTTCAAGCTGTACGAGAAGTACGTTTGCTTGATGACTGCCTCTGTCCTCTGTATAGCAAAATTAGAGTGTTGTATGTCAATTTGTACCTTAACTTTCGAACAATTTTCGAATGACGAATCTTCTTCAGAAAGCTTCTTAGTTACATTCACCCCAATCATATTTTTCTCTAAATATAGCACGGCTTACCCCCAGAATCAGTTGGTTGTCCATACGAATCCAAATGTAATAAAATCAAAATATATCTATCATTATGCAAACCGATTTTAGAGAACTGAACGTAACTTATTTCAAACAAAAAAAGAAAACTGACTTTAATCAATATTGGAATGGGTCAAAATTTTATTCACAAAGATACCCCAATGAGACTTAAATTAATAGTTCATAAATATTCGGAATATGATCCCGACTTTGACACCACAAATAAGATTGTGTTACAATTACTCAGGATGTTTTTCATTTCCAGATGACCTGCAAAGAATAATATTCGCAGATCCAGACAGGGATTTATTTTCAGTTACTTTGTCTAACCTTCTACCCGACGTGGAATCGCTTTACCTGAGCAATTCTCCTACCACAGCTCTGATGCAACAAGAACAAGACGAGAGGGATGAATCGGTTGAGATCGCAGGGGAAAAATATCTCGAAGAATTTTTATACGATATGTAATAAATCACTATTGAATGCAGTATATTTCTTTTTCGAATGGATCCAAATTGAATGCATTTATTGGACTATATATAGGGTGTTTCCTGATAAGTGCAAAAGCTTATAGGGAGTGTGATTCCTTGTCAAAAATTAAGGGGGTATTTCATGTAAACGAAATCTCTTCAACAAATTCTTAAATCGGTATCTCCCTTTCTCGAGTCATCATTCGAGAGACAAATTATCAAAGTTTGAAATAATTCATCAACACAAATATGATGTTTTCCTAAAGTATCCAGTGTAACAATCCTGGATCTGGTCCTGACGGCTTGTTGGAATAATCGAGCTCGTCTCATAATACATGACATCATAAATCGAGAATGCTCTAATCACATCGAGAGCCATCTGAGAAACCTCTGGATGAGTTACCGAGTGTTTCGAGCGGTTCTAGATGGCGGCGACCTCTCTCAGCGTTCCTGGAATGACCAACAGGGGCCTATTGCAGATATAAACACAGGAATTTCGACAAGAGATGACAATTTACAGCTAGTCACAATCAGAGTTTGCAAATAGACTGAGTTGGCTCAGCGATAGTAATATATATTACTAAGTTAGTTAAAAGTAATTAGGAGTTATAGCTAACGAGTCCAAATAACTTTGTGGATTATAGCTTAGTGATTTTTATTACACCAGCAATGATCCAAGTTCATAATATGAAAGCACTTTATTGGCGAGTTTTACAATACTACAATAATAAATTATCATTGTGGTTAGGCTGAATGAACAAAACAGTAACGATTATAATAAAATTGAGAATGATATCTGCAGCTACTGAGAACCTCTCGAAGTATTTTCAGCAAAATAAAATCATACCGAGAGATTTTGTTGGAAAACAGTTTGATAACTTTGGGTTGAGAACTCGAAGAGCAAGCAAATTCGAATTAAAATATACAGAGTAGTGAAATCCACTCTCTCACTGTCCAGAAAGTGATAACAAAAAATTTGCAAATTCATAATCCAAGATTTTCTGCTTATCGCGCTCTCTCAATATTATCAACACTGTCCTATCAATTACAAATATCAAAATTTGGACTACAATACTACACACGGCCTGGTGGTTGGTTTTTTATTTTTACTCTTCCTGTAAACTCTGATTACTTCTTCGAAAACTTCATTCAGTCCTTCCATTCTCAGTGCCGAACATTCCATATATCCCTGCGCTTTCACTTTCCTCTTCAGTTTCTTTCCTTCTTCCGTCGTGTAACAGGCTAAGCTTGGATCATCACGCAAATCGATCTTTGTTGCTGAAAATGAATAAAAATAGTAGTAATAGTAGTAAAATAGTATCACGATATGAAAAACTTTTTTAATATATATCAAATAGAAATTGTATAACTATCCGGATGACCTGCTCGACCGACTGTAATAAAATGAATGCCGATTCATAATAAACAACTTCCCTGCAAGTTCTATAAGTAAATCGCCCTTGACAGCTTACTTGGTGAAAATATAACCGGCATAATAAGCTAAGTCTTATAAAACGTTGGGTTAGTCTCCCTCTTACCAAGGGTTAGGTTAGCTCTCCCTAAATGCATTTTGTTTCTGGAGGAACAAATCGAGAGAGAGACTCCTGAAGCTGATCGGGGATATACAGGCAACCAGGAACGCCATTATCAGGAGAAAGCCGTGCTTCCAGACTTCATCTTGGACTTGATAAAACTTAACAATCGAGGGCGGAAGCAATGGCAGGACACCAGAAACCTCCGACACAGAAAACAGATATTGTCTGTGGAGAGATAATGGCGGATTCAATCAAACGTCATAGAGATGAAGCCTGGAAGAGAAAACTCGAAAGTCTCAACGCGGGAGACAATTCCCTTTGGCATATGATCAGGCGCCTACAAAAAAGGCGAATAGAAATCCCTGCTGTGACAAATGATCGAACGCAGGCAATAATAGAACAGGGAAATGTTCCAAAGAGCCTGCCGGGCTGGTACAGACGAAACCGAAGATCACCGGAGCTTCAAATGCACCAGGAATAGACAAAATATAAGCAGCTCTCCATAGGAACCTTTCAAAAAATTCCCTGGTCCATCTGATCCACTTCATGAATGCGATTACAAAGTGGCAGCACTAGCGGCAATATTTGAAGCATGCAGAGATTGTTCCGATACTGAAATCGGAAAATCTCCTAAGAAAGAATAGAGAGCTACCGTCCCATCTCATTGCTCAGAGCGGTCATCAAGTTGATGGACAGCAAAGCGGACATACGCTTTGATAACGAGAAGTTCCAAGCTGTTGAGAAAAAACAAAGCGTTGATTCACAAACAGGTCCTCAGACCATCGATGACCTACGCCTGTGCAATATTTTGCAGCCTCCCTGTGACACGGATAGTGACAGGTACATTCGGCTAGCCGTATTGCATGAACTGGTCAGTTTCGAGTTTCATAGAATACATAGAAAAGACAGCAGATTGATTCCACAGACAATGTATTCTTGGAAGCCCCCTGACCAGGGACATCACCAGGATCAGAAGCTACCATAATGTCCCGAGAAAGCATCAGGAGCGTATATACCAGGCGCTGGATCTGTTCCATGAGCGACTAGAAGATGACTAGAAAATGAGGTGTAATGTCTAAACCAGTTTTTCTGAGTTTTTCAAAGACTTGAGCAGATGATTCAAATCATGTTATACCAGTGAACTTATGCTAGAAAACAGCCAAGTTGAAACCAAACCTCTTACGTGCATATGGCCCACATAACAACGTAGGGTCTGCCCATCCCCTGGAAACAGAAGGGCAAGTCTGAAGCCTTCCACCCTGAAAGGGGTTGAAACCCAAATCTGTGGTTGTAGTGAGCGTTTCAATGTCTATTATTTATTTATATGACCGTTAAAACGTGTGCTCAACATTACTTAATGTTTTGCATTTTTTGCATTCGCATATAGTATTAGCCTTAACCAGGATACTGCCTTCCAAATATCACACTCATATTTAGAAACAACGTAGGTAACAATTTTCTCAATAAATCAGCTTCGATTTCCATGTATCAACGATAACAGGAGAAGCAGCGTTGCATTAGATCTGATAGATCTTCTGAAATGGGTATTTACTGAAAACAGATCTGCGTTGGTGATCCAGAATGCGTCTCTGTGTGGCTATGAGTAGTTACACGAGTTGGTATCGCACGTTAAAATGTAAGGTCAAAGTCACCCGAAGACTTGTGAAAGTTGCTCGCAAGGGGGCAGCCAGATGACGTGAAGAACACATTCCAAACAGTTTACTTTAAACAAAGAGTGGACGTTGATCCAACCATATCCAAAACATAGTCCTGTTAAAACCAATTCATGTCGCATATTCCGGGAAAAAGTACATAGATTTTTCTGTTGTTGGACTTGATTCATTAGGATGGTGACTCACAAGGACTCCTATAAGATATTTTTTTATGTGAAGATACATATGATCTAACTAACCATTTCTTAACTTTTTCTTATCCGCTATTCGCATCAATAATAACCTCAGCAAACACCAAGGCGGTATCATAAAAACCTTCGCAGGTTCCTAAATATCATATGCTTATTATGTAAACAAGAAACAGCATTGGGCCTGACACTGTTCCTTGGGGTACACCACTTTTCCAAAATATTACTGCAATATTCTTCAAGTTTCATTCTCTGTCATAAGTATTCTCTCACTTACCATTTTTATACCATAATTATCATGAAGCTTTTGTTTGCTTGGTATCAAAGTCAAAAAAGATAGCGAGACATTTATTGATTCATCCAAGACTTTTACTGTTTTCTCCACAAAATCGTAAACTGCCTTTTTCCCCTGGGTTTCAATTTCTCAAAAACACATTTTTTGCTTAATATTAGTAATCAGTCGCTTTTTTAATTTCATTTTCATTTCATTATGTAAAATAATGTGGAATTGGGCATTCTTGGCGAAAGCTCATTATTTCATAAAATGAAAATGGATTATGAATGATCCAGCCTTCCACACATTCCCTATGAATACTACAGGAGTTTTGCCGGCGAAGAACATCTGAAATCCGGATTGATGGTTCTTCAAAACATAAGAGCTACATTGAGTTATTCTCTAAATAAGTTTTGCTAAAATGGATACACGTAATTTGGCGAAAGTACATGGATCGTCAATATCACCACCTTCATATATTCGAATATCAAGAGACGTTTTGAGAGAGGAAATTTGCCATTATAAAATTAATCATCATTGAATCATTCATTGAAACAACTATAGTTTTTGTTACTGTATTAGAATGGTTTCAAAGATATTGAATACATTTTCGGCTACTCAATAAATATCTTTAGTACCAAAATTTCAGTATTGTTATCTCATGCGATTTGAAGTGCATACAAAAGATAAGATAAGATTATTTGAGAAACTACTTGTTATGGAAACGATAATGATTTTTTTGATAAGTGATAGGCAAAAAGTTCAACACGATAAGAGTACGTTGGTAGATTAGTTCTATTTGTTTGTATAGAGTATTTCATCTTTCCTCGTAAAAAAGTAGTAAAAATGTAATTAACGATTATCTTGAGGCTTTTTATGGATTATGGGTTCACAAACATGTGGTATCAACTTTTCTTCATAGTGAACCGGTGGAAAAACACTATATTCATTCAAAGTAATACTGTTTCTCGATTCGGAGATCGAAGCATTCAGTTCATGTAGTATTTGAGTTTTCGTATATTTGAAGTCAGATGACAGCAATTGAATAAATGTTGAGATTCTTGTGTACCATTCAGTACCCGACAAATATACATACCTACTAAGAGTATTGGAACATTTGGTCCAAAATGTCTAACTTCTGGCACCCATTTCAAAGCAACGTTATCGTAAGACGCCAAGTTTTTGTCAACGGAAAAACATACCAGGAAACAGTTAGTCTGAAAGAAAGAAAAAATTATTATAAACACTCATGCAATGAATAACTTTTAACGATAGGTATAGATACATCAATTTCTCAGAATCAAAATAACATATCAGGACCTAACTTATAATTTATCAATATATATTAAGATTCTATATAGCATACAGCATTGAGAAAGTGAAGGGTGCCGTGCAAATTATAATAACCCAGTAAATACACTTGTTACATATTTACGTAAATGTGTCATAAAATCAATGGGATATATTTATGTAAATTAGTTACGTAAATACTCCATCACATTTCTAAGATACTCAAAACGCATATTTACGTAAAATTTGTATGTAGGTATGTCGTAAAAACCCTAGCGGTACTCTGGAAAGTTTCAAAAGCGATTATTTTTGGAGCACTGGGACAATTTTCATATCGACCCTGCAAGTAATTTTTCATGGGATAGGACAAAAAATATATATTTGACTCAATGACGGTCAAAAGAACTCTTACCGGACGGTCGCCAACTTCTGACCACACAAGAACTGACCTTATAGGTCCGCCTTTACGTTGGATGATGATAACACTTTATCAATGATGATAAGTGAGCTATTAAATGAAGTTATATCAATTTTTTATCTGGAACAAAGACGGCATTATCTTTCTTCGTAAATAAATTAAAAACAAGTATCATTTTGATAATAATAGACTCAGTAAAAACAAACGTGATTTTCATGGAAAGTTAACAATCAACCACTTTTTTTCTTGACAAAATTAAAGTATGTATTCACTCCTTTCAATTACATTTTGAATAAGGTCTGAAGGAATTTTTTTATTAATTTTTTCGTTTGTTTATTTATTTATTTATATAAATTGCAGAATTTCAAAAGAAATTAAAAAAAAAATTAACGACTGTAGATAATAGTCCCTCCTCTGTTAACTTTTAAACGGTTTGACGTACAAACATAAAAAGCAGTTTGGAGGGTTTCACCGATACTACTTTTTGAAATAAAACATATTGTGATTGCTCGATAGATGGCGCGGGGGGCACATCAACTTAAAATTTTTAAATGACATAAGGGTCACGTATCACATCGTTTAAAAGATAATTCGATTTTCTTTTCAACCATCTGAACATTTTTAGAATTCCGTTCCATTCAAAAAAAATTCTATATTGTTATTTCACATCAAACACCGTTCAAAAATTATCGTGGTCAGGTGAGAAAAGGGATTCAGATCCGCCAGATCCGCACGTTTCAAATACATATTGTGAAAAACCGTAGAAACAAGTTGATTTTTTTTAATTTATTCACATGACATTTAAAATTTTAAATCTTATCAATTGTCAGGCCTGAATATTTGTGTTATTCAATTTCATTTAATATTTTATCTATTATTTGGTCTAAATACTTTTATTTGGTCTAAATATTTTTGTTCGAAAAATATGTAAAAAGTTTTTTTCTAAATTAATAGTTAGATTCATTTCATCTATCCATTTTTCGAACCACTGAACTTTTTCAATATTACTTTCTAATATGTTTGTATTTTTGGTCGAATATTAAAGTACAGTAGCTGCCAAAGAAAAATGTTTACCTATCTATCAATTTTATTTTCGTTATACTATCTACATAGATCAAATAGAAAATTGGAGTCAGTACTGAACCTTGGGGAACTCCAATGGGGATTATTTTTCATATTGAACACGATTATCATAATAATCTTCGATAAGTTTATAGGAGTGATCTATCACTCCTAAATTATTAAATCGTTTTAGTAATATTTTATGATTTACTGTTTCAAATATTTTTTGTATCTGAAAAATGGCAACGCCAAATTTACTTTCATCTAAAGTTTCAAAACGTTCTTCGTAAACAGAGACTGAGTCACAGTCAAAGCCACAGTTCGCAGAACCGTTGGTTCCGATTGCTTCTCGATGTGACTAGAAAAATATCGAACCGTCTAACTGGTCTGACTTGCGATCTGCGGGGATATACAGTGTGTCCCAGCTAAAACTTGTCACCCCCCTAATATCCGAACTCATGAAAAAAATGGAAAATCGCTCAGACCCGTCGATTTGTATTTCAAGGGGGAACACTTTCACCAAATACACCATCATTGTGTTGTCAACCCCCTCAACCCCAGCACCCCCTACTTCAGAATTTTCAATGGGACTACTATACTTGTGATACATCATTTTGAAGGGAATTCAATCCCAAATACATCGGTGTACTGAAATTGAGGATCGATCAAGTGTTGTTGAAGTTTTCATGAAAACTAATTTTTTCCAGATATTTTTATTTTTCATCACCTAACATGTTATCATCGTATGAAAGGTTCAAAATGTGTTCCATGCAGTTCCATACAGAAGTATAAGCGATCTTCGAAATTTCTTCGCACATTGCTCAACATTTCTGGAGTCACTGCACGACACTCCACAACAATTCTCCTGCGTAGATCATCAAGAGAAGTTGGCTGGGTAATATAAACTTTGGATTTAAAAAGAAGTCTAATGGTGATAAATCAGGAGATCTAGCCGGCCATTCTATTGGTCCTCGCCTTCCAATCCATCGCCCTGTGAAATTGTCATCTAAAAATTGACGTACAGGTGCAACAAAATGTGGAGGAGCTCCATCTTGTTGAAAGGTGAGCTGACCGTCAAGTAACCTATCATCGTCTTCAAGTAACTGAGTGATTCTGGGGTTCACAGTTGTATCAAGAAGTTCAAGATACGTTTGTCCGTTGAGGTTACCATCAATAAAATATGGACCTACAATATGGTCTCCCAGAATACCAGCCCAAACATTCAATTTCTGGGGAGTTTGTGAATGAGTTTCCCTGTACCAATGGGGATTTACGTCACTCCAGTATCTGCAGTTGTGCCTGTTCACATGTCCATTTAAATAAAAAGAAGATTCGTCAGAAAAGCACACATTGTAGAGGTAATTATTATCACCAATCAATAATTGACTCATGATTTCACAAAACTCTGTACGTCTGTCAGGATCATCTTCATTTAATTCTTGTACATTCTGCATTTTATAAGGATGGAATTTTGCGTCTTTCAGAATTCGATGTACGCTGCTTTTCGAAACTCCAAGTTGTCTTAACGATTGAATGTTGTCTATCACTGCATGTCCTACAACTGCAACAGCGACCCCTTCATTTCTCATAGGCTTCTCTCGTTCATGTTTTTTATTCAGCACTGATCCCGACTCCAAGAACTTATTCATCAATTGAAGCACGTACTGATATGATGTGGTGTTTTCTGGATGACTTTCATTGAAACTTCGAGCCGTAGCTCTAGCACATCGTCCATTTTCAAAATACGCAGCTACAATGGATATTCTCTCTTGTACAGTATAAACCATTTTCGAATGTTTTCAAATTGTTGAATGCAGTGACTCGAATACATCAATTACCAAGGCGTAAACAAAGATATGCGTATACAAAAACACATGAGGGCAATTTTTTTCATAAAAACGTCTGTCTCACCTTCGAAACTATTATTTCTGACAGCATATTATTTTTCAATACAGTGGCGTACCCACAGTAAACCTTTCTTACGACGCTAACATTTGAGGTGATGAAAAATTAAAATATCTGGATAAAACTTAGTTTTCATGAAAACTTCAACAACACTTGATCGATCCTCAATTTCAGTACACCGATGTATTTGGGATTGAATTCCCTTCAAAATGATGTATCACAAGTATAGTAGTCCCATTGAAAATTCTGAAGTAGGCGGTGCTGGGGTTGAGGGGGTTGACAACACAATGATGGTGTATTTGGTGAAAGTGTTTCCCCTTGAAATAAAAATCGACGGGTCTGAGCGATTTTCAATTTTATTCATGAGTTCGGATATTAGGGGGGTGACAAGTTTTAGCTGGGACACACTGTATAAGGGAACTCGTACAGGTGAACAAGGCAGTTTGTAGTGTAGTACACAATACAAAGTTGGCTGAGAAATGTATTCAGTACCTACCACCTTATCTGACTAGCTGAAGTAAGAGAATTTCCTGGCCTGTTGAAGTATACACCCATTTTTAAAAAAGGTGATTGATTTTTGGTTGAAAGCTATTATGAAAGAGGCAATGAAATAGGATTATTAGCAGTTATAATAACGTAAACCCATGCTTTGGATTTATTACAGGTTCTATAATTGATTAGTTTGTTGATATCCTTCACTCAGAACGCTCAAAAATTATAAATATTGACAATAAACATTCATAAAAGCAAACCACTGAATTAGGAGCACCTCAACGTAGTGTTCTGGAGCCTTGCATCCATTTTGCGAGGATGGCAGGTCACAATCGTTTTAGTGATTGACTGATGCTTTTTTGAACAAATCATTTATATCAACCGGAATAATGAATACTTACATGCGGATATGAAAGAGGCCTTAGCCTCTCGTAATCTTCTTGCCCAGCTGTATCCCATAATGTCATATCGTATTCAACATCGTCAACCTGTATTTTCTGGCCATAGTGCTCGAATCTGGAAAAGATGGTGACTTACTTTTCAAATTTCTAGCATTATGAATAACTGAAAGAGTGCTAAATCTATTGAATATTTTAGAAGCTTGCATCCTAAATCGTCCGTTCCACGGTTATACTTCCCCAGGCCGTGGACTCTTGAGTTTGGAGTGTCTACATAACAGAAGGGTTTTGGAAGGAGCATGTAATATCAGGAGTTCAGATCCCCTTCTCTGCATGGCATCGGAGCATCTGCCCGTGCAGCCGATGATCTTATAGTCGACACTGAACGAGGTGAACTAAACTCTATCATCGAATTGGAACCCGTTCAGCAAAAAGCTCATATTCCTGCAGCTATACACGGATAAAGCAATGCATGGGTTCTTGTACAAGAGCACTGAAGGACTTGGCTTATCCAAAAACTTGACCTTTTCATTCCTGTTGCTGAGATCATAATGCATTTGCTTTCAGCTTGTCAGGTTCATGCGTACTCAGCATATATCCACAGGCATAATGCGGTTGTACTACCACCTACGACACTCGTATGGTATAGACGCGATACCGGTTTTACTTTATACTCCAGAGGAATATCGAGTCCAATGTAAAGTGTCAAATTTATTGGAACTACACACTCCCATTCCTCAGGCAAATACACGCCAATAAGACTTCAGATACATTCGGATGACTCGAGACACCGGAGACAGGACCCGACTGTAAAACTCCCAAGGGAAAAAATAATTCTTATAGAGTGTACAGTGAGAAATGTATTCAGTTATACTCTAGACGGTAACGATGATGTAAATGTCATATTTAATTCAATGAATTATATATTTGCAAATTGTAACTATTTTGACGTTAGAAATGGCAAATAAACTAAAGCAAATAGATTTTGGTGTCTGTTAATCAATAAACAGAAATATGTTGGACTGCAATTCAGATATGAAACATTAAAAATGAAAAATATGAAACTGAAACAAAATTGTAGACTAGCTGGGATTTGAACCCGAGCCACTCAATGTCTAGTCCAGTCAAATCACATCAAGAATCCTTATTGTCAGTTTTCAAATTCAGTACACTCCACAGGATATCATATGAACATCCTGAACTAACTCACTAAGAAATTATTTTACGAACCAACGAGCAATTGTATTTATTATTTAGAATTCGAGATGAAATATAAAAAAATTGCTCGAAGATTAAAGACATTACCTAGATTATTAAATTATCAACTTCGGCGTTTCACAAATGATTGTGAAATAGCTCAATTATGGTAGAATGGATACTTACACTGTTGGCACATATTCTTCTGGAAAAACTCCTTTAGTGTAAGTACTCAGCATACATGTTTTTCCTACAATGCCATCTCCCACCACTGTAATTTTCAAACTCGTCATGGCGAATGCTAGAACAAAACTTTCATTTACTACAATGGATGTTATGTGGATATTATAAGATATTTCCACTCAAAATGGTCTCTCAACGACATATTTGTCGTGAGTAATTCTGGCCCCATCTAATGAATTACGTGAATCAATAATGTTTATCAACAGCAAAGTCGAAAACCTTTACTCTCGTAATCCATAGCCAAGATATCAAGCTGACGTAATTTATTCGTCAATATATGGTCAATGACGTTACATGACCAGAAAATGTCTTGATTTTGACGAACTAAATAAGACGTCATTTTGACATTACTCATGAGTCATAATCGTTTACTGTGATTGATTATGATCCTTATACAGGGTTATGATAAAGTAATGCACAAAATTCATAAAACGTACAACGATCACTTTTGAAAAAAATGCAAAAACACGTCAAACAGTTTTTTTTATTCCGCATCTTTTGACATAAGTTACAAAAATAACACGTCAAAGTTGTCAAAGTTATGACGTCATCAACAAATTTTTTAATGGGAAGATAAGAGTTTTATTACATTATGTGATAGAGCTTATGTTTTTACACAAGGGAAAAATAGTTGCAGTAGGGCTCACATAAGAAAAACAACGAGAAAAGGAATAAAAAACGAAATAACGAAACCAATTATAAAAAGAGGTCAAACTTAAACTTATCTAGTAAGAACATGTGTTCTTATAAATTTTTTCAATTGTTTTACTAAAACAACAGTTTGTCAGTGTCAGTCGTACAATTAGTGTCACCACAGTTTTATTATTATGGCTCGTTTAACCGAAAGAGAAAGGATAGAAATTCTAATGATGGTAGGTTACGGCGATCGCCTTCGAAGTCATGAAGAAGCATGTGCTTTATTTAACGCAACAAATTTTGAAAGACCTCCAATTGCTAGAAGCACAGTAAGCAGAATTGTTGCAAAATTTGATGCAACGGAAAGCGTGAGGGATGCTCCAAAATCTGGACGACCAGGAATAAGCGACGATGTCAAGTTAGATATTTTGCTGTCAGTAGAAGAACACCCTCACGCAACTACAACAGAAATTGCCTTACAAGAAAATGTTAGTCAGTCGTTTGTAGTAAAGATGTTAAAAAAAGAAAAACTACACCCATACAAAGTTCATCTTGTTCACGAATTCTCAGAAGATGATCCGGACAGATGTTTGGAATTTTGTGAAATCTTCATGCGGCATTGTGACGAAAATCCAAATTTTCTTAATAGTGTAGTATTTTCCGATGAGGCAACGTTTTGTCTAAGTGGTTCTGTAAATCGACACAATTCTCGCTACTGGGCTCGGGAAAATCCCCACTGGATGCAGACAAAACACACCCAGCGTCCCCAAAAAATTAATGTTTGGGTAGGAATCGTCCGGGGAAGATTTATTGGTCCTTATTACTTTCGCGGGAATTTAACAGCTGAACGATATTTGGCCATCTTCGTATGGCAGTGCTTCCGGACCTACTTGCGGCATTTCCGGATCGAAATAATGGGGACAACTTGGATCCCAGTATTTGGTTCCAACAAGATAGCGCACCACCACATTATGGTCATACTGTTCGAAGGTTTCTGGATAACCAGTTTGAAGGACGGTGGATTGGAAGACGTGGACCAATGGAGTGGCCACCTAGGTCACCTAATTTAACCCCCCTTGATTTTTTTCTGTGGGGACGTTTGAAAAGTCGGGTCTACATTAACCGGCCAGACAATTTAGAAGACTTAATGGAAAGAATTAGACACGAAATGACTCGTATTACTCCGCAGATGATCGAAAACTCTATAAATGCGGTCTACCATCGTCTTGGCCTATGTCAGTTATTAAACGGGACACAGTTTGAACAATTCCTATAAGAAATAGTTTTGGTTTAATGAACTGTTTAGTTAATTGAAAAGTTATTATGAAACTTACGTTTATTTCGTTTTTTATTCATTTTCTCGTTTTTTTTCTTATGTGAGCCCTACTGCAACTATTTTTCCCTTGTGTACTAACACAAGCTCTATCACAAAATGTGATAAAAATCTTAGCTTCCCTTGAAAAAAATTTGTTGATGACGTCATAACTTTGACAACTTTGACGTGTTATTTTTGTAACTTATGTCAAAAGATGCGGAATAAAAAGAACAGTTTGACGTGTTTTTGCATTTTTTTCAAAAGTGATCGTTGTACGTTTTATGAATTTTGTGCATTACTTTATCATAACCCTGTATACATATCTATATATCCACAATCTTATTGAATGTCAAAGCTATGAGCTCGAAATCGCCTCGAGTGATATTGACGTTGTTTTGGTGTTTTTGGTATAGTTTCTATTTCTTGAATTAATTTCACTCCAAAGGTTCCAAATAATCATTTATTCGAATATTGAATGTGATCATTTCATTATTAATGAATAATAAATGTGTTCATATTTTTGGCGTCATCCTGAACTGATCATGTCGACGTAATAATAATGACGTCAGTCGTATGTGACTCATACTCATATCAACGTTATTAGCTGTGTATGTGTATTAGCTGTGTATGTCTGAAAGAGAGTAGACGCATTGCCAAAGTGCTGCTCTTAAAAAGTGAAAAAGTGTGAGAAAACGTGCAAATTAAAATCTGAAAATTTAGGACCAGTAGTGATAGCTAGTGACCATACTTCCTAGTGAAAATCAAATACTTCTTGCGAATCAAACTGCAGTAAGTTCATTTTATTTTTTCATTATGCCTCCTCGAACAGTCAAGGGCGAAGACGAACTGCAAGTAGCTGTTAAATCTTTAGTTACAAAAATGTGCTCCTCAGAGGAATTCATCGCTCAGTTAACTGCTACTATAACCGAGACAATTGGCAAAAAATACACTAAAGAACTACAAGAGTTGAAAGAGGAAAATAAAGAGATTTATGAGAAACTTAAAAAGCAAGAAGAAACAATCGAGATCATGCTGGAACATCAAGAAAAGCAGGAACAAATATCGAGAAGTAAGAATATCCGATTGTATGGTGTTCCAGAACAAAATTCAGAAAACCCCATGGAACTTGTTAAAGACTTATGTGTTCGAAAAATGAATCTGAAAGTAGATGATTCTTGGTTTGAATCATGTTACAGAATTGGAAAGAAAGGAAATAATGCAAACAGACCGATTATGGTGAAGTACTCTACGAATTTTCTCAAGAATCTGGTATATAACAATAAGCGACATCTGAAAAATACCAAAATTGTTATCAGAGAGGATTTAACTAATATACAGTTGAAAATAGTGAAAGAGTCTTTGAAGAAAGTAGGTGCTGCTGGAAGAGTCTGGACGAATTCAGGAAGCATTTTCGTCAAATGTAGCGATGATGGACAGGTTAGAAAGATAAATACACTGGAAGATCTTGGAAGACTTTGATTCTATAATTTATTGATTATTATTTTTTTTCTTCAACTGTATGTTTTTCTAAATGTTTCTCTTTCAATATTTTTTTTCTTTTTTTTCTTCTCATGAATCACAATTTATATTACCTCCTCTTATCAGAACATTTATATTCTGTTATAGTTTTTATGGTTTTCAATTGTCATCTTTACTACTCGATAATGTTATAAAAAACTATTTTTTTTTCTTTACATACATTATTCAAATGTACGTGTGTATAATATAAGGTCCACCTTTTCAATAAATATTATAGGTATTGATATATGATATCATGCCCTTGTGTTTTATACCGAATAAGATATATGAACATTATTAAAAAGGTTGGCTAGCTCAAACAGAAAGCAGCACTAGTGCAGTTGGGTCGAACCCAGTAAAATTCAAGTTCTTGTCAGTTGACTGTAAAAAAAACTGACTATTTCATTGCAGTACCTACATTGATTTAGGATTATTTTTCATTTTATATTTTAAGGTGTATTAGAGGCTATACTGACGTATCGATACTTTTTTAAATCATGTTATTCTTGAAAATTGGTTGTTTAAACGCGAGATCACTATTACCTTCTGTTCGTGATGTTGAAGAAATCATCATAGAAAATTCTTTCGATATTTTTTTGATTTGTGAAACGTGGTTGAAAAATTCGGTAACTGATGATCAACTGAAAATAAATGGTTATCAATTATATAGGGTGGATCGTAATGCTAATGGAAGAGGTTTGTGCATTTATACGAGAAATGATTTGAATTATGAGGTTATTGTTAGTAATCAAAATTATACATGGGAGCAGTGTTGGATAAAAATTAGAATAAAAAAGAAAAATATAGCAGTAGGAATCATATATAAGCCACATGAACAGAATACGAACACATTCATAGACGAGTTCGAAGACAGTTTAATATCGATATTTCCAACAGTAGATGACATTGTTTGTATGGGGGACTTCAACTTGAATCTTCTTGACTATGAAAATAATCTTGTGACAAAGTTTTACTCAGTCATTCACCAGTTTGAATTGTATCAACATATAGATGTTCCAACTAGGATTACTTCAACATCTGCTACCTTGCTTGATTACGTTGTAGGCCATAACGAAACTTTAACTGAGACGGGTGTTATATCTCACAGCATTGCGGATCACTCAATTGTACTCTGTAAAATTAAGATAGGTGGTGAAAAGCGAGAACCAAAAATGTGCACTTACAGAAACTTCAGAAACTTTAAAGAGGATATTTTCCAAAGAGATTTATTTAATACTGCTTTCTTTCAAATATACGATCAAGAAAATATCGACGAAAAAGTATCATATTTGGTTAACTGTTTGAATAATTTATTTGATCGACACATTCCTTTGACAACCTCTCGAGTAACCAAAGCTAGAGCTCCTTGGCTAACGGGTACAATTGAGCTGATGATGTCTGAAAGAGATAAAGCTCTCAGAAAATATAGAAAGAGCCATTCTGAAGTTCATTTGCAGTTTTATAGACAAATGCGCAATTTAACTAATCAAGCAATAAAAAGAGAAAAAAAAGCATATTTTATACATCAGTTCTATGATAAATCTACCAAAGCCACGTGGAAGACACTCAAATCAAATGGGCTCGTATCCCAAAAAAAATCTTTTGATATTCCTGTGAGTCTAAAAAATTCAACTAATATTAATAATTTTTTTGTTGATTCCATTCCGAACAGCCAGCCTTCTCTGGATCTTATGAATTTCTATGTAAACAATAAACTTGTTAATTCTACCTTCGAATTCAGTGAAGTAAATGATTATTTTGTATACAAAACTATTAGTGAAATCAAAACTAACGCGAAAGGCTGTGACGGTTTGAGTATCACACTTATTAAACTTTGCTGTCCTCACATAGTGCCGTACGTTACACATATCATAAACTTCTGTTTAACACAAAATGTCTTTCCCACAGCATGGAAAACAGCAGTTGTGCAGGCTCTTCCGAAGAAACAGGACCCATCCGAATTCAAAGACTTACGTGCAATTAGTATCTTACCAACCCTATCAAAAATAATTGAGAGAGCAATGGAAATACAAATCAAAAGCCACCTTGAACATTTTTCTATATTACCATCTATACAATCGGGTTTTCGGAAAGGTTATAGTTGCACAACTGCTCTTCTCCATATCACTGATGATATACTCAAGGCTACTGATAACAAACAATGTACAGTGTTAATATTGCTAGATTTTAGTAGGGCATTCGACACAATTCATCATGATTTGCTGTTGAATATATTGAAATATATAGGTTTTGCAGAGGATGCACTATCGCTAATGTCTGCTTACTTAAGGAATAGACAACAAAAAGTATGCATAGGTGAAGACAGTTCTGAATGCCGATTTCTCAAATCAGGAGTACCACAGGGTTCAATCCTAGGGCCGTTATTGTTTTCTATATATACCTCCCGTCTCATAAACTATCTCAACAACTGCAAAGTTCATTTATATGCGGATGACACTCAGTTATATTACAGTTTTCCAGAACCAGAAAAAGGCATTGCTTGTGAGCTCATAAATAGAGATTTGAATGCTTTCATAGAAGCTGCTACTGACCACTGCCTGCTAATAAACCCATCAAAGTCAAATGTTATGCTCTTTGGTCCCAGGATTCAAACACAAACAATGTCTGATTCTATACACATCACTATAAATAATGAACCGCTTATTCTAGTGAACGAGACAAAAAATCTTGGTGTTCGATTTGATACCGAATTACGATTCTCAAAACATATCAATCGACTTTTACAACGCGCTTATGCAACGCTCAAAATTATTTATGGAAACAGACAAATTCTTCCTCAATGTGTTAAGATAATGTTATGTGAATCACTTGTACTATCTATATTCAATTATGCAGATGTTCTTTATGGGCCTAGTCTCACATTACAATACAAAAATAAGATACAAAAAGTGCAAAACTGCTGTTTACGGTTGATATTTGGCGTGAGACGGCGGCAACGAATATCACATAAACTTAAAGAAATTGGATGGCTGAATATGAATAACAGGAGAGTTCTTCATTCTATTGTGCTCTTCCATAAGATTATTGTTACCAAAAAACCTTCGTACCTGCATAGAAAATTAAGGTTCAGAACAGATATTCATAATTTGAATGTAAGACATAAAGGACTACTAACAATACCTCCATTTAAAACAGAATTATTTAGACGATCATTCAGTTACCGAATTTTTCATCTTTACAATCACCTACCACAGAGAATGAAGACACTCAATATCCGGAATTTAAAAGCATCATACAAACTTGTATTGAATGAATCTCAAATATAACAGTATATATTATGTATTATACTTTTCTTTAATACACTGAATTTCAAACAGAATAACTTGAGTTAAAAAAATTGCTACACAGCTTTCACAGGGTTGAGTGGAAGAACAAGTTTTGTGGTATTTCACCATAAAATTTGAACTCCGCCCATTATTTTCTATATTGATTTATTGCTCAAATGTCACTGAAGCCATTTTTTGAAAATAATAAAGACGTTATATTATTATATTATTATTATTATTATTATGATGTCATTTTGGAGGTCACTCTGACGTTAGACATGACGAAACAGTGACGTAGAGATGACGACAGCTTGTTACCTGGGACGCTTCCCACAAACCAGTTACTTTCGCATGTAAAGTAGACAGCAATGTATGACTTCCTATGTTCGTAGTGCTATGAAAACTACTGTATATTTACAGAAGGAATGGGCAGTTTCGTTGCTGATTTCAAGAACAAATTGAGATTATCATGGCTCGAGTACAAAATTGAACGTTCGATATCACATCTCTCTTGCCTCCTTCTTTTTACCCCCAACTGCCCTTCCATTATAAAAAAATTGAGGAAAACTAATTAGTATGTCGATAAAGTAAAGAACTTGCATAATTAATAGTTTCTCAGAGCATTCTGGGATACCCAATGTATTTGAATAATTTGAATATTTTTGTTCACATCTAGCGTTTGGTAATTTTGGAGATTATTTTTATAGCAAGTGAAAGGAACATCATTCGTATTTTCGTAGTTGATTGTGAGTTTTATTTATGTTTCGGCGTTTTATATGATAGCTGTGTCGTTGGCAACGCTTATTATGTTTTTAATGAGTATAGAGAGAAAACAGAGGAGAGGACCAAGTACAGTATCTTGAGGTATACCATATTTGAAATTTTTATTGTTGATATTTATTGTTTGTTTACAAGTAACTATACCTACGAGTAGAAAAAATATTAAAAATAGAGGAAATGTAAACATGCATTCGAAAACTTATGTAGCTCAGATTCCATGGCAAGCAGAAAGTAATCTTTGACTGATTCAGTCGCAATTTTGCGCAAATTTCAATTTTTTTTATGAGTTATTTTTTTCATGGCTGAATAATGTACCAGGTAGTGATGGCAATGTTTCTATGAGTTTCAACAATTTTTTTCGAACGGTAGAATACTATTTTTTCTAGAAAGGACAACCAAAATAAAATCTTTATTTCTACAACTCAGTTCCAACTCGAAATTTTGATGTAAAATTTCGACTTATATCAGAATTTTAGAAAGAGGTTTTTATTTTAGGTTTCTCTTCCAGACCTTCGTATCTTTCTCTAGAACTTGAGTTGTAATTTTTGAAAGCAATCATGCTTGGATTTTCAATTTGCAAAAAAAATTCCTAGACTTTCATCAAATATTCTACGGCACAAGTGAAATTGTTTGAATGGTCGCCTGTGTGTCTGAAAAGTGTGTTGTCTAAAATATATCGCTGTTTCGGAAGACATCAAGTATCAAAATATTTTAGGTGTTGTCATAACATTGAAAATATAAACAATACAACTATATTTAGGTACGTACCCGATTTATCAGCAAATGTTAAACAGAACTACAACATAGCATGTATTGAATAATACTGAACAAGAAGATTTATCGCAAACATTTCGAAATCTACTACTCGATCGTTAATTCTTCTATGCTTTATCAAGAATAAACAAAGCACGAACCTCACTTCTTCAAAATATTTGACAATGTTCACAATGGTTGTGCCGATTAGTCATATCAGATATGAATAACAAAAGTCTCAACAATTTCCTATTAGTATGCAATTCATTTCCTCAGTCCATTGCGTTCCATAAAAGTTCAGTGAATATTGTTTCAATGGCTGTTTTAATAGCGGAAGAAATTCAACGACCTGACAACAGATTCAAACAGAATATTTTCCTGCTAGTTCAAGACATAATAATTCATCTTCAGATTTTCATGTCATGGTATCATTACTTTAGATTAAGAATGGTCAAGAAAAATTTTGGATGTGAAGAATGCAAATTCGGTATCGGTCAACGAATTATCGTGTTCGATATGTGATGTTTATTGAATAGATATTTTTATAAATTGAATATTTTGACATCGAAGAAGAAATATGGAACCTTACCCTGACTCTTTTTGACAGACAATACCACATTTTTTTCTAATAACAACCAAATATTAACAAAACAACTATATAGAGAATGATGATTTTGATATTCATCTGTCAACATATTTCAACTTGATCTGAAAAATATAATACGTAATTTGGCGACTCAAAGTTTACAACTGGATTCCTTTTTTATTTCACAATGAGTCGACTCCAGAACACAGAAAAACTTGGATATTTTAGTATATTGAAAAATGGAAAACAACATTTACTAACTGCAAATCATGAAAACATTCACGTGTTTATCGATAACTATGTCTGTTTAAACTTTGTCAGTATTCAACTACACCTCAACAACCTATCAATCTTGATGAAATTTTATATGATGACACAGTGTTTCAGTGACGAGTGTTCCTTTTTTTTTGAACAGTGAAACTGTATTTTCTGGAAATATTAGGAGAGCATCCTCATGAATCGACATGAACGTAGTGTCCCAATATGACGGTGATCCACCATATAGCAGCGTGCTGTTCTAGACCTAATTACAATTCACTCCTTTCATTGGATTGGTTCCTGTTCCGCCGATTGGCCCTTGAAATCGCCAGATCTAATTCCATTGGACTTTATTTATATGAATACTTCGAACAAAAGGTCTATGAAACACCACCGACTTCTATTTTAACCCTTTTCCTTAAAGCAAATAATATCAACTATTATTAGCTCTGTGTGTTTTTTTACAGTTTGTTCATAAAAGTGATATTACGAAAAGTTCACTTCCACAACAAGAAGATCAAAGATAACCACAGTAACCTAACCTAACCTAACCTAACCTAACCTAACCTAACCTAACCACAGTATGTTCAATTCCTATTCCTGTATTTTTGCTAGTTTGTCATTTATAGCATTCACTACAAGCTACTGAATATTTATTTACTCATCTTCTAAATTAATCATTTCAAACAATATTACATGACATTTGCTATTGAATTGAATGCAAGATTGTGTTTACGCTGCTTAGCGAAAGACTTCCTATAATTTGAATGAAGTTTTAAGCACAATCCTAGAAGTCTCTGAGAGACTTATGTGCGAGTTAGGGAAGACGCAGCCCTTACTATTTTAACGTGTGATGCCATGCAGGAGACCGGTGTATCGACGGGTGATTGGATTAAAAAGCGAGTGCTTAACCCGCTCCCGGCGTTTGGTTATATCTTATATCAGCCAAGGGTGACCATGAACTAATTCTTACACACAATACCGTAGAGGAGGCACTAGGGAAACGTTTAACAAAAAACAACTTCTCATCATTTCTGAGAACGTTGAATAGCACATTTCAAACACTTGTACAAAATTGTTCCATCTGCACAGGAAATACACGGCTCAAATATAACCAGGCCTCCCCTATCCTTGATGTGGATAATGAACTCTGAAATTGATCTACAGGTGATCGTAAACATTTGGCAACAGATCTGTTGTTCGATTATAAAACATCCTTACGACGAGGTGAAAGCGTTGGTCAAATCTGTGATTCCGCGTGCTTGGTATCGTCTTTGTTTTTTTCCATGAGGAATATCCCAGTCAGGCCCTGTCTCCTGAGCTCCGATACAACCGGAGGGCGCGCTGGTTCGTCATTAAACACTCTCCACGTCTGTAGGGTGAGTGAATCATGTGCCCTGAGTTCACGGAGTAAACCAAGAATTACGGCCTTCTGCATCCTTCCGGCTAGGTTTTCTGCCGCATCACGGCAAGCCGGTATGATTTTCAGATTCGAGAGCAGCGTGTCCATCATTCCACCAAGTACCCCTATGATCAAAGAGTAGATCTCGATATTTAGTTCGTTTTTCCTCCTCTTTTCAGACGATGTTCGTTTCTCCAGGAGCCAAAAACTCTATGACGAAAATTGTCCTACTTTAATGGTCGAGGAGGACTACATCAGGCTTATCGGCTTATATTTGGCTGAGGGTGGGGAATGAGTAATTTCAATAGATTCGGCACTTCTCATTCTCCACAACAGACTCGATATCTCCCGGAGCATAAGGCAACGCCGGTGTCTTGTCAATACCGTACTAGTGTCGTAGGTGGTAGTACAACACTCGTAGGGCCGCGTTATGCCTGTGGATATAGGCTGAGACCGCATAAGCTGGACAAGTTGACAGCAAATGCATTACGGTCGCAGCTGCCCCACGGCATGCTCTGCATCAGGGACCTCTATACCCATATGGGTCTTCTCCACACTGAGAAAAATCCCCAGGAGAGAGTCTTTGCTGAGTTTTTTTCACGTATTATAGCCAAAAAAACTCATACAGAAAATATAACCTAACTGAAACTATTTTATTGGCACTGCAAAGACACTTTCTGTCACGAAAATAAAATAAGTATGTTGTTGAAGTAAAATTGCAATTCCATACAATTATTTATGCTACCCTGGAAATGTACTTTTCCAAGATAAATAGATATCTTACCGTTCTAGCCATTTTATGATCACCGTAATATTCTCTGCTATCCCAGAAAAAATAATTGCATTATCAATATTTATTTACAAGAACAGTAATGTTATCTGCTATCCCAGCAGAAAACATTAGCTGAAAGCGTTTCGGGCATGCTGAAATCGCACTTCGGTTGGTATCATTTTCATTATATTGCCAAACGTAACGTGTACCTGACGTGACCGTCCTCCTCGTGTCTCGCTATTAAATCTATCTGTTGATGTGGTCTGTGCTCAGTGTCAGTAATTGTTAGGTTCTTATGTTTTGTATTAACTGAAATACGTCGGAATACGTCCATGGTTTGTGGTGTGATGTGAGTACCTATAATAACCTCTATACACGAACTCGATAGTCAGATAAGTGTTGTTCCATACAAGATGGCCGACGAGCAATACAAAGCATATATGAATAGCTGGAGGTTATCCGAATACATTGATTACTATCTATTCTATTTTATTAATCGAATCTATTTTATTTTGTTTATTCATTTTGTTTGTTCTATAATAAGAATATTGTACTGAAAAATACTTCCAAAGAAATATTTTTTTAATTATTAGAGATAAGTTGTTTCGATGCTGATAAAGTATGAATAAAATATTTTATCAGCATTTTTATAGTATTATTTTTAATCAAAATCCGTAATTCCTTAAAGATATATGGGGCTGAAATAGTTCACAAGGGTTTCATCAGAAAGTGGAAATTAATTATCTCATGTTAGCAAAATATTTGCAGGAAATCTCTTTGAAAGTGAAACTATAGCGCGTCCGACAAAATTAGGATAATAAAACTAATCAGACCTTTGAATTTTCAAAAACTGACATTAATTCAAATGTAAATCAGTTAACATTCAGAGGTTGACTGCAGTTTGTTTATACTAGTTTTATTGGACACGTTCAATGGTATATATCACTTTTAAGAAATTTCCAGCAAATATTTTTACTACCTATTGTAAGATAATTTGCTTCCACTGGCTAAGAAACACTTATGCTGGCATGAGCAAGAACTATTTTATTCTAAAAGAGATGCTATCTGTATTTTAGTAATCTACTTTTCAACAACATAATAATAGATTGAAACCTCTATCTTATGACAGCTTAGTTATTATCCTACAACAGCCCAGGTAATTTCCTATGACAGCATAGTTACTTTCCTACGAAAGCATAGCAACTTTCCGACGATATCATAGTTACTCTCCTACGACAGCGTAGTTACTTTCCTACGAGAGAGTTGATTTCCTATACGACAACATAGTTACTTTTCTACGGTAGCATAGTTACTTTCCTACGACAGCAAAGTTACTTTCATACAACAGCAAAGTTACTCTGCTCCAACTGTGGGTAATTTCTTTTTAAGTAGCTGTGCTACCACAGGTAGACGTTGACACTAAAGTGCACTCTTCTGAAGGAATTAGCTATGACGATGAAAAAAATTCGCAGTGCAATGTTCTTGAAGAAGACCACTTGCACTGGCTTATCCTTATATAGCTGTAGGAGCCTCTCACTCTCCGCAGCTTTGACGTGGGCTTTTTGCTGAACGGGTTCCAACTTGGTGACAGAGTTTGGGTTCGTCCGTTCAGTGTCGAATACGAGACCGAGTTCATCGGCTGCACGTGTTGCTGCCTTGAGAAGAAATGCTCCAGTCCCTGCTTTTTCATGATCGCATACCAAGCATGCAGAGAAGGGGATCTGAACTTCTAATGACTTTACAGGCTCCATCCAGTACCATTATTCTGTTGTGTAGACACTCCAAACTCAAAAGTCCACGGCTTACTTGTTGTCTGGGGAAGTATAACCGTGGAATTGACGATTTTAGGATGCAAGCTCCCATGAAGATGCATCATTTTGCCATTTGACCAGATCTGCCGGAGTTTATGCTGAAACTTCCCGCGGAGAGTTTTTAACAGTGGTTACCTCTTGGGTGTGGCGTTCTTCCACACGTATGGGTGATTGTCGCATTCTAAAGCCCCACCGTTCCGAACAGTTCTGGAATACACGAGAGACTCCTGAACGAGTCACCGTATAAGACAATGGTATAGTGTATAGTCTCGACGGTTCGAGAATTGTTAATGGAATCTATTTCCCGGTATATAAGACGCTTTACATAAGATAACGGGCAGATGCGGAGTTAATTAGTTACAGAGTGCAGATATAAATACAGAGTTGACTCAGCAATAGTGAATGTAAGAAATAAACTAGGAGTTGTAGTCAAAGAGTTAAAATATATTGGCGAAATTTAGTTAAGTGTATTTTTACTACAATATTCTCCGCTCTTTTATCTACCACCAATTTAGCAGCGTAGTATCTCTTCACTCTTCATATCCTGTATTCTCGATTATTAATAATATATATAGTAACAATCGTTGTTGATAAAATCGAAATTTGGGAAAAACCGCGGTTATATATCGTGGGGAATTATTCTGGCCAATGTGGAAGAGGTTATTTTTCAACTAGTTTATGAAGGGGAGGTTGTCGAAAGATATCTGTTATTCCGGTTCAGTTTTTATTTTTTAAGAAATATTTTCAAATTAGAGATTATTGTTCGTTGGTCTGGGACTCTAATGTAGTCCGAACTATTATAGCACTAATAAGGGAGAAGAACCTAGTTTTTGTTTGATTACAATAATAAGGAATTGCAACATCAGTGTCCTCCTTGACAGTAAAAAGCCTACCAAATATCTTCTTGACTCGGAATCAATTTCAAATTCGGTGAGCATATACAAAAAAAGTTGAATTTTACAAATATGAAAAAAAACATTTCAAAAAGAAATTGGCGGGAAATTATAGCTATCAACTCCGGATGAACCTAACTTTTCAACTTATGAGAACGGTTTGAGATAGAGCAATTCTGCGAACGCCATTGGATTCAGAATGACCAAATTTGTATATATTTTGTGTAAAAAAAATACCCAAAGAAAGTCCAAAGGGGGTATACACCTGAAAATAATGAAAAGTACAAAATCATCAGCACTGAAATTAGCACTATACCGGGTGTCCCACATTTTATGTGACAGGCAATATCTGATTTGTCGGAGGAGATATACAAAAATCTTTCACACAAAAGTTTTATGAATTCATGATAGCTATATTTTGATATAATTTCCAAATATACAGGGTGTTTGGTGTAGGTGCTACAGACCAAAATGCCACTTTTTAAAATAGAACGCACTGTATATCATTACATATTCAGAATCTACGCTTGATTCTGATATCATTTCATGTCTAGTTTTTGAAATTCGGTTACGGCGTTGTTGAGTTATTGCACTTAAAACAATGTTTAATATAAGGTATCAAAAAATCTTTAACGAATCTTTTATTAAATTGAACTAGAATCCTACTGAATAATAGCTATTAATGTAACGAGATTATTATGCGATTTATGATAATCGAGGACGTGCAACTTCCGAGATTTATTCAAATTGCATAATAATCAAGTTACATTCACAGCTCTATCATATCATTGACAACGATGATGTGACAATAAAAACAACAACTTTGGTGATTGTCACATTATTGTCATTTTAGCGTGCCATTTGGTATGATTTGATCCAGTTGATGGAAGATATTCCCATAGCAGAAAGACAAGGAATTTGGTGGCAACAAGATGGTGCTCCTCCTCACAATTCACAGGTTGTTACTGAATATCTGGATAGAACGCACCCAAATAGATGGATTGGTAATAAGGGTCCAATTCAGTGGCCGGCTCGTTCCCCAGATTTATCACCGCTTGAAATTTTCCTATGGGGTTATTTAAAAGATATTATTTTCACCACTCCCCCTTTGAATGTGGATGATCTGAAAATGAAAATTCGACTAGCGTGCAGTGATATTACGCCTGATATAAGAGCGACTTGTTCGAGAGAAGTGACTCGACGTTTCGAAGACTGCATAATATCTAATTAGCGTCACTTTGAACATTTTTTATTACATATCTAGGTACTATTCTTATGAAATGATTCATCAAGTTATATTACATTGTTATTGACGATTTGTTCCTGAATACACCTCTTTCAATTTCGCAATTATTTCATATTCAAAATGATTCCTGACTGAATTCCACAACTCAAAATTGAAACCATAACTACGAACACCCATAATTTTGACTAATTTTCATGTGATCTGATGCAGAGAGAATACTTATTGTATGAAATATTTTTAAATATAATAGTCGTTCTCAAGACTTTACATTTTAAGCAATAACTCAACAACGCCGTAATCGAATTTCAAAAACTAAACATGAAATGATATCAGAATTGAGCGTAGAATCTGAATATGTAATGATATACAGTGCGTTCTATTTAAAAAAATGGCATTTTGGTCTGTAGCACCTACACCAAACATCCTGTATATTTGAAAATTATATCAAAATATAGCTCTTATGAACTCATAAAACTTTTGTATGAAACATTTTTCTATATCTCCTCCGACAAACCAGATAGAGCCTGTCACATAAAATGTGGGACACCCGGTATATACTCAAAATTTTATGTTGATTCTAGGTAGTTTTATGTCAGTCGTGGTATTATTCAGGGAAATAGAGTTGTTTTCTTACGTCAGATATGTGCCTCATTTTCGTCACCTCGTAAGAATGTGTGAATAGAAACGTCTTCCAACTTCATCGAAACCATTTCTTTCATTTGAACAAAATTTTATATAAGCAGTAACTTCTTAGATTCCATGAATGTTCTAAGGCGTAAATTATATCGGGAATTTTTTTAAAAAATTGCTTTTCAGTAAAGGTACGGACATGAATGAATTGAAAATACTTTTAAAATACATATACGTAGAGGTTCCGTACAATAAACTTTGTAATATAAGCACGACGCCATCTTCCGTTCTGCAAGTGTTGAGTTGGGTTGATTTTACGCAGGTAGCAATAAGCCATTTCTTGAAGAAGCTTCACCAATAATCTTCTAGATATAATTCAACTGTCAGCAGAAAGGTGGATTTCCAAGCAATTTTTTAAATCCATTTGTATCTGATGAAATACGAGTTGGCCCCTTTCCCCATGGCCCTAATTCAGAGAGAACCGTATAATGAGAAAATCAAACAAATCTACGATATACATCCTCTTCCACCAAAGCTACAGGAGCAGTGATGTCGGACAGGATTCTGCTATTTGATGCAGAAAGCATTTGTGGCTGTCTCCCAGATTCTAGGGAGAACGTTGCACAGATATCTGTCAGATTTAATTCAACGTCCGTCGTGGTATTAGCCAGAGATGTAGTTATTTTCTGTCAGATATCTGTCTAAATTACGGAGAGAATAAGGGGTTTTTCACTGATCAGTGCTGTCAAATTATGACATAGTTTTAGACGGATGATTCCTTATATTTAAAGTTATTTGACAAAGAGGAGATTAACACAAAGCAGAAAAACTCCCTTAGCAATGTCTACAACAAAAGGTAATATATAACTATGCTCAGGTTAAAACTGCAGGAAAATGACATCAACACGCCACAATCAAGACACACAGCAGCCGAAATATGTGACATCGGCTCAGTTGCAGTGATTGGCGAAAATGTGGACCTCATTTTGTTATTGTTTTTTTAATTTCTAAGAATTGTTTTGTCCACAATAAAAAATCTGCAGGCCATCTCTCGACTTTGATATAGAGACGGTGACACATCCTACACAACCTCTACCTCAAACTGCCTAATTGCATGATGTATCTCAATGGACCATTTACAGAATACTAACAGAATACAATCCTGACAGGAGAATGGATTTCACGAACAATTAGTGACATATAATCATTCGATAATCTAATTACTTCGATCACATTTAGTTCAGTGACGAAAGTTCATTCTATTTCAACGAAAATGTAAACCATCAAAATGTAAGTTACTGTAGTGATGTAAATCCACAAAGGTACAGAGAGAGTTTCCTGAGAAGCTGTATGTTTAGGCATATAAACTACGGAATAGAATCATATAGGACTATTTGTATAGTGATGTGCTGGAAAATCCATTATTACAGACACACAAGGAATGGTTTCTTGAGTTAGCGTATCGTGGGTTGGACGAAGTGGACCGATTGATTGGCCTGCTCGCTCACCGGAGTTGAGCCCTCTAGACTGCTTCTTGTGGGATTTTAACAAATACAAAGTTTTGGTCACCCAACCGGAAAATATTTTGATTTTGGATGCTCTCAGAGTTTTCCAAGATGACAGAAAGATTTTGGGAAATGATTTTCTCCTTTCCAGGCAGTTGCGGCTTGTGTTTCATCTTCCTAGCTGATGAGAGGGGATGAGATGGTAGTGAAATTTCTTTCAAGGCCTCAGCAATGAACCAAAATGAACGGAACCAGCTATTTTAAGTGAATAATTTAGCTTATCAAATATGTTACAATTCCTAATTGAAAAGTGCCAATCAAGTATTCCGTACGTTATATCCAGTTGTCAAAAAAGTACCGAATGAACCTTTTTGAAAACTTTCACATGTTTTATATGCTACAACAAATGCCACCCCAAAAACAATATCAGTAAGAGCTTTCAAGTGAACTCTCATAGTTCCCTCATATCCGTGGAACTGTACGTCACTATCTTGGTTTTGATTTTGTTGGAATAGGTGAACGCAATCAAACATATTGTGTAACAATTCGTCGCTTACACTAGTGAATTTATTAATCACAAAAATCCGTTAAAAATTAATCGTCCCAATAATTTTTTAAATGACTCTAATTGTATTTACTGCATACTACAAAAGTTCCCGACACAAACTACACTAAGTTTTTATTTCAATATACTGAAGCATTCGTTACATTTCTCCAATAATAAATGTCAGCCTTAGATGATAACAGAAACATATTGGAAACTCGAAACGAAATTAAATAATTCGATTCAAAGAGAATATTCATATATAGAATATAAAAATCGTTCTGAATACCTACTATTTTATTATTTTTTATATCATTCATACTACAAACATCTCTTAGAAATATCTACATGTGCCAAAAATAATCATCTGTAATAAGAGTGTAACCAAAAACCATAAATTTTCACCTTCACCAACTTATCAGTTTGATATAGTGCTTAGTAATATATAAAGATTCGCGGATAACAAACAGGGCGTTTTTCCTGCACTCGATTTCACGGACGACACTCATGACTAAACTGTCCACTTCTTCACTAAAAAAGCAAATAATTCCTACTTACAGGTTGAACAGAAATCACATCCTCAAAGTCCAACACCGATCATTCAAAATACATATCAAACAACTTTCAAATGACAACCTCACACACGCATCACAAACTGGCTTGAATATTACTAAGGAAACTCTTATCTCGGATTGCTTATCATCATTGTCAGTTTCACTATAGAGCGTTTGTTATAATGGAATTGGAATTTCTACGTGCAACAATTAAAAGTTCAAATGTCTGGAGCGTTATTCACTTCCCGCTCTGCTCGGTTAATAGCGATATCGTCCACAATTTAAGTAATTGTGGGTAATTCAGCACAGTGTAATAATTTTGTATTTGGGTTACCACATGTAATGTGGGACGTAAATTAAATGGAATAACTAACTCATTTACCACTCAAGCTACCGAGGGAATGTCCGAGTTTGGCTGCGTAATGAAGTTATTCACATGACAAAAATGACAAAAACGTAGGAATACTTATTTAAAGTTATTCTTGAGATGTAATTAACCGCATTCGAATGCTTACCCGAACTCCACTTTGCGTCATTCGGGTAAAGGTAGTCGCATGCGGGAAAGGTACTCTTTCCGTACTTGTTAGGATAATAACTATTTTCTACAAGCGTGCGTGATTCACCCTATTCCCCCACGCGAGGTGTCATTTTCCCTCACGCTAAAATCACTTTAAGTGAGTTTTTCTCGCACTAGTGTGGGAAGCATATATTAGATGTTTTAATGCGCTTGTTCAAAAAATTATGATCCCAACTCGTTCGGAAAGATACTCTTGCACTCGACTGCTTACCCGAACTTTACTTTGCGTCGTTTGGGTAACGGCAGTCGCATGCGGGAAAGGTACTCTTTCCGTACTCGTTGATATATTAATTATTCCCTACAAGCGTGTGTGATTAACCCTATTCCTGCACCCAATTGAGTTTGAGAGGTGTAATTTTCCCACAGTAGTGCGTGAAATATATTCCCGCACGCTGATATCACTTTGCGCGGCTTTTTCCGCACTAGTGCGAGAACCTTTTTCCCGCACGCGAAAGTTTGTTCAAGAGCGCTACCTATATAAGATGTTTCAATGCGCTCGTAGAAAATATTTTGATTCTAACTGATACGAAAAAGTACTCTTCCGCACTCGACTGCTCACCCTAACTCCTCTTTGCGTCGTTCAGGTAACGGCAGTCGCATGCGGGAAAGGTACTCTTTCAGTACTTGTTGAGATATTAATTATTCCCTACTCCTACAAGCGTGCGTGATTCACCCTATTCCAGCACACAAATGAGTTTGAGAAGTGTCATTTTCCCAGTACGGAAAGATACTCTCGCACTCGACTGCCTACCCGAACTTTACTTTGCGTCGTTCGGGTAACGGCAGTCGCATGCGGGAAAGGTAATCTTTCAGTACTTGTTGGTATATAGTATAAATTAAATTACGAGTGCGGAAAGTGACATTTTCGTACAAGTTATGTACACTATTTTTACTACGACCACGAGGCAAATTTTTCGAAAGATTTTTTTTTAGGTGTTTATAGTGACATCGATTACTAACAACATCAGCCACTGTGTGTTCTGGGTAGGCTTTGTTACTAACTACATATGCCACCTTAGGAGCAGCACTGTCAATTTGAACGCAAAAGTGAATCGTACAGGACTCACCGCAGTCAAGCCATGAGATTTTAACAATTTAATCGGTGAAATTGAATTGAAAAATCCCAGCTCCGACTGCGGCTCGAACCCAGGACCCTTAGCCCCGAACCCGGACGCCATCCCACACATTACACGACATCCAATGGATGTCCGTTTTACGTCCAGCTCTAGTCCAAACGTCCATGGATGTTTAATGGACATCCATTGTACGTACAGGAAACGGACGTACAGTGGATATTCGAAAATGTACATCCATTGTACGTACATATGATGTACAAAAAAAAATTAATTTTTGATACATATGATTAATTATCCCGTTTATGCTATTTTGTCTTCATCCCTAATGGAAATGTAATACTTAGATAAAACGCACTTTGTCAGACTATATCTGGACATTGAGAGGACATTAAGTGGACATTACTTGAAAGTCCAGTCGTAAACATCCATTGGACGTCCAATTCATGCAAATGCATTAATTAGTTATGGATTTTGAATATTGGTAATTCTAGATTCTTTGGTGTAATAAATTATTGATCGATGGCACAGAACCAAAATACCGATTGGTGACGATAAAAGAATAATCAGGTGAAGCAGAAGAAGAATATGTGAGGTTAGATATGACTGCAGTGTTGTGTTTTGTGTTTCAGTTCAGTTCAGGCTAATATACAATGGAAATGGTATGGGTAAAAAATTGACACCAAGTGCTTCTTCCCTTTCAATTATTGTTTCACCGTATTTTAGTGATAACTCCAGTAAGAAGATTTTGTAATTATTTATCCAATGACAAATAGTTTATATGGGAAATTATATAATTTTTACTTTTATAATATCTACCTAAGTACTGCTAATTATTTGCAGAACACCTTGGATGTCCAAAAAATATCCACAGTGGTTGTTATTTGGATATATTCTGTACATCCATTTCACCAAATATGACGCCCAAAATAAGTACAATGTACATCCATTGTACGTTTTCTGGACTTTAATTGTACGTCCATAGTGGTGTCCTGGACGTCCATTGAACGTTCATTGGATGTCCATTGTACTAATTCTGGACATCCACTGGATGTCTTGAACTTCCATATTGAACGTCCATTGTTCATCCATTGTACGTACATGTGCTGTGGGATACCACTTGCGCAACACCCACAGAGAACTCTGTGGCAACTCCCCGACATTTTTCAAAATATCGATATATTATTGATATACGTGCAAGAAAGTCGAATAAAAAGGTTGACTTAGTGCCATTACAACTAACTTAATCGATTTTTAATCATTATTTTCAAATGCCAAATATATTCCTTGACAAAGAGATAAAAATTATAATTAGACACACTTTACTAGACTATACGAATACAAAATATTCTCGTTTAAATCATTTTTTTCAAGAATTAACCAGGTCAGTTGGTAAAGCATTGAGATGATTCTATGCAATGGTCATTTCTGTTGGTTTGTTTCAAGATTTGTAAAACATCTATTAATGGTAATTTAACGAACAAGTGTATTAATAAGGGCGATTAACAATTGAGATATTTCAACGCGTGAGCGGAGCGAGCGCGTTACTCTTCGAGATTGATAATCGCCATTTTAATTCACGAGTTCGTTACAAAACTTTTCCGTTGACCGTAATTTAAAAAAAAATATGGTACCACTTGGGGATTGAACCCTCGATCTTGCTATCCCCTCAAGACTCAAAACCAGCATTTTACCAGCCGGCTGCGTGACTATCTAGCTACTAATGCTACTGACAACTTTACTGATATATTTGATGTTTTCTGATTTTTTTACAGAACTTCGTCACTATCCATCTTTTAATTTCAAAATAAACGTAGAATTTTAAGAAATTACAACAATGAAATGGATAATGGCAGATAGTACTAACACTCTGATTTCAAAATAAATGTTTTAGCGGGTAAGTATAAATATGTTTGGTTGCATACGCCACAGGTCACTATATAAATATAATATGTATTGGAGCAATGTACGTTGGGTTGCATATAAGTAAATCGTTGATTGATAGAAAATCTTTCATTAACAGGGGTCATTAATCAACGATTTTGAGTGCATCGTAAATAAACGGTCGACGGAAATAGAAATTATGTCATTTATTGAAGCGTTTTGATCAAATTGTTTTAGCGTGAGCCGCAGGCTTTATACATGCTAATTTGAAGTAATTTGAACTGCGATATTGTGGCTCACGGTCAAATATAGTTTGGTCACCACATTGGATCGTGGAGATTGGAAAGGGAGAATGGAAAAATGTATGACGAACTTGCCAACTAGGCATCAGCCTCTCAATTTCTGCACTCTGAGAGGTCCAGACGAAGCACTAAATTACTTTAAAAAAGTATCGAAATAAATGCAGCTGAAAATATTTATTGCAGAATCGTTGCGTGCTCCAAAACGCATCAAGAGTTCCAATCGACCATACTTCACAAAAGCGACCCGCATGGAACAATCAGAACAGTTGTGCTGTCGGACAAAAGATTTCACCTAGAAAACTTTGCGTCTATGGACAGAAAAGTTTTTAATTATTGTTAGTTGAAAATGCGTAAATTATTAGACAATATATATAACATGCGGTGGGATTTTATGTACCCTAGAATTCTACTTTTCATCGAGTAAGTGAGATGACATTATGGTTGAATTAATGGGAGAGACGGAGACATGACCGTCGACTATGGAATTCTATGGTACTCGGAATCCCACCATTCTCGCCCTACCTAATTAACCTATAACGTGGACAAAATAACCATCCAAAATGGGATTGATCTTTTAAATTGGACACACCCATTCCATAAGTGATCTGATGGGTCAATGTTGATCGCCCATGTGAAGTCTGGTCGATTAGAATTAATGCGATATGCGGAGCCAGTAGAAATCTGTGTGCGCATTCCCTTCGGCAAAATAGACAAAATCGATTACATTTATAACTCCCAAATCCTAACATCTAATATTCCAGGTTCAATTTTGGACTTCTTATTAGTTTCACAGACAGATATTTGGCAAATATCTGACAGAAAATTGAATAGAAGGAATAAAGGAAATGGGAAATGTTCATTTTTTGGATGCGGAAAAGTGAAATTATTCGGAGTGTGCGTACGCGCAAGATTTTAATTTGTATTTCATCACACTTCAAAACTCCAGCAAATATTGTATTGGTAGCGACATCTATTGCTCAGAGCGGAAGGATAAAAATAAGTTATGCTATCTCTTTTATAGTAAACTGTAGATTGTATTAAATGAGGCCACTTGTTCATTTTAAATTTAACTTTATTTTTGAAAAATAACAATGTATTGAAGTTATAACTACTTATTCATAATAGCTGATACATGCTTTGAACGCTCAGAGTTTATAGCAGTAATGATAATTATTAATTTCTTCTAAAATATCCAACTTCATCAGCTTGAAATTTATATAAAAACGCGTTCAGATTTTACATTTTATGTCCCAATCTAGACCTCGAGTAGATAGGTGGTATATGACAGACGTTTTGGAAACAATTGAACCTCTTTTTTACTTTCACAATGTCTGCAATTCGTAAACATATTTATCAAATATAGGAAGAGAAAACTGATTGTTGAAAAAATGGACCATTCAGAATCAGATTTTGATTATCAATCGGTGCTGGAAACATATGGATTACAGGTATTTTTGGGTATAATTCATAAGTGATCACTTGTTTGATTCTTAATTGAATTGTTTCATACTTTAACATATTGATCATTATGCATGTCGATCTACAATTTTGACGAATTTACAACAGTTTTCATATATTTAATCATTGTCAAGTACTAATTGAATGTTTTTTTATTTAATTACTATTCAAACTTCAGTACAATTGGCTCCTTAATTAGTGTATGCTTCTCTTGTACCACATTTGAGTTAGGGATAAAACTGAAATGACTTCTAGTTTATTATAAAAAAAGGCATTTGAGATATGGGATATCACTTATTCATAAAATTTAGGGAGAAAATGTGAAGAAGGCTACCGAAGAAAAGAGTCAATCAGACTTCCAATATCACAATGACTATAATAATTTCAAGAATCTCAAAAAAGAATGGAAATATAAATATGACAATTTGTTTGATACATTATTGAAACAAAGAAAACATTTACAAAAATTGAACAGCATCACCAGTAAACAAACAATTTTGAACAAACGGACTGCGGATTTGCAGGAAAAAACATCAGCTGTTAACAGAGAACTACAAAAACAATCGTAAGTTTTAAAACTGATTTAGTTATGATATATATGAATTTTTGCAATCAGACCTCGAGTCCTTCTATACTTATGACACAGGAAGCACTGCAGCCAAGAAGTGTTATAGTGCTCTACTTGCTGTCATAACAAGAATAAGGGTGTTGTTCAGGCTACATGAATAAGAATTTTATATATTGTACATGTTGAACAAAAAAATGTAATGAATATTACTATATATTACTTCCACAGAGGCAGAGTTGATTTACACCCATATGCAATAATTGTTAATGATCTGAGAAACTTTTTACATTACTTTAATGGGCTAGGAAAAATGTAGGCAGTTGTGTGTAACAATGATGCATTTTTTTCAGGGATGATTTCACGAAAAAAATAGCTGCGATGGATGACGAATTGCAGAAGTTGTATTCACAGTTTGTGAGTTTCATACTTTTTAGACAATTATTTATTTCGTCACTATTTATAGTATTTTTTGGGGGGTGTACCGCTCATTCCTAATTGAAGAGAAATTCAGCTTTTTTTCTAGTGGATATATTGTCCTGATTTATAAAAACTTTCAAATCCATGATTTATTTTGCATGTGATTATGTTGAATGAAAGAAATATCTGTTAGAATTATCAGTACACAGAATCTGCTAGGATGAAAACAATTCATTCTCAAACACCTCGAGAACTACTTAACATATCTTTGTAGGAAGGAAAAACACTTTCAACTTTCATCGTTGATGTTTCAAATGATCTTTGTTCATCGGAAAATATCAAGAAGCATCTTCTTAGAGAGTATGAGAAAATTAAAGATTACCAAGTTGACATTGATGCCTATGAGAGATTTCCAGTTGTGAGGATGTTTACCAACGAGTTGAGAGAGCACCAGAAAGCCGAGGATATTGAAAAAATAATAATTGAGAAAAAGAAGAATATACAATTTTTGACCGCAGAAATTGATAAAATGTCAGAAATGGGCAAAAGATAATTAATTTTTCAATTTAGTTTTGTTCAAAGTTTTTTATTAAAATGATATAAAATAAAAACAATAAAATAAAAATTGAAAATGAGATCATGTTTTTTAAACTTAATGGTTTTCAGTTATCTTCAAAATCAGAGAAGCTACTCTCAGCATTAGACTTTGTTTGTTCACTGATCATACGTCATGTCAAATCTACAGCACTACCACCTCTCCCCAATACACTTTCCTCAGTACCAGCTCCTTCAATATCGAACAACACCTTCTTTTTCACTAGTGAACCATCAGAAGGGTAACTCTTCATTGCACTTTTGGTTTCAAGGGTGTTTTTATCATCACTCAACAGAATCGAGTTTAAATCAGAATCTGTGTCAGCTATTCTTGATGGTATCGTTTTTGATTGTAGAATTTTCAATTCTTCAATGACAGCTGCTTGATTTTTCTCCATTTTGTTAGTGGGTGAGAGAATATAATCCACTGCAGCTTCACTTTCAGAGTCAGTATCATACATGGATCGGTTTTTTATTGTAACTACTGGTTGAGATCTAGGCCTAGAAAAATCAGAGGAATTACTTTTACTTGTTATTTGGAAAGTGACCAATATCTGATTTTTGAGAGTTGAAATGTTGGTCATCATAGCAAATGTCATGAAATTTACATTTCAACAATCAAGTTTGGAACTATTTTTAAAAGTTGTAAGAATTATAGGCACAACATGCCAGATATTTAGATAAGCTTTGCCTCAATTATTATTTATTTATTTATATTGATTTCAAACAAACCAAGTGTAATAATAAGTATCAGTTTAAAAGGAAGAAAAAATTATAACATGAACTATAAACCATGACTTTGACTCTTCTATTACTCAAATCATAAAAATTACTTTGGGTATTATTCATTTGATTATCAAATTTTGTATCACATTCATTCAATTTAGTACTTACTAACATTGAATAGTTAAAAAAAGTATAACACTCACTCTTTTTCGTCAGTTTTCTTTTTGTAACGTATTTTTATCACATTTGATTTTTCAATCTTTGCTCTTGGGGATTCATCTAATCTTGAAATATCTCCCTCTTTTCTTTCCAAAGTTTTATTAAGACTAAGAGATTTTTCAATAGATTTTTTTACTGAATCATAATTCGGCAGCAACTGGAAGTAGATTAAAATTAACAAATACGTCCAAGTTCTGGTACATTATTACCTTTTTGTCAAGATTAGCCTGGTGTTCAACAATCTCCAATGCTCTTTCGAAAGTTCTCTTTGGAATACCTTTCCAATTGGGGGAAATACCCATCTCTTGCAATCTTGAGAATAAAATTTCGGACACTTCTTTTTTCATCCTCTCTTCTGAAAGTTTATAATCTACAGGCTTTGCTTTCCTAACAGTGACACTACTTTTTTTCGGTGGATTTGCCTTTTTAACACCGACAACACTTCTCACTAAGGATTTTTCTCTCTTTACATCATAATTCTTCGTTTTCTCAAATTTATTAACATGCGCTCCATCACTAATTGCAGCATTTTCTTTGAAATCACCAATAACCTCGGTAGGTTCATTCTCAATGGATTCAGGTTCACTTTCAGTTTCAGAACTGGAAGAGTCTTTATGCAGGCTTACTGCAGATTGAACCATTTTTGGCAGCAGGTCTTTTTTGGGCTTGTAAAGGATAGCACCCAATTCTGTTCTAATGTTTTCAACCTGTCTTGCACTTTCCTGAGTTTTCGGTAATGAAGTGGGTTTACTGAACTTGGTTCTTGGTTTGATTTTTGGCTTCTCATCTTCTGAATGTAAATTGGTAGCAGAGAATGATGGCAATACTATGGAGTGTTCTGGATGTTCAGGTTTCGTAATATTTACTTGTTGATTTGATTCCAGTTCTGTCAGTTTCTCCCAAAAAGCTTTCATCTGGTTCTCAATACTGAAGAGCCCTGTTGATATCTGAAATATGTTCCTTTCACCAGAGGTAGTTCAACAGAATATCACTCATCAACACTGCATTAAAATCAAAGCAATAAGAATTAAGTCAGGAACTTTTCATTGGAAATGTGACAAATCCTTCAATGATCTAAGTAAACAGCCATTGCAAATTGATAAGAGGTTTATTATGGTTATTTAAATGAACTTTGCAATGTTTTGTTGAACTTAGTACATACTTTACATCACAACCACTTGAAGTAGACCAGAGTAAAATAAAAAAAATCTGTTTTATAGAATTAGTCAATTTGTCTTAATTGTTATCATAAAGTATATAATAAATGCTCACCTTATTCTCTAATATTTCTCCAAATGTATCCATCTTCTCTTCCAATATGATTTTATGAAAATGAACATCTTCAACAGGTAATTCTTCTTTACTGCCTTCTTTGTATTCACAGATATTGTTTGTTTGAAATGTTTCTACCTGTAGCTTTTGAGGCTTTTCAAAATTTTCAGTTTGTGTAGTACTTTCTTTAATCACTGCATGTTTAACTGGAGATTCCTTCAAAATATTTTCAACTCCTTGTTTGTTTTCTTGATTTTCTTCTTTATTTCTGTACCCCAAAACAACATTGAATAATTTATCATACTTGTCATCATAAAAGTTTTTATCAGAGTGCAAACTCTCTATTTTATTCTCAACTTGCTCTCTGAATTTTTCGAAGTTCTTTTGAATTTCATTTATTAACTTGCTCGCTCCCAACTCATCATCTCTTAATTTATCTGATTCTTCTTCATCATAATCCTTTCGTATGCATTTTTCAGTATTATTAAGCCTTTCTTTCAACTCCTTGATTTCCATATGTAATTTTTCTGCTTCAATATTTGAGTTCAATTTATTTTCATCATTGTGTCTTCTTTTCAAATGTGAATTTAAATATTCCTCTGAAGAAAATGCTTTTGAACATTTTTCACATCTGAAAGTCGTAACCAAGTTATTTTTGGTCAATAGTGCTATATGCATTTCTAATTCTTCTGTGTATGACCTCAACTGTTTGATTTCCTTAAAAATATTGTCTGATAGAATAATTTATATTTATTGATAAAAAGACCAATACCTGTTTCAATTTTGGGATATCCTTTTTTAAAAGAGTCACAGTGTGGTCCAAATATTTTTTACAAAATAATAAATATTCTACTGACAATTGGCTCATTCGAAACAAATTAACAAAGTTTCTATCCAAAATTTCAGATTGATCACCTGCTAAAACATACTGTAATACTGTGGGAATATGCCTTTCCACTAAAGAGACATCTCTTTCTTTGATAACTCTATCAACATCAACCAAATCTAAAAACATTGAATTAATTCAGTGAAATAGCTAAACCTTTCAACAAACATATTTTATTATTGTCAAAGTTAGTATTTTTGAATGTTCCAAATGAAAATCCTGCATCCCAAGCCAAACGAACATAGTCATAATGCCATTTATGATCTTCAAGCCACATTTTAATATTTGATGAGCTTATCCAAATTACAAATTCAAACACATTAAAGTGATTAGTGAACCAATTTATCTCATTTATTTTATTTGTATACAAACACAACTGACTTAACCTCACAATTGACAGAAATATGAATGCAGAAGCGAAAGCGGTTAGCTGTTACACTGTTTCACAGAATCCACAAATCACAGAGCCACACCACAAAACACCTAACCTTCACGCATTCTTATTAATTTCATTGGCGATTTGTCGAATAAAAATGGTTGTTATTGATAAAATTGTTATTTCCGTCAACCAGCTGCAGACCCTTAAGAGTGCAATCCTCAAAAGTCTTCGAAAGACTTGTCCGAGCTAGGGAAGACGCAGCCCTCAACTTTTAACGTGTGATGACATGAACGAGACCGATGACCATGCTGGGAATCGAACCCATGACCCTTAGGTTAAGAGATAAGTACTCTCCATCATGACCATCACGGCCCATAGCATCGGGAATTCGCCAATCAGAATGAGTGATGCAGAAACGATGCATTGGGAACTCACCCTAATGATACAAAAGAAACGGAAGATTCCATCGACATAACCTTAAACTAGACCGCTAATCCCATATACGAAAAGTTCATCCCTTTGAAATTTCAGTGAGCCTTAAGCGCATGCGCAGTTAGGGTCTTTGCAGAGTGCCAACCAATCAAAATGGCCGTTGCCATGGAACAACGTCTCAACTGACAGTTTTGAGCGCATTGCGCAGACCCGTTTTCGTAAATTTGGGATGAATTTTTCGAGCAGAGGGAATATGACCATTAGCAGTCTAGTTTAAGGATGGATGGAAGATTCTCTGCGCTAGATGTAGCAAAAAAATTTAAGTACTTTTTTGTATTTCCCAAACCTTTACTGCAATGATTACATACACCGAATATTACCGCATGAAAATAGCACTTTCATTCAGAAACTGGAATTACGGACGACAGTGGTGATTGGTGGTACTTGGTATTATTGAAAGTTGCTTCAAGCTAGATTTACTGCTAGGTGATTTTGGCTTTGGCGATACTTGCGACCAATGATAACGTTGAGCGGATGTCTCCATCACTGGTATCGCGGAATAAATTTAGCTTCATTTCATCGGAAGATAGACAAATGGTCGCTTTCTATTTGAAGTTTCAAGCACCGGGACACAGAATAATACTAGTATTATTTCATACTTGCTATTGGTGGATTCTGACAGATGTCATTTTTTAGCTAATGACTGAGCTATATTAAGAAGCCCCGGTGTTTGAAACTCACGAATAGAATGTCAATGGTCAATGTCAATGGTTAATGTCAAAACTGTCGAAGGTCGAAATGTAATTTTTGATTTTGGTATTTGTAAAAATGTAAACAAAAGTAATTTCTAAAATAATTTGTGCGCGATATGCCTATGATAAATAATAGTAAAATCTATTTATAACTCATGATGATGAGACTTGATGTAATTTTGGAGGTCATGATAATGAACCAATTAATTATATTGAATATTCCTCGGAACAAGTAGTTCCTAGCCAAAGGTTAAAAATAAAATACATTCCTTCAGTTTAATTGTACCTGTACCTTAGATTGTCAACTTTATCTATATCACGCGAGTAAAAATTGCGATAAAGAAGCTAGTCAGATAAATTGATCATCCTTATCATAAGGAATTGTTGAAAGCAATTTGAATAGCCAATGGTACAATATGTGATAGAAATGGGTCAAAATTCCAGTTTACCTAAAGGTAGGAGAAAATCTTTACGGTCCTTTTCCAAAAAAGCCGGATCTAGGAAAAATTCTCTCAGTCATACCTTCACATTAAATGATAATGATGATAAAATAGATCGACTGAATATCAATATAGCAAGTGAAGAAGAACTGATGACTTTAGATGGAGTGAGTAGGGAAATTGCCAAGAGTATAGTAGAACATAGAAAAGCAATTGGCAGGTTTCGAAAAGTAGAAGACCTAGCTGTAGTTCGAGGCATTGGTGCAGACAAACTGCAGTATCTGCGACCAGAAATATGTGTGTCATCTAGAAGAAATCAGAATTCTATATCATCTAGGGCACAAAGCTATGATAGCCTGAGAAGCACTGAATCGAGAGCCACTCTGAAATCTAATAGACTTGTCAATATAAATAAAGCCACCATATTTGAACTTCAGGCAATAAATGGAGTAACTCAGGAAATTGCTGCTGCCATCATTCATTGTCGCACTAAGAAAGGAAATTTTCGTCAGGTGATTATTTTATAAAAAAGAAAAAAAAATTAAATTTGAAAATTTGGTTTTGAGCAGGATATTTGTTTCTTGACATAGCCTTTTGGAAATTTTAACCATCCACAGTCTAAAAATTGAAAAAAATGTTAATTCAAGAAAAGCCAATAAAAATTTGCGGATTCTAAAAGTCATAATTAGGTCTCACATCAAAAAAATTTGGGACCCAATACTTTTTCAAATTATAGCCCTTCAAATGTCAAAAAGCTATTTTCCAAACAGAAATTTTTCCTACCTTCGTATAAACACAATCTGTACAACTTATTCACTAATTTTTTCTGTATTTTGTATTGAAAAAAAAGGACAAACCCAATCTTGTCATCTAAAATGCTTGCAGTCGAACCATTAGCATGAAAGAAGACCAAACCTAATTTATTAAGTTTTCTGTTAACATTGAAGGGTTTACAATTTTTTTTCAAGTGCACAGATTGTGCTGTATAAAGAACATATCAAACCTTTGTGTGGAAGAAATTGCAGTATAAGAAATATCTTTTCTACTTTTGCAGGGCTGTCCTCAAATTTTACAACTTTCAAAAGTTCTGATTTTCAAAATTTTATCATTTTGGTTTGTAGGTAGAAGATTTGTTGAAGATCAAATACATAGACTATATGCGATTCTACAATATGAGCAGATATCTAACCGTTGATGATGAAGATGACTTTTTTGATACTGAAGTGACAAGACCAAGTATACTAACAAATGGGTTCACCAATACCACCCATAATGGCCGAAGCTACAGCCTACCAAAAAGGCTATCTATCACCAATGGACTGACTAATTCATCTACCACAGATATATTCGAACTACTATCTGCATATTCTCCAAGGCCTATCATCCAGGAGATATTTCAATTTTCTCGTAATGATAAGCCAGCAATTAGGATGGCTTCTTGGAATTTACATGAATTTTCTTTTGAGAAATCCAACAATCTAGGAGTTAAAGAAGTTATTTGCAGAACAATTCTGGAAAATGGGTAACAAAACATTCTCCAATTCAAGTATATAGTAGTTCATTCTTATTCTTTCAGTTTTTCTATGATAGCTGTCCAAGATGTTGTGAATGCAACAGCCCTTAGAACTATATGTGAAGAATTGAATGCACCTAGACTTCAGAGGGTGAAAGAGTGGGGATTCTCAAAGCATCACAACTGGAATTTTTGTATGTTAGATGTACATGATAGCAAATTAGGTTTCATGTATGATGCTGATGGAGGTGAGTTTTATGATTGTTTTCCTTCAATGAATGTTGGTATCATTAGAGGAAATGGTATTTCAACAATTGAATTAAAATTAATTAATTGATGAACTGCATGTGGAGATAATTGTAGTAATTGATATATATCCGAAGTACTAAACAATCAATGACTTGACCTTGACTTTTCCTAAACTACATGCACGTTTACATACCTAGTTAACTCATATTTTAATCATTTTGTTATTTCTAATTATTTTAAAGTTGATTATATCCCATTCATTCCTTGGTTGAAATTACAAGTTTTATTGTACAGTGTGTTTCTCTCTATTCTATAAATATTTTATGAAAAGATGGAACTTTTCAATCACTTTTTTTTCAGCTTCTGTCATCGATTTATTATCTCTGAACAAAGGCCCAGAGGAGGTAAAGAAGGAATGTGAGGCATTAGTTGCAACTTTCAGAGTAGGAAATCTGAACTTTCAACTAGTTAACTTAATTTTGGATAGAGGTGCAGATGTTGAAATTTTGAACAAGAAATTCAAAGATTTGACTTCGGAAGGAGACTTTTTGATGGTTTTCATCGACTACACAAATGTTAGAATATCTGGTGAGTTCTACAGATCATAATCACCTGACGAAAATCTTGGTACAGACTGAGTGTCATAATCATATACATTTTTTTGATCATAATTTATCAAATGCACGGAGCTGAAACTGAATAGGTGATAATTCATAATGTCTATTTCCAGATGAACATTTATCCATAGGCAATTTGAAACCCATTCTATCCCGAAACGCAAACACAACATTTATGAATAACGTCCATAAAGGAGAGACCCATACTTCGAACATACTCCATAATTCAAAAGTGCAACGACAACTGACAGGAACAAATGGTATAATCAAGCAAGGTCTGATACATCTGGCCATTCCAAATGGATGGTCATGGGGTGGCCCCGTATCTCCTTACTGTCCAATATACACCGAAATGTTTGTGAACTTAGTGGAGGATACAAATTTGTGATATTTATTTATATTTAGTGGGATTTTATTTATTATCGATTTATTTATACATCTTTGCCATCAGCCAGGTGAGGATGACTAAAATTTCGTTTGGTTTAAAAGAAAATAAAACTGAAACTCAGTTTTCCGACTTTTCAAAAAGTGAAATTTGATCAAGGAAGATTTACGGAGTTATTCTGTGGAATTTGACATATTCTCAAATTTATGAAATTTTTTATTTATAGAAAGTGAGAAGTGATATCCATCATCAAATAATAAAAAATATATTAACAAGCTAATATAGTCAAAGACATCAGAATCCATCATGCAGTAAATGATAACCCCTAAAAAATTTATATATTAAATTCTTATACAGAGAAACCTGTCAATACTCCTAATTCTGGAAAAATGGTCCCCATTTATCAGTTCCTTGAAAAAATCTACAAAAATCGTGGTTTCTTATTTGTCCACTAATAATTTGAACAATTTTTAAACAGAATAATTGAACATATTTGTTGAATTTATTCTGACTGACCTTGTACATTAAAGCTGTTAATTTTATAAGGGTATGCTTGTCTTTAACTTGAAATTAGGCAATTTAATAGAACAAATGTCAAATTCCATCCAAGAACTTCAGTCTATGCTATTTTTCAACATGTCTCTTGTGCTGTCTCATACTTGAAAAGTATTCAAAGCAAAATGACAGGTAGTTTTATGTTGAACTTTTTCATCATTTATATTGTGGATTAAACTGATCCGCTGTAGGCCATAAAATTATTGGAATCCTAAGGGTAACTGAACTCTACTGATCGAGGGCTGCAGATTAATTTTTTGACACATAGCTTGTATTTTGTCTACGGCACATTTTTAAGCACTTTGGTTGTATGAATAAATTTGGTGTGGTTTCATACTTATTTTGTACTTGGAAAATATTGAATTTGCAAAAAACTTCAAATATATTTACTTACAAATGAATATAGTTAAATTAGCTAAGCAGGTGCATTATACATATACAGATCATATAAGAATTATTGAGGTTACTTAAGCATACGCGTGATATTACTTAATAAAAATGGTTCTACACTTGTTTCTATGAAATGCAGATCTTTGGGGTGGAATAAACTTGTTTACTCTGACTGAATGCAAGAAAGTTGATCATCACTGTTAATACCCTATTTTCATTTTATTGATTACTACTTCATGACCCTTGTTCCTGAGCAGTGAACTCTTGTAATAGGAATGTGATATATTTCGCCAACATTTAATTTTCAAATCGCCGCCCTGTACTACAAATTTTGTATTTTAAATCTTTGTTTTATTTATTCTTAAATAAATTTTATTTTGTTATCTCGATTTTGTTTTTTTTTGGCTTCATCTGCACCTGCAATCACAGACAACACTGTCACCTGATCATTGCCATTTTTGTTTCAGCCGGAGTGTTATGCTTAGTTTATGTTGAAATGTATGGTATGTTTATCTGGTTAAAGAAAATAAAGACCAAGGTATTTTCTCTTTCGGCCGTGTTTTAACATTTTTACCAACTTTATTCAAAAGAATAACAAAACAGTACCTACATTTTTTAATTTCTTCGACAAGTTCAAAAATTTGAGATAGTTACCCCTCTTACAATTACAATTATTTTTGCACATCAACATCTTAATTTTTTTAAAGAATACAGTATGAGCAATTATCTCTGGGGTTGGAAAATTGTATTGTCATATCTTTCTAATACATCAAGAGCAACTTTTAAAATCTGAAAAATTACTAGAGAAAATATATTCAACATCTCCTAAAAACACACTCAAAAATCTCTTCTCCATGGGGCCTGTACATGCAAAAAAACACATTGCATATCTTGTTAAAATGTAATGTGTAAGTACAGAATACAATGCTTAATATACAAAAATACATTACTAGAAAACACAACAGACTATATACATTAGTACGGCCTGAAGCGACGTTCGTTATGATGATGATCTCGTTCATTATTGCGATGGTCTTGTTCGTTACGGCGATTACCTCTTTCATTAGGATGATGGCCTCCGTCCCTGTAATCGTTATCTTGATGGGAATCCCTATTTCTGTTTCTGTAATTATTGTCATAACGACTACCTCCTGGACGATCTCTATTGTTGAATCTAGATTTTCCGTACCATGGATGCATTATTGGAGGCAATGGAACACCAGTATCATAAGTTTTTTTATACTCTACATCTGAATCGGTGAAACGGTCTGAAAACTCCTCACTGCATTCTTCGAGAAACAATTCTTGTTCCCTGGTCAGAACGTCCTTAACCATCTCAAATGAAACGTGTATGTTTTTATTTACTTAATTTGTTTTGGGTACAGATAACCTCAAAATAGTAGTCAGTAAACACAGTCATTGAATAGGTACTGTCAGTAGCCAGAAATCAGTGATATCACTGAAAATTATAGGAGGGATGGGATTCCGTACACTATAGAATTCTTTAATCGACAGTTTTGTCTCTGTCTGTTCCAAGAATTCGACTATACTATCACCTCACTTTTTGCTCTAATGCACAGAACACACATCTGTAGTTTCTTCTTATACTTCTGTATAGCCTTTTCCTTTCGGGAAATTGGCCAGGCCGGTTATATGTAGTCTCCGCCAGAGGTTACAACACAACTGGAGTAACAACTGTAGGAGAGTTCGGCAATTCCATCCGTGATGCGACGGATTTTTTCGTCACGTGACCTCGGATGGGACGAATTACATGAATAAACGAACGCTGAACACTCATCGCTGTCCTGTCAAATCTAAGAGACAAGTGTCGAAAATATTTAAAATATTTAAAATATTTGCTTGTTGTTTTTTGCTGTACAGAATCAAACAGTTCCAGCTCCTACATTATTTTCATGAAGTCAAAAAGACAAAAAGTTAACCAATCTGAACAAATAAACAATATCCAACCATCTTGGTCCAACACAACCTCACAAATTCAGACTGATCGCAGGCGTCGGTCAAATCACTTCGAGCGAATAGATCTTCCTCCGATCGATCTGATTTCGCTGTCCGAACGATCGGGATTTAGCTCAGACACATCCGATTGCAATAAACGAACGACACGGTATAGATCTGAGTGGTCCGATGTGAATACCGAACGCGACTTGTGGTCTACGCCACACACCGTACATAAAAGGTTGTATAGTTTGTGGTCTCCGCAGAACGTGGCAATCACAGAACTCCAATTATAAATATGATATTTGAATCAGTTTTATGTTTATAGATATAAATCAATAAGTTTTAACCACATAATTATTGTCTTATGTTCATTTTCTTTGATTCTTTATACAGATTTTCGGTTGGATATAACTAACTATATATGATTTTTAAAAACCATTTCTGAAGAACCTCAACAGTTCTGATTGGTCCCCATGCGGATCGCCTTTACCGGAGTTCAGTCGATTCTAATTCTTGTGAAAACTAATGATCTGTCGAACAACGCGATGTCATATAAGGAGGAGTAATGTGTAATGTAGTATAATTTATTTTATACCACGTTTTGAATCGAGTGTAGCTGAGTACACTTATAACTCACAATACTCACACAAAGGAATGTGTCAATACAATCAGAAAACGAGTACTCGAATCTAGTTTATACACTGAGTCTAGGGGAACTGTGGCAATGGCACAGTATAAAGCCTTGTTCATACCCTCGCGAATTTCGCAATTTTTCTGCGAATAAAATGGCTCCCAGTCATGCCGGACCAATCGTTGATGCAGAACCATGTCGGCAGCCATTTTATTCGCAGAAAAATTGTGAAATTCGCGAGGGTATGAACAAGGCTTTATGCATACTGTGGCAATGGAGCCTATCAGAAAACATAGTAGGTTTGTTCTGGTTCTGAAAATTATCAGTCCTAGGACGTCAGGATCATGCGCAGTTGACGAGAAGTGTGCTCTTTAGGCTCATATTCGCTCAGTTTTTCTCAACTGCGCATAATCCTGACTTCCCAGGACCAATAATTTTCAGAACCAGAACAAAGCTGATGGCTAATTGACCACAGCGGTCGATGCCACTAAATAAAATAATCAAAATTACCATAACCCTACATCATAAAAAAATACAACATATCTAATATAAATATCTAACGATTACCGATCCAGAATCCAGATCCATATATAAATATATATACATTTGCACCGAATATCTTCATTTCCATTTAGCTGTACCTTTAGTAACATAAAATTATTAATTTATTTAACCTTTTAACTAGTGATGTTGAATTGTTTCAGACATCTGGTGAACCTTATCTCTGCTATAATTAACAAATATTAACACCATAACAAGATAATGAATCATCGCATTTAGGAGGAGTATCTTTCGAAATTGAATTTGTCATGTTGAGTATCAGGTAACATCACCAATGGCTAAATCAAGTTACAGGTATTTGTTGTACTATGAAGTTCAGTTATTAGATACAAATATTTTTCTGTTGTTTCAGTAAAGTAGATGAATATGGATTTGAGCGTCCTGAAAATTTCAACTACGAGTCATATGATCAGTATATGTCCCTATATATTAGAATTTTAACTCGTAGGTCCCAGAGATGGAGCGCATTGAAAGGCAATGCCTTCAAAAAATCTACCACTCTCAAACGATTTGTACGAAAAGGGATACCAAGTGATCGTCGCACATCTGTATGGATGCACATTTCTGGAGCAGAAAACTTGAAAAGATCGAGTACACTAACATACAATGATTTGAAACTGAAAATTAATAATCAGCATATAATAGACACCATCGAAATTGATTTACCAAGAACTTTTCCTGATAACATTTTTTTCTCTACCCACGAATATTTACCCAAAATGCTTTACTATGTCCTGGCTACATTTGCACATCAGAACAAGGAAGTGGGTTACTGCCAGGGCATGAATTATATTGCAGGGTTACTACTTCTTGCGACAAAGGATGAGGAAGCCTCATTCTGGCTTCTGAAAGCTCTTGTTGAACAAATACTACCTCAGTACTACATAGTAACAATGACTGGCCTCTTGACTGATCTCGATGTATTAGATGAATTAGTTCGTAAATATGAACCTGTTGTACACAGACATATACACAATATTGGAATGCCCTGGGCCATGGGAACGACCAAGTGGTTCATCTGTTTGTTTTCAGAAGTATTACCCACAGAAACAGTCTTCAGGATTTGGGACTGTTTGTTCTATGAAGGATCGAAAATTATTTTTAGAGTTGCCCTAACCTTGATAAGGTTGCATAAGGAGAAAATTCTACTGACTAGTGAATTGGGAGAACTGATAACATGTTTCAAGGATATGAGGAACCATCAGTCTGTGATCAATTGTCACCAATTTATGAATGTAAGTTGATGCTTTTCCAAAATTATTTGAAAAGTGTATTTTTTTCAGGATGTATTCAAGCTATCGGGTAATTTGTCCAGTTCTACAGTAAACAAATTGAGAATGAAGTATAAGAAATAGCAACATAAAACACCAAAGATCAACTATTCATATAATTCGCTTTATCACGTTCAAAAATCTAGTCTATATACAGTTTTCTAGCATTGAATGTTCACCTTTTTGTACAGAGCTTTTCAAAATATAGAAATTTGTATTATATCATCTCGAATGTTTTTCTAAGAAATCTTTAGCCTCATTTATTTTGGATGCCAAGTATGGGGATCCCCCTCTGTCTGGGTGATTGACTGCCATGACTTTCTTGAAAGCATCTTTGACTTTTTGTTTATTTGCTGAAGGATTTACTCCTGAAAAATAAAAAAAAGCACTTACAAGTTTTAGGTTATATTGATCATATTTAAATTAAGTTAGTCCCCAAGCCATTGTTGAAATTTAATAATAATAAATAATGAACTTTGAAGAAAACCATTTAGGTACATTGATCTAATAAGTATTGACCAAAGTTCGTCAATTCAACTCACAAAATTTAATATCAACTTAACTTTGAACAAATCATCTTTGAACTGGTAGTCAAACCTGTTAATTAATATAATTTGTCAAGTAATATACCCACCTAATATTAGAGATGCCTCTCTTCGATTCATTTTCGCATCAAAACCACCCTTGTAATATTTAGAATTTGCCACTGAGGCAGAATCGAATTTAGGGAGGTTTTTCATAGCTTCATTGAAGGATTTAGCAGCGTTTGGCATTTGCCTCAAAGCATATCTTCCTGCAAACCCCACTGCAGCCAAACCTAGGCCCGCTAGTATTAGGCCATGCTACAATAAAAAAAAAACTTTAGATATTCGTGAAAGCAATTATGTTCCTTTACCATTTCTACGAAAATTTTGAGTACGAGTTCTAGATGTATTTCAAGTATTTCTTAGCGAATACTTTAAAAAACTTTTTGAAGTTTGACCTAACCAAAGAATATCTTCTTCTTTCGTTAACTGTCAACAGCATCACAGCATAACATCTATATGAAATTAGCCACCTGTCAGGCAGAAATGTAAATAGTGCGTTTTATTTGTTCTATTCCGGTACATGTTTCGGAATTATGAACTCAGTTCAGATGATGACATTGTGTATTTACTTTAAAAGTATATAATTTATGTGTGAATTGGAAGCTTTTATTTCCTCTTTGTATTTATCAGTCATGATGAATTTACACGTATTAGATGCCCCACGATAGAACAACTATATCAATGTTCATACTCCACTAATTTTATATTCAGTAAGGTCCTTTTCAACAGAAGACAGATGTTTTACCTTTAAAACTAATATGTATTGAGAAAATGTAGCCAAACAAGGAAAATCAATGTAAAAAACAAGTAAGATTATGTTTCACCTGCCTTGTCTTGTGACAAAAAACGCGGGAATCCTACGTTTGAATCGCCTATTAAAGTCTAGTTCATACCCTCGCGAACTTCCCAATTTTTCTGCTCTGCGAATAAAATGACTGCCGACATGGTTCTGCATCAACGATTGGTCCGGCATGACTGGGAGCCATTTCATTCGCAGAAAAATTACGAAATTCGCGAGTGTATGAACTAGAGTTGAGGCGAAACCATACCCCTGCGAATTTCGCGATTTTTCTGCGAATAAAATGGCTGCCAGACTTGCCGCATCGTTCAAATATTTTAACTTGCGAATTCGCGCAAACCACGGAACAACAGAATAAATATCTAAATTATTCCATGCCTTCATTGCCTTCGCCATATTGATTCAACTAACTTGAAAGATATCTTTGGATGTTGAATCTACGAAGGCGTAGAAGCGCCAGATGTAGTGATTTTTTCCAATTCCCAGATAAATCTGTTTATTAGACAGTTATTATAATTGACAGATATAAGTGTCTAATAGACAGATTTATCTGGGAATTATAATAATTCCCAAATATAAGTGTCTAATAGACAGATATATAAGTGTCTAATAGACAGATTTATCTGGGAATTAACTACATTTTTGAAGTATTTCAGTGTAAGTGATTTGACTCATGTCGACTTACTGAAAAATAGCAACGTCGCTTTACACTTGTCAATCCTGTCATTTGCCATGTATGTCACTCGTCTTTTGTCACATTTTGTCATCCGTTGACCGTTAAAAAGGTTCAAATAAGAAATAGGTTTCGTGGAGAATTATCGTTTAAAGTAAGGTTTTATTTCGTTTTTGAATTACTACAGAAAAATTCGTATAAGCGCTTGTTATTTTACCAGTGAATGCTTAGTAAAGTATAAGCTGGGCAATTTTAACGAGTGTGGGCTTCCCTAAAGTCTAGTTCATACCCTCGCGAATTTCACAATTTTTCTGCGAATAAAATGGCTCGCAGTCATGCCGGACCAATCGTTGATGCAGAACCATGTCGGCAGCCATTTTATTTTTTTGCCGCATGGGTATGAACGTTCATGCGGCAATTTTCTTGCGATTTGCGAATCGCACAAAACCTGCGAATATTCGCGAGGGTATGAACTAGCCTGAGATTTACCATGTTGTCGGCGACAGACGAGGCTCTGCAAACGTTACTAAGTTTTTGTTCTATGGTTTTGTGTCCCCACTCTCGATGCCACTAATTGACAAGACAAGGTTAGCTTCAATTCAGCTGTCAATCGTCACAACTAATTTCCTTCATTCTTTTCCGTTTATTCCATAAAACGGTTGAAACGTGTGCTTGTTCTCTTGGAGCTAAGGCCGAACGGCGACTTGCACTATAATTTTGTAAAAAATGTCTTCCAACGCAGAAATTGCTTGTGTTTACTCTGCCCTAATTCTGGTTGACGATGATATTGCCGTAACTGTGAGTATAAATACCTGTTTTTTTTTTCAACATTGGACTGCCATGCCCATAATGATGAGAAAGTATCTGATTATTTATAATACATCCAGCATTGTTTTCTCATACAATACTGGGATTATATTGTATCTTCTTGTTTTGCTAGTTTTATGATGGATATTTTTTTGAATTTAGTAATTCTATGTAATAATTGGCAAATTCATGAACCAGTTCGTGTACATAGATAATTAAATTTAAAAATTAGGTATACTGTGTACATATTCTGTACCTAGTTTTGAACTGGCACATATATTATAAATAATCAGATTTATTTTCGAGGTATTTTAGGCAAAGTAATTCCTAACCTATTGAATCAGTCTACATTTTAAAATTTGCTCATTATTTTATTATACATCGTAATTACCCCACACAAATAAGCCGGCCCTGTCTGCATCTTAGAGTAGGCAGCGGTGTGCTCGTAGTGGGAACAGAAAAGTCTATTCTAGTGTATGGTGGCTTGGTTTACATCCGAGACCACCAAAGGAATATTAGAGACAAAGACCTAATTAAAACTCTTGTGATTTTAAACAATAATGAAATGTGTACTATTAATCAAGAAGTTCACTTAACAATGTCAAGGTATGATTCATAGGATTAACATATTTGATAATTTAAATAAAAATTTGATATTCAAGAACGTAAATGTTTATGTAATTATTTATACCTTTCTTGTAAATATAACCCATAACAAACTATATAAATTCTTGAATTGAACGTTCTATTAAAATTCAATCAACTTTATTATATTTATGGATATAAAATACTCTTAAGTTGCTTTTGAAACAAACTATCATTGAACAAATAATCAGAGATCATTATCAAATCTTTATTATTATCCTATTTGTGCCTTGATTCCAAACTATACTAAATTTATTTTTATTTTCTCTGAAACTAAAAGAAGACAAATAGATTTACCTTATTACAATTTGATCAGTGAACAATTTTGTGAAATTCCGTTTACTAATAGCCACAAGCTATCAACAAAATTTCTGAACAAAAAATCCAAATAAAATTTTTGGAGTAATTTTGGAGATATGGGCCTATTTTGAGTGATAACTGGCATTTTCTATTCTACAAAAAACATTTAAAACACTCAAAATTCTTCCTTTACTTGCAGAATGTAAACACCCTAATTGATCTGTTTCACACTTTTTCTTTATTGAAAAACGGTACTTTTTAGGAAAAAACTCGTCCTTCTTTTATGAACACATAACCAACAAATCTAGGCAAAATGGTTAATGAAATGTCAAGTTGGTAACTGAAAAAAAAGTGAGTGAATAATTTCCTATTCATGTTGAAATTAAATGTCTCGAAAAGTTGGCTATGCAAATATGCTAAGTTCAAAGTTACCAACTTGACATGAATAAATTAACTAAACATTTTACATAAATTTGTTGTTTTTAGAAGGATGAATTTTTTGATAAAAAATGCCGTTTTTGATAAAAAAAATAGTGTGAAATGGGTGAATTAGGGTGTGTACATTGTGTTAGTTTAAAAAAGGAAGAATTTGAGTATTTTTTTGCGGTAGAAAAGTGTGCTAGAAAATGCTAAAAATAGGCCCATATCTCCGAAATTAATTAAGACCTCCAAAAATTTCATTTGGATTTTTTTTCAGGAGGCCAAACTATGTAAGTTCCAAAAAAACAAAATTGTTGGTAGCTTGTGGCTATTAGTTAACGGAATTTTACCAAAAATTTTACCTATTATACAATATTATTTTGAGCGGAATATTGATTGATTTTTCGAAAATTTTCAAAAATTTTACATTCTGTTTTCATAGAAGAGAAATATGGTGTCTCACTAAAATTCAACTGTATACCGTTTTTACGAGACCGATGTTTTCAGGGGGAAAAAATGCAGACAATCCTCAAAGCAGCCAATGTAGACGTCGAGCCATACTGGCCTGGTCTCTTTGCAAAGGCTCTAGAGGGCGTCAATATCAGGGAACTGATCACCAACATCGGATCTGGTGTAGGAGCTGCTCCTGCTGCAGGAGCTGCCGCGGTGCCAGCTGCAGCAGCTGTTGCAGAACCTGTCAAAGAGGAGAAGAAGAAGGAAGAAGAACCCGAAGAGTCTGACGATGATATGGGACTTGGACTCTTTGATTAGAGTTCATGTTTAAATCTTTGTTCTGACGTAAGAGTAAATAGTTTCAAAATGTTATGGCAGCATGGACTCTTATTTTAGAGTTCATGCTTAATATGACGATATAAGAATACATTTTATTTTGAATGTTATGGTTGTTTCATTTATTACTTCCTATTGAATGTTTGAGAAAATTCAATAGGATTGCCTTAAGGGTGAGTGCATGGTGCAAACTTCCTAGATCATAGTATTGTCCATTAAGTCAGTCTACATTTTTTATACTTATATACATTATAATTACCCCACACAAATAAGCCGGCCCTGTCTGCGTCCTAGAGTAGGCAGTGGTGTGCTCGTAGTGGGAACAGAAAAGTCTATTCTAGTGTATGGTGGCTTGGCTTACATCTGAGACCACCAAAGGAATATTAGAGACAATGACCTATTATAACATCTTGTAACATTCAACAGTACTAGAGCAATGTATTGATTAATACCTACCATCCTCCACAAATTCATTCATTTCATGAACCGTGAATGATGAATATTTCAAATCATTTTAAACTTCTCATTTAAATTATCTTGTATCAATTTATTTAAGGAATCTGTAACTTATTGAGTCCTCTAACGACCAAGTGACTCGACTCAAATATCTACTCACTTCTCTTGGAAGTATCCCCGTTACTTTCGTAATTTTTGCCGTATAATCCTGAATTTTGTAGAATGGATAGTGTCTTTCAAAAGTATCGAAACGGTCTCATATTTCAGAAACGGCCCTGAGAAAATTTCTACAGGGTGGTTTTTGATGATGCCCGATTCAATGGTGATGGCAATGTGGCTAAATCAACAGTTTTTCAGTTATTGGGAGTTACTCAATTTTTTCGAATGGAACACCCCGTTTGTTTTCGTTGCAATCAAAGCAGCGTTGCTCCATTACTCATATCTCCAAATATCAGATTTTAAATTAATGCAGTTTTCGAAATATGACATCATGGCTTTTTCGATCAAAAGTCTGGGAACGTTCCAATATTTTCAATACGGTTGAAGAAAAATTCGTGAAATTTTATACATGCTGGTTTTTGATGATGCCCGATTCAATGGTGATATCGGCACTGTTGCCAAATCAACAGTTTTTCAGATATTGAGAACAACTCAATTTTTTTATATGGAACACCCTATTTGTTTCCATTGCAATCAATTCAGCGTCGCCTCATTACTTTTGTCCCAAATATCAGATTTTAAATTGATGTAGTTTGAGTAACCAGCAAATTTAGAAATCTTAAAAATTAAAATATGTCGGGCAGCTCTAATTACGCCCCTAATGCTGACTAATACCTTGAGGGAATTTTATGACCGCTTGGGCTATCGTTTATCAAATGATGGCAAACATTTTGAGCACTTAGTTTTCAGTTTCTGTTATTTGATTCAAAAATTGGAAAATTATTCAATTATTAAAAAGTTGTTTTAACAAAAACCATTTTGTATGAAATTTCATGATATTTTCTCGAGCCCTTTTGAAAATATTGGATCGTTCGCAGAAATTTCAACGATCGAACCATTTATTCTCATATTTCAAAAACCACAATAATTCACAATCTGGTATTTGAAGACATAAGAAACGACGGGGCGCTGAATTGATAACAATGAAATACTGGGTTATCCATTTGGAAAAATTGAGTTACCCTCAATATCTGAAAAACTTTTCATTTGGCAACATTGCCGATATCACCATTGAATCGTCAAAAAATTTCTTGTATAAAATTTCACGAGTTTTTCTTGAACCGTATTGAAAATTTTGGAACGTTCCCAGACTTTTAAACGAAAAAGCCATGTTGTCATATTTCGAAAACTGCATCGATTTAAAATATGATATTTGAGGTTAGTTTTGGTTCTGAAAATTATCAGTCCTGGGATGTCAGGATCATATGCGCAATTGACGAGAAGTATGCTCATTAGGTTCATAATCGCTCACTTTTTCTCAACTGCGCATAATCCTGACGTCCCAGGACTAATAATTTTCAGAACCAGAACAGGCTTTGGAGACATGAGTAATGGGACACCTCTGAATTATTGCAATGAAAACAAATAGGGTATTCCATTTGAAAAAATTGAGTTACCTTGAATATCTGGAAAACTTGATTTGGCAACATTGCCGATATCACCGTTGAATCGGGCATCATCAAAAACCACCCTGTCGAAATTTTCGTAAATTTTCTCAGGGCCGTTTCTGAAATATGAGACCGTTCCGATACTTTTGAAAGACACTGTATATGAACCTAAAATATACGAAATGATCCAACAATTAGTATTTTACGTTATATTTGAAGTAAAAGAATGCAATAGACACCGTAACCGAATTTTAAAAACTGTAGATACCTACATGAAATGATGTTAGAAATCAACGTAATATGAATATGTGAGATATGTTAGAATTGTAAGTTGTCCTGTTTTGAAAATTCTGTTCTGGTTTTGTAGCACCGACATTAAACACCCTGTATATTTAAAAATTATACCAAAATTTAGCTCTCGCATACACTCATTAATTTGTTTTTACCTCGCGTAGAGAGTAATACTATAAAAAGCTTTTGAATGTTATCGTTGATTTTGTGGAACAAGACGACTCTAAATGTCGTCTGACTTACCCTCGAAACATGCATGTATGCAGTTGGATATTTCCAACAAAATGAAGGATGATATTAAATGGCTTTTATTACAATCAGCATTTGCAAATTCCTTGTTTAGAAACATTGAACAAAAGGGATAACAGATATAATTCAATAAAATGTCCGTAGGGTGAAGTAGTTGTTTTCTGTCAGATTTTTTGTCTCATTTTTCCATTTTGTGGATATGTGTGGAGAGAAGGGTATTTTCGGCCGTAGTCGGAATTATTTTTTTTTGATTTATTTCCTCTCCGAACACACTTTTCGGACTTTGTTCGATTTATTACTATCTGACCTGACTACCTTAACAGGACCGGTTTTTCAATGTACTTTTAACTTCGAGCTAAGTATAACTATGTATGAGTCGATCCCTTCATTTAGCAAATGTCATAATCATTCTAACCACGAGTCAAATTTAACCAGGAGTCAAAGTACGCTAACACGACATTGATAAACCGGCCCTCAACAGACAGAATTCACCTAAAATTTGATAATCTTCCAAATAAGACATAAACCTCTACAACTGTTCTGATTGGTCCTTGCGGATTATCCGAAGTCTGCAAGTCTGGTCGATTGGAATTCTTGCATATCGAATAACCCACTTACGGCCAAAAGAGTACACCGGCGTCACCAACTGTCAACAGGTGTACTCGTTGGTCACGGCACTCACCTGTTGCCTTGTTTGAAATTGAAATTTGGTCTCGTTATAGTTAAATACAAAAATACAAAATACAACCGTTCCTGTCCAACGTATCCCTGATAAATGGAAGAAGTAAAAACTGAAGACGATTCAATGATTCTAGGAAAATTAATAGAAGGTAAAGTCATATAAACAAATGAATGAATATAATCATGCAGTGGTAAAATATCAGTACTGAGGAGCCGTTGGACAATCTAAATGCTAACTTTGTTGGCAATACGTTCGTCGAATGATATTTATAGATTGCTGTTTTTAATTGTATTCTTACCATCTTGCCAAAGGTTTTATTCCAAAATAATCAAATACAATCCTATTTTCTAATATAGAATTCTCTGAAATCTTAGTTGGCCGTTGTGTACTATAATATTAAGATGCCACCTGCACACAATTATTTCATCAAAGCAAAAAGTAACATTGATTTAGATAAATTGTTCAGTCATAAGTCATGATATTTTTCAATACACTATTTTCCTAAGAGGTCCTTCCAAAAAAAATTAATTTTTAATTCAAGAATGGACTGGATAGCAATATTGAGGAAAGATTTACTTAAAGTCTCCAGACTGTGATGGACTTGTGCGTTTTTTTATCATAATTATTGAAATAAGCAATATTTTTTACCTCTCATTTGAATTATTTTAGCAAATATTGATACATTTTCTGTACTCGTTCATGACACTGGTCAAATAGCAAGAAAGACAGGTTTGACAAGGAAGGAAATTGAAGAAGTTAGGATGAAAGTAGCCACTTCTGCATTCAAATCAAAATTTGTTTCAGGTGGGTGATATATATGTTTAGAATAATAATGTTGTCTCAGTTTGTTGGCTTCATTCACCATACTGATGGGAGTCGACAATCACATAGATGTTTCTAAGGTTGCATATTAATATCTTCCTGAAGAACTACAAATACGTAATTTTAGAATTTCATAAAAATTTATCCTCAAAAATAATAATAATACAAGCCCCTGAAACCACAACAACTGTCACGGGTGGATGCGGAAATTTACGATGTCCTGTCTGAAGAGGTTGACATCTGGCAGATCAACTCTGCCGTAAATGACGCCGCTCAGACTGTCCCAATCGGAGAAGAGGGACACCACCCCTCTGATTTGGAGACATGAGCGACGCATTCACAAGATGGAAGCTAAGATCAAGTCGACGAAACAACACGCGTCTCGTATCTAGTTTGTGGTGTATTACGTGGCGGCCAATAGGTCCTTCACGCCAGCAGTTCGGCAAATTGCCGCAAAATTAATACGAGCTCACCACACACTAAATCGAGGCGTGCTGTATACCATCAAACAGCACTGTCTTGATAGGATACGAATGTTAGCGAGAAGCATCGCGAAAAAAATTAAGTTCCGCGATAAACCTTCTCGCCTATTCCAAGAGCCTCTACGTGTTTTAAGATATTCCGCCGGCGTCTAATCGGGTGGAAACCTTCTGGAAGAACATCTACGAATTTCCGCAACCACTCAACGTAGATACTCCACCATAGCGCAGTTTGAAGCTTTCTGCAGGAGGCTTCGTCAGCCTGAGCTCAATGAACTGCGCAATCCGATAACTCCGGAAGAAGTTCGACGGGTCTTTAAAGGCTCGAAGAACTTTGCTGCACCAGGCCCTGATGGGCCAAATAACTCTTGGTGGAAAACATTTCCATGTACCCACCATCTTCTAACAAGAGTTTTTAACTCATAGCTAGATGGGAAGCAACCTAAATCGCCTGTTCCACGGTTATACTTCCCCAGACAAAGGGGATGCCGTGGACTTTTAGCTTGGAGTGTCTCCACAACAGAATGGTTCAGGATGGAGCCTGTAAAGTCATCAGAAGTTCAGATCCTCTGCTTAGTATGCGATCATGAAAAAGCTTGAAGCATCTTTTTTCAATGTCGCAACTCTTGCAGCCGATGAACTCGGTCTCGTATTCGACACTGAATAGACGAACCCAAACTCTGTCAAAGAGTTGGAACCCGTTCAGCAAAAAGCCCACGTCAAAGTTGCGGAGTGTGAGAGGCTCTTACAGCTACATAAGGATAAGCCAATGCATGGGGTCTTATTCAATAACATTGAAGGTCTTGACTTATCCAGAAACCTGACCTTCGCTTTTCTCAGGTTGAGTGGGCTGAATTCGGAAACCGAGGGATTCATAATGGCCTGCCAAGATGGTGTCTTCAACACCCTCGTCGACCGCAGTCGCGTGATGGTCGTAGAGGAGGTCCCTGACACTAGATGCAGAGTGTGTCGTGGGGCAGCTGATACCATAATGCATTTACTGTCAGCCTGTCCAGCTTGTACTGCCATCTACGACACTCGTACGGTATTGACGAGACACCGGTGTTGCTTTATGCTCCGGGAGATATCGAGTCAATTGTGGAGAATAAGGAGTACCGAATCAATTGGAACTACTCATTCCCCACCCTCAGGCAAATACAAGCAAATAAGTCGGATGTAGTCCTTCTCGACCATCAAAGTAGGATGATCTTTGTCATAGACTTTTCGGCTCCTGGCGAAACGAACATCGTCCGAAAAGAGGAGGAAAAACGTACTAAATATCGAGATCTACTCTTTGAACTCCGCAAGCTTTACCCAAACCATTCTGCTGAAATAGTGGTTCTGATAATAGGGGTCCTTGGTGGAATGATGAAAACACTGCTCACAGACTTTAAAACCATACCAGCTTGCCGTAATATGGCAGAAATCTTATCCGGAGGAATGCAGAAGGCCGTAATTCTTGGTTCACTCTGCCTACTCAGGGCACATGATTCTCGTACCCAGTAGTCACTCACCCCATAGACGTGGGGAGTGTTTACTGGGGTTAATGACACACCAGCGCGCCATCCGGATTTATCGGGGCTCTGGAGACAGGGCCTGAATGGCAAATTCCTTACAGAAAAAAATACTCCGAATACTCCCTCATAAACACCTATAGAGTGTACCCAAATGCATAGCCTGTGCGGGTAAGGGACGGCTATTGTTATTATTTGCCGTGGAGCTTCGGGGCGAGTTACTGATGTTTTTGATAGTGTTATATCACTTTTCAGCTGTAGAAAAAGCACCCACAATAAAATAAAGCAAAGCTTAGCACTGGATAATCTTAAAAAATCAGTTGGATCTAATAAATATCTGTAACATTCATTTTCTGTCAGCAGCAGATCAAATTCATCCTTGGGAGAGAGTTCCAACTGGATGTAAAGCTATAGATTCTGTACTCAAAGGAGGTATGCCGATAAATGGCATATCAGAAGTATTTGGCTGCAGTGGAGTAGGGAAAACTCAATTCTGCCTGCAACTGTGCTTGCAGGTACAGCTTCCCATTGAAGCAGGTGGAAAAGAAAAAGGTTAATTTCATAGTGATTATCAAATAAAGTATTACTATTCACAAAGCAAAATTCCACTTGAAACAATGAAGTAGGTATATTAAACTTTCATTACTCATATTATTTGAACATAGCGAGATTTTTTTTTATGTAACAATAATTTTACTGCTTCTATAGGAGCTGTCTATATCTGCACAGAAGATCCTTTTCCATCAAAACGTTTTCACCAACTCTCCACAGCTTTTCAACGAAAACACAATCTGCCCAAAAGGGATTTTGAAAGCAACATATTTATAGACCATGTGGCTGATTATGAGCAACTGCGACGTTGTTTATTCATCCATCTACCTAATTTACTCAGTACAAAAAAGATTGGACTCGTCATTGTTGACTCTATCGCTGGAGCATATCGTAGCGAAAACGTTGATGTTGATTATACAAGTAGGGGACGTGAATTATGTATGGTAGCCTGCAAATTGAATATTCTCTCTGATGAATATAAGGTTGCAGTTGTATGTGTCAACCAAGTGAGATTTTCTTTTATATTATTACAAAGTATAGTTATCTAAATGTTTTTAACAGGTGTCGGAAGATGTAGAGAAAGGAAGGACGGAACCATGTCTGGGTTTGGCATGGAGCAACAACTTGAACTATCGCTGTCAAATATCACGTCATAATGACAGACTTTTTAGAGAATTCGAAGTTGTTTTTGCTCCTGACTTACCCCGCAGGAAATGCTCCTTTGAAATAGGAGAGGATGGACTTTCATCCTTGGATGACTGATAAAAAATACATTCAAACTCGAACTAGGTGAATACTTTTCTAGGATTATTTAAGTTATGTATATAAATAGGCAAAGAATGTCAGTATTAAAAGTTTTTTACTATATACTTTACTTTCTTTCATATTGTAACGATTTCGAGGCCGCCCCTGACTGCCTCATTAATTATTCAACCAAACAACGCATGATATCACCATGCTTGCAGACGGTTCAACTATGACTCATCACTTTCAAGAAGGAACGAGAACTAGCTTGAATGGGATCGTCGCTATCCACAATCTAAGTGAGTCGCCCTATAGTCTCGATAGATCGAGAAATGTAAAAAGAATCAGCTTGCTGGTATATAAGATGCTCTACATGAGATGGCGGGCGAAGTCGCAGATATAGTTTGAGACTTGACAAATAAATAGACAGCGCTAGTGAAACTAAATTGAAATAGTGACTGTGATATAAATGTTGCAAATGAATTACGTTATTGTTTAGATGAGTTTTAAATAAATTATCAAAATTAGTCAAGTGTATTTTCACTACAATACAAAGCACCTGGGCCAAAAAGACTGTTTTATTGATCTTGAGGGATTATGGTTCATTTTTTGGCTCGCAGACAACTTTAACGTCGAAACCGGACTGCATCAGGTGGTCAACCCATCCAATTGAAGGATGATTGACGGGAAGGGTATTTTGACCTGCGTCAAAATTATTCAATTTTCTCGTATGAAAGGTTTGATTTGTCAATAGAATGACTGTTTATTCTTCATATATAAAATCAGACTTAACCATTAAAAATTCTGAATATATTTTCAACAAATAAGTAAATACTGTATCACAAGAGCGTATATAAACGAGATTAGCAAGATTCAGTCGAGAAACAAATACGAAATGGCCTCAACAGCCTTTATTCTAACATCCTCACTTTCATCAGTCAATAATCTTATCAACCTATCACAAACTGTATCGAGAGAAACCCTTGCTCTGTTTTCCGGAATAAGAAGAGAAAATAGCAAACCCGCGATCAAAGCTGCATTGCCCTTGACTTCTATCCACTGACTCTTAAAATACGACAAACACGTCATAAGAAGGAGAGGAAACAAGTCCTGTAGTTCATCGGCCTGAAAAGATTTATATTAATAAAAGTGTAATGTGTTGATTCATAACATTACCATAACTTTTATGAAATCTCTTATGAAGTCGGTAAAATGGAGGTTGGCCTCATCAATAAGATGTTCCTGTATCATCGAATTGACTTTCGGGCTGTCTAAGTACGGACCTATTCGTCGTAGAGTATACTTACAGGCCTACAAGATAATATTAATATTTCCATCTGGGAAGATCAAACATGTAGTACCTTAACAACGTTAATATCTGGATCGCAAAGATGCAGCATTAAAGTAATGAGATTTCCATGAATTTGTTCTCTGAATGCTTCTAGATTGGCTTCGGAATTAAGAGACTGTGTTAGATCACCCAACAAATGAAATGCTGCTCTTCTCAACTGCACATCTTCCTGGTCCAGCAGCGGTTTAATTCTAACAGCAGCCGTAACTTGAAACGAACTAAACTTACAACCTTCCATTGCATCGAGTAGCTTTGAAAAGCTACACATTCCTTCCAAGATAACAGCACCTTCATTACTATAAAAAAACACTTTCTCAATTTAATGACTGACCAGAGGATAGTCAAAGTCAAAATGTACTTTATTGCCCGAAGTTTAAAAACTTATGCATCACCAAAAACTTACCTAATGTTATTGTAATCCAAACTGTTCATCAGTACGCTCAAAATAGGATTACAATGTCTCGACACCAGATCATAACTCAAATGCTCTGCAGCATGGCCTAAACCCTGCAAACCGAGTTTTCTCACCAAACAACTCGGGTCGCCTTGCACATCCAAAATCATCTCCAACAAATTTTCTGTGAGTACTGTTTGCTCGTTACTGCCCTGGTGGAGGAGGTGAGTGAAAAATGCGACGGTTGCGACTCTCTGGGGCTCCAAATCGGCCCTGATGTAAGGCCCCAAGCAAGCGACGAGCCAAGATAAGGACTGGGGATGTTCTATACAAATGTTTTCAACCAAATTTCGAATTACCTAAAATTGAACAGTAGCCCAGGGATCAGTATACTTTATATAGTGTATACAAATCAGTTGTAAATCACCCTATATAAAATAGTAAAATTAAATAGATATAGGTGATACGAGAACAAAATTAACAAAATACAAATTATTTGAAATTTTTCAGCAATATTTGCAGTACAATATTTCTCATTTTGGTAGCTTGCAAGAATTTCAGCATAATCAATCAAAGTAACTTATTTTGAAAAACGCAGTTTAAAATTTTATAGACAGAAAGAGTTAGTCATATGAATGAACCCGTCTACTTTACTCAGTTAAAGTGAGAGTTCATTCGACTTCCGGCAATGGTGGAGGACTGACGGCGTCCTCGTGCCTCAAGTCAAGTTGATGTGTGTGTGTGTTATAATGTTTAAACATTTATGTATGCAATATATTATCATTAAAAATATCTATTTGTTTGTGTAATTTAAGAAGTTATTGTGAATGTCAGCCCATCTGGATCTTCACGCCGGTAGCCAGGCCGGATGACATCGGATATGTCGGAAAAAGAGGGCCACTTGAATTATATTTATATTTATATTTATACTGAAGATACCATTACCAAAAATTGTTATTTTTTTGTGAACATTTACTTACCTGATCTGGAGAAATTGACTTCGTAAGAAGTCAGAAATCCAATAAACAAACTAGAAGAAGAAGAAGAATGTGAGAGTTATTGAAAAAAAGTTCAAAAAGTTCATACGGAAGTTGATCGGTATTTCACTCTGCATCTTTCTGAGAATTCGAATATTTTTTTGATGTGCTATTGGTGGGGAAGTACCGTCATCGTCAGTTTTGTTTGCATCGCTTAGAATTTCCAGTTGGTTACATTCCTTCACTGAGAAAAATTTTTAACAAATCAAGGAACAGGTAAGTAAATTACAGAGGAGGAAACAAAAATACGAAACACACTTTATCTATCGAGAGAGTAAAAAAAAATAATATTCCCAGACGGCACCCAATATTCCTGGAATATGCCTACAACATCCTATTTTCCAACAGATATTGCAATATTCCTGGAATATTCCATGAATATTTATTTGATCTTATACACATTGAGAATATTCCTGGAATATATTCCCACTCATATCCATAAAATATTCTCCTTGAATATTGCTGGTATATTCAAAAGGCATATCAAGCAGAAACGTAAGTTTTTGAATATTCTGGGAATATTCCAAAGGCATTTCAATTTGAAGGAACTTTTTGTTAGAAAAATATCAAATGTTTCTCGAATATGTATTTAATAAAAACTGAAAAATCACATGCATTTAAAAAAACTTTTCAAGTTTCGTAGCCAAATAAAGCATTCAATTGGTTAGTTTATGAAGTAGTACATTAGTTCTAATAGTTCTAATGAAATGAGAATAATACAAGCTTTCCAATGATACTAAACATGACACATGGTAACATTTAAAACAATTGCCGATGACGTAACTTCTCCACCAATAGCACAACAACAAAACATTTGAATTCACAAAAATATTCAGACTTTAATACCATTTTACCTTTCAACACAATTTTTTTTTCAATAACTCATATCAAATGAGAAAAATAGTCGGGTCCATACATTTGGCTAACTCTGTATATTGAACACACAGGATTTCACAATATTTAGTACAGGCACAGGAACTTAAGTTACGAATATAATATGAATCTTACCTCAATAAACAGCGGCACATCCTCAAATGTGTCGGTATTTGTTATCATCATTAAGCTGTTGGCCATTTTTTCGAATTCGCAGCATATCAAAAACAGCCGAAACGTTTCTATGGCAACTTTTGCTGGAATGACCTTGTATGCATTTCTATTGAAGTTGAATCCGTATTTATCCTTTTTATCGCTCTTTTTGACGGCCGGTGGTACCACCCCCATATAAGACGCCACGCTCACCAGCAAAATGGAAAATAATTCTGGGAATTGTTGCAAACAAATATCTTTAAGGTGAATGTTCTTCAGGAGTTCGTGTAGGGCACAAACGGCTTGAAGAGGTTGAAGATTCGCTACTTTTATTTCACCTTCACCTTGCTCTTCGTACAGAGGAGTCGATTTAATGTGCTTTTTGAGTTGATCCACTATATCGTGCGCTAGAGTGGAGTCAGTAGAGATAATGGACCAACATTCACAAATTGAGCTGAAACAAAAATGTATGGAAACACAAAAATCTGGTTCACATGAAGATAGAAACGACATTGCTGAGAGACACAAACTCGTTATAAGATTAAAACTGCCCCATATATTAATTCCAACCTCAATAATTGTTGTGGATAAATTAATCTTTCTAGGGGTCGTTGAAATTTGCTGAAATTTAGTATGTAAAACTTGAAGTATTGAGTAATAATTGCATTATCACGATAGAAGATATACAAAATGTAATTGAAAATATAAGGGAGTTTCTAGGCATTGAATCAATTTGCTGAAATTTTAGCATGTTACACCTAAGCTATATTCGAGTAATGATTTCATAAGTTACTACGATAGGAATCGCGGTAATTGATATACAGGCTGTTTGACTGAAATTGTTAAATAAAAAGTGTTTTTTTTAATCTTCATTTAATGAAGCGCCAAATAGCCTTAACTTATTGAAGTTTTATTTTCAAATAACAAATTGATGATAGTATTAATCGATTATATAAACTCCGACAGACCTGGCCATCAGAACTGTCGGGGAAGAACAAAGTTGCTGCAAATAATATGTTTGCCGTTCCGAATCTACTCCACTCCTTTGGAGTAATGAAATGGACTCGGGAAGAGCTGCGACTTCTCCAAATAAAAACTCGCAAAATGATGCATATCCATAGGAGCTTGCATCCTAAATCGTCTGCTCCACGGTTATACTTCCCCAGACAACGAGGAGACCGTGAACTTTTGAGCTTGGAGTGTCTACATAACAAAATGGTACTGAATGGAGCCTGTCATCAGGAGTTCAGATCCCCTTTTCTGCTTAGTATGCGATCATGAAAAAGCAGGGATTGGAGCATTTTTCTTCAAGGCAGCAACCCGTGCAGCCGTCGAACTGTCTCGTATTCGACACGAGTGTTGTACTATCATCTACGACACTGTACGGTATAGCCGATACATCTATTGGAACTGCTCATTCCCCAATCTCAAGCAAATACAAGCCAATAAGCCTGATATAGTCCTCCTCGACCATCAAAGTTCGTGGAATGATGAACACACTGATCTCACTGTAATAAATCGCTAGGGTGTTAGGCGACGATATCTTTGATTCAGTTTCAAACTGACCAAAGCAAACAACCACTCCTCAGTCGCCTACCCTAGGAAGTATTTTTTATATTAAAATTAAATTTTGCTGCCACCAGACTCAGAGTATAATTTTGAATCCGCTCTGAGCCACCCGGGATTTAGGCTCAGTGGATAGCCTCCCCAAAAGCCTGAAATGCTTAATCTTATATGCTCCACAGCTCTACTGGTTTTCGATATTTCACCACCATCTCGAAGGCAAAGATGAAAATCCCTGGTTATGTTTGGTTCAGAAGATATATCGTTGTTTTAGTTTTATTTACTTTAAGCAATTATTTTTTTTATCAAGAACACTTCTACAAATTAAAAAATTTCAATAAATTTTGATACTGTTTTCTCAAGATTGTTTCCATGAGATGCAACCAACGTATCATCAATAAATTTATTGAGAAACAGAACAAAATTGAAATTGTTGAGAAATACTGCTGCTTCACAGTTTACCTAGTCAGCTTCTCGTTTTCATCTTATGGAGTGAACTGAAAAGCTAAAGGTTCAAAGAAATGCTCAAAAATTTTCACAGTATACTTACTGGATATGAATATATAATTCATTTAATTTAATATATTCAGTCAGTTGCTGACTACTACTACTACTTACTAATCAAATGGTAATGGCTGATACAGCAAAATGCCGCAAACGGTTCTGGAATGATGCATAGCTAGATTCAAAATCCCCCTGTAACTAGAAGTTTTCGTTCTCACACACTGAATCTTGTACAACTGCATCAGAAGTTTTTCCAATACGGTGCTAGCGTGACTTTGCAACTCCCCACCTGAAATTAATCATCTTGACTGTACTGGCGTTTCACACTGACATAACAACCTTTATTTTTCAAAATCGCATTGAGTACCACACTGCTACCATTCGAGCTAGACGACTCACAATCCAGGAGAGCATCCAATAAACCTTCGACACAGTGTATCAGCTGAAAAGGCGATAAGTTGACACAGACTATGTGCGCCAAATCACAGGTTAGGTTGTAAAGTAGCTTCGGATCGTCTGAATCGATTTGTTGTTGGATGTGTTGTAAGGAATTACTGAGTACTTTGTCGTGTTCTCGCATGTGACCTTCGTATCTGGAGGCTATACAAAGAATCAAACACATGCATTCGACGGCAACCTGAAAAATTAGGTTATGTAATGTGAGAGCAGTATAAATGTAACGGAACTAGTTTTAGATACTTTAAATAGATACCCTTTTTAGTTTTTCATAAGACTATATATAAATTAATGGATTGATTGCATTCATAATAAAAAACAAACGGTCTGAAAATCGTAAAAAGTACCGTGAGACATAAACAATTGCGCCTAAGCCTTAAAAGCCACAAATAAATAATAATGCGATGGAGTAATGAATAATAATAATAATAATAGACTTTATTAGGATAATAAATTCTCTACATAAGTTTGCAGTTTCTAGGACAGTAATGAATACCAATTGAGAAAATAATAATGTCCTAAAAGGCGAAGTTCAGTATCTCACGATGTTGGCCAAAGTGAGGTCCTGTTGTACCACTTAACCTGGAAGAATTTAGACAAAGGATTTAAAATGAGTGTGAAGTTTCTCGTGGATAAAGAAATTTCATTTAGACGGTCTGAGCATAATAGTAATTTATGGTACTAGTGTGTTATATAACTCCATTAAAATATCTAGAAAATAGGCACGAAATTCAATCTCTTGTAGGAATTGTGTAAATGCATTAAAGAGGACATATTTCATGTTTATATTAGGGTAAATTTCTGAAGTTATGTCGCCCATCATAAGTAAAATATGGTTTAGATAATTTATATCACTCATATGTTGTAGAGTTCAATTTGTTCATTAATTATAATAGATGAGGTAACAAATTCAATAACCGCAGAAGGTATTTCGTTTATCTATTCTGATTTCAACTTTATCAGATATAATTCGGTAGGTATATAAGTGGACATAATAATTCGTGGAATTCGGTCACTCATCAATAATTCTGTTACATTTAAGATTCGATTCAACACATAAACAATATGTGTACATTTTTGAATTAGCAGATTTAAAATGTATTTGAATGTTTTACTTCGACTGGCAGAACACTTCTCATCTATCTAATAATATCCATTATACAGTTAATGAATATAATTATACCCTTTATACAAAATTTCCCCCCGTTTAATTTTAATTTAATGCGGAAATCTCATTATCTCCTGCTGTGTAATTGTGTTACCTTTCTGACATGTTTGTTTGGATCCGTGCATCTTGGTACAACCTTTGCCAACAAGGATCCAGTTTGGCCGAAACTAGAGGGGCTCTCGTAAGCAAACTTCATATTCTCCAAGTACACCTGCAGAATCAACCTCAGAGTTTCGGCTGCCGGTAGCCTTTGCTCAGGCCTTTTTTTGCACAACCACGGTTCTAGGAGAGTAACTATTTCATCCAAAGTAGCTGGGGAAAGGTTTTGTAGGAGAAGCTCCTGGACTAGCTGGTTGAGTTCTGTGAAGCTCTTCGTTACAAATGGTACCAACTTGAGATCGCCGTAATAGCTATCTGGGTTTCCTGCGTTAATTTTGCAGTATACAGCTGCAGCATTGAAAACATTATCGAAAAACAGTTTTATCAGTCTCACTCTATCGTCCGATTCAACCAGCAAGGGTAGCCTGACTAATGCTGTAACAGTTGATATTATTGTAGGAAACAGTTCAATGTACTCTGGACCGCTATGAAGCTGCGTTTGTGATGACACTAAGCTGAAAGTACAAATAAAATTGATTTCATTGAAAAACTCAAATTCATAGTTCGTGATAACTTTCACAGCTTCCACTATAACTAATCTATACTCACTTGATGACTTTATCCCTGTCTTTCATTTTAATATGAAGCAGGTTCCTGTTTGGATGCATTGCATCTGCCACGGAATGTATCGTCCTCAAACAGACCTTTCTCAAAGACGAGTCTCTGGAGTTTACCAACTCGTTGACGGCATAGTCCAGAATTTCACTTTCGATAACCTTCAATAGTTTATCTGAAGGCGCCTCATTGCAAATTTCAGAATAACCGTAAAGTATCGTGTATCTTAGGCGTTCAACACCAAGATCGTGTTTTTGATCTTTCATAAAAGTGAAAAACTTCGTCTTTTTGGAAAGCACTTCTTTTCTTATGAGAGAGAGTTTGTCGAGTACTATCTGTAAGTGAGATCGTGCGCAGATGCCCACAGCTTCTGCGCAGGTCTGCAGTTCAGAATAGTCGGTCAATTTAACGTTAGCTAGAATGTTGTCTAATGTTTGCAATACGGTCTCTTTATCTTTAAGGTAACACAATGCTGTTGAAAGACACTTCAGCAGAAATTGTTTTTCAATTTGTTTCATTGGTAGATCCCCATTGCCGTTTCCTATATACCTAAAAACGAAAAAATTCTGCATAAAAAATTATTTCGGATAGATGAACTGAAATGAGGAATGAGAACAAAAAAAAATCCCCACCACCACAATAGTAATTTTATTCCTAGGTGGGCATTTCGTTAACCGACTTCATCAGGAGGATTATTAATCTAATAATAACTACCTAATCAGTTATATTTATATCAATTCAATTAATTATTATTAAAAAAACATAATACGCATCATGGGTGTGTCTTAACTGTAAATATATCTGCGGCCAGGTATAATCACAACAACCCATACTCATAATATTCTATTGTGTAGACACTACAAACTGAAAAGTCCATGACCTCCTCGTTGTCTGGGAAATTATAACCGTGGAACGGACGATTTAGGATGCAAGCTTCTATGGAGATGCATCGTTTTGCGAGTTTAACGTCGAGTTGTCGCAGCTCTTCACGAGTCCATTTCGTTACTCAAAAGGAGTAGAGTAGAATCGGAACGGCAAGCATATAAGTTGCAGCAACTTTGTTCTTTCCCGACAGTTCTGATGACCAGATTGTTAAAACTTTACAGTTCACTTCGTTTCATTTATATTTGAACGCATTGTGTGGTATTATTCTGTGTTAAGTAACCATTGCAACATCCTTATGAAAAAAAAATCCGAATGTGGTTGCTGTCAACAATTTTTCGAAATTGTAACAAGACTGACAATTTTAACTTTTTCTAAATGAAAAGTCTATCGATCCTATTAGTACTTTCACCACTCCAGCACAACATCTATATTCAAACATACACAGATCTGTCAGAGTTTATACTGCCGCGGATAGAGTTTTTGAAAGTGGTTACCTCTTGGGTGTGGCGTTGTTCCACCTCTAGGTAGGTATACGTCTCTCCGGCATCCAGATGATGTAGGATGCTTCCGCCTACGAGCTGAACGTCATGTCCGTATTCCTCGCATTGTCCTCTTTTGAGATGAACCGTAGCGCATTTGTCGATCCCAAACTCCATACCGATGGCAGGCGTGTACTTTTGCACCACCCTTAAGGACTGATGAAGGTCCTTTTCTCCTCCGGAGGCATAAAGTTTAAGATCATCCATGTAAAACAGATGGGTGACCTCATTCACGGTTGCTGGTGGTGCCGCAGTTGTATCCGCGGGTTTTCTGTAATGCAACGGACAATGCAGTAGAGAGATGCAGAAGAGAAGAGGGCTGAGGGAGTCTTCCTGAAACACGCCCCTTCTGAAGATAACCTGCTCTGTTTGGACTCTAAGTTGACCAAATGTTATGGTGAAGCGAGCAAATGCATGATGAGCTCATGCTCATGTATCAAATGCCTTGCGATAATCGATCCAGGCCGTTGAAAGTTTACGCTGGTACTGCTATTTTATAATTTGGATAAATATTTTCATAATAATTTTTAATTTAATTTTTATTTGTAAACTGTAATAGGTCTTAACTATTATAAGCTTTTTAAATAATGTATGTAATGTATAGTAATGTTTTTTTATCAATTTTATTTATTGTTGCTTTTTGTTCAAGATTTTTTAATGTATTGATAGCCTGTAATGTTTTTTTATCGATTTTATTTATTGTTATCAACTGTCAAGAAGCTAATTTGTTTCTCAAACTCTTCAACTTTTTAATTTGTTAATACTTTGTATTGCTTTTTAATCGATTTCACTTAATGTTATTTAAGGTTTAACAAGCTTTGTCAACGAGTGATATTCTGCTTATGACAATAAAGCATATTTGGAATTGAATTCAATTTGAATTCAAAACTATTTGAGTTGATACTGATAAATTGAATAACATATCAGTTTGGGTTGTTGTGATTATACCTGGCCACAGGTATATTTACAGTTAGGACACACTCATGTTACATATTATGTTTTTTATAATTAATTGACTTGATATAAATAGAATACAACTGTTTAGGTACTTAATTATTATTAATTTATAATTAATAGTATGGTGAGGGGGAAAAATATTTTTTGTTCTCATTGAGCGACATCACAGGCGTCCAATGCCCCATTTTTTATAAAAAGGGGAACATTTGTTTTTTTACCTGGGATTATTGTATATACCAAGCTGGTTTGTTGCTTTGGAGACGACAATTTCGTTGAAAGGTCCGCTGTTGGTCGTTTCCATCAGAATATTCAAAAAGTCAAACAAAAGATCATGCCACTCAGGAGCATTGAAATGTTCATAGTTCTGTTCCAAATATTTCAAAAGCTGAGGTATTTTCACGTCCCAAACAGCTTTGTACGAATCTACACAGCAAGGTTTGATGTTCTTCAGAAAATTCAGAATATAACAACCTCTGAAATTAGGTAAGGGATTAGCTAGTAGAGAAAGACACCTGACGAACGCTGTTTCGCAACTTTCTATTTTATCTTTCTTCGAAGCTAAGTGGGTCAAACATCTCAAAATAATGACAACGGCGTCATCGTAAGCTGGACTCAGAAAACACCGGAGCAAAAGGTCCCACAAAATCAGTTCCAACTCAGCAACAGACGTACTTAGCATATACAAAGTGTTGTCTGTTGATTTTTGGATGTTTTGCAACTCTTGCAAGTCTACGTCGTTATTCTTCGGTAGAATTTGCTTGCAACACATTTTCAGAATGAATTCCATGTACTTTCCAGGACCATCAGGGTTTATTTCTGAAAAAAGTTTTATTAAACCATATTCGCAACCACCAGATGTTATCTACACACTCACCTTTATCAAGTAGTGTCTTTTTGCAAGAAAAAGCAACGATGATTTTCACCAATGCCTCCTTTACTCTAATATTATTGTCATTCAACATGTCCCTCAGATACTTGAGTATATCTTTGAATCTCCTATCAATTGCATGTTCTTTGGAATAAGATACAAGATGTGTTAAAACAATGAGGGATTTCACTCTCTCTTTTTCGTTATTATTCTTCAGCTGGATCAGTAACTGATCTATGGTGTTGTCCGTAAAATGCAAAGCAAAACACTCGTAACATCTCAGAACTTCAGAATGGCTTTTCAGCAAGCCAGGCTGAGCGTAATCTGGCGAAATGCAGATGAGATCGAAAATAGTACTCAAGATATTCGGCAACAGAGGCTCTAGCAGAGTTCCGTTTACCGAAGCTGCCTTTTGAATGACCGATCTCAAGCATTTTGTTATATTATAAGGATCAATGTTTTTTCTATAAAGACCCAGCAGTACTTGTATGAGTTTTGAAGTTTGTTGATTTACTTTTTCTAGATTTAAGACTGGAAATAGGGAGGAAATAGCGTCCAAAGTTTTTTGGGCTACTTTGGGCTCGCGAGAAAAAAGCCAAGTTGTGAATAGAACATCATAGGCCATGCCGATTTCCACGTTAAAATTTTCCAAGGATATTGTGGGATCGGGGACTTTCTCATTATTTGAAACATACTCAATTAAGGCATCACAAAAGTTTTCCAATGCTGAAAAAAATGATGAATTTGGTCAATATAGCATCAATACGTTTTTTTTTTTCGTTCATTGACAAGAAATTAGAAAGTTAGAAAATTTATAAGATATACATGGTGAACTACGACCGACCACTTAGCGAAAAGTATACAGCGTGCTCTCCCCACCAAAAGAAGTGGAAAACTGAGTGAAAGTTGGACTTAAATTGGACCAAACAAATTATCTTTTATAAATGTAGGACTTTTTCAGAATATAACACTGCACGACGAACGCTGAAGTAAGTGTTGGTTTCGAGATCTTAGATAAAAGTCAAAATACAATAATTTCCTCCCAATTTTCATTCACTTTCAATCTATGAACTGACGGATATGTCTGACCAGTCGCATGAGTACGTGCACGACTGTCAGTGCTTATGAAATGTCTGTACCTGCGATGATTAGTGTTCTCAGTGTAATTATCTGGAGGACACGGATTATGTCGTAGAGATGATTTTCTTTGGATGTATCTACATACGCAGTGTTTATTTGTTGTGCAATAAGTGTACCTGAGACAAATAAAAAATACTGTACTACGACCATCACTGATTCTCTTCTATTCTGCACTCGGCGATCATAAAAGCTTATGTATGCGAAACCACGGGCTGTGTTTATATCATTGTTTATAAAGTTGATACAATTCTATAATTCATTGGCTTTTCTATACAGGTTGTCGTAAAAAAATTGTTTAAATCATCGCGGAAAGCTCTCAAATTGTACAGGTGTTTTTGCATACTAATGACCAGTACCCCATTTAATTTTCGCTAAGTAAAAAAAAAGTGATGGTGGTAATTCACCCTATTTAGCACAAACATAATGATTCATGAGAAAAAAAATTTGATACTACTGACTTGGTGGAAGACCATTAAATTAATAATGAAAATAGATTACATAATCCAGTCTTCCGTTTTAACCTATAAAACAGGTATATTCGTCGGTAAGTCTTCAAAAAACAACAACTGTCCCATACGACAGTTGGATTAGTATATCTGGTGGATTTTTGGCAAAGTTTTCTACAAGAACTACTTTCCAGTGCTCTTCGAATATCATAGCTGAAATTAGGTTTTGATTTAAATGGGGGAACACCTACATACTGGTTTCATGGATCTGGTGCCCTTCATCAGCAAAGGTTCAACAGGAAGATTAGAGTATTCATTACAATTTTTATCATAAGGTTTCTGCCAAGTAGCGTCAAGAGCTTTCTGTTAAAAAAAATTGTAAAATACATTTAATTGAAAAATGTTTGTGAACAATTGAAATAGAATATAAATACTGCCACTGAACAAAGGATCATATTGAACATTTTCTGTTTTGATTTACAAGTTATATACTAGTACTAGAGCTCTTGTATTATATGAGTACTTGTTTAAATTGATCAGTGAGCCTAGAGTGTATTTTTCTGACTTGAAACCAATATCGAATTATCATACTTCATTTGTTGCAAAATATAGTGTTTGCAGCATTCTTATTGCCTTTTTAAAAACATTTCAACTGGTCACTTTTTTTCCTGATTGATAAATAATGTCCTACATTATTCCAAATGGAGTTCAAGTACCTAAATGTACTGAAGAACTCACTAAAGATAATCGAAAAATTAATATACCAATAACTTACCAAAAGCAAAAGACTGTTTTAGTAAATCAGACCTCAATCCTCCCAGAAGTGGAACCATTATGGTGAGGATATCTTTCAAATATAGAACTACTCCATTAGCATTCACACTAGCCATTGCCCCAAATGTGTGGGGAACCATAAAATGTGGTAATATCCCAGGTTGGATCTTTCCAGAAAGTGCATCCATCACCTAGGAAATTTATAACATTTTTCAATAATATAGTACAGAAACCTATTATTTTACTTGAACATAATGTTCTCGTCCTAGGGCTACCAATATGTCACATGCCGGCATCTGAATAAGTGGTTCAGAACCAATGTTTTCAGTCATGATGGTTAAACCAATATCTACAACCCTGATAATGGTGTCTCCATCAATTTTCACAATATGGTCAGAGCATACTGCTTCCATTATATTCAGTATTGAGGCAATATGTTCTGATGGGGGCCTGGGATTTTTAGTGCAAAACTGGCAACAAGAATCCAAAACTTGATTTGGATGTTTCTCGGACAGCTTTCTAAGAGAACTCTTCACTGTCTCTAACACTAGAGGACTCTTATCCGTAACTGAGGTCAAAAGGGTGCCGATAGCCACTAAAAATCATTAATGTTACTCGTTGATATACTATTATTGAAAAATCATGGCTACCTTGCAACTGGCTTTCAACATTTCCTCTGCCATTATTAGCCATGGTAAAATTGTTCTATTTTATCATTTTCTTCATACCAAAAAATATTTCAAAACAAATAATCTTGAAGCCTTGAAACGTCACGTTGAGGTTATCTGTTATCATTCATGTCAAAATTGTCAGTCAGAACAAAAGGTTTGTATTTGTAATACCCGCTTTACAATTGCCACAAGAAGTTGCTCCAAGTGACTTAGGGTAGTTACTGAAGTAATTTGACAGACAGTGTAAAATCATGTTCAAATTAAATCTCATTCATAAAGTCAGGTGCAGTTCACTTCAGGTTCAGTTCAGAGGTATTCCGTGTACTATAGAATACTATAGAATGGTCGACAGTTATGCCTCTTTCTCTCCCATTATTTAAACGATAATGACATCCCAATCAATTGGAAAACGGCTTAAAAAGACCGTACATGTTTACTTTTGTAAGGGGCAAAATATGCACATACCTGAAACACAGATAGGACAGCTATTAATATTATATGTCGTGGTGCTCCGAGGCGACTTACTGATTATTGGTGGCGTAATTCCTTCTCAACAGTACCACCCGGGGTGGTCGGTGCGTAAGAAATTGAAAAAAATATTCTCATCGAGGATTCGAACCTGACCAACCTAGCAGAAGTTTCAACGGTCGACATCTAACCGCTTCGATATCGACCACCAAGTTTGCTCAAACTGCTTCAAAATTATGTTATTTCTAGGGTTCGTTCAAGTTTTGTGAAATAAACCAGCAGAAATTACAGTTCAAAGCATATCAATTAAGTGAGCCACGCCTGTAAACACTTCAACATAACTAAACGTAATTTCTATTGGTTTTTTCATTGTTAATCGACATAACCAGTTTAAGTCGATAACTTGAAACGAACCACTAGAAATGACGTCAGTTTAACCAAACTATTTGACTGTGAGCAAACGGCTTTTTAGACTTACCATTATCGTTGCACCAACATTGAAATAAAATACTAATGTCGATAAAAGAAACTAGAAATTACAAGAAAGATTGGCAACAGTATTTGCAAATTCACGACGTGCCTGCAAAAGTATTTCTGTACGTCAACAATTAAAGAATTTGTTCAGTATTCAGGTTGAAGTAATTGTAGTGAATATAAAATATTGGTGCGAATTTAGATCCATTTTCAGTTAGTTATTCATAGTGAGAGATATTTTTAGAATATTTTTAATAGTTGATTTTGGGGCGCCATTTTGTATATGCCGGTGGATTTTACCTAGACTTGTCAAAAATTAGTGTTCTCTAAAAAAACCATATTATATGGACTTCTTGAAGTATTGGTGAAATTGCAATCATCAGAAGTCCTCAGGACCAGTTTAGTACAAAGGAAACGGTGAGAATATCTTGGTGCTAGTCCTTTGATTTATGGGGCTGTCACTTCTGTCACTCCCATTTATTTTTCCTACTTATTTTCCTGGAAAATCTATGACATTCATCCATCTAGTAATGCAGTTTCGCTCATAGATACGCATTACATCAGTCTGTAGTCGACATCTTTTCTCCTTGGCGTTTATTTTGAACATCGAAAATATGTACATCTTATTTTTTTAGTGGAGTCTAAAATGGTAATTTGAAAATACACTGAAATATGACTATTGCAACCAGAGGACAAGGAATCACAGGAGACACTATTGAAACACAAGTAAGTACTTCATTTGAATTTAGTTCTCGAATCTTTTGTGTATAGTTAAAAAGGAGTTGATGATCAATGGTGTTGATATACCTAATATTAGAATAATCACCAATGGGTATTTTAAAGTGATTGATTTATCCATTGGGATCAAAACTATATCCAAAGCTCCTGGATGCTGTATTCCATATCTAGGAATAGTTTTTCAACCATGTTTTATTGTATATAACCGAGTGATAGTATGTAAAATTTCAAAGATATACGAAGAATGGTTGTTCAACATTGGATTGTTGAAAGAGGATGCAGATTTACCACTGTATTGAAAAAACTTATGTTTTATCCCAACACTAAACCACTATTTTTCGAGTGAGATTCAATTCTTCTTTTAATCGTCCTTATCTTCCAGAAGATAGTCACTTGATGACAGAAACATGTGTCGAAGTGTTGAACATAGTAGTTTGGTGTTTAGAGAAAGCTACAGGCCACAGCGTATTCATTACTACTACTAAGGTTCCAAACAGTACAGTGCAATTGTATTATTAGAAATAATACCAAATTGGTGATTATTCCATAATGCAGTGCAGGTCTTTGAAAAGTATTGACTTTGATAACAGCATAATATATATATGTCAATGTAGATTTGTTGATTGTCTGATTTAAGGCAGGAGAAACTAGGTAGTATCAAGTATGCACAAAGTTTCAGCCTCATTGACAAATTCTAGAAATTGAAAATCATAATGCTTATCCTAGTACATACTTTCAACATTCTTACACAAAAACTTAATCTCAATGAAAGATATTACCTCAATGAATAAATAAATAAAAAATATATAGGTAGTTCAGATATCTATCTAGTTGATACAATACATAAATGTGTAATAGAGTATCAACATTTTCAAAATAATATATTGTAGAACACATGAAAATGAGTTAACTGGTTTGAATGGATTGTAAGTCGTCCTTGAAATATTCCTAGAGTACTCACTGAACAATTTTCCATCTTACCTTAATTTATCACTAGGGCAGGAATATCTTTGATATTTCGCAGCAATATTCAATTCAATATTATGAAGTAATCAATGATTTATTTCGAAGTTCCTTGAATATTTCCAGTTACCAATACCCTCTACAAAAAATTAAGTGGTGCAAAACATGAAAATTAGATTATTAACCATATCCCCATTGCCCTGTTATTTTGTAAATAGGTAAGAATGAATTATTGTCAACAAAATGCCTTCAGAAAAAAAATTGAATCTCAGTGTACACATTGAAGGAAGTGTTCAAAACATTTGATTTTTCAAGCACTTAAAATCAGCAACAGAATAACAATAATCTTTTTTTTTATTGACAACAAATATTTTGTTTTCTCTTCAGCTCAAACTTTTGCTTAGGTCCGAGATGCACTGTTATACAGTTCGGATTTTAATAGTCCCCCCCCTGTTAACTTTTCAACGGTTTGACGTACAAACATAAAAAAACCGTTTGGAGGGTTTCACCAATACTACTTTTTGAAATAAAAAACCTGATTGCTTGATAGATGGCGTTTTTTTTTATGTTTGTACATCAAACCGTTCTAAAGTAAACGGGGGTTGGGGGATTATTAAAAGCCGCACTGTATAATGGATACATGCGTATTGTAATGGTAGATAAAACATCATTGTGGTTGTATTTGTCCCTGTTAACCTAAAAATTTACTTGGAATTTATTAAAGATGTCTTTGTGAAAAAAAATCTTTTCATAATTTTCTTGCCAAAAAACAGCTCAACAAAATCAGATATACTCTCTGATAATAAAACCTATGATATGTTTTAATTGATACTGAATTGGGAAGGAACAGTAGGTAGAGAATGTAAACCTTAACTAATGACAGAATAACAACAGAGTAAGATACAAAATAATACGTAATAATAACATGATCAATTGACAATATTCCACAGACTATCGGTGATCGTTTTTTTGTTGTCAGGTTAGTAATGAATTTTGGTTTTTAACATTTGAAACACTGACATGATGATTGGCTGTGGATTGGTGACAATAATTTGACATTTGTCATTGCTGACACATGGCACATGTCAGTGTATCAAAATACAGTGATTCAAATAATAAAAACCAAAATTCATTACCAACCTGACAGCAAAAAACCGATCACCGATAGCCTGTGGAATATTGTCAATTATATATTTGAAAGTTCAAGGTTGTAATTATTTATTTATATATGGACATACCAATTAACAAAAAACATATTTAAGAAACAATTCTTATGTTAGTTACAGTGTCACTATTTTCACTCTGGTTTGAAGGCGTTTGTTTTTTGGAATTTCTTCTGGACATTTCGTTAGCTTCGGAGTCTTATAAGTCGTGGATAATCTCAGGTGCCTGAAGATTCCGTCTACGGAGATTTTATTTATTTTGACTCGAGTACTCTTGTGCGCTAATTACTATAATCGAATTTAGGCGGATGACCAAAATGTTTCGGTATTTACCAATTTAAATTGGTACTTACCATAACGTGAGTTATTTCTTTTTCTGATTTTGGAAAGCGAATATAGTTAGTGTTTAATTTCAATATGAAGTATAACACTTTAATAACAACCTTCATTACTGTGACTTGTTCCAATGCTTAACAAAGAATCTGGTGTGGCCATATACCACGAAAACACTAATAAATGGGTCTTTATGTCCAGTGGGTAGTACCCTCCAGTGTACGGCCTGCATAAAACTTTGCTGGTGTCAACTTTTCCTAAATCTTCTACAAGTTTGTGGAACGTATTTTTCTCCATACGGAAGAGGCGGAAAAACTGTAAGTTATTATATTCCATTAGCCACGGTTCTGTTGCTGTTGACGGGATTTTATTAGGAGGGATATATACCTCTGCATCTGCATTTTCATCGAATAATAATAATAAGCACACAAATCTCAGTTTTGTTTCCACACTATTTAAGTTTTCTATAGCAGTTATTGTATACAAAAATACGAAATCCCAGAATAATTAAGATTAAAACAAAGGAATAAGATGAAGAAGGCAGAAATAAAACAAATGTTTTAGTTTACACTTTTTGAATTTTAATAACCAGGAACCAGAGTTTAAACCAAAAGGTTTAGGCGAAAGCAAACGTTGACGTCACGTCTGTCATTTATCATGAAAGACCAAGGTATATATGCGGTAATTACCAAAGAATGGTGGTTATCCGCCTAAATTCGATTTATTATATCTGGATTAGGTACATTTTCCATAACATCTGTTGACCCCTTTCTACCTGCTTTGCTGTATCTTCTTGGTGGGTTTAAAGACCGTTTTTATGTTGTGTTGTCCCAACAGTTTTCCAATTATGTCTGTGACCCTAGAGATATATGGTAGATACGCATGAGCAACTTGGAATCGCACGTTAAAGGTAAGACCCCATTAATCCTTAGCTCGCACTAGTTTCGAATTCTGAGGGCTGTCGTTCGTAGTGGGATGACAGCTGGTTAACGGAAAAAACAATTCCAAACAGTAAAAAAAAAAACTATCTAAGCCTCCTCCCTACTTTGACTCGCGGAAGTCCTCGGTTTCATGGCCTTGTTGATCTCGGGTACACTGTATTGACTTGATCTCAAGGTTGCTTGAAGATGTTCCAATTCATCTTGAAGATGCTCAGGTTCACATATTCTTCGAGCTGTTCCGCTAGTGTGGAGATAATTTCTCGCTTCTGGCTAGGATGGTGGTTCGATAGTGCATGAAGGAATCTATCCGCGTGCGTAGCTTTTTTGTATATTTTGTATGTCAGTCTCGCGCAACATCTTTTGATGAGTACATCTGGAAATGCTATCCGCTGGTCCTGTTCAGTCTCCATGGTAAACTTGATGCTGGGGTGTTGAGCGTTTAGGTGGTCTGAGTTACAGCAAACTAATATACCCTATTAATTTGATGTTTGAATGAATATGCGGATGTATCGAATAAATGAATTATTTCACTATCTTTATTTACTTATTCAGCTACTTACTTTGTAATTGAATCATATTGGACATAGTTCGTACTATGAATAAGATCTGAAATTATTTTTCCGAGATTGATATTTAGATTAAAGAGTTTCATCAAATGTTGACAAGTTATAGCACCATTTTTATAAGCTTGTACAGCATGTGTGTCAGATTTATTACACATGGGCTGGCTTTTTGTGTGTGGTTCATCCTATAAGTCACATGAAAAGGGTTATTTTTCAACAGTCATAGAATAATACTATTTATAGATGGAAGGAATAATTGGAAAGATTTTCCGGTGTGAAAATTCGTTTATGAGTTGACTGACCGATATTGTATTATAATTATGTAACAATAATATTCATTCATTCATAGGAAGTCGTGATATAAACTTTGCTATGATATTAATATAATAATGAAAAAAGAAGATATTTTATATCTGTAATAGTAAAACAATAACCGTCGTATATTACTATGCAGAATTGTTGAATAGATTTGAAGCCATAGTTCGCCATCTACCATATTTTCCTGATTTGTTACTATTATCTAATTCCAAACCTGCAGAAATGCTAAGAGATTTGAGTCAAATGAGGAAGTCATCATTGACACATAGGCTTCCAGAAATTGTAATATTCGGGGGCATTGAAAAGTTGAAAAATCTTCAAATTTAATATGTTGAGAAATAAATTGAATTTTGCCTAAAATAGCTTTTTTATTTCCTAGACCGATTATTTTTCAGCCCGCCCTGGTATATACATACCTCTGTTTATCTACATCTGACAGCTATAATTTAAATGTAATTTCCAGACAGTCTTATGAAAAAATTGTCACCGGGTAATTTTTATGAATTTCTGGTATGTTGTAGAGTTTGACCCCCTGAACAAAGTTTCTGTGAGCACAACTCGATTCTATGACTAGCTTTCGAGATTTGGATGTTGGAAAGTGGCAATTTTTTTATTAAGTAATATTACTCTTAAAATCGCTTTACAGTTTGCAATTTTTATTTCATGCAATTAATTACGGATGTTTTCAACCAATAAGACGGTTTTTTTAGGTTTGAACGTGAGTGGGCCCATATCAGGCCCTCCACTGCGGCCAATGGCCTATTGTGACGGTATTTGACAGCTGAGTAGCCTTATCCATTGGTAGAAAACTCGTGTAATTTATTGAATGCAATAGAAATTGCGAACTGTAAAACAGCTCTTAGGAAAACATCATCATGTAAATATTTTTTCTGAAATCGTTCAAGAATGCCCACTTCCTCGAAGCAACTTCAGGCCTCAAAATACGCTAATCTAGTATTTTAGTCCGTTGCTAAGCAACGAAATTTCCCGGACCGTTTTCGGCACTAAACTGTACGGGAATAGTTATTTGTTTTACTAGGCATAAAAGCACAAGATTTAATGCCGTGGCTGGTGTTTCATAGCCGAGCGTAGCGAGGCTATGAAACCAGCCAAGGCATTAAATCTGCTTTTCTGCCGTGTGAAACATATAATTTTTTCTTCAAATATGTTTCAATTCCACGCAAAATCGACTTTTTCATATTTAAATTGCGTTTCATTATCAATATCCAAATAAAAGGCCGCTTTTAATGTCATTTGGAGAAAAAGTACTTTTCCGTATCGTAAACGATCCGGGAAAATTTTTGACGGCTTGTATACATTTTAGACAGTAAATGAATGCACGCAAACCATAAGTATAATTCCTTAATTTATGATAATGCTGATTGCGATTTCAGAAAAAATAGTATGTGTACCTCTGCCAACAATTTACATTGTCGTCCGGGAATGTATTGCTTTTACTACTAGATACACAATATACTATTGCGCGAATAATAGTACTTACCCATAACGTTGATTTTAGACAGATTTTTTATAAAAAATATTGCAAGACACAGAGTGAGTCGATACTGATTTCAAGTGAAATTCTTTGTTGACTTCATAAAATAAAGATTTGACCAAACTACGTATCATACTAAAATGCCCATTGTTTGATTGTATTCAGATGGACACATCTTTAATTATCTACTGGGTGAGCCACTTTTTTATGACATTTCGGATATTTTTTTAACTTAATGTTTACTTGACTACAAACCACTCAAAATCGATGTACAGTGCGAGACGAATGCTAGATGTTTGATAATAATAGCGAAATAACTATTTTTTTATAAATACAGGGGAATGGAAAATGGGGTATATTAATAAATCTCGTCTGTTGAATTTTTCATTACTTTTAGTTTGACTACAGTTTTGATAGAACAGTAAGTTTTAGTGATATTTGTATGAGTTGTTACACACGTCATCACCGCACCTGCGTGGTTAATTAGGTATTCCTAGATGAAGAATATTTTATTCTAGAATGTTTAAAATTTATTGTTTTTTAAAAAATTATCTCTGTTCTACTATTCTCTGAAGCCACAGTTACGATATGCACTGCTCCTATTCTTCGAGCTCGAACGACTTTAGTTGGGTTTGGCTCTAATCGCAATAAGTCGACTGCTGTTCCTCACCTATGATGACTGTGACTGCATTTTTTGATAATTTCATGCAAATTCTGCGGAATCTATCGCGAACACAAGTTTTTCATGGCTTCATGCAATAGAGAATGTATTTTGATTTTTGTTTTTTCGACGCTACTGGTCATTTGGCCGCTAACTTCACACCGGTTCTTTGCTGGCACCACAACTTATTTATTCACCCCCAACGAATAAGGACATTACTTAAATTTTTTGAACCAACGATACAGTGATTTTGTATAGGGCCTTATCAGCAAAAGTTTATCAGCGCAATGTTGAGTGAGAGGGGGGCTGAAGCGTTATACAAGAAGAAAAAGCTTTATTTGACAGGAAATATTCTGATATACAAATACAAAGTATAAAATCTCGGGGAGCTGCAGCCCCGTGGCCCCCTTGGGTGCGCCAATGATGTCATGTTTAGTATCGTCGAAAAGCAGTGGCGGCTTGAGGCTCAGGCGACTGCCCAGGGTGTCGCATTTAAGGGGAGCGCTAAAGGTTCTAACATACAAAATAATTTTCTTATTATAATGATTATTGCGTGAGATTTATTAAGGTTAACAACTTCATCAAGAACTATTGGTGGTCCTTTCTTTTTCGCCTGAGACCAACGAAGAGACATCATTATCCTACATTTTGAGAAATCTGAGCGATAACTTTCCCAACAATAACTTTCCAGTTACTGTTGCAGCAGACATTTTCGTAACTGGAACTGATCATGAATTACCGGAGATCAACAATTTCACAAGAACGACTGGTTGGATTAGCCATGATGTCAATTGAACATACACGATATAGATCTTTGGCATGTTCATCAAAGCTTTAGATGAAGAAACTGTCGCAGTGAAAAAAACATAATAAAATTAAAAAATATGCGTGTTCTGCTGCAGTTTCTGCCACATCGGGAAATAGAGGACTCCCCCCTATTCAATGTTACACATTCGAGGGATATTCTCTTACATAAATTTGCCCTTATGAGGTTTACTTTTTTTGGCAAATGAAATGATTGTTTGAATAAAATTCTTCAGCACATGAGATGTCATTCAAATCAGCAGCAAATGTGTTAAAGAGCGCTCCAAATTCCCATCTCGTCCGGGTAATCGAATTGGAAGTGGCATTGAGTAGTCATGCTTGGCGTTTTGTCCTAAGCTACTACGTTAAAAGTTTATAAAATAATCGTAATGTTTTTATCATCGGGTTGTTACCATCTTTCAATATTCACAAATACTTGAATTATTGTTTTGCTTTTCCTAAAGTGGTGCAGGGTTTATTGAAAAATCACCGAAGGAGGTTAATGGAATGATTCAACAGATTTCAATTCTTTTAGGGATCTACTCCTGGCCCGTCAGAAAATAATGCCGAAGAAATACAAGATGAAAACTTCGAACCCGATTTCCCCAAAGATAAATTAGCCTCCTTAGATGAAAAGATATCAAACTTACGATGGGTCGTACCGGTTCTAGCCGATCAGGAACTAGAGTGTCTATTGAAGGCATCCATAGAGTTGGCAAGAAAAAATCTCGACACAAGATCCGAGGCGTGTCAGAGATTCTTCCGCGAAGGATTGACGATATCCTTCACGAAAATACTAACAGACGACGCCGTGTCGAGTTGGAAACCCAACATTCACGCTTGCATCAACCAGAATTGCCTGAAGCTCATCGAATTATGCGTCGTGAAGCTGCCGCACGATTGGTTTCCCCTTTTGGACCTTCTGGCGATGGTCCTCAATCCCAACAACAAGTTCCACACTTTCAATTCTTCGAGGCCAAGTGAAACGGTCGGGCCAAACTCGAACTTATCCGAAGAGGAGCTCTTCGCCAGACCGTCATCCGACCTTCGCAATCCCAGAGGGTGGCTGGTTGACTTGATCAACAGATTCGGCGAATTGGGCGGTTTTCAGATACTGCTGGATAGATTTCAGTCGGGAAAGAATTTGAGCGTCTCGGTAGTTTTTGCTCTGGCTAGGCCGTTTGGACTATGCTACGAATTCTTAACTACGCATACAATCAACAAATATATTTTACCGATCTTGGTGAGTGCTTGTTAAGATTATTATGTATTTAAGGCATTCGAATATCGTTAAGTTTACGATCCGTAAGTTCACCATTTATTGCTTCATGGCACATACTATTGTTGCAATTATTTTATAGGAAATGATCCCTGGAATCCTTGGGAAACTCACCGATGACGAACTAAAGAGGGAGGCAAAAAATGAACAAAAAAGTGATATAGTTTCTGCCATTATAAAAGCATCAAAAAATTTGGCATCGAGAGTACCTAATCAGGAAGAACTGATAAGAACTTTGGAAGGGTTTCGGCTGACGATGATATTACGACAGCTTCAAATCTCTAGTTTCAATGGAAAAATGAATGCGCTTAACGAAATCAATAAGGTAATATCAAGTGTCACGTACTATCCAAATAGGCATCATGGTATGGATGAAGAGGAGTATCTCACACCAGAGAGGATGGCGGTAAGTTTATTTTACAATTTATAATTTTTTGAAATATGTCCTTGTGATAAAGCAGGACGGATTTTTTTCAAAACGCTCATCAAAAAAGATACATACATTCATATATGAAGGGTGGACGACTGATATAGGTGTCGGTCGCTTACATTTTAGATATTGTAACGATTCCGATGCCGGGTCTGATCACATAATTATTCAACCTCGGCTTGTTTACGGTGAAAGCTTGATATCATCAGCGTTCTATTCGCATCGAGAATGAACGGGAGCCATCTGAACAAGTAATCGTAGAGTCTCGGCGGTTCCAGAACGGTAAAGGAATGTACTTGCCGGTCAGCATCAGATTTCAAATATCTATTTGAAAATACACCGAGTAGGACGGTGATATAAATTATCATTCTTGGTGAATAAATTAGCGGGATAAAGTAAAGGTGCATTTTCATTACGTTGGTGTCAGAAATGGGATTTTAAAAAATAAATAAGTGTTCGCGTAGTGGAAAGTCTCCGTGCTACGTAAAATAAATAACTGATAGACTTTTATCGCGCGATATAGACTAGTGACCCGTTGAACAAATAACTGTTCGCAAAGTGGATAGTTTTGCGCATTACGGGACAATTAACTGAAGACTTCAGACTGTAGACATATCTCGATCAAAGACACTGAAAGACAAAATGTTTTTGACAAAAATTCGCCTGGTTGATTTGAAAGTCAGTAAATTAAAGCAAGAGTTGGAGGAACAAGTTAGAAACAACCAGAAAGCATGCCAAAGATTTGCAGAAGGACCAATTGAAGAAGGAGAATACCCCAAAACCTTTTCAATCGAAGGCTCTGGAATCGATTTGAGCTCAATAATGAATAAACTTGAAACTCCCAAGTCTCTGAAAGAATATAACAAAACTCTGTGATCTTAAAAGAAGACCTCCAACAAAACTCTGTGAGCTTAAAAGAAGAACTTGAACAAAATTCGGTGAGACTAGGAGATAATTTTAATGGAAACTCGAATAGTTTGAAGGAGGAACTCCGAAAAGTTTCTAGAAAATTGGAATAGTCTGAAAGAAGAACTTCAAGAGAAATTTCAAGAAAATTCGATTGGATTGGAAGAAAAACTTCTAGAAAATTCGAATAGTTTGAAAAAAGCGCTCCAAGAAAAGCTCATAGAAAACTCGGAAGGATTGAAAGAGAACTTTGTGGTGTGGCAAATCATTTAGAAGAAGAAAGAATGGGAACTGTCGAGACAGAGAGGGAGGCTCGCTGATGAGAAAATTGGACGAGGAATCGCACTTGGGAAGACCTTGTTGCGAGTTGATAAATTTGTGCCGGTAAGGGTGATGAATGTCAACTATTACTCGGTGACTCTAAAGAAAAGAAAAATTTCGAGGCACTGCTCGTCAATTTGCTGTGTAATTAGGAGTGTACGCGACACTGTTGGCCAATCCAGCAACTTGCCAGTGGAGTTAGAAAAGTTGTTTGTTACCTACAAACCGGGGTTGAATAATTAGGCGGTCAGATCCGGCTTCAGAATCGTTACAATAGCATTGGAGGGTTATCCACAAGATGCGGAGGCTCTTGGAATAAGCGGAACTTCTTGGTTTCCGCGACGCTTTTCGCTTGCCTCAGTAGTGAATGCTTGCAGCCACAAGCATTCGTATCCTATCAATACAGTGCTGTTTGATGGCAAACAGCATCTCGGGAGTGAAACTGGATGACGTGTGTACTCTCGCCGACCTGATCTTAGCTTGCAGCTTGTGTATGAGTCGCTCATGTCTCTTTCCGTTTGGGATAGAGTTGAGCGACGTCATACAGTGCAGAGTTGATTAGCCAGACGTGAATTTCCGCATCCACCATACTAGTTATTGCGGCTTCAGTAACTTGGTGTTGAAAAGCGGCTTGAGGGTTCTGATGCCCCCTGTTGGCGGTATGATGTGAGTTCCCTCTATAGCCAGACCGACACGTGGCATAATTGGCAGCCCCTATACCCGTTAGACGCGATACATACTAAGGTTTTGGGCGAAAAGCCAGCATGCTCTGGTGTCTTTCACATAGCATGCATTCTTGCGTGTATCTTCTCAGGGCGGGCTCACTGCTTTCGCTGCAATGCAGAAGATCGTCCCTTGATTCGTTTGTCCACTCGAAATGTTCGTTGTTGTCACGTTGGTCGCTCAATCGTACCCACCTTATCTTTGGCCTCTATTCTAATGAGATTAGTTGTGTGGACCTAGATCTCGCCTTATAGGAACTGAGTTATGGGGCTTACTGGGGGTTAACCAGTCATCCGACTAAACCCATGGCCGATACCGGAGGTACAGTTGAAGTTTCATTTGAAAAAATATTATTATTAATGATTATGACTGTTACAAAACCATTCTCAATTTGTAGAAATGGATAAACGAAAATAAAGTCCTGGAAATTGTCCTGAGAGATTCTCTGCACCAGCCCCAGTATGTCGAGAAGCTAGAAAAAATTCTACGTTTTGTGATAAAAGAAAAGGCACTTAGCCTCAACGACTTAGATGCAGTGTGGGCAGCTCAAGTAGGCAAACATGAGGCCATCGTGAAAAATGTACATGATCTACTAGCGAAGCTAGCGTGGGACTTCAGTGCTGAACAGTTAGACCACTTGTTCGAGTGTTTCCAAAACAGTTGGACTTCCGCTTCGAAGCGACAAAGAGAAAGGCTGCTGGAATTGATACGCCGCCTAGCAGAGGACGACAAAGATGGCGTGATGGCGCACAAGGTGTTGACTTTATTTTGGAACCTCGCCCATTCCGAAGAAGTACCCACGGAAATAATGGATCAGGCTCTTACGGCGCACGTTAAAATCTTAGATTATAGTTGTTCCCAAGAACGGGATGCTCAAAAAACGGTGTGGTTGGACAAGTGTGTGGAAGAATTGAAAAGTGGTGAGAAGTGGGTACTGCCAGCTCTGAAGCAAATCCGCGAAATTTGCACTCTTTATGAACAAAATACTAACGGCGGACACACCCAACGTCCCCACCATATTTATTATAGGCAGGAAGTGATAGAAAGATTGCAGAACCAGCATTCTCTAGTTATATTAGTTACAAATAGCCTTACTAGTTACATGGATCGTTTACGTGTATTGTACAAAGAAAATCCCCAGTTGACATGCGAAACTCACATCCCCGATGGAAGATACTGCCATGCCTTACAAGTTCAAGAAAGACTGAATTTTCTCAGGTGAATATTAAAAAAAAATTCAATGGTAATACTAACTTGAAACTTGTTTTTTTCTATAACACTTTGAAAGAAATGAATATATATTTCTTGTTTAATATGCAAACAATTAAAGAGTAAAATATTTCGAGGGTATGAATATATTTATTGCATCAATAGATATATATATAGGGTATGCATACAGGCACAGCCATCTGAATTCTCCGAGTCATGGTGAAGAAATATGACAACACGGTAATAGCGCCAAACGATGCAACGAAATCATTGCATTGTCGTTAAAACGTAAGTTGAATAGGTAGATATTCTAGGGTGAATTATTTGTGATTTAATTGATGAATTCTCTAAGGTGAATTATTTGTGATTTAATTGATGAATTCACGTACGATTCATGTGAAATGGTTTACGAAATATTGGTAAAAAAGTGTTCGATTTCTTAGTAGAAGTGCGTTCCAGCCCATCAAAAATAGTGTTGAACTCAAATGTGATTATGAGGATATCTACGTATTCCATTTTTTGCTTTTGAAGTCGAATTACGATTCTCAAAAAAACATCTCAGTGTTTTCTTTCACGAAAGACTAGGAATTGCGAAACAAATTGGATTTCTGCAATACCTCGTAAAAATTGGAGCCCCTCTCAAAGGTATATTATAGGTGCGATTCATTTTCTTGATACTGATATCATCAGATATGAAACATTTTTTCTACCGGATTGGTCATTAAAAAAAATTAGCTCAAACGTCCAAACTTGATGAAAACCATAGTTCCTTCAATTTTTCTGAATTTTTCTAAATATTTTTCGAAACCTACAACATTATTGAGAATTAACCCCTATAGCAGACGTCAGAAATATTCACTTAGATGTTCGTAATAATTCAGTAGAAGAGTTTAAAAATCAGATGTTATCCACGGTTACGATCAATTAGTTAGCGAAAATGCCGAAAAACTAAAAATTTATTATGGGAAAATTCATTATACTGATACTAAACTTTATTTCTATCTATTAAGTTTGCAAAAAATGTTTTATTTTCTGATAATGAGCTTGAACTGAATAACTTCACAAACTGCAATTTTAATTGTAATGAAGGTCCAAGTTTGCTTGGTAATAATTAGTTGGAATTCAACGAGTTATGCAATGTATTCTTCCTTTTGATTTAAAATTGAGTAGGTGGTCACAACTTCAAAATATTCTGGAAAGGTTCGGAAGTACCACATGGGTGTTGTGGAAACCTACTATGTATTCATCTGAAATAATTTACCTGAGTTTGGCACATTCCGAATATGTAGGTACCTTCTAATAACACATTATTTTCATGAATAAGACTTGGAATGAAAAATCTGAAAAAATCAGAGATCATCTTATTATGATGATTTTTTTTATTGCAATTTTTTATTCTTTTTATTATATACAACTTCCTCGTGCTAGAACTTGTTCTGTCTAGAAGCTATTCAGTCAATAAATGAATAAATAAATAATCTTTGTGGTTTGGATAATTTGAAAAAATTTTAGGGCATGGAAAAACCGAACTTGACAATTTTCACGTTTCTCAGAAATTGCGATTTCACTTTGTTATTAAGAAAATGAAACAACCACATTACCGGCGTTCTTTTCTCTACAAATTTATTCCCCTATGTTTTTTCCTAATTTTCCAAATAAGCCGCGAAATTGACATTATCGAATAAATGAGTCGGTCGTCAAATTGTTTACCGTGCAGTGTTGCCGATTTTCTTACCACGGCTCGGAGAAATTAAGGCTGCTGTGAAACAAGGTGTATTTTAACGTGTATTATCGAGATTGACTGGTGTATAATGCGAATTTATAAAGAAATATAGTGGTTCTGAATAAAAAATTTAATCGTGAAAAAAATTAATTGAACTTTGAGGGAGTTTTAGTAATTCCAACATTCGTTCCGGTCTATCAGCGGTACTTATTTACAATGTCAGTGTCAATGGACGTCATGTCTTTTCTACGCTTTTTTTAACTTGTGCATCTGCATAGCGTATATTTCACAATTGTATCCCTTGAAATGTTTTCATTCAAGCAAGATATATTTAATTTTTATCATTCAAGCAAGATATATTCAAATTTATTGGGAACTACCATTGTTTTGGTTCTGGACACATTCCAAGACTCATTTTTTTCAGATTTCTTCTGAAAGATGGACAACTGTGGCTGTGTGCTGAACAAGCAAAGCAAATTTGGCAATGTTTAGCCGAAAATGCTGTGTTTTTGTCCGACAGAGAAGCTTGTTTCAAGTGGTTCTCGAAGTTGATGGGGGAAGAACCAGATTTAGATCCCGGTATAAACAGAGACTTTTTCGAAAACAATATTCTGCAAATAGATCCCGTTTTATTAACGGAAAGTGGGATCAAATGTTTCGAACGATTTTTCAAAGCTGTGAACATGAAGGAAGGTAAACTCAAAATTAAGAGGAGACTGTTGCTTACGGAAGATCCGGATTTGATTGGTCTCGACTATCTCTGGAAAGTTGTGACGTTATGTCAAAACGATATCGCAAATCGGGCAATTGAACTCCTGAAAGAAGTCAGTACAAACCTAGGTCCCCGATTATTGCAGTCTCAGTTGGTGTTTCACGAAACGTACATCACCGAATGTTACGATAGGCTTAGAGCTCACTATGACACTTTAACGATACTGCAGAAGTCAACAAGCGACAAAGAATTCGACACCGACCAAATACAGAATAGGATCAAGGCTGAGGCTGTGAAAATGTGCAGGGTCATGAAAGTCTTGCACGAGTATATGAGCGAGTGTGACAATGCCTTCGTCGGGGAGAGGAAAATCCTTCCTTTGCACCGGGCATGCCACGGAAAACATCTCACTCTTATTGTAAGGTTTTCTAGTCCAAGTAGGCAAGTTGAAGATTTGGATTTATACACACATTCGAATGATACACTGGCATCGTTGAGGAAGTATATCCTGCGAAGGATTAAGCCCGGAGTGCACTGCAAGCTGGAATTGTTTGTGAATGGCGAGCCTCTGGATCCAGCGGATGATAGAAAGCTGTTGTCACAAATTCCCATTAGAGATAAAATGGTGAGCAAACTTTTATCTGTACGTAAATTGTGGAATGAATGAATAAATAAACTAGGTTTGTTTCTTGCAAATATACAAATAATTTTATAATATTGAATGTGTTCTCGACATACAGAGTTATAGTCTAGTTCCTAAATTGTAGATAGTGACTCATCGGTTGTACGGTTCATAATTCATATGAAGCAGGTCAAAAAATAGAACAGAAATGAACTAGGCTTCAAATCAAGTTTTACTTTGCCACTTTCGTACATCCCCTCCGCACCCTCAAATCCCGTAAAAACCAGAAAATGTACGATGAGTCACTATCTACAATTTAGGAACTAGACTATAGTCAAATATATGAACCCGCATATTTTTCTCAGTTAATTTATTTATTTATTTATTTATTTATTTATTTGTTGATCATCCAAACAGACGAACCTTAGTGGTTCATCCTTTGATAGGATGATAGAGTAACAATTAACATATCAGGATATCAATAGCTATAAACGATATACAAAGATTTTACAATGCTTATTTAACAGTTTGGTACAGGAAAGATAAGTGCTTAAAAAGATTAAACTCAGAGAAAAATTTAATTTTCAATCTTCAGCAGAGGAAGCATAAAAATCGAGCAAGAATTGCCGCAGTTTCTTTCTAAAATTTATTATATTGAGATAAAAGATGTCTAAATTCAAGTGACAAATCGTGTTGTAAGCGTTCATGCATCGAATCATTGGTGAATTACCATAATAGTTAGTATCATACGAGGGTGGATAGAAAGTAAGGCGATTACGAGTAGATCTTGGGTTGCAGTTCAAATGAAGGTGTTCAGTGCAATCAGGTGAGTCGATAATGTAAGAGTTATTAAAAAAAGTATGAAGGTTGAACGGTATTTTACTCTGAATTTATTTGAGATTCAAAATTTTTGTTGTGCTATTAGGGGAGGAATGACGTCGTGGGCAATTTTTCTTAATGGAACCATATATCATGTTTGGTATGATTAGAAAGCTTGTTTTTTATTATTTAAACTCTAGATAGATACAGTGTGATTCGGGTTTTTGTGTCCACCTCTGTAATTCACTTACTTAGGGCTTGTTTTGATCAAAAATGTACTCAATTGGGGAATTCAGCCAGACGGATTTTCTAGCGATATGGCAATTTGAGTAGTGATGGTCATTGTGCAGTCAAAAACAAAGAGGAATTAATTAAAGATTAATGAATGAAGCAATAAAAGTGATATTTTAAAAACCTTGGGACACACCATCCTCGGAATCATCAGAAGCAGCAATAATATGACATTGAACCAAATCTCACATACTCATAATACTCGGATTTTGAACCACTTCCACTCAAATAATATTCATTCGAACAAAGGGAAATCAAACCCAATTTTCAGCTCAATGGAAACATTTAATAAATTACCAGAACAAATAAAAAATGCAAAAACTATAATTTTATTTTCCAAAAACTTGAAAGAAATATTTTTTATTATTAGATAAGTTAATTTGACATCTTTTAATGTATTTGATAACTATTGTACTTTCAAATTTCCTTACACCAGAATATGTTCTGAATGGAAGGTATTAGTTCAATAAAAAAAAAATTTAAAAATTGTAGCCCACTTTATGTTGAGAATATGACGGTGTGCTACCATTTCTTATTTTGTATATTAAATAAAGTACCTGATAAGGAAAAAATTTTTCATTGGCAACCACCCCATTTTTTTCAACGTTAATTTTATGGAAGTTTGATTATGAGCGAGGAATCTGAGCGTTAAAAAATTTTATAATTTTTTGAATCTATTTGATTGATTTTGGTTTCAAAAATACAATATAGTTGAAGGGTAGCAAACGTGAGGAATTATTATGGTATTATATCAGGTAATTCAAATTCAAGGGCCACCATTGGGATTTCAGAAACTATACAAGATACGAAGATGGTTAAATTAGGGCAAATTTGCGTATCTATGTGACGAACAATATGCTGTTGAGAAAGTTTCAAAATTCCGAGTATATCCGGTGATATCTGGAAAACACCAAAATTCTCAAAAACCATTTTAATTTTTTTTACGAACATAAAGGGCACATTTACATTGCCATTTTGTCCCCCGCTATATGACGGTATTTTCAGATTCAACATCCGACGTTTCGTCTCTTGGTCACCATCATCAACTTTATTTTTTCTTATGGGCGTCAGATTGAATTGTTCAATAGATTCAAACGATGTTTAATGAAATAATAATAATAATAAAGTTTAATCAAAATTCATAAAAAGAAGTATGTACAGCAGTTTGTAAAAAAGGTGAATAAACAGTTCAATTATACTCGCGAAGTTTGAAACTTATTGCGAGAAAATAAGAGGTGAGAATTACATGTATGTATAATAAATTATCAGACATGACTAAAGTGAAAGATTTGTTATGTCACAACTTCGCATAACATTAACAAACGTTTTAGTTGGCTTCACATTCATCAAATAATACTTGTCAAACTAATCGATTTATTGTTATCCTATTAATATCTGTCACGTCTGCTGTTATTATCAAAGTAATAATTACTCTAAATACAAATGAACGAACGAATTAACACAACACTGACGAAAAAAAAAATGAAACATAAAACAACTGCTCAAAATTTCGTCCTTCCTGAATACATAGACGTGTTCGCCGTCCTTCTACATCCCTTGCTATATCCCTTCTTTTTATTGACCGGCTTCTCCAAAGATCCTCAACATTATTGAATTCTCAAGTACTGTAAGGTCAGGTGACCTTGCTGGCCATTTCACATGACCATTATTTCCAATCCACCTATCTGGTAATCTTTCTTTTAGGTATTCACATATTGCTCTGGTATTATATGGAAGGGCACCGTCATGTTGAAACTAGTATTGATTAAAATTTACGAAAGGTAAAATGTCTAGATAATCCAGATAAGTTTCTCCATTGAGTGTTCCATTAAAAAAATAAGGACCAAATATTTGATAGTATTTGATCTCCACAAATTCCAGCCCACACGTTCAAACTGAACCGTACCTGTAGCCTAACTGCTCTAAACTCCCTGGGATTGTTGACTCCAGATATGCTCATTATCATTATTGAGCATACCACAATTAGTGAAAGTGCTCTCATCCGTCCAAATGACCCTTTGATAGAAATTGAAGAAAATCATTTTTATTCATTAGCCAATTACAGTAAGCCAACCTCCGACAAGATGACAATGTAAATGTGCTGTTCATTTTGATATCCATCATCAACTAACGCCAGAAAAAAATAAAAATAGGTTTTCAAATTTTCGGTTTTTTCGGGATATCTCTGGATATACTCGGGATTTTGAAACTGTTTTTAAAGGCATATTGCTGCTCACATAGATGCGCTAATTTGTCCCAATTTTACCATCTTTGTGTCTCTTATATTTTCCGAATTTGAATTACCCGGTATTACTCTTTTTGGTCCATTGGTTGAAATATTTCATATGGTTAACTTTAGAAGATATTGTTTTTATTAAATAATTTGCACGTTCTTTGAAAGTTAACCCATATTCAACTTGAATAATTAATTTTTTTTACCAACTCATTCGTTTTATTTTATGATGAATTTTGTTCGAGAATGGTTTCACTAGGGTTGATAATACAATTTCAACTCAATAATTAAACATATTTCAACTCGTGATAATCCCTCTAATATTATTTTACTCTTGACTTGAAAAAGTATGAATATATACATTTTTATAGTTTATATTACAAGAATCAATGTACCTTTTGAAGCAATAATTATTTTATTTTTCATCAGTGCAATATATTGCAACATTTTTGTAGCTAATCTCCGCCAAGGTGGTGCAGGTGAATTCCAACATGGCATCTTCGCAAGACAGCAGTTCCGACAGCTCTACCTCTTCGCCTCAACATCCTTACGATGGTCCAAACGCCGAGGCTGAGAATCTACTGCCCGGCGTCCTCATGTCTCATCAGTCTGTCTACGGACAGTTCTTTTGTCAACTGATGAACGTTGGGAGCACTTTGCTTTTTCCCATGTTGCGAGACATGGGACACTCGCTCTTACAGTTAATGCCCTGCGACATGATGACCATGGAGAAGCTACGAGTGCTTTTTTCGACACCGGGCGAGGATAACATCACCATGGACAGTATGTTTTTCAGTGCGACACCTGCAGAGGTAAGAGAGTCCTTTTTATGTCAAACATTCTTTTGTTTTTATCTGGATTCATGCTTTATAGGTTTTGTACAATTTAGAAGTGCTCTATTCGATGTTGATGCCGGCGTTGGATACCTTGTCAGAAAAGTCTTACGAATTCCAGTACAGTTTTATGATATCCGGGGAGGCACACATCTTCCTGGAAATGTTAACGAAAAACAACTTCATGTCTAGTGCCGATAATGTCATACGTCGATCGGCCTACTTGGTTGTGCTGAAGATATGCAAACTCATATTAACCTCCGTAGCTCACGTCTTAGTGAGGTTGAGCGAAGACCACACTCCGCCTGAAAACGAACCTCTCAGCGAGAATAGCACCACACCTGGGACATACTTGAGACAAGCGCTGAGGAATGTGCCCGGACACTCTGACCACGTAAGTGTTTTTTCAGGATGGTTTGGGATAATTTGATGCATCTCTTTGTTTTTAGTTGTTGCGTCAAGTATCCGTGAAGCTGTCTCAGAGCTTGGCGCAGCTGATAGTGGCTGAAACAGGCAACACCGGTCAGGCCCAGGCTCTTTTCAGCCAAGCCCTCAACTGGGAGCTGCCAGATCTTGCAACAACCTTGGCGCTCGTCAGGCTCGTTTGGGCTGCCAGCACTAACAACCTTGGAGCTCTGAACGCGTCTCCAGAAAACCTGCATGCACTGTCAGATCCTGGAAACAGAAAAACCGTGGAATTAGTAAATGATGATATACTCTTGTGTAAAGAGGCGCTCGAACTTCTCAGTACCGCAGTAGTGTTGAACCCGAGCAGTCTAGAGCATCTTTATCAAGACAATTGGTGGCCTTATTTCATTACTGACTTGGTTCTGATCAATCCTAACTGTTCTATTCGAATCGCTGCTGCCGAACAGCTCATCATAATATGTACTTGTGGTGCTGCTAGTCGTCTAGCTCTACAGCTCATCTTGCCGCTGCTGTTTTCCCTTCTCAACACGTTGGTCATTGAAAATGCGAATACGTCCCACGAGTTTTTTCAGTTGCTATGCCGACTAGTCAACGTGGCGTACCTCACGGGGTGCCCGCTCTCTGGCGTAGAAAATCTTCAATCGAGCGAGGTGGCCTGGCTGCGGAAAGCCAGAGATAAACATGAGGTGCTCATAGAAGGACATCTGCTCTTGGCCAAGGAACTTTTGATGTTTATGTCTCTGGAACAGAGGTGTGAGCTGGGCAGCGCGGAATCCGGCAGTTTGATAAAGGAATTGCTCGAGGACTTCTTGTTTCCGGCCAGTAAATTGATGCTGCAGCTGAACAAGACCGGGCAGCTGGGCGAGGATCCTGCGATTCCAATTTGTGATACGCCGCAAACGCAAGCGGCCGCGTTCGATTTGCTGATTGCCTTGTGTTTGAATTGTGTTCAGAATTACAAACAGCTGGTGAATATGTTGACGGAGATGTTTTATTCGGGTGAGTAATTTGATTCCATATATGAGCGAAGATATACATATCAATCATTGTTAAATGATGACAATAACACTATATTTGGTTTGATTATTATTTGTCAATCGAAAGCTGGGATAAAGTATATGCTAAAAGTGTGAAAACTGAGAAATAAAACTTCCTATGTTTTTATACCACTGATATTTGCAACACTGATGTTACTGCAGTTTCATCCTATATGGCCATTCTCAAACAACTATTTCAAACCCTCAATTCTACCTTAGTGTAAGTAACCCATTAAACTCCTTATACCAAAACAATTATTAAGATAATATATAAAAAGAAAATCAGGTATTCTACTGGTATACTTTTTGATGAAACCAAAATCCTTGATATTAGGCAGATTTATGTTTATAACCTTCTCATTTTCACATTCAAAAATCGACGAACTCTCCTGGAAAAGGTGGACCACAAATATTGTACTCGCAGTAAACAACATCAAACAGTAAAAATTCCGCTCACCCAAAAGTCCATCGGCCAACGTATATTCACTTTCTTATATAGTAAAGCATATAATTCACTTCCTGATAACAAAGAGTTTATTCTCTCCACTAACTCACTGCCACTCATTAAAAAGCAAATTAAAAACTATCTAAAGCACACTCCAAGGAAGGATATTCATAATCTAATTGATTAATATTAATGTAAGAAAAAAATACCGAGTATCACTGATATATTTAAGCTAGAAATTACTCACTGATTGTATATAAATTTGTTGTTCATTGTCTATTCTCCAAATATTCTAGCACTCTACATTCATGAGTAATTCCACTAATATTATTGTATTGAAAAAAACCCTTCTGGTATTATTCAACTGTTGTTACTCCATTATAGCATGGAATAAAAAAAAAATACAGAGTCTTACTCCATTCCCGCATAATCCGATGTATAACAAATAATTGTAATCATTAGGAAAATTGTAATCATTATATAAGCTCTATGACAAATAAGTTATTTTAGGGTGTATACCTACTTCACACCTACCCATTGTTTAAAATTTTATTTTCCAATAACCAGTTGTCCTAAATACCAATTTACATTTAACTAAACTCACTCATGCCCATGTGCAACCCTCTGGGTTCTTAAAAGGGCTATTCATTGTTTTGTTCAACGTAAACAGGTATTAATATATATGATTGTTATACAAATTGTTTCTACTCTTTCTACTTTTTCTACTTTGATATGATTGTTATACAAATTGTTTTTTTTTTACTTATACTTGAATAAAACGTTATTATTATTATTATTATATTATTATTCACAATTTTTGGACCCACTCATATAATCAAAACAAAATTAATGATCTATTTATTACTTACAATGTTTGTATCTGTAAATAATATATAGGTATCACCAGGTACAAATTTTGTAATTAATATGTTTTGGTGTGTTATGGGTTTAAGAGGTTAAGTAAAAGGCTTAGGTATATTTGAGGGTTTTCTAAATCTAGTGTCAATTCAATTGAAAATATGCTTTATTGTCATAAGCAGGATATCACTCTAAAGTAACATTAAGTGAAGTCGTTAAAAACGAATACAAATTATCAACAAATTAAAAAGTTTGAGAAACACATCAGCTTCTTAGACAGAAAAAAATATATTTCTAATGCTGGGAGAAGAAAAACCAGAAGCTCCCAAATATATGGGAGTTCTAAAAACTAGCTTATGAAGTCTCGTGATGAAGTCAGGGCTAGACAAAGAACTCTAAACGATTTCGAGGGCACACACAATAGATCTGCAAAGGTCGCGGTGTAGATGCTTATGGCACAGAAGCCCCAAACCAATCTAATCTAGATAGAAAATAATAGTGAATAAAATCTATAAAAAACTACAAATGATATTAAATATAACATATTGAAAAGTTTAAGTAACACTTCAGTTTCTCAGATACGAAGGAACAAGTAAATAAAATTGATAAAAAAGCATTACAAATTATTAGAATATGAGATGGTTCATATTTCATTGTGCATATGATTATATATTTTTGTCCCGGTATAAAAAATTTATTCCTTATTCATAGCGGTGCTGGGATTTAAATCATTTTGACATCAATGGATTCGTCTCAATATCATATATTATATGATAAATATTTCTGATCATTTTCCGAAGTCATATACTCCACAGAACTTTCAATTAAACCGCTTCAATGCCTATCGCACCATTTACGTCACACATGTCTCTTTCCCACCCATTGGCGCCTCTCAATTGCAACTTGTAACGCCATCACGTTACTAGCGCTATCCAGCGGTGATTTTTGTACCACTGCGTTCGTAGCCCTACAGTACTTCTACTGTCTCACAGATAATATTATTAGTACATTTTTTTGCTCTTTCTATATGCACCCTTTTAGTTTTTAGGATCTTAAAGATTTGTTTTGTCAGTTGAAAAATTCAAATTCTTCAGGATATGATGAAATATCCAATAATATGAAAAATGAAGCTCTGAGATCAATCAAGTCCTGCTGTACTCAATAAACATACCGGGTGGCTACGGAAGTATTGCCTACGGAATATCTCAGTTATTGTATGAAGTAGGTTTGTGAAATTTGGAGCGTCGATATAATGACATAAGAGCTAGAATTTGAGCATATTGACATGTCGAAGTTAACTTCCGGTCTGACCGGAAGTAACATCAACTTTCTTATTTTAAATGGAAACCGTATTTTTTTTTCTTTTCGCTTTATTTAGCATTCAATTCCCTTTCTAATGACATATCACAAGTTGGTATCTAACCAGAAACTAGATCAGAAAAAAATTATTGTTGAAATTCACCGAGTAGGCTGTGGAAGCAAAATAAAAGCCAAAAATTGAAAAGTTGGCTATGGAAACCATACGTCACTTGATAACAGTTGCTACTACTGTGATATTTTATTTTCATTCGTCGGCGTTATAAAAAGCCGCCAAAAAAAATATTGGAAAAATTGGGAAAAAACAATACTCTGTAGGTCCATAACTTAAATAGGAACATACAACTTTTTCTTGCCTGTACTATTCAGCATAACCATTCCTTTCTAATGATATAATAGAAAGTAATTTTTTGAAATGAAATACCATTATTTTTAATGATATTTTTGCGTATGGCGATAATCTGTTTTGTTATTTGAAGAATAATAATTGGATTTTTCGGTATTTCATTTCAAAAAATTACTTTCTATTATATCATTAGAAAGGAATGGTTATGCTGAATAGTACAGGCAAGAAAAAGTTGTATGTACCTATTTAAGTTATGGACCTACAGAGTATTGTTTTTTTCCCAATTTTTCCAATATTTTTTTTGGCGGCTTTTTATAACGCCGACGAATGAAAATAAAATATCACAGTAGTAGCAACTGTTATCAAGTGACGTATGGTTTCCATAGCCAACTTTTCAATTTTTGGCTTTCATTTTGCTTCCACGGCCTACTCTGTGAATTTCAATAATAATTTTTTTCTGATCTAGTTTCTGGTTAGATACGAACTTGTGATATGTCATCAGAAAGGGAATTGAATGCTGAATAAAGCGAAATGAAAAAAAAAATATGGTTTCCATTTAAAATAAGAAAGTTGATGTTACTTCCGGTCAGACCGGAAGTTAACTTCGACATGTCAATATGCTCAAATTCTAGCTCTTATGTCATTATATGGACGCTCCAAATTTCACAAACCTACTTCATACAATAACTGAGATATTCCGTAGGCAATACTTCCGTAGCCACCCGGTATACGTTGAAAATGGCATTTTATCGAATTCCTCAAGTTAGCATTTATTTCACAATTCACAAAAAAAAATATTAAATTTTGTATTCCAATTATAGATGTATAAGTTTGCTCCCCTGTGTCCCAAAGTTATTTTAGTTGAACATGAGAAATCAGTTAGTTTAATTTTTTACGAATAGTAAAGTATTTGCCGATAGTCATCACGGATTCATAAAAAAGAGAATTACCAAAACAGCACTCTATGACCTCAATCAATATATTGCTGATAGCCTTGACATAAAATCTTAAGCTGGGGGACTGTTTGTTGACTTTTCTTGTGCATTCAAGAATGTCAACTCATGAACTGCTGATATTCAAACTATTTAAATATGGTATTCGAGGGTCTAAATCCTTTTTGAAATACCGTGAATAATTCGTTCATATAGGCGATATTAAAAGTAAAAAATGTCTCTTAGCTGGGGATGTATCACAGGGATCGATTTTAGCCCCTACACTACACTCTCCATAACATATTAATAACTTTATATATCTGACTCATATCTCTTCCAATGTGAAATAATTTCATACACCGATGATACTAATGTTCTCGTCGGAGGCCATTACAATGAATCATTAGTGAGTGTCACTCAGGATTTACACTCTTTTATTGTGAAATGGTCAGAAGAGAATTCTCTGAGCCTAAATATTCATAAGACGGTGTTGATGAAATTTAGTATTAAATCAAGCAATGAACACTTCAGTATCCTCAGTGATAATGATCAAATCATTTCTTCCTTTGACGGTGTGAAGATGTTGCGTATTATTATTGAATACAGGCTGATGTGGAAAACCCATATAAATGAACTCTGTAATATGCAATCTAAAAGTTATTATGTACTATAATGTATCTAGTAAAAATATACTTCTAACCTTGTACTATGCAAATTTGAATTGTCATCATTCTTAAGATGAATTTACATTAAACTAGAGAATTGCTCGTTTCAGAAGTTTGATTTAACGTTCCTCATTTCAGATCCAGAATCTGCGATTACGGAATGGGACTATCTGCCAGCGGTGGGTCCCCGGCCCTTCCAGGGTTTCGTTGGTCTCAAAAATGCCGGTGCTACGTGTTACATGAACTCTGTTCTGCAACAACTTTATATGGTGGAGAGCATTAAAGAGGGCATCTTGGCTGCCGAAGGTGCTGCTACTGATCCCAACGAAGACTTCACTGGGGAAGAGAGGTTAGATCTTGAAGTGGATTGTACTGAAGACAAGAATTGCCTGGATGACAACCGAAAGGATTATAATGTGGGCATTCTCAAGCAGGTACAAGCCATCTTTGGCCATCTGGCCTGTTCACGCCTTCAATATTATGTGCCTAGAGGACTTTGGAGACATTTTAAACTTCAAGGTATTCATAGTTTTTACTTTTATCATATGTTAATTTATTTATGACGTATTTTCTCAAATCTAAAGTCTCAACATTTTTTTTGTTTCAGGTGAGCCAGTTAACTTACGGGAGCAACAGGATGCTGTGGAGTTTTTCATGTCGTTGGTCGAAAGTCTTGATGAAGCTTTAAAAACGCTGGGACACGAGCAAATCATGTCCAAGATTCTGGGCGGTTCTTACTCGGATCAAAAGATCTGCAAAGGATGCCCCCATAGATATTCCAAAGAGGAACCTTTTAGTGTGATTAGTGTAGATATTAGAAATCATAGTAGCCTGCCAGATTCAATGGAGCAATATGTCAAAGGTAAGAAAACTTGAAAAGTTATAGATTACTGCAGTTTCAAAATCACGTCGAGACAGCTGAATGATTATTTGGTGTTCAGAATGAAAAAGGAAAGTGATGATGCAGTTTGTTTGATTATATTTTGACAATTCTTGCAGCAAATCGAAACCATCAATTCAAAGCATTCGTGTACATTCAGGCCAAACACAGCATTAATATAGTGGGAATTTTCTACCTTGATCAGTTTGCATGAAAAGTGAAAAATGATTCGAAAACAGTTTAGTATATCATCATTTGATGAAATTTTAAGAAAATCAACGAAAATACATGTAAGAATACTATTTTGAGTAACGTGTCAATTTGGAAATAGTTTCAATTGATAACCTAGGGACAGAGAGAAAGCAATAGCTTTCAATCCAACAGAACAAAACAATGTTACATAATCCTCCAGCCAAGGACAAAACTTCATTCTGTTAATAGTGATTCAAGTAAATTGTTGAAATAAAAATGTTATATGTATAGAGAATAGGTCTATGATTGGGGCATCAAAGAATAATCTATCGAATACCACACGAGAGTTCGATAAAGTAGAAAATAATTCTCTAGATTTTTTCTCAGACTTGTTGCCATTTGGCAACAAGTTTTCGAAAAATCTGTCAAATGATTTTCATTTTGTTCTTACTCTCTTGTGGTATTACAACTGAATATTACTCACATTTGGATGAGCCTTCAACATTACTAGGTCATTGTGGATAATGTTGGTAAAAAAGATCAACTGCTTTCATTTCTTCAGTTTGATGGGTATGAATGTCATGATTATAAGTTTAATGATCTTGAAAGATTAATTGATTTTTGATAAATTTGTTGATACTTATTAGCACAGTGCTCTTCATTACAGTACAATCTACAATAATTACAATGAGTCAATAAATAAAAACATAGAACTCAGACACATAGATTAGGTCACATTTTATGATAGAAAATATATATATATATATAAGCAGATAACTATCACTGAGTAATTTACGGTTCACTCCTTCCTAAGTTAGTGATGAAACTAGAAGTGAACAAAAAATCTTTCAATTTGGTGCGCCACAGGGTACAGTATTGGGGCCACTTCTATTTACTACCTATCTAAACGACCTTTTTTAAATTCATAGTTTTGCAGATTATACTTACAGTAATATTATATGGAGAAAAAAACTAGTTTGAATTACAAACTAAGACGTTAGATTTGAAAAAAAATAAAAAATTGGTTTGATCGTAACCTACTAACAATAAACTTCGAAAAAACGAAGTATATGCCATTCTCATTTTATAATATACCAGAATTCGAACCACTGATACTTAATCATATAATAGAATGGAAGAAAGCGATAGTGTCAAGTACCTAGGGGTTATGCTTGACAGACATCTAAAATGGGACAATCAAATAGCATTCCTGTTGAAGAAATTACGGTGTTTATTATCAAAATCAAGTATCTCAAAATGGACATTTTCATTAATTCAGTCTCAATTGAATTATGGGATTCTGGCTTGGAAAGGAGTCATGAAATCCCACCTCAAAAATCTTGAGGTTCTTCAGAAGTGGTTTTTGAAAATCATATATAGGAAGAGTTATTTATATCCAACTGAAAATATGTACAAAGAATCGTTGGAACATCAAGGTCTAAGGAAAATTTCAAATATTTATTGTCATTTTACTATGATTTGATTCCAAATCATATAAAAATTATCAAGTCAATATTTTCTTTCAAAAAACAAATAAAAAAAATGTATTAAAGAGTCTCATAGGAATTTATTTCGTGATATCTTTCACTACAATTAACTCATTTAGTTTATTTTGTATTATTTTGTTTGATTTAAAAAATTTATAAAACTTATGTTATTCTTACCTGTAATTTTTTATTTTAAAACTTCACGGGTATAAATGAATTGATGTACATGCTTTTTATTGAATTTTGATTGATTTACGAATATTCTATCTTCGAAAAATCAAAACCATTTGTTGTCCGTTTTGTTTTCTTGTCTTTTACTTCTGAAATAAATATCGTTTTTTTTTAATTTCAGGTGAACTATTAGAAGGTGCGGATGCGTACCATTGTGAAAAGTGTGCAAAAAAAGTGGTGACTGTAAAACGGCTGTGTGTTAAAAAACTGCCCCCAATCCTAGGTATTCAATTGAAAAGGTTCGAGTACGATTTCGAGAGGGTGTGTGCCATCAAATTTAACGACTATTTTGAATTTCCACGAGATCTCGATATGGAACCATATACCGTATCTGGACTGGCCAAAATTGAGGGAGAGATAATAGACTGTGATTTAGATCCTAGTGCTGACGAGGTGTGTACAAAATATCGCCTGTCTGGTATCGTTGTTCATTCAGGTCAAGCATCAGGTTAGTAATTTTCATAAAAATATGTAACTTCAAATAGTTGTTTTAATTTTTTTTATATTTTTCAATTCTATAAAAAAGTTGCATGCCTTGTTCAGTATTTGATTATTAATTTCGCAATTTCTTTATAGGTGGACATTATTATTCTTATATTAGAAGCAGAGATCCTTCTGGTGAGGTGAGATGGTACAAATTCGATGACGGAGACGTCTCGGAGTGTAGAATGGGAGAAGAAGAAGAAATGAAGGTGCAGTGCTTTGGGGGAGACTATATGGGTGAAGTATTCGATCCAATGTTGAAGCGAACGACATATAGGCGACAGAAGAGGTGGTGGAATGCATACATGTTGTTCTACACCAGGCATGATGTGGAAGAAGAAGCCACATTGAAGGCGTTGGATCTGCTAACTATTTGTGAGTAATTTATGTTTCATGTTTTTTTCATTATTATCCATTGTACATTTTTTTGGACCTAAGGACCTAGGTCAACGGCCAATTGGATCAATGTTATTGGCTCAATAAAGTTAATTTAATTATTATTATTCAATCAGTTTTGCCTGTTCAAATGTATTAACTTTCTAAACGAAAACGAATTTTTTTAATTTATTTATTTCTCAAATAATCAAAATAAATATAAATGTAATGGCAAGTTCTCCTCTTAATTCATTTCAGTAAGTTATCAGTATATTGTAATAAACTTGATCTTTTCTCATATTCACTTGAAAATTAAAAAAATCAAATGTAACAATTGCTTCTTGAAGAATGTAAATTATTGTGCACACATCACTGTGTGTGTATTCCTGTTTGGACAATGAAGAATAAAGAAATATTAATGAATATAATGAACAGTTGAAACAACTAGAAAATATTTTGAATTGATATTTGATATTGATGTTTCAATATAAAAATCAAGAAATGTTATTTCACTAATGGTGTACTTGTGAACATATAATATTTCATCATTTGAAGAAATTTGAAACAAATTTCAAAAACATAGTCAGCATCACTCAATTTAGTTTGATCTACAAGAGGTAGAAAGGGGTAAATTGGTAAAATGATGTCATACTGGTGACAGCTTGAGTCTGTCTGATTGGTTGATGGTGGGTGGAGGCGGGGTTAAAATGGGAGTAGTGGGGGTGGTTTCAAGTAACCTCATAACTACTTGAGTTTAATTATTCTGAAATATTTCCAGCCGGTACAAGGAAAGAGACCCACCTCAAGATGCCAGTAGCAATAGAAAATAGTATAAGGAAGCAGAATATCAAATTTCTACACCACCGCAGTCAGTTCTCAATAGAGTATTTCTCGTTCATTAGAAAATTGTCGACGAGTTGCACTCAGAGCAATCCAAGGCATAGTCAGGCATTATCCAATGACTTGTTGGAACGGCAGTACCTGCTCAGCGTCCAACTGGTTAGTAATTTCCTCTTTCACACTGGCTGGCATACGAAGAAGAACTTGCGAGGTCCTGCCATGGAATGGTAAGTGATAGGATCTTATTGTTTTGTTTTTTTGCTTCAGTTCTTCAGTACCTCCTGGCTGAATATACCAGTTACTTCCATATTATGTTACTGAACTGACAGTAATTGGAAATTTTTTGTTTTGGAGTACCTCAAGGTAATGTCTTGGACCACTTCGTTTCAATATATATCTGAATGGTTTATTAAATTTTTAGTGTGATGGAAAAGTTCATGCTTTTGCTGGTGATACTGTGATTTCTTACAGTGCTAAGGATAAATTTGAAAAAATAGTTGATGAAAATTCAGAAAAAATATAAAATTGATTTGATAGATATTTGTTAAAACAGAACTATTGGTTAAATTGAGAAATGCAAGGATTTGGGCGTAATGATTAAAAAAAATTAATATCCAGAAACAGGAAAAAACAAAACAACTATCATTCCTCTGATAAGAACAATTATAGTACAATTTTTAATTATACAGGATGAAATTTTTTTTTGGAATAATTAGATTTGGTTTTTGAAATTTTCCGAAATTATGGAAACCGAACTTTATCTGCCTGGATCAGAGCCGTAAAAAAAATTGGCTTTGACTTTTCTGATCCAGCTACCAAGGAGTGCTTAATTCTGCGCACAAGAGTAGTGCGACTGATTTTTCGTAAGTCGCGGCTAGGTGAAGCAAGCTTGAAGAACATCATTTGTTGGAGGAAGGGTTAGGACCAAGCAAATGAAGGATAATAACCAATGTTTCATACAATAGTGCTCATTTGGAAGAATGTTGCATTTATAGATTTCAGATGTAATTATATAATTCAATAATGTCCGTAATGAGTAGTAGTTTGCCTCATATTTGCTACTTTGTGGAAATATAGGGAAAAGGGTATTTAGACGTTTTGAAAATCATTTATTTCATTCATTTAATATTTTCTATTAAACTAATTTTATTGAAATAATGGTAATCTTCAACATCAAAAATTTATTTATAAGCAAACACTCAATCTATTGAAGAAAAATCAGTACCGATCGGAAAGTTCACAGGCTTGATCATTGTTTTAGAACGAAATTATTATATTAATTTTTTCATACTTGAAATTTGAAAACTAAAAGTTCGGGTTGAACCGCGTCTAGAATTTGTTGAAATTCGACGTTTCGGCTCCGATTTTGGAGCCATTTTCAAGAACTGAAAAAGAAAGAAAATTAATAAAAGGTTGAAACGTAATTCTACGCTGAGGCCTCAATCTGCCTACTCCTCAGGTATAATTACGTTGGGTATTTGTGACTTGACGTCGGGGTCTCAATCTGCCTACTCCCCATGTCTCGTCACTGGTTCTCTCTAAGGTCTCAATCTGCCTACTCCTTCGAGAGAACTGAGGAATTGTGGGTTGAGGAACTGTATTTATAGTGGACGTGGCTGTAATGGCCGTGTGCAATGTATTGGCGCGAGGTGAACTATGGGCGGGAACTGAATTGGCGCTAGATGAGAGAAATTTATATATACAGAAGTCAACCTTGTCAACATGAAGGTCATTGAGAATAGTTGCGACAAAAGCTGAAGGATATCTCACTCCAGTGAACCAAAATATTCCCGCAAAACATATTTTCATTGATGAAATACTAACCAACACTAATGAGAGAGAAGTATACTTTATTTTTTCTCATTAACAGCTTTTTTCTTAAAAATAAAAGGCAGTAATATCGAAAACCACCCTGCAGATGATCACCCTGTCCTTAGCCAAATGATTGTAATAGTATCATATCTAAGGAACATTGCACAAGTGTATGTGTGATCATTTTAAATGTCCGTCATGGTAATAGCCAAGGAAGTAGTTGTTTTGTTAGGTAGTTGCCTCATATTCTGCCTTTCTAGAATTATTTATCCAAAACCAAAAAGCTTTCTCAGTAAGTTTTTTATAACTTCAGACTATAAAGTATATTTTGATTTTGGTAATTCGTTGTTTAAAACTATTATCACTCTCTGGATATCTTCTGCGGATTGCTCATTATTTGTAATAATTGGAAGGAATTATCTATAGAAAATTTATTTAATATGCACGGACCGTGGTGGCGGATGGGCAAAGAGTTCACACCATTACCCAATCATCAGTAGATGCGTGCGTTCGAACCCCAGCTCGGTCACCGGTCCCGTGCACGGTATCACACGCCATGAGCTGTCTTTATTTTGCTCACCCTAATAGGGGGCGTGACTTCATTAGTCCTTGATTCCGATATCTGGATTTTTTTTTATTTCTTTGATAAAATGTGAAGGCAGGTTCACATTTTACTCACATTGGGGACTTCTTTCTCTCGGTTGAAATTATTCGGGTGTTTTTGAATTTCATTGGCCTCTGAATATTCGCGAGTAATACTCCGAGATCCTATAAAGAACATAATTGTGTGGTTGTCCTCAGTTAGTAGAGCATGCTCTGCAACCGCGGATTTTTCGGAGTACCCACAGAGAGTATAGACCGACCGATATTGAAACAAAGAGTCAAATTACCATCCAAATCAAAAACGAGGAGTAATAAAAACACTGAAGTACCAGCCCATACGGATATGTGAACCAGAACATCTCAATGAAGAACTGAGTACTTGGAAAGTGCTTTGGGTAATTATAGGTATGTGGAATTATCAGGCTGTGTGCACGGACCAATTTAATTGAAAGGACATTTTTTTTGCCTTCTCCTTCCGAGTCATAGGTATACCCGACAAGCAATAAAGCAGGCTTGTACGAATAAGAAATAAACCGAACAGAGGACACAGAACGACGCACTACATAAGGAAGAGAATTTCTGCCATACATTAAGAATGTCACAGACAGAATAGGCAAGCTTTTGGAAAAACTATGTTCGAACGAATGAAAACCATTGGGCGAAGTCAGATCCGCAAAAGACCCGATAGACCCCCCTCTCTACTCCGGGTTTTTACCGCATCCCTTGCAGCTGTGGTACGACAAAAAAAGCATAAACACAATCTGCGGTTGCAAAGCATGCTCTACTAACTGAGGACAACCACTCAATATTGTTTAGCGAAACTCAGGTACTAGAGGTACAGGGTATTACCCGCAAATTTTCAGAGAAGCCATTAAAATTCAGAAACACCCCAATAATTTCAACCAAAAAAAGGAGGGTTAATCTGAGTAAAACATGGAGGCAGGTAATCAGAGAGATTAAAGCAAATCCCTTTACAAGCAATGATAATCAAAACCAAGAACAAGAACAGGTATCGGAATTAAGGCTTAATGAAGTCATGCCCTCTATTTGGGTGAGCACGGTAAAAGAAAGAATCAGTTAGGCTTAAATGAACCCTTCGTCCGTTAGTGCTCCGCCTTTGAAAATGTCTTCCGCACATGTAGACGAAACCTCAGGGATAATTACCTCGAGATCACGACTAACAAACCACCGAAAGTTTAAAAAAAATTCTTGTTTACCAAGTTTTTCACTCAAATATTTATGAAAAATGTGTTCATATACATGTAATCATTACAAATACAAAAAAATGTCATTTTAAAGTGCGATCAGAAATCTAATAAGGTCATAAATCACCAACCACTTGAGTTATCAGCAGTTGGTGAGTTCTAGGCAGTTTTTCATGCGATATTTCAATCCGGACCGGGGAATTTTTCAAGGGACACATTCTATTATTGATTATCTACATTTCGAACAATAGATAATAATGAGGGTCGTCGGCTGCACTTCACACTTTACAAGCTAATTCAATATACACCACATCTACAAAGGTATTGTTTATCAATACTATCTATCTGTGGAAACGGGCGTTTCTCTGAACATTTGAAATTCAGCAAAGTTATTTAAATTTATACTAATGATATATCCGAATTTATAAAACTTCAGTGCGCCTTATTTGCTAATGGACTAACGCCAAGTTTATTTATTTTTATTCATTCTTAAGAAGCCCTGAATGTATATCAAAACTATTTGGTTGAAAAAATGGATCATTGAACCAGAACCTTGATTATAATGAAATGAAACATTTTTCAGGTGTGACGTATTGTGTCTACATCTTCGAACTTCTCCGGTGATACGTTCCTGGTTCGCCCAGAACATGTTGTTCAATCACATGGGTAGGTTCTGCGAGTATCTCCTCAGCTGTCCCAGCAACGAGGTACGCTCGGCCTTCATCAAGATCGTGGTCTTACTCGCCCATTTCTCGATAAACGACGGCCCGTCCCCGGCGCCGGCAGCGTTCAACAACAACGACATGACAGCCTCTCTAAGCGACCACATCCTCTGGGCGCTACTCAGTCTGTTGCAGAGGGAGGTGAGCGAACACGGCAGGCACTTGCCACACTACTGCACCCTGTTTCATATGTATGCCAATCAAGGTGAGTACGAGATTTTAATTCAGATCCATATTGATAAAATTTATAAAAATTATTTTGTTTTTATCGTTCATCTACATCCACTATCAGTTTTAAAACACCCAAGCAGCCAAAATCGCCAACAAACACTCGGCAGCAATATTCCTTGGCATGCTTTTGACAGTGTATGTCATGATGGCATTTTGTTTAAACTATGTCAACCAAACATCCACAAAAACTCTAACAGTTCTTGAAAAATATTTTCCGAATGGGAAATATGTCTGTGATAATTATATTCTTTTGATAATGCAAATGACGACTCCTTGATTGGAAACAAAGAAATACATTGTGATTATTATAATTGGAAAGGGCCAAAAAGACAATAATTATTGAAAGATCCTCAAAACAGTCTGTAAAACAAAATTAGATATAGTTGAATACTTTTCCCTCTACCATATTTTATTTGTCCACGTCATTACAGATAATAAATTTACAATTTTGAAATGTGCCCTAAAAATTACTTCCGCCACTGGAAACAATTTCTTCTTTTGTATTGCTGGAGCTTCTGTTTACTACTGTCGAGGTACCTGCCTCTTCTAATGGCAAAGTAGACAACATTCGCGCCGTTTTATTTATCAATTCGATGCTATACTTCAAATACCCGTCAGCCACCGTGGAACTTTTCTAACCTACGTGTCTTTTTAAGTTAGTCATAGTTGCTCCTGCATTATCTAGAGCAGTAGCAGAAGTGCGACGAATGCAATGTCCCGTATAGGAAGATGGGGTTGGCAATCCTAAATACATTGCGATTTTGCTGGGGATTTTCCCAAACATGTTTTTTCCATTTGGCTGAGGAGTACATTTATTTTGTCGGAAACTCAAAAAAAATCGTTCAATACCCTCGGGACGCAAAGACATAAAGTCTTGATAAAGGCAAAGCGGAGAACTCTTTTTCATCCACAACTGTAAATTTCTTCGATACACCAGTTTTACTTTCCGGTACGTTCACAACCATAATGGAATCCCGGTCCTCTGTATCCGATATCTTCATATTCAAAAGTTCCTGACTTCTGTATCCTCCAAAATAACCCATAATCAAAACAACCTTCAAGAAAACAAAGGATATAAATACACACAACAAGGAAAATAATGAAAAAAATTCCTTATGCAGTAAATGAATTTTATTATGAGCGTTCGTTAGAAATCTGATGACATCTTTATGAGATAAAACGGCACACTTTTTCGGCTCATAACTCTTATTCTTTCGTTTCAAACAAGCCTCTAGTTTATTGAACTTGGTGATACCTCGTTTGTCATGTATAGTCACCAATCGATTTTACCATTGACCATTTAGGTCATAAGGAATTCGGACTATACGTTTCTGACTGCAACCAATTACTACCAAATCTACCGAAAAACATAGAAATTCCAGAAATACTGTCTTTTGGCCATTCCAGATATATCTTGTATTCTTTTTGGTATACCGTTTCACTTTTCGATGGAATTATGATTCTCTTGCTTTTTCAGCTTCTTTCAAAATATCCTCCATTAAATTTGGGGTAGAAAACGAGCTTTTAATGCAAACACAGCTTGATAAAAAAGTTCTGTTAATAAACAAGAAGCATAGCAACAACAAAACTCCTATATTCAACTGTACCTGATTCAAATGGTACATTTATTCTTTTATAAAAATTAACAAAATATTATTGAAATCGGTCAGAAATAAAATTATCTATGTACCACGGGAATTACTTATCCTAATAACCTAATGCAATTGCTGTCCCTCGGGACGCAAACTATGGCTTCGATAATTAAGGCCCTTATAATTCCCTTAATACATAAATAACTATTTTGTCTACTGTGTATATTCCATTATAATACTTACTCTTTATTATAAGTGCTTCAGAAACGTGTATTTAACAATTTGCACACCACTTCAGCAATGAACATTTCAATTGCTCTAAATTTTTTTCATGTGGAACTAAGATTACTTGACGAAAGGCAATAAATTTCAAAACAAAATTTGATTATAAAAATAATCCAGCCTTTCGCAAATTTTCCTATACAATAGGATTGTCGGCAAACGTCTTACAGAAACAATTCAACAGCCCCATACGACCGCCGAATCACGTCTATCCAACGCCTGGCAAAGTTTTCCTACAAGGATATACTCTGCAATCTTCCTGTAACAACCACCAAATGGCAATCGAAAACATGTGACATCTGCAGACCGGTTTCGCGATTCAACTCGCTCATCAGTACAGCAGAGCCATCTATAGAAACCACAGAAAGATTCCGACCAGTACCACGACTTCGTTTGAGCCGAATATATCTAAATTTTCACCATGAAAAATATTTAAATATTTCTCATGTGGAACTAAGAGTACTTGACGAAAGAAATATGATGAGAAATATTTAAATATTTTTCATCGTGGTACTGGTCGGAATCTTTCTGTGTTTTCTATAGATGGCTCTGCTGCCCACTTTCTTAGTGGGTACCGGAGTTATCGTAGTGCCTGTTAACAAAACCGATTGGAAATCAATTACATATTGTGGCCGAGTCTGTACTGATGAGCGAGTTGAATCGCGAAACCGGTCTGCAGATGTCACATGTTTTCGATTGCCAGTTGGTGGTTGTTACACGAAGATTGCAGAGTATATCCTTGTAGGAAAACTTTGCCAGACGTTGGATAGACGTGATTCGGCGGTCGTATGGGGCTGTTGAATTATTTCTGTTCGACGTTTGCCGACAATCCTATTGTATAGGAAAATTTGCGAAAGGCTGGATCATTTTTATAATCAAATTTTGTTTTGAAGTTTCAATTGCCTTCTTATTGTTATATATTTCATCCAAGACAGTATTTTTGGGTTTTCGTTGCCATGAATATAAGGTAAGCTCGGGTAAGTGTGACCGTGATTTTCATTAGTTCGCATTGAATTTAGTCCATCTGATGAACCTGAACTAATATAACAATGAACTTTTGCAGGTATTTACTTCGAAGGTCAGTCTTTGTAATACGCCACAGAAAACTGTTGAAAAACGTATTGCATGAATTTTAATTATATATTCAGATATACATCTCCATAGGTCACACTTCTCCGGAAATTTGGGGCAAGTGTGATTCTGGCCAAATTTAAAGATATTAATGCAGGTAAATCTCTTTTTGGGGCAGGTGTGAGTAAACAGTAAAGGAACTTTTACCACAATTTATTTGTTATGAGATATCTTTATTCAAAACATAGTTAGGAACTTTTTAATATTGAATTTGAATTGCCCCATTGGAAAAAAACAAAAAATAATCGTGAAAGTGAACATTTGTTGAAAAGAAAAATTTACAGGTAGAAATCTGAAAAATCGAATGAGAATTTCATTGATCCCCATCTTCTGACGAGTGGTGATGGAAGCACAGTTGTTATTTCATCCTCAGAAAGTGTATCAGTGTCTTCCACATCTGGCCAGGTATATTGTTTGGCTCTCTGAGATTTCCGTATATAATTTCGTACTATAGCTGAAAAATATTACTGTTTAGATTGGCCAAATGAACCAGGTTCCCACTTACTCCGACAGAAAGGTCACACTATCCCAATAACATTTAATTTCAGGGTAAGTGTGACATGCAAGGGAAAAATGTAAAAAAAAAAACTTCATGAAAAAACGGCAATCTATAGTCAGATTCATTGTTTAGGCAGAAGAAAAGTGTATAAAATGGATTCTTACCTTAGATTTTAACAATACACTCAAAGCTTGAAATAAACTCGTTATACTCGTTCGGGTTGATGAATTGTGGGTTAGAAAATTTGGGAAAATATTTGGATTTCACAAGATCTCTTTTGTATTTTATATGATGGTTATGGATTCATTATGAGTGTAGGCTATTCGTCAATAGATGGCATTGGGCTGTCGCCCGGTTTAGCGAAGATAGCGAGCAAACTCACACTTGCCCCAAATTCACAATTACCCGAGCTTACCTTACCCGACAGATATCAAAATCTAGCTGATGTGCTTATTGTATCTTTAAAAAATTGCAATAATGTCATGATTTGAGGGATAACATTATGAAAAGATGTTACCTTCAGTTCTATTTGAGTATTACTCATTTAGGTTGTGTTACTTGATAGGAGGGTTCTAGTGTCATTGAAAATTTCACAGTAAATGTAGATGAATATAAGAAATAAAAAATGTTAATATTTTAAATACTGTAATCTAGTCAAACGCTCTAATTTTTCCAATATTGTGTTATGAGGTTGAAGGTGAAGGCTGCTCGTGGGATATCTGATTGGGAAAAAATTGTAAGACATCTTCATATTTCAGGTATTCAAGAAAAAGCTCAGCTGTTGAGGATGAACGTTCCGGCAACATTCATGCTAGTCGCTCTAGACGAAGGGCCCGGACCGGCCATAAAATATCAGTACACTGAACTAGGAAAATTAAATCAATTAGTATCGTGTCTTATTCGATGTTGTGATGTGAGCAGCAAGTGCCAGTCTAGTAACGCAGGTCTGGTTTTACCTAATCCATACAGAGATCCTACCTGTCAGGAATACATCATGCCGATATCATCTCAGGCTGCTGATATCTTGTTCAATAGGGCAACGTAAGTTCATCTCATTCATGGTCTTGAGTACCTTCTTTTTTCTATCACCAAAACCGTAGTATTTATAATCATTTGTAACGTTTTTCTTCCACAGTTACGTAAAGAAAGTAATCGAAGACACCAACTTGACAGATGATGCCATCAAACTACTTCAGTTTTGTTCTTGGGAGAATCCACACTTCTCCAGGGTTGTTTTATCTGAATTGCTGTGGCAAATAGCTTTCGCGTATTGCCAAGAACTCAGACACCACATAGAAATATTGTTGTCAATTTTGCTCATTGAAGACTCTTGGCAAACTCATCGAATACACAATGCAATCAAAGGTTAGTAACTTGTATTGTTTTGATTGGGTTTTTATGAGGGAATGTGGAGTTGATTCAGTGAAATAGATATAAATTTTCTTGAACAATTGTCTAATAGTCAGCTCATCTTCCGAAATAAGAAATCAACAATAACGGCAGTTTTAGAATGTGCAAAATTTATTGTTGGTTGTTAAATAAGCAAAGATTTTCATCTTGAATTCGTTTTTGTTTTATATCATTGAACGCATCACTAAGGGGGAAATTGGTATGCAACAGATAGTCTCGTACTGGTGACAGCTCGAGTGGGAGTGGTTTCAAGCGTCCCCATAACTACTTTTGGAATGTGTACAATGTTGAATAAGCAAAGATTTTCATTTGAATTAATTTTTTATTTTGATTTTCTATGATTAAACTTGTCACTGACAGGTAATATTGGTGACAGCTTAAGTCTGATTGGTTGATGGTGGGTGGAGGCGGGGTTAAAGTGAGAGTAGTGGGGGTAGTTTCAAGCGACTCCATAGCTACTTTTGGAATGTGTTTAATGTTGAATAAACGAAGATTTTCTACTTGAATACGTTTTTTGTTTTGATTTATATATGATTCAACGACAGGTAATGAGGAGGAAATTGGTAAGTGATAGATGATGTCATACTGGTGACAGCTTGAGTATGTCTGATTGGTTGATAGAGGGTTTAGCCGTGGTTAAAACGGGAGAAGTGGGAGTTGTTTCAAGCGACCCTATGACTCTCTCTATCGCTGTCAAGAATAATGAAGAATAAAATCCAACTTGTAGAAAGCTTGGTAAAAATTAATTCACGTTTATAATAATATGTACTATGACTGATGCGGATTAATGTTACATTTATCAGAATTATTTGTCTGATACTCTACGAAAACGGCAGTTTTGGAATGTGTACAATGATGAATGAGCAAAGATTGTCATCTTAAATTCGTTTTTTATGTTTTGATTTTATATAATTGAATGGTCTATCACTGATTGGTAATAAGAGGGCAATTAGTAAATAACAGACGATGTCAGACTTGTAACAGTTTGAATCTGTGTGATTGGTTGATGGTGGGTGGAAGCGGGGTTAAAGTGGGAATAGTGGGGGTGGCTTCAAGCGAATCCATTGCTACTCTCTATCGCTACCAATAATAGTGAAGAATGAATTCCAACTTGTGGAAAGCTCGGTAAAAATGAATTTACATTTATAATAATATGTACTATGACTGATGCGGATTCATGTTTCATTTATCAGGATTAATTGTCTAATACTCGACAAAAACGGCAGTTTTGGAATTTGTACAATGATGAATGAGCAAAGATTGTCATCTTGAATTCGTTTTTTATGTTTTGATTTTATATGATTGAATGGTCTTTCACTGATTGGTAAAAAGAGGGCAATTGGTAAGTGACAGACGATGTCAGTGGTTGATGGTGGGTGGAGGCGTGGTTTAAGTGGGAGTAGTGGGGGTGGTTTCAAGCAACCCCATAGCTACTCTTTATCGCTATTAAGAATAATGAAAAATAAAATCCAACTTGTGAAAAGCATGGTAAAAATTATTTTACGTTTATAGTAATATGTACTATGACTGATGCGGATTCATAATTTTACATTTTACATTCTTATTCTGTAATTGTAGCAAGTGGAATAGTGTAAATTAGGTTGTCTATTTGAATGGAGTATATTATTGTATTAGAATTGCACAGGTTTAAAATGGGTTCTACGTGATTCTTGAAAATCAATCGTGATTTAACGTGTGTTTTGAGATTAGAAAATATTTCCTTCGTTGAACTGAAACTTCACTGTTTTAGGTGTTCCCGAAGAACGAGATGGCCTCCTGGAAACCATCAACCGTGCCAAGAGCCACTACCAGAAGAGGGCCTACCAGTGCATAAAGGCGATGGTGGCGCTCTTCAACAGATGCCCGGCCGCCAATTCTCTGCTAATGCGTCAAGCAGACGTACGCAGATCTTGGGCGTCGGCCGTCGCTTGGCTGCAAGACGAGCTGGAAAGGAAGTATCCACCCAACACCCAGTACTCCTACAACACGTGGTCCCCTCCGGCACAGAGCAACGAAAGCTCCAACGGCTACTTTTTGGAGAGATCCAACAGTGCCAGGAAAACATTGGAGAAGGCCCTGGAACTGATGCCCGAAGTTGAAAGGGAAGAGGAGGACGTCAGTGAAGAACAGGTGTCTCAGGAGGAGGCCCCGCCACCATCTGAACAACCTCCATCAGAGGAAAACAACTCGGAACTTCCTGACGTGACGCAAAGCTGTGAGAACAACCCGAATACTTAATTGGTAAACAAATGAAGGCGAAAGCAAAGTTCGTCGCCCGCTTTTCATTTCTATATAAAGCTTTGAGCGCCTCTTGCACTTTTGGTTGTCGACTTCATTTCAAAGATAGGTATGTATATGAAGAGAGAGAGAGGAACATGTGATATGTATGTATATAAAATGTAACCTGACGCATTTTCTGAATTTTTATATTGACTGGAATGCATTTTTCCTAAGCATGTTCCTTAATTTTAGTCTCGAGCATATTTTTTGACCACGTACAATGAGAGGATCTGTTCGGAGAAATGTAAATAAATATGCGAAATACCACGGTCATTTTTCTAGTTAGCTTTATTTTTAATCAGGAAATAAACGGGCTCTCGAAGTCGATGCAAGTTAACCTGTTCATACAATTGCTTTTTCTTTTAGTAACTAGTAACAGTTTGTCTTTAACTTTATGAAAAAATTCTGTGTAAATATCTAGGAAAAATATATGAATTTTGTGCTCTTTGAATATTTATGTTATGGGCGTTTCCAGCCGACAGAAGAATGCAGTGGAACTTAGGGAAAAAAAGTTACGGCCTGTAGAAGGAAAATAGTTGGCAAAAGGTCGCACATTTTGATGCAACTCACCAAAACTAATATTGGCAATAATTTAAGATTCATCTAGCAGTTATGATAAATTACAAATTCTCGCTGATTTTCAGGAACAGCCACGTTCCGGATTGTGTTATTCGATTGAAAAAAAAAATACATTTTTGTAGTAAACAATTGCAAACATCTCAGTGTCTGGTGCTATTAAATCAAATCGAAATATACTTTATCTGAATATTTACATCCCGTTGACAGTTTTTTTTTAAACAAATGTAATCGTATATAAAACACATTTACATTAAATACATGGAATTTTGATCACAAAACTTGCAGATAAAAAAAAATCAAACTTCTAGAACAAATTACTAATATAATCTTCTGTCGGCTTGGTATAAACCCCATCTCTTGATTTTGTGATAATTTCTGTAATATAATTTCTTCATCCAAAGCCATAACTGAATTTAACTCTTTTATTTTTTTATTAGGTATCCTTATTTTACCAATACCTGTATATATTTACGATGACCTTTTTGAATCTTGTCACATATTTTTTTAATTAACGAATAACCTTGTTAATTTATATATTAGAAGTTTATGTACATACATAAGTTTTGTAATTGTTATGAAATTTTTTTGTTAAATTCTGTTATGGCTTTGATGAATCCGAACCAGGTTCGATGAGCGAGTCATCGGTTCGATGTGTTCTATACGTGTAAATGGCACATTTATTTATTTAATGAACTATAATGACTGTTGATAAATCACAAAATTGTTTCCCCCTATTTATGTTGTGTATTTTGTAGGCTAGACTCGGAGGGAACTTGTATACTTACAATGAAAATGTAACTTTTTGTTTTAAATGTGTCTCATTTAGCTCTTAAATTATTGCTTATTCCTAAGCTTACACATTTTGTTTGTATTATAATTTATCATAATTATAAAAAATAAACTCTTTTAAATTTTACATGACTTTCGAGTTTCACTTGATCAATATTTATTGTTCCTTTTTCAGGCAAAAGCAATAAAATTCAAATGAAAAATTTTGATTTTTTTTGTCCATGGTTCACGTTTTTTTTGTGGAACTGTGTTACTGTTGGATTGCAGTTGGTCCAACAAGAAATTCGTACCAAATTAAATCGTTTTGTATTTATTTATCTAAATAATGAATATAAGTGGACCTAGAACGGACCCCTGTGGAACGCCATGTTGAATTTTTAAATATTATTAAAATTGGACACGGTACTGTGTCTGTTGTACATCATGATGATTGTAGATTGTAAGTGGGTCTCGTACAGGCTGTGCAGCGTCACTTCGACCCCTAAGTTCTTTTGTGCATGAGTTCATGGTGATACGATAATCATTGTTGAAGATGTCAAGGGGTTATGCACTAAATATTACCCAAATCATGAAATCAATAAATAGTATTGATGAGTAAGAGGATACAATGAATTATCGATTTCGTTAGCGATTTGATAAATACAATTCAAGAAGTGACAAGAGGACTCCATGGACACTATAGTACCGCGATTTTTTCAAGAGTATGTGGTGTGAAACATAAGTTGAAGGCTTTGGTCAAATCACATGTTATTACAGAAGCACTGCTTTTTGACACCTTGTATGACCCGTCTTTTAAATCAGAGAATAGACAGATTGGCGACAGCTCGATTCTTTCTGATTGGTTTATGGTGGGTGGAGGCGGGGTTAAAGTGGGAGCAGTGGGGGTGGTTTCAAGCGAATCCATTGCTACTCTCTATCGCTAATAATCATAATGAAGAATAAAATCCAACTTGTAGAAAGCTCGGTAAAAATGAATTTACATTTATGGTAATATGTACTGACTGATGCAGATTGATAATGTTATCAATGGAAGGAAGTCTTAAACAAAAAAGATACTCCACAAAAAATGTATCCATTTGTGTAAATAATGAGAACAGACCCCTGTGGAACGCCATATTGAATTAGTTAAATATTATTAAAATTTCACACAATACAATGTCTGTTGTACATCATGAAACAATATTAAATGTGAAAGATGTTAAGGGGTTTGTGCACTAAGTATTACACTAATACAATCAATAGTTTCGAGAAAAATTAGTGTTAGTGCAAAAATTCAGCAGTAGCAACAGAATACGGACAAGAGAACTCTATGGACATCGTAGTATAATTTTTCCAAGATCAAGTGGTGTGAAACAGTTGAAGGCTTTGGTAAAATCTCATGTTATTACAAAAGTACTGCTTTCTGACACCCCGCATGACCCGTCTTTTGAAATCAGAGAACAGATTGAGAGCTTGATATCAACCAGGGGATTAGGCAGATTGAGGCCCTGTAGACTTTACCCTAGAAAATGAAATGAAAACGGTAGCCATGACACGATGTATATTTTTTATCAAAAAAGTTAATGTTAGTATTGAAACTGTTGTGGGAGGTCATTAATATGAAATAAAAATATTAACGGCCTTGAAACCGGACCCTGCGGAACTCCGGCGTTTGCCTCACACACATCCTCCTGTATGTTGTTATATAGTGAGTTCTACGAAAAAGCCGTATTAAAAAAAAATTAGTATGATGGTTGATCGATAACAAAACGTCGGGTAGTAAAACTGATGCCATCGAGGAAAAGCAGGTTTTTCTTATTTAGTTCAAACTCTGATGATGACAAAAATAATTCTAAATCGAAAATTTCTTGATTGACAAAATAATTTGAAATTTTAATTTTTGTTAAATATATAAATGGCCCTTCTGTTACATAACCTTGTTCTAATCTGAAAAAAACTATATCTAATGTCATTTCCGATATTCCCATTGTTAACAACCTTATCTAGGACTAACTGGGGGGCTATTAAATTTTCTGTACATTGAATTAACAGGTTCAATCTTGTTCAAAAAACTGATTACAGTATCAACCATGATAATCCTATTGATGATAGGGTATACAACACATTTTCAACAAAAAACATCTTAGGGATTGTGTAGAGACATTAAAATTAATCTCTAAAATCTTTAATAAGTTCAAGCTTTACAATTTTTCATCAAATTAGTTGTTTTATACTTGAACTACCACATGGCACGTTGAACACCAGATAACTTATTATAATCAGCTAGATGCCTAAAGACAATTCTACTTAGTCTCCAACGGTGAACTACACCTCTGGGTCTTGACGTTACAACACATCTTTTGTTAGTTCTGACTAAAGCAGAATCTCGAGGCAGGGCTTCAATTTGAGCATTAGCCAATTCCTTGATCTCTGGAGGGAGAATATCATTTTTGCGAAGGGAATTAACTCGTAATCGTAGAGGTGCATACTCTGTGGTTATTTTTCGTCTCTTTACATCTCTTATCATCCAGCGGTTTACCCATTTAGTACGAATTTGTTGAAACTGAAACACGTGTAAAAAATATTTATTGTAATCAAAATCAGTTAATTCTTACATTCCTATTAGGATTCAAAGTTTGATTAAATAGCGTCCCTGTGAAAGATTTAACAATATTCATTTTGAAATTAGACGTTTTATTTTCAAAATTATGCTAATATACTACACTAACCTAACCCAATTTTTTAATATTTACTTATCACCTATCGGTTACGTCCACAGAACACATGTTTTTCTGTTATGTCTACCAAGAAGTACAAAAAAGCGCATTGCTGGATTTGACATAAATATGTTGGAATTCTGTGTAAAAGCCAGTTTTAAGTGTAGCATTATTAGGTTCATTCGTTTGCTACGAGGTGTAGTGTTCACACCACATTTTGAATTAAGTAGATGCACCGGTAATATCACTGAACAATAGGTATTCATGGCTCTGTGTTTGTCTGTGACACAGAATATTGCTCCTGTTCTTCAGTATGAAGGCGAGTTCATCGTTTTTGCGTCATTTTTTTTTTCACGCATTTTGATTGTCGGATAGCGTGGTAAAATTCGTCAATCAGGATGCGTGAAAAAAGCATGACGCGAAAACGATGCATTGGGAACTCACCTTTATTTTGCGTCTTCGCCGTCTTGTGATATTGATTATAGTGTATTCGACTGGCTGCACTAATGTGCGTTTATTCCAACCTTTACAGAGCTTGTGTGTTCGGCTGGATATACACTACCACGGTACCAATAATATTCTTATTCGACTTGGCATGTACTACTCGAGGTTAGAGAAAAATCTATGTTTGACTGGCAATAGCGCTCGCTACCAATTAGAATATTTCTGCACTGTACTTTGTGGACGGTGCAAACACGGGTTCTGTTTTTTGATAATTTGATTGGTCTAGTCGAATACGCTCGTCACTTTACATGTGCCTCGTGTCAGTTATAGTTGTGCTAAATAAATTCGCATTTTTTGCATGTATATAATCAAGAATTCTGTACCAAATCAGAGCAGCACTAAATACGCTCCAACACTGAATGCGAGCATTTCAGTCGAATGCGCTATTATTGACATTTTGTCCTTGTAAAGGAATAGACTCCGCAAGCGTGACGTTACTTCACCCCATCTTTGTTGGGGTCCGTTAGGTTTCGGTTCAAAAAATGAGTTCAAGTGAATGATAATTAATTTTATTTTCACATCTTCATAAGCTCTTCAACAATAGCAATCGCCATAACCAAGCTCGTTGTCAGGTTCACTGCCATAGGGAACGTTTTTCCGAAAGCTGTTACCTAAAACTGATTTATTTGGAACGCGTCAAATGATATTTTGACATTTGTGACGTCACCACTTGCGGGGTCCATTTGAATTCTATTTTTATGTGTTACTATGGTTACTTTGTATCTCATGTAAACATTTTTAATTGTTACACAGTATCGTGAAACAATGAAAGCTAATTTTACAAGTAAATTTTTATTCATAAGTTTGTTATAACAAATAAAATTTGGCCAAGAAAACAAATAGAATTACCAACCAGTCTTATCAGTTTTTGCCAGGTATTTCTAATTCTTTAAATGTATTGCAAGTTTTTCTGGGATTTCCTGCAATATGAAAAGCAAATTAATCATAGGATTCAAAATTCAACAAAGCTTATAGAGCTTTGATAATTCCATGTACTCATTTTCACCTGGAAGGCATGTTTTCATTAAATTTAAATAAAGCAATAGATGAATAGATATGGATTAAATAAAATCTTTACTACAATGAACAAAATCCAAGTTATAAAGGTGCTACCATATTTATAATCTACTTGGGTTCAAATCCAAGTTTGCCAAAAAAAGTTCACTATTGCAATGGTACTATTACATAACACACTAACCACCTTCAAAAAATAGAATACTTTTTGGACAATTTGGATTTGACACTTCAAAATTGAATCAATAAGGTATGTGAGCACTACCAATTACAATCTATTAAAATCCCTATTTGATGTTGAAACACTATTTCTTTTCTGACTCAGCATTAAAACGAGCGTGCCAATCTCTATTTTGCTGTGCAACTGATTCTCCTCTTTTAGCATCTTGTTTTCCTAAATAGACCATACCAATGCAACCTACAGCAGTAGCCAACATCATGTAATTGGCAATTCTGATCCTCATTCGATTTCTTGTGCGTTCCATAACACTTTGAGTAACAAAAGCTGGTACTTCATTAATATTCTTATATTTTCCAGTCCATACTAGGAATCGCTTTTCCAAATTATTCACTTTATGTGAACTGACAAGTCTGCTAGGATCTTGATGATCAAATCTAAAAAAACCCTTGTGATTAGTTGTAATAAAGCGGTCGTTTTTCCAAAGTATGCTGCTGAAATATGGAATCATCTGAAAAATAAGCATAAAAAATGTATGAAAAATCTGAGTGAAATGCTTAGTTTCATATGCACAAAGTGATAATACTAACTTTTATTTTTTCTGCTTTTCAATTTCAATCAAGGAACTTCTGCTCCCATTTATTGTATTTTGGTCAAATTGACAGTTTGGCCTTAGATTAGAATGGAAATTGAAAACATCACATCATCCTTCATCTGACAATTCTGACATCTGATACATGATACATGTGTTGCCATGTTGCCACAGTTGCCATCTTTCCACTTTCCACAATGAAAACGTCTACCAAGAAATAGTCCAGTTTAGTATGACGTCACACCGCTTGAGTGTCACGGACCATTATTCAAACAAACTGTATTTACCATTGAAAGAATATGTATGTAGAATATTTTTTGTGTTTTTGTAGAAATTTGTGCAGAGAAATGAGTGAAATGATCAAAAACATTCCATTTTCTACCATTTTCAACTTACAAATGAAAGTTACATATAAATATATTTTGTTTAAATGTTACTATGGGTACTTTGTTACAGTATTATTTACACATAAAATACTTACTGTTATTCGCTTTGAAACCCTTTAATAAACCAAATACCCACAAAAATCCAACAGCTTATATAGGAATCAAACACAAGACAAGTTTGTTTGCATATGCATATAAAATAACTCAACAAAATTGACAGCTCTGACGTCAGCACTAAAATGGTGTATAGGCTTGTTCATACCCTCGCGAATTTCGCAATTTTTCTGCGAATAAAATGGCTACCAGTCATGCCAGGGCCCTAATTCTTGAAAGTGGTGAAAATATTCACCAGTGAAAAATTTCACCACTGAATATTCACCTGCGTCACTCGTTATGCATTCTTGAGTAATAAGTGATTTTACTCGAGGTAAAATTGAAATTGCAATTTGGCAACGTCGGAACAAAGCTTTGAAGAAGAAAATCAATCTAAGATGCCTAAAAACCCTGGTGTGCGGACTCATACCTGTAAAACTGTAGGATAAAGCTAAGTTTTCATGCTTCCGAATTTTCGATTTTTCGTAGGAAATTTGCAAGAAATGTCACTTTTTCGTACGAATGATATTTAGAGCGGTTTTCATTTGTGCGAAATGCCTTCACGGAATAAATGAAATATTCAACGTCAACCCCCTAATTTTACCGTCCATTTTCTCAAGAAAATTCCTCAGCTCGTTAATTAAGCTGTGGTAATTGCTATGTAATTTTTGTAGTTTGAAAATAGGTCTCACCCAAAAATGTTTGGGAGCCCTTTTTCTTCACTTCAAAATTCCAATACGTTAACAAAATCAGTAGAATATAAAATATCACGGATGTTCTTATCCTTATATTATTAATCATGAGATTGCTGTCCATATTTTACATTAAAATTTTTAATATGCCTGCGGAAACAAAAATACATAACCGCACTGATCATCGTTTTCCTTCAAAATTTCGGACAAGTTGACTTTATTATTTCAACTTCCTGAATTTATTCGATCCATCAGTTGAAATTTGCCGCCACGAAATATATTTGAACAGATTTCGTACGAAAAACGAATAATTCGTGTGCATGAAAACTTAGCTTTAATCAATCCTACGTGTTTGTTGTTTGTTTATCCGTCGATGTTTCCAAAAATTTTCGCTGAGTTAAATCATTATTATTCATTAAGACGGCTAAGAAATATTGTGAACATGCTACCACGAAGCAAAAAGAACTCATAATAGAAATTATGAACAATGACGAAGAGCTTCTAAGAAGGGATCTGATACGTCTATAAGAAGGCGAACAAGGGGTTTGGTTAACCTAAATAATTTATTGAATAAACAATCACCAAGCATTTCAAAAGGATTTTTGTTTCTAATGCTGGATTTATGCTGAAGTTTTAAGTTGTAAGTCGTAAGAATATTTGTCAATGATTGGTTAGAATAATTTCAACCAATCATTGACGAATATTCTTACGACTTAATTGCGACTTGAAACTTCAGCATAAATCCAGAATTAATCTCATTCTATTTGCTGATGGGCCACAGTGGTCATGTTGGTAGAGCACTAGTCTATCAGCATGCAATGGGACTCCGATGATTAGAAATGTTTCATAGCATCGAAATGTGTCGAGAATGTGACGTCATATTCGAACGTTAGAAATGGGAAGCATAGTACCGATATTTCCAATATGACGTCACATTTCGATTCAATAAAACATTTCTAATCATCGGAGTCCCGGGGATGGTCACTGCACTGGAACTCCGATGATTAGAAATGTTTCATAGCATCGAAATGTATCGAGAATGTGACGTCATATTCGAACGTTAGAAAAGGGAAGCATAGTACCGATATTTCGAATATGACGTCACATTTCGATTCTATAAAACATTTTTAATGATCGGAATCCGGGGGCTGGTCTCGTGCTAGAAATCGCACGTAAAAAGGTAAGACCTCGTTAATCCATAACTCGCACAAGTTTCGACTTCTAAGGGCTGTCGTTCTTAGGGCCGGTTTTTCAATGTACTTTAACTTCGAGCTAAATTCAACTCATGGTTAGAATGTGAATCGATTCCTTCATTTAGCAAATGTCATATTCATTCTAACCACGAGTCAAAGTACGCTAACACGACATTGATAAACTGGCCCTTAGGGGGATGACAACTGGTTAACGGAAAAACCAATTTTCCTAGTGAACCGCTGCTATTAAGATGTCTTCAACTTCGATTTCATTTTTTTCCCGCAATTTTTTTTCAACTAATTGAAAAAGAAATTGTGAAAATATTTTTCCCGCCAATTTTTTTTTTCCGCCAATTTTTTCATTTTTCAAGTGTTTGAAAAAGAAATTGTGAAAATATTTTTCCCGATTTTTTTTAATTTTTCCTGTCAAATTTATTTTATTTTTCCTGTAAAACATTTTTTTGTGAAAATGCTTTGATCGCCAAAATTATTTTTTTCCCGACAATTCTTTTTTTTTCACATTTGCCGAAGACTTATGCCACGAAATTTGTCGAAAACATCCGCCGACGACAATCGCCGACGACAATCGCCGACGACAATCTCCGGCGACATTTGCCGACGATATTTGCGAACATTTGAAAAAAAAAATGTGAAAATACTTTGCCCGCCAAAATTATTTTCTTCCCGACAAATTTTTTTTCTTTAAAAAACAACGGCCGACGACAATCGCCGACAACAATCACCGACGACAAACGCTGACGATAATCGCCCACGACAATCGCCGACGACATTCGCCAACGACATTTGCCGTCGACATTTGCCGATGATATTAGCGGACATTTGCCGAAAAATTGTGAAAATATATTTCCCGCATATTTTTTTATATCTTTGGACCTTTCAGTTCAGTGACTCATTGCTGTAAAAAAATAATGGAAATATTTTTTCCGCAGTTTTTTTTTATTTTGCCAAACCGCCAACGAAATTTGTCGAAAACATCGGCCGACGACAATCGCTGACGACAAACGTCCACGAAATTCGCCGACGACATTCGCCAACGACATTTGCCGATGATATTTGTGGAAGTTGTGAAAATATTCTTCCGCATATTTGTTTTCATAACTTTGGACGTTTAAGTGACTCGGAAAATTTTGGGATCGAACGAGATATTGAAAATTGATCTTGACTATGACCTTGATTTGACCTTGACTTTGACCTTGACTACGACCTTTTTTTTTCTTCTAAATTTCTCATTTATTTTTGAATATTTACAATGGTTCATGATAAGAATTTCAATTATTCAAAGGTCATCATTAAAAATGATGCTTTCAAAAAAACGCGGCATTTTTGAGACATGAGGACAATGCGCAGGCGCCGTTACGTAATAACGACCGTAGCGGATTTGGCTGTAATGTAAATGTAGCAGAATTTTTCGACTAGTGTAGCGGCGTAGCTGCATGCGTGGTCAACTTGTTGGCAACACTGCCGTTAACACCGATCATGTCATGATTGGAGGATCGAATCTGATGGAGGTCGGAGGGCAAATATCAAATTAACCTCACTCCTCACTTTCAATATACATAAACTTTCCAGCTTGAAGGCTTTTTCATGTGAGTGCAAAAAATCTCTCAACAAGTATACTTTTGCTGCAGCTTCTCGCCTTATTTTGAAAACGTTACCACATAGTTTAGATTAACGTTAGTTGGATGCTGTATTGCTTTAGGAAAATGCACGTAGATGATATAGTGAGTGTCAATAAAAGGGAAAAGTAAAATAGAGAATTGTACCTAAGATGCAATAGAGGATTTCTAGTGACTAAAGATTAGGCGTCAAAACACCCTTTGGAGTTTTTCAAGATTATTAATTAATCAATTTCTTGTGCATTAATATGCAGTTACTCTAGCCCAGAAAATTCTAAACAGGCATTTGAAAACCTATCGATGTATGTTGAAATATCAACTTATTCATAATACTTTCACCTGCTGGTTTTGGGGTACTTGTCTTTCATCAGAGTGGGAGTAGGTCAGGCAACATTGGAGTTATCATGTGTTATAGGCAAGTGAACCATAAACTTGGTGAATGATATCGATAATCAAAGCCTCAACTTACAATGGTTAGAAGAAAATTTATTGAAAGTTCAATATCTGATTATACTTGTGACTCCTCAGATATACCTAATTTGTTTCTTATTTTCGATTATTTTCCTTGTACCAATTCTTTTAGTGATTTCCACATTGTTTTATGATCATATTTACTTATTTACATCAAATTGTTTTTCATGACATTTCTTGCTTGCTCCAATATATTTATCTAAGTACAGGATTCCTGACTTTGCCATACTCCTCCCTGTAATATTAGGGTGTATTTGATTCTGCTTGTTCGTATAATCTGTTTATTAAGTATAAGTCATTAAAACTTTCTTACAATTTAAATGTGCATGTGTATCCAGGCGAACAAAATAATGATGATGAGTAAAAACTGATTTATCTCCAGGAAATAACTGAAGAACTGGCTCTCTAAATAATATACGGGGTGTAACAGGATCATGGTACACTCCACGTATCTCCGTTAATTTTAAAGGTAATTGATTGAAATTTGGGATTGGTATCCCATACACATAATAAGCGGCACTTTTTGACCTACAAATGATTTTTTTTCATTTCCGGTTTTGCTGAAAGTGAAGCCAAGTTTCAATTTTTAAATGGAACAACCTGTATATTATTACATTTTTGAAACCTGCATAATTTTCTGAAGCCAATGATACCACATAAGTGACATTTCAAATGTCAAATTTATTGATAATTTGATTTTCAGTTTTCCATTTAAGTGTGTCATGATGGTTTCGATTTATTCTAATTGACCCGTCTAATGCTAGAAAAATCGAAATCCCATCAAAAATACTAAATTGCGTTTTTTATGAACAAATAAAGTTCATCATAATCGATTTTGGGGTAAAACTCAATTTTTGTAAATTGAACCATATTGGCACTGTGGTACCATTTATCAGTACTAATTATAAGGAATTTATTCATACATTGTTAACATTTGTTACCTAAATCTGTCACCGGTTGCAACCCTCAGAAGTCAGAGACTCGTGCTAGGGAAAGACGTAGCCCTTATCTTTTAATACGTGTGACTTCATGCACGAGACCGGTGGCACTGGTGGCAGTACTGAGATTCGAACTCATGCTCCTACGGATGTTGTTCTAATTTTGTGTTAAGAAGTTACTAAGGAGGCTTTGAAAACAATGAAAATATTCCTTCAGACTGTCAAATAAATATTTTTCTCCAAATGACAATAAAAGCGGCCTTTTAATGACACTTGGCAGGCTTAGAAGTTGTACTTTTACTGCCTAGGCAGAAAAAGTTCGTTGCTAGGCAACCTTCGAAGTAATAATTTAAATCAAACTGGTTATTAAAATTGACAATGACAAAGTAAACAAATAAATTCAACAAACGTCATCAGCGGTAAACATAGTAACGCAGGGCCCAGTTACCGTTGATGAAATAATTTAGTTATTTGGATATTGATAATGAAACGCAATTTAAATATGAAAAAGTCGATTTTGCGTGGAATTGGAACAAATTTGAAGAAAAAATTATATGTTTCACACGGTAGAAAAGCAGATTTAATGCCTTGGCTGGTTTCATAGCCTCGCTACGCTCGGCTATGAAACACCAACCGCGGCATTAAATCTTGTGCTTTTATGCCTAGTAAAACAAATAACTATTGTTGTTTTATTGGTGTTTTTATTGTTTATTGGAAAAGTCTTTTCATTTGTTGTTATTTTTGTGCAAAATGCTGCACATTTATACAAGGTATGCAAAAGTGGACATGTTAATATGGGATTATTAAACCGACAAAAAATCAAGGTATTGGTCACAAGAAAATCAAAATTGGGTGCGGAAGGGTAACTTTCAAGTGCGGTTCGGTTTCAATGTTTGGCTTGGAATACTAGGTCGTAGAATCGTTGGTCTAATAATATTTGAAGGACCCTTGACTGGAGCTAGATAGCTACTTAAGATTAACCAAGGTACCAATATTGTTCCATTTGAAAAAATTGAGTTTTACCCCAAAATCGATTACAATGAACTTTCATTTGCTCATAAAAAACGTTATTTAGAATTCCCTACAGGATTTTGATTTTTCTAGCATCAGACAGGCCAATTGGAATAAATTGAAACATCATATGGCACACGTAAATGAAAAACTAAAAATTAATTATAAAAATGTTGACGTTTGAAACGTCATGTGGTATCATTGGATTCAGAAAACTATGCAGATTTCAGAAATGCAATAAAACACAGGGTGTTCCATTTAAAAATAGAAAGTTGGTATCACTTCGGCAAAACCGGAAGTGAAAAAAAATCATTTGTAGGTGAAAAAGTGCCGCTTATTATGTTTATGGGAAGTCCCAAATTTCAATCAATTATCTTTAAAACTAACGAAGATATGGAGGTATACCATGACCCTGTTAAACCCGGTATTATATAATATTTCTTTTCTTAGATACTTTGCATTTCTCCTTCCATGTTTTTTCAAATTTCTTATCTTCATCTAACATCCCAGTTTTTTTTTTAATATTGATATTAGTTTTTGTATTCTACACTTCATTTTCAAAAATGAATAATTTTTTGCAGGAAATGTCTGGATATAGACCATGTTATACAATCGACGAGGAAAATGCCATCCTTGAAGCCATCGTGGTGACTCGTTCATACCTGAATTTGAGAACAAGGGCGTTTTGGAACGATTTGGAAGACAGCCAAATGATTCAAAGAACTTGGCAGAGTATGAAGGAACGATTTGAAAAGACCATCTTGCCAAGCATTTTTTTTCAAGTATATACTATTCCTAAAATTGAGAAAAAACTGATTTCACTGGGATTTCATCAAAGTCAGATGGGTTTTGAGCCTGGAAAAACTCGCAAGTTAGAAATCCCAGATTCTGATGAAATTTGAATTTCCTGATATTTCTTCAAATAAATCTCTACAAAACAACTGAATGTTGTGGAGTATTTAATATTTTACTTGGGGGAGGGGGGGTGGAGGTTACAGACATCTTCGAGGCATCCAACATTGTGGCTTGGAGAAATTAGGGTCTATGAAACTTTAATGCAAAACAATTTCCAGTATTTGTTACAATCAGTCTTCTTTTCATATGATAGTGAAAGATCACTTTCTGTTATAGTTAAAGCATGCTTTGAATAATTTGATATTTATTATATGTTCACTGCTGGTATCTACCTCCCCAAAATAAATCAGGTTTGGACAACTTAAATATATTTTTGTCAAAAACTGTCCACGAAGTACTTTCAGACGCTTTGAAAAAGTAGTACTTACCTTGGTGTTGTTCTACTTAATATATGTATACTTCAAAAAAATGCAGTTGATTTAAAGTTGATCATTCCAACGAAATAAACGCTTGTGACATTTTGCTATTCAAATGTTTACGTTCCTTGTTCGTAATTATTAAATTAAATAAATAATGGAAAGCTCATTTGAAAAGGTTAATGTAAGTTTGGCAAACTCAAATTTGAAAGAAGTGCTGGTTCTTACCTAGCCATACTTATTGAACAAAAATCCCTTTGAATCTTGAAAATCGATCATTCAAACCCAATTTTCATGCCAAAATCGCACAAAATGCCACTTATTAGCTATCAACTCATCGTATTTTACCAAAACAAAAAACGTTCTACATGAACATTCATTTTCTAAGAACAAAAATAACCTAACTTTAGGGTATTTTGTTTATTGGTGAGTTGGTCACTTGAAACCAAACGCCGTCCTAATTAATTTTTCAGTTATGCCCATCCGAATCTTTTAAATCGATTATTTTCAAACACGAATTTTTCGAATAAAAACCATACAAAATCCCTCTTTTTTTTCAACCCTTTTCAAATGCTAATCTTCCCAATTCCACAATTACTAACAACAGAAACATTAAACATAAAAAATTGACCTTCTCTAGTATACATAATATTGTAACGATTTCGAGTCCGGCCCCGAGACCGGCACTGATGTAATTAATTATGCACCCTCGTTCAACTACAACAGCATATCTGATGGCGTACGGATCGCCGAGAACAAGCTGGAATAAATCGATCAATTCGATACTATTCGAAGAGCCATCTAGATGAAATGTTCTATACTCCTGAATAATCGAGAGTCGTGAATGGAAACTGCTTGGGAGTATATAAGCGGGACAGTCAGAATTCAGTTAGTTAGTAACAGAGTTAGCGGATAGAGACTGACACCGTAGAAATAAATTAGTAAATGTTTTAGTGAATAATTGTTGTAAATCGTGTTTTAAATAAATTAGGAAAATTAGTTTGTGCAGTTTTACTACAATATTTTAGGAAAATTTTGTGTAAAAAGATCGTGTTTGGTGCCATTGTTGAATTGTGAGTTAGTTGGCGTCTGAAAAGTGTCGAAAAAAGAGACATTTTGTTTTTTCAATGCAAAGTTTGTGTTTGAAAATATTTGATTTTCAAGGTTCGGAAGGGTATAACTCAAAAAGTACTGGAGACCCCATCGTATTATTTTCGGCTTCGAATTCAGGAGATAAAACTAGTTGAGTAGAATAACAATTTATTTTAAATCTGAGAATTTCACTAAACTTACCTTTATCTAAGCCAAAACTAACCGACTACTTTTTCATATCCATACATTTCTGTGATGCAAAAATTACGTTAAGGGAAAAATTCTAGTGCCGAATCTTTTGGAACTACTCATTCCCCACCCTCAGGCAAATACAAGCCGATAAGCCTGATGTAGTCCTCGACCATCAAAGTAGAACGATTTTCGCCATAGCATTTTCGGCTCTTGACGAAACGAACATCGTCCGCAAAGAGGAGGAAAAACGTACCAAATATCGAGATCTACTCTGATGGTGGTTCTGATCATACGGGTACTTGGTGGAATGATGGACACGCTGCTCTCGAATATGAAAATCATACCGACTTGCCGTGATGCGGCAGAAAACTTAGCCGGAAGAATGCAGAAGGTCGTAATTCTTAGTTCACTTTACTCAGGGCACATGATTCTCGGACCCAGTAATCACTCATCCCACGGATGTGGGGAGTGTTTACTGGGGAAAAAAATATTTATAAGAATATTCAGTTCTTTAAATATTCTGACGGTCACCAGCACATTATATATTGGAATCTTGTGCATATGTATTTAGACAAATCAATCTTTCAACCATATCAAAATGACCACAGTACTCGTTCCAAGGGTCTTCTGGTGTCAAATGCTCATAGAGCAACATTGTATGAAAAAAGTGTAGATTTAAATGTCTGTAAATTTTACGATATACTACATGATACAACACAAAATTGCTTGAATATTGTAGACGAGTTAGTACTACTGTTAAAATGAAATCAATCAATGTTTCATACTATGATAGTGAATTGAGGATTTAAGGAAAAAGATGTAGTCCATAAAATAATCAAAGTACAAAATCAAGTAAGGAAAAAAATGGAAAAATTATGAGAGAGTGAGAAATTACCATGTAAATGAATATGTTAAAAATCAATACTGAGAACTATTATGAAGAGAACATTTTCAGCATTGCTGAAGAAATATGGAAATATTAAACATTTATAATAAAAACTATAGAAAGTTATTAATGTTGGTGGACAAATAAACGTGTGTAACTCTGAACTTAATGTTGCAAATGGATTCAATGATTATTTATTATTATTATAGAAATAATTTTTTTTTCGTCTAACAAAATTTCTACAATCAATGTAAAAGTACAAGACCATCCCGATACGATTCCAAAACTACAAATAATAAAATGTTCTGTACGTATTCAGTTTAGGAAATCTAGTATTAAGAAATACAGAAATTTCAAAGCAACCAATCCTAAAAAATACATAGGCCATTGCCTTCGGCGACGTTTTTTTGCTAGGACTCGCCTATGGCTCGTCCTAGAATCTTGTCTAATCGTTTAAAAAAACATATTTTTCGGGAATGGTTGCGTAAATTTCATTTTGTTGAGTTGCCTGGAATCTGTCAACTATTTTTGCTTGGAGTATGCGTCGAGCACCCGGGGTGGTGCTGTAGGTTTTTCGGGTTTTCCTACAGCTGAAAAGTGAATACGCCCCCAGAAGTTACTAAATCACCCCGGAGCGCTACGGAAAATGATAATAATAGCCGTCTTCCACCCGCACATGCTATGCCTTTAGGTAAACTCTGAGTGTTTATGATGGAGTATTATTATAGCTAGCTCGTGGAACGGTGAAAACTCGTTCGATTTAGGGGCTAGAGGTCTTGATTCGAATTGCAGTCAGAGCTCAGATTTTTTTTATTTAATTATCGAGTTCTGCACGTTGTGTATAAAATAACAGAGCTGTTCATAAGTAATATGGAATAACAAAACTAATGAATTGCATAGATTAATTATCATGCCAATCGAAGCCACTTTCTCTATTTAGTTTAGTTGGCTTTAAAAATTTGCCGACTTTTGTAGGAAAACTCGCACCACAAAACTTGGGAAATTTATTTTTGTAATTTGCTATGTGAATTTCAGAGAGAAAAATCTTTCAAAGAATATTTGTAAAATCAATGAGTATAATAATGGAATCAGCAAATCTACTTTGCAGTTTTTTATACCTTGAATTTTCCACAACAAATACGCTTTCAAAGATTTGTGATCAGTTTATATCTGCACAATGTATTATCATTTCCAAAACCTCTGAGAAAGTCACGCTTATCTTGGAAATTCTCTTCACGTCTTACCTTAACTCCTGTGGACGCTTTTTCTTTGTAATATTCAAACTGCTAGATTTTATCTAGAACTTACATCACCAAAAATGTGTAATGACAATAAACGAATAACGTTTTGAGAAAATAAAAAAAAAATCAAAGGAAAATGCAGTTTCAAATTCATTATTTATATTTACATTATGTTACATATATAAATGATATTTGTACATAAACAATTAAACATTGATCAGGTAGTGCTTAATACAGTTTATTTTACTATAAAAGTGATTGTCACTTTCTCATTATAAAATCAAATAAAAAGCATAAAGTCTACGAATAAAAAATAGTAATATGATTAAATTCGATACATAATTATAATAGAAATAAAAATATATTCACATCACATCAAAGAATAAAACAAAGATATACACACCTAAAATAGCAAAAATTAACAACTCTCAGGACTTGGTCCAATCAAAAATATCAACCATAAAAAATTATATGAAAGAAATATTCTAGAACATACCTTTGTAATACTTTGAAATTAATATTGCACAGCAATTCTCGTGGGTTTTTGTGAATGAAGGAGTATCAAGGCGACAGCTGAATGTCCACGGACCCGCCCATGAAAACTCCAAAATTCAAACTTCATCAAGCTTTCCTGACCCAACCTATGATTCTAACAACATGTTTCTAACATAACTATGTACACACAGCTGAAAACAACATAAATAACATCACTGTGAGGAAATAAATAATGGAACTAAGATTTTTTTATACAACGATTTAGGTAGGGTTTACAACAATGGGGTGTATGCTTAGAGATTGATGAAAGCCCTGGTAATGGAGTCAATTTCAATTAAATTACCATATTTCATTTTCGTCAAAGACACAATTCAATAAAAAAAAAAGTAATGTTCATCAAATATTTGAATGTTAGACGGACATTTCCTGGATATCAAGAACCTTAGAATATGCAACAAACACAATATTTACAAGTCATATTACTAAAATGTCTGACAAACAATCACCAGGCCTTTCATTTCTCGACGCATTATTAGTTAAATTCACTTACGCCTATGTAGTAAAATTTTCAATGTTTAGCCCCTATTTGGTCCCTAACCCAAGCACACTCGCTTTTCTTCATATGAAAATATACAGGGTGTTTCATAACGAGTCAGTACAATTTAGCTAACTTGTAAAAACATTCTCCTCGTATAAAAGCCTGTTATATAATTATCACTCTTTATTGCGAAGTTATGGAATGTATATTAAGACTGAATTCATAAAAATGGCACTGTGACAGTCTGCTTTATACGAAGAATAAAAAATGGGTATATACACGATACATTTCCATCAACTTCTGTACAAACAAAAAATAAAATATATATTAACTAGTTCATCCACTTTCGGCAATTCGGTGCACCGCACATGCATGAAATTTTGTGTTGATCATCTTCAATATCGAATTTATAGTCGTAGCACAACTGAAATCAACAAAATTCATTGTTATAATACAAGATAGGACTGATGCCACCGCCTTGTACTCACCTCTTCTCCCCTTTGAATCCGGCGTTTGGCAAAAATGATTATCCTCACATCTCGCTCGACTTCAACTTGTTCTGCCACACAATTTGGGTTACAGGAGTGGTTTATGTACCTTGCTAGACCTCCGCACAAAGTTGCATCTACCACCCTCTCTTCATCCAGTCTGAACATGTATATTCCACGATTCTATTGAAAAATATAACTCTTAATACTCTCAATACAAGATAAGTTTTTTTTTCTGAAAAGTTTGATTTGTGAAGTTACCACAAATACTCACCCGACTCGCACAAAATTAGAAACCCTCGTTTCTGAACTATTTAGAATATCTGAGAATTCTGAACTGATTGTGAAAATAAATATAAAAATTAGTCATCAGAAATATAAAAATTAATCTAGTTTAAACCACCGAATATTCTAGAAACCATATGCATAGTCGTTCACCAGAGAATCCTTGGAGATTCATCTCGGCGATATCTCATACTTGATCTCCCTCCATTTTCCTCTCTGGCGTGCTGTCACATGTTACATGTTACGATCTCCGAGTGAATAAATAAAAGAGAATCGATGATGGTCGTTGTACAGTATTTTTTTATTTGTCTTGGATATACACCCCTTATATAACGATTACCTACTGCATGGGTAAATGGAAACAAAATAATCCTACAACATAATTCATTTCCTCCAGATAATTCAATTTGCAAGTGGAACACTAACAGTGCTAGTAGTCCAGTCCAATAAGTTTTTGAGACCAGGATCGGTTGTAACACGACCAAATTTGACATCCTAATAGTTGGAACCATGTCAAATAAGAAAAAAAAAAGTTAACCAAAAACCCGGGGATGGAACCCAAAAAAAATTTGATTTCTATTTTTTTTGTTATCATCTTGGATTTATGAAGTTTATAAAAAAAGTGTTTCAATATTGTTGAATATCACTCAATTCCCTACAAGAATGATCCTCGGTAATTCCTTACAAAATGCGCCCGTTTTCTCAGAAAACGTGATTGAACGCCGACATCAAATTTCAGGCTCGTGTTTACCCTGCAAGTTCCGGCGATGCCGTACGTCAAAAATGTCATTACTTTGTTAAAAATGGTCAACGAATGAAAAATCAAAGTGTATTTTGGTCGCGAAGACTTCTACTTTTTCATGCAAGTATAACATGTGAGTATCTGATTACCTAAATGTTTTTTTTTACCACGTCACATAATCCTACTGCGTTGTTTACGGAGGAATAAAACTCATAGATATTTTAGTTAATCCGGACTAGTTGCACTAAAGCAGGAACCATTGCCCTCTTGAGACAGTATGCAATGATTAAAGAGAGGTGAAACAGGTCGCACTTACATACGCAAAAAAAAAAAAATCACAGGGATTTTTCCGTTCCAGGACAATTATATGAAGAAGTACGTTTTCAATATATTTTTATAGATATATATAAATATATAATTTTTTTGAGATGCTTTCAGAAAATGTTATATAGAAATAGATGCCGGTCCGATAAGAGGGAATATAGGTGTAGATTTAAATGGTTGATTCTCAAAAAATTCGTTTGTTTGTAGGATGTCACAAAAGGGAGGAATTTGTATCTGCAATACAGATATATTTTGCCTGGATTGGTGTATTTTCACTCCAGCAGGGCTGAAAACATTGATTTCTGTGAGCAGAGAAAGTGAGTTCTCATACAGAAATCTTGATGAACTAGCGGACGTCGAAGTACATGGAAATTGTCGACAAATATATACACTCAGGGCTTCAAGTTCTAAGAAGTTCGTGTGTGGCAATGAAAAATTCCATAGCCCTGACCCTCGAATCGGTTCATATTCTCCAATGAAATCCAAACTCAGGAACAGCTCAGAAAGTTTAGATTCCTCACATTGCTGTTTGATCTGTGTCCAAAAATGTGTACAAGAAAGAAATCGGCCGTTCATGACAATTTCTAAAGCATCAATCGAAACTATTAAAGCAGTGGCAACTATTAGAATCTTTATTTTTATTTAACCAAATTACAAAGAATATTGTTTTCGGCAAGTCAATTTTGGCAAATGAAACATAAATACACATGAAATTAGCTATAATATAAATGTATGTTCAAAGATTAATATATATATATATATATATATATATATATATATATATATATATATATATATATATATAAAAAGAAATACATAAAATCTAAAACCGTTGAATACTTCAGATTTTGTAAGCGACCTTGAAATTGTCTTTGGTTATTAAATCACCGCTGATATAGCCGTTTCCTAAATTTTATTGTCCAAATTAAAAAAATTCTGTGTGGGAATATTCTTCAACTGTATTAAAACAATGAGTTAAAATATGTCTTGATTGTAGATTTGAATTTACCAATATGATTCATTGATTTGATACTTCTGGGTAAGTGATTGAATAAATTCAAATTCAGATTATTTGTTTGGATGAAGTTTCGAAAGCAGTTATGAAGAGAATAGCCCATGTAAATTTAGTAACTGTTTTTCAAAAAATATCACCGGGACCAGCCGTACTCATAATTCTCAGAATATTCATGAATGAGATGTGAGGCCTATCCATAACCTCAAATAAATATTTTCACCTCTTGTCCGCAATGGCAGATATTCCTCATCGCAATTTTTGAACGATTTTTGCTAGCTTTTCTACTTCCTGAGAAAATTTCAATTTTTTTTTATTGAAGTCAATTTTTTTTGTTCCATCCATGATTTGTTGGTAAGTTTTTTTCCAACTAAACATGATGTCAAGAAGTCATGTGCCAAGTTTCATAGTGTTACAATTCAGCCTTCAGTTTTGGCACAAATCTGTCTGTGGTTATTGGACTATAGGTATAGACTTTTCACAAGCACTGACAATGATGAATGTCCACATGTCACACGTCAAAAGTATCGTCAGTTTATTGAGTGCGAGTTTAATTTTGCCATATGTTACAGTTAAAAACAATCGAGTCTCAATAAAATAAAGCACTGATCATAAACTCACCTTAGCTTCATACTGCTTTTCTCTGCATTCTGCAAGCTCAGTTCTGATCATTTCACCAATATATTCAATCACCATAGTATGTTTCTCCAAGTCTTTAGCAGCATAAAGCCCTAATCCCTGAATTTTCGACCTGAGAATTATAAAAATGTTCATTTGCAATTAAAAAAATTCAAATTTTCTTTGGTCTTAAATCCTGTAACAATATCATATTCTCAAATTAACTACACCATACCTTGCTAAATAAACATTATTCCTCCATTCCTGCTTCATTTTTTTGTACTGCGAGCTCTTGGAATGCACAAATTGCTTACTATACGGACACGAAATATCGCCCAAGGTCGTCGTGGAGGACACAGGACCCATGGTGGGCCCAAACATGGGTCGGATAGTAGCTCCGGTAGTACGTTGAGTATGTGGTCTCTTCCAGTGCATCTGACTCCTCAGCCTCGGTTCCGTTCTGGCAGACCCGGAAGGATTTATCGCCAACGGCAACTCCAACAGAGGATTACGGCCGTACTTGAATTTGTAATCCGTCAAGGTTTCGATGCCGGGCAGACTCTCTAGGACCCTGACGATGGCCGGTTCCGTGAGTCCGAAGAGATCTTCACCAGTTGCGAACTTCGGGAACAGCTGCAAGCACTTTTGCTCTCTTCTCATATTTGCCGTTTGATCCAAGATTTGGTTCCATGCCCCTTTAGGACTCTGATCTTTGAATTCCACGTCTTCTTCCGGATGTTCCTGTACGAGGACTCGGAACTCCGGCCTACCGCATAGGTCATGGATGGAACAAACGTACCTACACCGCTTGTTCAATCTCCTCATACTCCAGTAGAATCGGATGATCTTGTAACCGATGGGATATATGTAATTGGGCGTGTGGAAGTTTTGCAATTGGTGTGGTAGCAACTGGCCCACGTTCAAGAATATCAGACTGCCCACTCTCAGTAAGTTATTGGTGTCGGAATTGTGCATCACGGAAGCAACCTGCCTGTTCTCATCTCTGTTGACGTACACTCTACGTGAAACACTCAGTGTCGTCAATTCGTTATCCTTTTCGTTTTTGGGTATGTGCGCTGTGCAGTACACTGTTTTGTTTTTATAAAACACGCATCTGTCTTTTACGGCGCAACTCAAGTGGTAAACACTGGAACATCTCGTCTTGAAACATCTTATTGTTGCGCCTAATTTGTTACAGTGGATACAGGTAGTTGTCAGGCTAATTTGTATAGCATTTTCCAAGTTCATTAGAGCACCGTTTACAGTCTCATATACTCCATCTGACCAGAGACCGCAGTTCAAATGAACCCATTTGTCAACGTCAAAATTGAGAAGTCTGGCCGGACCATCTGCCACTCCATCGCCGACACCTAAAAAATTGCTTACTAGAAGAAAATGCCGCGAATATATGTAGAAGTAAATGAATAGCGTTTCGTTCAAGTGTTGTCAAAAAGTTTTTTCAGAAACCGAGGTTTTTCTTGGGAAAAATTCAATACTTAAAAATGAAGATTTTTATTGACTGAGATCTCACATAATTCACATCATTATTATGATTGCAATTAAACCTAACGTGAGGTTGAGAACTGCAACACACTACCATTCTTTATGTGTGACAACTGACGCTAGTAATTATGGTTTTGGAGCAAATAACAAAATCAAAATAAACGAACGTTTGACCAGTGAAAATTTACAATAATTGAAACTCTTGTGAGAAATGTGTTCCAAATTAAGTCGGCACCATTGCCAACTCCGTTATTATTGATGCTATGAATTCGGTTAAATGGGCAAACTAGTAGAATTTTTAATGGCCTTCTCGATGTCGAAAACAAAAAAAAGACAGTCGCGTTTTCAGAATATTTCATAAAATGATATTTCTTTCAATGGAACACCCTGATGTCTTGGCAGATCTCAATAGATACATACGGGTGCGACAATAGATATATCCTTTCCTTTCACTTCTATCCATTTTTCATCTGCCACAGATTCCCAAGGAAACATTATTGAAAGCGACTGCTTGTACAGTTCACAGTTTTACGCAATGTTAGTTTCTCCCCCAAAACTGCTGGTATGCCACGAATATAGAGACGAACAACGAATCAATTGAGACATATTGCAATAACGCCAGCCAGTATTAAAGGCAACTTTATTTCAATAGTGGCTGGCACTATTCTGTGATTAAGAACAGAGATATTGCAGTTTTGTCTGTTCGTCCTTTATTTACACAGGCGTTTGTTATTCATAACCTATAAATGAAATCTAGTTTCTCAAGATTTTTCGTTCTACATCATTTATTTTATACTCGGATACAATTATGGTGATGATAGATTGGCCAAAGGGGACTTCGTTATCGATTTCTGTTGAAAAAGTCGTATATTTACCAAACAAGAGTTATGTCGTGTCCACGATCTCACCCGAAGTGAAAATGAAGGAACTTTAAATCCTGGGCCTTAACCGTCCTCTAATAAAGGGCGGCAGTATTATAATAAAGTTGTCCTTATTCCAGATTCAGATTGCGCGTGCGTATGTGTCAAAATAAGGACAACTTTATTACTGACTGACGTTATTATGAACTGCAATATCTCTCTAATATCGTAACGAAGGATTTAATGAAAACATTGAACTGATTTCGAATCGGTGAAATTCAGTGAGACAAAAAGATAAAGCTGCTTTTGTTTCAGAAAAGCTGATCATACGTTGCCCAAAATGACCATATCAGGTGGAACAATTCCTATGAAGTTTTCAACATCCATGTTTGGTGCATTCATCTGCAGAACTCTTTCATGATAGGATAACGTTGGAAGATAAAGTTCTAAGCTGATTATAAGACATTCGTTCGTTGTCACTTCAAGTTGTTTGACGTATCTAGAACATCGCAGGGAGATTGGCGATGTATTTTAATTGCTACGAGATTGAAAAATCCCCTAGCTACGCCACTGTTGAGTGCCGACATTAAAACGTTACTCATTTGCATAACAAAGTCAAAGTCAAAATATACTTTATTGTCGAAAGTTATAAAAAACTTATGGACAAAGCTTTTAGGTTTTGGATTATTCGAGGACTTAGTGTCACAGAAGCGTAACTACAGATTATTAATTTCGAGTAAAACAAAAATAACTGAATATTATATACTAATTCATCTATAGCAACCATAATGTTCGGAATAAGACAAATGTTTTCAGACGAATAACTACTTGATATTCAGAGACCATGTCGAATATTTGAAAAACTTGATAATGATGAAAAATATCTCAAAATTAACGGAATGTTTCCAAAAAAAATAATGTTACGCCTTTGTGACACTAAGGCCTCGTATTATTAAAATTGAATTCAATTAATTAATGATAAAAAGTATAATGGTGATACTCCCCACTATCTGCATATCATCCCAGATGAAGGAACACCACCTCTATATGCGCTTCGGGGCGACTTGAAAATTTGATGGCGCATTTGCTATTTCAACTGCAGGAATTATTTTGATGTTTTTTTATACTGATCAATCTGGAGAACTAAAGAATCCCGAAAAATCTACTCTGCTCGAATTGAGTATATGAGTCGACACATTTCACTCGGGAGATGAAGTTTTGGAAAAGATTTTAAGAAAGAAGTTTTGAAGGAGTTTTTGGAAGATTTAGCTAGTTGAAGTCAGTTGAATAGTGAAGTAGTTGTATGTTTATAGATAGCGAAGTTGATAAAAATAGTTTAGTGTGCTCGTCGATTAATTAGAAATATCGTAACAGTGGTGTCGGAAGTAGGATATTAGTGAAAAGCAGAAACTATTTTTAATGAATATGAGGAGTACGATACGGTGGAGGACATTGTAAATTTTATCCAAAATCAATTTGCGGATTTGGAAAGAACAAGAAGAGGAAAAGCGGGGCCAGAAGGAAAAAAAGAACGAGAAAATGAAAAACAAAGAGGAAATGCGACGGTTGCATGAAAAGAAAGAACGAGAAGAGGCACTCCAGAAAATTCTCGAAGTAAAGAGCGAGAAAACGAAAAACACGAACGAGAAAAGGAAAAAAGAGAAAAGGAAACGTGACGGTTGGAAAAAGAGAAAGAACTAGAAAAGGAACTTTTCTAAAAATAAAAAGAGGAAACGCGACGGTTGAAAAAATAGAAAGAACGAGAAGAAGCACTCCAGAAAATTCTCGAAGAACAGAGAAATGAACAAGAAGCAGTTCAGAAAATTCTCGAACAACAAAAGAACGAATTAGAACGAATCGAAAAACAAAGAAAAACGAACTTCCAGAAGGTTCTAGAACATCAAGACAAATTCTTCCAACATGTATTACAGAAAACCGAAGTATAAATCGAGGAACTAAGAGAAAAACTAAAAGAAGACGTTAAGAAAATTGACGATAAGTTGAATGAGGAAGTGGATACAGTGGGAGAGAAGATGAAAGGACTCCAAAACCAAATAGCTTTCTTCAAGAACAAAGATCGTCGAGAGAGAGTTGCCACATCAAGAAATTCCTTAAAACCACCGACTTTTCATGGACAGTCCTCGATCTTGGTCCGTGTATCGCCGGCAATTTGAAGCCGCGTCAGTGGCTAATGGATGGGTGGATGGATGGATTTCAACATTTCATAGCTAAAGAACCCCAAACTTCCAAAGTGGCGACTGGTGAATTTAAATCAACTTACCTTGACAAAACATACACTTCCTTGTATCTACAGGCATAGTCAGTGGCGTAACAGTGATCTGCATGCGATAGAGCAGCTCCATTATCTCCTTATCGGTCGGTTTTTTATGCTTTTGATTGGGCTGCAGACAACCTGGACCCCAATATTTATATCGAAGATTCTTATACATACGTATAGGCATAGGCTTGTATTCTGAATGATTGTGATAACTTCCATGACTGTTCTCCAAATCATGGAAGTAAGATGAGAAGTCCTTGTTGTCCATTGATGGATATTCTCTTTTAATTTCCCTATTTCCCAAAGATAATCTCTGAGCTATTATGGACTTGCTGTCAAACGATTCCATTAGCGGAATTTTATGCTTCTCCTCCATCTTGTCTTCAATAACTCCAGGAGTCTAAAAAGAAAATTCTCAGAATCTTGGATAAAAATGTTTCTGAATAAATTACCCTAGAAGTTAACGACCTGTTTGTCAAAGCCTGGGTATAGCAGGCCACGCTACAGAAATATATTTCGTCCGCATCACTCAACAGTTCAAATTCTTTGGCAAGACAAGGCAAGTCCGACACTTTCTTCCTTATTATGTTGTTCAGTATAACAATGTCACAGAGCTTGCAAAATTTGGCGGATCCATTAAGAATACTCTGTATGTCGATCGGAGCTGAAATTAGAATAATCATGACAAAATGAATAAACGTACAACTTTTATACGAATACCTCCTTCTTTACCATCTCTACCTTTAGTTCTATAAAGTCCTAACTTTTGGCTTGGTGGATTAGTTCTCTCAACAATTTGATAACTAGTTGGTGCAGGAATATGCAAAATATTAGCCAAATCTCTCAGAACTCCCATTATATCCTCAGCAGCGGATGACGTTAATGTAAGGGTGACTGTAACGTTTCCGGAATCTTTCACAGCAGGTTTCTGCTCAGATATGGTCTTTACAGCTATTTCCCGATTAATATTTTCCTTGTCCTAAGATGTTGAATTCATTAACAATAAATTGTATCAAAATTGTTCTATACTTACGCTATCTTTATCTTCCTTCAGATATAATCCACCAGCAGGTTTCAACCTGATTGGTATAGGCTTTATTATGGGAACGACAGGCGAACATCTTCCCTTAGCTGATTTTTCTTCTTCCTTCTCGTCTTCATCGTCGCTTATGAGCCTCAACCCCAAATACCTTTGTTCTGGATCATTTGTGAGGCATTCGGGCGAAGAACTACTCAATATCGAATCAGGACTATCCTCTCTAGAAAACAGATCGAATTTCTTATGTTCTTCCGGGTCGAACCTTATCAGCGGAAACTCTTGGTCGTAGAAACCTCTTTGTGTAGAAGCCGGAGTTTTTTCTGGCAAGGGATCCAAATCGCCGTAAGGTTTCGTGAAGTAGAAGTCCGAGAAGCCGGGTAGTTCGGCATTCCCGTAGGATCCAAGTAGGTCGCCGAACTGCGAAGAGTACTCCGTTGTTCCAAGCTTCAACATGTCTCCTGATCCAAACACAGACACCACTCCATGATTACGGTTCAGATTCGGCTCGGCCACATTCATAGACGGCAACTGTCTGAGCTGGCTCAGCACGCTGTCTATGTAACTGTCGTAATCTTCGTCGATCTTCGAATTCTTCCTCGGCCTCTTTTTCGGCTGGCCAGCCAGTTCCTTGTTGAGAATTTGATTCTGCCGCCTCTTCTGTTGGTACATTCTCCGTTTTTGTTTCTTAATTTCTTCCTTGTCCAAGATAACTTTCTCGTTGGAGGTGTCCATAGACTCTATCTCCTCCTTCATTTGTATGTCGGATCTGCTGTAGTCGGATATTTCGGAATGTTGAGACGATTCGTCGAGAAACTCCTTCTTCACTTCGTGCGGGGTGAGTATTGGACTTCGTTGCGGATGAGGTACGCACGGCAACTCCTTCTTCACCACTATAGGCGGCGTTTGCAAACTTGAATCTTGGCTGCAAGAAGATCTAGGCGTTTGAGGCGAAAGCAACTCGTCCCTGCTAGACGTTCTTGCAGGCGGTAAACTCTTTTTCACGTCTATATGCAGCTGCTGCGTAGCGGAAGATGTAACTGCGGTTGTCTGAGAGATAGACTGCTCTATAGTGGGACTAGAAACAAACGACGTTTCTCTTATAGGGATTCTTGGAACTGTAGACGCGGAGGTATTGGTGGTACTCACGGAGGCAGGTGGCGGCGATTGCGTACTGGCGCATGCAGTATTCTGCAGCAGCTTTTTCAACAACACGTTTTGCGAATCTTCGGTTTTGCTCAAGGGAGAAGATATGTTGGAATACTTGCAACCGCCCAGTTCTTGCTTTATGCTCGCGATGATTGCCGCCTTATTTTCCTCGAGCGTATTCATGATGCTCTCGTTCGGCTCTTGTTTGATATCCTCGACTTTAACTTCTTTAGGTTCCTCAAGTGATCTAGTTCGCACTACTTTGGTAAGCTGAGTGTGCAGTAAATTCGTGGTGGACGTCGCAGGCCTATAACTCGGAGCAGTGATCACAGAGCTGAGCGCTGAATTACTGACCGAAGATGTTATACTGGTGGCATTGACAGTAGACACAGAATTCTGCATAGTTTGCACAAGAGCGGTGCTAAAGCATGATCTCGTCAAGTTCATTGGAGTAGCCAGAAGCGCGGTGCCTGTAAAAGTTTCGTTGGAACTTTTAGGAATGGTTGTTAGAATAGTTGATACCGTCACAGGCTGGTTTTGCATTGTGGTAGTTGACGGGCCAGAACTGACTGAGGTTTTAATCACATTCGGTTGAGCTTGTACAAAGCCAGTTGTGAAACCTGTTCTTGGTAAGCTTATGGGAGAGCTCAAAATACTCGCTGCTGTTATAGTTTCTGCAGAAGACTTGGTCGTCATAGAAGCAGCAGGCTGATTCTGCAGCATAGCAGTCAGAGTCAAGGAAGGTTTTTTTGATTCCGAATTGGTAGTTGTTTTGTACGTAGAGCTACTCGAATGTGCAGTCACTGTGGAAACGACTTGTTGTATGGCTGTGACAGTTGTAACTGGCGGTAGTTTGGGGTGATCGGGCATCAGATGGATTCCGCCCACTGTCCTGCTTTGCAGAAAACCCATACTCGGAACAGCATTGTTTGAGTTATTGGACTGTTGAACACTAAGAAACTGAGATTTGATCGGGCTGCTCCTTGCATGGCTCGTTGAAGTGACAATCATTTTTTGTTTCAAATTAGGAACGATGACGGTACTAACTGTTGTCACAACTGGTGACTGTCTTCCAGTCTGTTGGATAACTCTAGAAGCGACAATAGGCTGGGTAGCCGCAGCCGTGCTACTAACCTTGTGACCGATACTTTTAACAACAGATTCCACATTTGTAGGTGCAGAAGTAGACGTCGTTTGTAATGACGACAGGAGAGTCCTGAGTTGCTGTGAAGCATTTGCCATGTTTGTGGTTAAATCTGTTGGTTGCGATAGTGGCGAAAGCTGAGGTATGGCAGATGACTTAGATGTTGTGATGTTGATGTGCTCGATTTTGTTAGGTAGCTCTTTGCGCTGATCCTTATCCTTCGTGTCGAGTTTTTTCTTGTGCTCGCGATCCTTGAGGGAAATGCTTTCTTCCAAAGTGGCCGGGGGCTCGGCGGTGATATTCTCAATCATATCCAGAACATCTTCGAAGGATTCGAATTCTCGTCGCCTGTTTTCTAAAGCCTGCAGGGCAATATTATCCAACATCTGCTCCTGGGAGGGCGTTGGAGAAGGAATAGATATAACCACCGACTTAGTATCGTCGATAGAGCCGTCATACGAGCCCACTGTATTGGCAGTTGCATTCATCTGCATATGGGTCTGCGTCTCCTGTATGACCTGTGCCGTCATTTTAAGCTCCGGGGTATTGTGGATGATAACAGGCGAAGACGTTTTCGATATTATAGGACTAGGCACCCTTTGCTTTTGAACGTGCTCTTTGGATATCAGGTTGGTTACCTGAAGGTGTTCCATTTTTTTTGTTTGTTCTACATGTTCCTTGGACTTGTGATCGATCACACCCTTCGGAGCTGAAGCGGAATTTGTGGTCATTTCGACATTCTTCGAGAACACAGGCTGTTTCGCATCCTGCGTGGGCGACTCCGACTTGGTTTTTTCTTCAAACGAGTCTTTGAACTTGTCGTCTTCAAAATTAGAACTATCCGGCGATACAGAATCGTCTTCAAAGATCTTGTTAGGCAAGGCACTGTCGTGAGAAGTGAGAGATAGGGAGGAAGACGGCTTATCTAAAACTTTAACATTAGATAGCTGCCGAACAGCACTGGCACTTATGACAGGTACGGTGAATTTAGACGGCAAAATCGAAGCTATTTGTGAAGTACTGGCCGTGACTATTGTTATAGCCGGTGATACGGTGCTCACAATCTTTGGCACATTCAGAACATTTCCTCTTACCGCAGAGTTATGGGTTAATATGATACTAGTTACTTTTGATGCTTGCGTTGTATTCATAACCGTTGCTGTAGACGGTGTTAGAATGAGTTTATCGGAGGTCGACTTTGTGGTATGTACTACAGAACTGCCCATGAGAGAAATTTTTGGAATCTCTTTTTGCTGGACACTAGTACTCCTACTAGTGCTCTGCGTTTGTGGCTGGACGTTTTGTTGAACAGTTTTCGAGTAGTTGAATATATTAGCGTATTTGTGGAAATCGTTTAAATGCTTAGTGTTAATTTCCCGCTTGGTCAAGTTATTTTTTCGGGAACCTTCATCTATTAGCTCCTCAAAATCTTCTTTCGTCGAAATCGAATCTTCGGGCGACTTGTCATGTTGATCGATAATCAGCAGTTCCGAACCTTCGTAATTATTTGATGTCTCTTCGTCGACTGGCTCAGGAAAAGGCTCGGCAGGCATTTCCTCTTGTTCGGGTGACTCTGGTACATCATGCATATTCAACAGTTGCCCCGTGTGCGGCACCAAGTTATATTTTTTCGTTTTACTTCGCATTATGAACTCATCGTCACTGGTCGTGGGGCTCCGAATAACAATATGCATATTCTCTCCCGAGTAATCTTCCTCCGCGTCTTCATCTTCTTCTTCCTCCTTGTCAGAATAATGATTTCGGTCCGACATGTCCACAACCATATTTCCGGGAAACAACAGATACTCGTCTGCTATCTGATCCGATTCCAGAGGGCTGGATAAACCTTCTGCCAAATCCTGCTGGGATAAAGTCTCCATTTCCACCATGTCATCGGCGTCATTCTGTGCCACAGAGCTCAGCGAAACTTCTGCTGATAGCACAGTGTTTATATCGTCATCATAATCCATCATATCAAGCTGTTTGTTGTCCGGACTATGTAACTCCATGACCGAATCCTTGGATCTCTGTCTCTCCAAGATCTTTTTGGGAAGGGTTTTTTGAACGGAGCCTCTGCCGACTAAAGATAAAGGAGGAGGGGTTACAGGAGGAGTAGACGAACTGTCGTCCAAGTCGTTATAGTCGGTGCTTACAAGAGAGCTGGCTTTTCCAGCAGCTGAAGACTGGAAGTTGATTTTAGCAGGGACCTTTCTCTTTAGAATGGAAACCTTACTGAAGTGAGATTCTTTTCTGATTTTTTGAGCTGCGGCTAGTTCGGAATTAACAACTTTTTCCTCAACTTTATTAACTACGGTGGGAGGAGTAGGAATTCTCTTTGCGCCTCTTCCGTAGTTCCACATAGGCGCCCCTCCTCTAAGTCCGAGTTTGATGTATCCATACCTACCAAAACCGGGCGGGAGCGGTATTGGATTGCATGGATTATTCGGATTACCACCGCCGCCACTGCCTTGCAAATTATCTCGATGGTTACTTTGATTCATAATATCACTGTTGAAATGATTGAGGTTGTTCATCCCGTCACTGCCATACTGCATAGAGGAATGACTACTCTGACTCAACGTATCTTGCATCAGATGTTCAATAGAATAGGAAGTTCTCGATGGATTCTCTTCGCTTCGCGGTCTGTCGGGAATAGCCGGACTGGAGTTGGCACTAGGAGGCCTTCTCATACCGTGAGGAGATTGGTTCTGACTGACCATTGGACTTCTAGGCATCGGTGAGCTGGGCGGTTGATAATGCACGTGAGTCATAGGACTAGTGGGTGGTTGGCCCATCCCTTGATGGAAGGCCGGACTTCTGGCGGCAGGCGAGTTAGGATTGGGTTGCGAATTGCCAAAAGCGGGTACCATTGGACTCTTTGGGGGCATCTGCATTGGTGACGGCGGCATGGAATGCGGAGACATGATTTGTTGATTGACCATCGGACTTTTAGGAGGCATCGGCGAGTGCGGAGGATTTTGCTGTTGTTGCTGCTGCTGTTGTTGTTGCTGTTGTTGTAACCTAGCAGCCACTTGTAGCTGTGCAATTTGTTGTTGCGCGATTTGTTGCTGCTGCTGTTTCAACTGTTTCTGCTGCTGAATCATCAGTTGGTGTTGATGAGGAGTTAGAGGTTGAGGACCTATCACCTGTTGCTGCACGTTCTGCTGTCTCATCAGATTTCTGTGTTGCAAAAGCTGAGCGGCTCGCTGAGAAATCACATTAGGATCAGTTTGGTTAGTTTCTAGGTTCTGTTGTTGCTGCTGCTGTTGTTGTTGCAACATAGCTTGTTGCTGAAGCTGTTTCTGCAGCTGAAGCTGGTGGGTAATACTCATTTGTTGAGACGTGGGGCTGTGCAAAGGAGACGATGTGCCTGGCTTTTGTTGGAAATTCGGCATAGGAGATTGCATTCGAATTCGCTGCTGAAGAATAGGATTGCCAACAAAACGCATTTGAGTGGTGGCAACCGGACTTGTCACGACCCGTCGATGTTGCGGCGAAGTCATCCGAGGAACAGGCGGCGGTAGACACACTTGAGAAGGCGATGGAGCAGGTCCCGGACTTCCTTCACCTGGATTAATCGAATAAAAGGATACAGTTTGTTTATTAATAGAAGCATTGCTATACATACTTTGGGAATGTGGCGTTCCAATTCTTGGAGAAGGTTGCATCGGCGACGGTTGCATCTGAGAAGGCTGAATCGGCGACATATTGCTGGGAAGACTATTCGGACTTTGTAAAAGATTCTGAACCGAACCCGGAGAAATGATCGGTCCGGGGCTATTCATGGGCGAACTGTGCTGCGTTAAAGGAGAGGCCGACGGTGACATCATCGGCGACTGTGATGTGCTCGGGTGATGAATCGGAGAAGAGGCCGGAGGACCCAAAGGCGACTGAATTTGATCAGGAAGCGGCCGCTGCTTGGCTGGATGCTTGTTTCGGTATTCCTTCATATAGACCAATAGGGGTAATACGAAATTACATAAAATTGCTGAATCGTTATAGACATTGCTACTTTCTGCGGGGTGCAACTACTTACTGTGTATTGTGACTACTTGATAGGAAGTGAAAGACTTTACTCAAGAGCACATAACCTCACAAACTAGTTTGGAATAACGAGCACCGATTACAAATCTTCCCAAGACAAATCAAATAACGCCATCTCAAAAAAATTTACGCAACAGACGATGGTATATTGCAGGAAAACAGTGATGTTATTTTGATGAAACGAAATATTAAACTGAAATTATCGAATTAATAAATTAACTGACCTATATGCTCAATATAGCAAAATATTACGACCCACAAAGATTATGGCAGTGCAGTCACCACTCACAAAGTTAGTCGAGCATTATTTATAGTTCATCCACGTTCACTGTGTAAACCACTATTAAAAAAATTTCATTCAAATCTTGGTTCACTACTGTGTGTATAATGCACCTACGAGGGTTGCCTTTTATATTTCGGGATTGGAGAACAAAAATAAATATTAATGATTGAAAATCGCTTTATTGTTTTGGCTTGGCACTAGAGCTCATTCGAAAACCGTAGACATTTTTGAATTGTATTCGTTTTGTCATGAAAATATTGAGAATTATAAAAAGACAACATCGATATTAATGTAGTTGTGTGGAAGTTGGGGAAGGACTTTTCTGTCTTGATTCGAAAACCGCAAAGATAAGAAAATTTCAGGGTTTCTTCTAGTTATTCACACCCTGGTGCCTTGACCTGTCTATTAAAATACTTTTCTAATAGGGGTGGAGTGTTACAACACATAAAAAAATAATAATAAATCCAAATTTTAAAAAAAACGAGAACATGAGAGCAACATTCTGCTCAAATATCAAACTAAAATAAATACAGAAGTGAGGTTATGTCGTGTAGTTTACCGCTAACAAATGGTGCTACCTACATAAAGAGCAGTGCCTATAAAGTGTTGATGAATACCTGGACAAGCATCGAATGCTGGCGATTCTGTTTCCTGCTCGACTCTAGATGTTTCTGTAATATGGCTTGCTCGGCAGAAATCCTCTGAAGCTCTGCCGCGTCTGTTTCGTTCAGTTGGTTTCCTGATTTTCTCAGCTGTCTTTGTTTACTATTCAGAGACTGAAAACGATATATTTTGAATACCTTCATTAAAAAAATATACTATTAGACAGCTTTGGTAAGAAAATTCGCAACGTCACACACGTTATATGAAAAAATAAAACCATTATAAGTTATGATCTAGCAATTTACTTACCTTTCTACTCTTCCTTAGTTTTTGCACTTCAGTTTCATAATAGCGCAACTGCGCTACATAAACGTTGCTTTGATGATTCAACCATTGTTCGTACATGAGTTGAGTTTGTTTGTCTTGTTCGGTTATGATATTTTCAGGAGGTAATGGCGGAGCTGGAATCAAGTTGGCGTTGAACGTCTGAACTCTCGTGGTGATCTCCACTGTAGGTTGAGGAGTCGGAGTAGGTACTGGACGATTTTGTATTTGCTGCCACGGTTGATGGGGACTCTGACTAGGATTTGCTGAAAATTCCATACATTTTACCAAAAATCGATATTGATTATCTTATCAGATAGTAGTAAACATTGCATCTCACTATTAAAAACCTGCACTCTTCGTGCCCCTGGAGTCGCTTTGTACCACTACTCGTAGAATTCACAAATTTTTTTCAAACTTAGCAGGCAAAAGTATACCTATGGGGGCCATCAAGCAGTATGATAATGAAAAAAATTCAAGTCAGGAATGTATGGCCTTCATGGCTTTTTCATATGTCTCTTTATTATGTTGTTTCATTCATTTCATGCTCGTGCACAATACTTGAAACTTATGTTCATGAAAATGTACCTTAACAAGAAAACCGACGGTGGCGGTTCACGAAAGTATAGCGGGATATTTTGAAAACGGCACGAGATTTTATTTGTTTCGTATCTGATCAAGTTGGCGAATAATAAGCGTTTTATTCTACAGTTTTGCAGGTATAAGTCGGCACACTAGGGATTTCAAACATTTTATCTCAGAGTAATAAGACATAGAGATGCCATGCCTATACCAACATAATACATGTTTTGGAAACCGGTATCGGAGTATCCTTTTCTGTACAATTCATAGACGAGTGGTAAGACGTTACGACGTTATGGAGAGTTTGTTTACATTGGGAGTGAGTTGGACCATAAAACAGTGGTGGCTGGTTTAGTTAATAATCGGAGGGATATTATATGTTTTTATAAATAAATTTAGTTGAAAATGTATCATTCTGTTCAAATAGTTCTTACTGGAAATCTAATTTATTGATAATCATTATAGAAATGGTGCCCGTTTTTCTACCAGATAAGAAATTTTGTGCTATATAGTCAATGATTGAAACAGAATTTGTTATGGTCAAACTTAACTATGGAATGTTTTATCACATCCCGGAGGCTGATCCAGCCCACAAACCTCACAAATTTTTATATCATTAATTACAATTATCGTTAAAGTCTTATTTTCTGGAAATAAAATGGGATCCTAATAACACAAAATAAATACAAACGAGAAATATGTCGACAAACCAAGAATAACAAATTGAAGTGGAAGAACAAGTTATTTGGAAAAATAACACCACTCAAATTGAGTTCTTTTTCCAAAATAATCTAAATATCGTTTGAAATGACCTGGAACATTAACGCACTCGCTTCGATCACGCGTTAAAATATGTCGATCATTGATACCTAATTAGGAAAACTAGGTTACCCTTACAAGAAAACCGACAGCGAAGCTTCAAGCAAGTATCGCGATTTCATTTGTTTTCTCGTAATCAAGCTGACGAATGTCTCACGTTTAATCCCAGAGTTTTGCAGGTATAAGTCGACACACAAGACATCCAAACTCAGTTGAATATGACTTTATGATTCTCTATATAAAGAAAATAGTAGACCATATTGAGTATATTATACCACTCAATGAGTTCGCCTCTTTGAACGTATTTACCGACCATATGCGGAGATATTTTCTCTTACTTGGGTATAACTTTGCGTATTGTTGTATAAATTCCGTCTGATCAGCTAAAAGCGAGAACGAAGAAATTTGCGAATATGTTTCTTGTTTTAATAATGAATAGAATTCAAGGACTGCGGGTGTATGGGTGAGGGACGTTGCTCGTAACTTATTGACCAGTTATATGACGCACCTAAAACAAGTCGTTAAAAAAATACAATGAAAAAACATGAAACATTGTTAATTAATTTGATGATATCTTATACAAATGAAAGTCGTGGCAAGATTCAATCATCATAATTCGCCGATTCAGACGAATCACCCAGGTTTATGATTACTGGTTGAATGGATGGCAAAAGGGAATATTCACGTTTTTTGAAATCACGTGTAGAATGCATTCTGTCCAAAGATCTTTATATTCCTCACTTAACATTCTCCTAACGTTTTCTACTACTTCTCCGCTTAGACTTGGACATTGATTGAATTTTCTCTACACACAAACGTATATACTGAAACTTTTAATGTTTATTTTCACACTTTTAGTTTAAAAAACGGTGACATGTTTTGCCAATACAATGGATTCTTCAAGCAGAAGTATACTGAGTTACTATCGCATTAATTGATTTGGGAACAGTTTTATACCTGTTTTCGGATAACTCTAAAAAATATTGTTTGTCAATAATTAATTACATTCACCTAGTATAACTGCAAAACAAATGAAGTAGAGGGGAAATATTGAGTTCTGTTTGATCGTTCGTTAAGTCCTGAATTCTCGGTATATTTCTGCTTGAAGAATCCATCGTATTGGCGAAACATATGTCTCGGTTATGTAAACTAAAAGTGTGAAAACCAACATTACACTTTTAGCATAAACGTTAAAATGGATTTTCATCAAGTATCGTCTACAACGATTCAAAATTTAAATACACAAATATTAAAGTAAAAAAAAAACACTTGACACTAGAGATTTCACAAAAATAGGTTTACAAAATTCACAACACTTGTTTCAACAGGAAGTGTAACAAATGTTATACACGGTACGCTACTGTTCTTCATTTCATAAATAAGGCCAGGCTGCCGAAGAATAGACAACAGGCGGCCACCGCATTACTGATTGGTTTTCAGGTGTCGAACGGTTACACGTAAATAATATACTCAATCTGGTCTACTGTTTTCTTTATATAGGGAATTATGAAGTCATATTCAACTGAGTTTGGAATACCATACTTTGAACGCTATTTTCACACCGGTCTTCAAAATATGACTTACCTTGAGTGTTTTGCGCAGGGAGGCCGACTGGTCCGCTGTTGAAAACGTCGTTCAACCGCTCGAAGTCGTGTTCAGTCAATAGCGAGGATTCACTTTCTGTTCCCGTAGAGGACGACACTTCTTGGTTGGGAGGTTGATTTTGCAATTTTTCCTGTTCTCGCTTTTCCTGTTCAAGCAAATCTTCCAATAAAAGAGGCTGCTCCTTAACGACAAAATTTTGTTAAACTCGAGAAATATGCTGACGAGTTTTTCTGACATGCAAGAAGTACAAGCAAAAATACTCAAACAGTTATAAAAAGGTTTGAGAATGAGGAATACAGAGAGTTCAAAAAATGGATATTCGTTTCTAAGTTATGAGTTATGGTGCAATCTAGAGAAGTAAGCAGTACACCATTACCGGCTGTATGAAAACCATAATGAAAAAAGTGCCCGCCGCATGCTTTCGTGTGAAAATCATAATTTAACAAAACATTACAATAATAAACCTTATAGTTCCGAATGATTATTTTTAGATAACTATATAGAAATGTGTCGAATAATTTTATTAATGAGTTATCTAATGGTTTCCGAGCTTGGCTGGGTCGTCGCACATTCCAAGTGTACGACAGAGGTGCAGAGTTCGATCCCCAGTTGAAGTGAAAATTTCTGAATTCAATATGAAACATCATTTTTTTTAATTTTTGTTGCTGGTAAGGGTCCTGCACGATTTTCTGTTGCATTAAAATCAACAGTGCTACTTCCGAGATGGCTAATGGAGGTAGTAAAGAAGCCTACCTCGACACATAGGAAGTATAAAAAGTATTCGTAGCTGCAGTACATCCGGAAACTAGACGGACCCTTGAAGAAAGGAAACGGTTTCCGAGCTCGTTCAGCATTGAATAGGAGTAATGCCACCTGCGTTTCGTTTGCGGCTGCGACAGACATTATCAAAGGCGATGTGGAACCAGCTGAAAAGCTGGTTCGATGGGCATTGCTTTTGAAATCTACCGCGTGAAGAACAAACGTCGAGTTAAATTGGCTCTAGAAAACAGTCAACAAGCCTGGAAACCACTGATCACTTTAGAACAATCTGCGGTTCAAGTTGGTTTCTGTGATAATATAATTATTACAAAATAGACCCGCATTTGACATTTTATTACATTTATAAATGTGTAGGTGAGGAGTGACGCACCTAAAATTTGAAATTTTTATGGCCGGATTTTATAGAATATTACATTACTAGTGTTCCCACAGAAATCCATATTAAAGGAGTAAGAAAGGTTTTTGAGAGACTTGATTGACAATTCTATTTGAAATTATACACTGACTTGTGCTCATCTAAAACTATTCGTTAAGCATAAAAGGACCTGGAGACTACTTCTTATAAAAAAACTATGATTTCGGATGATGCGGCAGACTGTTTTTTCGAAAAAAATTATGTTTGTAAACTTTTGTTTGAATATAATTCTAGAAATAGAAACTACCCCAAAAAAAACTACGTTAATATCACTCGGCGCGATTAGCAAGCTTTGAGCTGCCGAAGATGCCAACTTTGTTGGCGTCGATTGAAATTGGCGTAGTTTTTGTATTTTGGGTAGTTTCTATTCATTGAATTAGACTATTATTTGTTTGGTAAATCATATTGCCAGTAAAAGATATATGAATGAATGTGTCGTACAGTGAAAACATTTTGAGGAAAATGAATCAGGTTTTTAAAATAATGTCCAAAGAAAATGTTGAGGACTTTTTAATTGAAATGCGACTCTAGTAGCCACTTCAAATGTATTCAACGTAATGAACTGCATCTGTCAATAATTGGGCATAGTGGCAAACTCAGATGTTCGTTTTGTCAGAAATACACCTATTTTCAACATATTTCTCCAGATTTCAATCCAGAACCAACCCCAAGCATAAGCATACAATTGGAAATAATACAAAATCTAAATTCAGTAATTGATTAGCACGAACAGCCCACCAAAGAATTCTTGATTACCAACGTAACACAACACAATTCCGGGTTAATATTCAGCACCCGTGTTGAAAGATTAGGCCCCTTCTCATTCTACCCCACCTTTAATAAATCCTAGAAGGATTATTGAGGCAAATGAATTGGCAGTTGAAGCAATTTTCAAAAAAAATCTTTTCTACTTTACACTAAAATATATTCAATATTGTGATTTTTGTCTCCTATTGCCAAAAAAGGCAACCATGACTCATTTCAGTATTCGTTTTCAACTGACTATTTACCAGTTTATATACAGGGTGATTTACCACTTCCTGCACAAAATTTACTGGTCTATCATGTGCGAACGCACCTGTAAAATTTTAGAGCTATCCGCGATGATTGAACCATTGTTTTTGTACGTCAACCACAATTGATACGCCACTGCAGAAACGTAAGAAGATGTGGCAATGGTGCACGTATCTGTCACCAGTCCCACCAGTCGTTGGTATGATTTGACAGTGAGCGTTGTTTGACGTCGTTTATAAATTGGTACTGTTCTATTGTTCAATATGCCAGCTTTTACGTCGAGGGGATAATGTGATATGATGCCCGAGCTTGTGTTCGAGAATATGCGAGAAAATTTCCACATGGACGCCATCCAAACTTACGAACAATTTTTGGTGCAGTGCAAAGACTTCGTGCTATTGTTAATGAAGCAGTTCTGCAAATCCTCGACGACGATCCATCAATAAGCACCCGTGTGATTAGTCGGAGAGTTGGTTTATCGCATACTATGGTATTATCTGCGATAATAGTTTGCATCTGTACCATTTCCGAAAGAAACCAGTCCTAGAGCCACAAGATTTGCCACATCTTCAGGAGTTTTGTGAATGGGTTGCTGAGTGCACCAGAAAGATCCTCAGTTTTCCCGCAATATTTTGTAGACAGACGAGGCTGTATTCACCAGAGACGAGATCTTCAACTCGCACAACAGTCATGTTTGGGCTTGGGAAAATCCGCACGTCTTTCGCACATTTCGGTCACAGTATCGATTTTCCATCAACCTTTGTACAGGCCTTTACAACAATGAGTTGATAGGGCCCAAGAGTTTACCAGTGGGACTAACTAGTGATGCTTAATTGGCCTTTTTGAGGGATCAACTCTTTGATGATATACCTTTGGCAAGGTTAAGACGAAAGACTTTTCGGACACCAAATGGATAGATAGATAGATCGGGTTGGACACATTTCTTGGCCCCTAAGAATCCCAGATATTACCTCTATGGACTTTTCTTGTGGGATTACATGAAAAGTTTGATGTACGCTTACCCCATTGACTCGATACAGGACCTCGAGCAAGCCATCGAGAATGCCTCTGATGTCCTTTGTGCTCAAATAGACCGGGATATGATGACACGAAATATTGGGTCATTTGTACCAGTATGGCGGTTCTTCAGGGGTCTAATTACGGAATGACAATAAAGAAAATGATGGTCATAGCGCTTGTACCGGCGGCACAATCGCGTGGGCGTTAATCGAACGTGTTGGATAAATAACGAGTGTCGAACGATTTGTTCCACACTAATGCTTTTATTTTCTGATAGTCGATCAAAAAAGAAGTAGGCGGTAGCGTAATGCCATACTTCTTCGGTGTGACTTACAGTCCGCCATACCGACACGAATACATTATTAAAAAAAAAACAATCCAACCATTTGTACCAGGCTAATTTTTGCGCAGCTAATCATCGTCGAGTAGATATTCACGGAAATCACCTTGCCATACGTTATCGATGGTTCCCAATGGCTGCCATGCGTTCTCGACGGTTCCCAATGGCTGCCATACCAGCGCAATGGAGTAATATTTTTTTTGCTAAACGATTCGTACCAGCCTAAAACTTTTTTCAACAGTTCTCTGTATGATCATAAATAAATAGAAGTCTGATCATGCCATACCTGGCAAATATAATAATGGTCACATTGTATCATATAATTTCCAAAAATCCAAATGCCATACTGGTACAAATCGTCAATTTTTTTTTTATATTTTGGCTCAATTCCGACAGTCGTCCGCCCCCTGGTTACAATTTAGAATATTTTTTTTTTGGTAAAATTACATCCAAACCAACAGAATACAATGATTCCATGATGTAAGTGATTTTACGTATTTTACAGTCGTATTTTCAAAACGTGTCGAATAAATAAGTTTTTCAAGTATGGCAGCACTTTTTCCCCCTACTAAACGTATGGGAAATATAATAACGGTCACATTTTATCAAATACTTTCCAAAAATCCAAATGCAATATTGGTACGAATCGTTTAGCAAAAAAAAAAATTTACTCTTGCGGTGGTATGGCGGCCATTGGGAATCGTCGGAAACGTATGGCAAGGTGATACGCCCACGCGATTGGGCCGCCGGTACCAGCGCTATGACCATCATTTTCTTTTTTGTCATTCCGTAATTAGACCCCTGAAGAACCGCCATACTGGTACAAATGACCTAATGTTTTGTGTGTAATATTTACTTCAACATGATACCATGTAATTCTCTTGTGCTGTGTTATGGTTGCAGAAATATTAATTTATTTTGCCATGTTGTAATGTGAGTAACATCTCAATCTCACTTCTAACCCCACCAGCGCTGCTGTCAGTCACCCAAGTCTGATGAAGAGGCAGGGAAAGTGAGTCTGCATTGTAATTTCTATCCAGTGGCGGCGCATTCCTACCAATTAGACAGGTAATTTTTTGTTCTATTTTTGTCGTTCCTCTTGGTTTTCAACTTCTTTTGATGGGGAGAGCACATTGACAAATTTTGTGTGAGTAGTGCTAAATCACCCTGTATATTTACAATCTGTGATATGACCTGTTTTCCATGTGTCTATATTTTTAATAAACCAAGATTATTTTATGATGAACCAGGCAGAACAAACTCTACTGGCGAGCCTGAAAATGTTTCCCCCCTATGTGTATGTAGAGTCTGCTGATAGTTACTCTAATTTCACATTACTGTCAAATAAATTGCTGTGCTGTTGTGAACATATACCTATTAACTAGGAATATGGGTAACACGCCATAGACGCCATGTAATGAAATTGAGGCCAAAAAAATTTCCCTTTCCTTTTCCCGCATGGGCGCTGAGAAACTACTGCGCACGCCGAATACTGAAACATGACGAATGCCATAAATTTTTAAGGTTGTGCTTATTTTGACATTTTGACAATATCAACCGTACCGTTATTTGCAATGAACTATTATTTTTCTATAATGTGGATAAAATGAAGTGAGAGTTATGCAAGACGGCAATTGAACCTCGTGTCATTTGAAAATCGATTCATTGATTCATTTGTAACTCTATATAACGTAATATCTGTTTGTTACCTGCTACCAGAGTTTCATCAATCAATTTTCTGCCAAAAGCGGATAAAAACTCATTAATCATTATAATTGAGGATATGTGGATTGACGTAAAGTTGTTTGAAAAGGTAAATATCGTTTCATATCGACCTTATATCCGCCGAGAAAAATAGTTTGGTGGTATTTTTGTCTCCGGAACACATACCCGAAGTAACGCGGCGATCTCAAATTCTTTCAGGCATGAATCTAGAAATTTTCAAAACAGGGTCATTTTCTCAGGAATAAAACCCTTATAGTATGAAAATATAAAATTTGTAAACAGATACGGATACCAGAATACGTTATGTTGAGATATGCTTCTTATCAAATCTCTTTATATCTTCGATAATTGTTGGTGCCCAACCATGCACCCTGGAAAGAGATGAAAATACAAAATCGTGTCTTTGAATAGAAATCTCTTGGCGCAAGCGCAGTACTTCAGCAGCGTCCAATTCGAGGACGATGCTCATTTGTTTCGTCATCACATAGGCTGTCTTTATAATCCATATTCGTAGTTAATAGATATATGGTTGTGAAGTTATATTTGCCTATGATGAAAAGATTAATTTTGGACAAAATACGGTGTATTCAGTCCCTCAGTCCTAAACAAACATGCTTATGCCTTCAACCTAGTTTCGGCCAAAATTTCGAACCGTGTCCATACACGTCTTCACTCAGTACCAAAGCACAAGAAATTCTTCAACGGGTGATATCGAGAAAGGGATAAGTGCAAGGATTATAATTATCAGGAGCGAGTATGTCTGTGCAGATCTCACCTCAAGGAGTAGGGGTCTCCGCTGCAAATGTGGATGCATGGGAAAACCCTGCAGTGTACTGGGATGGAAGTGTCTCGTTGGGAGAAGACCAGGCCCCATTCTCAATCCCGTCTACCACATACACATGCAATTAATAATATCATACCTCAACCAAACCATGGATTAGTGTTAGTGTTACCATGTTGAATTATCATTAAAATAATCGAATTTTCATTTTCAGATTAAGCCATGATAGAAGTGAGGAATGAAAATATTACTGTTGAACACAACGATGCCTATTTTTGATTAAGAATAAACAACTTTGAATTTTGACTATTGTAATCATGTGGCTTGTAGAGCTGACACTCTAGTTTTTATATTTTGGAATTAAAAAAACTATTCAATAATTATCATAACTCAATAGTTTGTAAATGAAAACATCACTACTTTGCTTTGTATCAGGCTCACAACTCAATTTTATTATTCACAAGTAAATGACGATAAAGCTTTTGTTGAATTAAAATACTTTAGTATTAGACATCACAACTCCATTGGATGAAATCCAGAAAAAGCAGACGTTTTGAAAATTCAAAATTCTTGGAAATTTTGCAAGTCACTTATATTTCGAAGTAATAAATATCCACAAGACAAGGAAACCGGATTTTGAGCAACTTTAGATCTAACAGAACTTTACTTTCATTAATTTATTCAATTAATTACTGATATTTGTATTTTAATATCGGAATAGAAAGAATTTGATTTATATTCATTGGGTTGAAAATCTAATGAGAAAATGCATTAATTATTAATCAATTAGTTATGATTAATTACAACAGGAAGTGAATTTTTATCACCACCCAAGACCATTAATCAATTTGTAAGGTTAGGTTATTGCAATCATTTACGGTACTGGATGAAGGGTTGATTCCACTTAAAGTTCGTGAGTAAAACTGAAAGTTGAAGTGGCTTACATAAATTCAACCCAACACCTAATGATAACACACACCTAAAATCAAACTGATACCAGCATTTTACATACTCAAGTCGTTTGTTCTGGTATTTTGAATTTTGAAGTATAACATGCACATTCATTCTAGAATAGTTATATACTGAAATTTCGGTAATATGGATGTTGTATAAAATCATGGCAAAGCTAATAATATTCTAAGACTAAAATCTCTATCTATAGACATCGATTTCATTACTACATGAATACTATAATTTGTTATTTGGAGTTGTAATGCCTCATCAATAGACTTGATTTCATCTATCATCATTTTTCCACATCCAATGTCATTAGCTTAATTGATTTTCCAAGAACTATTATTAGATCACACTAAGCTTTATTAAAATTCCGACATATTACCTAAGAAGTCTGGTAATAACAATTTCATTCATATATTCAAGTATTTGAGAATTGAAATAATTCTGAGTCTTCAAAATCCTCTAAGACCCAAAATTTTATCAAACAGATGGTGAATTAATAAAATAAACTGTGAGTTTCAAAAAGTTTGCACAATATCGGAAACGTTTTTATTATTCATGTCAGAAAATTTCACTAGGTACTCATAAAAAATTGATGCATTGCGGAAAACTTGCATGTGTGTCATCAAAATTCTGAATTTCCAAACAGTGTACAGGGTAGAACAAAAATAGGAATTTCAATCAAGAGTACAATACCCTTATTTTCGGAATCCTCCAAGACAACAATTCTTTTTGATTCCATCTTTCATGGTTCTAACCTCATCAAGATAATATCTCGTATAACCTTAGACGCCCCCTTCATATTACTATAATGATATTTCAATGCAGAATTTGGTGCAGCCTATTATTACTAGAATGCCAACGTTTGTTGGAAATGGTTTGAATGTTTGCAATTTTTTTGGGGTACAAATTTGATATTTCACTCTGTATATATGTCCATAATAACTATCAGTATGATTTAATAGGAGAAAATGATTTGATAAATCAATAACGTAATGCTAAACAATCAAACAATACAAATCGGCAAGTTTCCGATCGCTTTATTAATAAAAAAAGTGATAAAAATAATAATTTTTTAATAATACCGAAAATAAGGGTAGTTTACTTGTATTAAACATTTTAATTTTCTTGTTCTTTCCTTTAGCCAGTTAGGAAATTTAAAATTATGACTACTCAAATGCAAGTTTTCTATGATACAACAATTTTTACTTATTATCAAAAATACCTTTTTCTGACAAATGGATAATGAACATATTTTCCATACGACACCCACAGTATATTCAATTAAAAGAGGAACGCCAGTAAAACTTTAATTTTTTCCAATAAGTGTCCTGTCTAAATGTTTTAACATACTCATAGCTGCTGATTTTGACCAATAAATTCGGCAGACTAGTAATAATTTTTTGGCTAGTTATTATTACACAGATGTTTTATTTACACGCATATTTCCAATTTCTTATATTATCACAGGTGAATTTGGATAATATTAAATGGTAGAACTCAAATAGTAGGAACCCTCAGCTTGAAAGCAGGTAGCCTGCAACATCAGCCAAGGGGTGCCACAGGGAAGAGTCTTAGATCCACACAGATTTATAATCTACAATATGTATTGAAAAATTCGTAGTCTACTATAGAAGCAAAAAAAGTCAAAATATTTTGTTATTCAACATTATGCCGGTTTTTTAACAAATTTCAATTCAACTGTTGAAATTAATCAACAAGAAATTGAGTTGTCTCTGATAGAGCAGAGATTTCAAAGATGTGAAAAAAATATTAATGTATCACTGCAGCCTGTTAAGATTACTCAAATAATATAATTCAAATAGACATAATGTCTTTATTTACTAATTCAATTAATTTTACCATTATCATCAATTAAATGAAGCTTTGTCTATAGTCAAAATATACTTCAGAAGTCATAAATACTTCATTTACTTATAAGTTCTGACAAAGTAAATTTTAACTTTAAATATTATCTGGGATATTAAACAAAATACCTGTGATAAACTCCCGCAATTATTATAATTAACGAAAATTTATTTATTCTATTGAATTATTTCAACAAGGATTGGCTTACTTAGAACTTTCATCAGAAATTGATTAAGTGTAAGGTCATGAGTAATGTATAACATAAAAAAATGTAACACTAAGAAATAATATTTGGAATTATGCTTCAGAAATATTTTTAGTAGTCTTTGAAAAGAGCATTTACCCTACAACGTAGATTAGAAAAAAAATCCACAAATTCAACACACATTTCGAATAATATAGAAGTAAAAGACATGCCCAAAAGTTCACACAAACTTCATTACCTGTTGTTGATGACCTGCATTGCCTGGATATGGGGGTGGGGGCCCCGGATAAGGGGGCGGTGGCGGAGCTATCACGCCCCCTCTTGGCCCAGGCACCAAACCTGTTGGCATTTGTTGATTCGCCCCTACCGGAACAGGCAGGCAGGGCGGAGCTTGTCCTAATCTCATTGGTATTTTCTGATTTTGTACTGAAACGATAAAAAATTGGTCAACAGCAATGAAATAGCGAGTTTCAATTAGAAATAATTCAACTTACACTGTAAAAGTAGAAGCCTTTGTTGATAACTTGGAGGCACTTGGAGCTGAATGGTATTGTTGGGCATAATAATGCCTACGACATCATCTGGTGTTTTTATTCTCGATCCAGGCAGCAATGGTTTGCCCTGGGCTGCAGCTTGTTGAACCTTGTCAAAAATGAATTTGGTCAATTCTTTGTAAGAGTTTACTCATTTCCGAATGAAACAAACTTTCTAAGATCATAAATTCACCCATATGTTTTACATGGAGAAAACGATCTTCATCAGTCCTTAAGGGTGGTGCAAGAGTATACGCATGCTATCGGAATGGAGTTTGGTACCGAAAAATGTGCCACGGTTCATTTCAAAAGAGGACGATGTGAGAAGTACAGAGAGGACATTCAGCTCGTAGACGGAAGCATCTTACATCATCTGGTTGCCGGAGAGACGTATATTTATCTAGAGGTGGAACAACGTCACTCCCAAGAGTTAACAACTGTTAAAAGGCCTCTCCGCGGCAAGTATCAGCATAAGCTCCGACAGATCTGGTCATCAAAACTATCGGGGAAGAACAAAGTTGCTGCAACTACTATGTTCCGATTCTACTTTACTCCTTTGGAGTAATGAAATGGACTCAAGAAGAGCTGAGACAACTCGACGTAAAAACTCGCAAAATGATGCATCTCCATAGGAGCTTGCATCCTAAATCGTCCGTTCTAAGGTTATAATTTCCCAGACAACGGGGAGGCCGTAGACTTTTGAGTGTCTAAACAACAGAATGGTACTGGATGGAGCCTGTGAAGTCATCAGGAGTTCACTCTGTTTAGTATGCGATCATGAAAAAGTAGGGATTGGAACTTTACTTTTCAAGGCAACAACCCGTGCAACCGATGAACTCGGTCTTGTATTCGACACTGAACGGACGAACCCAAACTCTGTCACCGAGTTATAACCCGTTCAGCAAAAAGCCTACGTCAAAAGTGAGAGGCTCCTACAGCGACGTAAGAATAAACTAATGCATGGGATCTTCTGTTGCAAGGTACTACGGCAGTAGAAAGACTTAAACTTGTCGGCCAGATCTTATGGTGAAGCCAGAGCGACAACCTCCATGATTACTATTATTATTATCAAAGAAGCTATAACTTCACTAAATCTTAGTAAGCTTAGCCTGATGCTTAATTTCATTTATAGCCAAAATGATAATTATTAAAATTGTTTCAACAATCCTAATGGTATCTGTTCATACAATCATAACAAAACTAAAGACATATTATTAATTACAATGTCTGTATCTGATAATAATTAATAATATGCCTTTAATTTTGTTATCATATAAAAAGAGACCATTAGTACAGGTACAAAAATTGTAATTAATATGTTTTGATCTTTTATGGGATATAAAGAAGTTAATTACACAAAGGTAGATTATTCAATGATTTTCAAAATTTAGTTTGAAATAGTTGTCAAAGTCAAAATATACTTCATTGTCGGAAGTTATAAAAAACTTATTGACATAGCTTTTTGGTTTTGGATTAATATTACAATTGAGTGTCTACAGTCAAGTCGAAATATACTTTATTGTCGAAGATAATAAGATTTTTATGACAAAGCATGAAATATACTTGTCAAAAAAATAAGAAACTAAAAACATATAACAAAATTAACAAAAACATGAAAATGACATGGGAATACGTATAGGTGAACATTTACATGATGATTATTTAGAATTTTACAATAGAAAATGTTCACATGCATTTCTGAACTTTTTGTTACAAATATAACTGGTATAAATATAATTATGGTGTACCACAGGGATCTGTGTTGGGACCTACGCTATTCCTGATTTATGTCAATTTTATTATTTTCTAAATTGAAAGAAGTTTTTAGTTATTTGCAGGTGATACAACAATAATTTATTTTGGACTTGACCTAAAATTCATTGAAAATAGTATCTAACAAAGCTTCTGTATTGAAACCACTCAAAATAAATCAATCAAATGCATATAAATTACCTCATCTAGAAACTACTGAAAATTACTGAATTTGTATTTACTTTATAAATTTGGGATTTGTTTGTTTATTTATTCATCTCAGCAGAATTAAAAAGAAATAAACCAGTTTAAATTTTCATGATTTCACTTAATAATCGTGTAACAAGAAATATTCATGAACTGCAAACTAATAGAATCAGGACTGAAATTGAAAAAAAAAGTAGAATGCACGATGGTACACTTATTTATAATAGCACATTGAATGTTCTTTTAAATTCAAGTTCAAATTGAAACAATACTGTAAAAATTTATCTGATTTGGCAATTTATATACTTTTTAAGCTCATATAAGCCTAAAGAGACAAATTGACTTAATATATCTATTAGACATGATCTTCATTCAGTAATGCTATTTCTGGATTTGGATAATCTTGAATCTGGCCAGTTTCAAGTGTGAGGCACTTAAAAACAAAAATTAAAAAGCCTTAATGATATAAATAAATAAATCTCGAGCGGGTGAGATTGCCAGTGACAGATATAGTTAGTTAGTACGAGAGTTCGCAAATAGACAGTGATATAAATGTTTGAAATAAATTAAGTAATGGTTTAGAGTTAAATTAGATTAGCGAATTATAGTTACGTTTATTTTTATTGCAATATTTCATGAATTTCTCCACTGATCTATCTACTTCGATCATTGTTCACTGACTCTCTTTCAAACAATCTTACCTGCTGCATCATTTGCTGGTGAATCTGCTGGGGCGTCAGAAGCGGATGCGAGTGCGCCACAGGTTGAGGAACGGGCGCGGCCGGTGGCGGGTTGGGAGGCGGAACATGCTGCACGACATTTTGCGTTTGAGGCAACGAAAGCGGAGGCGGGGCCGGAGAAGCCGCAGGCGCTGCTAAAGACTCCTGAGCTTGCATTTGCGGCGCTTTTTGCGCAGCGCCTTCTTTTTTAATTACCGAAGCAACGGCGGCGTTCGTCGTCGCAGGCTGCTGCCCCGTCTCGGCCGTTTTGGGCGCCCCCGCTTTGTTTTCTTTTTTCAGAGACTCCTCTTCGAGGTCTATATCGAGGATGTTAGTCTTGCCGCCCGTCAGAGCCTCTAGCTCGGGATCGGCGTACTCGAGGATGTTGAAATCGGCTCCCATTTCTGCCAGAAGCTCGTCATCGTCGTCTCCCAGACCACCCAGGATGTCGCTAACGCCTTGGAGTTCGACCATTGTACCTTAATAATAATAATGTAATTTTTTATCAATACAGTAATACACATTTTTGGAAATATCCACCAAGCGTGCAACACTTATATTTATTTACCTGTCTCTTGTTCCAACTTTTCCAACTCTGCCGTTACGTTATCTGGAATGCCTTCTTCATTTGTATTGTTCTCAGCATTGCCAGGTGTTGATTGGACCTGTACTGGTTGACCAACCTGAGGCCGTTGTATTACGCTGGCTTGATTCAAAGGTAATCGGGGAACGATATTTTGCTCGGAACCTCGAATTTGAGACTGCGCCTGTCTATGTAAAAGCTGTTCGTACTGCTCAACAGAAGTAGGGCGCGCTCCCGGGGCAAAACGAACAAACTGTTGCTGAATACCTTGCACGTTGGTATGCATCAACCTCTGTTGCTAGAACATTAAGATATATAGTTAATAAATACGATTCAAAAGTAAATAAAACAGTCTGGAACCAGATACGGCAAATCATAGATATTGTGTGAGACTACCTGCCTTACTACGGCCTTACCTGCTGCTGCAGTATCAACCTCATTCTAGGGTCGAGTCCTTGCAGTCTAGAATCGATCTGACCCAATCTTATCGCGTTGGGACTAGGTATCGGGCGGTTCCCTATGGAAACTGGCATTCTGGGTCGTACAATGCTGGGAGGTAAAGGTTGTCTGAAGGTGGTGTCAGACGAAGAGACCACCACCGATGTGGGGGCTTCTCCTTCCGTTTGTTCGTTAGGAGGCCAAACTCTTTGCTGCGTTTTGCCAGGTACAAGTTCGTCCAGCTTTTTGAACTGTTGCCTCTGTAAGAGATCTCTCAGCTGATCGGGACGCACCGGAGTTGTGAAAGTCTAAATGAACAGAAACTTAATTACACCACATTCCGTTGAAATTGTTTGAAAACACCTACCTGTAGAGTGGGCCTGGGCACCCCGAACTGTGGCCTTGGCGTCGCTGGCTGGTGAGCAAACACATCCGCAGGCAACCTAGGTTGAAAAGCAGGTTTAGGAGTGAGGGGAGGTTGAGCGTAAGGATCGTTACTGTCGACGGGAGAGTTTTGTGTGAAATCGTGTGGCGAATGGGAGGGTGTAGGAGGTCGTATGTTGGGCTGTGATAGAGGCGAAGGTAGAGGAAAAGTTGGAGATTTAATACCGAGAAATTGCCTGGAATTGGGAGACGGTGATGGAGCCGGGACGAGTTCTTGAGGCGACGTCACTTGCAACGGGCTTGGCTGGTCCGAGAGGAACTGTTGCGTTGGATCTGAGGAAATTTGACGTTGTACTCTCGCTATGGCTGAAAATATATTTTTATTTCGCAATCATGGCAAATCACCTATGCATGATTCAAAGATTCACCAGATTTTTCTGATTTTGAACCACAAATGTGATTGATGTGAACTATACTCTGTTTAATAGGCGAGGTAATGAAAGTTTGGAATTTATTAATATTCAGTAATAATATAGAAAACTCTTTCCAAAACATAACTAATCATTGATGATACGTAATCTTACTATTTTTTTATCGGATCTAAAATATATATTGAATGTAGTTGAATTATATTTCAACTGTCCTGGAAAGTAAAATACAGATTAATACTAATTAATTTTAATTTTTTTTTTATTGTTCTTATATTCATATTATATTCGGAAGTAAGTTTCGAGCCATATTCTTTTATAATAATGGGGATAGATAACTGATTGAATACATTTTCTGAAACTGTTGGATCTGTTTTTAGCAGTTATTCTTTTTTTTTTAACCAAAGTATATTTTATTTTCAAATCAGTTTTAAACTCCGATCAAATAACACAACCTAGATGAATAACTCGCAGCTCACGCCTCAAACTGTGTTTGTAAGAGACATCTTCTGAGAGAGGGAGGCCTATTATAGACGAAGAAAACAATTTCCCTCACCGGCAGTGTCGTGCGTTGTTTACAGAAATATTGAGGTTCAATAAAATAGGAATCATGAAAACCCAATATGGAATGGAAACCTGAATTATGATGGAAGAATCTTCACATGATTTGAGACATGTTTTTTATACATTTCACAATGCTTCACCATTGCTTAATAATAAAAACTAACGATAGTTTAACACAAATTAACTCAGAATTTGCCCTTTGATCACGAAAAAACCCCTCCTATAAGCCAAAGACGAGAACAAACACAAGATGTTTTGTTGTTGTTCTGTCAAATATCAAATGCAGCGTTACCGTACAGACCAGATTATATCTACGTTCGGCGATGGAAATACTATCGTTTTTGCATGTTCCCACCAAGCTGCAATAAACATTTAAATTGCCTTCTTATGTTATATAAAACAGTATTTTTGGGGTTTCGTTACCTACCCGACAGAAATCAAAATCTAGTTGACATGCATTGAATCCTCAAAAAATTTTGACATGCCAACAATGTCATGATTTGAGGAATAATATTATGAAAAGATGTTACCCTCAGTAATATTCGAGTATTACTCATCTAGATTCTGAAACTTGATCGGAGGTTTTAAAACATTGTTTCTCATCAAATAAATAAATATTTCGAACCTTTGGTGTGAATAAAATTTAAAAAATGGAAACTAACCGAAAACACCAAGCCAACGTCAAAGCATAGATTCAAAAAAACCCTTCGTGACTCTTCGACTTTTCAAAAAGAGGAAAACCCTCCGAAATATATCGTTATTCCGTACGAACCTCGAGTTACTCGAGGTTTTGACAGTATTTTCAAGTCCCTTAATATGAAGGTGGTATATAAAACCTCGTAAAAGCTTCAAAAGATCCTAGGTACTCCCAAGGATAAGACAGAAGAAAAAAAAAAGGTCGAGTATTTATGAAATTAGCTGCAATGACTGCGAGAAGTATGTGGATCAAAGTAGAAGGGCTCATATCCGTTTATCGAGAGCAGAAAAATCGAGTGTATACAGAAAATATTTAGTAGCAGGTACAAAATTGAATATAGAATGTGTTAGGTAATGAGTGCAATTAGCCACTTAGATGCATGGTACAAATAAGATTACGATAGTTTTAGTAGTTAGTACGCTTTTTTGAGCTCCAGAGGATGTCAACTTCGTTGACGAAACGCGCGTCGAGTGATATTGACGTTGTTTTGGTGTTTTCGTTATTACAATAAAATTCTTGATGAAAAATCAATCAAAATTCTTCAGGAATGTATGACATATATTTTAGAGGCTCTTTAATTAATTTACTTCAAAAAATAAACAAACAAAGAGCATGAACATACCAGTACCTTGAACACGTTGTTCATGTATAACGTGTTGCTGTTGTTGGGCTTGTTGTTGTCTCAAAGCCTGCAACTGTTTCCATTGCCTCTCCTGTTCAGCCTCTCTGGCAGATTTTTGTTGGAGAGCCATTTTCTCTTGATCCTAGAATAGGGAATCGCCAAGTGGATAAATTATTAGAAAGCACTTCGTTGTTCAAACCAAGAATCTACATCAAAATGTTTAAGCCCAAAAGATAAAAATAGGCTGAAAGACCACACTATAAACAAAATGTACAAAGTAAAATAGAATAGCCATGCTTGTTAGTAGAAGAACAATTATACAAAGATATCATCCCAAGTCGGAAAATATCACTTTTAGTAACGCAAAAATCCATTTTTTTGCTTTATCAAAAGTCATATTAGCCATTTCAGGATGCTACAAGAGATCACACAAATACAACCAAAAGTTTAAACTCCGACACCGAAAGCTAGTGTTAATAGGATATGTCAAGTGAAGAAACAGGATTAATATTTCAACGTAACGAAACAGAATAGCTCTGGTATCTGATCTTTGGGTAGTAGGGAGGAAATGTGTGGGGTAACTTCTGTGAAGTACATAATTTAAAATTGAAAATAAACGTTTCAAATTATAGAAATGAAATTGCATGCTTGCTCGAATCCAGCAACGTCTTGCAAACCAATGAATTCATGAACACAAACATTGATCAAAACCAACCAAAATAAAAAACGAATTCTTTGAAAAAAATATTAAAATGCACAGGACACGATCACTTTGAGTAGGTGTAACAGATTTGATTGATTAAAATTGTGATTTTCTACCCACCCAGGTTGTAAATTTTTAGAAAAATTTTGAGAACTGAATGTCAATAAAGTAGTTTTTGATAAAAAAATAAGGTCATACAGCAGCAAATAACTGAAGATTACTGAACGCATTAGTTTTATTGGTTTAAAATGTATTAGTTACCATTTCGTAAGTACATCTTAATTTAAATTTGATTGTTATGTTTCAATTATTATTATGTACAAAGCCACTGTTTTTGTGTTATTTATAAATTTATTGATAGCCAAAGAAAAAGAGTTTTTGTATACATTTTTTATAAATGACCTTCACTCACCCAAACAAATTTTATTACTTCGTTCATATTTTCATTCAACATTGGAGCAAACAAAAAAGCACTATTTATATAACAAAATGTATCTTTAACCATTTACATGAATTGGGTTTTATTTATCATGCCAAAAACTTTGGATCTACCAAATTGAATGAAATACTAAATATCACAAAAATACGTTGGTTTTGCAAGAAAAAACTTGTATTTTCGTCGGCAAATATCCAACAGAAAGCAACTACTGCTCCTTACGATCATTGAATTATATGTTTGATACTTCTCAAAGTTTTGTACAAAGTTTTCCAATGCTCTAGTCCTTTAAAATTACCGTTCTATATACAGAGCGATTCTAATTCAACCGCTCTGTTTCGGTCCTTGAAAACAGTAAATCTTATAGAGATAGTTAAAATGGGGTCCATCAAACTCCCGAAAAAATTTCGTTGCAATAACCAAAAAATGAGTATTGGACATGAATTGAAGTTTTTGGCCATTTCATAAAATTGACTAATTTTCTCATTTACAGTTAAATAAAGGTTAGCTGTATTATTTTTATTTCATTTTTAGAACTTTTTCATAAACCTAGAGAATGTCTCAATCCAGTTAATTTTTGCTTACGAGCATTTCAATTGATTCTCAAACCCATTATTTCTCTGTTTGGAAATATACACAAAGACACCTAAATTGAACAAATTTGCATAAAAATTTCAATAATTAAATATGCATATTGATGAAAAATGTTTACCACAACACAATTATATTAGAATTTACAAAAGAAGTTTTAGGAAAAGTCCAAATGAAGCCGAGATTGGGATCGCACGTTAAAAGGCAAGACCCCTGTTATTTACAGCTCGCACAAGAAGACTGCTCGTAGCGGTGCAGTAGAACAAATTTTAGAATTATTTTTAAACTGGTAATATTTATTTACTGTATATTCAAGGGTTATATAACAAGGCCTTGATAAATAGTCGACTATTTTTATTGCGTCTAAATCTCGACTGTATTTTATAATAATTCAACGAGACATTATTTTGGCATTAATAATCTGATGAAAAGCCGAGAATAAATACAAGAGAAATTTAGCAGCAATAAAATAGTCGACAATTAATCAAGGTCGAGTTATAATTATGAAGATTATTTCTTGAATCCAATTCTTTATATCCTTTTTATCTCTTCGTTTTTGGTTTATCCAAACCGATTCATTTTCAAATACTTATACAGCTTCAACACGATTGATTCTATTTGACGTTCAAGATGTATTTATTTATGGTCTAGTACCAAAATTGAAGATAGTGACTCATCGGTTGTACGATTCATAATTCTTATAAAGCAGTTCAAAAAATAGAACAGAAATTCATGATAGATAATGATCTAACCTTTAATAATCATAAAGAGTGTATCATTAAAAAAATATCTGAAAAAATGTCCTTTTTTTCATGAAGAGCTGTCCGTATTTGCTAGAGTAACAATTTATAATTCGATAATAAAGTCTGAGTTGGACTATAGTGCAACAATAATTTGCCCATTCAACCAAAACCGAATTTCCCAACTTTAAAAGCCTCAAAATAGAGGAATGAGATTAATACTAAAATGTAATAGATGCACTCCAATTAAAGTGTTGTTGGATAACACTACAAAGGTTTTAGGTTAGTACTCTTTTGTTTAACGTGAGTATGATTTTCACTTATAAATTGAACAATGGCCTATGAATATAAAATCATCAGTTTCTTCATCATTTTTAAATCATCATTATCGAAGTATGTTAAACTCTTTTAGATTAGATATAGGGAACTCAACTTCCAATCCGATTGTGACATGTCTATTTGTTAGATATTATATATTTTTTATTTATTTTCGAAAACTTGTACTTTTTTTATATTCACATTTGTTTACAACTTTATTTATTATTTAATCATTTCAACCATAAACATTCTTGTAATATTTGACTTTCATCTATAATGCTTTTTTAACAAGAACGTAAAGTATAAATATTTGATTTGATTTATGATTGTTGAATACGAAGGCGTGGTTTGTATATTCCGAGATACTAAGTCAGAACAGTAACGCAGAATTAGTTAATTCTGGTATGTTAAGTCAGAATAGAGATTTCTAATGGATTTGGACACCCAAATAAAAAGAGACGAAAGTTCTTAATTTTTCCATCCTTGTTGCCAGGGGCGCGCTCTGTGATTGGTTACCATAATGGCTGGGAGTTTGAATGACATGACAGCTACAGTTGAAAATGACATTTATACTCCCTGACCTTATAGTAACCAATCACAGAGTACATTCCCTGGCAACAAGGACGGAAAAATTAAGAACTTTCGTCTCTTTTTATCAGGGTGTCCAGATCCATTAGAAATCTCTATTCTCAGAATTAGCTAATTGCGAGATGTTAAGTCAGTCTGACTTAGTATCTCAGAATAAGAACTCATTGTTACTCCTAATTCTTACTGAGCATGTCGGAATCAGCTAATTCTGTGATACCAAGACGGAATTATGACGCAATTCTGACTTAGTATCTCGGAATTAGCTAATTATGAGATACTAAGTTAGGCTAACTTAAAATCTCGGAATTAGCTAATTCTGAATTACCCAATCGGAATTCTGATTTAAAATCTCGGCATTAGTTAATTCCGAGATATCAAGTCGGAATTCTGAATTAATATCTCGGAATTAGCAAAAATATTTTTTTTTTTATCAATACGCCTTTTAGTTGGACGTTTGAGTTTTTAATATTTTTTTCTAGCTTATATTTATTAAGTATTTCAGTAACGCCATATTTTTTTTAAGTATTTATGTGATATAAAATAATTTATGAATACTCTAGATGTTTGTGTATCAGTTCTATTTTAATAAACTACTACTACTAGAAATGGCCTCTCTATTTTCTTAGTTTTATAGAATTAATTAGTTTGGGATCTTTTTGCATATTTTACATAGCAACAATTTCATAACAAATAACTGAAATTTATCTGTAGTGCCAAAAGACTATCTTATCGACGAAACTAAACGTTTCAAATTGCGAATGTGTTGAATCTCATTTTTTCCGGACCGAAACTTTCAATTACACCTACTCTCAGAAGCATTTCCAAAAAACAAAACAAATAAAAAAACAGTCCACACCGAATACAGGTTCTCACCAATGGCTGAGGTTCATAATTTTCCTGACATAGGGAAGGAAGAGTACGCATTATTTCTGAGGGAGTCAATACTCGAATTTGCTGATCGGAGGCATTACTCTGGGGAACTAATCTGGGATGGGGAACGCCCTCGCTGCTAGGCTGATAATGGGGATTGACGGTTACGTTGGGCGCAGGCCCAACGTGATCTCCCGGCCCGGCGAAATGACCGTGCACGGTGAATTGCTGATGGGTGGTGGGCGAGGATGGGTGCTTGGGGGGCGAAGGGGATACGGACACAGACACAGAGCTAGTGGAAGCTGGTGTTAGTGTTGGCCTCGTTTGAGTGCACACCTCTGACACTGAAGCCGGGGGGGCTATGGTGGCGGCGGCCGCCTGCTGTATCGCTGTCTGCAGAGCTGCTGTCTGCAACACCGCTGCTACCGGAGACGGCTTGATGACGCTCGGAGGTGGTGCGGAGTTGTCCTTGGCCGGCTGTGTCTAAAGGGGTTGATAGGCACATTTTAGATGTACAGATATGCATGCTTAACGATAGAAAAATGAAAGGGTCGTTTTTACCAAAAAAAAAAACAAAATATATCAATGCATTACTTACAGAGTGAGTCATAAAGGCAAGTCTATTTTGTAACATACCGTTTAACCATTTACTATCTGACTGCCACTAGGAATAGAAATGACATTTGCATTAAGAGTATCGATAGTTGACTAATGTTTTGAATGGTCATATATTTTTGTATATCTTGCTAAGTTTTTTCTTATGAAGGATTGTTATTTTTTTTGACTATAAAGTACTTCATCCGAATAACTGCTCAAAAGAGGCTTTAGTTGCAGGAAAAAAATAACAAAATTTTTGAAAAATCACCTCTTCCTACTTTCTATAATTTTTTATTGTAAAATAATCCTTATCCTCTGGCCCTTAAACAATCTTAACAGCCGAACATCGCTTATACTGCCGTCCTAAGCAAAAGTGCAGTATCTGCTATCTGCCTTTTGTTTAGAATTCTATAGATCCGACCTTCTTACTTTGGCTATTTGAATCGAGTATACTTCATTTTTGTTTGATAAAAAGCAACATTCATAGGTTTTTAAATCTCCAGAATCCTATATCTCATTATCGATATTTTTAGTAGATACGACCCTTTGCTTAGGACGCAGTATAGGATTCCCAACTTTCCTTAGAATTCAAGATGTCTCACATTTCTAAAATGTAGATGCATATATCAATGAATAAGATCTTTGAATACTCACTTCGCCTTCTGCAATTTAATTTTCAGATTCACAATTTCTGTCATTTTGAACTTTTAAATTAAAAACCATACCCAAATATAGTAAATCCTTTAATCAACTCCTGCATTACAGTTAGCTATCGACAGCTTCTGTTTTTATTTACTAAGATTATAATACTGAGTTACAGAATAGACTTGTATGATCGCAAAAATGCTGAATCTAAATCTTCACATTATTTTTAAATCATAGTTCCTGTAAATTTTGGTAATAAAATTATAAGAAAATTTCGATTTTTCAATTTACGACTGTAAACCTGCAATTGGCGATAAAACTACCATATACCGATTTAAAGCCGATTCGAATTATAAATATCCAAAACTCGTACACCTTAGCTCGGAATCTCGGGGCAGTCATATACAATTTCCAATTTTCTTTTTCTACAGTGAAATTCATAATCGGTGATGCCGGAAAAACCAATTCATTTATAAATATTTCTATAAAATATTTTTGTTGTTATTTATTTTATTTTATTGGAGAAACAACTTTCAGTAAGGACAAGTTCTGGTATGGGAAAGTTCAAATGTACGTTAATGATCCACTAAAGTAAAATTTCAATAATTATTTCTTCTTCTGGCGGGTATCTTGGATTTTGAAGTCAAAAGTATATTATTAAACATTTTCATTGTGTTTTCTGTTCACAAATAAAAGTTTTTCTTAGATAACAATAGACAACTGGATGTGAATAATTTACTTATACCAGCTATCTTGACAAAAAATAAATAAATCACCTACTAGAAAATGTGAACGTTCAACACTACGAATAAGACAAAAAATATGCCAGAAAAATGATCAAAGTATACGCGCTAGATTGAGCCTACACCATGTAATGAATTTCAGATTTTTTTTGTGTTCAGAGAGTTTTGTGAATATTAAAGTAATTTCTGTTCTAATATAGCATGAAGATCATTATTATTATTATAGATTCAGCTTCCGAAGCATGGCGATCTCATTATGTTACTCTGTAGACATAACATTTGAATAATTTGGCTCGAAAGAATATAGAAAACTTTATAGTTATACCATTTAGATAATTTTTCACTAGGACTTTTTTATTATTACTGATTGATGATATACACGTACCATATTATGAATGTTGGAAGGAGTATGCCATGCTAATGCCATCCTCATTTCGACAATATTTATGTAAATCATGAGATTAAAAGTGCCAAAATGTTTACCGATGTCCAACTCTACTGAAATGCAGTTTTTTACATATAACTAATAAGTTTTCTTTTGGTGAAGCCAGCATTACAACAAAAACATTATAAATATACGAATGAATTCTGAGCTACTTCATTTTTCCATGTTTTAATGATATATGATTACATCTAAAATGAAGTGACACAAAAAATTATAAAAACTAAAATGGGTACAAGCTGCAAATTTTCCAATAAGTGAAAAACAGGAAAATGTAAAACACTCAATGCATGGTGTTAGTGACAATCCGACAGCCCTTCAAGCTCAAAATGAGCATGCTTTTCCCAATGTGTTAAATAGGACACAAACGTAGTCTCGCTTACTGTAAAATGCAAAAAGAAGAGGATATACACAATTTTTTTTTTTAAATATTAAACATTACCTAAATACAGACTGGGCCATTGAAAAAGAAACAGCGGCTTTGTAGGTCGGCAGAACCGAATTATACAAAAACGCTCGGACACGTCAACTACATTTTCGACGGGACATCGTTTGCGATGAAATTCACTCAAAATACATTACATGCCTCGGAGCTGTGAGGCATTTTCCTTCTTAATATAAACCAACAAAAATGAATCAATTCTATCGATTCGTTTTCGAGATTTAGGAACTTGAAGGTGGGAAATCACTTTTTATTCTCTCAATCAATAAAAATAAGATCTAACAATACAACTGTTCAAAGATAATTATCATTGTAAAGGAATTAAATGATCTGTTTACCAACAAGTATAATATTATGCTATTCCGTTCAAAATTTTTATTTCATCCCCATTTATTCCATCAAAAAAATTCCAAGGTTCTTAAGAATCGATAAAAAAGTTTTTCTCGAATTCGACTCAAATGCGAGTACAACAAAAACATGTATGACATAATTTTTTTCGCCAAATCGTAATTGTGGATATGTGTCAGTGTCAAACTGATCTTTGATTGAACGAGACATTAGAGTGAATTACTTGACTGAAGCTGCTGAATATCTTTCCTCAATAATGGTGTATACGATCGCGTAAAGAGTTGAAATAATATCAGTTTTTTTCAAGAATGATAAGTGCGGTAACCATACAGCTAATGTGTTCAATAAAACGCATCCAGATAAACTTGTTGCTAGAAAATACGTTCTAGAGTTAGTGCAAAAATTTCGTCAAACTGGATCAGTAACCAACAAGAAACGAGATCCAGAACGTGAATTTCTGTTAATGAACCTGTTGAAGTTGTAGTTTCAGGACAAGGTCATGCAGACCCAACATTGAGCACAACGAAATTGGCCAGTGTTTCCAATATCAGTATAACCAGTATCCGTCGAATCCTGAAACATCACAAATTCCACCCCTACGAAATACATTTGGTACACCACTTGAATGAAGATGATTTTGATAGGCGACAGGAATTTTGTGAAATTATGACTAAGAGAAAAGATTCTGATGATGATTTCCTTCATCTGCTTTTCTGATTCTATTTAAATTCGATTGTGAATCGTTATAATTGTCGTTATTGGTCAGACGTCAATCCACATGTTTCCCATGAAGTCCATACTTGATATTTCAACAAGACGGGACACTTCCACTTCAAGCACAGCCTGTTAGGGCGTTTTGGAGAGAATGTTTCCTGGAAGTTGGACTAGAAGAGGAGGCTCTATAAAGTGGCCCAGATTTAACCTCACTTGACCTGTGGGGTCACTTTAGAACAAAATCTATGCAACTGAACCAGAATCTCTGGAAGATTCACGAAGTAGAATTATTGAAGAATGCCGTCGAATAACGCCGGAAATGCTACGAAATGTGAGGTCCCAATTTGAACAGAACTTGTATGGAAATGGGTAGTAGACAGTTTCAACATTTAGTTCACTGACAATAATGATTACTGCGACAGTTGCTTTATCAGATATTGTTTTTATTGAGTGAATAAAAACTGATTTCCCATTTTTAAGTTTGCTGTTTGATATTAAGAAGAAAAAAGCTTTCAAATGAGGTATCAATTGCCATATTATGTTGCTATTTAAAAATTTAGGGGTGGCGGTCACAGCTCATAAGGATGGAATGTATTTCATTAATATGTGTGATTTGCTCAAAATTTCATAGAACTATTTCCCGTGATATATATTTTTGGGGGTAATATAACAAGACCTCGTTTCAACGAAAACGATTTATGTTCTGAATAAAACCAGAGAGCGTTTAAGCTCGAGGAAATTCTTCTTCATCTGCGGTAGACATTTTCAAAGGCGGTGCGGTACCAGACGAACCGTTCGTTTAAGCCTAACTACCTAATGAACGCTTCGTCCGTTACCCCACCGCCTTTGAAAATGTCTACCGCAGATGTGGGCGAAACGTAAAGAAGAATTACCTCGAGATCGCGACTAACATACCCGAAAATTCAGAGATTACGGGTCGATGAAAGTTTACCTTCTCAGTTGACTAGAAAAAAATGTAATAAGAACTATAACAAATGAATCTTCATATATCTTCCAAACCTCTATTTGCCTAACTAAATATTCTACCTCTGTATTTTAGTATTTTTATGCATTTATTTTTATTTCAAAAAGTATATCTGGCAAAGATAAAAGTTTTCACGGCCGAAATCTTCACTATCACTATTTTTATTCAAGTTTAAAAGCCGGTCATTGTTTGAAATTATTTCCTAATGTTTCGCTAACAGTGTTGATGTTTGTTCATCTGTGATATTTCACCATTGCCAACGACTGCCTTTAAACTCTAATAAAAATAGCGATAGTACAACTGGCCTTTCCCATAATGTTGTTCTAAAATATCCCTGTAACTGCATTTTAGCTAGCATCCTCATATATGTCACCTCACATGGTTTATAAACAATTAAACAAATTATAAACAAATCTGCACTAACTTGTTGGGCCTTTTTCATCCTCAACTGGCTTCTATTATCTCTGGCGTGTTGCAAATAGGGAGCTTTCTGGTCCTGACTGAGCGTCCTCCACTTTTTGATTATCTGCTTGTACCTATCCGACCAACCAGGGAACTCTTTCTTCCACTCGGGATGGTTCATATTGGCATACAGAACCGCAGAAATAGTTGCCCCGTTACCCAAACCTTCATCGGCTTTCATTTTTTCAGAAGAACGCTGGTTGTACGTGGATGGAACGCCCACATTCGTGCTATCGATCTCTGACGGTTCATTTGCACTTACCCAAGGGCTAGGAGGTTCGGAAAAGGCGGGGCTGAATTGAGGACTGCTGGAAAAAGTCACAAGAGTTCGTAAAAAGGTGACACATTCCACTATAATTTATATTATCGGTAAAGCTTTATTTTGTTGTTCACTTACTTGCTATATTCCGAGTGATATGGAGACGGAGGAGGAAAGCTAACAGGCGAATTGAGGTTTGAATGATTCACGGCAGATAGCGTAGTCGGCCTGATAGGTGGAACGATTGTATGTTGTGGAAGGGCTTGTTGAGCATTCCCACTGAATATACTGTTACCCTGTAGAGGAAATACATTGCTCTCTTGGGACTCTTGAGACTCGTCAGTCAATACTCCCTGAAACAGATATATTGTTATTAAATAAAATTCGAGGAAATTTCGAGTTTTTAAAAATTGGTCCTTCGAGCCGGATTTATATATTCTTGTTTCACACCAACCTTGAATATATCTTCAACATCTTTACTATTAATGTTTGATATAGAGTCTAAATTAAAGTGCGGTCCTAAAATATCACTTAATTCATCTTTGGTATCCTTTGAATTTCCTGAACTGCCCAAAGTATCGGCAAGTTCAGAATCGTCCGGCATGCTAGTATCTGAAATGACAGCAATTACTTTATTGAAGTCAAATGTTTCAAATATGGCAGTTACCTAGAGCCCCTAATGATTCCGTATTCTTAGTAAGTTCGTCGTCTTCATTAATGATACTATTAACCAAATCAGTATCAAGCAAATCACCAGGTAGAGCAAGGACATCTTTTAGATCTTCAGTGTTGTCATCTTCATCTTCCACTTTAGGTATGATGCTGGATAATTTTTGATCTCGTATACCATCTTTGGTATCCGGGTCGAGTTTTTCTTGTTTCCCTGTTACAGCAGCAACTGCCATCAACTCATCCTATAAAAAGTATGTATATTTTAAATTTGAAGCTTAAAAGCCACGGCGCCCAACGTGGGGAAAAAAATTCCAAATTTTATATTTGGTATTGGAAACAATTCTGCTGTTTGTGTAGGATTCACTAACCTGCGACAATTTGATGGACTTGTATTTATCAACGTTTTCGTCATCGCTACTGCCACTTTCGACCTCCTTTTTGCAATCCACTGTATCCAACAGATCCTTCCCGAAAAAAGCCTCTTGGAGATAGGATGGAAATGTCTCGGCCAGTTTGCTTTTAGGTTTCCTCCTTACAGGTTTTCTTCTAGGTTTTTCACCATCTATGGGCAAAGGGGCTGCAAGATCACCAGTAGTTTGAACAGACTGAATGCATGATGTGTCATTTTCCTCATTATCCTGACCACTCCGATTACCTCGCATTCTTACAAGAAAGCCGCCAATGCCTAATTTTTGTAAGTTTCGCTGCCTTTTACGTCTGAGGACAGATATTCCGTTTTCCAATGTAATCACTGTGAAGCCCTCTGGTGGAGGACCGTCCTCTTTAGTCCAAAACATTCCTTCTTTGAATATTTCTTGAGGTTCTTCCTTCACATCCACCAACTCTAATTTTGTGCTGTCTTCCAGTGAATTATCTGCAAAACAAACCAATGCAATTGAATTTATTGCCAGATGATTATTAATAACAATTAGGTGTAGTCTCAATGGAAATACTCACCTATACTGCCACCGGCCACAACAGATTCGATGGTGGCCATTATTCCAGCCTCTTTATCTTGAACGGTGGGAATTTTTTTTCTCTTTTTTCTCGTTCCATGGTTCTCTATTGCCAAAGATTTGATGAGACTGTTTCCGAATTCACTCAGGCATACCCCATCGATGAAATAATTTGTGTTTTTACTAATTTCAGGACTTTTTGTTGGAGTTGGTGGTTTAGGTGCGGCAGGAGGCGGTATTAGATGAGGCGGTGGTACATCTCTAGGTCTGCAGAGAATACAATTGTATCCATCTTCAGCGCATTTTTCTGCGTCTTCATCTGTTTTAATGGAATCACAAAGCCCATGCAACCACCTACAACAAGAAACAGAGCAATTAAAAAAAAAATAATTTTTCAACATTCTCCTAATCCATGATATGTATGCAAAATATATTTACAAGTCAAATTACTAAAGCAGTAAACTGACAATTGCCACTTAAAACTGACAATTTTCACTACGAATTGGCAATTGTCACTGTGAACTGCCAATTGTCAGTTTCAACTGACCCTTTCACCAGTAAATTGTTAGTCAAAAAGGATATTTATTGCCACCTTCATGCAAGACTTCTAAGTAGAAACTTGTCAGTGCAAAGCGGCAATTGTCATTTTGAAGTGGCAAAGTGGCAGTTGTCACTTTGAACTGACAATTGTCAAATTGAACAGGCATTTTGTCATTTTGAACTGAAAATTGTCTTTGAACTAACAAAACAATTGTCACACTGAACTGGCAGTTATCACTTTGAACTGAAAATTGTCACTATGAACCGGCAATTATCACGTTGAATTTTCAATTTGAATTCTCGCATGAGGTTGGAAATACTGTCGTCCTAAGCAAAGATGCAGTATCTGATATCTGCTTTTTGCTTAGAATTCTGTTGATCCGACCTTCTTACGTAGGAAATTTTTGTACTTTCGTACATACAGCATAATAATTTGTTAACTTTGGCCATTTGAATCGAGTATATTTCATTTTTGACAATTGACAATATTCCACAGGCTATCGGTGATCGGTTTTTTGCTGTCAGGTTGGTAATGAATTATGGTTTTTAATATTTGAAACACTGTATTTTGATACACTGACAAGTGTCAGCAATGACAAATGTCAAATTATTATAACCAATCCCCAGCCAATAATAATTTGACATTTGTCATTGCTGACACATGGCACATGTCAGTGTATCAAATATTAAAAACCAAAATTCATTACCAACCTGACAGCAAAAAAACGATCACCGATAGCCTGTGGAATACTGTCAATAGTCAGTTGAAAGTGGCAATTGCCATTTCAGAGTGATAATTGTAAGTTCAAAGTGTTAATTGTAAGTTTAAAGTGACAATTGCAAGTGCAAAGTGACAACAGCAAGTTGAAAGAGACAACTGTTATAGGCTAGTTCAAAGTGACAATTGCAAGTTTAAAGTGACAACTGTCCGTTTGAAGTAGAACTCAAAATAACAATTACCCATTCAAAGTGACAATTGTCAGTTCAAAATGGCAATTGTCACATTGAACTGGCAATTTTCACCATGTACAGGCAATTGTCACTTTGAATTGACAATTTTTCACTTTGAATTCTTGCATGAAGTTGAAAATAAATGTCCTTTTTGAATAATAATCTACCATTTATTGCCAACTTCATACAAGAATTCAAAGTGAAAATTTGCCAGTTGAAAGTGACAATTATCGGTTGAAAGTGACAATTGTCAGTTGGAAGTGAGAATTTTCAGTTCAAAGTGGCAATTGCCATTTCAGAGTGACAGTTATCAGTTCAAAGTGACAAACGCCCAGTTGAAAGAGACAACTGCCAGTTAAAATAGACAATTATTGGTTTAAAGTAGCAATAAAAATGACAATTGCCAGTTGAATGCAACAATTGTCATTTAAAAGTTTCAATTGTCACTATGAACTGGCAATTGTCATTTCGAACAGACAATTTTCACTTTGAACTGACAATTTATTGTCATTATGTACTGGCAATTGTCACTTTGAACAGACAAATGTCACTATAAATTGGTAATTTTCACTACGAGCTGGCAAATTTTCACTTTGAATTCTTGCATAAAGTTGGCGATAAATGCCCTTTTTGACTAATAATAATCTACAGTTTATAGTAAAAAATTTGCAGAGTGACAATGGTTAAAAGTGGCTATTGCCACATTGAAGTGGCAGTGTTACTATGAACTGTAAGTTGTTACCCAAAAAAAATGTTTTGCCAATTTCATGCAAGAATTTAAACTAAAAAATGTTTCATTTCAAAGTGACAATAATTGCCATTTCAGAATGACAATTTTCAGTTTAAAGTGAAATCTGCCAGTTGAGGTAGCAATCAAAATGACAATTGTCAGTTCGAAGTGACATTTGCCAGTTCTAAGTGACAATTGTCAGTTCAAATTGACAATTGTCAGTTCCAAGTGGCAATTGTCACTTCTAATTGGCAATTCCAAATGTTTTGAAAATTATACCAAGCTAACGGGGACAGTCATTAATTCATTTATTCAAATACTTTTCCAACTATACAAATCAATGACATAGGATATTTTTATCTATTTTACTATTTAATATTGTGATGGCACTGAGAAGCTACATGAAAAAAAATGTCGATCTTAACTGGGAAGTTCTAGTTAGCTATTACCAAACCCAGTGTAAATCAAAAAGTTGTAGAACACTGTTGCAGTAGGGAATAATATGAAATGACACTAGCTGTAAGATTTTGGGTAAAAAATAATATCCTCAGAAATGAGATTCGACTGTTATCTGGATTTTGAATAAAAAATTGATGAATGAAAAGTTTGACTCACCTTTCGCACTGAACACATTGTATAATGAGATCTCCTTCGCTGTAAGGATCACTGCAACTAGGACAGTTGACATGAGATGCACACGGTCCACATTCAGTGCAGCTGTTCATCCAAGTGCAGTTGAATCCGGGATCTGTCGCTCCGCAAGTCTGACAGATGGCACACCATTTACACTTCCAGTTTCCGTGAGGGACATAGTCAAGAGGGGGATCCATGCAGTAAATATGGTAGGATACATCACAGTCGTCGCAGAGGATCAGCCGACCTTCATCATTGCGTTGGCCACATCCCTCGCATACAGTACAATCTAGACACCTGAAAAACAGTTGATGATAAATAAATCATAATTTATTTTGAATACGAAGTATCCTACCATTCATACACCTAGATTACACAATGAAAATCAAGATATACAAATTCAAAATGGCAACACAACAAACTATATTTGTTTCAAGTTAGTTTCAAGTTTCTTGACATAACTTTTTGGGAATTTTAATCTTCCACAGTCTGAGGATAAAAATAGTCAATTATTTATTTATTTATTTGTCAATTCAATCCCAAGAAACATACAATATTCATACAGGGACAACCAATATAAATATAAAATAATCTGTTCAGAGTGGGCCAAATTGGACACTTTTTAAGGGAAATTCCTGTTTTCAAACTAGATAGATGAAAACTGATGGCTGTGTCTGAGGGTCAACTTTTATGAGATACTTATTGGTGAAAATCGCATATCGATATCTATCATCGATTCTGAGTTAGAGCATGTTTTTCGAAAAGTTGCTGTAACTTTTTTCCTGGCAAAAGTTTCGTTTCTATGAAAACAGTTCCAGAGTACTTTTTCACGTAGAATTCAATGGTGTAAGTACCTTATTTTTTCAAATGAGATATCCATAGTTATTGATGAAAAAGTACTTTTTTCAAACAAGACACCCTGTATATTTCTGTCCATTTCAATAGAGCTTAAAATTACTTTTCCAAAAATGGAGCACATTTTATGTTTTGCAAGAGTCATCTTTGAAATACAGAGCTTTTAGGTTTTTTCATGTAGACTTTGAAACGCACAATTCGAACAAGTAGGCTTTGGACGACGCGGCGATAAAACAGAATGCAAATGTCAAGATGCATAGAAACCCTGGTGCGATCACAGATTCGATTTTGTTTCTACCAAAGTTGTTGATACTGTAATTGCATTGATACCGTTGGCTTCATTCGTCGATGGATGGAGCAGAAGTCGAAAATAGCAGAGTCTCCAACATTCCACGGTGCCTTGATTTGTCATTTGATTGTTTTTGAATGTTGACATGACACTTGTCGCTTGTCCAACCGTCAATCGTCAATGATAACATTAATCTGTAATTTTGCCGCCATCTGTGCTAAAGAAGTGAAACGCTACCAATGCAATAAAAATAACATGAATCAAGTAGGTCGTACATCAACACTTTTGTATGTCGGTATCACAGGTATAAGTGATCACACCAGGGTTTCTATGCATCTTGACAAATGTTTACTGGTAGCTGTCAAATTTTGATTTAAGCAGTAAATACGCTCTTCAATTCGTGGTTTCTGTTTAATTTTCAAAAACATTTGCAATGAAGTATGAGAATTATGAAAAATGGGATAAGATAGTCTGTTTTATACAAACCGGGGAAAATGCAGAAGCAGCAAGCAATTTGTATCACGAGAGGTTTCCAGAAAGAAGACAACCTTTCAGAGACATTTTCGCAAAATTGCGACACAACCTAATTGATGGCGGCCAATTTGAAAAGAAAAGGCCAAAATTATATTATAAGGAGTTGGAAGAAATATTTGTTTTAGGAGCTGTTGAAAATAATCCAAAAACGTCAACGCGAAATTTGAAAATATCAACAGGTCTACCAAGAACTAACTTTAGGCGGATTTTGAGAAAGCACAAATACAAGCCATACAGGACCAGAAGAGTTCATAAACTCAGACCAGGAGATTTTGAACGCTGCATGGATGTTTGCCAGTAGTTTCTGGAAAGTTGTAACCAAGAGCGTCATTTTTCGTTAAATTGTATTTGGACAGACGAAGCTTATGTAAGCAGTGCCGGCATTTTCAACCGCTACAATTCTTATACTTGGGTACAACAAAATTCTCATTCTTTGGTGGAGCAAACAAGTCAAGGAAGATTTGGATTTAGTGTGTGGCCAGGTGTTTTCAAAGGTAGAATTATCGGCCCGTTCATTTATAATGGCACTCTCACATCTCAGAGGTATGTAGAAATTTTAAGGCAAAATATTGAACCACTTGTTGATGAATCGCCACTAATGTAATGGAGCTCAGAAAAATATATTTTCAACAAGACGGGGCTACGCCTCACAACACTGCAATTGTCACTAACTTTTGGTTGCAAATTTTGGTTATAATTGGATAGCCAACCAAGGACCCAACCGACCTCTGGGGAAGGTTGAAAGATTTTATTTTTAAATTGCCGACCAATTCTAAAAACGAATTGATGGCGGTAGTGATGTAGTTTTGCTTCTGTCACTCCTATTGAACTAATTAGGTAATTCAGCAAAAAACGTTCAGAAAAGGTGTCGCCTGTGTGTAGAAGCTGGTAGACATTTTGATCACCTTCTCTGAAGAAATATATTTCATTGTTTGTTCTTTATCATTATTATTATTATTGTTGAGTTTCATTTATTAGTAGTCGATGTAGTATAAATTCTCATCAGTTTTATTGGAACTATTACTTTTAATTACTGCTGTGAAAAGGTTTCTCAACATTTGAAAATTTCTTTGTTTTATGGACGCGTTTCCAAAGCCTACTTGTTCAAAGTCTACATGAAAAAACCTAAAAGCTCTGTATTTCAAAGATTACTCTAGCAAAACATCAAGTGTGCTACATTTTTGTAAAGGAAATTTTAAGCTCTATTGAAATATGTAAGAATATACAGGATATCTCGTTAAAAAAAAAACATCAATAACTATGGATATCTTAATTGAAAAAATAAATTATTCACATCATTGAATTCTACGTGAAAAAGTGCTCTGGAAATGTTTTCATAGAAACAAGAAATTTTTGACAGGAAAAGTTACAGCAACTTTTCGAAAATGTGTATTTTCGAAAAAAAAATGCTGTAACTCAGAAACGAGGATAGATCGATACGCGGTTTTCACCATTAAGTTTGTCATAATATTTGACCCTCAGACACAGCCATTGGTTTTCATCTATCTAGTATGAAAACAGGACTTTCCCTTCAAAAGTGTCCAATTTGGACAACTCTGTACAAGTGTATAGAAGGGCAATTTGAAAATGTATGTCTTACCTCCAGCCTTTTTGTAGGATGACCTTTGTAACTTTTACATTGACACAGTATGGGTGATAGCACTGCCCACATTGCACACAACCTATTAAACAACCTTCTTGATCAGTTCCCAGCGCTCCACACATGACGCAAGTATCCTGGGTCAGTATAAATTTATCTTTCGCCGAACACAGCACCAGACGATTTTCCACGCCTGGTTCCTCATCGTTTTTCCCATCGGCCACGGGCCTCTGTAAACCTACGCCTGGTACTCCAAAAATCCCTCTCATTTTCGCTTTGTGACCTCTTTTTCGACCGAAATCTGTTAATCTAGCTCGTTTCATAAACCCCGCTTTGCCAGGAAGTGTTTTGCCTTGACCCTTAGGTCTGCCCGAGGTACTTGGGGGGAAACTGAACCGTTTTTTAGCAATTTTGTTGGTGGTGTAGGGTTTACCTTTGCCCAAGCCCATGTTACGAGCGAATTCGTCGGGCGATGGGAGATCAAATTCTGACGTGTCATCGTAAAGTGACTCTTGGGAGACTGAAAGGTCCCCAGGATCATCTGTACCTAAAAATATTTCAAATTGTTATCCAAGTGAACATTTTTAATCAAGCTGATCCAAGGTAATCCTGTATACCGGGTGTAACAGGAACATGGTACACCCCACCGTATCTCCGTTGGTTTTGAAGGTAATTGATTGAAATTTGGGATATCTCATATAAATATAGCGGTACTTTGTGATCTACAAATGATTTTTCTCCACTTCCGATTTGGCCGAAAGTGATACCAAATTTCGATTTTTAAAAGGAATGCCCTGTATATTATTACATTTCTGAAATATGCATAATTTTCCGAATCCAAGGTTACCACATGAGTGATACTTTAAACGTCAAAATTTTTAATGATTCATTTTTTACTTTTCCATTCAATTGTGCCATGATGGTTCCGATTTATTCCAATAGACAATATTTCAACAAGCTGTCGGTGATCGGTTTTTTGCTGTCAGGTTGGTAATGAATTTTGGTTTTTAATATTTGAAATACTTTATTTTGATACATTGACATGTGCCATGTGTCAGCAATGACAAATGTCAAATTATTATAACCAATCCCCAGCCAATCCCTTGAATCTGACGGCATCACTTCCGGCGAAACCGAAAGTGAAAAAAAAATCATTTGTAGGTAAAAAAGTGCCGCTCATTATGTATATGGAATATCTCAAATTTCAATTACCTTTAAAACTAACGGAGATACGGGGGTGTACCATGATCATATTACACCCGGTAATTGTTGCAAAGATAAAGAAGTAAAGTGTTATTAATCAATATATTGTATGTCAAATGTTTTGTTTCCTCCGGGGACGATAATAATTGAAATTTCAGTAATAATCTTTTAAAAACGTTGGATTTAAAATAAAAATTCACATAACAAATATTTTTCAATTCACTACGGACTAAAAATAATAAAATAATAAAATAATTTCCTCCCCTACATTTCTTATTATTATCTTTTGCATGACCCCATATTTTTTGTTTTAAATCTTAGTAGTATTTTCAAAACAATTCCTTTTAAAAATTCACAATCACAAATTTCAGTACAATAAATAATTATTTTTTGTTTTTCAAGCGTAAGTTAATTAGTTACCTAACTGAAAAAATAATTTTAAAATTGATTGTACAATTTTTTAAATTACCTTGTTTTGAATTTTATTCCATATTATCTACTTATATGTTGTTCAAACTTGTTAATTTAACTAGTATTCTATTACAAACCACCATCCAAATCACCAATTTGCTTTTATTTCTTTCTTTAATTTTGTCCTGTTGCAATTTGGACTTTCAATGTGGTACACCTGACAAACCGTCGAGAACAACACTGATTTTGAGGTTAGGTTAATGTAGTGCATTGATCTGATATTTTCTCTTCTTAACATAATTTGCATTAATGCTGCATTGTCATCTAGTTCTGATCTATGTTCAAAATTTCAAACCTCTTGCTCATCAGGAAATTAGTTCAAAATCAATTTCAAATTTGTACCAAACACACAAATAAACAAACAGACAAGAAAACCAGTTGATAAAAACGTAATTACAAAACCAAATTAATGAATTAATGCTCAAATCTTCTCTTTTTTCTCTAGTGAGCATTTTGTATTCTGAAATGCTGTAGAGGGTTTTATTTCGGTGTTCATTATGTGAGCTGAACAATAATAATAAATAAAATTTCATGGCAGCATAAAATCATGTATCATTTTAATGAAAAGTGTAACGAACCTCCTAAAAGATAAAATACACTGGAAAGTACAACTATCGACACTAGCAGAAGACCACATTCAATAAAAGAAACTAGATTAGTCAACATTTATGCACCAAATAATTGTTAAATAGAAAAGTAGAATATGAAATCTGACAGGAAGTTTGAATTTCAAGTGATAAAAAGTATATTGACAAAATAAAGAACAAGAAAAGGACGTTTTTGAAGGTACAAGAACTAATAGCATGAAAAAGTGCTTTCAAAAAAAAGTGCTACTAATAGAGGGAATACGAGAGGCAAAAAATTATGAGTAATTCCAACATAAACTAGTCCAACAAAATGTTGGAACTCCTGATAAAAACAAAGATAAACTAGAACATGAAGAGACAACTATTAGAAATAATATTTCTATACAAAGTGATAAATAATATTTTGCCACTATACAGGCCGTTTCTTTTATCATGTGGTATATTCTAAACCGTAATAAATCAAATGGGAAAAACGGTAACTATTATGGTAGGCAGTAAATTGGTCATAGAAAATTTACGGGGATTCTTGCCCTTCCCAACTTATACAGGGAAAACTGAAAATGCTGTTTTCGGTTTTTTTCGTTTAATTAAAAATTTATCATTACGTAGTTCTAGTACATTTTGAATACAATAAAACTTACCTCTTTCATTTTTTTATATTTTCTGAAATAACCTTTCTATTCGTAAAAAACCGAAAACAGCATTTTCAGTTTTCCCTGTATAAGTCGGGAAGGGCGAGAGTCCCCGTAGATTTCCTCTGACCAATGTACTGTTCACCTAATAGTTAAATTTTTTCCCATTTAATCGTCTTTGTATCTATTACGGTTTAGAATATAGCAGTGTTACCACATGATAAAAGAAACGGCCTGTATTGAAATATATATCTATATCTATATCAAATATAGAAATTCCGTATTTTTTCTTTTCTAAATAATTGCAACTTAGATCTAGCTGTTGCAGTAACCAACTAATATGACTATACAGAGGAAATACACGAGGACAATTAACCATTGCCGAGCCCCAGCCTAACGAATAAAAAAACAACAAATTCAATTATATTTTGCTCCTTCACATGAAACATGAAGAAGAAGAGTTCTGAATAATTTCATCCATGACAATTACGAAAAAATAGGAAGATGACCATTGGTGATATTTTTAAATGTAAACAAAATGATTGTTGATCAATAATAAATCATCAGCATCAAGATTGAACTTGATAAGTTGCTGCAATATGTTAAATGATCGGGCATTTATACACTACTTAATAGCAAGTTACAATGGAAATAATGAATCTTCCGTTATGAACAGATAAGGAGGTTTGATCAAAATTATCACTGACATAACACAAAAACAGCACATGACATGTTTGAAAGTTAAAAGGGTGAAAACTTAAAAATTCAGGAAAAACTCTATACTGGACAAAAAACTTAGCTTGATGTGATACATCACTAACTGAACCAATGAGACAGTAAGGCTTTCGAAGATCCAACGTCGCTGAGTGTGCTGTATTGGATTTAATCACTGGATCTATTAAAAGCATTTGATACAGTAGATCACGACATTTAATTAAGTTATTAAATATTGGAATTAGAGGTCCTGTACGTAAATGGTTTCAAAATTATGTATCAGGGAGGAACCAATATGTTGGCATGGAGAATGAAAAAAGTTTGATGGATAATATAACATGTGGTGTACCACAAGGTTCAATTTTTGGACCTGTATTTTTTCTCATATGCATAAATTCAATATTGAATCTCGATCTGCTTGGTGACCTCAAATTATTTGCAGATGACCCAACATCAATTTATTTTGGGAATAATGACAATGAAATAATAGAAAATATTCGAGCTGATTTAAAAATAATTTCGCCCTGGTTAAACAATCATAAATTGACTATAAGTGATAAATGTTCCTTTAGGTTTTTGTCAAAAAGGAAATCAGGATTTATCGGAAATAATTTAGTTTTTAAAAGAAAAAATATAAATTATTTCGTAACAACAAAATTTTTAGGATTATACATTAATAAACAACTTTCTTGGAAAAGTCATATTGGAAATCTTCGAAAAAATATATCACCTATAATTGGTATTTTGTTTAAAATTAAAATGGGGAACTGCCAATTCTACCATTTTACGTCCACCTGAATCTTTGCAAAACAAAAGTATCAAATGTATTTTTAAATTACAATTCCTTGAATCAACATCCCATTTATAAATTCCAAATAATCTTTTAGATATAAAATCTTTGTACAAATTGAAATTATCTATATTTATACATTCTGTTATCAACAACAGGAAACATATCTGGAATTGCATTCAATCAATACCATTCTTAATCACCAAACTAGACAATCCAATATAGACCGGGAGATGGTGACACAAAATATTAGGTCATTTGTACCAGTATGGCGCTTCTTCTGGGGTCTAATTACGAAATGACAAAAAAGAAACTGATGGTCATAGCGCTGGTACAGGCGGCGGCCCAATCGCGTGGGCGTTAATCGAACGTGTCGAATAAATAAGGAGTGTCGAACGATTTGTTCCACAATAAAGCTTGTATTTTCCGATAGTCGATAAAAAAGAAAGTGGGCGGTAGAGTAATGCCATACTTCTCCGGTGTGACTTACAGCCCGCCATACAGACACGAATACATTAATAAAAAAAATAAAAAAATTCAACCATTTGTACCAGGCTAATTTTTGAGCAGCTAATTATCGTCAAGTAGCCATTCACGGAAATCACCTTGCCATACGTTTCAGACGGTTTCCAATGCCGCCATACCACCGCAAGGGAGTAATTTTTTTTCCCAAACGATATGTATCAGTATTGCATTTGGATTTTTGGAAAGTATTTGATAAAATGTGACCGTCATTATATTTCCCATGAGTCTAGTAGGGGGAAAAAGTGCTGACATACTTGAAAAACATATTTATTCGACACGTTTTGAAAATACGACTGTAAAATATGTAAAATGTATGTTTACATCATGGAATCATTGTATTCTGTTCGTTTGGATGTAATTCTACCTAAAAAAATATTCCACACGACGACTGTCGGGCTTGAGCAAAGATGCAAAAAAATAAATACGACTTGTACTAGTATGGCATTTGGATTTTTGGAAATATATGATACAATGTAACCATTATTATATTTGCCATACTTCTTGTAGAGGGAAAAAGTGGCGCCATACTTGAAAAACTTGGTTTTTAGACACGTTTTCAAGGTACAAGACATAAAATCATTTGGTACAGTATGGCATCATCATATTCGGTTCGTTTGGATAAAATTCAACCTAAAAAAGATCATCCCATACTATAACTATGGGGAAAAAAGAGATTGGAATGAATTGTAACAGTGTGGCATTTCAAATTTTCCAAACTTGAATAAAAAACTATACCTGCGTTCCCATACATTATGTCTACGAACACGATGAGCCTAGACTAGAAATATTTTTTCGAGCACCGGTAGCCGTACAATATATACGACGTAACATCTGGTTTTAACACAAGATTGTACATATTCGCCACTTCCCACAAGTATGGCATGATCAGACTTCTATTTATGATCATACAGAGAACTGCAGTGGTACGGCGGCCATTGGGAACCGTCGGGAAAGTATGGCAAGGTGATTTCCGTGAATGGCTACTCGACGATGATTAGCTACGCAAAAATTGGCCTGGTACAAGTAGTTGAATTGTTTTTTTTTTAATTAATGTATTCGTGTCGGTATGGCGGGCTGGCTGTAAGTCACACCGGAGAAGTATGGCATTACGCTACCGCCTACTTATCGACTATCGGAAAATACAAGCATTTTTGTGGAACAAATCGTTCGACACTCGTTATTTATCCGACACGTTTGATTAACGCCCATGCGATTGGGCCGCCGGTACCAGCGCTATGACCATCATTTTCTTTTTTGTCATTCCATAATTAGACCCCTGAAGAACCGCCATACTAGTACAAATGACCTAATATTTTGTGTCACCATCTCCCGGTCTAATAGTCTCACCACACAGAATAAATACAACCTTTGGAAAAAAAATCAATTATATGTAATGGAATCTTGATATTCAATGAAATACCCAATAACTTAAAAAAGATCATAGAAAAACATCGTTTCAAATTGCATTTGAATAAACATTTATTGCAATGATGCTTTTAATACTTCTACTTTTTTTTTGTTGCAATCATGTTTTTGAATTTTGTCATTTATTGTATTAGAGAATTAGAACCCTTTTATAAACATTTGTTTCTTGGGTCAATAAAGATTATTGTTATTATTAAATGTCGATAATAGTGAATAAAACAATATTAATGGGGTTTCTTTATACTTCACGAAGGTTTAAATTATATTGGAAACTCCGCTAAATAAAGTAATGAACATTATTCCAACTTCAAGTAGAAGAGCATTTTTTTACCCTTTCACTCAGCTGAAGGAGTCATAGGTATTATTACTACCAGTAACTTGAACTTACTTGCTCTTTTTGATGTTACTTGACGTCCATTGTGGTTTTTGCAATGCAAACATACATACTCATATTCTGGATTCATTTCTCGTTTTTGATGATATGTGACCAAATCTGCTTCTGAATCGCAAGTTCCATGGACAAACCTGAAATTGTCAAATGTTCAAAGAAACAAGAAACATTTTCATTCGGATAATTACTTTCGGCTAGGTTTTGATTTGATGAATTTTTGTATACTGAATAAAAATACCAGCCAACTTACTTTTTACAATTGGTGCACTGGACCATTTCTCTGTGTGCATGGGCACGATAAGCTTTGTGACATAGAGGACAAGAGTACCCCTTGTTTCTCTGTTGATAACATGAATCACAAACGGTATAGTGGGCATGCCATCTCGAAGATAATCCTGCTCCTGGGGTGCGAGAGCCACAATCGCCACATACTCTACAACACTGAAAGTTTTGATTTAAGATTGGTAGATCTTTGATATGCAAGGTTTGGGGTATAAGGAATTTCAACAAATTATTCTATAAACCAAAACAAATACAAGGTAGTCTGAAACTTCATTTACCTTTTTAAGATTTGATTTAAATGAAATGAGTGTTTTACTTTGTGAAGTGAAACATTTAAAGTCGGTAGTTTTCCATTACAGCCGTTTTATTGCAACTTGATGTGAAATATTGCATCAAACATTTTACCTGCCTGTTCAGACTTAAACCTTTTAGCTGATAAGAAATGTTGCCAACTGTACAATAAAACATTATTTCCGTATGCTATAATTATTTTCACGAAACTTCAAGTTTAATTTTAAGAATAGATCATTGTACTTAAAAAAATTGAACGACAATTAATGTTGTCCCTGCGACATATATTGAGAGAATTAGCTGAAAAAGTAGATAAAAATAAAAAACTAACCTTAAAATAATCATATAAACTCCGTTTGTCATTCTACGTTGACAATAATAAACAATTATTATTGTAAAACTCAAATTACTAAAATTTGACGAAATTGCTTATATTTGACCTTAAAAATTTGAAATATTTCTTTATTTTTGATGGCAATGCAATCATATTTTTTATTTTATAACAATCCAGTTTTTAAACAATGCTCATCTGAAAAATTGATTCAATTTCCAAATGAAAGCAATTTTTAAATATTAATGGGGTGAGAGAGTGATTGCGGGAGATACAGAAAGACAGAGGGAAAACAGAGAGGATGTTAGGGTGTGAGAATTGATGGGGAGGAGGAGAGAGGGGGAGTGAAAAGAAAAGAAGTGGCCAGAGGGGTGGGAGGAGGGAGAGTGAGGGGTTGGAGGAGAGAGAGAGAGAGAGAGAGAGAGAGAGAGAGAGAGAGAGAGACAGGGATTGGATGAGGGAGAGACAGGGATTGGATGAGGGAGAGAGAGGGTTTGGAGGAGGGAGAGAGAGGTAAAGAATGAGAGAGCAATTGATACTTTCGGAGAATAACCGCTTTGAATCATTGAATAAAATCTTTTGAAAATATAAATTTTTAATGTGAAATCAAATTTGATTTCTGACGTCGCTACCTGCGAGCAGTCTTAAATATTTGGATGGGTCATTCAAAAACCATATCTATTATTTGAAAGACGTACAAATAAAAAAAAAAACCTTGCGCCAAATCAGTTGTTACCGGCCGGTCCATTAGTTGTTTGGGTGCCTTCAGTTGTTGGTATTTCCCTCCAATTCGACAAAAAGTATTATTATCGATTCCTAAGAACCCTTAATTTTTTTGATCAAGTGAATGAGACTGGAGATAAGGTGAAATTAGATGGTATTTGGTGGTAGACAGTCAAAACATTCAATTCCTTGATAATGATGGTCATACCAAGTTGCATTATTCCAACTAGTGAATGTGTTTGTTAACAAGAGAATTCTCTTAGAAACGATAAACGTAATCTCTCTCTGTTATTGATTGTATAAACAAAGAGTGATTTTTCCAACTTCAACATTGAATATTTCAAAACGACTAGACAGTATCAAATTTTCTTGGTTGCTTGATATTCTCATTCATTCCATCATCCCAAAATATACAGCTCGGTCTTTTATACATTGTATTCAGTTCAAACAAGTTCCAAGCAAGGTAAATTTCAATATCAGACTTCATTCATTCATTTGCCTAAATCCATTGGCTTCATTTTATTATATCAATTCCATCCCTTGAGAGTAAATATTTGATATCTCTCACATAGTAATGCCATCAAAAATTAAAATGGTTCATTTAGAAGAAATAACGAATAAAAACAATTTTTTTGGCTTTGACATAAATTCATAAAAAACAAGTTTCGATAATTAATAAAAATCATTACACATATAAAAACAATATTTGTTAAGACAAAAGTTTATTTTCACTGCAAAATTAGGTTTAGAGGAGTATTTGATGACTGAAGGAAAATATGATTTGAATTACTAACATTTTCACATTTCTCCATACAAATAAACATAAATGTAAATGGCAGATTTTACAGTTTTTCCAACAACCTAGAAAATCGGTAACAATTTTTAAATAAACAAATAGTATTTTACAAAATATAACAAAACTGGAAATAAATTCGAAGCAAAATACTTACTGGATAAATTTATAGCACCTGTTCATAATTTCCAGAAATAACACATTGTTTTCACATATTATATATTATTAATATACTATTATATAAATAAACGTAAGTTAAAATTGCCTATATTTGTAAAATGCTTATTTGTAAAATAGCAGTTTGGTGTCGAGATGAAACTCCACTATTTTCATTACTTCACCAAAGATTTCAAACAGTGCAGTAGTCAGTAATAAAGAGTCACAAAATAGTTTGCTATATCTCACATATAATCTCAGAAAAATTCCTGACAAAAAAAAATTACTTACCCTACACTTCCAACCATATTTTGGAATTGATGTGACAATGGGCCTTTGACAACCTGCATGGTAAACTTTGTCACACTGTTCACATGACATCAATTTTGATTCATCCCCTGTAATCCGACACACTTGACAACAACGACATTTTCTACACTGCCAACCAGCTCTTACACCTGGAGGAAAAAATGTGGTCAAAACATAGACAAACTGGAGTAAAGTGGCTTCTTTTGACCCAATGTTTCAATAAGCAACTTTAGGGGTACAATGAGACAAAGCAAATTGAAAAAAGATCAAAAAATTCAAGAGGCTATACTGATAAAATCATTTCCATAAATTACCTGGCAACTGAGCTAGACCAACACAAGTTCCATGGTAATGGGCCCCACATGAGGAGCAAAACATCAAGTTTGTGACATCCCCCATTAAACGACATGTATAGCAAATTGAAGCTGAAAGAAGTATAGGTATAGACAATATGGTTCATGATATGTGAACGAGATAAGATACTGCTTTGAATCAGATCAAAAATGGGTACTATAAAATGGGTAAAACAGAAATTAACAATAAAACATTCAGTAATGAGGTAAACAAACAAATAAAATATGGCTTCTTATTAGTATTCAATATTTATTGTGTACTTACAATCACAATGCATAGCAACCTGGTCCAAATGACTGCTGCAAAACGTGGTGAGTGATACAAGTTCTTGAAAGGCACCTGAGGCAGTTGCACAAGGAAAATGATAAAATTTCCCACAACCGTCCACATTACATGTAAGACTAGCTCCGTAGTGACTACAGAAAGAACATTTTTTGGAAGAACTTTGTAGAACTACAGGGCCCACATTCAAAAGAGCAGAATTATCTGAAAAAAAAGTTTTGCCACGATAATTAATTGTTTTATCACAACTTATTTTCATTAAAACTCACCTGCTCTAGACACACCATGTGACCAAAGAGCACAACTTCTATGCACATAGAACTGCCCGTTTTGTTCAAAAAGTGACATGACATCAGGTACTTCATTATAACCTATAATGGTCAACTCGTCGATATATTCATTGGTTACAGAAGGGTGTCTGCATTTATTGAAGCTTTTCTGCCTCCGACACGTGACAGGGCCCCTAGGACTTTTATCCCCCAGTTCTCTGTCAGTTGTCTGTAAAGCCCTGGTTAGATTTTGCTCGGTAGCAACTTTCTGTGGTGAAAAGCCTTCTGGGCAATTGAGTCTACAAAAGAGAAACAGAATATAAAACAACTTAGTGGATACCTTAATGCAAATATTACCTCAACATGTCACCCTGCCCCAACTGACTCCTTTCACCTAAATTACAAAGAGCACAAACTTTTCCAGTCCAGTGTTCAGGAAAATATGGAGGTTCCTCCAAACCAGGTCTATCTCTGTCAGGAAAGATGAGAGCACCCTCAGAGTCTAACAAACTATGTTCATCAATAGGTGATGGAGTAAATAGTGACATATCAAAATCCGTTCTATCTAGTTGCCTAAAACTTCTAGATGCCCCCCTTCGGTTGAAACCTGGTGGCCTTGGCTTTCTTACTCTGTTCATTCCAGCTAGAACACTTCTTGGTGCCCTAGGACATGGCTTTCCTAAAAACAATAACAGTTTCCTGAATCACCCTGTACACAGCACAACACATTTGGAAAATCTTCAATTATTCAAATGTTTATCTACCTCCCTCCCTCTTAGGTCTTCCACGGCCCCTTTTGATGTTGAGAGGTTTTCCTGTGAAATTGAAAGGTGGAGGAAATTCTTCATTGACAGGAGAAGAGGCAACTGAAGTAGTTGTAGATCCTTGGCCAGAAGAGAGGAGAAAAGGTGAAGGTATAGGATCATCAATAAGTTCCTCGTCATCTTCCTCCAAATCTGACCCCTCGGGCTCATCTAGATCCATCATGAGATCGTCAGGATCTAGTCCCGAGGTTATTTCATCCATTGTGCAAGAACTAAAACAAAACGTCAAACAGTTGATAAACAGTAAATTTTTAAAACAAAAATTCATTCACGGCATCCCATAACAGACTTATAACAGAATACGAACTTTACATTTATCGGTGAACTGTTTTTCTTGATTTATTTTGAAGCCTCATCCTAAAAATAATTAATTAGAAACACAACAGCGCCATGTCAACTTGATGGATGCGAATTGCCATATCCCGAATTGAAAATACACAATTCACCAGGAAACTTAATTACACTTCACGAAAGCTCTTTGAAAATATAGAAAAAACTTACATTAAAAATTATTTTTACATGGTAAATTAGTGTACATTATCAAACAACACAAAAAAAATCACTACTAACGAAAGGCGAAAGGGAGAATCCACGATTCCATATTCTGTGCCACGAAAATGTACGATCACCGATCAGCTACCGAACAATAATTACGATTCCAGTCGGTAAGTGAGATTTCGAAATATCTTAATATTGATTATAAAAACTGTCACTAGGTAGCGACGTCACTGTTAGCATGATGACAGGTGACACAAGGAGTAACTCCTGAAATGATATTACAGACCACAAAAAACCATATTCCAATAACACCCGTTTATAAAGTCTGGTGAAGCTCAATTCAGGGGTAACAAGCTCTACTGGGTGCTACGTGCTACTACCCCCTGCGGTAACTGGAAATCGGCCATTTAAAAATTACATGATGTCCTTTCGTCTGCTCCGAGGTGTAATTTATAATGTATGGTAGTGTAATTTACACCACGTTTTGACACTCAATTCATATTTTTAATCGAGTTAAGCTGACAGCTGAGTGCAGTTACAAAATGTGTGTCAATCCAATCAGCAAACCATACTCAAATCGAGTGTAAATTACACCAAGTGTATGAAAATGCTACACTTTGAGGCAATCGAATGAGCCTATAATACTTATCTCATTAGTAGACGTTTGGTTGTACAAGACAAGTTCACAATACTGGATTTATGCTGACGTTTTAAATCGCAAGTCGTAAAAATATTCGTCAATGATTGGTTGATCAGTTCATTCTAACCAATCATTGACGAATATTCTTACGACTTGCGACTTAAAACTTCAGCATAAATCCAGCAAAAAAAACTGTGGCTCACCGTCAAATAGTATGATCAAAAGCTTAGAAATTACGTGATTTCCATTGTTTGATTCATCATTTATGGACCGCGGTGGTGTACAGGTTGAGTTCTCGCCTCATAAGCCAAAGAGCGTGAGTTCGAATCTCAGCATTGCCACCATTCCCGTGCATGGCATCACACGTATTAAAAGGTAAGGGCTACGTTTGCCCCTAGCTCGCACAAGTCTCTGACTTTTGAGGGTTGCACGTAGGGGTGCAACCGGCTGATGGATATAGCAATTTTTATAACAAAACAACACTTGAAAGACCACTAGAAATGACCACTTCAAGGCAGTTTGAAGCATTTGACTAGGCTTAATAGTTCAAGTGAATTGAGTTCAGTTCAGTTGCTAGAGACTAGCCAATGAACAGGCTTACTATGGTGACGATGTTTAATTTAACGGTTTGTTGAGTTAACAATTATTTTAGCAACTGTTCTAACAACATTGTTAACCAGTTACAATATTTTACACTATTGTGATCACCTTGTTACAAACAATTTAAAACTTTCAACTCAACTACTATCTAACCTAATTTTGATTCGATAGTCGTGTTGCTTATCTGATTTTTGTGTTCTATGATGAAATAGAAACCTAACCTGCAACTCGAAGTTCGAACATTGTTGAATCGCAGAATTATATCTATGATTTATATTTATTTCATTATTTCTTCTATTTGGAATAATCTGGATGTTTGAACATGAACGCTAATGAAAATAAGAGGAAGGCGAAAAGAGGCACCAGAACCACTCAAAAACAGTTTGAAATTTACTTGGATTTTTTAAGAAAACCCTTGGAAGTTCTTTTCGGGTAAACTTAATGGATTACCAACATCTCATAGTAATTTTCTACTCATTCTCAGCTCATTTCTGAAAGGAAAATATATTTTCAAATCACATAACATATTTCCAAATTCCACACCTTTCTTCATCGTTTTCCATTGCCCGAATTATAAATATAAATAAGTAACATATCACGAATTTTTAACGAGTGAAAATCAACAACATCGTCCTAACAATTATCTTCAAATTAACAACACATAAATGACACCATAGTAGAACAATGTTGTTAATTCACTAAAGTCTTTCAATCAACGAGGTGCTCAACTTAACAATGACACCATACTAACAGGCGAAATATCTAATTTCTTAGCTACTGAACTGTCTGAACTCAGTTCACTTAAACTGATAAGTAACCTGCTTGTATTATACAACTCGCCCTAATGGTGGGCGGATTGTACAAGTTCAACAACAATTTGAGAGAATTGAACTCAGTTGTTAGCCAACTCAATTTCTAGTTCCTTAGCAACTGAACTAAGTTTGGTTGAACTGTTAGGGCGAGTTGTACGAAATGAGTTTACCAACAGTTCAAGTGAATCGGGTTCTGTTGCCAAGGAGCTAAAAATTTCACTGGCTAATCCCTAATGGAGGAATGAATATTTCATGAAAACTAGAGAACGTATAAACTTAGTTCTTAACCTAGCGAACTTCGCAATTTTTCTGCGAATAAAAGGGCTGCCGACATGGTTCTGCATCGGCGATTAATCCGACATGACCGGGAGCCATTTTATTCGCAAATAATTGCGAAATTCGCGAGGGTATGAACAAGCCTTAAAGGGGTTCTACTAGTACCACAGAACACCTAAACTACACTAGTATTGTTCTGTGATAAAAAATAGTCGCAACTCTACACTCTATACGGTCGTTCGATTACTCATCTGTTACTATCATCCGAGGCAACCTTTCGGGTTTGTGTGAAATGCTCCTCCGTTGCCCGGGAGCGAGAAGAGTTTGTATCTTTGTTGTGAATGTCCTAAACTAACTTCCTACCTCTAGTGTATGACAAAGTATTTCTTCTTTATTATCTGTCAAAATGAACATACATGGTGTGGAAGAGGCAACAGTGCCGTCAACCTTATCATAACAGAAGGACGGAATTCTCACATTTCGTCGGATCTGGGTAATAACCAGAGAAGTCGAACCTATTGAAATAAGGAAGAAGAAGAAGAAGACTACTCATCTGCACTCGTTCGTTCTGTGAAACTGTGACTCGTTTGTTGTACACAACAAAACCTCAAAAAAACAGTAAATAAATATTAAAAGATATTAACAGATGGTGGAGACGTTTTTAAAAGAGCTGTAGTCTTTATATTCAATTATGGATACTAATATATCTTTTATAGCATTAAGCGTTTTAATTTTTTTTACAGTGCAAAGTAGGTTGATAAAAATTTAATCATGGGTGTGGCAAAATGAAATGACTCCTCTACCAATTTCAGGCAATGCACTTTGGTGTTATCAATGTGTCTCAACACAGCCAGGCTGTGGAACTCCTTTCAATTGGCTCCTGCACTGGACAAAAGTATGCCCTGAAGACGATGATGTCTGTGTTAAAATTATTGAAGAAAAAGATGGTAAATAGTAATTTTTCTAAAGTATTGACTAAGTCATCTGTTATTCATTCAAGGTTCATCTGTGATCACTAGAGATTGTTTGAGCTCCATGCAGGGGCTTCGTACAGATATCCCAGCAGATCACTATGAAGGATGTCGACCTGCTGCAATAGATCTGAAGTTGGGAAATTATGTCAATAACAGTAACAAAGAACTGGATATTCATAGAAATTACTATGATAAAACAACCTGGTGTTTTTGTTTTCTGGATCACCGATGTAACAGTGGTATCGTAAGTAAAGCTTCTGCTGCAGTAATTTTCCTAGGAATTACAATGGCTATAGTATATCAGCAGTTGTAGGGTTATCAGGACAGATTTGAAGTAAGCATGTATTAATATTTCATCAGCTGTTTTCATAAATTTGTAAACATTCCAAAAAGAATTCTCCCATCCTTTTTGGATGCTGATTCTTTTCAAATGATGTGGATTGATTGTTAGTTAAAACAAACACTTTACTGCCAAATCAAACATTAGCTGCTTAGCTTCCAAAATAAAATTCTTTTTGATTGACTTCAAAAAAATGTCAAAATAGATATTTAAAGCTATGTACATACACAACTTTATTTTTTGCCTTCAGAAGTTGATTAGAATCTGTGGAAAACATATCATTCAATACCAAACACACACGCACATGTATTCCTGACATTATTCAGGAGGAAATTATCATTTTTGAAAATTGAAGGCTTTTTGTGAAGATGGCAAATATTATGTTGTTTAAGTACCAAAGTTGTCTGTAGAATTCCAATATCAAGAAGCTTAGACTTCGTTATTGAATATCAGTATTTTAATAAAAGAATTACTGAGAAAATTTTATATTGCACATTCTGTTTTTCGATTTTATGGGTTCTAAGACTAGTTTCATCATCAGCGTTGATGGTGAATTCATATAATTTTTATTCAATTTGTTAATGGGATGCTATTTTGATATTCTTGTTGTTTTACTCAGTATTCAAATTTTCTTTGGAATCTGTTTTTCCAAACATTGTATAGCTTAGTCTTTTCAGTTCAATTGTCATATTCAAATCACTTTCAATTTGACAAAGATCAACTGACACACACTCCGTCCATTTTTACCAAGAATTTCTAGTGACAGTGGTTACTTGATTAGCCATGATCAAAATATATATATCATTAATTTAGATATAGCTATTGTTAAGTTGAACAGTGTAGATCTCTTATGTGAATCTCACTTTTTACAAAAAGAAATTTTGTGGGTAATTTATCTCAACTTGTCCATGTAACTTTTATACCAAAATATTTTTTGAAATGATACAGATTTTGCACTGTGTAAATATATATTTTTACAAAAATGAATAAAATATCAAATTTCAAAACGTGTATTCATTTCATAATAAAATAAAATATATTAATGTAATATAATAATTATGCTTATAAATTTCATATACATAACACATTTTATACTTAAAATCTAATTCATCACAGGAGTTCTATTCGATAAAAGCAGATGACAGTCGTCACATACACGGACAGGCTTAGCAGAGGAGGGAAGGGACATTGTATTGTCAGAACATGAGTTGCAGAAAATTTCGCCGCAATTTCGACAGTGGTGCTGAAACAAGTAAATAAATGCATTTTATCTGAATACATGTCAGTATAGATGAGTGGCGTGCCCAAGGGGGGGGTTTTGGGGTTTGAACCCCCCTTCAAGATCCGACCGATAGAATACTTCACGACATTTCTTAGATCTGGAAGCGTCGTTTCCTATCGGTAGTTATCGTGCTGTCGGGCGTTGTCCCCCCCCAGAAAAAAAATCTTGGGCACGCCACTGGTATAGATAAATAAGGTAAGAATCTTTAAACTCACTCGTCTCCTAGTCAGATTGAATTCCTTATGACATGCGCTGCACTGGGGAGCCGAGTTATCTTTTACCCAGGCCCCATCCGGACGGTTTTTGTTTACTTCCTCCTTCAAATCGGATATTTGCAGTTTTGAATCCCGCAGTTGTCCCCCTAATTCTTCTAGTGTGTGCTCTTGTTCTAAGCAGTTGTCTTTCAAGTTGTAGTATTCTTGTTGTAAATGTGCAAATTTCTAGTAAAAAAAAAATCAGATTTTTATACACTATTAGCGAGGGAATTAAACAAGAAAAATATTGTTACGATATTGAAAAAAATCCCCTAGCTACGCCGCTGTAGAGTGCCGACCATAAGATGTAACTCATTTGCATAACAAATAAACATTCTTGGAACTTGTTTATTTGGATGTTTTTCTGTACTGATCAATCTGGAGAACGGAAGAATCCCGAAAAATCTACTCCGCTCGAATTGAGTGTACACATACCGGGTGACCACGATGAGAGGTACGCCCCCAATTTTTCTATAGTTTCAAAGATACATGTTTCAAATTTGGTACGTCGATATATTACTCAAATACGCTTATTTTGACTCCATTACCGAAAGATCACCACTTCCGGTTGAACCAGAAGTGACCCCAAACTTTTTTTTTCAAATGACACCCTGTACATTTTTTTCCATTATCCGGAAGAACACGCTATTTGTGATAACACTGGTTCTTCAAAATTGAAAATCAGTTAAAATACAGTGATTGTTCAATCGAACAAAGTTGGCCATGAACATCAAACTCAAATCATCACAACTGAGTTTCGTTAAAAACTCCCCGCTAAATAGAATGTGCAAAATATATAACGATTGTTATCCTAATCTGGATATTTTCGACTGTACATTACATAGGTTCAAAAAGAATGTAAAAAGTCTCAGTTAGATTTAGATTTGATTATAGTTAGATATAGAACAGTTGTCAAATAATAGCAAAACCTGTATACCACCTGACTCTGTATATCATATTTGTGGATCACATTCAGGACCCAATGTTTGTTGTGTATCCCTTTATTTATAAATAAATAGATAAATAAATAACGTCACCGTTATTCGCCATTTCCGTTATTTTGCTATTGATTGGTAATAGCAAAATAACGGAAATGGCGAATAACGGCGACGTTATCTTCAACGGAAGTGATACGCATAGGGCTGATTGTCATATTCATTAACTAAGGGTTGCTACACAAATACAAAAAATACGTGAAAACGCAACATCATGTAATTGCAGCAACCATATTTTCCAATTATCAAAAATTTCCTCAAAACGGAGTAGTACCCATAAAGAAATTCTCACAACTGCCATTTCTCAAATGGCAATATACTCTTTTCACATTGTCGTATTGAGAAATGATGAATTATCAGATTACTCGAATGAAAAGATTTGATTTTTTGCTTAGTTTTCGTAGGTTCAAGCCGCCTCTGTTTAAGAATATTGTGACGATTTCTCCTCAAGCCGGTCCTGACGGAGCTCGTAAACAGCACAGAAAACAGCGCTATTTATAGCCGATGATGTCACCATTATCTTCGCCGCTGGCAATTGACACAAGATCATTCGAGAAGCGACAACTAGTCGCCAGTAGAAATTCGAGATATTTCCGGAACTCGTTCAACACGCTGTATAAAGAAATCTCCACGGCGAGACGACAGTTTTTGGAATCAGCCGGAGTACGCCGATATTTGAATAATAGAGAGTGTCAGTAAAGATAAATTAAAATAGTGACTTGTGATATAAATTATTGATTAAGATGTGAGTAAATAAATTATAAAAATTAGTAAAGTGCAGTTTTACTACAATATTCAATTTTGAGAACACTCGTAATGAAACATCCCGTATCTTCGATTCCTTTCAGAATTCTCCGAAACTTTTAACACGATTATTTGTATAATTCGTAACTTTTCAAGACGACAATATTATAGACTGTATGTTGCCATTTGAGAAATGGCAGTTGTGAGCATTTCTTTATGGGTACTACTCCGTTTTGAGGAAATTTTTGATATGTTGGAAAATATGGTTGCTGCAATTACATGAGGAGCCCAATTTTCAGCTGAATCTCACCTCGAACCTTCCTCTCGTAAATGTTGACGCCGTTGTGATGATTTGAGTTTCATGTTCATGGCCAACTTTGTTCGATTGAACAATCAACTGTATCTCCGCCATTTTTCAACCGATTTTCAATTTTGAAGAACAGTGAAGAAACTATAAACTATAGTGAATACGAGGAGTACATCGTACGATACGCTGGAGGACATTGTAAAATGTATCCAAAATCAATTAGAAGAAGGCGCCAGGAGGAAAAACAAGAAGAGGAAACGCGACGGTTGGCTCAAAAGAAAGAACAAGAAGAGGCACTCCAGAAAATTCTCAAAGAATAGATGAAAGAGCGAGAAGACGAAAAACAAGAACGAGAAGAAGCACTCCAGAAACTTATCGAACGACAAAAGCACGAATTAGAACGAAAAGAAAGACAAAGGAAAACAGACTTCCAGAAGGTTCTAGAACATCAAGACAAGTTCTTCCAACATGTAAGAAGAAATATAGGAAGACGTCAAGAAAATCGATGAGCTTAATAAGAAAGTGGATAGAGTGCGATAGGAGATGAAAGGACTAGAAAATCAGATAGCTCTCCTCAAGAACCAAGATCGTCGAGACAGGGTTACCACATCAAGAATTTCCGTAAAACCACCGACTTACTTTTGATGAACAGTCCTCTTGTTCCATGTATCGCAGGCAATTTGAAGCTGCGGCAGTGGCTAATGGATGGGGCGAAAAAGAAAAAGCTACGGCACTTTTAGTAGCTCTGAGAGGGCCAGCTTTGGGTATGTTGCAGACGAAACCCATCGAACAGCAAAATAAATATAACCTGATTACTGCATTAGGGTGAAAACGCGCACCCAAAAATCAGGTGAGAATCTACAAGAATTTGAAGCAGATGTAAGACATTCAGCTTCTGGTGGATAACATGTTTTCAAGGTTTGGAGTGCCAATGGAGCTACACTCCGATCAAGGAAGGAATTTTTGAGTCAAATTTATTCAAGGAAGTTTGTGAATTGATGGGAATTAGCAAGATCAGAACAACTGCCCTCCACCCATGCACAGTCTGATGGCATGGTTGAAAGGTTCAACAGGACTATGGAAGAACATCTTTCCAAAGTAGTAGAGAGGAACACCAAAAGAATAGGGATCGACATCTTCCGCTATTCTTGATGGCTTATAGGGTATCGTTGTAGGATTCTACAAAGCTTACCCCAGCCAGCATTATCTTCGGGATAGAACTTCGGTTGCATTGTGACTTGGTGTTCGGATCAGCAAGTGCTGAAGAAAAAGAGATACAGGATTATGCAGACGAACTGCGAAATAACTTGTGAATGGGATCCACGAATTTGCAAGAAAAAGATTGAAGATAACCAGTGACAGAATGAAGGCTCGATACGATCTTAAGGCCAATACTGGTAGATTTGAAGAAGGAGATCGGGCTGTACAACCCTCGTCATAAGAAAGGAGTGTCTCACAAATTAACACCTTGGGAAGGAACCTATACGATAATGAAGAGAATAAACTATGTGCTCTATAGGATTCAAGGCAGCCCGAGAGAAAAAATGAAGGTCGTTCACCTAGAAAGACTTAAATGTTATAATGGAGACGACACATTATACAATCAAAATTGAGAAGGGGATAATGTTAAGAGATTGAGAAAAATCCCATAAAACGTAACTCATTTGCATAACAAATAAACCGACGCCGATCACAGTTATTATTTCCTCATTCTCGGAACTGTTTAGTTGGATGTTTTTCTGTACCGATCAATCTGGAGAACGGAAGAATCCAGAAAAATCTACTCTGGTCGAATTGAGTATATAAGGCGACACATTTCACTCGGGAGGCCAAGTTTTAAACTTTTGAAGAAGTTCATAAGAAGTTTTGAAATATTTAGCTAGTTGAAGTCAGTTGAACAGATTAAAGAGATCCAAGTGTTTTATTAGTCAGTGTAGTAGTTGTATTTTTAAAGCGAAGTTAATAAAAACAGTTTAGTAGTGTGCTCGGCGTAGTATTTAGTAATATCGTAACAATATATTCGAAATTATCATTACACAAATCTACAAGACTGCTCAAATCGAAATCTCACCTGCGCAATAATCTTCAACTGGCCATTCTCCGTTTGCAGTTTTGAAATTCTTTCTCGATCCTGCTGCATGGAATCCTGCAAGGATATTCGCCATTCCCTCTCCACTTTTAAATCTTTCTCAAAGTTGTTGGCTTGTTCCGCCACCTGTGCAGCTTGCGTGTCGACTTCACGTTTCAATTGTTCAGTTGAAAGTCGGGTAGATTCGCTTTCCATGTATCTTAAATATGGTTTGTGAGCAATATTGCCATTTATTTCGAACTATGGATGAAATAATTTGTGCAAATGATCAGGGGTATATGTCAACATTAGTTTTGCTGGACTTGAGGCTTTTCATATCTCTTCGCTTGGCAATACTACACTGTTTTTCTGAAATTATCGGTAAATTAATTGAATCATATCTTTCAAATTGTTGACAGCACGTTTCTGTGAAAAAACCTCTAAAAATAAAACATTTCAAATTATTATTATAGTTTCTGTCCAATGTGTAGTTTTTGCGCTTTAAAAAATGTACGGGCTTATCTGCAAAATATGCCGATTTAAGGGATATAGTCGTTTTCAAATTATGTATATGGCGCGGCGTCTGGAAGTAGAGATTTGTGTATTTTGAATTTTCACCTAAAATCTCACTAAAAGTAGCTTTAAACGCTTGAATGTGCCCTCGAGGCAGATTTGAGTAATTTTATTATTATAATTTTTTTAATAAGTTATTTAGGGGAGTTGGTACGTAAAAAGTTAATCTCAGAATTTAACGTTCCTCTAGTAAGTATCATGTTTTCACAGATATCATTTGTGAAAGGGAGTTTTCAATCTACAGACTAGAATGTTTTACGTATTACAAATTTTTTCAATACGAATCAATCATTCAGTGTTCAGTACTCCTGATCTATCAAGCTATTATCAGAGATACGTATTTTTCCAAAAGAAAACATATTTTTAAAAGTGGTAAAAAAGAAATTTTGAGTAATTATCAATAAAATACATTTTTTGTACAATAGACAATATGGTTTCCGAAGATCTAGTCTGCCGTATTGGATTTGATCACAAAAATCCAACTAAAGCTAGATGAGAATTTCCATTTTTGTTTAGTGCCACTGGATCTCAATAGCATTTGATACGGTAAATCATGAAATTTTATTATCAAATATTGGAAAAATTAGGAAACAATATGTTTGTATGGGGAATGAAAAAAGTTTGATGGGGATTATTACATGTGGTGTACCACAAGGTTCAATTCTTGGACCTGTATTGTTTCTCACATATATCAATTCGAATTCAAATCTTGATCTGCAAAGTTACCTCAAATTATATACAGATGATACATTAATTTATTTTGCAAATAATGACAATGAAATAATCGAAAATATCAAATTTGATTTAAAAATAATTTCGCCTTGGATAATCATCATAAGTTGACTGTGAACATTGATAAATCCTCTTTTATGTTTTTGTCGAAAATAAAATCAGAAATTATTTAGTTTTCAATGGAAAAAATATAAAATATTCCGAAACAACAAAATTATTAGGACTTGAAAAAGGTCATAGAAAAAAATCTTTTAAAATTATATTTGATGCAATATTTATTGCAATGATGCTTTTTTGTTGCAATCATTTATTTAAATTTTGATATTGCTTCAATTAGAGAATTAGAACCTATTATAAACATTTACGTTTCTTGGATCAATGAAGATTATTATTATAGTGATTTTCCTTTGAAAAAATGTTTCATTCCATTTGTTTATTTGATTTTTGTTGAATTTTCATTGAATACAATGTTTGATGATGTGTATGATATGTTTTTACTTACGAGTAATATTACTTTTGATTCTAAAAAAAAACTAACAATTAGGTTTGTTTATATATCATACATCAATCCTCGAGTGATTTGAAGTAAGATCATTTATTTTCGCAAGAAAACAGACGATATATTTGAAAAAGTTTGTTTAGGGATTTTAAAATTAAAAAGTATCAGTGATACCGAAAATAAAATTCAAATGCACATTAGTGCCAGTTTAAAAAATAAATTGTACAAAAAGGGAAAGGAAAATATAGAAAGCCATGCCAAAAATCAGTCACAGTAAAACCAAAACATTTAAACGAAAATACTGGCAAACCTATACTACAAACGAAAAAAAAATCATAAGAAAATAGGGCAGGTCAATAAAATTCACATATTCGAAGCGAATTTTTATTTGTATATAAGCAAAAACAATCGAAATCACATTTTGCGCTATATTAGAACATTGATAAAATACTCGATGGCAATATAATATCAACATCATGATCATTTTACTCACATGGTGATGTTACAATAATGTAACACAAGGAATTTTTTCTTAGTTATAATAAATGGTAACATTTTATTGTTACTATCAATTAGCTGCTTGTAGTGAAGGTTTGCCAACATTTTCAATTTAAAATTACCTAAATTTAATATCATCATATTAATATATATAAAAAGTCTCTCATTATATAAAGAGAAAAAAGTTATTCTGTGGAAAGTAAGTATAGAAGAGTAAATAAGAACTACTGATGAAAACTATTTCATACAGGGGCAATGTTTCACTACTGAGAATAAAACGCGCCCTCTGACCATTCTGAATGCAAAATAATTGTTTCAAAAACGTGTTTTTATAGTTTCAAAAATCTCAAAAAAAAATCCTAACCCAACAAAAAAAATGTACCTACTTATTTTCAAGGGAACGCATGGTTTCTGTCATAGAGTGTGCCTTAGCCTCTAGTTTGGAAACAAACTCGGTTTTTTGCTTTAGCGTTGCCTCACGGTCCTGAAATAAGCCACAGCTACAATCCTCAGTCTTTAAAAATAGTCCCGAACCATTCTCAAAATCAAAAATATACTGAGAACTACAAGTATGTCAAAGTCAACAAGATCATCATCATTCTCATTTCATAGAAATTTTAAGAAATGAAATTAAAGAAATTTCTAAGTCTCACGATTCCATTTATTTATCCAGTTCAATTTTTAAACTGAAAACAAAAAAAGTGAGAGTGATCTTGTTTTCATCTGTTCACTTAAGAAGACCAAGCAAACCAAGTCTATAGAGATTTTGCTAGTAATATTGATGCAAAAGCAATTTCAGTTCTATTTATGAAATGATAAATTTTGATTATTCTAAATGACTGAGAAAACTTGGTATGCTTGGTTTAATTTTTCTCATACAAAATTTATACGAAAATTGGTTGAAAAATTGACACAAAAATCACAAAAATTGTGACAAAGAGTTCACATTGAAGCACTGACTTCTCTGATTGTCCAAAAACTTGAATGACATTTTTTGGACACCTGTCACGTGTTCCAATGTAAACTACTCCTTAGTTTCCTCAACAGTCAAATCTAAATCAAGCTTAATGAAAGATTCTGTAGAGTCAGAGGTGATAGGTTCTCTCAGCTCGGTTTCCATGTTAGTACTACTGCTGTGTGCAACTGTTCCGAATTCGACCTTTTTTGACGCGGAATCTTTATCGATATTTCTGGGAATAGGCGGTTTTCGATCGGGATGAAATCGTCTGTCCGACGACTTCTTTTCATCTTTCATCAGATGATTGAATTTCTCTAGATTATTAAGAATCTTTCCTATTTGCCCTGCTTTCGCCTGAAGTCGACTCACCATCTCACCTTTTTGTGTTAGCTCCGTCTCACACTCCTATAAGCAGGCAAGATACTTCAGCAAAATAAATTAAATCGTTTTGTGAATTCAGGAAGGATAGTATAAGAAACATAGAAAAATGGAAGAAAACATTTGAGCGTGAAATTAAATTCAAAATTTGTGTGGGATTTGTGTGAATCAAATGGAAATATTTTTGAGTTAAATGAGCAGTCGCAAAAAAAGAAGTCGATAAGTTAATAATATGGAATATTTTCCCTTTTTTAGATATTAGAAAACTGGAATCCATTTCTGAAATATAAACAATCTGAATTTAATATCGGGGAGACAGCCATACCAAATTTGGTGTGATTTTGAGTTTTTTCTATTCTATTTTTTATTAAAATAAATAACTGAAAAATATGATGGAGAGGATATGAAATGAGAGCATGCACATATTCGAATTTTTTTCCTTGAACAACATTGACTGAGTGTAGAATCAGAAATGTATTCAAATATTTCTAAAAATTTAACAAAAAAGTAGTTGAAACGAATAAACTGGAAAATATGAGGCAAATATTCGACAGAAAACAACTACTTCCTCTTACGGGCGCTGAATTACATCTGACTTCTATTTGTGTAACATTCCTCAAGGACACTATCACAAGTGCTAATTGTAATAAAAACTTCAATATTATCATTCATTTTGCACACTTGAATTGGTCTCTACAACTGATCACTATTTGTACTGATACTGGATAATGTTCAGAATACTTATGGGCCATCCATAAATAATTACGTCACAGGAATTTCATGATTTTTGGAGCCCCTCCGTCCTTGTCACAGGTGGTCCCATTTGTGTGATTCCCGGGTGTGACGTCATATTATATTTTGCAATTTTAAATTTAGAAATCATTGAATTGAAGACGCACTTCCAAATTTTGTCTTTCGGGTTACCTAATAATATTTGGAACCCGAAAGAAAAAAATTCGAACGATGGTTAAATCAGGAATTTACGAAATCAGCTGTCAAAATTGTGATAATATTTATTATGGCCAAACCATGCGGGCTCTGTAGCAGGATAGCGTCAATCAAAATAGCGCTAGATTGAAAAAGGGGCTGTCGCTGGACAAAGTAGCGGCGCACAAAAATATCGCAGAACAAAAACAGTGGCGAACAAAATAGCGTCGGTTCATATAGCACTGCGACTAAATAACGCCAGTTAAAATATTGTTACTTTATGCTTCAATTACTCGACATTTTTTCTAGCTATATTTTGTCCTCCGCTGTTTTTGTTCTGCGTTATTTTTGTGCGACGCTATTTTGTCAACCGCTGTTTTTGTTCTGCGTTATTTTTGTGCGGTGCTATTTTGTCAGTCACTATTTTTGTTCTGGACTATTTTTGGGCGGCGCTATTTTGTCCGCCGCTGTTTTTGTTCTGCATTATTTTTGTGCCGCGCTATTTTGTCGAGCGCTATTTTGTCAGTCGATGTTTTTGTTCTGCACTATTTTTGGGCGGCGCTATTTTGTCCGCCGCTGTTTTTATTCTGCGTTATTTTTGTGCGGCGCTATTTTGTCAGCCGCTGTTTTTGTTCTGCGTTATTTTTGTGCGGTGCTATTTTGTCAGTCACTATTTTTGTTCTGGACTATTTTTGGGCGGCGCTATTTTGTCCGCCGCTGTTTTTGTTCTGCATTATTTTTGTGCGGCGCTATTTTGTCGAGCGCTATTTTGTCAGTCGATGTTTTTGTTCTGCACTATTTTTGGGCGGCGCTATTTTGTCCGCCGCTGTTTTTGTTCTGCATTATTTTTGTGCGGCGCTATTTTGTCCTACACTATTTTGTCGCAGCGCTATTTTGACTGACGCTATTCTGCTACAGAGCCGATAATGACTATAGAAAATTGGATTGTTATGAAAGTATTGCTATATACAAGAACGGTTCAAGCAGGCCCTTACTAAATAACTATAAGGGTACATTATATTCAAAGTGTCACTTTATGCCTGGCGAACCGGGCGGTAAAGTGTACTTTACCGCCCGCTAGTGCATAAAAGATTTTAAGTACTTTAGATTTGGCCGAATGACCCTATTAGGAAGCAAGGGCCATAACATAGAGAGAGAAGTACTTTAGATTTATACAGGTGACGTTACAGAGACTATCGGCTTATCGTCACCCCCTTATCGCACGATGTCACACTTTGTTGACTCCCTCCATACACCTTAATGTGTGATGTAACTTATGGATGGCCTCTTATACGATCATCCAAGTTCAAATAAAATTTTTTAATGCATCATCGCCCATTACTGAAATATCAGAATGAAAAAAATAGAATAACTAGAATTAATTCTGATATAACACAAGATTCAGAAAATACATCCACTAATAAATGCCCAGAAAAATCCATAAACCACCAAAGAATGTTAGCGTTCAATACACCGACCAAAATTATAACTCACCTGAAGCTTCTTATACATTTCCAAGTTGATCAGCTTTATGTCATCCAACTGCCTCCGAAGTGAAATTATCGTATCTTGTTTTTCATGAATGTCTTTTTCCAACAACTTCATCGCCACTTCCATTTCAGCTTTCATGCACATCTGCTCAAATAAGTGATATTTTCAACTACTGAATCATCATTGCTACTACTAGTTAATGTATCTGAATTTGTACCTGAATTTCTAACTCATTATCAGATTCCTGCCTCAATCTCCTCTCCTCTTCCAACCTTTCCTTCAACTCTCCTATATCCCCCACCCCTTTGTTAACTTCAGCACCCCTGTCGTTTGTTATTAGCATACCACTGACGCTCATAGAGTATCCTCCCAAATCTCTTCCGCACTCGAGCCTAAGTTGCCTATTTTCGTCATAGAGAGCGAGAAGGTTGTTTTTAGAGATGGCCAAGTCCTCTTTCATCAAGGCATTGGTGGTGGTGAGGGACTCGACTTTGGTTTGTAAATTTGTTACAGTTGCACTAAAAGCAATGATTAATAAAAGCTCCAATACATTAAATGATTTCGACTTTTTTTTAATCATAAATCATTATAGTGGATCCTTTCAAATCTTGGTCATTTAAATAAAAACTTCAGAGAGGTGGAATTCGGAGCCTCCCAGGGTTCTTTCTTGGGGCCACTACTTTTTATTATCTATATAAATGACTCGATACTGAAAAATCATAATATATATACATACAAAGAAAGAAAAATAGTAAAATTTAATAATTGGTCACATTTTGAATATATAAAAACAATGACAAAAAATTTAAATAGGTACATTTTAAAATAATATTAGTAATAAAAATAATAATAATGATATTATTTCACATACAAATAATAAATAAATAATGGTTCATAGTATTCAAAACAATTTGAGTTGATACAGACAAAGTGATTAATATAGTTATTAACGTTACAAGGCCGATATGCAGCAAATATTTCATCTGAATACCGATAAATAAAAATAACAGTATGGGATTACGAAATCATTTCATCAGTATGAGTTGGTAGTTGTAATTATACCTGGCCATAGGCATGTTTACAAGTTAGGATCACCCCTATGTTACATATTATGATAATTATAATAATTGGATTGATATAAATATAACTGGTTTGGTACAATTATAAGTTTAGTACTAATGAAGTTACCTTGGTTAATGAAATACGCATCTAGGAATGAAATTACTAGTGTGGTGTAGGGGAAACCAATTTTTTGTTCTCATTGAGTGACCCCACAGGCGTCCAATACCCCATTTTATATATCAACTGTTGAAAGATATAATAATATAGCAAGAAAAGAATTGACCCAAGTACCAGTCCCTGAGGTACCCCACAACTTATTTGTCCTTGTTTTGTATTAACAATCTGACTGGGATCTTTTGGATATGACCGTATTTACATGTGTCTGAGTCCCAGAATACAACAGTAGCATCTTTACCACTGTTATATCGCTCATAAGGATCCCTCTCATAAGAGAGAAAATGTTATAATGGTAATATTTGATTTTCTGGAACCCAAACTATTGCTCAATGTTTTTATTTTTGCCAATTAGTGATATTGGTACTTACTTCAAATGCCTGTTCAATTCTTCAATATAATTCTTTTGATCTAGTACTGTTGTCATTGGGTCACCTTGTTCTTCGCCATTACTGGAATCATTTGATACGTGGCTTGATGATCTCAAATATAATGAAAAATCAATTACACCTTGGGGACAGTCCAAGTCTTCCTCCTGAAAAATCGTTTTGGCTTCAAGCTAACAGTTTAAGGCAATTAAAAAAAAACTGAGCTATGAGTAGTTGAAGACTAGCAGTTGTTTTCAAGCAGTCATAACGAAATTATTTACGGCAAGAAATAGGGATTGAGTTACGACCAAAACATTTTCAATTGTGGCAATGCAGAAATAGAGAAATATTTTTTATAAATTTGCTTGTCGAGAATTTCCGAAATCAAATAATACCTAACTCTAAAACATATTGAGATATGTAGAAAGAGATACTGAGAAAAGTGACTCAGAATTGAACATACAAATATACACATATCACACTTGTTAGAAAAAAACAGCTATGCTGCATTATTGGCTTTTTTTGATGACTTGTGATAGTACTTTCAATAAAGTTACCTTAACACAAAGATTGCAGTCAATAACGTTCAACCCAACCAAGAGTCCGATTATAATAATAGCCTCATCACTCAACATCAGTGCGTCTGGTTCGAAGTACTCCACCAAAGCCTCATCTTTGTGATCAATCAGCACTTTGAGGTAATCTGCCAACTTTTTCTGCATCAGAGCCAGTCTCAACCAAGCTCTCGCTCTACCCAAATGCGTTCTGAAAATGAAGACAGTGACACACGCACCACCAGAATATTAATAAATGTCGTCGTTTACCTCACAGTCGGCAAGTCTCTCACGCTTGCTGTTATGTCTTGTGCCTCGGGAGTGTATTTCTCTACCATTTGTAGAATGTCCCATAATTCTTTTTTTGGGCCGAGTAAGCCCTGAAAAAAAATGTAAACATTAAAGATGTCGATTAAAACGATTCTCTAATATAAAACATAGTTCATATCTCGAGTTATTAGTGGTTTCCAATAGGTTAAAATGGCAGTTTGTGAATTTGAGGCAACCCATTTTTTGTTTTCATAACCTGTCTTGATTAAGTTTCCAATGATTACAATAAACCGATGTTGATCAATATTTTTATCTCATGCAATTAAAGAAACACAACTATGGAACAACAATATTATTAAAATTTAAAATGCTACATTTTTTGCAGAAAACCCTTTTCGTATACCTCGCACAAATCAGATCGATTATAATTATCGTCTTCTTCAGAAAATCAATTAAAAATAATTAGGTACATATACTTTCATTTAGATTTTCCATCAAGACAGTTTGCGAAACCTCAATTCGAACGAATCTTTGATTTACCAAGAAGTATGGTTTCCGGAATTTGGGGCCGTGGTGGGCTCACTTCCGTGGAGGCGGTTTCTACGGACGTTTCGCTCACAACTGCGGTGAGCATCTTCAGCGTGGATTTTGTCTTCTCAAAAAGCGACGTAACACCGATACAGGTGGTTGAAGAGTCCTCGCAATTAATAGTCACTGCCTGGCCAATTACTTTGTTTCGAATAATTTTCATTTGTTTTGCTTGGGGTATTTGGATTACCTGACCGGATGGGATGTTGCCATTGCCTACCTGCATGATTACGGTGTCATGATTCCCTGTCCTTCCTGCTCGATTGTGCTGTGTTGAAGTGGTTGCATAACGGTGGTGTTATTTGATGGTTTTATTTTCGTGTTTTACTCTTTTCTGCTGAAATTATTTTTGTTTTTGTGAATCTCTATTGCTTCTCTATTAAGGCGGGCACAGTAGTGTCTTGTGGTCGAGAGCACTTCCCTATTCTGGGACTGGATATCATGGGTACCCTCTCCGTAGGCGTGCAAGGCAACGGCAGACTTTTCGCTCTGGGCCAGCCTACATTGTTTGTGGTGTTCAGAGAGTCTGGTTTTTACGCTGCGGAGGGTCTTGCCGAAGTATACAGATCCACACGAGCACGGTATTCGGTATACACCGGGAGTAGCGAGGTGGTCTCGTGAATTTATGAGACAATGGCAACATCCCATCCGGTCAGGTAACCAAAACAACCCGAGCAAAACAAATGAAAATTATTGAAAACAAAGTAATTAGCCAGGCTGTGACTATTCAACCTTCAACCGCCATATAAGTATAACGTCGCTCTTCGAGAAGACAAAATCCACGCTGAAGGTGCACACCGCAGTTGTGAGCGAAACGTCCGTAGAAGCTGCCTCCGCAGAACCACGGCCCCAAATCCCGGAAACCATACTTCTTGATTATACTTCCGGCCGTGAAAGCCTTCATTCTAAAAACGTCGATTTGTAATACAGGTAATGGTTCATGAAATGGTCGCAGATCTAGAACTCGTTGCCAGGAATAGTATCCATAACATATGAACCATACAATTTGCCCAAGTAGGTAGAGCATAAGGTAAGGCAGAAAATTACCTTATCAGGTACGATTACGAGTGCATAAAAGACCAATACAGGATGCCACTAGGACGAGGTCTTCGTCCATTGCCACTTTACCTTTGATAATGTCTGCAGAGGTTGTAGTTAAGATGTCAAGTATAATTATGTATCAACCTTGGATAACAATCCTGGAAACCACTAATATCTTGGGAATTATCGCCTGACAAAGCCTACTTTCTCTAATATTTATTTATTTCTTTTTTTAAAAATGACAAATACATAGTTTCAAATATAATAAAAAGTAATTAATATTTCATGGAAATATGGAAATATGAATGATCATGTAAAATTAATTAAGATAATTAATTATATATAATAATATATAAAAATACTGAAAAATCATAATATTTCAGATTTTCAGATTTCAGATTTATTTATTCTCATCTTTCGTGTACAGTTATACATAATATGCTTATTATTATTACTCCTTGTGTGAGGATGGATGCACCTAAGTAATTACTTGTGTTGTGCTTTCCATCCTCCACTCAGAGTATATACACATGACAGTATGAATCAACGATAGCAGTTCATATTCTAATAATGTTATAATTTATTGAGATTGGAGATATTTCTTATGTTGGTTGGTAGGAGATTATACAATTTAGGTCCATGATAGAAAATACATCTCTGCGTGTGACTTTTTTTAAATGCTGGTATGTTAATGGATGAACTTGTAACGAATCTTGTCTGTATTCCTTTGTTTGTCGATTGGAGTGTGGATTTATTTATGAACACCCACGTTAAACATTGTTGGATGTAAAGTTCCCTTGTTTTCAGTAATTGGGTTTCCTTATACAGTTGTTCAGTAGAGAACAATTTAGGTTTTTTAAATAATATTTTCAAGATTGTATTTTGTGTTGTTTGAAGGATATTCAGGGAATTGTTGAAAGAACCGCCCCAGGCTGCAATACAATATTTGATTACAGATTCTGCTAGTGAATGGTATATGGTGATTAAGCTTTTGTACCCTAAAATATTTCTCAATTCATAAAATTTTTTTGTTAATTGTCTGAGACGTTTTACAACATAGTTCATATGGTCATCCCATCTCATATACTGATCCACAATAACTCCCAAGTACTTGATCTTTTTTGTTCTTTCTATAACGGCACAGTTGCAGTTTGTTGTATTAGTACAGTCTTTGTCATGGATATGGATAATATTTTGGCCCGGTTGTTCGTTCTGCAATAGGCTGAATGTAATGAATTTTGTTTTGGTCACATTGAGACTCAGAAGGTTGTGGTTAAGCCATATCTGGATATCCCTCAGTCCCTTTTCCGAGTTTTCAAATACCTCCAACCAGCTATTACCTGTGAAAATAAGTGCTGTGTCGTCCGCATATGAGATGAGATGGCCTTCGAAGTTGTTGATGAAGCTTATACTGTTGATATAAACGAGAAATAATATAGGCCCCAAAACTGTTCCCTGTGGTACTCCTGTTCGAACTTCCATTGCTTCACTCAGGTTATTGTCAACTTTCACTTTTTGTGCCCTATGTGACAGATAGTCTTCTAGTATATCGTAAGTTGGGCCACGTATACCATATCCATGCAGTTTTGTTAATAGCATGTCGTGCTCTACAGTGTCGAATGCCTTGGCCAGGTCTAGAAATATGGCCAAGCATTTTTCTGATCTATCCAGGGCTTCAACAGTTTTTTTAACAAAATCAAGCACAGCATTTTCGGTGTTGGAATTACTAATGAAGCCGAATTGTCTGTCTGTCAGTATTTTTTTAGCGTTGAGGTAATTTGTAAGTCTGCTTTTTAGGGACTGTTCAAAGATTTTGGCAAAATTGTTTATGACAGATATTGGTCTATAATTCCCAATGCCGTCGCGCTTACCTGATTTATATAGAGGGGTGATGATTGACTCTTTCCATTGGCGTGGTATATATATATATATATACATACCAAAGAAAGAAAAATAGTAAAAATTAATAATTGGACACATTTTGAATATATAAAAACAATGACAAAAAAATTAAATAGGTACATTTTAAAATAATTATAATGATATTATTTCACATACAAATAATTTTTCAAATTTTCGGACTTCTCAAACTACCAGAGTTTGATTTTACTTTTAAATCCACAATAACTTTTATTTTTTAAAGAAATAGGTAATTTATTATAAATCTTTCTACCTATTAAAATGGCATGTCCAAATTGATTATGAATTTGCTGTGATTTTTTAAATAAGTACCTTCTTTGGTCTGAGCCCATGCCTCAGGACGTGTTCCAGCACAATAAAGAAATGCTGAAGAGGCATGTGATCTGAATCGAGCTGCCTTCCATATCTCAAAGATTGTTCTATCAGTTCCTTAACCACTAATTTACTTATATTGACTAGATTACTCCTTTCTATCACTACAGGATCCCGCCCTGAAAAACAAACCATACTAAAATTACTTTTTTGCAAATAGAATAACTACAAAGGTTCTCATTACGTCCATTGCCATTAACATTAAATGTTTATGAAGTGTATAATTTTTATTATTCTTAAGTTGAATTTGTTCAAGTTTATAATCAGGTTATATGTTCCTGAATATTAATTATTGTCGTAACAACACGCTACGCGTTCGTGAATTAAATGAATGTTATGTAGGAGTGTTTCAATTTTGCTACTGGTACTAGGTAATAATATACAAGTTTTTCTACAAGCGTGCGTCATTCATCTTACGGCAGTCGCATACGGGAAAGACACCCTTTCCATACTTGTTAGGATAATAGCTATTAAAATTTCCAACAAAGTTTACACTTCATGGGCTATTTTTTTTTAATATTCCTATATACAGAGTGGGCTATTGATAACGAAACAACTGCTATGTATGTCGGCATAACCGAATTAAGTGAGTAAATAAAAACGCTCGTCAACTATATTTTCGAGGGGGAAATTCACACGAAATACAGTCCATCCCTCGAAGTGTGGCCGCCACCCCTAAATTTTTAAATGGCAACATATGGCAAGTGATACCTCATTTGAAATGAATTTCCCTTCTTAATATCAAACAACAAGAATAAATTAATTCTATAGATTCGATTTCGAGATATAGGAAGTTGAAGTTGAAAATTACTTATTATTCATTCAATCAATTAAAATAAGATCTAACAAAATGCAACTGTTCAAAGATAATTACCATTGTCAAGGGATTAAATGATCTATCTGTTTACCAACAAATAACATGCAATTCCGCTTCAAATTTTTATTTCATCCTCATTTACTTGATAGAAATTTTTTTAAGGTTCTTAAGAATCGATAAAAAGACGTTTTCTCGAATTCGACTCAAATGCGAGTACAACAAAAACATGTGGACGTCTTTCAGTGTCAAACTGATCTTTGATTGAACGAGACATTAGAGTGAATTACTTGACTGAAGCTGCTGAATATCTTTCCTCAATAATGGTGTATACGTTCGCGGAATGAGTTCAAAGAATGATGAGTGCTGTAACCGTACAGCTAATGTATTCAATGAAACGCATCTAGATAAACTTGTTGCTAGAAAATACATTTTAGAATTAGTGCAAAAGTTTCAACAAACTAGTCAACAAGAAACGAGACCCAGACCCAGAACGTGAATTTCCGTTGAGAAATGAACCTGCAGTTGCAGTTGCAGTTTTAGGACAAGTTCATGCAGACCCAACATTGGGCAAAATGAAATTGGCTAGTGTTATCAATATCAGTAGACCCATAGAGTATCCGCCGAATCCCGAAACATCATAAATTCCACCCATACAAAATACAGTTGGCATGCCAACTGAATGAAGATGTTTTGATAGGTGACAGGAATTTTGTGAAATTATGACTACGAGAATAGATGCTGATGAGAATTTCCTTCATTTGCTTTTCTGAATCTACATTCTTTTCGAATTCGACTGTGAATCGTCATATTTATCATTAATGGTCAGATGTCAATCCACATGTTTTCCACGAAGTCCATACTCAAACTCCCCAAAAACCAATGTCTGGGCCGGTATTAATGGTGACCGTTTCACTGGACTAATATTTCTCGACGTAACCTGACAGGAGAAACTTATTTGGATTTATTGTATGAATTTGTATGTATGTATGTACAGCCTGTTAGGGCGTTTTTGGATAGAATGATTCCTGAAGTTGGATTGGAAGAAGAGGCTCTAAAGAGTGGCCAGCAAGATCTCCAGATTTAACCCCACTCTACTTTTTCCTGAGGGGTCATTTGAAAAACAAAATCTTTGCCAGAATCTCTGGAAGATTCACGAAGTAGAATTGATTGTGTTTTGGGGGAATTTTATCACGAACGATGTCCCTCTCGGATATATAGTTGACGTGTCCTAGTTTTTTATATAATTCGGTTCTGCCGACCTACAGAGCCACTGTTTCGTTTTCTATGGGTCACTCTGTATAATTGCACCTAAGGAATTGAAAGGAGCTATATTTCATAAATCGTGAAAAAAGTATGTTCTTCAAACTGTAAAATTAAATGTATACATACATTTTCAATTTGGCAAACTGTGCTTTCGTTTTATCCTCCTAAAAATATTTGAAATAGGACATCTTAATGTAAACATTGTGCCCTATTTAAATTAATTCGCCCTTATAAAACATAAATTTTCCAACCAATTGAAGTGATTTTTACCCTTCTCTCCACAAATTTCCACAAAGTGTAACAATGAGACAAATATCTGACAGAAAACAGCTACTGTTCTATACGGACATTTAATTATATCTGTCATACATTTGTGTAACGTTCCTCACAGACCCAATAATTGTAAGTGCTAATTGTAATCAAGCCATATTGAATATTATTCTTCATTTGGTTGGAAATGACCAAGTGCATACATGCATGTTAAAAGGTTTTTGCCTCTCATCAATGCTAGGATAGGTCAGACAACATTAAAGTCGTCTTGATCCGTCAAATATACGATAATATTCAAAAAGCCTTTTATACTACTCTTCTCCTACGATGAAGCCGCGACTTATAATAGTTGATGTCCTAGTGGACTTTTTAAGTATCTGGCTAAAGGAAAAAAAGCATTCCAATCGGTTGAAAAATACGTATTTTATCAGGGTTCTTCTATTTAAAATGGGTCACACTGTATATATTTTAGGCTAGCTAATGCGTTTTCATATGATATATATATATAAAGTAACATTACAACAAGAATATCAAAACTATGGAATGATAGTTTGATAACAAATAATCGTTATATACCGATAAATTCAAATGATTATTTTACTACTACATTATGTTATTTTTTATATTACAAGAACGTAGTCAAAACAATATCTTTTACGATCTCTTGATTTTATATAGGCATTCATTTTTTAACCAGCTACAATGTTTTTAAATGTAGTCCATATCATAAACGTGTTCAAAATTCAAGTTAAGAACAGAAAATTATAATTTATGGCTAATCACCTACGAGCATGGTATTTTCCATTTTTGCATTTAGAATTATACAAATTAATAGATTGTTCTGATCTGTTCTGCAAACTTGATTTCTGCATATATTACACACCAGAGTAGCAGAAAAGAGTTTTTACCGCCAACCATATCGAACAAACCAAATCTCCAATACATACCACATGCAAAATATAAAATGAAATTTGCTCTCTTACGGTAATTCCAAAAACAAAATCAAATCAAAAGATGTAACATTGGTTTTTCGTTTTTTCATGTTCATTAATTTTCATTACTTCTCATTTACTTATAATTGAGTTTTTTCTCGTTAGACAATTCATATTTTTTCTTCTTCAACTTTAAATTTTATTCTGTATGATTTGTATGTATATTTTGAGAATAGGAGAAACATATTTGGCACAAGTAATTGCTTTAAATGTCTGTTATTCAATAAATATAAAGCAAATATGGTTTGTATCTGTTAATAAATTACTAGAAATTTTCAGATCAATTCTGGATATTTTTATACTTAATAAAATTTTGGTTCCAAGAAATTAATCTCTATGACACATACCGAAAGGCTGCATAGGAACTTCGGGAGAAGGCGTCGAAAAGGGTTTCACCAACGAATCTTGCATGTTGAACTCAACATCCTGTAGCTCCTTCAAACAGAGCCACTCTCCATCGACAGACACGCGAAAATTGCACAGGTAGATGGTGTCTTGGGCACCAGCCATCTCCTGTTCAATGCCATTGGAACCAGCATCAGCTGGCAGCTCTTGGACTTTCATTGGAGTATTCTTTTGTACTCCCAACTTACCAGATTGGTAATTTTTTGGAAAATATTTGGATTTTTTTAAGCATTGTACACCACCACAACATGTACGTCTTGGAATTAGGGATATTGATTTACAAAAACACAGCGGTTGTGAGCATGTCACAATTTGCAGAGATCAATACTTACAACTAGTGGTGACATCTAGCAAGACATCAATGAATCGCAATGGGGGATGAAAATTATTTATTCCAGTAATTGAAGAACTGTTTTTTTTCTTTAAATGATAATATTCTAAATATGTGATTCTAATTTTTTTATTCCTTTCTTCAATTTCTGATAGTTTTGTTCAATGTTATATACAATTTTATTTAAAGTATCAAATTTATAGAGAGCTTTAGTTAAAATATTTTTCACACTTCTTCTGAAGTTGATCTGCTAGAACTGGTCTTGGAAAGAAATGATAACTCAATTCCAAAATTTTAAGAACAATATTTATTACACTCAAAGTGTTAAATAAATTTCAATAATGTCAAAAAGGTGAACTATAACATGAAATCATTTTGTGTGTGATAAATACCTGATATTTGAACCATTAAACTGTACTATGCTCAGTATCACAGTTCATGAAATAGTTCATCAAAACAAGTTAGATGAGCATTATTTTACAAAGTTCAAGAATAATTTCTGTTAAAAAATTACACTAGGCTTTTCTCCCAATTCATTTCACCTTCTTATATTCGTAAAACATAATTGACAGATAATTCTTTGGAAACACGGTTTGTTGGGTACAGACATACCAGAACTGAGTTAGTTTACGATACTTGTTTTTATATATCATTGTGGAAACAGCTCAAATTACACTCGACAGAGATTTCCCTAGTCTTCTTTTTTGGAAGGAACTTTCAACACATCATATTTTTGAAAGATTAGGTTTTTCTCACTGATACCTACTAGGATTATGTTGTTACCCAAAATGAGTAAAAAAGGATTCGGCTACTATCGGTTGTATGATACTTTTCGAAAAGTTTTCTTCCTAAAACGACTGTATTTCAATAATATGTTCCACTAACCTTTGGGATATTTTCCTTTACTGTGGGCAGGTTTTGAAACCAACAGGCTTGTCCATTGGAAACTATTAACAGAAGAAATTGACGATGATCTTGAAAAATTTATTTCAGAAAATGATGAATTATTGGTAGAATTTATTGGAATTGTTGGCAAATCTTCACTACTAGCAGTAGCCATTTTAAATGTTATGATTTATTTATTGTCAATATTGTCATTGTCACATTTTCCATTACTTGTCATTTTCAGCTGGTCCAAAAAGGTATGCAATTTACAATACAGCTCTTTGAGAGTTTACCATGTCAACTGCTAGATGTCACAAGTTGTACTTCTATGTAATAAAGTTTGAATACTTGAACCCCTTCTTATTTATTCAGATTAAAGCAGCTCTATGGATGTTTCGATAAATTCTTTATTTTCATATTTTGATTGATGTAATTATAAAATAATCTAAGGAAAATTCCATATACTTTGTGAATTTCATTTCAGTAGGTCCTTTCAAATAATAGTTTGCGTAGTCACTTCTGTAAGGGCTGATCGTGCGCATGTTTGTATTTTTCAAACTAGCGGGGGTTGCTGGCTCAACAAATTAAGTTTTTGGAGAGCAAATGGATCATCAGTTGTGTATCAACTTTCTATTGAGTATATAGAAATAATAAATGAGTTACCTAAAAGTAAGTGAGACGTGTAAATGAGTGATTATTTAAATTTTTAAATAAGTATATTTCATGATAATTCTGGATAAGAAGAAGGTAAACTTTATTAATTATTCTTGGGTTTTTTTAAATGTTGGTAACGACATCCTGTATTATTGAAATTTCTAATTTTGAATAGTAGGCTGCTGTCATCTAAAGTAAAAAACTGTTCATTTCTTGAAATTTTTTCTTCACGGTTTAATGCTTTATTTTGTTCCAATTTACTGCGCTGAAAAAGTGAACCGTTCCTGCATTATCTTTTAAAAACAGTATTCGTTTAAAAGTAGAGTGATACAATTTGCGAAATGAATAACAACAATTTGATAATTCGCAATAGTTTCGACGAAAACCTGACACCCATAAAAATCGAATATTTCAACCCAATGGATAGTGGCAGAGTTGTTTCTCAAACATTTCGGCATCCTCCAGGCCAACCTCCATCGAAAATACGCAAAATTAGTTGTAATATTGCTACAAGTTTTCCGAAAATTGCAATAAAAAAAGAAGATGGCATCAAATGTCACTCTGGTGGAGAGGTATGTAAAAAACTTAAAAAACTGGGCTCAACCGGGATTTGAACCCGGGACCTCTCGCACCCAAAGCGAGAATCATACCCCTAGACCATTGAGCCGCCATACTTATTTATTAATTTTAAAAGTCATAAATTTACATAAATGCTTCACATCAATCAAATGCACAACTTACAGGTTCTTCTCGTCAATGGATGTTGGGACACATCGAATAAAATTCCCAATATTGTAGCAGAAATGCACAACTTCAACACAGATGATTTCAATAATATGCGAAACGGTGACGTAGTCCAAGAATCTTCTAGGGATCTCACCAGTCCGAGTCCAAGAGGTTCAGACAGCGGCATCGAATCTGATTGTACGGATGGAAGTCTCTCTTGGCTTTTAAACTACAAAATTCATGAGTTACCCCCAGTTCCAGGTACATTGTCTTCTTTTGTTTCCGTTCTTAGATTTTGGTCTTCGGTAAATTCACCTAATGATTTAAAAATGAGAAAATTCTGCATGATGGCAGTCGCAGTTTTATATCTGTTTTTCGCACCTAAGATGAATATTTTAGCATTTCTTTTGAATTGTTTGAATTATGTTCACCTGTTTTTTTGTTTCAAATTACCATCGCCTAGGAGGGCAACTCTCGCTTTTTCATTTTATGTTTACAGAGGGAACCTAGTTTCAGTATTACACACCATAAAAAATATTGCAAATAATGCAGTTTTTTCCGTGAAGATTCCAAAGTGTCAACACGTTTTTTTCCTAATTTCAGACGCAACGAGCTCAGAAAACGCAGGAACTATAAGAGGCCAGTTTCAACCACATTTAATACAGGTATTTTCACCAATTTCACTATGCGAAACCTTGTTTAATGAGTTTTTCATCCAATGAACGTGTTCTCTATTGTATGGGAGCAAATTTTTTATAACGCAAAAGCAATTCAAAAATGTTGAAAACTCAGTCTTTCCTAGTAGTTCACGTATACCTGATGGCCGAAATATTTGATATAAATCCACATGACATATGATGGTTGTAGATCTTTATAAGCATTTAATTCATTGGCTAATATTATACTTGAAACACTTATTTTTGTGTAAGTTAAATTTGAAAAAAAAGGAATACCTTTCAATAATTTTTATAATGAATATTTTCATATTAAATCTCTTATTTTTTTATTGAAATTATAACTAGGTGTAATAAAATGTAGGTGATATTGGATGAATATTATTTCAGTAAAAATATTCATACATTTTCTGAACTTATCAACTCTTTTTATTTTTTTACCTATCTCACTTGGGAAAATAAATATATAACTACCTATCTGATACCCTATTTTTTTTGTATTTCGTACCTACTCAAATAGGTATAGGATCAATATACCGAACTTTGTTAAAATTCAAACTTACTGGAATTCTTTATTTGTGCCATAGAAAATTTAGGTATTTCAGTTGGGAAAAGGAATATATAAGTACATAACTGAGACCCTATTATTATAATGATTCTTTTTTCTATTTCGTTCATACTCAAATAGGTAAACTGTTTGATGAAGATCAATATAACGAAATCCATTAATATTCATAATTATTTCCATTTTTCATTTATACCAAAGAAAATTAACGAAATGAAAATTTTCATTTTATGAAAAGAGTTACCCATATAGGCTCTAGAGAAAATTTTTAAAATACATTATTACTTTCTATTGCATTCTTTCAGTATGGTCAAGAGAAAAAATAGTTTAGATGAAAATTTTCTATGATTTCATGTGGTTACTTACTGATGAAACATTTTTCTGAACTAAGATCAGTTAAATATTTGAGATAATGGTACTTTCACATTTTTTAAATGTCTAAATAAAATAAGAAACCTCTTTTACCTGTTTTTTTCTTCTGATTCTCCATATATTTGCCGAATATCAGCCTTTCATTAAGGGATAAACAAAGAAAGAGATTTAAAAAAAAATTATATTTCTTTCGCTTATTACCAAATTATTTATAATACTTTATTGCCTACAGAAACGACTTTGAAATATCTTGGAGTTTATCTGGATAATTCGTTGAAATTTGAAGAGCATGTTGAAATATTATGTAAAAAACTCTCTTCGAGTTGCTACGCATTGAGAGTTGTCTCGAATGAATTAGGATTTTCAGTTTCTAAGCCAGTATATCATTGTCTTATTGAATCTCATCTACGATATGGTATTGCATTTTGGGGAGTTTGCTGTAGTCATCGTTTACAAACAGTCCTAATTTTACAAAAACGTGCTCTGCGATATTTATGCAAAGCGAGATATCGGGATTCATGTCGACCTCTCTTTCTTAAACATAAAATTCTCACAGTTATTGCAATTTTCATACTTGAAACTGTTTGTTTGATACAAAAACATAAATCAAAGTTCACTATTGGCAGTTCTTCCGATCATAATACCAGACAGAGTAATGATTTCAAACTTCCACTTCCTAAAAGTACACTCATCAAAAACTCGATATTTTATAATGGATGTAAGATGTTTAATCACCTTCCAATAAATATCAAAAGTATCACATCACTTTATCGTTTCAGAAAATATGTAAAAAATTTATTATCAGAAAAAGCTTATTATAGTCTACAAGAGTTTTATGATGATAATATCTAAAAATCATAATTTTTATATCATGAATCGAGCATAGTAAGTAAGCGTACAATTTGATATTATTTTTTGTTCCTTTGCTATTGATTGTTTCTATATCATCCACAAATTGATTAATATTTTTTTCTGCTTTCATGTACATACTCTCCATTTGTTCATAAACTGGAAATCCCGAGCTGGAGTTGCAGAGAGATGCAGAGATGGAGAAGTCCTTGTGTAATGATGGATGAGCATGTATTATGTTTTGTTTCATTCCCTCATTCGCTAAGGACCAAATGGTGGTACTGTAGGTTTTTCCGGGTTTTTCCTGCAGTTGAAATAGCAAATGCACCATCAAATTTTCAAGTCGCCCCGGAGCGCATATAGTGGTGGTGTTCCTTCATCTGGGATGATATGCAGATAGTGGGGAGTATCACCATTATACTTTTTATCATTAATTAATTGAATTCAATTTTAATATTAATCCAAAACCAAAAAGCTTTGTCTATAAGTTTTTATAACTTCTGACAATAAAGTATATTTTGAATTTGAATTTGAATTTGTTCATGAAATGATACGGAGACTTGTACGACTTGATTAAGTTTTATTTTGATTTTAATTTATTGAAGGGCAGTTTTATTTTATCTGTTTTACCTAATATTTTCTGTAGGATATATGAAATTTTTTTGACAAAACTTAGAGTGGATAAACTAAGATAATTTTTCCAATTAGGTGCCAAGAGTCAGTGACAACTTTGCCCAGGCTTCTGATGGTAAAAATAACCAGGGTGGACATTCGTATAGGTATTCAGGACCAAAAAAACCACCCTTCACCTATACAGAACTCATAGAATACGCTCTCAGCGAAAAAGGAGAGCTCACTGTTTCTGGAATCTATCAGTGGATTTCGTAAGTACTTTAAAATATATTGATATTTATCACCAATAATGACAAATTTTGTTATTTAACTTGATACGCATTATTTATTTTACTACGTATATACCGGGTGACTCAGAACCAATACATACCTACGGTCTTGCAATTTTTTCATGACAGTTTTTTCATGAAATTGCTAATTGGCAAAACTATTCCTTTAAAAAAAAAATTATCCGATGAAAGAAAAGTTCGAGTGTTTTTTGGCAGGATAAATCATATAAACGCACAACAATAAAAATAAACTTTATTTGAAGAGGTTCATATTAAAATACAATTATTATTATTATTTGTGATTTGTTCGGACCAAAATTTGCCAAAACGATTCACATTGCGTGACCACACTACTGAACAGATCATATCTGAAATTAAAGTCACGGTCTCTCACTAGATGAAGTCAGGTTTTTGAGTAACAGAGATTTTCATCGCAATAGAAAAGGATGCACCTAATTTTTTTGCTAATTGTCAAAATTATTTCTATAAAAAAAAAAAACTTCTTGCGTTTTTCTGTTGATAATCTCCTTAATATACCTATATTTACGATGAACCTTCAAACTTCATCTCAATTGAAGATGATGTTGACTTTCTTTTAAAAGTATTATCTATTATTGAAACCGCAAAATACCTACTATACAAATATTTAATTCGACAATTTCCCTACGAATTACTCTCTGAAAAGGTTACTTACACATTGTGGCGAGGAATATTCAAATAGTATTTGCATTGCTTAAAAAAATAATACTGTAACGTGCGAGAGCCGGACCTGTATAGTGCACCTGACCGCTGTTTGGATAATCAAACTCAGCTCGCTAACGATACACGCATAGCATCATTACGTCGAAGAAGAAACAAGAGCCATTAGTTAATTAGTTAGTTATAGTTGGCAGTTTACAGACAGATAGAGTTTGCAAATTGACAGAGTTGGCTTAGCGCTAATAATATAAATTACTATACTTGTTCAAGATAAAATAGAAGCTATAGTTAACGAGCCCAAATGAATAAGTGGATAATAGTGGATGGCATTTTTATTGCAGTGGTGTCAGAAATATGATTTTTAAAATAAATGTGTTCGCAAATTGTTCGACTTCGAAATGTTTTCGAGGAGACTTTGCTTGGTGGATTTGAAGATCAATGAATTGAAGCAAGAGCTGAAGGGAAGAGAATTGGAAACAACTGATAAGAAGGCCATATACTCCAGAAAAGACTTTCTGAATTGAATTTTCTGGGATTGATTGGAGTTACACAATAAATAAACTCGACGAAACCCCGAAAGCATTGAAAGAACTTATAGAAAATACGGTGAGCTTGAAAGAAGAGCTCCAACAAAACTCGTTGAGCTCAAAAGAAGAACTCTAACAAAATTCGGTGCGTTGAAAATAAGAACTTCAACAAAATTAGAAGAGTCTGGAAAAGCCTCTAGACAGTCTGGTGAATTTGGAAAATAAACTACAACAAAATTCGAAGAGTCTAGGAGATATACTTCTAGAAAATTCGAAGGGATTGAGACAAAGAACTTCTAGACAATTCGAAAAGCTTGAAAAAATCTTCAAGAGAAGCTCCTAAAAAATACACAAGGCTTAAAAAAAGAGAACTTTGTGGTGTGGCGAACAGATTCAAAGAGATGATAGGAACTGTCGAGACAGAAGCAGAAAAAATTAAATGAAGTCGGGGCAGAAATGGGCAACTATGAAGGAAACACTTAGTGAAAAAATCAAAGATGACTTCGATAAAATGAAGTAAATAATCAGGAAGTTAGAAAAACGAATAGATTCTACTCACACCACAGATACTTTCAACATAAATTCAATGCTGGACCTGAGCGTGAATTTGGATGATGTTCAAAAGGACATAAAGGATTTCAAGGTCTGTGCTGTACGGAAAAACTCCATGGATCGATGGATGCAGGAGAAAGAGCTGTAGCACTAACACCTTAAAGACAGTCCTACGAACAATATTTATGTAAATAGACAAATAAATGTCAGCAGTAATTCATTGTTCGTAGGAAAAAGTAGTTGTTTTTTGACAGATATTTCTCAATTTTCCACTTTGCAGGATAGCGTGTACAGGAGAGGATTTTGAGATAAATTTCAAAGTTTCGAGATAAAAGTCGGAATTTCGTATTTAAGTTGGAAATTTAGAAATAAAAGGTGAAGTTTAGAAATAAAAATCGAATTTTCGAGATGAAAAGTTTCCATTTTTTTGGAAAGTTTGAACCTCGGTTTGAACTTTTATAAATATTTACTATGTTCAATTTATTTGTTATGCCTGTGCAAACTCTTCCAATCTAGTGTATTATAGGAAAACGGATGTAATCTATTTGAATTCGAAATACAAATTTAGATTGTGAGATCAAGCTGTGGAAAGGAATATCATTTCCAGCTCATTTTGTCATCTCAAAAAGGAAGACAATAGTCCATAATCGAAGATCTGAGACATTCTTAGAAAACACGTAAATGGAAATATTCGTTACTCAGTTCAACCAAAATCTAGTGTGATAAAAGTCGAAATTTCGTATTTAAGTTGAAATTTTAGAAATAAAAGGTGAAGTTTAGAAATAAAAATCGAATTTTCGAGATGAAAAGTTTCCATTTTTTTGGAAAGTTTGAACCTCGGTTTGAACTTTTATAAATATTTACTATGTTCAATTTATTTGTTATGCCTGTGCAAACTCTTCCAATCTAGTGTATTATAGGAAAACGGATGTAATCTATTTGAATTCGAAATACAAATTTAGATTGTGAGATCAAGCTGTGGAAAGGAATATCATTTCCAGCTCATTTTGTCATCTCAAAAAGGAAGACAATAGTCCATAATCGAAGATCTGAGACATTCTTAGAAAACACGTAAATGGAAATATTCGTTACTCAGTTCAACCAAAATCTAGTGTGATAAAAGTCGAAATTTCGTATTTAAGTTGGAATTTTAGAAATAAAAGGTGAAGTTTAGAAATAAAAATCGAATTTTCGAGATGAAAAGTTTCCATTTTTTTGGAAAGTTTGAACCTCGGTTTGAACTTTTATAAATATTTACTATGTTCAATTTATTTGTTATGCCTGTGCAAACTCTTCCAATCTAGTGTATTATAGGAAAACGGATGTAATCTATTTGAATTCGAAATACAAATCGAGATTGTGAGATCAAGCTGTGGAAAGGAATATCATTTCCAGCTCATTTTGTCATCTCAAAAAGGAAGACAATAGTCCATAATCGAAGATCTGAGACATTCTTAGAAAACACGTAAATGGAAATATTCGTTACTCAGTTCAACCAAAATCTAGTGTGATAAAAGTCGAAATTTCGTATTTAAGTTGGAATTTTAGAAATAAAAGGTGAAGTTTAGAAATAAAAATCGAATTTTCGAGATGAAAAGTTTCCATTTTTTTGGAAAGTTTGAACCTCGGTTTGAACTTTTATAAATATTTACTATGTTCAATTTATTTGTTATGCCTGTGCAAACTCTTCCAATCTAGTGTATTATAGGAAAACGGATGTAATCTATTTGAATTCGAAATACAAATCGAGATTGTGAGATCAAGCTGTGGAAAGGAATATCATTTCCAGCTCATTTTGTCATCTCAAAAAGGAAGACAATAGTCCATAATCGAAGATCTGAGACATTCTTAGAAAACACGTAAATGGAAATATTCGTTACTCAGTTCAACCAAAATCTAGTGTGATAAAAGTCGAAATTTCGTATTTAAGTTGGAATTTTAGAAATAAAAGGTGAAGTTTAGAAATAAAAATCGAATTTTCGAGATGAAAAGTTTCCATTTTTTTGGAAAGTTTGAACCTCGGTTTGAACTTTTATAAATATTTACTATGTTCAATTTATTTGTTATGCCTGTGCAAACTCTTCCAATCTAGTGTATTATAGGAAAACGGATGTAATCTATTTGAATTCGAAATACAAATCGAGATTGTGAGATCAAGCTGTGGAAAGGAATATCATTTCCAGCTCATTTTGTCATCTCAAAAAGGAAGACAATAGTCCATAATCGAAGATCTGAGACATTCTTAGAAAACACGTAAATGGAAATATTCGTTACTCAGTTCAACCAAAATCTAGTGTGATAAAAGTCGAAATTTCGTATTTAAGTTGGAATTTTAGAAATAAAAGGTGAAGTTTAGAAATAAAAATCGAATTTTCGAGATGAAAAGTTTCCATTTTTTTGGAAAGTTTGAACCTCGGTTTGAACTTTTATAAATATTTACTATGTTCAATTTATTTGTTATGCCTGTGCAAACTCTTCCAATCTAGTGTATTATAGGAAAACGGATGTAATCTATTTGAATTCGAAATACAAATCGAGATTGTGAGATCAAGCTGTGGAAAGGAATATCATTTCCAGCTCATTTTGTCATCTCAAAAAGGAAGACAATAGTCCATAATCGAAGATCTGAGACATTCTTAGAAAACACGTAAATGGAAATATTCGTTACTCAGTTCAACCAAAATCTAGTGTGATAAAAGTCGAAATTTCGTATTTAAGTTGGAATTTTAGAAATAAAAGGTGAAGTTTAGAAATAAAAATCGAATTTTCGAGATGAAAAGTTTCCATTTTTTTGGAAAGTTTGAACCTCGGTTTGAACTTTTATAAATATTTACTATGTTCAATTTATTTGTTATGCCTGTGCAAACTCTTCCAATCTAGTGTATTATAGGAAAACGGATGTAATCTATTTGAATTCGAAATACAAATCGAGATTGTGAGATCAAGCTGTGGAAAGGAATATCATTTCCAGCTCATTTTGTCATCTCAAAAAGGAAGACAATAGTCCATAATCGAAGATCTGAGACATTCTTAGAAAACACGTAAATGGAAATATTCGTTACTCAGTTCAACCAAAATCTAGTGTGATAAAAGTCGAAATTTCGTATTTAAGTTGGAATTTTAGAAATAAAAGGTGAAGTTTAGAAATAAAAATCGAATTTTCGAGATGAAAAGTTTCCATTTTTTTGGAAAGTTTGAACCTCGGTTTGAACTTTTATAAATATTTACTATGTTCAATTTATTTGTTATGCCTGTGCAAACTCTTCCAATCTAGTGTATTATAGGAAAACGGATGTAATCTATTTGAATTCGAAATACAAATCGAGATTGTGAGATCAAGCTGTGGAAAGGAATATCATTTCCAGCTCATTTTGTCATCTCAAAAAGGAAGACAATAGTCCATAATCGAAGATCTGAGACATTCTTAGAAAACACGTAAATGGAAATATTCGTTACTCAGTTCAACCAAAATCTAGTGTGATAAAAGTCGAAATTTCGTATTTAAGTTGGAATTTTAGAAATAAAAGGTGAAGTTTAGAAATAAAAATCGAATTTTCGAGATGAAAAGTTTCCATTTTTTTGGAAAGTTTGAACCTCGGTTTGAACTTTTATAAATATTTACTATGTTCAATTTATTTGTTATGCCTGTGCAAACTCTTCCAATCTAGTGTATTATAGGAAAACGGATGTAATCTATTTGAATTCGAAATACAAATCGAGATTGTGAGATCAAGCTGTGGAAAGGAATATCATTTCCAGCTCATTTTGTCATCTCAAAAAGGAAGACAATAGTCCATAATCGAAGATCTGAGACATTCTTAGAAAACACGTAAATGGAAATATTCGTTACTCAGTTCAACCAAAATCTAGTGTGATATCTGAAATATTTTCAAATATGTCATATGATAGATGACAAACGACACATTAATAGTATTCTGTTGAAGGGTTCCGGAGAAATAGCTAGAAAATGCTCCAAAACGTTGCCTCTGCGTGTAAGATAACAGTGACATACATAAATTAAATAGGGTCGGATTCGAAAAATGACACTCGATTTCTTGGAGTTGGCTCGTGCATTTCGGTGCCAGGCTCCAGAATCACAAACCTGTGGAGGCGCACGATTTATCGAATCATAACAAGCGGGCAGCATTTGAACGAAAATGATGAATGCAGCCAGAAGGAAAACTTCAAATTGTTGTTATTGCATTACTGCACGTATAAAGAATAGTAAGTTAATTTTTAATTTGTAAAAATTTTCCGGAACCTCGAAATTTATCACAAAAATATTTCGATATAAACTTTCCGTGGATTCTCCAAAATAACGACACTCAGTACGAGGACTCAACAACTCGTATATAGTAACTACAGAAGAACTTGAACGATTCGGTTTTTCACGGATTTATTGTGATTTTGTTACTCCTCCATATAAGTAAGTTATGACCTGTCTATCCAAGTGGATATGGAGCTAGTAGAGTTTTTATCGTTCTCTTCTATTTCTAGGTGTTTAGCATTAGGATTGTCTATATTATGTCAAGTATCCAAAAGTTCCGTAGCCTTGTCTTCTGAATTGTCTCGGTATTCATGGGTTACTTCTCTTTCAAAATTCTTTGTTCGACATGATGTGATATTATTTCACGTGTTCAAAACCTGATGACACGAAAACTAACTTCCAAAATGAAATTTGATAGAGGTAGTGGATTTTCTCAAGAGCTATGACTCATACCGTAGCAGAGGACAAATTTACGTATCGGCCATGAGTGTGAGTGAGAGATATATTCAACGTCATAGCTCTTAAGAAAATCCACTACCTCTAATAAAAATTATCTAGCCTTTCGCATATTTTCCTATACTATAGGACTTTCGTTTCGACAAATGTCGAACAGAAATAATTCAATAGCCCCATACGACTACCCAACGCCTGGCAAGGTTTTTCTACAATAATATATTTTGCAATACTTCCTTCAACAACCATCAACTTGCAATCGAAAACATGTGACATCTGCTAATCTGCAGACTAGTTTCGCGATTCAACTCGCTCATCAGTACAGACTCAGCCACAAAATGTAAATGAATTCCAATTGGTTTTGTAAACTGGCACTATAGTGGCACTATGATAACTCCGGCACCCACTAAGAAAGTGAGCAACAGAGCAATCTATAGAAACCAGAGAAAGATTCCGACCAGTACCCAGACTTCGTTTGAAGCAGAAGAGACCAATTTAATGTCACTTGAAGAAAGGCAATAAATTCCAAAATGAAGGACCCCGCACATTTCTTATGGGAAATGGTTTTCCGAGAATTTGGCTGAAGTTTTGGTATGTTGTAGTTCTTGATGAGCTGATCAAAAGTATTCACAGCTACAAAGCTCAAAAATAGACAGTTTTCGAGATATGGAGCTTTGAAAATGGATTTGGATTGGAGAGCTCTCATTTCTTGTTGGGATGGAATTCGACTATTCGTCACCTAGAACACAACTGAAAAATTGTCTTCCTCATTTATATATTAGGCATCGTTTTCGAAAAAATTTCATACACTGCTCTACACTGTCTATGGGACAAGGTACAAATTCCGAGATCTTCCCTACATATTTCCATGCTACAAGATAACGCTTGAATAATATATATTTTCGGAAAATGTCATATTTTGGTTAATTTTTGAAGAGAGGCCGTAATATTTGATATCAAAATGCATAGAAACCCTGGTGCGATCACAGATTCGATTTTGTTTCTACCAAAGTTGTTGATACTGTAATTACATTGATACCGTTGGCTTTATTCGTCGATGGATGGCGCAGAAGACGAAAATAGCCGAGTTTCCAACATCCCATGGTGCCTTGATTTGTCATTTGATTGTTTTTGAATGTTGACATGACACTTGTCGCTTGTCCAACCGCCAATCGTCAATGACAACATTAATCTGTAATTTTGCCGCCATCTGTGCTAAAGAAGTGAAACGGTACCAATGCAATAAAAATAACATGAATCAAGTAGGTCGTACATCAACACTTCTGTATGTCGGTATCACAGGTATAAGTGATCACACCAGGGTTTCTATGCATCTTGTTTGATATCTAATATCCAAATAAAATTACGTCAAAACCTGGGGATTTCTAATTGACTGTATTTCCAATGGCTGCTTTTATTTGTTTTCGTCGATATTCTTTACTATTATTATTTTTATTATTATGAATGTTATTTATTCTTACTAATATATTGTTTTCGATTCATCCACTTATTCATTTTGTAAACAATCATATGAATAAATAGCTATTTATATTTGTAAACTTTGATGTAACATTTATAAAAAAGATAGTGTTTTCAAGAATTTGGGTGTAAATATCGAAAGTTCCATTCATAGTTTGCTTCCAAGACCTGCACTACCCTATTCTACCTGGAAAGTACTATCACGTATCAAAGATGCAGACATTTTCACGGATTAATTTGGCTGTGAGGAGCTATTATCCATTTCGAGCCGTTCTGAGAAAAATGTCTTGGCACCCCATTGTTAGATTATCGAGATTTGTGAGAAACAAATCACATATAATATGTAAATGACATCAATAATGATAACAATTGTTATCTCTGAGGATAAATGATTAAGATTTTTTCATTTCCCCTCATTACAGATCGCTGGGCCTCGTTATGAACATTTTGGAAAACATATTAGATATTATATTGGGCATCAGATATATTTGGAATCGGTTATTATCGTTTCTCTTCAAAAAATATCCGAAATATGTAATTTTCCGAAAATATAAATTATTCTTACGTCATCCTAAACATGGAAAGGTGTTTGGAAGATCTTGGAATTTGTTCCTTATTCCATAGGCACTGTATGAGCAGTGTATGAAAATTTTTTGATAACGGTGCCTATATAACCATTTCTCAGTCGGGTTCTAGGCATCAAATATTAAAATTCCATCCCAACAAGAAATGAAATCTATTTTCAAAGCTTCATATCTCGAAAACTGTCCTTTTTTGAGATTTGTGGCTATGGACACTTTTGATCAGCTCATAACGAACTGCAACATACCAAAAATTCAACCAAATTCACGGAAAGCCATTTCCCATAAGAAATGTGCGGGGTCCTTTGATTAAAAAAATAATCCAGCCTCTCCCATGTTTTTTACGAAAGTGAAAGTATAATGGCCCTATTAATATTATTTTGGATTATTACGAATAGCAAAGACTATTCAGGAAAACAAACATGATGGTCTTGAAATAATAATAATAAATTGTCTTTATTTGTCCTCTAGAAAAAGAAAAAAAGAATATCTACATACAGAGGGCAAATGGGCGAAGTCTAGTCGTGACTAGACGAGTATGGAATTTAGTAGCTGTGGTACCTACTTAAAAAACTGTTTAAAGATGACGTTTTTGACGAAATTCTTGAAATTATCAATATATGAAAACATTGTTTTCCAAGTTCATACTTTGATATCTAATCAGTAATAAGCTGTCTCACCCAACCATCCAAGGAATGACAATTGGTTGACTTTTGGGACACCATACACGTTATCAAAATCAAATCGCACCATCCAAACTATCAGATCAGATCTCAATTTTCATCTTACATCTCAGTTTTCATCATATTGGGGCCCCGATTTTAAAGTGGGACCTCCAAGTTTTATAGTATCAGACCCCCTACTTCAATCTTGGACCCACCCCGACCTGAAAATAAAACGAAATCGGTGGTTCCAGATATTGAAGTCGGGGGTCAGAAATACCTAGTAATCTGAGGTGCAGGATTAAAGTGAAGGTTCATCAAGATTAAAGTCGGGTGTCCGAGATTGGAGTCGGGGATTCTGGATGGTTAAATTCGAAGGTCCAAGTTGGTAATTGAACTCGGAGTTCTACAAGCCCAAAGTCGGGGGGTCTGAAATTGAAGTTAGAGGTTCGAGAGATAGTCGGAGGTATAAGACGGAGGTTATTAGATATTAAATTCTGGGATCCAAGATTAAAGAATGAAATCCGAGGTTGAAGTCGGGGGAGTTCCAGATGATTGAAATCGGAGGTCCAAAGTGATAATTCAGAGGTCCAAGCTTAAAGTCGTTGATCCGAGATTAAAGTCGAGGTTACGCAGAAAATCGTTCAAGATTTTTGGTGGAACGAGATACATTTTTTATATACAATTGAATAATAAATTTAAACTCTTCAAAGTGAAAATAGACTCCACTTTGTAAGCATCGGTGGTTCAGTGGTAGAATGCTCGCCTGCCACGCGGGCGGCCCGGGTTCGATTCCCGGCCGATGCAAGCTTTTTTGAGTTTTTTTTTAAATAGGTGCATTCCTATGAGGAACTAATTTTTTTTCTGTTAGCTTCTTAACTAGGCGTTAGAAATATACATGGAAATAAGCGGTCTGTGATTGGTCACTGTAATGGCGGAAGATCAAATAACAAGACAGCTACGTGCAAACCAAATTGAATATGCGTAAATTATTAGCCAATAAAAACTGACTTGTCTAACCTTGGCTGTAGAGTTATGGAGTTTCATCAAATTTCGGCTTTATCTATTCAAAACGTATGTAGGTATCTAAAAAATTTTTGATCATTTCTTACTGTTAACTGACATTCATTTGTCTAGGTGTCTAGGATAAAAAGTTATAGTGTACTTTCACGTTTTGTATAAACAACAAACAAGTATTGCATCGGCTGGAAATCGAACTCAGGCCGTCCAGCTTTCTACCACTAAACCACCGATAGGACAATTTTTTTATGAATTTATCCTGTGAAAATCGAACATTCAAGCTTGATGGATGCTTGATGGCGTTTTTGTAGATTCCCAAAGTAATGGCATTTTATTCATGACCTATTTCATACTGGTGTGATCTAAAGGGTGTATAATAGTCTCCCATTTTATAACGAATTACAATGATCAAAAATTCGAAAAAAATATGAAAACCTAATTCGGTTTTTGAAATTCGCCGACTTTTGGCAACTGTTTGCTGAATCTCAGCTGGATGGATCAGAGCTTTAGGGCCAGTGTTTTCTCCATATCAATCACTACTGAGTACTGATTCAACAAAAATTACAGAAATTGTCAAAAATCATAGGAATTTTGATGAAAAATATGACGATGTACATGTCAGATCTGACATATGTCATCGTGAAGTTTGATATTTTCAATGGTGAACGTACTCAGATTGTCTTGTTATACGAGTGCTATTTGTGTTGTTTACATATACTTGAAACATTCATCTTGGCCAAAAAATGGAATTAGATTAACCGTGAACATTATCATGCGATGATCTTCTATTAGTTTCGACGTGGATTAAACCAACGGCAGAGTGCCAATCAACTCGACGAATCATAGACCGATGCATATGAACCCGAAACTGACAACAATCGACTGTACTGAATTCAAAACAAATAGTCGCCTGTTTCTTCGGAATGTTTCGAAAGTTCCGTTAGAGCAACGTAGAACGGTTAATTCTGAATGGTAGATATACCAACATTTTTTGCCAGAAGTATTTTGAAAAATCCGGAAAACCAATCGTAAAATAAGAATTATTCTCCACCACGACAATACAAACTCAAACAAAAACGTTTTTGAGCAGTCGGACAGTCCTTGTTTGGATGTTTGGCACCATGATTTTTTCTTATTCCCGCAGATTACAAATGAATTGCGAGTTATCGTAGTGTAGGTTAACAAAACCGATTGGATATCAGTTGCATATTGTGGCCGGGTATGCACTGATGAGCGGGTGAACCGTGAAACTAGTATGTTAGACAGTCACATGTTTGTCGATTGCCAGTTGACGGTTGTTATTGGTTGTTACAAGAAGAATTGCAAAGTATATTCTTGAAGAAAATCTTTGCAGGCGATGGGTAGACGTGATTCGGCGGTCGTATGGGGCTGTTGAATAATTTCTGTTCGACGTTTGCCGACAATCCTATAGTATAGGAAAATATGCGAGAGGCTGGAATATTTTTATGACCAAATTTCGTTTTGGAATTTATTGCCGTTCGTCAAGAACTCCCAGTTCCACATAAGAAATATGTAACAATTTTTAATGGTGAAATTTTCTCATTTAAACTAAAACATGTCCTAATTCCGTGCATGCTCACCATGCGTTTTTTACGAACGCCGACAGGCACAGGTGTGAATGTCGACAGGCATGCATTTCTCATGCAGGGTGGGCACGCATGTATTTGAATCGGCCTTTGAATAGCAACCCGCGTATATTATTGTCACGAAGTTTTATAACTTATGGAAAAGGATTCCAAAAATTATTTCTACTTTTCTGTCGTCCAGTGGATTTTGCCACCTTTTTCAAATTGTAACAATTAATCACGAATCATTGCAGCTGCGAAAGCTCGCGACTACCAACGATAATAGCAGTAATTCCGATTCGAATTGAAAAAATAATTATGGGAAAAAGCGGTGCATACTGATGGCGCTCCGCGTCGGTCAGAAACCGTCGAAGCGCGACCATCGTTTAGACACGCTAATTGTCGAAAGCTTGATCGCATCCGGGGGGCTGTGGAAAACAAAACAGAACGCCCCCGTTTCGATGATATCGGACAGGTGAAGGTAATCACAAAAGGAAAAGGTACATTATGGGGTTGAACGAAGAAAATTTTTGTTATAGTCGATGGGCCCAAGCTAGAAATCGATGTAGGACGGAAAACTCCTAAATTGATTACACGACATTACGACTATCTGTTTTCTGTTAATTCAACTTGAATTTGCCAACATTACTTCTTGGATGAAACGAATAATTTAAACACTATCGAATTGTTCCTCTGTCCAAATATTCCCAAGTGGAAAATATCTGACATAAAACGACTACTTGTAATGTCTGAGGACATATTTGCCAGTGCTTCATGTTTATTTATTCAAGGGAAAAAAGGATGAGCGGAATGATTTCGAACCGGGTACGATTTAAAGCGGCGCCGTCGTCATATAATTCGAATGGGGACCAACAGAGGCGCTTCCGTCGAATTATTCTTAAGGGCCAGTTTTATAGGTTCCAGTTAACTCCGGATGGAATAACTAATGGTTTAGAATGTGAATGATATCTATTAGATAATGTTGTAGAGTTCCTTTTCTAAACCATTAGTTATTCCATCCGTAGTTAACTGGAACCTATAAAACTGGCCCTAAATTGAATTCATAGCAAAGTCACAACCCAACATATCAGCTTTCATTATTTCAAAATAGTGGTCCTTAAATCAAACCGATCATTTGCCAATATGAAAATATTTTTATTTCTGACCAGGATATTATAATAACGCTATCAATAAAGAGGGTCATAACTCCCTCGGGACATTATAGATTCTATAACTCCCTCTACCTATCACAAGTAAAAATAAAATAAGAAATGCTAATATTTATATGTGTATATATTTATGATATGAAAACTGAACCATGTTTTATTTATTCACGTCATTACAAATAATAAATGTACAATTTTGAAATTGGCCCTGACAATTTCTTCTTTTGTTTGGCTAGAGCTTCTGTTCACTACTGTCGTACCTGCCTCTTCTAATGGCAAAGTAGACAACATAGGCGCCGTTTCATTTCTTAGGATATGTTCCGTAAATAGACCGGACCGGTGACATAAGTTTTGACATTGGTTTTTGTCTGGTACTTGAGGTTGCAATTTATTTTCGAGACATTTGTCACTGGTATTTGTCTCTTCAGTCTTTCAGTGTGATTATGTTTATTTGTTTATTGTTTCAATTAGCGATAGCTGGCTATTATATTTTTGGTGTTTTTGATTGTTTTATTATAATATCAATATATTGTTACGAATCATAGATAATGACCATCGTTTTTTATTTATTGCCTGGAAATCATCAAAAAACTTCCAGGTAACCTTGAGTTACCAGTTTATTTCTTTTTCCTCATAACTTTATCGTAACTCTTCTTCAAATTTCTCCACTTCTCCATCACATTTTGAAGCGCCTTTGTTGTATCCACATATATTCAGATTTGAGCTGATTGTTTCCCACACCTTTTTTTTGGTGAGGTTTGGAGAATCAAATTTGTTTGTGATCTTTGTAGATTGAAATCAAATCAACAGCTTCACCATTTCGTCAGTCCATGTCTCTACGTTACTGACTGTAGAAGTCCCCTTGGGTGATAATATCGGTTTCTCATTAAGGTAATGAATAAATGCGCCTGATTCTCCATTTGCATGAAATATTTTCAAGTTATCGTAATGGATTAAAAAATTGTCGCAATTCCTGAAGCATGCGTGCTCTTCCAAAATTTTATCATCTATAAATTATTAAAAATCAAATTTTTAATACATTTGTTACCTCTTCGATCTGTTCAATCACTTCAATTGAATTCATAAATCATATAAAACAAATCAAAGTTATTTAAACTCGAGAAATAAAAAGTATTCAAATCAGAATAACCAGATCAACCAAAGAAAATCGTCGGTCGTTCTGGTGATAGACAATTGACCGCTTTTTCAGGAACCACGTCCCGCAAATACCTTTTTTTTCAGTTACCAACCTAATAAAAGACATTTACGGAACGCAAATTCAGCAACCAATACAACCAAGGTGATATACGGAACATATACTTAATTCGATGCTATCCTCCAAATACCCCTCCGCCCCCGTGGAACTTTTCCAACCTCCTTGACTTTTTGAGTTAGTCGTAGTTGCTCCTGCATTATCTAGAGCAGTAGCAGAAGTGCGACGATGGCAATGTCCCGTATAGGATGGTCGTTATGCAATCCTAAATACATTGCGATTTTGCTGGGGATTTTCCAATTGGCTGAGATGCGTATTTATTTTGTTGAAAGCTCAAAAAAATCGTTGTATACCTTCAGGACGCAAAGACATATAAAGTCTTAATAAAGGCAAAGCGGAGAACTCTGTTTCATCCACACCAGTTTTACTTTCCGGTACGTTCAATACCATAACGGAATCCCGGTCCTCTATATCCGATATCTTCATACTCAAAAGTTCCTGACTTCTGCATCTTCCAAAATTACCCACAATCAAAACAACACATAACAAAAAAAAAGGGGAAATAATTACACACAAAAAGGAAAATAAGAAAAAACTACCTTTAGAAATCTGATATCTTTAGAAGATAAAACGGCAGACTTTTTCGGCTTACTCTTCCATTTCAAAAAAGCCTCTAGTTCATTGAACTTGGTGATATCTCGTTTATCATGTATAGTCTCCATAGATTTTAGCTTTGACTATTATTTAGTCCATAAGGAATTCGAACTATACGTTTCTAACTGCAACATATAAACACAATTACTACCAAATCTACCGAAAAGCATAGAAAATACCTTACAAGTTCTTGAAAATACACCAGAAATACAGGTTCAGTGGCATCTTTTGGCCTAAAATGTTACCGTGTCAACCACTCCAGATATATCTAGTATTCTTTTTGGCATCCGGCTTAACTTAACGCCGACCACGGGGATAAGAGCCTTAATAACCTCAGACAATTGTTCTCCCTCGGGCCAGAGGCCCTCGGGACGTAAACTTTGCTATCGGTAATTAAGGCCCTTTCAATTCCCTTCATACATAAATCTTCGAATTCTCAAAAAGAAGAAAACTTTCCTAAATATATCGTTATCCCATACGAACATTGAGTTTCGAGAGCATTGCGCTACAATAGATCATATATGTACTCCCAAATATAAGATAGAAGAAAAATAAAATCCGAAGATTTGTGAAATTTGCTGTAGGGACTGCGAGAAGTGTGTTGGTCAAACTAGAAGTGTCATGAAAGTACGGTTCAAAGAGCACATTGCTCTTTTCTGATTTCCATGACCATAAGACTCGAGTATGGCCGACATGCTTTGGATCAACACCACCGATTTTGAAAGTTTGAAATTGGTCAGGTTTTTTTACCATAGACTTCTTGATGCATTCGACAGTCTTGAAACTGCAAAATGTCAAATAGTATGAACGCGCCAGTTCCATGAAGCCCCTTGTTCAAGTCCATAGTGCAATAAAGGCCATCCCTTCAATAGAATGTATGTCTATGAATTCAAAATATAAGTAGGTAAATGAATGATTCATAGCAGGTGAATTCTTATACCAAGTGAATGAATATAAAATTATATTAGATGAAAAGTATCTTGTGACATCTATATATAATTTGATAGGCAGATATAATTTGGGGAGTAGAGTAGGTAAAATTCCAAAATTATGAAACAATCAAAGTAGAAACTTTGTTGTACTCAGATGATAAGTAGTATAAATAGGATTAGAATATCATATGTAGTTTAAAACTTGAGCTCTTGAAGATGCCAACTTTGTTGGCGAAACACGCGTCAAGTGAATTTGACGTAGTTTTGGTGTTTTGGGTAATTTCTTTTTCTTGAAATCTATAATTCTGATTATCGTTTTTTCGACAATACCTAGTTGTTCACTGCATTTATATTAAAATCCAATGAAACCGTAGCTTTCCAATATTTCATTTCTATAGATCGCGAGATCTTAAGAGTGTACAAGGGGGAAAATTAAGTTCGTATTGCAGCACCTTCATCTAAGGAAGAAACTTAATATGCTAGCAATTTTCTGTGAAGGGTAGCTTATAGACAAAAGTTGAAAAGATCATTAGAATTCCTCAAATGAGAAGTCAAAAAGTAAGACTTATCGAGATAAAACTTCTTAACAAGCAGCGTTGAAATTAATTTTTGTTGCTCAAAATATTTGGTGGTTTTGCCTGAGCTCTACCGATCAAGAAAACTACTCAAATTCATCCGGTTTTACGGCGCCCTCTGGTGAAGCTGCCCCTCTTTCATTCCTGTTCCATTTTGAACAATTATTCACTGTTGTTATGTTCGAATGTTGTGTGATTCCAAACAAAGAAAGTTAAAATCTTATGAATTTTCAATTTTGACACAAAGTGAAACCTTGAGTTATCGATTTGGATAAGTCCATAACGAAACTATCAAATTGAATTGACCCCCTATATTATATGCACACCTATACGAATATTCTCATAGATCAGACCGTTTGTGGGAAGCGTTCTCCAGGTGATCGTCGATATCTCGTGCCAGGTACGGCGGATTGCACCACTTTCTAAAGACTTCAACTCGCAGCAGTTATGCGAGTCGCAGAACACCCACCGCAAAACGCCTGAAAAACGTTTTTCTTCCTGCAACCCCTCGATTTTAGTCGATGGGCCACGTCGTCCCACACAGAATGAAATTACTTACATGTTACCGACCAATTTATTCGATACAAGTATTATCAATGATTATAATAAGGCTTGCATTGGTAGAAACACATTTTGTCTGGAAATTCATTCATATGTTATAAAGTAAGTAGTAGCCTGTCGTAGACGGCCCCTGTCATCCCAAGACGGGCAAGTCTCTGGACCTTAGTTTTCTTTTCAAAACAGCATATGTTATACAACCACTAGAGCATGTCTGGTCTCAGCCCCATAATTCCTCAATGCAGCATCTGGCCAGAAATAGTCTGGTTTCCGTTTTCCATATGTTGGTTCCAGGTCAGTTTCGAGTTTACGATCAACCCGAAATATTCGACCTTTCTCTTTATCTGTGTAGTTTCACCTCAGACTTTGAGAGGTCTCAGATATTCTAGTTTGCATCTTCAAGTTCATGTCCTTACCTGGTTGAGAGCCTCTTGCATACGATCTCTAACCGTGGTGTTATATTTCCCTTGAGCCAAGACTTTTCTGTCATCGGCATATCCAAGGGTTTTGTGTCCTTTATCCTGGAGATCCCCAGTAGTCCGTCAAAGACCAGGTTCTACAATATCCTCTGACCACCTGAGCCAATATGGTCTCCTCCATTATCGTTGCTTGACTCATCATATTCCATATTCCTGAACACTGAGTCTATCCAGGCCTCACATCACATGCTTTTTACTCCTTTGTGTTTGAGGGATCTGATAAATGAATTTATGGAGGAGTAGTCGAAAACTCCTTCTGTATCTATAGTCTAGTTCCTGAATTGTAGATAGTGACTCATCGGTTGTACGGTTCATAATTCATATGAAGCAGGTCAAAAAATAGGTCAGAAATAAGCTAGGTACTTTGGCCTCAAATTAAATTTTACTTTGCTACTTTCGTACATCCCCTCCGCACTTTCAAATCCCATAAAAACCAGAAAATGTACGATCTACAATTTAGGAACTAGACTTTTTTTATTTGTTCGCTTTGTTTTCTAGCGTATTTTCTATCTTCTCCACAAGTTGATGGGGTGCTGTTTCTGTTGAACAAGCCAATTTTATAGGCAAATTGGTCGTAGTTCATTGATCTTTCTACCGGTGCCTCGTCCCTAGGTATTTGTATATCTACTAGATTTTTGAAACTCTTTAGTTCAAACGACAAGACTTATTGGTCCTAGGGAGCCGTTTCCTGACTAATATTTCCAGGTTTCGGTGTAAAGGTTACTCTAACATTTCTCCATGTTTTTGCCAGACTGGCTCTGAGTATATTACAAAGCCTGACCTGTAGTTGTTCTGAACCGTTTTGCAGCAGTGCTGGGTAAATTCGGTCTGGGCCCGGTAATTTAAACGGTTAAAATCAACTAATGGCCTATAAGGTGGGACCCCTGGGTGGAACCCTAAGCAAATTAAATATTTTAATCTTTCAATCTTTAAAGTTTTGGACTTGTGCCTGTTAAATAAGTTACCCAAATTAACTCCATTTGTAAGAAATACTGTTTGAGACTCATGAAGTTGTTTGGATCTTTTCATGGCATTTTATCGGCATTTTAACACAAGATGTTGGCCTTTAATAAAGGAATTTTCCTAAAAGTAGAGACGTAACTAAGAAATTGAGATGCAGATTCTACGAGATACACGGGAAACCATTTTCAATGAAGCAAAAGTGATAACTGAAGTAGAGCCCGCAATTACTGCCACAAACACAATTAAATAGAAAGACAGATAACCAAGCCGTATCATCGATTTGTGAAGATCAGTTATGTTACCAGGTTAATGGACAAATTGCATTAGAGATTTGTGAGACCATGGCGCCAAAGACCGGAAACCATACTTCTTGATGGCAAATAATTTACAATAAATGAAAAAAAAATCAAAATTGCATGACTCTAATATCACTAAAGGCAAAAACAATCCTGCATCTAGATAGATAGATAGAATATGTTTATTGTTCTGAGAATAAGTACCTAACTCTTGTTAACAAACATAATGTCATGAATTAATAAAAATAAAAGAGTCGAAAAAAAGTTAATAAATACATATGTATATATAACAATACATAGACATAATTATTATTCAGTCAACTTAATGTAAACTGTCGAGTTGACATAAATAGTGCATTTTTTGCGTTACTTGATATGCAGTTGAAATATTATCGATCAACATGATAATTTTAAAATAGACAACAAGGAGACATCAAAGTAATCTTGCAAATACTAGTTGGCCCTATCACTTTAAAGTTCTTTTGTTTTTTCCTGAATAGGCTAAGCACTATTATTTCTTTGATATTCAAGGGCAGTTAGTTCTACATTTTTATTCCATTATAATATATATGAGTGAATCTTTCACTGTATTTGATTTTGGAATCGGTAGTCTCAGTTGGTTCGTTTGACGAGTGTAATGTGCAGTGGTTGTCGTTTCATAATATTGTAGTAAAACTGCACTTACTAATTTTTTATAATTTATTTACACACTTCTTAAACACTAATTTGTATCACAGTTACTATTTTTATTTATCTTTACTTTCACTCTCTATCCGCGAACTTTGGAACTATTTGTAACTCTCTATGGCTATCTCTCTGACTATGACTATCCCGCCATCTAATACCCAGTGGCAATTCTCAACCATTCGAGCCTTTCGGGCGACTTCTTAGATGTCCCCAGAATCTTCGTTAGAAAATTCGCGTAACTTCCACGTAATTTATGTGTTTGTCAGCGGAGAACTTGTTTACATTTCGAGTTAATTGGATGATCACGGCCGGTCTCGAGGCCGGTCTCGAAATCGTTACAATATGTTTTATTTTTATAAATTATTGACACTAGCCTATGTAGATTGAGATTACCGTTGGTATTTTGTGTTGAACACAAAGGGGCTTACATGATTCTCTCCATTTAGCTTGACAGAGGTAAATGACCGCTCTCTTTTGTAAATTCTATGGAATTTTACAACAAACTTTCAGACAACTTGAAGAAATCAAAGTCAATACATATTTTCTTTAAAAAACTCAAACAAAATTTGTTAGCATACTGATGTTCACCATATATACAAAGGTAAAGCTGTCAAATTTGCTTTTTTGTTCAATTTTGAAATTATTGAAAATTAAATTAATATTAAATGTATTATATTCCTTACACCATAGCACTTGTTCTGTATGGAAAGTGTATTTTCAATAAATAAACTAATAAATATATATGAAGGTATCTATACTAGGTAAGTCACGTGACAGTTATTTTCAATATATTTGCATTATATAGCAGCACGCTTTCGTGTACCTATATTCAAATTTCTAATTTACGAATATAATTATAATGATTACTCAGCTATAATCGTTTGACACGTGTATTGGTTCATGGATCACTGGTTTCAGGTGCTATTATCGAGGGTTGATTCACAATAAAAAAAATCAGAGTAATTTCATTTCGCATTTTAATGGAAATACAGGGTTTAGTGATATATTGTCAGATACACTCGTCTTCAAAAACAATTATTTGACTATATTTCATGAAAACTCAGTTACTTATGAAAATAATTGAATAATAATAGTAATAATAATGGCTTTTATTAACATATTTTTGCATGGTCTTATATTACATTATTAATTTGTGTCTCATCAAAATGCAGAGTACAAAGTGTTTGCTCTTCCACTCAGAGAATACTATATCTGATAAAAATTAACTACGTTTGTGTTTTCCAAATATTTGTGGATAGTTGATTATTTTTTGTCCCGAAATCTAGTGTCTTTTATGGGAAATTTACAACTCCAATGGCTTCTCATTTGTTTGTCAGTTTCGTATATAAATTCAGTGTGCTTTATTTTTATGATCTCCAATGCATTTGAAATTAGCCTTCTGCACTTTCACAATATACGTATGAGCTTTCAAATATTGATAGATACCATTAAATAATTTCGATTTTTTTGTCTCTTTGAACATGATCTAATTATTTTCAAGTGTTAGTTTATCAAAGCTGCTAAACGTTTAACTATTTTTTGGCCAGATTTGGAACAATTTAGTAACAAAGTTTTGTCAGTAAAGCATAATATAGGTATTTTTAAATCTTTAATTATCCTCGATTATGTACACGTTAGGCACCTGAATTATGAATAATATTTCAATATTTGACTTTCAGGGATCATTTTCCTTTTTACAAGCAGAACGATGACAGGTGGAAGAACTCTGTGAGGCACAACTTGTCCATAAATCCTCATTTCCGAAAAGGTGGCAAGGCAGTTCAGGGTGCTGGACATCTCTGGACTATTGCACAACGGGACGACAAGAAATCTTGGCAAATTGTAAGTACGAAATGAATTGATGTCTTCAGGGTGCAGTGTTATAATTTGGGTTATTTTCAACACCCTTGAACGGAATCGCATAGCTGAAAGACCGAACATCAACAGCATCGGCATTATTTTATATAATTTACTTGCAGAGTACTGTTTGGAACCTTTGGTTTAGAAATGAATATTCTGGACTTTTATTCCAATATCGAACCAATTTAAAAAAATAACAGCAATTCCTACTTACTTTCTTTTAGTTTCACGATGTTCTCTGAACATTACAGGGTTTTCTTTTTTCGTGTTTTTTGCCACGATCAGTCAACTTTTCAGATTCATGAAATCATCAATCTCATAGTTATATCGCTATCGATATGTAATATACAAATATGATAATATGACATTTTTCCTTTTAATATGAATATGAAATTTATTTCTTTAAAGTGGAATCCATGTTACTAAGCTTTTCAAGCTTGTTTGGTTTCAATAAATAAATAAATAAATCTTATATCTACACATCCCTTTTTTGTTACCTCCAATGGCATAGAAAGTCCACATTAATGCATTATTTAAAACCACCCAAAATTATCCCATAATTGTTGAAAACACCTAAATAAATTATTAGATGAACACTGCACTCCAAATTGTAACCGGTGCCTTCGCCATTTATTCAACTGAACTGAAATATGAATTTTGCGACTCAAACTTTTCAAAGCTGACCACGACAAATTACCACTATATATTATTGAATTTAGTGCCTGAGTTTAAGCCTAACTGTTAAATGCAAGAAATAAATCAGTTATTTCTTATGTACCTTTGGATTTTTAGCTTGTCTTGTAATGAAAAAATAAGTTTTTTTATCCCCAAACGTCACAAAAGTAACATTTTGTGCCACATGATCAAGGCAGATGCAGTGCTGTCATCCCCTCCTGTTACAACACTCGATTCTTTAACTGACTTCTTCACACGATAATTCGATACCCCTTCCTCGCGCTATTTGAGGAGAAATTGTAATGCTCTCTCAATATTTGGCAAGCTATTCTTTACGCTCTCAATAAACCATAATACCCAAGATATATTCTTTTCGATACAGTATAATTCCGTTACTAGTTACTTTTCTAGATTTCTGTCTGTACCCAAGATATATTTTTCCCATACTGTAGATGAAAATGAGGTTTCGAGTTCCATTACTAGATGGCGCCATGAAACACATTTCTTTGCAACGCGGCAGCTATGTTGAAAATAATTGGAAGAATGTTTGAGTTTCTATCATTGCATATTTTCAAAAAGTATGAATGCAGTGCAGATCAACATTACAGGTTTCTAAAACAGATCATATTCCAAAATCTGATGTGAACGCCATCTAGTAGTGGAACTTAAAAGCTCATATCTATATTAGTAACAACGCAACAAGTAATAAATAATTATTCTCTGTTAATATTTATTGATGATAATTTTATGTTTGAATAAACGCTTAAATTGAAATATTCTCTCAGTTTCGAAACATCAGTGTCAAATAATAACTGTATAGGCCTGAGCAAATATATTTTGGAGAAAATGAAATATATGAGAACAACTATTTTTGACACTAACAGCGCTTCATAGTCTTTACTCTCGATCTTCATCAGTTTTTAATTTATTTGAATACGTTTGCGGATAAAATTGTATATTTTATTCGCAGTAAAAAGGACTAGATGTGGATCAGAGCTGGATTATTTGCCTCACTACGTTCGCCAAATAAACATCCAGCTTTGCCACATCACTTTTACTCCTGGAACCGTCACCTTCGCCATTAATTCAACTGATCACTGCGAAAACTACATATTGAATTTAGTGTTTAGTTTGAGTCTAACAGTTGAAGGCACGAATTGAATCAACTTTTTACTATTCAGTTTAAACTATTAATGAAAGTTTTCTGTTAATAATCTGTTGGAATTTTTCTGAGTGAAGCTTATGAAGCGATGTCTCCTATCAAATAGTCTCCGCGCCATCTCACGAGTAAAACAAGAACATATTTTTCCTAAGGTGCATTTTTTTTCTCTCAGCGACAACGAATGACTCAGTTCATCCAGAATACATACAAGGACGCCAAAGCTCAGGAACAAGAGGCCTTCGATAAGGAACTGCAAGCTGCAACAGAAAGTATTTTAGGCGAAATAAACCACCACACGAAGGTAAGCATCTCAGTAGCATGATTTTTCGAGTTCATCAACAAATTTTGGGCGATTTCAGATCGACGGAATAATTCCTAAGAGAGAGCCAAACAGCATAGAAATACAGTATATCAATGTTGAAGACACATCAAATGGTTTAGGAGGTAAGAATTGTATTATGAAGTTCGTTTTCTATAAGCCATAAACCGAGTGATTCATGTTTTTCTCCATACATTAAAAATATTAGTTGTAGGAAAGTGCAAAAATGTGCCAACGTTGTTATAATAGGATATAATGACAAAATTTTATAAACGATGTTTATAATCAAACAGTGGTAAATCTCTTATAAAATTTTGAACATTTTAAAAGGTTTCTTCATGATAAAAATAATAATAATAACGTTGCTGCTCTTTATTCCCATTTGAGTGAACATAACTACAATTTTGTTTGTATGAAAATATGTAATAGAAAGAGGCGAGGTGTCAGCTGGTTGCGGTGTGTAGTTAAGTACACACCACTTCCTCTGTTTTTCAACCTAACCTTGAATAAAACAAAAAAAAAGAAAAATTACGTAATACAGGAATATATAACATTTAACAAAACTATACTAATTAAATTATACATTTCTATATAGTCACAAATTCAACAAACTCAATTAACAAAAATCATTATTGATGGAATCAAGTGAAAAAAGAAAAAAAAAACAGAATGTCATCACATTGTTCCAGATAGCATCATGTACCGTATTTTTCTCTTGAATGCATCTATGGATAGATGTTTAAAGGAGTCCGTCAGTGAGTTATAGAGATGTGCCACTTGGTAGATGAAAGATCATTTGAACATTTCTATTCTGTGTTTTGGTATATTCAATCTGAGTCGATTCCTTTTATTCAAGTTATGAATGTTTCGACGGAACAGAATTTTGTTGTATAAATAAGATGGGTTCTGAGTAGTAATTATTTTGTGGAATAAATTGAGGGAATGCATTTTTTTACGATTTGCCATATTAATCCATGATAGTTCTTTAAGTTTATGGGATATATATTGACGCCGACGAATTCCACATATGAGCCTCAAACAAGAGTTTTGGAGAACCTGTATTCTACGCTGATCAGTGGTATCAATGCAAGGTCCGTAGACAGCGTCGCAATAGTTTAGTTTCGAATGAACGAGTGAGTCACAGAGAATGGTCTTCATCTTTTTGTTTAGTACTTCACGATTTCCAAAAATAACTTTAAGATTAGCGTAAAGGCTGAAACACAATGGAAGTTTTATGTTTTTAGTTTTAATTTTCATAATTTAGGATAATTTATTAACGCGAAACCATCATTGCCATTATTATTCTGATCACGCCTCATATACAATCTGGTTGGTAGAATTCAAGCTTCATTTTTCAATACTGTTTTGAATCTTGTTTTATTTTGAAAATTGATATCCAAAATCCCAAAACTTAAAACTCATTACATAAAACCTCCATTGTGTCTACGGCTTAACCTACTCTGATTAGTTATTAGGCCAAGCAATAGAGATATTGTCCTTGACAAAAATACTACCTGGAAGCCGCCTGTGCCATCCCGGCCGGACAGTCCGTAGTTTATTCCCACTATGTCCTCAATTCGAAAATGTCATTTTTTAATTTGTTATAAACGATAAACAACAAAAAAGCGCTTTTTTTTATTTTTTCTTAATTGTAAAATGGAAACTATTAAAGCAGTGTTAACGGTGCAAAAGAGTGAGCTGTAGAGAATTGAATTCCGAAGAGAATGACGGATAAAACGATCCGATCAGATAATTAGAACCGGAGAAAAGCGGGAAAAACCGGAAAATTGTGTTTTTTTTTTGTTAAATTTATAACTCTGCCATTTCTTAAAATTAAGAGCTGAAACTTTGCACGTGCACTTTATGTGTGCAGAATCTGGATTCAGTCGGAATAATAGTTTTCGCACAATCCTCATTTGAATTTTTTTTTTTATATTTTCGCGGAGAGCTGGATGCGTTTGACGTCGTCCGATTGAAATTCAAAAATAGATTTGGAAAGTAGACGTGAGCAGTAACAAAACGTCTATTCTGATTTGACGATTAAACGCGTTTAAGTGTATTAAAAAGTAGTGAGAACATGAGGGAAAACGACCGACGGCGCGTGAGCTATCTTGTGGTGGGGGACTTTGCGAATCGAGGAGAAACGTATAAAATATAGTAATAGGCGCGCGCTGCGCGCAACTTATAATTCTTTGCATTTGTTTATCTCGGCATGTTAGTCTAGTCAACAAGTGCCATTTAGACCAACTTTTTTCAGCAGTCTCCGAAAATTATGATTGAGGTGTCATTCGATTCGGAATGACATCCAGATGATTTTTGAAAAAATGAAGTTCCGCATGAAAAAATTGTAAAAGTTATTAACAATTAACTAAAAAAAAAAGATGGCTTTAGTATTTTGTAAATATCTCAAAAACTAATTAAATTTTTTTAAATCTAAAAAAGATTCAAAAAGAGGAGGAAATTTCCTAAAAAAAAGCTCAATTCCCGGAATTGTAGCATCAATATTTATAATTTTCCCAGAGGGATGAAAATACGGCCGAAAACGGGTACTCTGGCTCGGGCAAGCCACACCCACTTTGGACACTTTAACAATAAAAATTATTTTAAAATACTAAATATGAAAATAAAAAATTGGAAAAATTCAGGCACTAACTGAATAGATTAATGAACAATAATCCGCTTGAAAAAAATTTTTATCACAATTTTTCAATTAGTTAATCAATAGTTAATTAATAATTTTTTTCTGCTTGAACATGAACATTGCAAGTGTGATAATTGTTAAACTATAAATTTAAGATTTTTTTCCTCTTTTGGAGCAATTCTTGAAAGGCTTCAGAATAGAACCCCTTTGGAAAAATTAAAAAGTTTATATTTTTCAGTTTTTTATTAACAATTTTCGTTGTTGCCAAATTAGATACTTAAATTAATCATTGAAAAAAAATTTTTTTTTTAAATATTATCAATAATCCGTTTTTATGTTATGAGGAACTACATAGAAATAATTTTTTTAAATTTTTATCTCTAATTGTTTAAAAAATTGTTATAAACAAATGCGTTGTTTATAAGATAATTGAAATTTTTTTTATGGAATTTCAATCTTTGATACAAATAATGATTTTTAAAAGAAAAATTGTTCCTTAAAAAAATTTTTTTATTGCTTGAAAACGCATTTGTTAATTAACAATTATTTTCTCCCGCTTCTAATTAATATTAAGGAACCATTTTTTTTTTTAAATCATTATTTGTCTTTCTTTCTGTTATAAAAAAAAAAAATCCATTTTATTTAATTTTTCATTGTTTATGCAATAAACAATTTGTTATAAACAAATAAATTTTTACCTTATATTTTTTTTTCTATTCTAATTTCTGTCACAAAAACAGACATTATTTTTTTTCTTTTTTAAAATATTTTTTATTATTTTTTATTTAATTTTTAAATATAAGTTCTCTCTAACTTCGTCATTCTTACCTGGTCTTCATCCTTAAAATTATTATAATTTACAAACTAATGGAGATACGATGAAAATACTTAAGACTTATTTATTCTCCATTACATAAAAAACAAATTTAGCAGAAAAGTTTAGTTGTTACTTATTTATTTATTGAATTTATAGCAATTGTTGTAAAAATGTTGAGTAATGAACAATAATTGATAAGATACTTGAATGAAGTAGTCATATTTTTAATAGTTGATAAGATTTTTAAGCATTAAAACAAAAAAAAATTTTTTTCCCTAAGTATTTTTCAACAACAATTGCTATAAATTCAATAAATAAATAAGTAACAACTAAACTTTTCTGCTAAATTTGTTTTTTATGTAATGGAGAATAAATAAGTCTTAAGTATTTTCATCGTATCTCCATTAGTTTGTAAATTATAATAATTTTAAGGATGAAGACCAGGTAAGAATGACGAAGTTAGAGAGAACTTATATTTAAAAATTAAATAAAAAATAATAAAAAATATTTTAAAAAAGAAAAAAAATAATGTCTGTTTTTGTGACAGAAATTAGAATAGAAAAAAAAATATAAGGTAAAAATTTATTTGTTTATAACAAATTGTTTATTGCATAAACAATGAAAAATTAAATAAAATGGATTTTTTTTTTTTTATAACAGAAAGAAAGACAAATAATGATTTAAAAAAAAAATGGTTCCTTAATATTAATTAGAAGCGGGAGAAAATAATTGTTAATTAACAAATGCGTTTTCAAGCAATAAAAAATTTTTTTTAAGGAACAATTTTTCTTTTAAAAATCATTATTTGTATCAAAGATTGAAATTCCATAAAAAAAATTTCAATTATCTTATAAACAACGCATTTGTTTATAACAATTTTTTAAACAATTAGAGATAAAAATTTAAAAAAATTATTTCTATGTAGTTCCTGATAACATAAAAACGGATTATTGATAATATTTAAAAAAAAATTTTTTTTTCAATGATTAATTTAAGTATTTAATTTTGCAACAACGAAAATTGTTAATAAAAAACTGAAAAATAAAAACTTTTTAATTTTTCCAACGGGGTTCTATTCTGAAGCCTCTCAAGAATTGCTCCAAAAGAGGAAAAAAATCTTAAATTTATAGTTTAACAATTATCACACTTGCAATGTTCATGTTCAAGCAGAAAAAAATTATTAATTAACTATTGATTAACTAATTGAAAAATTGTGATAAAATTTTTTTTCAAGCGGATTATTGTTCATTAATCTATTCAGTTAGTGCCTGAATTTTTCCAATTTTTTATTTTTATATTTAGTATTTTAAAATAATTTTTATTGTTAAAGTGTCCAAAGTGGGTGTGGCTTGCCCGAGCCAGAGTACCCGTTTTTGGCCGTATTTTCATCCCTCTGGGAAAATTATAAATATTGATGCTACAATTCCGGGAATTGAGCTTTTTTTTAGGAAATTTCCTCCTCTTTTTGAATCTTTTTTTATATTTGAAAAATTTTAATTAGTTTTTGAGATATTTACAAAATACTAAAGCCATCTTTTTTTTTTTAGTTAATTGTTAATAACTTTTACAATTTTTTCATGCGGAACTTCATTTTTTTCAAAAATCATCTGGATGTCATTCCGAATCGAATGACACCTCAATCATAATTTTCGGAGACTGCTGAAAAAAGTTGGTCTAAATGGCACTTGTTGACTAGACTATGTAGGTACTGCAGTTATTTGATTGGTCTTTTTCTTGATTTTGGGGTATCTGAACCTGAGGAATTCGATTCGTGACTCAGATTTCATGAGTGATGAAAGAATAAGCATATCTTATTGTTAGATAGTTCTGATTGGTCCATGCGGATTTGCCTATTGGAAAGTGTTGTAGATTGTGGATAGGAATTCTTGCCTTGTAGAAGGGGCTGACATCTGTGACATTAGGGAGACGGACAAGAAACGTCACGAAAAACATGAAGGTCCGCGTTAAACTTTTGTGCTTACCAAGGGCATCCACGTGTTGTGGATAACCTTCAACCGCTGATCGGATGTGAACTTTTGGGAAGAATATCTATGAGTATCCGCAACCACTCAAAGTATATACTCCAGCCCTAGCGCAGTTCGAAGCTTTCTGCAGGAGGCTTCGTCAGCCTGAGCTTCATCACCTGCGCAATCCGATAACTCCGAAAGAAGTTCGACAGGCCTTCCGAGGCTCAAAGTTTGTCGAGGAGTGAACCGTGCTAATCCTCAAAAACTGAGATAGGTTTGATCCAAAGAACAACATAGTTTTTGCAACTGATAGCTTGCTATTCCGAGTTTCCATAACAGAATGGTCCCCTTCTCTACATGGTTTGCGACCATAAAAAGTGGGGACCGGAGCATATCTTGCAATCGATGAACTTGGTCTTGTATTTGACACCGAATGGGTAAAACACAAACTCACGCTGTTTCTTTCTTTCTTTCTGGAACCTAGCGATATTCACTTCAGTATTTCTGCGTATAGGGGGAAAAAGCACATAAGTCAAAATGAGCCACTTAACATAAGTCTGACTTATATTATTATTACCCACCGTATATCGTAGCATTTCGACTAATGTGTATATACACAATCATTTTAACCTACTTACGTTTCGTTATTGACTTATGTGATTTTACACAGTTATACATTTGCAGTCGTATTCGACGAATATGACTTAATACAAAAATGCGATATTTTGACTTATGCGCTTATTCCCACTATACGCAGATTTATCCTAAGGTTCTTCAATAGAACTTGAAAAACTAGCCTTCGCTGATGATTGGCAGGAACCATTTAACCAGTACGTAAGTGTTCCCCCATTTGAATCGAAAAATAATTTCAGCCATCATATTTAAAGAGAATCGCAAAGTAGTTCTTGTAGAAATATTTGCCAAGTATCAAACAGACATAATTCAACGATCGTGGGGGCTATAAACAGTGCGTGAAGTGATGCTTTTCAATAATTGTTCACACACTGTTCATACATTTACGCATTCTTCAAATACAGTAAACTGTACTCGGAATTCGTCATTTGATAATTCGACAAAAATATAAATCTTCATAAGATACAACATTTAACAATGCTCACAATTTATCAATATAATCTGTCGTAGAAAAAATGTTGTATGATACATTTTTATATGGAACTGTTTTGTACTAGCGTGTTTTGTTGAATGAGGCGCAGGCATTTGTGACTATGAAATCTGGTTTATTTTTCGAACTTTTATGTGATAAGAAAAAAATATAATTTGTTTAATTCGTACAAAAAATGACTACCTAGTCATTTCTTGTTATAGTGAAATGAATAACTATGTCTATATGATCATTTACTTCAACTTCTCCATTTTAACATAACAGCCATTAATCGTACAGAAAAAGTCGACAATCATTTTGGTTTCTAATGAACGCTTTATTTTTGTGTAGATTTCTTGGCACCCCCAGTATCCAAACAAGAAATAGTTAACGAATGCGGGCTGGGAAGCGATTTTTTCATAACGGACATCAATCCGAACGTACTGGGCTTGAATTTGGTGGAATCCGAAGCGATTTCAGACGCCTACGAAGACGTATTCGAATACTATGGAGTCAAGGAGTAGATTCAGAGAGGAAATGCGGATGGAATGGTTCATTTTTCAGTACCTACGGAATGGATTTTTAACCTCAAGTTGAATTTTGTATAATAGATTACCATGTAAGAATTCTAGGTATATTTTTAGATATTTTTTTAATTTAAATTATCGGATGCCATCCTTTTACTATAAACAACATTATATGGAGGTTGCTTACGAAATTCAAGTTACCAATTTCAATCAGAGCACTAGGTACTCTTCGTTTCTTAGAGCCGTTTTTATCATTTCCGGTAAAAATCCAGGAAGATGGGATTCTATTTTTCTCGAGAGATCCAAGATTTTTGGACGAGCCTTCATAGTTAAGTGATAATTATTAATATTTTTATACGAGGATTGCGATTGTGCATGCTCCTAAAAAATATGTATCTCTAGGACATTATATACTACATCGAATAAAATATTGTATATTTCGTTTTTTTTATTCGTGATCAAGTGTTCGACGAAAATCAAATGAAGTGTCATTATGAACATAACGTAGACAGGTTTTCAACGTGTCGGGATGGAGTTGACGCCAGCAAGCTCTCGCAGCGCATCCAGACGAATGTACCTATCGCTTTTGGTGATGATACGAAGTACCTACTGTTCTGCATCATGTCCAACCTCATAAAAGGAGTCTTATGATCTGTTTGTATATTGTCATCTTGGTCCCCAGCTTCATGTGAGATCCCCTGGCTATTAGTGGCCCGGTTGATGTGCTTTTGCCATCTTGTGCGTTTGTCCAGCTGTACTCCCAGGTGTCGCACATTGGTCTTGACATCCAAGGCTTTGTCCTTGACCTTCAATTTTTTAAGAACCTTTGAAAACTTGAATTTCTTCGAGAAATTGATGGCTTCTGACTTAACCGGGTTTATGCTAAGCTTCAAACCTCTTCACCATTATATGATAACTCAGAATGCTTTGAATTCACTGTCACTATTTTCCGTCTTGAAATAATAGGTTAATTTTCAATAAAAATGGTGTGAGGGAATTTCAAAATTTCCGCTCTAGAGCGGAAATACTGTCAAAAAATAACATTTTTCGGAAAATATCAAAATATCAACTTTGCGGAGTCTACAAGCGTCGAAATCTGCTATGGTAAACGGTTGTAGAAATGTATATTTTGACTATGACTTTGACAAATAATTCAGTGTTACCTAGCTCGCACAAGTCTCTCGAAGACTTCTGAGGGTTGCTCGTAAGGGTGCAGCCGGTTGACGGACAGAACGAACTTTGAACGAACCATGTCAGATGTAATCCAATGTTCGTAGGGGAAAGTATTTGTTTTCTGACAGATATTTGTCTCAAATTTTCATCTATTTGGAATGGTGTAGAGAGAAAGGGTATCTCGACTTTGTAGAAATTATTCATTTCATTTGTTTGAATTAACGCCTTTACTCTTTCCGGAGTCTGTATTAGAGAGAATTGCTTCTTGCTTTTGAGCTTTAGTTATCGTTCTTTGGTCGGCACAGGACGACTCTAATGTTGTCCGATCTACCCTGGCACTGATGAGAGGAAGCAACCTTGAGACATGTCATATCTGCAGGTGGTCATTTCCCACAAGATGGTGGACAGTATTCAAAGCTTTGTTACAATTAGAGCTCGCGATAGGGTCGTCCCTGGAGGAACATATTGCACGTATAGGTATCAGATGTAATTCAATGTTTGTAGGATGAAGTGGTTGTTTTCCATTAGATGTTTGCCTCAAATTTTCCGCTTTATGGGATGGTGTGGAAAGAAGTTACCTCAGTTTGACAACTGTCAACAACAGCGGAACCAGCGGGACTAAAAGTTCCGTGTTCGAACACCAGTCGTAGCTGGAATTTTTTCACAAATTAAATTGTTGAAATCTCGTGGCTTGACTAGGGCGAGTCCTGCACGATTCACTGTTGCGTTCAAATTATAACAGTGCTGCTCCTAAGGTGGCGTATGGAGTTAGTAACCAAGCCTACCCAGAATACATAGTGGCTGATGATCACAGCCATTGATGCCACTATAAACAGAAAATGAAAAAAACAAACAGTGGAACCCAAAATGCATGAATGAATGTGTTTAGAGTGTGTCCAACAAGTTACAGTAGGCGAATCTAGATTCCAAGCGCAAAGCCGTCTTAAAATTAAGACGGCTGTGACCGAACTAAATACATTTCTGCATAGACGAAAGTTCTATACTGCATTTCTGTCACATAGCTGCGTTTCATTTATTCCGTTCCGATACCTGTTTAGGAAAAAATACATAATCCTGTTATGCATCTGCCATTCATGAAATTTTTATCGTTATTTGTATAACCGCTTTCATCAAGAAGTAGCTCCGAATAGCTACCGAAGTAATTTGACAAATCATGAAGAAATCATGTTTCTAGACCCTATTTATAAAGTCAGGTGCTACTTAATTCATGTTCAGTTCAGGGGTGGGCTTCCGTGAACCATAGAATTCTATAGTCGATCAATTGAGTGAGATGTCATCATAGTTGAATAAGTGGGAGAGAAAGAGACATGAGTATAGAACTCTATGGTAAACGGAATACCACCCCTGGGGTGACATGGAATTCTATAGTCAGTTTTGTCTCTTTCTCCCCCAGGAATTCAACTATAATGTCATCACACTTATTCTGTCGACTATAGAATTCAATGGTACACGGAATCCCACCCCAGAGGTAACAATTTCTATTTCTATTGGGTGCTCCCTACCAGTCCCGTGACTCTTGGAAAGCGGCTTATGTCATATGTCAATGTATTCTTCCAAACCGGTTCCGGAGTGAGACAATAAAATGCACGAATTTAGCGCTCTGTGATTGGTCACTGTAATGGCGGTAAGTTTGAATGACGAGGCACAGTTGAAAATGCATGAGTGATTAGCCAATCTATCCTGACGTAGAATATCCATATACGATATATCGACTATACATTCAAAATTTTTAATAACATCAGTTATGGTCAGAGCGTCTGTTTTGCGTGCATTTTATTGTAGTCTACCGAAATGGATTAATTTAAACCGCAGCTATTGTGATTTGGGTTTTAGCCACATCAAAAGAGTACACCAACAACTCAGCGAATGATAACTGTGCCTGTATTGTGACAATGTATTCCCAAGCCGGTACCGCAATGGCACCAATAAAACGCAGCTAATATCTAACTAGAGTAATAGCCGCTTTCCATTTGAGAGTTTCAAGCACCAGTGCACACCGGGGCTTTTTATTCTAGCTCAATCATTGGCTGGAAAATGACATCTGTCAAAATCCACCAATAGCAAGCATGGAATAAGAAGCCCTGGTGCTTGAATCTCTCAAATGGAAAGCAGCTAATAACTTACTCAATGTAGAACTTTTTTACATGCCCCCTCTAAAGCTTACTGTTCACAATCACGATATCCGAGGATACGATGATCCGAAAGTGTTACCTCGGAGATTCTATTGGTCAATTTCAAATAATCAACAAATAGTAACACTTTCGGATCATCGTATCGTCGGATATCGTGATTGTGAACAGTAAGCTTAACTACTAACAATGTTAACGATTTATTACAAAATAGTGCACGAGATATTTTCAATTTTTCGAATGAAAACAGTTTATTCGAAAAAAAAAACACTTTCGTTGTCAATAAACTCGAAATTTTAATCATGTGCTAGTTACAAATGTACAAAATAAACAAGAATAACTGAAGGCGATTAACAAAGTATTTTAAATTTGGCGCGGATACAATGCGCGGCATGCCAAGATCATTTTTAAATCTGACGCTTAAGTACGTAGATGATTTTTTTTTTTGAGTAAATAAAAAATGAAATCGTGGCAAGCTCGGATTTTATACCATTGTAGCTGCTCTTTTGTGATGTTGTTCAAGCGAGAAGTACTTATTTTTGTGAGAAGGTAATTATTGATAGAAATTTCAATGAATTGATTAATATTGAATATTGGAATTATGTTTAGCATCTTATTTTGATCATTTCAGATCTGATGGCCAAGTTATGGAGATCCTCAAAAAGGCATTTTCTTTCGACCCTGAATGCTAAGCGGTTAAGCAAGATATTTAAGGAGTTTTTTATTATAGAGATGCCGATTGGGAGTTGAGGCTGAGCTCGGGAATGCCCTGATAAGACGAAACAGAATCAAATGTAATTCATATAGGTAATGCACACTAGGATGAATTATTATTTTGGGGGTGTTTATAGACACCAACAGCTTTTAATCTATAAGTACCCTTAAGGCATAAATTCATGTTAGATCCAACTCAGTCCAATGGTTACATGAAAATAAGTAGATATCTACCGAACATTTAATTTGTAGTAAATACCTACTATGAATATTTAAGTCATGTAAGCTATGTAGGTATCTAATACTTAGGTAAGTTTTTGCATAGCTGGAATTTCTGGTTGCATTATTTCAGTATTAAATACAGAAATACATGAGAAAACTCATTGGACTAGTCAGAGAAGAAAAACACAAATTTTTGGTCTTGAACAAATTAAATGGGTAAAATTTCGTTAACTAATAGCCACAAGTGAGGATGTGTAAATAAATATGCTTCCGAGTGATACGACTGACACGAGTTGCCTACCATGTAATAAAATACCAAGATGGATAAACTATACCTATCTGACAATTATTCTTCCTGGTAAGATAGGTACCTACCACATTTCAAAATGTAGAATAATTGACCTGATTTGAAATCATCCACCGAAAGTTCTGTATCTGATGTGGCAAGGTTGGATTTCAGGACTACAATTGGACGCTCCTTTAACTTTGACCTTGACTTCAGATTTTTTTAAGAAAAGGAAGAAATTTTGTGAAAATCGTTTTTTTATTCAATAAATATTTAGATCCCAAAATATATTTGGAATAATTTTTGATTTTGACTTGGATTTTTTTTGTGAAAAAGAACATTTTTGTTATTTTTTTATATAATGAATTTTGGTAGAATTTTTTTTTATGAACTGGATCATTATTGGTGAAAATATTTTTTTTATATAAATTATTTTAAAAAAAATTGCCCATTACTCTGATCTGACCTTGAAATATTTTATATTTTTTTCATTAGTATTTATGTGAAAGGGATATATTTTGTGAAAACATTTTTTTGGATTTTTGGTAAAAAATTGTTTGAAATATGTTTTCATTTTTCTCTTAACGGACCTTGACATCGGACCTTCAGTCCGATCCAGACTTGATTTTTTTTTTCTTGTATTTTTGTGAAAAAGGACATATTTTTTACATATTTTTCATATAAATTTCTGTAAAAAAAATTTTGGAATTTTTTTTGCTGGTAATTTACGATAAATTGAGATGGACCGAAAATAAGATATTCGATCATTGACTTTGACTGAACTTGTCTCAGACCTTGACTTCGACCTTGATTCCGACCATGACTTATGCTTGGCAGTATAAATCTTGGTTAAGAAGTTTTTTGATTTTCTTTTTAATTTGAATGTGAAATGAAAAATTTTGTTGGGATGGACCAAAAACGAGATATTTGAAAATTTACTTGACTGACCTTGACTTGACCTGACTGACCTCGACTTGACCTGACTGACCTCGACTGACCTTGACTTGACCTTGACTTGGTCATGACTGACCTTGACTTGAATGACCTCGACTGACCTTGACTGACCTTGACTTAATCTTTACTGACCTTGAATGATCTTGACTGACCTTGAATGACCTTGACTGACCTTGACTGAACTTGAATTGATCTTGAATCCGACCATGGCTTGAAATTTTTTATTTACATTTTTCTTTTGTTTTCATTAAACAAGAAAACTTTGTACAAATATTTTTTTCATGTAAATTTTGGTCGCAAAATTTTTTGAAAATACTTGTTTTCAGTTTTCATTAAAAATGAAAACTTTTGTTGGGATGGACCGAAAAAAAGATATTTGAAAATTGACTTCGACGGACCTTGACTTGAACTTGACTTGACCTTGACTGACCTTGACTTGACCTTGACTCGACCTTGACTTGACCCCGGTTGACCTTGACTTGACCTCGACTTAACCTGGACTTAACCTCCACTTAACCTAGACTTAACCTGGACTTCAACCTTGAATCCGACCATGGCTTGAAATTTTTTATATACTTTTTTCTTTTATTTTCATGGAATAAGTAAACTTTCTGAAAATATTTTTTTCTTATGAATTAAGGTTGCAAAATTTTTTGAATTTTTTTAAATTTTTTCATGCGAAATGAAAAATTATGTTTGGGATGGACCGAAAAGGAGATATTTGAAAATTGATCTTGACTGACCTTGACTTGACCTTTACTTCGACCTTGAATCCGACCATGGTTTGAATTTTTTTTAAACCCTTCTGTTTTTATGTACGGAAACTATTTTAGTAAACTCTTTTTTTTCATTTAAATTTTGGTTGCAGAGTTTTTTTGAATTTTCATTCGAATGAAAAATTTTGTTGGGATGGACCGAAAAGAAGATATTCTTAAAAAAATTATTCTTGACTGACCTTGACTTGACCTTAACTTGACCTTGACTTAACCTTGAATGACCTTAACTGACCTTGACTTGACCTCGACTTCGACCTTGAATCCGACCATGGGTTGTAATTTTTTTATACTCTTTTTATCTGTTTTCAGTGAACAAAAACATTTTTCTATACATTATTTTTCATATATATTTTGGTTGCACAACTTTTTAAAATAATTTTTTTTTTAACTCTCATGTAAAATGAAAAATTTTATTGGGATGAACCGAAAAATGAGATATTCGAAAATTGTTATTGACTGACATCTATCTGCCTAAACTCGGATCAACCTTGACTTAACCTCAACTTAACCTCGACTCAACCTCGAATTCGACTTCGCCGACTACCACTTGAAATTTTTTTATACTCATCTTTTGTTTTTGACAGAAATATTATTTTCAAACATTTTTTTCATATAAATTTTGGTTGAAATAATTTCAGATTTTTTTTTTCCAATTTTCATGTAAAATGAAAAATTTTGTTGGGATGGACCAAAAATGAGATATTCGATAATTTATCTTGACTTGATCTTGACTGAACTCGACTGACCTTAACTTGACCCCGAGTTAACCTCGACGTAAACTCGACTTAAACTGAAACATTTTTTGTAAACATTTTTTTTCATATAAATTGTTGTGGAAAAACTGAAAAATATTTTGTTTTTTATTTTCATGTAATATGAAAAATTTTGATGACTGACTGACTTAACCTCCACTTAACCTCGACTTAACACCGACTTTACCTTGACTTCGACCTTGACTTGACTTTGACCATAAATATAATTATTTTATACTCTTTTCATTTGTTTTTAGTGGACAGAAACATTTTCTGTGAAAAAATTTTTATATAAATTTTGGTTGCAGAACCTTTTGAAATTTTTTTTCTGAATTCTCATTCAAAATGAAATATTTTGTTGGGATGAAACGAAAATGAGATATTCAAAAATTGATCTTGACTGACCTTGACTTACCTTGACTGACCTTCACTTAACCTGCACTTAACCTAAACTTAACCTAAACTTAACGTAGACTTAACCTAAATATAACCTCAACCTTGACTTAACGTCGACCTGACTTCAACTTAACCATCACTTAATCTCGACTTAACCTTGACTTCGACCTTGAATCCGACCATGGGTTGACTTTTTTTATACTCTATTCTTCTGTTTTTAGTGAACAAAAACATTTTTTGTAAACATTTTTTTCATATAAATTTTGGTTGCAAAACTTTTTGAAATATATTTTTTTTAATTCTCATGTAAAATGAAAAATTTTGATGAATGAATTGAAACATTTTTTGTAAATTTTTTTTATATATATTTTGGTTGCAGAACTTTTTGAAATTTTTGTTTTAAATTCTCATTTAAAATGAAAAATTTTGTTGGGATGGACCGAAAATGATATATTCGAAAATTGATCTTGACTGACCTTGACTGACCTTCACTTGACCTCGACTTAACCACGAGTTAACCTCGACCTAACCTTGATTCGACTTCGAATCCGACCATAACTTCAAATTCTTTTAAACTCTTCTTTTGCTTTTAGCACACAGAAACATTTTTTGTAAACATTTTTTTCATTAAAATTTTGATTTACATGTGAAATGAGAAATTTTGTTGGGATGGACGGAAAAGTAGATATTCGAAAATTGATCTCGACTGATCTTGACTTGACCTTGACTTGACCTTGACTTGACCTTGACTTGACCTGACCTTGACTTGACCTGACTTGTCCTCGACTTAACCTCGAGATAACCTCGACTTAACCTCGACTTAACCCTGACTTAACATGGACTAACCTTGACTTCCGATCCGACCATAAATATAATTTTTTTTGTACTCTTTTCATTTGTTTTTGGTGAACAGAAATATTTTTTGTAAAAAAAAAAATTATATAAATTTTGGTAACAGAACTTTTTGAAATTTTTGTTTTAAATTCTCATTTAAAATGAAAAATTTTGTTGGGATGGACCGAAAATGAGATATTCGAAAATTGATCTTAACTGACCTTGACTGACCTTTACTTGACCTGACTTGTCCTCGACTTCGACCTCCGACCATGGGTTGAAATTTTTTTTATACTCTTTTCTTTCGTTTTTAGGAAACAGAAATATTTTTTGTAAATATTTTTTCATTAAAATTTTAAATAAAAAATTAAATTTTTTTTTGGATTTTCATTCAAATGAGAAATTTTGTTGGGATGGACGGAAAAGTAGATATTCGAAAATTGATCTCGACTAACCTCGACTTGACCTTAGCTTGAGCTGACTTGTCCTCGACTTGACCTTGACTTCGACCTTGAATCCGACCATAGGTTGAATTTTTATTTATTACTCTATTCTTCTGTTTTTAGTGAACAAAAACATTTTTTGTAAACATTTCTTTCATATAAATTTTGGTTGCAAAACTTTTTGAAATATATTTTTTTTAATTCTCATGTAAAATGAAAAATTTTGATGGGATGGACTGACTGACTTGACCTCGACTGACCCTTCACTTGACCTCGACTGACCTTCACTTGAACTCGACTGACCTTGACCTCGACTTGACCTCAAATTAAACTCAACTTAATCTCCACTTAATCTCGACTTAACCTCCACTTAACCTCGACTTGACCTCGACTTAACCTTGACTTAACCCCGACCATAAATATATTTTTTTATACTCTTTATTTGTTTTTGGTGAATAGAAACATTTTTTGTAAAAAAAAAAATTTATATTAATTTTGGTTGCAGAACTTTTTGAAATTTTTGTTTTAAATTCTCATTTAAAATGAAAAATTTTATTGGGATGGACCGAAAATGAGATATTCGAAAATTGATCTTGACTGACCTTGACGACCTTCACTTGACCTCAACTGACCTTTACTTGACCTCGACTTAACCTTGACTTCGACTTCAAATCCGACCATAACTTGGAATTTTTTTTATACTCTTTTCTTTCGTTTTTAGGAAACAGAAATATTTTTTGTAAACATTTTTTTCCATAAAAATATTGGTTGCCCACTTTTTTGAACAGTAAAATTTTTTGTGAACATTTTTACATTAATTTTGATGACAAAATTTAAAAAATTTGTTTTAGGATTTTCATGTGAAATGAGAAATTTTGTTGGGATGGACCGCAAAGGAAATATTCAAAAATTGATCTTGACTGAACTTGACTGACTTCGACTTGACCTCGACTTAACCTCGACTCAACCTCGACTTAACTTCGACTTAACCTTGACTTTCGAATCCGACCATAACTAGGAAGTTTTGTTTTGTTTTCATTTGTTTTTAGTGAACAGAAACATTTTTTGTAAAAAAAAATTTCATATAAATTTTTGTTGAAAAAATTTTAGATTTTTTTTTCAATTTTCATCTGAAATGAAAAGTCTTGTTGGGATGAACAAAAAAGGAGGTATTCGAAAATTGCCCATGACTGACCTTGACTTTGCCTTGACTACCTTGACTTTACCTTGACTGACCTTGAATTGACCTTGACTGACTGACTTGACTTTGACTTGATCTTGACTGACCTTAACTGACCTGGCTTGACCTTGAGACCTTGACTTGACCTCGACCTCGAGTCCGACCATGGCTTGTAATTTTTTTATTCTCTTTTTTGTTTTAAGTGAACAGAACCATTTTTTAAAACATTTTTTCTTCATATAAATTATGGTAGAAAATTTTTCTGAATTGTTTTTTTCAATTTTTATTCAAAATGAAAAATCTTGTCGAAAATGAGATATTCGAAAATTGATCTTGGTAAATGAGATATTCGAAAATTGATCTTGGTAAATGAGATATTCGAAAATTGATCTTGACTGACCTTGACTAACTTTGACTCAACCTCGACTTAACCTCCACTTAACCTTGATTCGACTTTTTTGGGAAAAATTTTTGTTGAAAAAATTTCAGATTTTTTTTTTTTATTTTCATGTAATGTTCCTGAAAAATTAGTACGAAGTTTGAAGTTCTATGAGCTGATCGATGATGAACTCCTCCATGTGCATTCCCATTGATTGAATACTTCATAATCCTTGTCGTATACGAGTCTGGATTTCTCCGGCAATAAATTATTCGCAACTTTGGCTGCATTTTCTACGATATTCTAGAGTAAATTCGTATTCATTTCTATCATTTCGATAAGACTACATCATAAAGATAGCAGCAATGGCATTTACTGAATATGATGATGACAGCAATATTCAACAAACGTCAATGTATCAACAAATGCCATGCCTACTATGAGAAGAAAATGGTAGGAGCCATGAACCGATTATAAAATCGATTTTATATTATTATAAAATAATCATTTCGTGAAAAATTAAATCTTGCATGCACGACGAGCGTTACTAGATCCTAACGCCCATCGGTCAACATCGGGTGAATGTTACCCTCCGGGTGTTAGGATCTATATAACGCACTTGATACATAAATAGCTATTTCTCATAGTAGTCTGGACTGTAATGCACTCCTTCAACCTTTATGCAAGCATTACCACATCTTAACTTCGTTTGCCAAACACGTTGAAATATTTCCGGCATGACTTATCTGATCGCAAGAATCTCGCATCTGTTGGATTAATTCATCATCAGTTGTTGACTGCCTAAGTGTTGACTGGGATAAATTCCCCACAAAAGAAGAAAATATATGAGATTCAAATTTGCGGTGACCTGGGTGACCATGACTATGTACCTGCGCGACCGATCCAGTTTTCTCTATAAGTTGCATCAAGAAATTGACATGCTATGATAAAAGGTGGGGCCCCATAGTGAATGAATCACATTCCTTCCCATACTGCCAGTGGGACATTTTCTAATAATACCTACAGGTATCAAATTCCAAAAAATGACGATACCTTTGACCATTCAATCTCGGATGTAAAAAATTAGGTCTAATGAGGTAATCACCCATGATACCAACCCAAACATTCACGGAAAACTGATAATTTTCTATAAACGCACGTAGGTTTTTGTCTGGCCAGATATACGAGTATTTTGATAAAAGAATTTCAGGAATAACACGCTTTATCCGTGAATAATATACGGGAATGATAAAAATATCGGAGATCCTACCTGTTGTTGCAAAAGCCGAGTAGAATAACAACTCGCTGGGGAAAATCTGTAGGTAATACCCCTCGAACACGTTGTATGTGGTAAGGATACAGTTGATAGTTCTTGAAATCTTCCACACAGTTAAATTGAAATTGTTCATTTATGCAATTTGGCATGTTCTTGTATCGGGCTACGCTCAACTTCGTCATAAACTGCTTCCACAACTAAGTTGATCGCAGCGCCATCCGCACGGAAAATCAAGAACAAGATAAACAATCCTAAGCAGCACAGACTCCCGGGAGGAGAAAATTGTAATATTTCGAAACCGAAATTAATGTGCCAGAGAGGTATCAACAATGTGAAATATCAGTTAACCGGCTGTTTATTATTCATTTGGCAGGGACAAGACAATCATACTGTTGTCCGACCTACCCTGTCACTGATGAAAGACAATAAACCTCGAAACATGCATGTCTGCAGGTGGTCATTACCAGCCAAATGAAGGATAATCTTCTGTTTAACTACAAAACAAGCACTTGCAATTTGGTCTTCCTGGAAGAACGTTGCACAAGTATCTAAGAGATGTAGTTCAATGTCCGTCGTGGTATTAGCCAGGGAAGTAGTTGTTTTCTGACAGATGATTGCCTTAATTTTTCCACTTGGTAGAAATGCTTAGAGAGAAGGGCACTCCGTATTCATTTCACAAGAATTTCTTTGTTCCAACAAATATGTGATCAAAGGAAAAATATTGTAATCAACTCGTATATTAAAATGATAATATGATTAATCGCCGTCATTAATACATTAATTGATTAAATGATTATTATAGGCCAAATCTTAAACACCACTGAATTAATAAATAACATCATTTGTTTAATCGAAAACAGGTAAACTGAGCGAAAAAAATCAATACTCAACTCTTGTATAATTTTAATTGTTTAACCATAAATAAATAGTTGTTTAATCAACTAGTAAATATGTGAGGGAAGCGAGTTGATATCGAAAAATCATTATTTAATGACAAATTAATAGGGGTCATTAATGGTCGATTTTGTTTGCAAAGACCATTAATGTTAATATGAGGTCGACAGAAAAATATCTATAAAAAATATTTTGTAATAACTGATAGAACACATTTTTTATTGTTTATGTTAAATTTGAAAACATTTTCTTAAACTAGTCTATTAATATAAAAATACAAATACATCCCAGTTTTTGATGATTTGTTTGTTCAAATTTTGTATTAGGTTGTCCCTGGGACAAGATTTTTTCTCAAAAACAAAGTTTGATACGAAAAAAAAAATGCTAGAAATAAAAAGTTGTTTTAGTTGCTTAATTCGAAAAAAATTAAAAAATTGTAAATCATATAGGTTAATGTGCCTTCCGGGACGCCATTGGACATGATAATTTAGATCTAGTTAGCCCCTTAGTAATAAATAAACTAACAATTTCTTGAAAATATTTTTTTGTCAGAAATATTTCCTAAACATAGTTGGTTGGCATTTAAGTTTTTCCCCAAAAAACTAGAGGAATATTAACGAAGTTTTCAACGTGGAAGTCAAGGTCAAAGTCAAAGTAATTGATCAATTTACAATAAAAAATAAACGATCTTTTGCAGAAACTAAGAAAGAACTAATGTCTTAACCAAGTATGTGCTCTAATTTTAATAAAGCTGGATCAAACTTATTTTTCTAATTTTCAGCTCGGAATTGTTAAAATTGTTGTATCCGTCGACCAGCTGCAACCCTACGAGCAACCCTCAGAAGTCTCCGGGAGACTTGTGCGAGCCAGGAGCCTTTTTGAACATATGATACCATACACGAGACCGGTGACTGTGACGAGGTTCGAACCCATGCACCTTAGCCACGACGGACGATGGCACACATTCGAAATCTTTCAGCCACTATGGAATCATGAAAAATTAATGTAAGGAGTATATATTTTTATAGTCCTCGAGTTTTTGTTTACATTTTTCAATCACAACTGCATTCAGTATGGTACACCGGTTTTGTGGGATTTTATGATCACTTGCCAGAGCCAAATCGAATAAAGATGCGTTTTCTGTATCCACAGTTTTAATTTTAATATTCAAATTTAGATAAAAGCTTTTGTTGTTCTTTCTCCATACAAACTGGGGATTTGCATTAGAAAACTTCAATTTACACTTATATCACACACAAATGGGGCACACAAGTTTTGACAAGTCACCATGAAAAAATAAAACAATGCTACTTGTTCAAATTTTTATAATTTTCAATACAAATTATAAACCTGATTTAAAATACTGTACACATAAAGAGCAAAAGTATAAGATTCATTATTTTCCTTTGATATGGCATTTCCAGATATGGATAAAAAATCTCATTTAAATATAGCACACTTCGTAAAGAACCTTATATCTGCATATTAAGACGATAAAAATATTTATAGCCGCCATATTCTTATAGAAATATATTTACAAATATTACTCCTCACACTGACACTTTTTTTTACATATCTATATTCCACTATTGAATCGTACAAATCCGAAACATCCACAATTTACTTTGTCCATAAATTTCGAAAAATAACTCTTCATCTTCACAGAAGACACATTGTGCCAGTGCTTTAAAAAATTGTCTAGATTCAGGATAGTCACATTATTATGATTTATTGTATTTTCGATCTTAAAATAAAAATAAAAGCTACCAAAAATTGCATAATACACCTATCGAACAATAATTTCCAAAAAAGACTAAATCAGAGATCAAAAAACATTGCCACTTGTAACAAACATTGTAAAATTTTCATGATGTTTTCACAATCTTTCGCATTTTTTTTTTGATTGCACTATGCACAGATCAATGTGAATACACCAAAATCAGAACATTCAATCGCATTACATAACCAGTAGAAAGACACTGAAAATTCAATTATCAAGTGAGGTCCAGTTTGATTTTTCGGTATCCGAAAATATTTTTAAGGTCACATCCAAGTTGTTCCAGGTTTGTTCTAGTAAATCGTGAGACAATGAAAAAGTTGAATTAAAAGGGCACAAAGTTGGGATAAAACTCCAGCGTATTCATTATCCGAACAATGCAATGCAGGTTGTTCTAATCTCCTTTCAAGTAACAACCTAGATGAGTAATACTCAAAAAGTACTGAACACCTTTCATAATGTTATCCCTCAAATCATGACATTGTTGCCTTGTCGCAATTTTTTAAGGGTAATATAAGTACGGCAGCTATATTTTGATATCTGTCGGGTATATTCATGGCAACGAAAACCCAAAAATACTGTCTTGGATGAAATATGTAACAATAAGAAAGCAATTGAAACGTTCATTGCAGCTTGTTGGAAGCATGTAAAAACGATAGTATTTCCATCGCCGAACGGAGATTCTTTGTTGTCGATATAGTCTGGTCAGTACGGAAACGCTGCATTTGATATTTGACAGAGCAACAACAAAACATTTTCTGTTTTTTTTTGTATTTGGCTTATTGGAGAGTTTTTTCGTGAATAAAGGGCAAATTCTGAGTTAATTTGTGTTGAACTATCGTTAGATTTTTGAAGCATTGTGAAATGTGTAAAAGACCATTCGAAGATGGAAATCAAAATATGTTATTTCATAGGTGAGCTACCAGTGTCGTAACTACCGAGAAAGGGAAATCGAATTGGAAAAGAATAAAATGAATGAATTATGAAAAAACATGTCAATTAGAGCATCGGCTGCTCTCAAAATCCTGTGGAGATCCTTCCATTATAATTTCAGGTTTCCATTCCATATTGGGTTTCAATTATTTCTATTTTATTGAACCTCAATATATCTGTAAACAACGCACGACGCTGCCGGTGAGGGAAGATGCCCCTTACAAACAAAGTTTAAGACGTGTGCGGCGACTTAGTCATCTAGGTTGTGTTATTTGATCGGAGGTTCTAATTGAAACATGAAAATAGCATTAATTTCTGGTTATATCACGAAATTGGCTCAGAAGAATATTGATCTGAACAGATTTTTTTAAATCATTATTTAAAAAAATATGAACTGAGTCAATTGAAAATGTGACATTTCTGTTTTTATAAGGCAAACAAATTATTTTCACGAAATTCCAATCAAACATTTATTATACACATTTACACAAAATACGAGTAAGTTTAATTGAAAATTCGTTTTTGGAGGTCTTATTATGGTTGAAAAATTAACCCGACCAACTTGATACCCGTTCAATTTGGAATCGGAAAGAATTCCGAATTTCATAAAATAAAAAAACATTGCAATATTTCTAATATGTATAAATTGGCAAAATTATTCAAAATGTCTCCAGTTAAATCTTTTACATTTGTAGCTCTGCACTAACTTTAACTTTTGCATTGCATAACTCGGCATTTCACTGAAGTGTTTCATAAATACAGTTTATGGTTTTTATTCGGACAAGTATATCAAACAAAAAACCAGAGAAAAGAGGTGTCCACGGTTTGAAATTCCTACTGGAGGATTGTCTAAACCGTAATATTGGTTTAATCAAAGCATTGAATCTTTCAAAATTAAGGTAGATGAAAGTTTATTCAACAGCTAGATTATTCTGAATACTAACAGCAACTGGGAAGTGATGCCCCAGTAATAGTTCATAATCACTTGGTAAACAAACTCAAAAGTGGTGGGTTATTCAATTACATTTGTCTTTTAGTACATTCAAAATATGAATTATATTGATTTACAGATATTTCAACAGATTTTCGAATTATTTTCATGAAATACAGTCGTCTATCAGTTTCAATGTGTAAAATATCTATTAAAAGTCCAATTAATGAGGTTCCAAATGTTTATTTTTTTTCTTATTGATAAAATACTACTTTTGTGATTAAAATATCGAGATACATATCGCGGATGTACCTAAAATCGTAATTGCGATTTATATCCATGCCTTTTGGACTCAAAAATGCTTCAACCACATTTTCAAGAAATACGTCAAATGTGTTGATTTATCTACGAAATTTTGTTGACTGTCCAAAATTGGTAAAATTCAGTCATCTGAAAGAACTCTTAAAAGTGCATCAATTTTGAAATTTTGAATACATTTTTATTGACAACTGATGCCTCCAACATAGCTGTGGGAGCAGTATTATCACCTCATATGATATGCATCTGAAACTTTCAATTGATGAAAAAGCAGAAAACGAGTTTTGAGCTATATTTTGGAGACGTAAAACATTTAGATCTTATTTATATGCTCAAGAGTTCGGAATTTAAACCAATCGTAGACCACTTCCAACTCATTTTTTCATAGAACTATCATGATACCATCTGATTTTAAAACTTCAATTATTATTCTTGATAAATCTTGATTGATCTACTGATACATACTTTGGAAAACATACGAGTAATTTCATTAAAGTAAAAATGAATTCAAGTTGAATTCAATCAGGGTGCTCGGTAGCATTTGGCCAGGTTCGGATCCTGGAAAACGAGAAAAATTTTCTCAAGTTCATTGGAGTCGATAGGCAATGTAAGTTGTCTAGATGCCCATCCCGACGTCTGGTGCTTGCTTGGAGTTCACGCCGACCACCCGGGGTGGTGCTGTAGGTTTTCCGGGTTTTCCTACTGCCGAAAAGTGAATACGCCACCAAAAATCAGTAAGTAGCCCCGTAGTGCCACGGCAAATAATAATAATAGCCGTCCTCTACCCTCACAGGCTATGCCTTCGGGTACACTCTATGAGTGTTAATGAGTGATTATTATTATTATTATTATTATTATCAAGGAAGGGATTAAAATTTGTTATTCTACATACTGAAAATGAAGGACCTGAACTAAATCTCTGGTAATGTTTGAAAATCAATAGAACTGATATTTCTCAGAATTAACTAAATGATCAATTATAATTGAATAGCTAATCTCTTGATTTATTGAGTATTTTGCTAATTACGAGATTTTATTTGATTAAAATTATTCCTTCCTAACTGCTGTAAGTATTTGAACGAATGGCATTGCAAAACTTCGCAGAAGAGATGTTTTTGTGAAATATACTTCATATTTTTTTTTAATCCAACAGATACTGAACTATTGTAATGTTCTGTTTTTTCAACCTTATAGTGGATGTGCAACGAACATGACGAAAATCTAATTAAACAACGAATTTACTTTTTCAAAATGTAAATTTTTCAATAGTCAAATCTAATTGCGACTTTACCCAAAAAATAATTGAGAAATAGCCTAACACAGGCCTTTTTATGTAAAACTAATACAAACCACTTAACGATTTCCAAATATAAGTATCTCGAGAGGCAGCAGTGGAATTGAATGTTCTGCATGAATTTCACAAAGAATTTCATTTGGTAATCTATTTGGCTAAACTTCTGGCTGCCAAATTGAACACAAAGGTCAAGTATTCTCCACTTTCCAGTTGAATTTCTCTTTCAACCCTTACGTTCGGTGAACGAGGCTCGTGGAGACGCTTCGTCTAAAGCTAGATCAATATTATTGACGAAAAAATTAAAATATGTAAAATACTGGGTATTTTATTCTCAAAAAAAAATTGAATAGAAATCTATGTATATGTATATCTATATATATGTATATATAAAACTGTTAAAAAGTATCATCACAAATAGCAAACTTTAACTTATATTAATCTAAGTAAAAAAAACATGATACAAAAAGTGGAGCATAGATCAAATCAATCTTAATTAATTAAATTTTTACAATAAATAGTTTCTGCTGATCTACAGGCCACTTTGTGCCGGGCCTTCCCCCCCTTTTGAGATGCCGCAGACCGAGTCCCAAACGAGAGCAATAAATATTTGAAAGTTCTGTACAAAATCAAAAAGTGGGCAAGACCTACAGAAATCAAACTAGTTACCAAATAAAAACAAAAAATAAGTATCTCACTGAACAACCTGGCAAATCGGGAAAAAAACTACAAAACTAGAAGTACGATGTGGATAAAATAAAAACTATTATATATAAAAACAAATTATATAAATTTCATCAAAACGAGCGGAGCTGAAAAATTACCAGTTTGATTTGGACTCGAGACGATACCGAGCTTTCCAAAGTAGCTTTAGATACCTTCTTCAAATGGCAATTCGTATTGTTTTCACCTAGCTACTTACTTAACAAGTATGTAACCAATAATAATACTAGTATTGTGAGAGTGTAGGCACTGAAGTGGTAGGTTAAGGTTTCACCAATAACCCGCTAGTCTTTCACGAGCCTGTAGATGTGGTGTTGGGCTCCGTGCTCTGATGTCGATACCTCGAATACGTATGCTGTACATAAGAGGGTTTCTTGAGTGTCTCTGTTGCTCACAACCTGGAAAATCGAATAAACGTTGTAGTAAGTTTAAAAGGGCATAAACTGAATATACGATTATTTTGACTATTTGACATTGATTCGTTCACATCGGGCAATGATTCTTCATGTCATGGTATAATAGAAGTAGCACCTCTTATTGAAAACAAACTTGATAAAATGGCTAAGGCTTTCGCGGTCGAAGTTTTCGTTATCGCTATTTTTATTCTAGTTTACAGGCCGTCGTTCTTCGGAAATGTTTCCCAACGTTTCGTTAGAACGGGTGGCTAACTTCTTCAGATAATTCACCGATTACTAGGCAAATTGTAATTACTCTGCCACAGGTAGTCTGGCTCTTTAATTATTGTTTCTTGATTTGCATCTATACTTGTGACTGCATTGTTATTCGATAACATGTTTGTACCTGCCGTCAAAAATTTTGTCTTGATAATTCTTTCCCTTGCATTTTTGAGAAAGTCTCTTGTTTCCTGTTAAAATTCTTCAAGTGCTTCGCGCACACGTCGACTCTGATAACCGTGGTTTGGGGCAAGGAGTATTGTTTCTTCAAAAATATTTCTGAGATCTTCTTTTGCGGAGTAAAAAATCTTAAGTCATCGGTGAATCATCAGGATGAAACCACTCAAGAAGTTAGCCAGTCGTGCCAACGAAACTTTAGGAAACAATTCCGAAGAACGACGGCTTGTAAAAACCCAATAAAAATAGCGATAGTGACAAACTTAGTTAATCGTAATTATATGGCAAGTTTGGTAAATATCAACAAAACATTTTTTCTTCAACCCACTATCCCAGCATTCGTAGACATAATCACTATTTTTTATAACTCAGGTAATCAATCCACATTTGAATTCTTGTTCTTTTATTCTGTACTTGCACGATTTTCTGAATAATCTTACAAAAACTGTAGAATTGTGGATAGAATTATTCAAAATAGAAATGATTTAATTCAATACAGTTCATCCCAGACACGCTCAGTAGGTTTTCTTATGAAGATGGGCATTACAAAGTTGCTGCCGTTCCGATTCTACTTTACTCCTTTGGAGTAATTAAATGGACTCAGGAAGAGCTGCAAAAACTCGACGTAAAAACTCGCAAAATGATGCATCTCCATAGGAGCTTGCATCCTAAATCGTCTGTTCCACGGTAATACTTCCCCCGACAACAGGGAGGCTGTGGACTTTTGAGTCTGGAGTGTCTACATGATAGAATAATGGTACTGGATGGAAGGAAGCCTGTAAAGTCATCAGGAGTTCAGATTCCCTTCTCTGCTTGGTATGCGATCATGAAAGATCAGGGATTGGAGCATTTTTCTTCAAGGCAGCAACTCGTGCAGTCGATGAACTCGGTCTTGTATTCGACTCTGAACGGACGAACCCAAACTCTGTCACCGAGTTGGAACCCGTTCAGCCAAAAGTCTATGTCAAAGCTGCAGAGAGTGAGAGTCCACTAAAGCCAATGCATGTGGTCTTCAAGAACAATGAAGACCTTGGTTTATCCAGAAACCTGCCATTTGCTTTTATCAGGTCAAGTGGGCCGAAGTCGGAAACCTAGGTATTCATAATGGAGTGCTAAGATGATGTCTTCAACACCCTCGTCTACCGTAGACGCGTGATAAGTATAGGAGTTCCTGACACTAGATGCAGAGCTTGTCATGGGGCAGCTGAGACCATAATGCATTTGCTGTCAGCTTGTTCAGCTTATGCGGTCTCAGCCTATATCCACAGGCACAATGCGGTGCTACGAGTGTTTTACTACCACCTACGACACTCGTACGGTATTGACAAGATACCGGACACCGGTGTTGCCGAATCTATTGAAACTACTCATTCCCCACCATCAGGCAAAAACAAGCCAATAAGCCTGATGTAGTCCGCCTCGGCCATCAAAGTAGGACGATTTTCGTCACAGAGTTTTCGGCTCCTGGTGAAACGAACATCGTCCGAAAAGAGGAGAAAAAAACGGACTAAATATTGAGATCTACTCTTTGAACTCTGCAGGCTCTACCCAAACCATTCTGTTAAAATGGTGGTTCTGATAATAGGGGTCCTTAGTGGAATGATATACACACTGCTATCAAGCTTATATTTCATACCGGCTTGACATAGTATGGCAGAAATCTTAACTAGACGAATGCAAAAGGCCGTAATTCCTGGTTCACTCCACCTAATCAGGGAACCAGTAATTACTCACCCTACGGCGGTGGGGAGTGGTTACTGGGGTGAATGACTTACCAGCGCGCCCTCAATCCACAAAGGAAAAGCTGTGATGAATTCACAATATTCTAAATAATTCACATTATATATCAGATGAAATATAATGATTGTGACAATATTCAGTATAATTGTAACATACTCGATATACATAATCATGATATATCTGATGATGACAATGACATTTATTTTCCCTGAACTAGGAAATAATTTATATTTAAAGATTTTTCTGGAATTCAATAAATTTCCAAAAACCACAAAAGAATCAATAATTAACAATTCTTATTGTGAATTGAAGAATTTCTTTCCGATATATCGATAAATCAAGACAATCGAGATTCGAGAACAACTTGACATAGCCAATAAAACTACATATGCAACACAGGGCATTAAAATATACCATCAACTTCAGATATAGAAAATCGTGATATGCCATTGACTTCAATGACGAAAAGTTACCAATATGACAAAAATATAAATATCCAGCACACCACAAGTTCTCCAAAAATTGTATTCAGAATTGTACAATTAACTTCAATCAGTATTCAGGTTCATTAAGAGAATATTTGTAGAAAAAGCAAAAGCAAAATTGTAATTTTTCACTCGTGTAAAATGAGCCACATTTACTATAATGGTTCTTCTTTCAGTTCAACATATTTACTGACTATTTCTTCTTATAAATATATTTTGCGTACTTTTCTGTAAAATAATCTTCTAACTTTGTTATATAATTCCGGCTCTTAACAAAAATACTGAGTGATTGAGCTTTTGTGATTCAAACAACAAAAATAATGCATATTGGGCTATATGAATAGAAGCTAGCAAATGCATGTAATATTTATTGTCAGTCTAATCAATAAAATGAATAGGTCTGTTTCGAAAAGTCTCGAAGCATTTGCTTTGCTCCAAGTTTATTCATGCAATCCATTATTTCAAAGAATCGAATCACAACATGTCTATTATGCTGTGTTGTTTCTTCTACGATTTTTTGAAAGCTTATTGATGTCTATAAAATATTCCAGCATAAAAGAACTAAACTGTCATAGAAGACGGGTAAAAATGAAGAGATTGGTTCGAATCAAATTAGTATTATTGAAGAATTAATATAGACTTTTATTATTAAAATGGTTTTTGTTTGGTGTGTATTTTTTAAAATAAAATAATATTCATAATTCTAAAAAAAATCTCTCACCAAATGCAAAACTGAATCTGTACAGTTTTGTATAAAATAAGTGAAATATAATAAAGAATATTCCGCTATTTCTGTTTCCATTTCGCATAGCAAAACGCATAATATTCTGTTTTATTTGTTTCGTTTGTTTTGTTTGTTTTGTTTGTTTTGTTTGTTTTGTTTGCTTTGTTTGTTTTGTTTATTTTGTTTATTTTGTTTGTTTCCTTTGTTTCGTTTGTTCTGTTTGCTTTGTTTCGATTGTTTTGTTTGTTTCGTTTCATTTTTCAAGTTCTTGCAAACTTATTACTAATTTTCAATATGTACAGAGACACTTACCTGTAGGATTGTGAAGTTTTCCAAAACACTGTTCATCATGTACTTCTCAGGTAAGTGTTTTAATTTGTGAATGAAGTTTATCATGTATTCACACATTGGACTTCGATGAATTCTATATACAAATCTTCCGTTTTCGTATCGGGCGTATTCGGTTTCTACTTTTTCCACGACCTGCTTCCCAAACGAACACACTTTCGTCGAACACGTTATCGTCATATTGTCGTTACTCTCGTAGCTGAAAAAATTAAAGCAATTGTTTATAGAATGATATAGTCATGTTAATTTCCGATTTTTTTTTCAGATGTAGAACTTGGTACTAATGATAAAAATCAACTATTTCACTGGCTAAAACAAGATAGGTACATCAATACTGAATTATCTCTGACAAATACTTGTGCAATGCAGCCCGAGTGCCGGTGGTTTTGTAATTGAACAGCAAGTTTTTGTGTTGAATCACCTGCAGATGTTTTAGGACACTCGTAAGGGTGAGAACCATAAAAGAGGTGTGCCCGAAGGTCATCCTGTCCAAATTGAACAAAATTTGACTCATCAGCGTAAAACAGAAAGTTAAGGAAATTAAGACATGTTTGAAGAATATGTTCTGAATTTTCTAGAAGGTCTGATGTTCGATTAGAAAAATATTTGAAATAGTGTCCCCATTGGGAAACACTGCAAGTATCGGTCAGACGCCATACAATATCCGTCGCGTTTTAACCAAGAAAATAGTTATTTTAGACCAGATTATTGTCTTATTGTTCGATTATATGAGAGATGGGTATCCGAGATGAAACTACTCATTCATAACATTTGTCATTTCTTAACTATGGTCAGTACCTTCAACAGAAAATAATGTATAAAAATGTGTAAAATCAAAAATCATAATATAAATACATAATATACCAATGCATGAGCTCACATCAGAAGGAATTGCATCATAAACGATGATATGCGTGACCAACAAACAGTTGTTTTTGTCATTATTGTCAAGGAATTCGTTTAACTTACAAACAAGAGTTCTGTCAGTTTTATTATAATTTTGATAAGGATCATTTTGAATGACCTTGTAAAATTTATAATGTTAACGAAGGAAAAGGGAATATCTTTCTCAACAAATCAACAAACAAATTAGATAGAATAATGAGAATATTTGAGATATTTATCAAAATGAATTATTAATATTGAGTTCTCAGAGACCAAAAATAAAAGAAATCAAAGACTATTTGCAAAACAAAAAACTGTTCTGCTTATATTCTAATAAACTACAGCATGTTGGTTTTAAGTAAGTTTTGTGTATTTGAGTGAAATTCCCAAAAGTTCAATAAATTATTGGCAATTAAAATGTTAATTAATTCCTTTGTAAACGGATCTCACCCAAAAATAAAAATTAATTATACTCCATTATAAATGTTTTGAATATTGTTATAAAGATGTGTGTAATGCAGAAATAACATGACTATATCTATAAGAAGAATTCACGACGTTTCCAAGAGAGAGACAAATACAATGAGGCCTAGTGAATGGTTCATATATATATTTTATGATATTATTCATGTTCTATTAGATGGGTGATATGAAAATATGTAATAAAAATCCGCTATAAGTTTGTATATTGGTAAGAATTTATTTGTCATATCACAACCAGAAAGGGAAAAATAAGTATTTTTGATTGTTTCATAAAATTGTACTTTTGATACTAACACCAGGAAAGATGTTAAACATAAATTCTGCAATATTGCAGGACACTGACAAAATGAAAGAAGAAAAATTTTGATAATGCGAAAATGCCTTCTTATTTATCTTTTCAATAGTAGTAGTAGTAGTAGCCTGTTTCTATTATTATTATATAAAAAAATATTTTGACATTTTTCATGCCTTTCTTGCAGGATGAATATGAATAGAAATAGAAACGTGTTTTCGTTTATCAATTATTGATTGCATTGGATTAATTAATTTTTTTCTGGTGCCTTTGGAAAATTGTATAATGTTTGTATTTTCACGTTTTTCAAATAATTTTGCCGCAGTTTGAAAAATGAAGTTTAAATGTTGAAAGTTATACATTTCAAAAGAAAAACAGGTTCTTTTTCAGACATCTTTCTATTATAAAGAAAGTATAGTCTGATGAAGTGATATTCGGATGTTGTATTGTTGCATGGTTACTGTCACGTACTTATACATACTAGTATATTATATACCATGAGACTGTGGCCTATTTAATCCCGCGAGTGGAGTCCCATAATGACTTTAGCCCCATATCACACAATTTTTGCACACTCGGGAGTGCAACTTGAAGTAACCTGTAGATATAAATTTAAAAACAGTCCCGACATTACAAGGCAATTTGACAAGTGCTGCTTGAATGTATTATCAGTTTTCTTTGAAATTAGTAACCAACTACAAACTAAACGAGGTACAAATAAACAAGTTGTTACTGTTGTAAAATTCCTTATAGCAATTCTCGAAAATTTTGTAACTCGGTATGATTCGTAATCGAATTCGTCATGGTAGTTTCTTGGTGATTGTGATTATGATGTATGAATAATTACACCGTCAAGAAATTACAATCGATATTTTTCAATCAGTTTTGTCCGTTCTTATTGGAGAGTTTGCTGTTATTACAATAGGCAGAAGTTCGAATAGATTATTTTCAATATTGATAATACAAGTTTTTTATTTGAATGGCATCTCTCATCCTTATTTTTTAAAGTTTACTTTATCGTAACTAGTAACACAAGTGTGACATTTTCACACTCCAATTACCTTGAAAACTGAAACTTTACGCGACAAAATCAAAAACTACAAGTTTACTTACGAACTAGTGACGCCATAGAAAGCTCCCGCTTCATCTAGAAGGTTGGAGTTGAGGTCAGCCCAAAATTTGACAAGGAAGAACGCGTTCTGCGGTCCCTTGTCATAAAGCTCCTTAAGACCACCTTTCTTTTCGGGAAACTTGTCATATATCTGTCGAACGTCAACTGCTTCCAAAAGGGGATCTGTGTATGATAACGCCGGCCCTCCTATATGTACAAACAGGTGTTTCTGATACTAGAAAAAAAAATATAGCTGAAATCTGGTATATGAGGCGAATGAACCCCATAGGACGAAAGGAATAGTTTGAGACCAGTCGATATCAACGAAATTTGACAGGGTTATGGCTATTTGAAATCACGTAATGAACTTACTGCTTCTTCTCTGTTCTGCGATTCCATAAACGCGGAGAATTCCACTAGCCTCAGTTTGTGTGTGGCGATGGCTCTTCCTTCCCAAACGGGAGGAGGAGCGGTCTGTAAGGCTCCCACATCGCCCGCAGAAACGGCAGTCGCCGGTTTTCCCGCTGGGTAGGCTGCTTGGGAGAAGGGTTTGACACTGGAAACAAATACAGATCTGTTGAAGAAACAATAGAAAAAATGTAATGTTTATAAATGTGGCATGTCATCAAGAGGTTAATTTCACGAATAAAAAATATAACAATCGAAAGGTTACATACAATATTTTTTCTACGTTCATGCAAAAACCAAAAACTGTTTTATTCAGTTGGCTCAGAGTGTAGAAGAATGAAACGTAATTTAATTGAGAAAATAATTGATTAGCACTATCGATTCGCATCGAGGAAGTCGGGTACTAATATGTTAGGAATAATTCAACTCGAACTTTATATTTACCATCAATGTTTAGCCGTGAACACGTATGTCTGTGGCATTTTCGTTTGTGTTTATAACTTGTAATCATAGGTATCAACGAGTTGGACAAGTAAATAAATAAAGATATTTTTTTTGCAGTTCAGTTTATATTTAAGGGAAACTAATTTTATTTTCAATAAAATGCATTTTCTAGCAATTCCGTATTCTAGTAGGTAATAAATATCATTGAAAATAATATAAAATATGCAGTTGTTTAAAACACAATATGATTTCACAGGAAATTGACTAAAAATGGCGTCGATTTGAATGTTTATGTTTTTCATGATCAAAAGACAACAGATGAGTGCAATCAAAATATTATTGCACTAATGCATCAAAAAACTAGTTTTTTTGAATTTTTATACCTGAATCCAGTAAAACCTTCCATGTGCACTATATTACAGTTTCAAAAAAGTCAGTGTCGAATATCAAATCCAATTCAAATATTGGTTGAAGGAAAAAGTAGGTATAGAGAAGACTTTCCTTACTACAAAAATATGGAGATCTTCCATTTTAAGATCTTTTTGGAGTGTAGAAATCACTTCAATATTTTCCTTTTATATAAATATGGCAAAAATGTTGATTTCTTTTCTAAAAAACTGGTCATTGTATTAGAAGATCTTCAGCATATTTCCTTGTTAATGCGGGTGGAAACATTTTAGATTTACAACAACTTGGTGGTTGGGAATCGAGCAATGTTGCAAAAGAGTATTTAGAAGACAACTTGAGTAAGAAGATTTCATTGCAAGAAAAATTAAAGTCGGAAACGTTTTTGTAAACACTGTCTCATGTACGAAATAGACCATCGAACTAAATAAGAATGTTGACGGCCAAGATTCAGCGGACATGTATATCATTTTGGACAAGAATAATGCAAGTGTATCTATCAATTTTGAAAACTAATAGTGTAACGATTTCGAGACCGGCCCTGATCTTCTAATTAATCATGCACCCCACATAAGTAAACATTCCTAAGCTCGCAAACATATGAGTCACGCGTAGAAGAAACGCGAACTTTCTAATGAACGAAAGCGAAGGTTTGAGGGACATCTAAGAAGTCACCGGATAGACTCGATTGATCAAGAACTGTGTGAGGGCAAAACAGTCAGAGATAGTCACAGAGAGTAACAAATATAGTTCCAGAGTTCGCAGACAGAGAGTAACAGTAATGATAAATAAAAATAGTGACTGTGATATAAATTATTGTTTAAGACGTGTGTAAATAAATTAACAAAATTAGTTTAGTGCATTTTTACTACAATAGTTATGTGTTGTTGTGATGTTATGATGTTAATAATTTGTAATAAACTTGAAGGAAGCCTCAATGATACGATAAAAAATATAACTTACTCTTGCGAGGTTCCGGGCTGTAATCCAGGTTGCCAGAACTGCTGAAAGGAAAAAGACATACAACAAATTAACATTCCAAAGCATTTTACATATAAAAATATAACCACTAGAAAAACGTATCTCAATAATAAATAAAACAGCAAAGTTATCGTTAAAAATTAGCTCAAATAGCGGAAGTCTAGCAACACACAGCAAGTAAGCCCAAATTGTAATTAGAAATGAGGCGGATCGGGATTAGTTGTTTTCTATGCTCATCCTTTTCAAACAATAGCTATGCGGAAGCTTTAGAGGAAGGAACTGAAAAACCTGCGGGAATATACCGGTTATATAGGTATAGCGGATGTTCTGATATTCAAAAAGTGGATCGATAGGTCAATTTACAGAATATAGTTTGAATGGAATACAATTCTAGAAACTATAATTTAATCATTTACGAAAATATTGCGATACAGACTATAAATAACTTAGTAGCTAGCGGGTTCGGACTATTTCTAATGTCTTTTACAGATACTTTTTTTTTTTGGATTCCCCTAGGTTTCCGGGGTAACTCCACATACGCTCATCTAAGAGATCGTGCGACCCAAGGAAATCCGGGACCTACCGCTTTTTATGAGAGTGGACCGAACCACTCTCAGCTTGGTAACAGACGCAGGAATTTGAACCCGAATCGCCTGGGTAGAAAGCCAATGCTGTATCATTAAATCATCCGTCTTCGGCGAAAATTCTGATAATTTCCACCACAAAGACGATAATAGGCTTGTAAGTAGTCCAAAATGCAGAACATGAGGACAGGAACAGGAAGGACAGAAAGCGGGACGCTCCTAGTGCGTTCAGTACACACTTGAAAGTGGGGATGACTTACCGCTCCAGGATAGGAAACAGGGTTATGAGATAGACCAATATTCAGACCAGCTGACTTGCTGTGCATTGCGGAAGTAGCGGATACTATCTGTGCACTCGACATGCTCGACATCGTCTGGAGAGCCTTTTCTTTGGCCACGTGGTCCTAACAAATCAAATTTACCATCACCAGTTCCTCACCAAGTTCGATACATAAGTGGTGAAACATTGAAAGGAAATGAGAGAAAGTGCGTTTTTCCGATAACAAAAGAGCGTTCTACAGCAAGCACAGTATAGAGCTGCGGAAAAGCTCTACACTGGTTGTGAAAAAAGCTTAGAAGGGTCACACAACAACGTAAATATATGCACGTCATATTAAACTGCCAAACAATCGTGAATAACAACTCGATTCCTCAAATTACGCGCTACTTTCCAGTCATTTGTGTCAACTGAATTTGAAAATTAGAAATACTACCAGTTGAATATCTTGGGATCTGCTTCAGATTTGGAGTTTTTAACCCTCTTACTCTTTTTTCATATTGGTGTGGCGCGCCTTTCGTTATTTCTTTATGGAAAGTGATTAGCGATATTAGGCCTACAAGCTCTTGAATCGCCTTGACTTAGAGCCTCCTTCAGTGACTGAAGGTTCGGTCCGATAAAACAATATAGCCCAACCACAGACGCCGTAGTCGTAGTAAAACTGTTGATAAACTTATTTTCCTGCGGCAACTGCGGCAACGGCATCATCAGCTGCAGAACTTTAGCCTGTCGGTTGGCTCTATCATCAGTTTCCCTTACGAGTTTTGCCTGAGGCATTTACCCAGGGAGATTCCTGTCTTGTTTAATTGACCCCAAACGGTATTCCACAAGCTGGTTCTGGTCCAATAAGATTTTTTGCGGTTCCCACTATTGCTGAGACATCTGCCCTCTCATTCCCCTAGGCGCCCCTGACCTGTATCTCAGATGTGTCGATTCTTATGACTTCCATCATGTTGCCCCTCTAGGTTAATCGAGTATGGCCAGTCTTTTTGAGCTAGCCAGCCTCCCTCTGGTTTTCATTTGTTCTACCTTTGGGCACCATAGGCTCCATCCAGGGCCTAACTATCGCTGTGTCTAGCCAAAGGAACTGTGTGGATCAAAGTCCCTACATTTTGCCAAAGGAACGCCTGACCATCATCAGTAGTATCCTTGCCCTCATCAGAATGTTTTCCATATTCCAGAAATTTGCTTCAGGTGAGGTTCGAGTAAAGGTTTTTCGACTCTTCTGACAGAAGCTCTGTTGGTCGCTTTTTCTCTTTTATTGGTGAAGGGAACAATTGTGATTTATTAGTGGTTAGCCTTGAGGTTCTCCCTCATGCATCACGAATCCTGTCATTTCGACTACACCTAGACTTTCGAGACGAATATCGCGATCTACGTCGTTATCCTCGTGAACATACAGCTCAAATCTATAATTAGCAGTTCATTATCTTTAACTACTGACTGAAAATGAGTTGATGTATATTCCAATCAAAGTACCGGTGATATCTGTCATATCATAGTGCCCCCTATAGAGTTCGATACCAATTGAAAACTTTTTTACTTCTGATTTCTCAGAAAATGTTATTGGTTCTGAAAATTGGTGCATTGTTGAAAGTCTACGATAGATTTTAAGTACCAGTGACTTACTAATAAACTGAAATTTTACGAAACAATTGCAATATCATTCAGTGGTATATTTTGGATGAAAAAATAAATATTGTACTTTCTTTGTTTTATTTCATCCGAATTTTTTCTCTTGCAACCCGTCGATACTGTTAGGCTTATTTGAATAGATTTCAGACCTTAAGTTATTCCAGATTAAATATATCGAGGAGAGCTAAGTCAGGAGGACATGCTGGCCACACAAACGCTCTTGCCTTCAAATCCACATGTTGAGGAAAATAGTATTCAAATAATCAGGGACCATCCGCGAATAACGAAGTGGTGCGCCATCCAAATTAATCTAATCATTGGAAATTGATGTCAAATGCCACGATTATCTCTCAATTAGCGGTTACAACAATTACAAATTGCGATTCACATCGATTTATCGATCAACTCTCAATTGATTCTTATGTGACCCTCCTATGCTTCTGCTCTATTTGGAAACACGTTTCATAAGTACTAATATTAGTGAGATTCCCGTCACCTTGAACTTACATGCGGGGTTCAAATATCAAGTGCGAATATGACACATTCGATAAACACAGATGGAGAAAATAACATAAACCCATTTAAGTTCTTCACAGTATTTCCCTTAAACCATAAAAAATATGAGCAAGGTACAGTTCTAAATAACTGCACATTAATTTTATTATCCATAAAACCAATAGCAATTACCTTTCGAAGTTACCTACACCTAATGAAATAACACCGATAGATAATAATTCAGCTAGTAATTTCACACAAAAGTTATTAAAGTATGAGACAAATTTTTTTGCGACGGTATAATGTCTGCAGAAACAAAGAGAGAAAACAATTTTACGCTCTGATAATCGCCCATATAATTTGTAATGTGTTGTTCGTACTTATTAACAACTCATTATGAACTAACAGCGGTTTAAAAACGATATAATGCGCTGCAAATGAACTGTTTCACTGCTCGGTAAAAGTGTGATTATGAATGGGAGTAGGTGTATGTAGTGCAATAGGCTATTTTTTTAAATAGTTGATAAAATATTACAAATGAGTGACTGAAAGTACCATTATTTTTTAATCGATTAGAATAAGATTTTAATAGTCAACAAGATGTCGTTTCAGAAGTAAACTTTCACCAACATTTTTTTCAACTGATAATAATCAGTTAAACCTTTATTCGTCATCTACAATACTACAAAGGGGTATCTTACAACAAAATAAAGTGTATAAAAATGGCAAGCTATAAGTGCTGCTATACTCGTTTCGCAGAAAATTATGCCAAATAAAAATGTTTGTTTTCATTTTATACCAGGAAACAACGGAATAGAGAATTGCCGTATCATCAGCGAAACCAAGAATAACTTCATCTCTTTGAAAGGAATATAATTCGTTCACGTAAATTTTGAAAAGAACTGGCCCCAAGACTGTATTTTGTGGTATTCCGTTTTGAATTTTTCTTGTTTTGCTGACCACTAGTTCGAGTTTTACTCGTTGGTGTCCATTTGACAGATGTCTTCTAGTGATTTTAAGAAGAAACCGTTCCAACCACTTTGGAGACGTCTTCAAATATGCAAAGACACAGTCTTCTTTCATTGAGTCATTGGGTTCATTCTCGATATTACTATTGCATCCTTCAAAACCAAGTTGATGGTGATTATTACTGATATCAGCCATATAAATTTGTTATTTTATGCTTGGATATCAGAGTAATTAGTGAATATGAAATTTTGATGGGTTAGATGCCACAGAAAGAAATGTACATAACCAAATTGAAATAGTAAGAAGAAACATTACGTTGGATGAAAAGTTTTAAAGAAAGGTTACAAAGAACAAGAAAACTGTATAGATTCTTCTATATACCTATCCCAAAAAACACATCTATTTTATTCCTTGTTTCCATATTAGGTTTCCAAATTTGGAGCTGGGCCCCTTTTCAACATAACTGAAATAGATATCTGATATAGTAGAGCAGATGGAATTTGTTATCCCTTCATACGCATCGCTTTTAATCCAAGTCGTTGTAGCTATATCTACAACTTACTATTTATATGTAGAAACTCATGATATGAAAATAGCTTTATCGAAAGTTTTTGAATATGCCCACACTTGATGCATTTATAAGTATTTATCTAATCTCGTATCGGACATCAGATATGAAAATATATATATACTTACAACTTTCAGTTTCGCCTGTATTTCCCGCAGTTTTCGCCTCGCCAGAACCTGTATATGTGAACTCACTTGTTTTCTCGTCCTTGTTTTTCCCGTCCTTAATTTGATATATCTTGCTATGAGTTCATTTCGACCTGGAAAAATAGAATAAGTCAATACCTAATAAAATGATTAATTTGCAACGATTAGGCAATATGAACAGATTATGTATAAAAAGAAAAGAAAGAAGTATTCAGCATACAGTTCATAGTCACACATGTACATACATACACTTTTACTAAATTCACACATTGGTTTCAAAGGGTATAAAATACTTAACATAAAAAATAAACAGATTCGGAAAATTCTACTTATGCAACAAGTAACGAGCAGTATATATAAATGAAACACATTCCGACTTCCAAAACATTTCACATGGAGTACCTCAGGGAACCGTTCTGGGGCCTCCATTATATATTATTTATGTGAACGATCTCTTTCATTTTCTATTCCCTATAAAATGTGTAGCCCCTGCTGATGATACAACTTTATTAAATACTGCTTCTGATGTAGAAAGTCTCTACACCACAATGGCAGATTTTCTCAACAAAGCACAAACTTGTTCAGTGCCATCAACCTCAATATGAACAGCGATAGATAGATGTGGTTCATATCCTCTCAAACACGCAGTGAAACATGGACATTCCCGTGATTTCACGTTTCACGTTTTCAAGTTTTGGGGTTAGTTCTAGTGACAAGTGGCTATCCAGATAATTCTTCTGTTCTGTGTCATAAATTTTGATGGCGAATTAACAAAATAATAAAAATTGTCATTATTATAGAAGTAAGCTCATTTTTTGTTGAGGGAAATGACCCCTCTCAACTTCAGAAGAACTTTCCAACTGGAGAACAGTTGCAAATACATCAATTCTGTAATGCCAATCGATTCAGACTGATGAAATTAGTATGCTTCGTCAAGTCGATCGGCAAAAAAAAATTACTCGAAAGGTCTCCTAAAAATCATGAAAAATACAAAGTAATCAGATTCACTTGAAGTTTGCACTATATTTTTCGAAAATAAATTCGTAAGCTCACTGCGAAAAATAATATTTGAAGGTAGTTTCAATATTCCTTGATAATCATAGCGCCAATTGAAAGGATGCGTATGAATTTGCCAAAAGTTATTATTCACAGAATGAGTTTTTCACTCTGAGGCTTCCTGGTCGCCTCCACCATTTTATTTTATTTCATTCCATTCAATTGAAATTAATTCAATTTTAATTTATATTCATTTCCTTTTACATCATTTCAATTCGTTTCATTTTATTTTATTTCATTTAATTTCATTTCTCAACTGGATAGTTGAAGGGTTGAATTGTTTAAAAATAAAATTATTTAAATTGTTTTTGTCCGTTAACCAGCTGTCATCCCCGTACGAACGACAGCCCTCAGAAGTCGAAACTTGTGCGAGCTAAGGATTAACGAGGTCTTACCTTCTAACGTGCGATTCCTAGTACGTGCGATTCCTAGCACGTGCGATTCCTAGCAGTTACCAATATTAATATATGCCTAGATACAAGCATAAACAAGGAATAAAACAGAAGATTTTTAGTCGAAAAAATGCACATATCCACAAAATGAAAATTTATTTAATGGAATGGCTTTCTAATTAAAAAATACCAGCTGATTTCGCAACTTAATGAGATTCATAGACGATTGAAGTAAGGTACAGCAGTATTCGACATTGAAGAAAACCGAAATTTCGAAAATTTGTATTTTATAATTTCCCAAATATCGACAGGTCTTCTCAAATATTTCTCGACGAGCTGATCCAGAAATTGAAAAAAAAAACAGGATATTACCGCTCTGAATTCGTGATTGATTAATGATAGAGCAATTCTGCGAACGACAATCGATTAAGATTAATGAAATTAGTTTGTAGATAATACATTGATAAAGGAGGGGATATTCTTGTTTATTGCAAAAACAAGTGGTTGTTTGACTGAGCAAAAATAAGAATTGTTTCGAATTTTTCCGTACTGCCCCTCATGTTCATATGGGCAATGGTACACTATATGAACCTCCTGTTTTTTTTCTTTGAAATATATGCTTTTATTCATATTACTTTGATTTAAATTAAACAAATATATGCTCTAGAAACGATCACAAATGTTTTTTTTTTGGTTTGGTATCCACTTAGGGTGATATTATTCGAAAATATATTTCAATATTCTTGAAGTTACTCTGTAGGTATGCAAAATATTCGTTTTCAGAGATGTAAACGGTTCATTTCTCGTAGAACCAATCTGGAATCTGCTGTTCCTCTTTCGAACATGAGTTACACACTGTAGTTTACTATTATCACTATTATTGTTATTTATTTATTGTAGTAGTGTTTCATAGCAATTTTGTCATATGGAAAGAATTTTAATACTTAATCTGCAAGAAAACCCCCAAAACAGCTTCCATTCGTCATAAATCAATTCAGGTATATCAATAATGACCGGTTTATGATCTTTCATTGACTAATCCAATTTACATAAAATCCCGGGATTACGAGATAATCATTACTTGCGGTAAAAACGAAAACCATATGAACGCAGCGAACCAGCATAAAATGATTATCGTTCTTGAACAAGGTGTACCTACTACCGGCAGGTAGAAAAGCCAAGTAAAATAAACAATGGAGTAAATCCGCTGCACGCTCTAGAAAGATTAGGAAGTTTGGGAAGAATGTCACGATAATTATACATGACGATGGTTAATACTCACGATTTAAGTTGGAATTGCGCAATTTGAATAGCGAGTGAATTTTTTGGAAAGTACACAAATTGTTTCAAAATTAAGTAGGTAAATGATTAGTAATCTAAAATGTGTCAGTGAAATATTTGAACGAAATTTATCACAGCTTTTAAAACATATTTGAATTTTTACTTCAAATCACTTTTCAATAACGGAAAGTGAAAATAGATTTTGGATTAAATGAAACAACTTCGAAAAACAAAAAAACAATGTTTTCAATGAAAGAATATGTTTTGACCTGATTACTTGTTCAACTTATCATTTTAAACTTTGCAGATTTATGATTAGTTATTGGAAACTCGTGAAACAGTCGAAAACCATCAGAATTCAAGAATCACATCCGTAACCAGGCACTACAAATTGATTTATTAATTTCTGTTGAGAAGCTACATAACAGACCAACAACCTAAAAATTACCACCCACAAATTATAAAATCAATCTACTGATACATCGGTTATTGGGAAAAATATTAAAATATCAGCAAGGAAGTTTACACATACCAAAATTGAATTTTCTGTAACCGTTTATGATGAAGATAAAACGCCTGTTATGTTTCAATAAATTATTATCCTATTACTCTGTTTCTTACAGTCGAAAAACAAATAAATCAAGGTAAAATTATTTTCAGAATCGAAAGTTGAATTCCATTCTCTTTTGAATGAAATATACCGAGGAGGTTTCAAAGGTAAACTTAATCTTTCTGTAGACATGAGAAAATAAATATATTTTTTCTACGCCCATGTCTGTAAACGTCAAAAATCGCACTGTCAACATTCCTTGTAAATGACATTTAACAATTATGTAACAAAATTTCCTCAGGGGGTGTTTCGGGGGCGAAATAATTGGAAAGAGTTGGAAATTAAGTATATTTATTTGGCCAATCACCCACCAAACCAACTCAGTTTTATTTAACTTTGGAATTTCGTGAAATCTGGAAGATGTACGCCAATAATAATACAATGGTAAGTTAGCATAATAAATGATTACATTACCTGGCACTAAGTCGATGCACAACACTTTATACATTCGAAGAAATGTTTATACATACTACAACTAAGAGCTGCCTTCCTTCACAGTGAAATTACATACATGAGAATTTATCGAATCGACAGAAAACAAATGAGCAAGTGAGTTTTTTAGTTAGTGCCATAAAAACAAGAGATAAAATACATTTATTTAGGATATACGGACATTCTTCCTCCTTCTATGGGTAGGCCATGGAAATGCTAATAATGTGAGGGTAGGTAACTGGCAAAAACCAATATAACCGATTTAGAGTAAATACGTACACAGGGCGTTCTGCTTCAATAACATGCACGTAATGAGATTTCATAATATACACGTGCGTTTTGAGAAGAAAACTTAAACTTCTTGGTTTAATTAAATTACAATCAAATTTTTATTTACCTAACACTTTATTTGGTCTATTTACACAAATTTAGTCAATTAAAAAACATATAAACTTTTAGCATTAGCGAGATGTATGTCATTTATATTTTCGATTTCTTGAAAAAAATATAATTGTATCTGAACATTTTCTCAACTTCATCTACAAATATGTCTGATAGTAGTGATAGATGCGATGTTTTTTATTTAATTTTAAGAAAATGAATGGGCGTAGAAAAAGTATAGTACGCTGCGCGGCTTCGTGCATAAACTTTTTCATTTCGTGCGTAATGAGTTACTTACAACTCTTGTTACGTAATATACTATTATCGTGTCATTGAAAATTTAGCTTCTATTAAGTTGAATCTTTATTACAAATTAACAACATCATAACATCACACAACACATAATATTAGTTACAAAATATAATACGTTAGTTACTTCATGTTTTTTTAAATCAGGAATTGACTAGCTTGCTTTCTAGAATGTCAACATTTTCCATGGATATTTCCGTAAATCCATTGGTTCTACAAGCTCCGCAAATTCCATTTAAAAAACTACTTTCATCATCAAAAATGTCTCGTCTGGTATGGGGCAGACGAACAAACTCACTAACCTGCTCTTTAAATTTTTTCGCTCTATATGCCACTTTTTTTTCCTTAATAAAGCGCATCAAAGCGCCATACTTGTCGATTTCTACTCTTTCCTACAACTCCAAACAAGCTCGTAACATAGCATGTTTAGGTCACTAAGATGATGGAGAGTATTCATTTGCGAGTTTCACAAAATAAGCAAGTTATACCGTTTTTCCAGCTCCTTGAACCTGTTTTGTATTTCGCCATTCACAATACTGAAGGTATTCTTTTTCGTAATGGATTTTTGATTTTTCCGGAAGCAATTCTAATCTTACGGTGTTAGCGCAAGTAAATTTTCAAACCAGCATTTTTCATTTTACATTACTGATATATTTGATGTTTTCTGAATTTTTTTTACAGAACTTCGTCTCTATCCATCTTTTGATTTCAAAATAAACGTAGAATTTCAAGAAATTACAACAATGAAATGAATAATGACAGATAATACTAACACATCTACTTAATTTCAAAATAAATGTTTCAGCGGGTAAGTATAAATATGTTTGGTTGCATACGCCACAGGTCACTATATAAATATAATTCATCATTCATCATTTGATAATATAATTTATTAATTTATTACTCACCACCTAAAAATCTGTCGAGCTCCGATTTTAGAATTGGAATTTACTTCACACAAAATCTGTTTATCTGTAAATTCGGAAGTACCTAGATGTAAGATTCAGATAAATCACAAAAAGCATCAGATGCTCCAATGTTACTGTCTAGAGAAATTACAGAATTGGAGATTTACTACAACAGGTGAAAGTAGATTCATCCAAGTAAAACCCCGTATTCAATGAATTGGGAGGAGTATATTATGGATCATCAAAAATAAAAGCAGCTGATTCAGATATGATAAATCAAGAAGAACACAACACTCTGAATCAGTATGATACTTTTTCTGAAATAAAAAAACTCTGATAAGGCGGGGATTAGCGCAGTGGTTGAGCGCCAGCCTGGTAACCGAGAGGTTCCAGCTTCGGTTTCCAGCCGGGGCGGGCTTTTTTCATTTTTAGATGTGAAAGTCTGGACGATTGAAGCTCGTGTCGGCTGGGAATAATCCTCCACGAGTCACTGTTGCGTTAATAATTAACAGTGCTGCTCCTAAGGTGGCGTATGGAGTTAGTAACAAGGCCTATCCAGAACACGGCTAATGACCATGGCAGTCGATGCCAAAACAGAGGAAAAAAAACTCTGATATTGAATAATTTCAAGATAATACGACAAAGCAACTACTATCTTGGCTGATAACGCGAATCTAAAATATTCATTAGTTCCCGCTGACCCTTTTGAATAACTCAATCAAATGATCAGTTTTTTTTATTTTTTATTGGGGTGATTATCGGCAGATCCACATAAGAAAATAAAAGATCAAGAACAGAGTTCAGCTCGTCCTTCCTGTACACGGAAACCGGTTCAGGATGACCACGCACCGACTTTAAAAGCCAAAGATCAAGATCGGTCGATAAATAGGAACGCAACATTACAGTTACCGATTTTATAATATCGTGTTGAAGGAAGAACGAACAAAACAACCTGTTTCATTCGCAATACACAAACAAAACACGACGAAATTCACTCGCACATTGGAAAGGTGTCGGTTGATCACTACTCATTTGTTTGACATACGAGGAAACAATTTGCACTTCCGGCAATGCTGGCTTGAAATCAGTTTTTTTAATAGTTTTCCGTTTTATTTGTTTATTACGCAACGGCATGCAGGTGTTTCGGATTGCTAGGATCAAACAGAGATTTCGGTTGAAAAATCAATAAGGACGCTTTGGCATCTGTCCGAAGTGTAGGCAAACAATATTATTATTGGTTGACGATTCCTTGTTCAAGGTAGTTATACAAGTTTTGCCCGGATCCCCCTCCTTCAACTCGAGTTAAAATTATAGGGTCAAAATAGCATCAGAATGTCATATGAAAAGGTTATTGATAAACTACCACGAAAGTGATAACTTACAAACTCTTGCATTATTGATGATTTTTGGAATAATAAAAGTATAACAACCAGTGTACCAAGGCGTAATAAAAAAAAAACTTGAATGGTAGAAGTCTAATTATTGATGAATTAAGTATCATACTTCAAGGATCCTATTTTCAAGTCATAGGAATTACTTCTACTCTTGAAAAAATTCAGCCGAATCAATGAACACTGGGTTAGGTATAGAAACATGAAATTTAATAAAGAGCTATTTGTGTTTTCAACTTTTTCCGACAAACAAACCGACTTTGTTTCACAAGGACACAACTTAACTTCACTTCCATCATCAGTATCTAGCTGTTTGAGATTTGCATACAATGCTTCAGTTTGAAAATGAAATTGTTTCGCTTCCATTGCCCAAAAAAGAGAAAAGAAACCATATGGCTATGGTTCCAGTCACGACGTTACGACTGTTAGGCAAGTATCCACAATCGTTTTCAATTGATTTCCACAAGGCGGAAATTCGTCCAATGGACCTTTACATTTACAAAAAATGTATTGCAAAACTCGTTTCAATCGATTGTTAATAGTCTAAAATGTCTATTTATCAACGAGTGCCGCTCTACTTTTTTATTTGAGAAAAATATCACATTTCAAAGTGTGCCTCTGACGTCACGTTCATCGAAAACATCCCCCACCATAATCCCCGTTCCGAAATAGGGAATATCGTTCTCCCATAAAATATAGCTTCTGGCTAATGTTAAGCCATCGAGAAATTATTGAAACTTTGTCACTGGATCAACACATCAAAAAATTTAACGTAAAAGCATTTATTTATATTATTTGTAACTTTCAAATTTTCTGAACGAATTTGCCTTTTGATGAAAAACTATTGTTGGCAACACCTCAAATTATAATAACAATTCTTATGGAACAAAAGTTGTTATTACCACAGAACACATACAGTTTATTTGAATTTTCACTGGTGTTCAGACAACCGGGTACAAAGCACTTTTTAGACATTTTCATACAGAAATTTCTTAACAGAAAAAACAAAACTTTGAATTTGAAAACCGCTTTAACCTCAGAAAATAAAATATTCGAGAGTCAGTTTCCAGCATACAAATTTGATCTACTAGCATCTATCTTGTATCACATAAGGTAAGCAAATGAGTTAAACAGAGAAAAACAATTGTTATTGATCTGCTCCGTGAAGTGCGTGAAACAGACGAACAAACCCATCTGATATCAAATGACAACTATCATAGAACACAATCCAGATGTAATGATAATTTGAGATTCCATGGTGTACAACTTATACGACGTTGCCAACTTTTATTTTGATGAACGTGGCGTCACGAAACCCCTTTTTATTGAAAAACTGGCGGTCAGAAAAATAAATGAAAAACCTCAAAGTGATATTAGCATATATACAGTGTGTTTCACTTCTCATGGAAACACCCCTGTATCTACCGTTATTTTCAACGTAGAACCGTGAAATTTTCATGATCGATAGATACATTATAGAAATGAACTAACTGCACAAAAGGAGACATCCTACGTGATATACACTGCACGCCAACGGCGATAAAACCACCTATTTTTCCGGAAAGTTATATTAGGGGGCAAAATTGGCACGAAATTCTTTCGCATTCGTGTTCAGAATACCCAAATTATTACTAATACACCTGTCTTCTGAAAAATTTTCAGTCCTGTAAAATTCTAATCTGTTTCACTTCTCATAGAAATGCCCCCGTATCTTCCGTTATTTTCGAAGTAGAACCATGAAATTTTCAGGATAGATAGATACACTAGAAATGAACTAACACAAGAGGGGTCATCATACGTGATATAGGTACACGAGGACATTTCCATGGGAAGTGAAACAAATTGGAATTTTTCAGAACTTGAATTTTTTCAGGAGACAGGTGTATTAGTAATAATTTGGAAATTCTGAACACGAATCCGAAAGAATTCTGGGCTAATTTTGCCCCCTACTATAACTCTCCAGAAAAACGGGTTGTTTCATCGCTGCTGGCGTGCAGTATATATCACGTAGGATAATCCCTTTCGTGTAGAGAATTATTCTCTTATGTATCTATCGATCCTGCAAATTTCATGATTTTCAGTCAAAAATTATAGAAGATACGAGGGTGTTTCCAATGAGAAGTGAAACACACTGTATACTTGCCTTGCCTTGCGGTATTAATTACTTTTTAAAAATACCTGTGAAAATTGCTACATATCTCAAACTCGAATATGTATACTGGTCTTGATCTTGGTTGTATACTGTAGTAAAACTGCACTAACTAATTTTCCTAATTTATTTAAAACACTATTTTCAACAATTATTCACTAAACGTTTACTATTTCAATTTATTTCTACTGTGACTATCTATCAGCGAACTCTGGAACTGTAACTCCCTCTCCATTCTGACTGTCCCGCTTATATACTCCCAAGCAGTTTCCATTCACGACTCTAGATTATTCAGGAGTATAGAACATTTCATCTAGATGGCTCTTCGAATAGTATCGAACAATCGATTTATTCCAGCTTGTTCTCGGCGATCCGTACGCCAGCAGATATGCAGTTGTAGTTGATCGAGGGTGCATAATTAATTAGATCAGGGCCGGTCTCGAAATCGTTACAATACTGTTCTTCACCAACTTTTTTTCTTAATGCGGGTAAAGACATAATATATTAGATTTACAAAAACTTGGTGCTTGGGAATCGAACAATGTTTCCGTAAACACTGTCTCATGTACGAAAGAGACCATCGAACTGAATAAGAATGTTGCTGGCCAAGATATAGCAGACATGCCTATCATTTTGGACAAGAATGGTGCAGCTGTATCTATCAATTTTGAAAACCGTCAAAACATTCATGTCAATTTTCATAAATAGATTTTAAAATAAATTTGGTATCTAGGGTATTAAAAAGTAACTAACGTATTATATTTTGTAACTAAATTATTAGGTGTTATGCTATTAATAATTTGAAATAAAGATTCAACTTAAAGGAAGCTTAATTTTCAATGATACGATAAAACTGATAATTGTGTTGTAATTAGATTTGATGAGTCGAGTGTTATTTTGGAGTGACTACGGAGGATTAGCTGCAATACAATGTCACCAATATGAATTAAGAATTTTCTAGATTATATCTATACGATTGATGCCTGAGTACACAGTATATTATCCAGCATCCGTTCATTACTTGAATCGTGAAAAAATGCCGCCAGTGTCGAGAATTATGGCACATGCCTCCGAGTAAGGAAAAAACGAGCAACAAGCTGAAGCGTGTCAGCTGGCGAATGGCAAATAAGTTGAATTCGCGATGATATCGAAGCAACTGGCCGGTGCAGAATTGATTTCTAAGCATGTGTGAAATATGTCCTACGAATGATTTTACTTACTTGTGTAACATGGTGTTTTGTGAAACGCATTCAATTTCTATGTTTTGTAATGCAGAATTATTCTTTAGATAGCTTCCCGCGCTTCCATATTTAATATCATACGTAAGAAGGTATTTAATAGTAATTAAGTATATCAAAATTGCAATATCTTGATTTCTACAACAGGCGATTGAAATAAAAAATATAAGTTGCAATAAACTGATAAATTATATTTGGCATTCAGAACACTAAAGTTTAATTTTCAATAGCATCATATGATAAATTTGTACTGCTGCGAGTTGAAATTTTATATCTTAGTTCAGTTTCCGTGACAATAAGGTCAAAAAAGTTCAACCACACGTCCTTCTGAAAAAAATTTGGAACGATTATGTACACGAAAAATTACGGCGAAAAAAAAATGTTTTGAATATGATGAATAATGACCAAACAAAATATCGGTTGGTGGGCTTAAACTCCTGTCCTTTTAGAAAAAAGTTGCAAAAAGTTACGATAATAAATTCGTAAAATTTGTGAAAAATATTGAATCATCGAACAATTTTTGTAGATTGATTTGTAAGTATGACGTTCTACTACTGTTCTACTGTTGTATATTGTAGTGAAATAAGTACTTCTACTTCTATACAGTAAGGTGGTATACGTGTCAAGAGGTTCGGCACTCCACACAAAATATGTTGGTCGGGGGCCTCACACCCCCCTAGTTCTCGAAAAAAGTTGCAAAAATTCGCAAAAATAAAATCGAAAATATCTGCAAAAATAGGGGAAATTCGAATGATTTAATTTCATAACAGTGTACTACCCTATGCCCCTAAAAGTTAGATAGAAAACGAGTAGAAATTCAGAAACATTTCCGACTGTTTCAGACTTGAAAAATAACGATGAAAAAATATACCGGTTGGGGAATTTCAGCCTCTTCTCCTAGAAAAAAGTTGAGAGAAGTCATAAAAATAAAATCGAAAAAAAAACCGTAAAAATTGTGAAAAATATCGAATCGTCGAATAATTTTCGTGACTTATATGTAATATATCCAGAAAGATGGGGTACATGCCAAGTGGATAAGGACCTGACGGAAAAAGTGTTGTTCGGGAACCTCGGACCCCTCTCGTTTTCGGAAAAAGTTGCATAACTCATAAAAATAAAATCGAAAAAAATCCGCAAAAATAAGTAAAAATATCAGAAGGTAAAAAATTCAATTTCATAAAAATCCTGTTCCATTTCCGACGTATTTGGACGTGTAAATTTACGTCGAAAAAAAAAATATATCGGTCAGGAAAAAACATGCGAAAATTTACAAAAATAAATTCAGAAAAATCCGTAAAAATTATGAAAAACATGGAATTGTCGAATAACCTTCGTAGTTGAATTGTATAGAGTGAGTTTTAATTTGTAAGAAATGCATAGGTACTCTTCGCTATCAATTTTGATATCAAATGAAATTTTTTAATGTAACAAAATAGGCGCAGTTTCTGTTCTGTATTTTTATTGTAAAAGTATATTAGCGATAGTGAGGTTAGGCACTACTTTGATTTTGTAACTGTTAAATAACATTTTTAATTTTTTTTTTGATTTCCTGCAATTCGGCAGTTGCTCCAGGATTGGAATTTGAGTTGTGTTCCTGAGAACTATTGTGTAAACATCAGATAACGATGAGCAGCTTTTTCTTTCTTCTGAAGACCTAGAACCAAGGTCTTACTATAGACCGCCATTAGAACTGTAGCTGTTAGTAAATAAATGAATAAAGTGATATGATGGTGCCTACGGAGTCATGTGAGACAAATTCTGGGAATGGGTACTGCTCATAATTGTTCTCTTTGGAAATATGTATATCGAGAATTCTTCCGAACATATTGATGATTGAACTATACGGATAATTGATTTTCGGGTGATTTCTTTGAAACGAACAAATGCTGTCTCCCTCGTATTCATAATTATATGAAAGGAACACTTTGAACGAACTTTAATTTCTCGGCAGGCAATGAGTCATTACTTCAAACCCAGGTTATCCTGATTCGAATCAGATAAGTAGACTCGCGTGACGATAGTTTTGTTTTCATAACGAATATTTAATTATGGTAAAAGTGTGTAATGGAAGAAAACCAAATAGGAAATAACTTTGAAATTTCATCTTTCAGTTCGTGCAAGTTATTTTTCAGTTTCGTTTTTGCATTCGCTTATACATGTAACAGTTATATATGGGGTGTAGTCTACATGAGTTCTATTACTGTGAACGGTGGTTCTTCAGATCATTTAAAGATTTTCAATGTTTTTATTCCATTTGTAGTATATCTCAAACGTGTTTTTTGGTGAAATTTTTACAAAAGACAGAGGTCAGGTGATATAATTTTCAAGAAAAACGAATCTGTTACACTGGAAGATTTTTCAAGTTGGCTCATGGAAATCGCAAATGGAGCTTGCTATGTAGCTAGCTGTGCCAGGTAATTTCCAAACAGCTTCAGACACTACGGATAACTTCAAGAAACTCTGGTCCAAACACCTAGATATGGTTTTCAACATAAGAGAACTGAAATCGAGATGTGATTACTGTGAAAAGGAACATCATAATGTAAGTAACTGTATGAGAATCAAGTAGGATGATGTAGATATCGGATGGACTATAGTTACAGGTGAGAAGTTATGTTTTTTGCGTTTCATTTCTTGGTTACATGAATTCTGAGGGACCGTCTGGTGACTTTGAATCAGCTGAGTACCTGAAGAAGGAACGGAGAAAGTCACAGATGTTGGCGAACTCATTCTGGAAAAGGTGGATAAAATATTATCCCGAGGAACTCCTGCAGTACTCCCAGGGACTGATGGGCAGATTCGAGTTGTTGACGTTGCAACAGAGAAAAATGGCTATCGATGTCCAGTAGCCAAGCTGTGTCGGATACCAGTAGAGGCGGAAGTCATGGATAAAGCAGATGGAACTTCTTCACCACACTCAGAAAATTGCCTACGTACTGTTAACAGGAGTACTTTTATAAACAGTTCAATGTGTAATATCCATTATGCTAACAAAAACAGAATTCCCTCTATGGAAAATATTGTGTATACAACAAAACCTTTTGTTTAGTCGTAACGTCTTATATTGTTTTCGGAACCATAACACCTCTATAGTGATTATAAAATTTTGTCATATATACCGCATTTTTTGATCATGATGACAGTAAATTTCAATCAAACATTAATAATAATTCCATAAATGGGACAAACTAATCCCTCTGCATTTAATAGTACCAAATTATACAGACTACACATTAGCCGGTCGACAGAACAGTATTTCATTATTTGAAACACAATACTCTTCAACGTTTAATTGTGTTGAGATAAAGATTTTAATATCACACCAACAATTTAACTGTTGCATTGACAACATTATTCTGTAAATCCTAACCAAAGGATATTGAATCAACAAGGCCGCTGTCTACATTATAACAAGAGCAGTTGAGATAATATAATCACTGTAAGCGAAAATAATCGAGTTGCACTGATAATAGACCAACGGTCACTTCTGTTGTTCATTTTCATGTGAGTTAGTCCACATTTCATCGACGTCGTGTATTAATAGTGATTCGTGAGTTTCAAGTAAGCTGTTTCCTTGATGGTTAAGTGAATGAGGTATGGCGGTGTTGAAAAATAAATCGAGACAAGACCTCACAAGAAAACTAGAAGTACTTTTCAGAGTCAGTGGAATAAGGGAAGTTGAAAAATTGACAAACAATTGCAATGGTGCATTGGTATTAACCATCAGTTGTTTATTTGACAATAACCTTCTGTTATCAACCCAACACATATTTTATATCCACAGCAGTGATTTTTGATTTGATAGTGTAATTTATATAGTAATAGTAATAGCCACATGAAACTCTATACGCATTGCATTACAATAACAGTTGTTTCTGTTATCAACACAACACATATTTTGTATCCACAGCAGTGATTGTTGATTTAAAAGTGTAATTTTTATACATGTTACAGTATTTATGTAATAACATCAACTTTAATAAATAATTTATTACAAAAACAAGTGTTTCTGTACTATTCAATAAAATCGGCCATATCTACTTAATGGGCCTTTCTATTAACACAATAAAAAAGTTATTATATTTATAGGATATTATATACAAATGACCAACTAATATTATACCTACTGTTGCATTAACAACATTTTAGGTCTACCAAATAGAGATCTTACAATTGTTAACTCAACCTACTTTTTTCGTTATATATACTAAAAAAAATTTCTGAGTGCAGGCGGAGAATGTTGAATCGCTTCAGTCTATCCTATTCTTCCATATTACACTTTGTATACATATGACAGTTGAATGTAGAGGAGAATAAAAAAAGTTGTTGTTGTTGTTGTCACTCTGACAAAAAGTAAAGTAAAGTAAAAAATTGTTTGAAATATAAAAAGAAAAAGCTATATTAGCACTAACAAACAGTATATATACTAACTACTTTAAGACATTGGACCATAGATATCCAGGAGTTGAAGGAAACATTTAGTGAAGATAATATCAATAGATGATATACTCATAGAACTGCAGATAATCGAATATAGAAAAAAATCACATCAAGTACACTACTAACCACTTAACCCACAGTTTCCATAATGGAATTTTCAGCGCGCCACCGAACCATTTTTCCTAGCCGATAATCCCCCTCTTGAAAATGATCCCGAACGCGCCAGTTTTCCATTTCCCTACAACGCATCAGGTTTTTCTGTGCTCACCCCAACCCCTCGAAACATTTCATCAGCACTCATAATTAAAGTGGATTATTTTCTGAATTGGCTGGAGTAAGGGCAATATTTTAATTTAGACGCTTCGTTTGATTGATTTATAAACACGCACATAGCTGGCGCTTTGCCCGATAGCGCGGAAGGGGGGCGGGGGGGAACGGAATGCCTGCGATGCTCCCGTTGGCTATCAAGGTAAATAAATACATGCTATTGTTTGAAAGATAGGCGAGGTGAACGGAATTGGGACACTCTGGTGGGTATTACGATTTTGAGGAAGTTAAATTGTCGAGGGTAATACCACAAGAGGTTTTAATTTCATCGGATAAACTTTTATTTTGAACGAAAACTTGATTGCTTTGGTGATAAAATCACGACACCGTTGGTGGATTGATTTTATCTAATGTTATTTGTTCTCGTCATATTACAAGCTATCAAGTTTGAGTGGAAGAAAATTAGAGTTTATCCGATGAAAACAAAACCTCGAATGGTATTAGTATAAACGATAATTTAACGAATCAAATAAATTAATTATAAAACAAAAGTACAAAAAAAATATATTAAAAAATTATTAAACTGACTTCAACAACATCCTGAACAAACATTTTTGTACAGTTGCTGAAAGGCTCAGTACAAACCTAATTCCAATAAATGACTCCCTTGACAATGTCAAGCGTAATATAATAAACGAAACCTTTGTCCTTTATGATACTGACCTTCATGAACTAAAACGAGTCATGTCTACAATAATTAATAAAAAATCATCCGGAATAGATAATATATCCATACAGATTAATGAAAATCTCCCAGTCGAAGCACTGGCAACATTTGTTCACCTAATGAATCAATAATTTAATAATGGAAATTTTCCTGATCAACTCAACATATCGGTTATAATTCCACTGCATAAGGGAGGTGAACTTATTGAACCTTCAAACTATCGTCCTATTGCACTTATCCCCACTTTTGCCAAGTTGATTGAAAAATTAGTGGAGTATATTATTAGTGATGATCAATTTGGGTTAAAAAGTAACAAAAATTCAACGGATGCCATTTTGAAACTAAGTAAAATATATACAGGGGTCAATAGTGGCAGTTTTCTGTGATCTGTCAAAAGCCTTTGACTCTGTTGATCATAGGATACTTCTGCGGAAGCTGCACTACTATGGCTTCAGGGGAATGTCTTATGAATGGATTCAATCTTTTTTGGAAAATCGTAAGCAAATTGTGAAAACCACTGAGTATTTTTCAATGTCATAAATCAGTTTTGGGGTTTCTCGGGGCTCCGTTCTTGATCCAGTACTTTTCTTACTGTACGTTAACGATTTAACAAAGACTAAAATCTCGGGAACGTTCACACTGTTTGCGGATGACACGACCATCATATGGCACAGTAAAAATAGATATGAACTGAACGGAGTTGTAGAAACAGATATAACTGAAATTAAAAATTGGTGTGATTCCAATCGTCTCTCTTTCAACATAAATACAACAAATTCATTTTCATTCAATTGTGTACTAGACGATATTACGCTAAATTCAAATAATATTGAGACCAAATCATTCACAAAATACTTATATGTTCACATTGATAACAAACTAAAATTCGAGTAAAATATTACATTGCTGAGAAAAACATTGTCTTCTGGATGTTACGCTTTTAAACTAGTCTCACAAGAACTGGACAACTCATTTAGAAAGATGGTGTACCACTCGCTCATTGAATCCCATTTGCGATATGGTGTTCCATTTTGGGGAAGTTGTAGTGATCAAGTAAGGAACAGAATACTCGTCCTAAAGAAAAGAACATTACGATACATATTCAAAGCAAGAACTCGGGACTCTTGCAAACCTCTTTTCATAAGATATAGTATACTCACGGTGATGACCCTATAAATATTAGAAACTGTTTCTTTTATTAAGAAACATATAAATAAATTCAGCTCCCATTCATTAAACTACCATATTCGACAAAATAGAAACACCAAACTTCCACTACCCAGATTGACTCATCAAAGAATCCTTCATTTTCAATAGGAATATAATCACCTACCTAATGATTTAAAAGATATTGCACCACTTAAACAGCCTTATTATTGCATAAAAGAATATTTCGATGATCTGTGATATTTTGTTGTTACTTTAGCCAATGCATATCTGAATTGAATTGTTTGTGTTCGCCCATTTTAATTATTTTCGTTATTTTAATAATTTTAGATATTTTGATTATTTTAACTATGAAGAAGTGCCAGGTAAATTGTATTTCATGATATAAACTTTTTTCTGTGACATATAATTTTTAAATATTTCAACGTGATTGTAACTTTATATACATTTGATTTAGTCATCAACTCTTTTATGCTTGATAATTTTTGTTCTGAGACACCTGCTTTTTCAAGAGTACAAAAAAGTAGAAACAGCCCTATGGGAATGATTATTAATTTAACTTTTCAGATCGGACCAATTTTTTCTGCAGAAATTCTGGGCCACTTCGAAATTGCGTTTACACCAATAGGCACATTTTTGTACCTTCCCTTGTCATCTTCATTTTTCCAAAACGGACTTGGTGATATGAACAGTGTATCTGAAGAAATAGGTTTGTTTCGTTTTTTAGGTGCTTTTTCAACAATCTTGCACGTTCAGATTTTCTTCGTTTATAGTCCTCATTAGAGTATTTGCACCCCACTGTTCGGCCTTTTTTATAACTTCTTCACCTAATGCTACAGAACTTTGTCTCCTTTTATCTAAATTGCTCGGCATTTGCGTTTATCTTTTTTAGTGTTTCTAACTGTTCGAAATGTCACATCTTAAAATCCATATAATATTTTTCTTGCACAATTTTGGCTTCAGCATTCCATATTGCTCAAAACTATGTCTTCCTTGTAGTCATTTCCAATGGAATTCTTCATATTATTTGCTCAATCTGCCAATATGTTCGAGATCTTTGGCTGCGACGTTGAAGTTTACCCTTTTCTCGACAAATAATAATTCATATTGATGTTTTGGATTTTCTGGTGTCTTTTTTTTGAAGTGGTGTCCCTCTAACGATATGGCAAAGTTGAAACTTGGATTCATCAACTAAAAATACATAATATGAAACTGCTGAGAAAAAATTCGAATCTCGTATGCTTGGAATAAACGTCGAACGAAAAAGAAAGCATCTTAATTCGGAAACAACCCCGAAATCAACTCGTAACGATCTAGACACCGCGCCGCGTCGTGTCTGATGAAAACACCTAAAATTAATTTTCGATTTTTCCAGATTGAGTGTACCACTACCCTTCTTTATATTTTCTTCGGAGCCCAGTCGGCTCCCACACCAAGCTCCCGCTCGCTCACTAATTGCACATTCTTGACATAGTTTCGGGCCCGCACCCTCACCCCCTTCGTTGAGCGTGCACAGCCGCCCGCCTGATCCACCCCCACTTCCACACGGTTTTAACTCGTGACTTCAGTTTCGCTATACTGGCCCTATGCTGAGCGAGCTTTCAACTTTCGCAGTAGCGTGCTCGGGATTGTTTTCGTCAAGGAAATCGGGAAACACAGCTATGGAGAAAACTGGAGAGTCTACTTCCACTTGCAGAAGTATACCGGGTTTCCCGTAGCTTTTAGGCCAGAAGATATTCCAGTTATTCGCAGAAAAAAAATTTAAAGAAATATATATCGTAGGAGACCATAAGCTCTTCCATGCACCATCGCAAAATCCAATCCCTGGAAAACAACCCCAGAGAAACCACCCCTTACTTTCGTTTTTTCAATTGCACCCCCATGTTTGTTGTTGTTAAACTTAGAGCCCTATATATTTCTCATTTTACTATATATCAATAATATGTAGTTATGAAGACAGTAAGTCTAGATAATTGAATGCGTTAGTGGGTTCTATTGATTAGACTGAAATAATAGTTCCACTTGTAGAGATAAGAAAAAGTGGATGCTAAAGATAAAGAGACATTTAAGTGCAATAACTTTTTGAGCTTTGTTTAAGTCCTTCGTATCTGGATCACAAATTGCTTTCAGTCATGATACCGTTGTTGAATTACAAAATGCCTTTTACCTTCACTCCCAACGGATACGTTGATATTCTTTTGATTTTTGATTGAATGCTAAAAAATAAACGTACTGCAGAGAGGTTGTTCGAGCAACGCTTTCCTGATCGTCGACAATCAGGTCGCAATACTTTTTCTTATGTAGAAACTACAATTCGCACGCATGGTATCATTTCCAGGGAAAAACATCAAGTACATCCCACTCATATGAATCCTCTTATTTTGGTTCGTGCATTTGTGGTGGAGATTGGAATCAGTGAGTCGTCTGTGTGAAAAATTCTCAAACGGTACAGGTTTTATCCAAGTTCTCCGACCTACAGACTTCAAAAGACGACTGACATTCATTGCTCACATTCAAGTTTAAGTCAATGACAATCCCAAATTCCTCAATTAAATCTTGTGAAGTGACGAATCTCGCTTCCATAATAAGGGCACTGTTAAAGAGTTCATGGTCTTCTACCATAAAAATTTTTTTGAATTTTTTTCCTACATATAACTGAAATCTCGCTTCCATATCCCTGGAACATTCGATATATTATCTACCAGAGCTAGCGAAACGTCAGGAAAAATTTCTAAAAAACAACGGCCTCCAAACCCGAGTGAAAATAGTGACACTGTAAACTTCGGTCGCGAAACCCTTAACCATTTCATAATGATTATTTCTAGTGGAGTTTTTTCCTCCCCAGTTATATATCACCTCCATTGTATCTGATGGATCGTCTCTGTAATCCCCTTCATAGTGTACGTTCCAGATGGCAAGAAAATGTTTCACGATTTCAAGTGAAAAAGTTTTCAAAAAATGCCGTAGGTAGGTATTCAAAAAACCATTCGGAATATTTGATCCAATGAAATTGGCTGGCAATTAAAGGAGAGCCATACTTGTGTTGCTGACACATCATTTTATTGATCTGTGTCGATCGATAGGAATCAAATTCGGAAATCACTGTTCAAAAGTTCGACCACATACATGTCTAGTCTGAAATGTATTCGTGTTTTCCCTTGTCGCCAATTATTACCAAATTTGGTGATATATCAGTAATAAATGCACACAACCTTGAGATAGTACTTGACAGGTTTTATTTTTAGACATCTTATTCAAAACTCGTTTGCACCTTTGGGGCCCAACTTTTGAACGCCTACAGTGATGTCAACCAAATTCGACATACATACTGCCCATGCAGCTGCGGGCGCCTGGGGGCTAGGGAGCTCCAGGGAGACGGCGTGGGGGATGGAAAGAACCCCACACAGACCTTATGTAAATCTGGCCCTCTGTCGAATTAGCTGTAACTTTGGGAAAATGAAGTTCTAGGCATCCCGAACAAAATTCACCACAGGCACAAAAAGATCCTATGAATAGTTCCGGATATATGGGACCTACAAGTCTCAGACTCTTAATGATGTTGCGTCTGTAAGTAGACTAAGCTGAGTGTAAAACTAGACGTGAACTTATGCTAAGGCTGTTGAAAACATTGTATTTTTGAACCCTACCGTTTGAAAGTAAGTGATGGATATGTCGGAAAATACGGAAAAACCTAAAAAATCGTAGAACGCACTCGACTAAAAATCTACATTTTTCGAGGGCGAGATGTAAACAGTCTAGATTTTTTCAAAAAAAGAATTCTTTTTCAGAACTTGAAAGCTCTCGCTTAATACCAAAGTGTGGGAAAATCGGAAAATCAATGAAAATACTGAAAAGCTTGGAAAACTCCGAGTCTGGTACAACGTGTGTGAAGGCATTTTCTCCCTCTTGAATAAATAAGTTTTCCAAGCTTTTCTGTATTTTCTTTGATTTTCCGATTTTCCCACACTTTGGTATTAAGCGAGAGCTTTCAAGTTCTGAAAAAATCTAGGCTGTTTACAAGTTCTCGATAGCAAAAAATGTAGATTTAAGCGAGTTTTCACGATTTTTCAGGTTTTTCTAGATTTCTCGACATTTCCAGCACTAATTTTTGAACGGTAGGATTTCAAAAATACTATTTTTCAACAGCCTTAGCTCAAGTTCACGTTTATTTTGACTCTCAGCTGAGTCTACTTACAGGCGCAACATCATTAGAAGTCTTGGACTTGTAGGTCTCATACCTCCGAAACTACTCATAGGATCTTTTGTGCCCGTGGGGACTTTTCTTCGGGATGCCGAGAACTTCATTTTCCCAAAGTAACAGCCAATTCGACAAAGGGGCAGAATCCCATAAGGTCTGTGCGGGGTTCTTTATGAAATATGAGAGGACACTCTAGCATGTTCTCAAAGCTTCTACACGGATCTGTGAGATTCGAAAAAACAGTAAAATGAACCAGAATAGAAGCTCTGGAAGTTTCCAGAAGTTACTGAAAAGATACTGAGAGGAAACTATCGAAAGTTTGGCTACCAGGAAAGGAGTGTGGTGGGTGGAACTTTTGAAAATATCTAGAATATAAATCGGAATACCCTGAAATATTTTCGAAGTAGCAGGAAGGTGCTGGAAAATGCACGACAATCTAATGAACCAGAACAGAGGCCCCAGAAGGTTCTCCAGCGCACTAAAAAGACTCTCAAGACGCAGGGGTGTTAAGGAACCACTGAAGGGATGTTCCAGACTATTATTCAATTTTCTAGAAAGTTCTGAAACTTCTGAAAACAAGAAGAACAGTTGATGTGAATGTACAATCCGAAGAAAATTATAGTCATAACAAGCTGATAATTCTTTGATATGGCAACATCAGAAAGTAAAAAGGTTTGAAGATATGTTTGTTCTTTTTGTGACACCATATTATAAACTTGCAACTTGTGAAATAATGTCATTGCTAAACTAATGGCGATTCCATTGGTTGCTACTTAAAATACTTGCGTATCTTAAGTTACGAGTAGTTTCTGAAATGAGTTTATGGTATAAGTTCTTTATCCATTACCTCAGAACCATTTAATAAGTAACTCTTATCTTATTTCTATTGTATAACTAAAGAAGGGCAGACCTATATATATAATACCTCAGTAAGAAAACGTTCTTTTGAAAATTACTTAAAATGGTTTGCGAAAGGAACAGACAAAGTATTCATTCAATCTACATCTGAAAGCCAATAAAAATTTAGCCGTCCTGTATTAAATTTCGGAGAAGGACAAACTCTCACATTTTGGAGCTTACAGGCAGTATTATAGTACATTTAAAACTCCTTATTTATTCTCAACGTTTCATTATTTTTTCTTTTTTGATACAATACAAGATTCATTGCCGAGTTGTGTGTTTTATTGTCAAATTGTATCTTCTATCTAAGCCATTAGTCCAGCATTCAATTAATAATAAATGAAGTAACCTGATTAATTGAAAACTAAACCAGTGAATAAGCAGAGATCGTTACAGCTTCCTAGAATGGTTTGCAGAGGAGAAACATGAATAGGTAAGGGAGGTACATTTTAACTTTTCCAGATAGGTATGTGTTCAACTGCTCTTCATATAGAATTTTCAATGAAGCATTCTCTCGGCTTTATGTAAACCAATCAATTAATTCTAGTGTGTTCGGATTTATTATAATTATGTTGATTGTGGTGGAACTCAATTCCGCGAGAATAGCAATTTTTATACCTCGATATATTAACTCGTTATCTACACAAACTCTAAATATTATTTATTTTATATAACTGAAGGACCTGGACATTCGATTTATCGGTCATAACCCGAAAGTGACTTATATTTCACATCTCTCTATACGACATTCAACAATGAGAAAGTTCAAACTGACTAGAAACATATCGAACCCACCTTGATGAAACTTCAACTCGCCCCCTCAATGTATTTCGACACTGCCCTTGGACTTGGAATTATCGCAAATTCAGAAGCCAGTGCCAAGATTATCGACAACTTGGCAAACTTCTTGAATACACCTTACCATTTCTGAGAATGATGTTTCCGAAGATGACTTACGTAAATAAAATTTGTAAATAACAGAAGTTCCAAGAATTTTCCCATTAAAGAACAAATGTGGAACTATATTATGTGAACTAAGATAAATGAATCACGGTATTTTTTTGGCGACTATGTGAATCTTAAAATGTCAAGGCCGACTAAACCATAAAAATAATGACAAATAAAAAATTGGATTATTGTCATTTATAATGAAGTACACTGTCGTATTGTGCTGTTGGAATGCAGACTGTAGACAGTAAAACATTAAAAATTCCTATCGATATTTTATAGAAACATAATCTGTGAAAGTGGTATTGTAACAAAATCGAAATATAAAAACAGCATCTTCTATAAGTTCAAAATAATTCATTATATCAAGTGGGTATGAATAAACAAGTTCTGGCTTCTTCAGAGGCTTATACCGTATCTGGTTTGGGTACATTTTCAATAACATTCATTGACCTCTTTCTACCTGTTATCTTAATGTCGAAGTTTTCCTTTGCTGGTTTAGGAATTCTAAGAATGGGATTCCACATTCGATTGAGGTTCATAGCTTCTTTTCTGCTGAAATTCTCCGTGTGTTTGTGAATCTCAATTGCCTCCCGTCCAAGTCGGCTTGTCGGCTATGGTATCCCTGGTTGGGGGCAAGAATTTCAACGTCCTCTACGCGCGTGTTCTGCCACTGCCAACTTGTCCATTTGGCCTAATCTGCAAGTCTCTTTCAGTCTTGTTCCCATGGATCTTTTTGTCTGATGTACATCTTTCCATACGTGCATCTAGAAATTGTATCCGCTAGTTCTGTTTAATCTCCACGGTGAACTTGATGCTGGGGTGTGGAGCGTTTGGGAAACGGTTCAGTGTGTCCCTTCCGTGTCTTCAAAAGGGTGTATATTCTTTTATTTTCAATAAAAAAAGTGTACCACACTGGAAATCGAACCCGCGTACCATTGATTGAAACACAAGCTAGTTTTTTTTATTTTATGAACTGTGATCAATAATTCAAGTCTTAAAAGATTTACATATTCTACTTCTTCTGCCTTCGCGGCACCATATCGGACGACAGAGAATCAGGACAGCCAGTTGTATACCGAGCGATAGACAGTCCCTAGTCCATCCCTCGGTTGCAACGCCAAGCCGCCCCCAATTCCCCACTAGAGGTAGACACTTGAGATGGCTCCCACGATATTAGTGGGTAGGTCCGTAAATACTCCGAGACTAGGTCGCTCAACAATTAACTAGAGGCTCAAAGCTATGCCAACTGAGCAAATTGGCCGTATATATTTCTCTCCGACATAAATTTCATGCGTGAATATTTCAGTATAGTATAGAATGGTCATGTCGACAAAGAAGAAGCCATCCATCTCACTAACCAAACCACAGCATTCTTGGAAACGTATACAATCAGGTATCCCGCAGAAATCTACGTCACTGTCGCCAACCTTTTCCTGTGAAGTATGTAAGGTCGGAACTTTCGGCAGTGTCGTCGCCACCAAAACGACACATAAATAAAGATGTGACAAGATAACAATAAAACGGAGCAGCTTCCCAAGTTTGGAGTTTGTGATACGCTCTGCTTTACCGGAAGTTGTCGCTGTAACTATATAAATGGGGAATTTTTCGGCGAATCTCTTTTCTTGATTAGTATTTTCCTTTTCGAATTCGCCGGTAGGGTAGAGTTGAAAGAGGAAACGGCAAACGTTAATTGGAGAGCGAGAGGTAGATGTACAGTGTGGATGAATAATGGAACAGGTTCAATGACTCGTAAAATCTGGGATTTGATGAATAACTTACATTTACGAATATGCCTACAATGGGTAAATGAGTTGGCTTCAAAGCAATTGGGCGAATGTTTGAAATGTAGCGCTTATAAGAGGCTTTTCCCCAGGTTTCGGGAAAAAAACAGAATCTGAGTAAGCTAGAGGTATCCGGGAACTACAGTCTTTGTCAGAGTGGATCCCAAACCACTCTTTTCTTGGTGGAAGACGCTGGGACTTGAACCCGGGTCGCTTGGGTAAAGACCAACGCCCTAGATCAACTTTTTTATCACATCTATTTTTTTGTAATGAAAACGGTACTCATTTCTGAATAAAAGCCAATTGCTGATGAACTTGGTTTCTAGATTTTTAGAGTTTGTGAAACTATTATACATAGACAAATTTCGCTAATTTCAGCGCAAACTATTATTATTATTATAACTAGAAAATTCAAGTACCTTAGTTCTGTTACGAAATTGAAAAGATGCTCCCTTTGAGCGAATCGCCATCGATGTAGCTGGACCGTTTCCAATGACGAATGATGGCAACAAATACATCCGCGTTGCCATGGATTACTTCAGTGAATGGGTTCAAGCTTATCAAGAAGCATCTACAGTTGCAAGAGCTCTGTGGGGTATAATGTTTTCAAGGTTTGGAGTGCCAATGGAGCTACATTCCGATCAAGGAAGGAATTTTGAATAAAACATACTGGAGGAAATTTGTGAATTGATGGGAATTAACAAGACCAGAACAACTGCCCTCCATCCACAGTCTGATGGCATGGTTGAAAAGTTCAACAGGACTATGGAAGAACATCTTTCCAAAGTAATAGAGGAGCATCAAAAGAACTGGGATCGACATCTTCCACTATATTTGATGGCCTATAGGGCATCTGTGCACGATTCCGCAAAGCTCACCCCAGCCAGCATCATCTTGCCTTGTGACTTGGTGTTCGGGTCACCAAGTGCTGAAGAAAAAGAGGTGTAGGATTATGCAGACGGACTGCGAGAGATCTTGACTGAAATCCACGAATTTGCAAAAAAAAGATTGAAGATAACTAGTGACTGGATGAAGGCTCGATACGATCTTAAGGCCAATACTGGTGGATTTGAAGGAGATCTAGTGAGGCTGTACAATCCTCGTCGTATAAAAAGAAGTTTCTCCCAGATTAACATCATCTTGGGATAATGAAGAGAATAAACGACGTGGTCTATGGGATTCAACGCAGCCTGAGAGCAAAAATGAAGGTCGTTCACCTAAAAAGACTGAAACGTTATAATGGAGTCAACGACACATTGTTTGATCGGGACGATCCAAATTGAGAGGGGGATAATGTTACGAGATTGAAAAAACGTAACTCAGTTGCAAAACAAATAAACCGGCACCGATCGCAGTAAACATTTTCTTATTCTTGGAATTATTTTGATGTTTATTTTGTACTGATCAGTCTGGAGAACGGAAGAATCCCAAAAAATCTACTCTGCTCGAATTGAGTACATAAAGCGACACATTTTACTCGGGAGAAGAAATTTCTAAGAAGTGTTCGGAATACTTAGCTAGTTAATAATAAAATCGACACGACAAGTTATACAAATTCTAAGCAAGCTAAACTCAGCGACTAATATTGGAACACCGTACATGTAGTGATAGATACATAAACGGAATCATTATAAACAATTACGTTTTTGAAACCGCGCGAATCGCGATTACGTTCGAACGTTATTGACTGAATTTGAATAATTACGCCGATTACCGATGAAAAATGTAATTTTTCGAATGTTTGCATGTTTGTTTGTTGCTTTGCCATTTTGCAAGTGTAATTTCTTCTGATAAGACACCGCTGTTACTTACGAGCAAACGTACAGTCATAATAATTGTTGTTACTTCCTTCCGAAGGATATTCGAGGAAAACAGTGAGATCATGAGGTTTCTGATGCGTATTTTCCAACCTACGCAATGTTTACCACACGAATATGAATCAATACGCGGTTCATTCAAGGTAGATTTAAAACGAAAATAATATTCATTTTAGAGTTCGGATTCTAAAATCAAGCACTCTCTGCAAGTACCTGCATTCCTACTATGTAGCGAATAGGAGAGTAATTTTTTGCCTCTAAAGGTGTATTTTCATGCTAACGCCAAATGATTTCTGCGTCAAATGCGGTCACGTGATGTGATGTCAAATGTAGCGTCAAATTTCAGCGTTAGCAAAACTGAAAGTAAAAAGAACGTCAAGATTTGACGTATGACACGACACAGATCATTGATCCTTGTGAATAATTAAAATTGAACTGTAGTAATATAAGGTTCCCAATGTCTGGAGAATACGATTATCAAACGTGGATTTATAAATTTATTTTATGAAATAGCTATAAAATCGAAAAAAGGTTTTCTGGAGCATTTATTATTTAAATTATGTCGAGATGAGCATGTATTTTTTGAGAACAACAGGTTCTTCGTATTCAGACGAAAAGTATCTTAAATTCGTTGATGACATTCTATCACGTGAGAGCATTTGACGTCAAGATCCAGCGTCTAGCGTCACATGAAAATGCACCTTAAGACTTTGTCTTGCGGCACAGAACACAATACTATTATACCTAAAATTATAGCTACTGGTTTCATGTTTTAGGGTTCTGGTTTGGCTTGTTCCTATGTTATTTGTGATTCTTAGGAACCTAATCATTCATTTTGAAGTTACAGACAACAGAAAACCCCATGAATTTCGAGTCACTCTAGCAGTAAAAGATTCCGTAGAATGACTTGCATATTTCTTTATAAGCTTTGTATGTCGTAATAGTACAAAACAAAACTGTGAACGTGAACAGCATACAGCATATCAGAAAAAATCAGTTATAGCGGTACTTACAACTTATGCTTTGGAAATTTTCTGTATTTACATAAATAATGATAATGACCGGCGAGACATTTCAAAAGTGAATGGTAATGTTGATTTTGAATGCTTTTGTATGTTACCTCAAATCTTCAAGTTCATTTGATTAATTCACATCTATAATAATGTATTTATTTAAGTGTCCATTTCTACGAAAACGCATGAGGATATCAAGTTTTTTTATCATGTCGACGTAAATGTAGAAATTTCGAGAAAAATAGTCGAAATTTCGAGGAAATATTGACATAAAAGTAAAAATGGCAAAAACAAAATTGTCAAAATTTCGACATAAAAGTTGAATTTCGAGAAAAAAGTCTAATTATTGAGAAAAAATTCGAAAAAAATGGCAAGAATAAGTAATTTCAATTTTTTTCACGAAATTTCGACATTGTGGCACTACTGCGCTATCGTACATTTCTGATGGAACATTTTCAGATTTTAGATCTAAAAGTATCCTGCATCTTTCCATTTGTATTTTTTCACATTAAATTTCCCATTAATTTTTTTGACTTTGGTGGTTACATTACCTTCTATACAACTATATCTCTTATTTTCATTAATATTTTTTTGTTGGTATCAATCCAAGCTCAGCTGTCTCCACAGTCATTCAATATTCATTCTTCCCAATTATAATCCCTTTGTCATTATTTATTCCGCTAAGAAACGCGTCACATGCCCCTCCAACATAAAAATAAAAGCCCTTATTCTAAACTCCAATTTTGGATTGAAACTGCGTCAGATTTCTGTTTAGATATTCAATAAGAAATGTGATACGGGAAATCGGAAACTATAAACTTGAATCAGAAACGACCCGTAAAACTCCTCGAACGTAACCATCGTAATTCAACGTTTTATATTCCCTAGAACAGATCGCAGCTTCTTGTTGAGCTCCTTATATTTGCCACCTGTAGAATCGTCTGAATCCAATATTTAATTCGAACTTTAAGAACTCCTTTGAGCGGAACCGCAGCATTTCTGGTGTTTCGTCTCTCTAGTCTACGAAGGGTAGCGTTGTTTGTTAACGGGGTTGTAAAAATAATTTACGTTGAGCCTCATCGTAGTTTGAGGCAATTGATCTTCGGTAGTGTTTAAATTTACTCATTTATATTTGAAATGTTATTATCAGATGATGAAAACCAACAACAACAACAGAGATATATATTCAGAACTCTTGAACACAACTTGGACAGTTCAGAGGTGAAATATTTAGTCATCTCTGCTAGCAAGTTGAGAATTTTCACTAAGAAATCGTAGTTGAAAGAGCGTACACCTATCACGAACAATTCCGTCAAACTAGGGTGCATTTCGGGTTTATTCCCAAGGGTCATTCATGGATCTACATGGACAACCAAAAACCTCTGTTTCATTGAGTGATGTGAACGTTCTCTGGTTCCAGTGTAGTTAATTTTGGCCTCATAATTCGTGTTCCTCTGAGAATAGAAGCGCGATTCTTCAGTGTTTTGCGGAAGGAATTCTCTCAATGGCAGTAGGTATAGATTAGTTAGTATATAGGCAACGATTTCCACTTGAAATATCGTCACGTATATACCTAAGCTCAATGGGATTTTTATCTGAGGCTTCCATAAATGCTTGCTTTTGAACTTTCATCAGTTTTCGAGCCATCCGTGTAGAGAGTAATTTCCGTGTTGGGAGGTCCTTCCTGCCACGCATCTCTATCCGTTATACTTATCTCAGAATTTTTGTCAAAACTATATCTTGGAAGTATCCCATCTGATGGCATTCTTATAACAGGGTTGTTTTCCAACTCGTCATATAGCTTGTTGTAGTCTCTACCGTGCATGTTGCTTATGGGTGCTTATCCTATATATCTATGTGTGGCGGAGGTGGGTTGAGCGAGACCTCTAGTGCGGCTGTTGGAGTGGTTCTCATGGCCCCAATGGCACTCAGACATGATTATCTTTACAGTGCTCAGAGTCGTCGAACCACTGCTACCTGCTTGGTCTTTGGCCACCATACCATCAACCGGTACTTCATCATGGGTCTGATGACTCTAACATAGAGCCATGTAGTCATTTTTTAGTTGTAGCCCCTATTTTTTTCCGCATATTCTCCTGCAAAAATTGAAGGATATTGACTCTTTGACAAATAGAATATATATCCCGTTCAACACAGTACTTATTTCGTGTAAACATAACTTTTGTGGTTTTATGAGTGTTTGCTGTCAGCTCCTCCTCTTTACACCATCCGTCGATCAAATCTAGGGCTGCCTGTGTAAGCTCCGAGACTGTCCTTACGAATTTGCCTTTTGCAATTATTGTAAAGTCGTCCGCATATCCTAAGCAATGAAAGCTATTTGATTAGTTCGTCCATTAGGATGGCCCAGAGTAGGGGCGATAGTACACCTCCCTGAGGACATCCCCTGTTTGCTGTAGCTGTAAGTGTTATTCCGCCAAGTGCTGATATGATAACCCAGTTTTTCAAGTTGACGTTTATCCACTAGCACAATTTAATGGGTGAGGGATCCCTTTTTTTGCTAGAGCGTTTGCTATTCGGTGGATGCATTATTGAAAACAAACTCGATGTATATAAATGTTGTCATGGCTATCGCGATCGTTGACTGTTGACATTCCTGGCTGACACGAGTTCGTTGAGCGGACCCGTTTGTTCCCATAACGTTCTGAGTGGGAAAAACATAAGACTTATGGGAGATCAATGACTCTCACCTCTTATCAATTTCGTAGGTATATGGGATAATGCTATGCAAGCACAGGTATGGAATTAGTATTTCCTGCCCTTTTTGGAGAAAGATGGGGGGTATATTCCATCTATTCTAGGAGACTTGAATGGTTACAATTTACTGATAGCCCACCTGATTCAGTTTGGTTTCGATATTTCCATAGCTACCCTCCATTGAAATCTGGTGCTTTCTACTCTTATCGGGCCGTTAAGAATTAGCGGGGCTGCAGGATTTCCTCAAATATGGTCGTATAGGTGTTGTCATTCTTTTTCAAGAAACCTACTTGATTTACAGTACCTTCTTTGGCTAATACCTTATGGATTCTCGAGCACATGGGGATATCTGTTACCTCTTCGCAGAATTTATTCCACGATTGTCTTATGGCCTTTCTTATTTTTTGTTACACTGCGTGAAATTGACCATGTGTGTGGTCCAATCTTGGTTGGATTTTGCCATGTTGCAAAGCTTCCGCACTAGACCTCTCAGGGATTCCAAGAGCTTATTTACCAAGTCTGTTTTGTTATTTTGTTGCCTTGTTTTACCAGGACAGCTTTCCTCGTAGGCATTGACTACTGCCTTGCCTACTTGGTGTACTGCCCTCGCAAGGCTCTCCTTGTCCCGTATTTTAGTCGCGGACCTCTCAAGAGATTCACTGAGCGACGATGAGTATCTTTCCCAGTTAGTCTCTCTCTCTCAGCAGTAGGTATACTAAATTTATCATTTGGTGCAATAAGATATTGGTGTATTTCAAACGTACACTTTCGAAATTATCGTAATAGTATACGTATTTCCTCCCACTTCGTTACATCATGAATATCAAATGAAATTTATAACCGCGCATAAACCAATAAAAAATTTTATATGATATGAGTAGCAGTCACCTTGAAAATGGAAACACATATAAAAACTATAACAATGATTACGTATTCAGTTTCATTACCTAATTATTATCAACACCATTAATTATTGACGTTACTGCAATTAAATGTGCAACAGTATAAGATTTTTTAATTGAAAATCCACAAATCCGAACTCTATATAAATTGAATTCCATTTATATTATCGTTACTTTGCAATGATACTGAATGATGAAAACGTTTCCTTAGATGAGTTATACCATTTACATTGATATCATTAAGGGTAGTTCATAACTGTCACAAGTCGTTACATTTTACTGATTGATATATCTAGAATGCCTAACACGGAAAAATGTTATGCCAAAAGATGCCACTGAAACTGTATTTTTGGCATATTTTCAGGAACTGGTAAGGTATTTTCCATGTTTTTCGGTCAATTTGGTAGCAATTGTGTTTATTCGTTGCAGTCAGAAACGTATAGTCCCAATTATTATATGGTCAATGCTAAAATAGAGGGTGACTATACACGAGAAACGAGATATCACCAAGTTCAATGAACTAGAGGCCTTTTTGAAACGAAAGAGTAAGAGTTATGATCCGAAAAAGTCTGCCTTTTTATCTCCTGAAGATGTCATCAGATTTCTAAAGAACGCTCCTAATGAAATTCATTGATTGCATAAGATGATTTTTTTCATATTTTCTTTTTTGTGTGTATTTATTTCCTCTTTTTTTACAGGTTGTTTCGATTATGGGTTATTTTGGAGGATGCAGAAGTCAGGAACTTTTGAATATGAAGATATTGGATATAGAGAACCGGGGTTCCGTTATGGTAGTGAGGATAGCATCGAATTGAGAAATAAAACGGGGCGTATGTTGTCTACTTTGCCATAAGAATAGATAGGTACCTGGACAGTATAGAACATAAGCCCCAACCATACAAAAGAAGAAATGGTTTCCAGTGGCAGAAATAATTTTCAGGGCACATTTCAAAATTGTACATTTATTATTTGTAACGAGGTGAATAAATAAAATATGGTTCTGTTTTCATTTCATAAATATATTTTTCTACATTCGTGCAAAAAGCAAAACTTTATTGAACTATATTCAGTGGAAAAAGAAGCTCTTTATTGCACTAGTGCAATAAAGTTTTTATTGGACTCATCTGTCATTCTACTTCAACGTGCTGTCATCATGATAAACATAAACGTTCAAACCCACTACATATTTAGCAGATATTCTGTGAGATTGGCCATACGTTTCAAACAGCTACATATTTTATATTATTTTGTATTAATGTTAGCAGTCAGAGTTGAACAAACAATGCCTTCCCGAGAATAACTCCATAATCAAAACCGATCCGCTATGTTCTAAACCGTCTACCTGCATAGAGCAAACTGTCTGTACTATGACCACACCTCGTGATAACATACGCGCTCATGGCTACTATGATTTTGATTTTTATAATGCAACTGTGGATATATAAACGTCAGTCAAAATTCAATTCTGACAATTACAGAACTGAAAGTTTTAAAATGAGTAATATTAATGAAAAACTAGATGATGGGTATGAAATCGTTAGTAATAATTATTTATTTAAATTGCGTATTTCATTTTCCTTCACCTAGTGCCGCACCTAAATAAATAATTTTTTGCTTTCTGCATGAACGTAGAAAAAATGATGTATGCAACTCGTGCAAAAATATTTATTGCACTCGACGTGTTTTCCAACTCGGCCTAATGGCCTCGTCGGACAATTTCACGTCGAGTGCAATAAACACTTACTTTTTGCACTTATTTTATTTTGACTTGTGAAAGGTAGAGAGAATTATAGAATCTATAATATCCCAAGGGAGTTTGACCCTCTTTATTGATAGCGTAACTATGACAGAAATAAAACAGTTTTTTTCAATAAATATCGTTCAGTAAAGTTTTGTTTTTTGTATGAACATAAGAGTTAATTTTGAATATTTTTAATTTCGGTTTATGACATTTTATTCGTAATAATAACTATTTTGTATTCCTAGACAATAAATATCGCAATTTTATCACTAGAAGAGTGCGAATACCACCGAACCTACTAATTTAAATTTTGGAGGTTCAGAAAACTTCAAACGATTTCGAAACAAAAAAAAAATCACCGCCGTCTCACGCCCAACACCGGGCAATTCCAATACTCGCTCGCCGACGAAAAAGCCCAAAAAGAATCCAAATTCTCAGGCCAGCAGGAGGAAAATTTGAATGTCGAAGCACCGAAATAGAGGACACAGTTATTGGTTTCCGGATGACCGGAGCGTGGGCGTCAGGGGGCATTCGACTGCCATGTAATGTGTGAATTCAGCGTATTATTACAGTGTGTTTGTCGATTTGGCTCACGTCATTCGTAAGATAGGCCGGTCGGCAGGAGGGGGCGGCGACCGGGAATAGTCCGGACTCCGGGACGGAACGGCACTCCGGCAGAGACGACGTGCGAAATCCGAAGCCCAAACGTGAAGTGTCCAGTTGTCACAGGACGAAGCAACGAAGAGGGAAAGCCAAGGAAGGAATGCGACAGACACGAACGATTTTTCATTCCAGAACTTCTTCTCCAAAGTTGTAAGAAGTAAATTGTTACATATTCTCTACTTGAGATAAAATTTCTTAATATTCGCAATTTCACTGTTACTGTATTTAATATTATATATCGCTCAAATTTCATTTTCAATTTCAAGTCCTCTGTTTCGTGGTTAATAAAAAAACTGCTATTTGAAACAGAAAAAAAATTGTGAAGCAGCATGTCTGAGCTTTCTTCTGTATTTCGTTTCATGAAGTAGAACGCAAATATAAAACCATGTATAAATAAATTGGAAGACAGCGTTGCAAATCTGTATCACCTCAGTAACTTGTTTCTAGTTGGCAGGGATCTCAACATTGATTGGTTCTCTGTTGACAATTGACATGAGCTTTTTCAAAACCTTCTGAATTTCTTTAATCTTGAACAGCTGATTGATAAATCGACACGAATGATTTAGTAATCGTAGTCCAACTTCTATCGATTTTATGTTTGTGTCCGACAGTGACCAAGTATCATCTGTATTAATGACATTAATGGAATCATCATATGGAATCATATGGCAGTATCATGTCATATCAAAACGTATACCTTGGAAAATAAAGCAAAAATGTTAACTTTTCGAGACTTTTCCAATTTGGAACCAAATGATTTCAATTCAGAATTGGGACTTGTAGAATGGGATCGCATTTATTCTCTGAACACTATCGATGAGATGCTAGATTTTTCTCAACAACAATGTGTTAACAGTATTTAACATTCATGCTCCTCTTGTAACCAAGAGAGTGAGCACCATGGCTCACCTTCAGTCTTAGGCAAATGATCATTTTGAGTGATAAAGCCATGAAAAAATTAAAATAATTAAATCGCCCTCAGAAACTATACTACGGGGGCGCTTCGAAGGGGAAAAAAGCTTATCTTGACTTTATTTTGGTACAAATAAATTCAAAGTCAACTTGGAATACTCTCAGGTCTCTTTAAATAGTACGAAAAGATTAGAGTCCTGAAATTCCTACTGAACTAAAGTAACTTGACAGCATTATTCATCATTTTACCAACATATTACATTCCCAATTATTTTTACTTGAAATATACGATGTTCGTTCAGAAAAATAATATCTATTCGTTCCTGTGTGTGCTGAAACGGCCAAGAAATGTCTGCTTCGTATCAAAATAATATAAAGCATAATTTTTTTTTCAATTGTAATATTTTTTTCATTCATATTGAATTCCAACAGAAAATTATTCACTCACTTGTTTTCCATCATATCATTTTTCTTTTATTTTTTTTTAACTACACTTTGAACTTTCTTTTTGAATGAATTGTCTTGTAATTGAATAACTGTTGGGCAACAAACGCTATTATTATTATTATTATCATTAAAAGCAAAGCAATTGGAAACGATGAAACATAAGTCGGAGATATGGGCCTACTTTTGAGTGATGACTGGCATTTTCTAGCACACATTTCTACCGCAAAAACATTAAAAACACTCAAAATTCTTTCTTCTTATCACTTGTAGAATGTAAACACTCTAATTGAACTGTTACACACTGTCTCTTTATTGAAAACAATACTTTTTAGGAAAAAACTCATCCTTCGTTTATAACCACATAACCAACAAATCTATGTAAAATGGCAAGTGAATATTTTTCAAGTCAAATTAGAAAGTGGAAAAAAAAGTGGGTGAATAATTTCCTGTTGGAATTAAATGGCTCGGAAAGTTGTCTGTGCAAATATGCAAAGTAACCAACTTGACATCAATAAATTCACTAAACATTTTACATAAATTTGTTTTTAAAAGCAGATTGAATTTTTGGATGAACAATGCCGTTTTTAATGAAAAAATAGTGTAAAACGGCTGAATTAGCGTGTGTACATTATGTTAGTTTAAAAAAAAAGAATTTGAGTGTTTTTTCCGCGGTAGAAATGTTCCCTAAAAAAATGCCAGTCATCACTCAAAAATAGGCCCATATCTCTGAAATTACTTGAGACCGTCAAAAATTTTATTTGGATTTTTTGTTCAGTGGGCCAAACTACATAAGTTCTAAAAAAAATGTTGTCGATAGCTTGTGGCTATTAGTTAACGGAATTTTACCAAATTGTTTGATATTAAGTACGTACTTGCAATTTTTTTAGAATTCATTCACGCCAAACTTTCAGAAACTTTACGATAGAATTTCATTATAAAACTAAGACTTTTTGAACTTCATTGTGGTCCTTGGACCATAAAGAATTTCATTATGTTACTAAAATACAATGACATATCGATGGCATTATGATAGGCCAGTAGATAGAATGTATAATGTAAATTCTACTCCCACTTTCTCATTCATACTTACATACTCTAGACTTTAGAATTTATTCTGATAACCAACATTTTCAGAAACGTATATCAATCGAAAGCTTTTCAAGGAATACGCAAACAAGTACTTCTTCCTTTCGACTTCCCACTTCGTTGATGAAGTCCTCACCCCCGCCTTGTTCGTAAGGGCCATTGCTAGGAGTGGACAGAGACAGGACAGTTACTGGACACACGGTCAATATCCCAACAGCCTGCGCCTTGCATTTCCAATTCTAGAAATTCTGTCGAGCCGCGCTCGTCTCGCGTACGTTGTAATTATTCTCTAGCGAAAAACGAAGAAAAAACTTCTTTATTGAGAGATGTATCCATGCCATACGAAGATATTGTTTGGATCGATCAAAAAATCAGGTTAATGAGGATTCTGACAACAAATTCTGTTTGTAATCCTTCATTTTATTGTATATTATAATGAAGAGAGTTGAAACAATGAAAAGAGTATCAAATATTTTCAAAATTTCAAACAAAATATATTTTTTGATTCTACTCTCTCTTTAACTGATTCAACGTCACTGATAATGATAATGATAATAACACGTATAATTTTAGATAACGTTGTCAGGAATACAGAGACACAGACGCAGTCCTGATCTTATTTCATTCGGAATGGTCTCAAGAAGAATGGGGAATTCTCCACCTGACGACAATCAAGTATTTTCCATCAAAGATCTATAAAACACTGCATTTAAAATATACCATTTCAACATTTTTCTTTAAAAAAATTATCCAAGTGCTTAAAAAAGTAAAATAAAATTGGGCATTTGAAATTGAAAGGGATTTGTTTCTATTTCACAACATCGGCTACAAATTTCACAGATAAGAAAGGACAACAAATTTGTTACGTTAATAAGTTAAACAGAGATGACAATGTTCCGAGCACAGACCTATAATAAAATAAAGGTCGGTGGTTCCGAGTCTTCTGTGACATTTTGTGTTCTGTGTGCCTAACCCCTAACAAAGACAGATATATTGTCTATGGTACTTCTTCTTCTAGCATACTACCATCCCCTACGTTTTGTAGGCGCTGTTGCCAACATGTTAATTAGAAACAAAATCCTTTAAAATTTAAAACCCAAAATTTGAAAAATTAATTTGAATACTTTTCGCAGTGAAATTGAAAAACTCATGAATGAAACTCAACTTTATTTTGTTCAAACTTGCATTTGCTGCAATAACCCAAATTGAGGAGAATTCCCCATTGTGACAACACGACGTAAAATTTCGTAAACCGATGTAGACATAAAGTGAAATATTCTGTATTCTATTTTAATCATTTGGTTTCAAAATAGTGGCATTATAATCAAGGGCTTAAAACTCCCCAGACACGATATATGGATGAGGCTATATGTTGTATAAGCGAAATATAGTTGAATAACTGGATGAACTGAGTGGGACTCGGAGTCTCTCTTGTCTCAAACTGGACTATATCATCACCTTGATAAAGGGCATCAAGATATTCTAGGTTTATCTATTATCAATCTTCTTGGTGGTAGCATCCCTTGCTGTTTGAATACTCGGAGCTTCTGACTCAATGTCTTCACGACTAATTTGACATGTTACTTGTGTCAATCTATTTAAACGCCTCCAATACTCAGCCAAGTCAGTATTCTTGTGATAGAACTTAGCCGTACTGGGACGGTTACTGCTCTATAACTCAAATATAACGGAGGTCAGTTCGTAAATATCCTTGAATATCACCAAGATCCCTCACATTTTGGTTTACCACAAAATCGATTGTGATAGGGGTGGATCTATTCCAGGGATATTGGCTTTTCCGAACCACCTCGCTGTCCAGAGATTAGTCCAACAGAGTTTTTCCGTTGGCACTGAAGTATTAGTTCCACTCTGGCTTCTTAGTGTTCAGGTCTACAATCAACATCAACTCATTATCTGTACTCAATAAAAAATAAAATAATCAACTATCTGAATAAAAATGCAAATTTTCACCTTCAGATTTTTTCTTCGTAGTTAGGGTCTTTTCACAATATATATCCGATGTGGTTCAATGTCCAGCGGAGCCTTAACTGGAGAAGGTAGTTGTTTTCTGTTAGATATTTCATTAATTCATTTTTATCGTAGTTTTTTTCAATTTTCAATTGTTTCCTTTCTTCTACTTAATTACCTTCCAAGAGGTCATTCTGAACAGTGGAAAATGGCGACAAAAGCTTGTCTTTCAGTCGCAGATGCTTCCACATACGACTTTATGAATATCATGTTCAATTTCTTTTATTGAAATAGTGGATTTCATATTTTGGCGAATGCGCTAGGGACGTGATAAAGTTCCCACGAATCCATCAATATTGGACTCCATAATAAATTTTGCATGGCGATTCAGAGCAACAAATTATTAGCACTGATTACAAAAAAAAATATAAAAGATCCTTTAAAAAAAGTCCTTTAAATCGCTGCCTAACAGACACGTGGTTTGTTGAAAACAGGAAAAAAAAATTTTTGATTTGCTATTCGACATAGATGAAAAGAATCAAATTAAAAATCTCAAAGTCAGGATGATAAAGATGAACTCTAAACTGACGAAACAATTCTCTGATTTTAAGAACCAGTAGCACTGTTTCAGGAATCCAACTGTTATCCGCCATATTATTTTTTAATGTACATCTTACCAAACTGAAACATGTCGTTATAAAGGTCCATTATTGCTCAACAAAAAGTTTCTGCATTTCACCTAGCGAAAGTTTCATATATAGGAGATGATAAAAACACGATCCACACAAGATATAGCTGAATTCTGATTATCATTGAAAATAATAATAATTTCAACAAACTGTATCTCTCAACACTCAACCGCCAGTTTTACACCTCGACACTTGTTTCGGCCACCAAGTGACCATCCCATTGAAAATTTACCAGAAAAACTGAAGTTGTCCTATCTCGTTTACGCCTAGGCCACACTCAATACATGTATTGCTCAGACGGCGATGACAAACTACGATGTGAAGAATGCCATATAAGAGACCAACAAAAAACTCTATCGAACAACGAAATAGATTAACCGCCGTTATAGAACTAACTCATTAATTTCATTTACGTAAATAATAAAATCTTCACCTTGCAATCCTTATTACACGTCAACTGAAACATCATTTATACTACAAAACGTTTCTACTCACCATACATTTTTCCTTCGTCCGACAAGATGATTTTCCGTCTCCCACAGGGCGGGTATATCGCGAGTGCTTCCTGAAAACTTTGCTCGATGTCCGGACTCCAAACTCCCTCCGCATCCGCAGCTGCCATGTCTTTTTCATCCTAGAAATGTTTTCCTCTCAAATAACAGTTTTCACAACTTGAACCGTGTATTATTTACATCCTACGAAATAGAAACAAATATGAGCCTTCTTGAATGTGGTGCCTACCCAGTCATGATGATATAAGGATCCTCATAGGGTTCCGTTAAGGTAGACCATACCTATGGCTTGCTCTATTGTTCATAGTATAATCATATTCTTTTGATATAGCAGAACATTGTGGTGAGTTTTTCATAAAACCTGTATGCTACAGTTGGGAAAGTTCAAATTTCAGTAGCCTGAGTCTTTCCAGAGCTATGTAAATACATGATATGTGATGATCAGATGACTCATTTTTACCGCTCCAGAATAGGCAGTCTGTAAACTGTCCTGGTACATGTTGTTTCTCAGGCTACAGCCCTGTAAGAATGTGCAAATTGTTCTTGTCCCAGGAATACCTCCTTTGAATGATAGCGGTGCACCAATATGAACAATGGATATAGACTAAAAATATGTATACATTAGAGCACCGTACTCTCAGTATACCTAGAAGCATAGCCTTGTCTGATGGAAGTAGAATATGTGTTCAACCCTGAAACTCGCCAATCATATCAAGGAAAATCTGATCAACGGCGTTTTCATTCGGGAATCAATTTGGATTAGATGTAGTGAAAGTCACCACAATAGCCAAGTTGTTATAATCGAAGTAACTTTATATGTATAACTGTTTGCATGTGCCTCTTTCGCAAATTTGAATCAAACAAAATAACTTTTCCATTAGATGACTTTCCAAAGCCTACTTAAAGAAGAGTACCCAAACTGGAAATTCGATGCAATGAAATCCCATTGGAATAAAGTACCAGAACAAAGACAAGAGAAAAAGCTAATGAGCCTATCGCCAAGGAGAGCTTAACAGCTCATCAAGTTGAACAAAAAAGACCTGAAATTGGACTTGTTACTGGGCACTGCCCTCTGGGGTATCACCTCAAAAAGATGAGCAAGTCAGAGAGTGAAAGTTCTGGAAGCGGCATTCTCAACACACTCCGACATCAGGAACTTAGCTCCCAGGTAACTGATAAACTTCGCACGAACTCTCAGAATCCCGGTTGTTGAAAAGATAAAAGGTCACGTAGGACCTTACAGGTCTAGGTGATTGTGAGGATACTCAGCCTGCATGACCCTCCTACAATCTACAAGGGACGACGATATAATGGCGAGACTATGCACAAGACTAGGTGTGATGCGATATGCGCTGCCTCATTATATGAGCTGTGCCATTATATGCGCTACGCCATTGTATGCTCTGCGGCTAGTCTATGTCCACAGTGGCACACCGCATCTGCCATGGCCGTACTAGATCAAATAGCTATAGCACCCAACGTTGCCCGAGTAACAATATATGATTTAAGATAACTTTACTTGAGTGTCTTTTTGGTACGTGCTAGTTGGAAGCTTTTGGAGCCTTTGTTCTGGTTCCTTTCACGGTTTTATTGAATTTTCCAGCAGTTACAGAAGCTATTTTAGACTTTTCTCTTATATTAAAGGGCTCTCCAAAGAGTGAGGCCCGTGATGATTATGCACAGGTTTTAGGAGATCAACTGATAGCAGCCATCTTTCTGGCAGTCTGAAACTTGGCTTAATCTCACAGAGTTGGCAATACAGATTTCCTACTTATTCGCTGGCAAAAACTCAGCTACGTGGCGCCAAGGGTGAAAGACCACACACAAGGGGATTCAATGGAAGTTATTAAAGAATATAATAATAATAACGACTTGTAGATAATACTTCAAACAGAAATGATAGGTTCTTTCATCCCGCCCATAGAAGGCATGTCTTTTTGGAAGGACTGCCTCGATAGTACAATGTTTTGGTATAACCATACTGATGACATATTGAAAACTAGCGAAGGATCAAGGTCAGGAGACATCCATCTTTCATTATCATGTATATGTTGGTTCGGTATTGTCATAAGGATTAGTAGGATTACTTAGACCAGTGTTATTTGATGGAATCCAAATCAAGGCCAAAATAATTGTGTTTTTGCAATATTTGAAGTTTTGAGATCAGTAAATGTTATACGTCGTATATAATAGAAAGAATATCGTAGATAGTAGCCACGAGACGAAACGTAAATTTGAAAATACCTCTTATAGCGGAAAAAAAAGAAATAAAAGCTTCCATTTTACACAAAGTCACGCTTACAATTGTTTCGACACACAGTGTCATCATCTGAGCTGAGTTATGAACTGAAGTAATGATAAAATCTCACCTTCTCAAATACTAGAGAACCTGTATAAGATTTCACTAATAACATATTTTTCAAAAATTAATCCATAACACTGTCAGGTACAAAATTTCAACCCATAACAATGACAGGTTCGAAATTTCATTCGATAGGGAGCATTTGATGAGTTGCTTCTGAAGAGGTAGTTATTATTGGAGAATTGTACAGGTCAATTTGGTCATTAAGAACTAAATTGCTATTATGTAAATGTTTCTTGATTTCTATGGATTCTAATAAGTTTAATTTTTGACATTTAGGTTGAATATGCAAAATTTGTGGATTCTATGTGAAGCTATGGTTATTGTCAAAAGATGGTTGGCATAGTTTGAATCCTGTTTATTTAATCTGTAACTTCTCAAATGCTCACTGAATCTTTGATTAAACTGCGGCCTGTCTGGCCTATATATACTGCATTACAATCCTCACACTCAAGTTTGTAAACCTCAGACTTCGTGAATTTATCCCACACAGACTTTGCGTTGTTAATAAATGAATATAAATTGTTGTTGGTTTTGAATGCAACATTTATATTCCGTTTCTGAAGGAAACGAGATATTTTGTTCGTCTGGGGACCAAGATATGTTAGACACTGTGAATGTGCATTTTATTTTGATAACTTCATTTTCTCTAAATTAAATTTTTTTCCTATATTTCCGAATATTTTCGGCTCTCACGATGAAAAAAATATACTCTGAACTTCAAAACTTTCTGATCGGCACATTGTTAGTTACCTTTGCCCTAATTCGATCACCTTTGTACCTTCCATTGTTCCAGAATTACCCGTTATACAATATTGACTGCCACCTACATGATTACTCGGAATTAATTTATAAATATTCGACTTGAAAAGAAATAATTGAAAAGAAAGGGAAATTCACTTACGTCACTAATATCACCAACATCCAGATTCTTCGTATCCGGGCCCGGGCCGTTCGAATCGGCCTGCGGGCCAGTAACCGGTGTCCACGGCGACGAAATTGTGCCAGCTGTCAAGGCGCTGCCTGAAAAACAAAGAAAAATAACGTCAATTCCGGAAAATCCGTGATAAACACTAACTAAACAATTCGTATTCTAAGCCTTGATCCGCAAGACTAAAAAATTTGAAATATTCTTACAATCCCAATTATACGCGTACATTTTCCGAAAAATATCAACGGTAGACCAAATCGGATCTCTAGTGAAGGCTGCTAGACAAATTTACAGAATGTGGAAAATGCACGTTTATTTTCACACCACTTGTATGTATGTGCGACTTTGCGGTATAGAATTTACCATCCACAAAATCAGTTATATTTTTATCAATTTTTTCCTCTATCATCCAGTTCATTTATCAAGTCACAGACGTTGACGGAAAATCAGGTGACGTCACATTCGACCATAGTTCAGCGCTCAGTAACAAAAAGTTGTCAACTATACACGGTGGTCCACCTAACTCGGGAAAATACTGCTGGGCTAAGGAAAATTAATGAAAAAATCCAATCGTAAGTTGATAGACACTTGATTTGATTAGACTACATCTAATCAAACCTTCTGATAGGTAAATAACACCACAAATGAAGACCTTCTTTCTTGACGAGTAGAACTGTAAAGATGCTTTTTAGTTCCTAGTAATAAATTTTTACAGGGAAGAAATACCTATAATTTCTTTGTATGTAGCAATCAAGTGCGGAAAAGTCACTTTAAGCGCGTGTGTACATTATTTTTTCTGCTAGCGTGCGGAAAAAATAAAGAAATTAACATTGAAGAAACATTCAAATTCAATACATATCAATAAATAAATCATTATTAACCTTAAGAATGAACGTGCAATTATTAGGTTTATTTTTTCTTTGTTGCTATGGTGATTCAAAGTGTCAATAAAAATGTCAGATGTTTATTATAGTGTGACATTAATTTCATGAGTCTCATATCAGGGCCATTAAAAAATAATTCAAGCATGCTTGACACAAATTATAGCAAAATCCCAACTGATTATTTTAATTTTTCAGTCATTTTGTGAACAACAGATATATAAATATATTTTTAAAATATTTAAATGTTAGTACACTCCCTGAAAAGTGGACTTTTCCGCACGCTAGTGGAAAAAATACTTTTTGAAAAGCTCTTGTTTTATTCAATGATTTTTACAATGTAGTATTATAGTTTAACATGGTAAAAGTATAAAACTTAAACTTTATTTTACATCCTGATAATCCAATATGTCATTACACTGTGATCATTAAAAGCTTCATGAAGAATACGGATTAGTTACTGGTATTACACTATAATTTCATTCCTAGATGTGCATTTCGTTAACCAAGTTAACTTCATCAGTAGGATTACTGAACCAGTTAAGGAATCCTAGGAATGAAATTACTGGTGTGGTGAAAGGAAAACTGTTTTTTGTTTTCATTGAGTGATAAGACAGGCGTCCAATACTCCATTTTCCATGGGGCTGAATTAAATACACCCCCCTCCAGTCGCGATGGATCAACCCATTTTTACGGTAAATCAAATTAGGGTACAAAATAGACTCGAAATTCTTTCAGATTCGTAATCAGAACTCCCAACTCATTACAGAAACACCTCCATTATTAATTATATCATTGTTTCTGTTGTTTTTATTGTTCATTTTGATCCCGTTGTTTGTGTGTCCCAGAAAATTCCTGTTTTTATTGATATCTGATGTTGATTTTGATATCGCTAATTAGTCGCAGATATGGCCCGGTGAACTGAACCAGAAAAAATTGAAATAGTGCTGATGATCGTAGAAGATGCGATGAAAGACATCTAGTTGATACTCATATACCCTCTTGAACAGTTTCCAACATTTACATCCAGTTCAAAAGAACCGGCCAGGTAATGAAGTTGAGAAAATTTGAGAAAAATTCATGTTGATATAATTTTGTCATTTTGGCGGCATATAAGTTTGAGAAATTTGTCACTTTAACTCAATATGAACCGAAGTGAAATTTGGAAATGCTTGAAAAGGCATAAAATGCATGGTTTCAAACCTAAATTTCTCCACTTTTCACATGGTGGAGACGAGCAAGAGGAACGGAATGCTGTTTATAGGTACGAAGGAATTAACTGAATGATACAAATTTCTTGAAAAATATCTTATTCAATGACGACCATTAACTGAGTGGTATTTTCTCAGAATTTGGGATATTGGGCTGACCAAAATCTGCAGTGGGCGGTGAATTGTGAAGATCGAATATTCCAAAAAGTTAACGTGTGGTGTGGGATATTGAATCAGATAATAACAAGACCATTTTTTATTGAACGAATTCAGATTTCGTTGAATAAAAAAGAATAATTATGTCAATTTTCTGCTAAATGAATTTTCTAGAAGAATTTCCTCGGGATATAAGATCTACATTGATTTTTCAGTTGTATAGTCCACCCGTTCGGTAAACGGAAAAAAACTCCTGGAAAAAATACCCCCGGAAAAAAAAACGGAAAGAAAACCCCCCGAAAACAAAACCCCGGAAAAAATACCCCTATATATATACATAAAAAGTAATGAAATTTCAACTGTATGTCATGTTAAAGAAACTAGACCATATTTGATTCATTTTACAATACAGGTTAGTTCGTTCAGGAACAATGGAGTCATAAAAATATAAAAAATCGTCTTTTTTACTCGTCGACAGGATAGGTTAAAACTTTTATTGGTATTGTAAAATGAATCAAATATGGTCCAGTTTCTATAAAAAATCGTATTTTTTAGTCGACGACGATGAACATTCCACAGGATAGGTTAAAACTTTTATTGGTATTGTAAAATGAATCAAATATGGTCTAGTTTCTTTAACATGACAAACAGTTGAAATTTCATTACTTTTTGTGTACTGGCCATTGTTATCGCATATAGGGGTATTTTTTCCAGGAGTTTTCTTTCCGGGGGGTATATTTTCCGGGTTTTTTTCCGTTTTTTTTCGGGGGTATTTTTTCCGTTTTTTTTTTCAGGGGCTTTTTATCCTAGATTCCACCCGTTTACCACTACAGGGTAACAAATGGCTGAACAGAAACCTACCTGCCTGAGAATTTCATCATTCTACCTCGATAGTTACGGAAGTTAGGGGGTCCTTTCATGAAAAGTGAGACACACCGTATATTGTGATAATAAATTTCCAACGATAAATTGTGTAAAAAAATGCTATATCTGAAACTCACAATTCACATTATTTTTAAAATGTTTCCATCAGAATTCATAAATTGAAATAAGTGAGACTCAATACCCGCCTGTAGAGTGCGAGAAGGCTTCTTGCAAAAAAAACTCCCGCAAAAACATAATAAAAGCACTCTTTCGCTATCTCAACTCAATCGAAAAACTCGCTGCATCTACGGAGACAATTATTAATGACCGAAATTCTTCCGTGACATTTCCAGCAAATATTTCCCTCTATATAAAATGGACCGTTTTAATGCGAAGTTGAGTTAAAACAACTCAAATTGTACTATTTCGCCAACAATGGAGTTTCTTTGTGGAGAAAACAAAGGAGAACAGAGAGCGAGAGGCCCTCGAACATAATACCTCTGAATAAGAAGACAAAGTTTCGGGATTTCAGAATGCTTTGATGATGTTTGAGTTTGTTGAAATGGAAAAGTTAGTGGAAAAGTAGGTGCACGTAATAGTTTCATCACGCGTATGTCAGCGAGCTTTATTGCTACCATTATTCTGGCCACGTCTTATTTGCTTTTTCTCATAACAGTGTGGATTTCTTGAAATAATACATTTTGGAAAAGTGGCTTTCATGCAAGGTATTGATAATTTGGAAAGTCCAAAAATTACCGCCAAGATTTTTTTACGCCCTTTTGCCTACATTATTAAATTTAAAAAGTGTTAAGAGCTAGAAGCAATCATGACAATATAATAACGCTATTGTCATTTGTATCCAATCAAAATAATTTTAATTTTTCTCTTGTTCATTATTACTCAATAATACCTTTGCAACGATTACATATAATCCATAAAAATGGTAAAATATAGATCTGAAATTGACTATTATTTAAAAGTATCGAACTAACAAAGTTCATTAACGATTTGATGGAGAATCGAACTAGATAGGAAATAATTTCACAGAAATGGAAAAGAATTGAATAATAACTTTGTAAAACCAAAACATTACAATAATACCCAATTTTCATCAAAAACGAATTATCCCAGAATCAGAAAAGATCACATCAGACTTTTGAAGAACCAAAATTTGATGAACTGAAAAATCACAAGACGGTATATCTGTAATACCATAAAATTAAAATAAACATAAATAATGTGAAGACGGATATTCGACCAAACCGGTAAATTACAGAAACAATATCTCATAAAAATGATAAAATATAATAACAGAATATTGTAAGTCTGCAAAGCGTAATATTCGAAAGTCAAACGAATTATATTCGTCGAATCAAGACCTAAAATTGGCATATCAAAAATCATCAGACCAATAAATGCTAATACCAAAAAGTAAAAAACCGAAAATTTTCAGAAATTAGAAAGGTTATAGCGTAGCGAAACGCCGGTTGATCTATTCTCTCAGAGATGGCGTAGCGTGCGATTAATATACTATATTCTCATGTCCCTACTAAATTCCTTCTCATTTCTGCCTTAAATGCTAAGGCTCGCATTGAATATTATCACCAGTATTAGGTATCACGAAAATAATAAGATTCCGCCTTCTAATGTTTTGTGGATTGACACGCTACATCCTCCGAAAGCGTCCTTATGCTAGATAGGTAGTAGGTAGTATTAAGCCGATATATGGGTAATAATTGAGATTGATCGTAGCATGATGGGATTATGAGTTCAGTGTTTTCTTCGATATTCTTGAAAATCACCACCCAGATATTGAATTATCGAATAAATCGAAGTCGATGCCTTGAACCAACAAAAAAAATCGAGGAAGGAACAAACAAATGACCGATCAATATGAGTCCGAACCAGACGTTTCGATTTGTTCAACTAGAAGTTAGCGCTATCTAAGAACTAATAGAGTAATTTTCCACCAGACTGGTATATACGGTAAAATTTCTGCTGGATTTTTCAATAAGTACTACATTTTTTTTTCGGATAATTTGTTGGTTTTACGTTTTTAGATACTTTTAAATAATATATCGATGAAATTATGTTTCGTTAGTTTTTCAATTTGACGGTTTTATGATATGGATAGCTTAGGTTATTGAGATTTGCGATTACTCTGTTATATCATTTCAGTCACTTTTGTTTATTAACGAATTCAGATCTATGAAAAATAATTCTTACCGTTTTCGAGTATGATGTTTTATCAGTACTCATATATACACATTAGATGGATTTCTTTTCGGATCAAAAATAATTTCTATACATTTCATTCTGCTATATTTAACTTTTATATAAAGGTATTCTGATAAATGATTAATTCTCCATTTTATTGGTTTTACGAATTAACAGTTTTCTCATTTATTGGTATTATGAAAAAAATTCTAGTTTTCTTTGGCCCACCTTTGCAACGATAACAGACTCCTGATCTCCGAGGGCATTTCTCCTGCGGAAAAGTATCACTTTTCGCACTTGTTAGGTAAACTAACTATATTGTGAACTTAGTAACAGAAAAGTTTTGAAGAGAAACAAAAATGAGCAAAATTATGATAGAAGATATAATCATCTAGTAACTGACAGAAATTCATGAAAAAACACATCTCAAAGAGGAGCAGCAGAATTTCAATTCTATTAAAATTTTACAGTGTACGAGGGAGAGTCGAAAACAACTGCTCTTGTGGTGAATTTCCCTTCAAGCATGATACGAACCGATGCTGTGCTGTTAGATGATGATACATTGCAATAACCCTTTCATCATATTTTCATATTCCAATACCTATAGGCTCATTTTGGTAATCATTTATCATCATCAGTATGTGGAGTAGTGAAAAAAAATTACGTTATGAATAAGGTTTTTAATTAGAATTGACTTATTTCCAATACATCATCAAGTCGTTTATGGATAGCAAGGAGGTATTTTATTCGACGTAATATTACTTCATTTTAAGTTCATGCGGACAGCTGACGCAGACCTCCTCCTCCACGATACATCTGACTAGTTTTTTTCTACTCACTATGATGTCAACTAATTACAAAACAGGTTTCAGCCGGCGAACTATTACTTTTATTTTAATATTTTTTCCTCTTCTATCAAAAAATATAAGATTCGATTAACGTAAAAACACCTTGAATGAAACGCTACTTTCCGGACTAATAACTTCCATTGACTGAGCATGTCTTTATTTCACGACGTTTCAGCTGGTAGTATGCAACCGCCATCAAGTAAACATTTCGGGGTGCGGTCTTCAATTTTTTGTAAGTCTGAATACAGTTTGATGGAAAATAAATAAAAAATGTTTACCATTTGTTTCCATAAACCTGTTGGTCATTTTATATCTTTCAAAGTACTTTTTGCTATCATATCTTATTACAAATACCGACAACACGATCCGGTAAAGCAGAATACCTGGAATAAAGCCGTATTTTCCGACAAAACGTTACATGTCCCAATTGAAAATTGAAACGTACAAAGTTGCATGCACACTGCGGAATAAAGCAGTAAAGCAATAAAGAAAATTCCATTCCATTTTGTTCATTTGTTCAATTAATTCAGAGTGGGCTTTGATCCGGCCGTTTATACAAATTTCGCTGAACAGGTGGACTAATCAAAACACTACGGTTGGATTTTCCGTGAAGCTCTCAGTTGGTTTTAATCAAAGTCATACCGCAGATTTGATAGAAATGCTTGTTTACTATTTGATACAGTCGGGACATTGAAAAATATCTATACGGATATTTGGGCTTTGAAGTTTGATCTGACAGTTCGCATTTTGAATCAAATAAATTATGAATTTCGTATTTTTAGAATACAAGACTTATTACTCGCGGCTGAAATAGATTTTGATTCTTCAATTTTTGACGTCTTCTTAAAATAATGATATCTTAGAACTTGGTTTACAAAATAAGCCACCATTCAACTTACCAGGGAATGATATATCTGGTACTTCTCCAGGTGGGGCTGCACACCATCATGCCCCTGCTGATAAGAATTGTCTAGGTCCTAGGCTACACACCAATTGTCTGGAGGTCGGTCAGAATCGTTTTTATTCCAATGCCTTCAAGAAACTACTACTCTCAAGCCAAAGCTCTTCGGCCTATCGGCCTAACCTCTTTGGATATGGAGACACTAAAAACGCTGATAGACCGACACATCAGAAAAGAGTCCCTGCAGACAATCTCTGCACACCAGAAAATAAACAGAAATGACTCTCCATAACCTCGTTAAAAGAATAGTGGAAGTGTTGGGTACTAAGACGATTTACTAGGGGAGGCTTTGTTGACATAAATGGAGCATTTGACGACACGTCATTGGAATCTATATGACAAACCGCCACGAAGCATGGAGTCAATGAGTCAATCTAACCATGATCAAATGGACGGCTTTCATACTGGCGCAGCTAGTGTTGAAAATCGAAATAAGTGGAAGTTCCGTGACTGCCAGAGTATCAAGAGAATGCCCCTACTATGGTGGATGCTAGTCGACAAACTTCGAAATCATAAGCAACAAATCTCGAAGCAGAGTGGAACGACCATTGGTGTTCTGCCCAGAGGCAACCAAGACAAGGCAGAGTTGATGTTGTCTATTGAAAAACGCGGAATAGGGACCCACTTTCAGAGATCAATCTCACAATGAAAATTTTTCCAATACATAGGGTCAAAAAAATATGTTGGAGTCATAATAGACGATGAGCTGACCTGAAACGAGCTGAGAGTCATTCTTATCACATAGAAAGCCAGATGCTACTACTGGCCATGTAGAAGAGTCTTCGAAAGTACGTGGAGTGTGACACCAGGTCAGGTACATTGAAAAGCAAGGCCAGAAACAAACGTAGGAATGACAACGGCACCAACTAGAGCTATTGAAATTCTACTAGGATCGCTTTTAGACATGTACATTCAACAACAAGTCATGTAGGAGTATATGCCATACTGAGCTGCGTTCCATTCAATCTTGACAACATATCTCGAAGACCTCTTGCAAACTGATTGGACAGTAAACTTACTTACTTCTTGGCGCTGGTGAGCGAGTTTTTGAACCCCTGCGAGAAGGCCTGTTCGCTTGGACCTTTCGTGCATCCACGTGTCTGGGCTCAGCTGGGCATGACAGCTTTTCTGGTGTAATTCAGCAGTTTCCTTAGCTGAATCTTTTTGACATCCTCTTGGTTCAGTAGCCTTTCCCCAAAAGCTACCTTCCTCTGGTGCATCCATCCAGGGCATTCTGTGAGGAGGTGTGACAAGGTCTCGTCTCCTTCCAAGGCACCACCTACAGAGTGGATCATCTATGGTCCCTATGAGGGCCATGTGCCTGTTCGGGTAATTGTGCCCTGTCGCTAGCTTGAGATCCCGTCTCCCAAGAAAGTTGATTTTCTTTTAAGGCCTGGATATGTGGAGCTTCGATTGTCTCAAGCCAGGCTTGTTTTTGTAACAATTCTTTCATTGCAGCAACAGCTAGGCTGTGTGAATTCCTCGAGTGTCTTCTGGCCCAATCGATGGTTTGCCTGATCCCTCCTTGGCTAGCCTGTCTGTTTCCACGTCTACGTGGACACCCGAGTGTCCTGGGACCCATTTGATATTGACTTTCTTTTGTTCTCCTAGGTTTTCCAAGGCATATCTACACTCGGACACCAGCTTGGATGTGATCCTGTGTGATCCCAGTTACTGTCCGAGCAGATTGCAATTGGCCTTCGACATTCATTCCTTAGTCCTGTCAGGACAAACCTGCTGACCTCCAGCCGTCTGTGTACCAGACTATGCTGTCAACAGGAGGCACGTTCGATGCAAGAGGGAAGAATGGAATGACAATCTTCCCTCGTGAGAATGACAATATTCGGACCTTTTCTGAAGTTCAGATCTGGCAGCGTGTTGTCCCTTTCCATCAGTAGGATGGGGCAGCTCTCCTGTTCCTTGTTACAGATGAGGGAATGTCCATGGTTTGTTGTTCCTCCGAACCATTGGCTTGCGCCTGTAGACGGTACGCATAACTTCGTGGCCAATGTACAGGTGCAGAGGTGGCAATCCAAGTAGAAGTTTAAGAGCTCTAGTTGTTGCCTTGCTCTTTAGCGAACCTGGCGACGATACAATGGCTCCGTATGTTATGGTTGGGAGAATAATTGCCGTGTAGATCCAGAGTAGTGGCCTTCATGGTGCGATGAGCGATCTGCTCGTTCTAGCTCAGCTTGGCGTCTATTATGACTCCAAAGTAACATTCAAGCAGTTATATGACTTGGAAAACCTGGTGAAACGAAGAAAATTCAGCCTTATATGGGTCCCAAGTTACTGAAGTGCCTTCGAAAACGAAGAGGCTAACATACCAGCCAAGAAAAGATCTGGAAATCCACCAAATGTGCGAGAACTCATTTTAGGCTAGCTGTTGAAGAGAAAACTCGTAGGAGAAATCCTTTTTCTCGGTAGAAGAGGTCTCAAGTTAATGACAGTGCTCCTAATGATACACAATCACCTGAACAGATACTTGGACCTTATGGGGATCGTGGATGATCCCCACTGCAAGATTAAAAGTCTTCTTTAAACCTTCTCACAAAATATCCCGCACTGGGGAATCCTAAGAAGAACACGTTTGGTTACAGTATACTTACTGAATCCAGAGTACGTCAAAAAAATTCAGCTGAGGAAGCTTATGCAGCTGAACACAAGCATGTGAGTAAACAAAGGGGCCAGGCTGCGAGGCAGGGTGCAGGGGCTTTAAAACCCTCCCACATGAGCCAGTAAGTATCGATGAGTGAATAAATATTCACGACTTATCACGAAATTAGTTTTGGTTTCATATGTCATGAATAAAACCCTTTAGTTTTAGGGTTGCAAATCGATAATATATCAGATTCGATAACTTGTCTACGATTCTGACAAATATAGATCCTGCATATCGGGTAAAGAGATGAAATCATCGACCCGTAGTCGAACAGTAAAACGATACGTGAATAAAAGAGTAATGAACGTAAATTTTTCAGATATGAATGAACTGACGATTGCCCATTGTGCATGGTATTTTTACAGTAGCCGTGATGGCTGTTATAGCGGAGGAGTTACTTCATGTTTAACAGAAGCTATCAAGCCCGTGCCTAAATTCGCACGCCAAAGACTTTCGTTCGCACACGATATACGATGTTCGGACTCATGACATTTACGCAGATATAAATAACACGGCGAAACGTCACTTGGATAAAAACCATGAGTCACGCCAGCCGAGAAACATAAATATTAAGATGGATGAGTTGTTGAAAGTCTAGTCTTTTCCATACAAATGTGCACTACTAGTATTATTAGCAACTATAAACTACAAGGCAGAAATTCTCGTGTGTGATAACAATTTCTTGTCTCGTTTGAACATTAATTCTTACCAATTAATACATATGAATGCGGTTTTGCAAAAATATGTTACTGAAACATTTGAGAGCACAAAAGTTGGATGTTTTGAATTCATTTGAATCTATTATTATTTACCGTATGCCAATGGAAGGACACAAGAATAATAAGTGTGTACATGACAAACAAAATAATAGTAAGTGTAAACTGTAGATGAACAAACAAATCAATTAATGTTTGTTATATGGTAATATGCAGATTTTCAGTCCATCCATCAGCGTCCGGGGAAGAATTACACAGCAAACACATTTGTTACGTTTAAGTAAATGTGACATAAAATCAACGGAATATATTTATGTAAATACTCCATAACATTTCTGAATATACTTAAACCGTATATTCACATAATATTTTTATGTAAGTTTGTCGTAGCTACTACGTAAAATCTCACGGTCCATATAGTATCTTCTGTTTTACTTAACAAGTCGGAATGTATCCAACAAAAACAACCTCCGCCCCCTACGACCGTCGAATTATATCTGTTTCATACTTGGTGACGTTTTCTAAAGAAAGGAAGTGTCAAAAGTCAAAATTATAAAAAATATTTAGTAATTATTGATACGGAATGAAATTCTGGTACATGAAGATTCTTTATAATTTTGACTTTTGACATTTTATTACTTCTGTTAAATTTTATGATGGCCATAGAAAAGATATTTCAATAATTTAATGTCCTCATAAAACTTCAATATTTTGATTTATTTATTATCGTTTAGAGGGAGCTACTGGTTCTTCAGTGGAAATAATTTTTTTCTTTCATTTTATAGCGGATCTCGGAAGCACATCATAATTTTAATAATTTTATAGCTTTCAGGAGTGTTTTGAAACCGATTCATAAATCTTATTCATCCAGGAGCGGATTAGGAACAATTTCTGACCTGCAAACATCAAATGAAGTTGAAATTGTTACTTGGTTAAAATGGATGAATACGGATTTTCGTATAAATAAAACAATCTTGAGAATTACCGTAATCTGTAATTATAAGACAAGATTAAACGAAAAGAGGCCAGCAACTGAAAAAATATTTCAGTTGCTACCCACAATAATATAAACGACTTGATGAAAAATTTTATTTCAGTTTCATCTCATTAATTCTCTCTTCTAGATTAAATTTTCAACCGAGATAAAAATAATTGTGGAGGTGTTTTCAAATTTCAAACACAAATGCAACATCACATGATGAGTTGCAGCCCATGTTACTGATGGAGATTTATTTGAATGGATTGCATTCGAAAAGTTTTGCACAAACTGAAACAAAACAGTACGGGGAATTATTTCCGGAACAATTCACAGACCCGGATATTAAAGTTATGATACTAGGTGATATGTCCCATATTAGTTTAAACAGTTATTTATATGAAACGATGTGAAACTGATTTATCTACTCTTTTATGACTATTATGTTAAGAAGACATCGAAATTATTCAATTGAGACAAAACTGCGGAGTACTTACTTACATTAAATCACGTTATAATTTAAATGGTTCATGAGATTTCGATTTTATTTTGACTTTGTTATTGAAAATTAAATGAAACAAGGAGAATTTTCCCACAAAACTGTTCACGTACTTTCTTGAGATGTCATAAGAATTAAAATTCGACCGAACAAAGATTGTGTCTTGTAAAAGGTTTTCGCGGCCATAATATATCGGAACGACAAAACTTTCCGTTAATGCAGGAACCAGAGATCATAAAGCCAGATGTCCGTAAGGACTCACCGAAAAATGCGCTTTTGCAGAACATACTGTCAACAACGACATAATCTCTACATCTGTATCCAAGACTCTTCCAAGAAGCAATTGAAATACAAAAACACCACCATAACTTAAGCACAACTAAACACAACTTGCTACCAGTTCTCAAAAACACCAAATAAGCTCCTTATCCAATATATACTCTATATTTTCCGGAATTATTCATCAAATAGGAGCCAATGAGTCAAAATTGACAATGATCAAAGTACACCATTAAAAGTCACTACTAATGCATACTCCTTGTGTATATCAACAATATTAGCATGATAAATGGCTTCACAGGTCATATTATGGCATACTAACATACACCGGCGAAACATGTTCCCAACCATCTGATGTCACAATGACCAAGTCTGGCTTGATGATAATGTTTTGAGTCTGAATGTCAAAAAAAATTAAATGCATTATATTCACTTCGACAAACAATGATCAACTCAGTTTGAATTCTTTAAGAGAACAATATTGTCTGTAGCCTAAGTTTAGATTAGTCACCAATCTGCAATACCCTAATTATAATATCTATTCCCCAGAAATATATTAGTCATATTGTTGATCAAAACGGTCCCTAACTAAGAATCGTTAGATGAATGAAAATTTTTTTATCTTTCAGCCATAAATATAAGTGCGTCTTTAAGAAATTTGTATTTTAATTCAGCCTCCTATATTATGACAGACGTACCCGCTTATTACAACAATTGCACATCATCATCTTATTTCCATAATTTTAATTGTTTCAACAATTTCTATGCATCTATATCATTCTGAGAATAAATCTAATTTTTGAAATAATTTGGTGTTGATTATTCGATAATCAAAACCGCCAAAACCGCATTCCCTCAATTGTCCAAACCAAGAAACGTGTAACTGTCCAACAATTTTGTTTATATACAAAAATCGCTCGATATTGGGTGAATCTTTTTCTGGAGAACACTGATTGAGTTATCAATACTACCCTTGAAGATTGGATTCATCAACATTCAAAACAAGATAATTTGTTTGAATCCACTTTAACAATTGACAGAAATAGTCCAGTCCACTCAGTTATTGAGACGAGGATCACCACCAAATTTGGCATGCTAGTAGTTGAAACCATGTCAAACAAGAAAAAAATTGTTTACCAAAAATCCGGGAAAGGTTCCCAAAAAAAAATTATAAAAAAATATTTTTTTTTCTTGGAAATAATGCATAAAATTTATAAAAAATGGTTTGAATAGGGTTGAAAATCATTCAATTCCCTACAAGGATGATCCTCAGTAATTCCTTACAAAATGCGCCCGTTTTCTCAGAAAACGTGATTGAACGCTGACATCAAATTTCAGGCTCGTGTTAGCCCGCCGCTGCAAGTTCCGGTGGTGCCGAACGTTAAATGTGTAGTAATTTTGCTAAAAATGATCACAGAATGAAAAATAAAATTGCATTTTGGTCATGAAAACTTCTACTTTTTCATGCAAATATAACATGTGGATATCTGAGTACCTAAAGGTTTTTTTTACTACGTCACATAATCCTACTGTGTTATTTACGGAGGAATCATAATCTTTTGCTTAATCCGGAATAATTGCACTAAAGCAGGAACCATTACCTTAGACACTATACAATGATTCAAGAGTAGTGAAACAGGTCTTACTCACACACGCCAAAAACAAACCTGGATTTTACTCTTGCCTCATTTTCAACTCCCACATAATTCCGACATTGTATAAACAAAATGTTGAAAATAATCGCTCATATGCATCCTGCATGAAGTCTAAAGTATGCAATTTCAAGCTGGAGGTTTGCAATTTACATTTCTGTTTGTGAACATACAAAAACAACTCTAAATTTTGTTATAATTTGAAAAATTGAGAGGCCATCGAAAAACTCATTCCTTTCAAACGATGAATAATCTTGTCAAACTGCGGGATTTTCAGAAACTCCTGACTATCCGAAACGAAAAGTTCATTTCATATATACAACATAGTCCAAGATCATAGAACCATAATATCTGAGTCAACAACGGACACTCTTTTGGAGCAGTTTTCTCAGTATGCTGACCAGTTAAAATCATGTTTCCGGTTCATTATGGACATGTCAAACCCTATTGTTATGCAAAGTTTTTTGTTCTTGCTCTGAAAATTTGAGTTTATTATTGAGAAATTTCATAGTGAAAAATACTTATTAAGATTATATTGTCCGTCTGAAAGTGAGTAGAAATATATTGTAGATCAGACAAGACCTCAAAAACTCTTTGAGCGAATTGGAGTTGTATTGAATGCTGTGGTTCCTATAGCATTATTAGTGCTTATCTTTAACAAAAATTGAAGTGGAAATATCAGGATATCGAATTATTTTAGCAAAGAGCAAGAGTTTTGCCAGTGCATATACCACAACCTTCTCTCTCCCAAAGAAGTGATATTCCATTTGAATTTGTTATGTGGAAGTTTTTCCTGGTTTATACGAATTGATAACTAGGCCATGAAAATATTCTCTCCCCAGGGGTTTTTGAAGTTAGAAAATAATGGATTCTTATACAGGGTTATGATAAAGTAATGCACAAAATTCATAAAACGTACAACGATCACTTTTAAAAAAAATGCAAAAACACGTCAAACTGTTCTTTTTATTCCGCATCTTTTGACATAAGTTACAAAAATAACACGTCAAAGTTGTCAAAGTTATGACGTCATCAACAAATTTTTTTAATGAGAAGCTAAGATTTTTATCACATTATGTGATAGAGCTTGTGTTTGTACACAAGGGAAAAATAGTTGCAGTAGGGCTCACATAAGAAAAAAAACGAGAAAATGAATAAAAAACGAAATAAACGTAAGTTTCATAATAACTTTTCAATTAACTAAACAGTCCATTAAACCAAAACTATTTCTTATAGGAATTGTTCAAACTGTGTCCCGTTTACTAACTGACATAGGCCAAGACGATGGTAGACCGCATTTATAGAGTTTTCAATCATCTGCGGAGTTATACGAGTCATTTCGTGTCTAATTCTTTCCATTCAGTCTTCTAAATTGTCTGGCCGGTTAATGTAGACCCGACTTTTCAAATGTCCCCACAGAAAAAAATCAAGGGGGTTTAAATCAGGTGACCTAGGTGGCCACTCCATTGGTCCACGTCTTCCAATCCATCGTCCTTCAAACTGGTTATCCAGAAACCTTCGAACAGTATGACCATAATGTGGTGGTGCGCCATCTTGTTGAAACCAAATACTGGGATCCAAGTTGTCCCCATTATTTGGATCCGGAAATGCCGCAAGTAGGTCCGGAAGCACTGCCATACGAAGATGTTCCAAATATCGTTCAGCTGTGAAATTCCCGCGAAAGTAATAAGAACCAATAAATCTTCCCCGAACGATTCCTACCCAAACATTAATTTTTTGGGGACGCTGGGTGTGTTTTGTCTGCATCCAGTGGGGATTTTCCCGAGCCCAGTAGCGAGAATTGTGTCGATTTACAGAACCACTTAGACAAAACGTTGCCTCATCGGAAAATACTACACTATTAAGAAAATTTGGATTTTCGTCACAATGCCGCATGAAGATTTCACAAAATTCCAAACGTCTGTCCGGATCATCTTCTGAGAGTTCGTGAACAAGATGAACTTTGTATGGGTGTAGTTTTTCTTTTTTTAACATCTTTACTACAAACGACTGACTAACATTTTCTTGTAAGGCAATTTCTGTTGTAGTTGCGTGAGGGTGTTCTTCTACTGACAGCAAAATATCTAACTTCACATCGTCGCTTATTCCTGGTCGTCCAGATTTTGGAGCATCCCTCACGCTTCCCGTTGCATCAAATTTTGCAACAATTCTGCTTATTGTGCTTCTAGCAATTGGAGGTCTTTCAAAATGTGTTGCGTTAAATAAAGCACATGCTTCTTCATGACTTCGAAGGCGATCGCCGTAACCTACCATCATTAGAATTTCTATCCTTTCTCTTTCGGTTAAACGAGCCATAATAATAAAACTGTGGTGACACTAATTGTACGACTGACACTGACAAACCGTTGTTTTAGTAAAACAATTGAAAAAATTTATAAGAACACATGTTCTTACTAGATAAGTTTAAGTTTGACCTCTTTTTATAATTGGTTTTGTTATTTCGTTTTTTATTCATTTTCTCGTTTTTTTTCTTATGTGAGCCCTACTGCAACTATTTTTCCCTTGTGTACAAACACAAGCTCTATCACATAATGTGATAAAAATCTTAGCTTCCCATTAAAAAAATTTGTTGATGACGTCATAACTTTGACAACTTTGACGTGTTATTTTTGTAACTTATGTCAAAAGATGCGGAATAAAAAAAAACAGTTTGACGTGTTTTTGCATTTTTTTCAAAAGTGATCGTTGTACGTTTTATGAATTTTGTGCATTACTTTATCATAACCCTGTATATATATATTTTCATGCAATGATCTTCCCAGAAGTAAACGCAAGTATATTAGCTGTGTGCCAACAAATCTGTTTTCGAAATATTGAAATTTGTACAGAATTGAGAGTGCGTACACAAATCATAGGGATTTTTTCTTCTCGATTTTTTCGGCTGGAAACATTGATTTGTGTGAGCAGAGAAAAGGGGTTCTCATACAGAAATCTTGATGAACTTGTTGTTGTTATTGTTGTTATTTCCGTCAACCAGCTGCACATGCACCCTTAAGAGTACAACCCTCAAAAGTCTTCGAAAGACTTGTCCGAGCTGGGGAAGACGCAGCCCTTACCTTTTAACGTATGATGCCATGCACGAGACCGATGATCATGCTGAGACTGGTGGACGTCAAAGTACATAAAAAATATCCATAGATATACACACTCAGGGCTTCAAGTTCTAAGAAGTTCAAGTATGGCAATGAAAGATTCCATAGCCCTGACCCTCGAATCGGTTCATATTCTCCAATGAAATCCAAACTCAGGAACAGCTCAGAAAGTTCAGATTCCTCACATTGCTGTTTGATCTGTGTCCAAAAATGTGTACAAGAAAGAAATCGACCGTTTAGGACAGTTTCTAAATTATCAATCGAAACTATCAAAAAAGTGGCAACTATACTTGTTCGGATGAAGTTTCGAAAACAGTAATTATGAAGCCCTTGTAGATTTAGTAGCGGTTTTTGCAAAATATCACCTGGACTGGCCATCCTCATAATTCTCATAATATTCATGAATGAGATGTGAGGCCTATCCATAACCTCTAAAAATATTCTCACCTCTTGTCGACAATGGCAGATATTCCTCATCGCAATTTTAGGACGATTTACATCGTTTCCAGAGCTGAAAGAGACGGATTTGCTTCAAATATGACGCATTAACCCCACCGAACCTAACAACCTAGCCTACTGATGTTATTACAGGACTACTTTGTCATTCCATTCATTCATTGTAAGTCATTTTGCGATAGCCTTTCTGTTTTCCGAGAAAACTCCAAATTTAATTTTTTTTCAATTGAAGTCAAATTTGTTTTGTGTTCGACCCCTGATAAACAATTTTTTTTCAACTGAACATGATGTTAAGAAGTCACGTGCCACTTTTCATATTGTTACAATTCATCCTTCAGTTTTGGCACAAATTTATCTGTGGTTATTGGACTAAAATACTACTGATCTACGCACACACACATACAAACATCTTGAACCCTGTAAAATCCCACAAGCTAAGCAGATCTCAGAAGATTATTAGCCAATTAAGACAAGTGAGTTTGGTCTTCGTGAAGGTAGTGAGAGAAAGGAACCCAACATCTGGACAAAGAAAAAAAACGTTTCGTGTTCTTAAAAAAATCAGTAGCACCAACCCGGCACGCCATAAATCCCCAAAATAAACAAGTCGCAGTTCGGGCAGTGTATTTGAAAGAGCGGCTGGCATCGGGAGCACACAATCAGAATGGAGGCAGCGAACAGAAGGCGGGGAAACGAGAAATGCACGGAATGACGGCATGGCCAGGTAGAACACACAGAGGAATTCAATCGGCCGCCATAATTAATACAGCCCCAAACAATACAGTGCGCGATTGGCGGATTCCGTCCGGGAAAAACTCTCTTTTGTTTTTACCAGCGCCTATTCAAACATTTATGGGAATGTAATATCTGTTTATCTCTCTGTCTCTATCTTCGTCGGATTGTTTGCATTGATTCGGACGATGTGCAACTACATGGCTGACTTTTTTGGAGAATGGGATGCCTCGGAGTCGAAGAAAAAATTGTGTTGTTCTTCTGAAAACTCGTCGGCGAAATCTTTGACGTGCCGTCACGTCCCTTTTTGGTGCGGAGCGTTGGCACTTGATAAGGGAACCTCATAACCTCATAAAAAAATAGTTTTCTTCAGCAGTACATTTTCATAAACCAATCGAATGGTGAAATTTTCAATCAAGAGCGACTAATGTATTTTTAATGTCGAAAATATAACTACAATCAAAGTGAAATGATATTGTATCTATAAAATAAAAGTGGTGGAAAACGAACTGAATTAATATTCAATTTAACAAATACAAATTGATGAATATGTAACCGAATTTCATTATGGCGGAAATTATTAATATTCATGGATGAAACGTTATCGCTATGATGTCGATTTATTTTCTGTTTATACCTCCGCGTTCCGCGTTTTGTATGATTGTTAATGAAAACTGGTGAATTTATTGTAGGGTAAATACGCCTAATCCCAGCCATTCCAGTAGTCAGCCTTCCATACATATTTATTCAAATAAGTAAATGACTGACAAAAAAATAGTTCATTTTGAGCTTTCTGAATTCAGCCAACTTTTTGGCGGTAACCGCGTAAATTATTCAAATATAACGTTAACGACAAAGTAATGGCATGCGTGTGAGACAGAGCATGCTGTGTTGGCTGACAATTAGCGAAGAAACCATAAGATTTTCTTAGTGGCTGGATCCTCCATTATTAAGCTCCAAAGCTCGAACAATATTGAATATGAGGAAATTTATTTTTTCAGGCAATGTCAAAATGTATATTGAACACGTTTTCGAAGCTTTTGAGATTTTAATACGCATATTTTATCAAAATTTGTTGGTGGCTGAGAACTGGTTCATAAAATTTGAAGAATTCCTAAAGATAGCCATGTGGCTGACTTTGGGAAGGATGAGAGAAAATTCAAATATGAACTCAATGCATTATGAGATTAGAGGCATCTTTCCGTTGCATTTTAATATATCAAAATCATTGATTATTCAATATTTCACCAGTAGTCAGCCCCCTGAAACTTCTGTAGGTTAGTTGATGGCTGACTCGAGGTTGGAATATTCCAGTTCTCAGCCACCGGGTACTGCATCATTTTCATTGTTTTTTTTTGTAATAGCGAAATCGTTGGTTACATAAAAATTCAGAAAAATCTCTCAAAAAACTCTCCTGAAAATTATTTGGGGATAAAATGGGTATTACCATCAGCAGTACCCTTCATGGAAAAACCATGTGAGATCCATTGCCAAAGATGCCTCTTAAAAACTTAGTTTTCTATTTCGTGCCAAGAGGTGTGTATTTTACCCGTCAACTGATTATGATTTTTAAAGCACAAATCTGACCTGTCCTGGAATACTCTTTCCGTACATGGAGTGGTGTAACTTGTCTTGTCGGTAACACTTTGTTTACAAACTCGCTCATTTCTCTGGAACACAACAAAAAGGTTAGCGACTTTACTCTGTTTTATTGATACTTTCATGTCAACAATCGTTCAACGACTATAAGCGGTCCCATCAAGACTGACACATCGATCTGTCTTCACATCCATTTGTCGTCACTTTGGAGACGTCTTGAATATCTTTTTCCCGGGGGTCGTTTTTCCAACGAACGGCAACTCTATGAACTATTTGCCTTGGAAGTTGTTCAGGAGGAACACCAAATCTTATCTACTTTTCTTCGGCTCTCACGATGTTCTCTGAAAAGCGCAGTTGAAAAAAAATTGCTACTAAAAAAGGCAAAGAAAGACCTTTCAAAAATAATAATAAGTATTGTTGATTTTGGGGAGTTTTCTAGGATTTTATTTTTTTAAGTTTTCACATATTTATTCAATGCATGCAAATGATTAAATAAATAATGTTCCATCCGAATAATATATTATACTACCCCTTCAGTTATCGTGGCTGACAACTAGATGCATAGTGGCTGAAATAAGAATTTTAACGGCTGACTATAGAATTTTTCGAGTTTTTTCAGAAAAAGTTCAGTATATAATTTAAGTATAACGAATTTATGAAAATCGGATTGTCTATGTTACATAAAAAACTTCAGATAATTCAATGGTGTAGAAATTTCCGTAACTTTTCAGCGGGTTTTATTTTTTATCTTGGTCTCAAAATGATATTTTGCTTAAGTGGCTGACTACCGGCGATTCTACCCTATTCGGTATTTCTATTTCATATTGGTGCTTGTCCAACAAATAAGGTTCCAGCTTTCATTCCCAAATTATTTTCAATTCCTTAATTTTTGTATCCCGGTACTAGATCTGTTGATTTTATCGTATATCTATATACCTTTCTCTACGTTCGTAGATCGGGTAAAATTCAGGTAAAAAGGTACCACTTTTACTACTTTGTGGCATAAAAATGATTCTGGTCATGTGGCCTAGTGACAAGAGGGCACTATCAACTTTTTTTTCAAAGCCATTTTTTTGTGGTGAAACAGGTGCACATATTATTGGTATTTTACACTGTGGTTTTTGTTTCAGTTTTTTATACCTTAGTTATTTTGCTGGAGACTCCAAATAGCATTTCATTTCAATCTCAGTCTAAAATTGACGTTAATCATATCGATACTTTTGATACTTTCGACAGTTTTCATAGATTTCAGCAATTCTTTATGTTTTTAAAATGCCTCTTCCTCATCCTCCAGAAGAAAAAACCGAAGCAATTTTAATTTACGCTGAAGCTGGGCGTAATTACCATGAAGCAGAAAGAATATTTAATGAGCGCACTGTATAATAGTTATTAATGTTACGAGATTATAAGGCGACTTCAATAATCGAAAACGAAGAGGCGCTTTGCGCCGAGACGCCTGATTTCCAAGATTTATTTAAATTGCATAATAATTTAGTTAAATTCAAAGCTTTATTGTATCACTGATAAAGATGATGTAAAACTTAAATGAACAACTTTGGTTATTACCACGATATTGTCATTTTAGCGTCCCATAAAAATTAATATAGTCTTAACGAAAAATATACTTGTGGCTGCTATCACAGTGACATAAGATTTGCTTCCCGATAAATTAAAAATCCATTATGAAAAAAAAAATACCTTCTGTTATTGTCACGTCATTATTATTTATTTAAAATTGTGGCAAAAATCATGGCAGATATAAATCAAATATCCGTTACGAAAAAAGATACATTCAGTTTTGAGTGGCGAAATACAGAACAGGTTCAAGATGCTGGAGAAATGGTATTTTGAAAAACTCTCAAATAAATATTCTCCATAATCACTGTGGCCTAAATATTCTGTTACGAGCTTGTTGGAGTTGAGGGAAAGAGTATAGAAATCGACAAGTATGGCGCTTTGGAGCGATTTATTGAGAAAAACATGTGGGATATAAGAAGATTGAATAAATCGAAAGAATTCACGAAAGAGCAGGTTAGTGAATTTGTTCGTACTGCGCCAGACCAGACATTTTTGATGATGAAAGTAGATTTTTCAGTTCGAATTGGCGGAGATTGCAGAACCAGTTAATTAACACGAATTCCCATGGAAAATGATGACATTCTAGAGAGCAAGTTAGTAATCACAATTCCTGATTCAAAAACCCATGGAAAGGTTTTTTTCGGTGATATCTGTCGGAGACTTCAAGCCTGTGAGATTACTTGAAAAATATAGCATTACGTCCACCTCTTACTCCACCGAGAAGATTGTTCGAATCATACGAACAGATGATAGAGGATCCCTTAGTTCCTTGATTGAACTATATAGCGACTTCTTCCTCAAATTATAACAGGATGAATACTTCGGTACTGCATCTGTCACAATTATTTTCACATGAGTATCCTCCAAACAAAAGTAGCAAATTCTGAAAAATTGATGAGCAACGACAGTGCCAAACTTGAAAACACACTTGAAAGCCTAAAGTTTCGGCAGTTCTTTCTGTATTCATTGTACCTACGCTTCTTTGAATGATGTCGAGTTAAACAGTACAGACACGGTATGAAAATACGGGAACTCTTGTATAAACACGTGGCAAGATTTTGAACTTATATTTATGGTGTTTTTTGTTACGTGTAATCACACATTTTGTCCGTTACAAAACGCCCGATATTAGTCTGACACCATAACCTCAGATATAAAAAAAATATTGTCCGCGACATTCATCGAATGTTCTAAATATCAAACCGAACTAATGATTTAACCAGCCAAATTAATCGTGATGAATTTGCGATATGCAAATACGGAAGCAGACTACCAGTAATCATGTCGCTAGTTTCCTGTCATCCAGTCGAGAGACAAGAAGTTTGTGGAGGGATGTGCAGATATTACCGCCTATCTCGGGGCGATGTGTAACAGTGATTCACAGATACAAATTCAGCAAAAATTTCGTGGATATGTCGCCATAAAATAAGATTGCAAGAATATTATAGTTGTCATGCATTCGATTCATAAAAATCTCACTTCGCTGTGGTGAAAATATGTTCGATCATGTGCAAAGAAATACAAAAAACCTATGTAACATATGGAAATTGTGTTTTTTTTTTAATTGTTACTTGGTTATTATTGGGTTCAATATTTTATTGAAGTAGTCGATAGATATTGACCCAGATAAACAGGGTGTCAATTTGAAAACTTCCCACCCATAAATCTTCCTTCCAGTAAATAATATGAGGAATCGAAAAAACAGGTCAATTTTATTTTCAAGTGGGACACTTTCAAGGAATATTTGTAGCCCTTGTGGTTCAACCTCCTAGGAGGGGTGGATGTTACCCTTAGAATCTTAAATGGAAAGGGGGGTCAAGTGGCACATCATTTTGATTGGCGTTCAATTCCTGTTCCAATGATACCCTGAATTTTTATTTTTTGACGAGCAGTTCCGAATAATAGCGTTCTAAAATTACACGCATGTAATTAGAATTTGCCAGTTCTGAGATGCATTTTAATAAAAATGCTTAGAAGAGTAGGTGGCACCCTTCCAACCCTTGAATGAATGACAGGAATAAATTTATTACGCATGGGATGTTTTATTTGTTGGTTATTTTCCTCTTACAAAATAAAATTTAATTTGCGAAAAAGACATTGCAAACGTAAAATCTTACGCTTACTTTATAAACTGTTCGAAATGTCGTCCATTTTGCTCAAAACAGTTAAAGTCTGTTTTCGAACTCCCCTCTAACATTACGGAAAACTTCACTACTGATTGACTGGCATAATGCTGTAATTTGTCTTTCAAATTCTTCAATATCAGAAGTTTGTGATTTATAAACAACGGATTTAAGATGCCCCCAAAGAAAGGAATCTAAGGGAGTTAAATCCGGTGATCTCGGAGGCCATTTAACTGCACCCCTTCTGCCAATCCATCTATCCAGAAAACTCTCGTTTAACCATTGTCGGACGGAAGGAAAATAATGAGGTGGAGCACCGTCCTGCTGGCAATGTAACAGATCCTCCTGTAAAAGTTCGATCGATAGTCTCTTCAGGCATTTCAAGGTACAGATTGCCAGTCAAGTTGTCTTCCAGAAATAATGGACCCATAATACTGCCGTCCTAAGTAAAAGTACTGTATCTGCTATCTGCTATTTTGTTTAGAATTCTGTAGATCCGAACTTTCGTATAAACGGCAATATAATTCGTTAATTTTGGCTGTTTAAACCAAGTATACCTCATCTTCGTTTGGTAAAGAGCAAAATTCATAGGTTTCTAAACCTACAGAATCTTTTGTCACAATATTCATATTTTTTGTAGATACGGAATCAATTTCGTAAAACTTATTCACCAAATCAAGCACATACCGGAGACTTACATTACAATTTGGATGTCTTTCGTTAAAAAGACATGCCGCTTTCCAACTTCTCCAAAAATTACAATCATTTCAATTCTTTCTTGAAGAATGTGAACCATTTTCACACTTTTATACACTTATTAAATTAATAACTAAACAGCCCAACAGGTAAAACTGACTGAAAACAGAAACTTTTTACAGCATAAGTAGCATAAAAGGAAGGCTACCAGTAAAATTTCTGCGATGAGAATTAAAAATTCAGCATTTAATAAACACAACTTTACTACCATCTACGTTTTACTATTAGACTACTTTTTGATGTAAATTTTTTGGAGCCAATGGCTAATGTTACCTCTAATAAAGGGTTGGAACGGTACCACCTAATATTCTAACCAGTTCTGGTCAAACCATGCATATCAGTATAGGCAAGCTCTAATAATTACTTCTGTTAGTTTGAAACGCCTTTTTTCGAAAATACTCACATTAAAATAATAAATCAGGGTACCATTGGAAAAAGAATTGAACGTCAATCTAAATGATGTGTCACTTGACCTCCCTTCCCATTTAAAATTCCAAGGGTAACATCTATCCCTCCTAGGGGGTTGAACCACAAATAATATTCCTTGAAAGTGTCCCCCTTGAAAATAAAATTGACCTGTTATTTAGATTCCTCATATTGTTTACTGGAAGGAAGATAAAAGGTGGGAAGTTTTCAAATTGACACACTGTATATAGCTTGTACCCTACAGCTTCTTACCATCTGCGGGAAAATGTATCCCGGGTGCATTTTCCCCTGTTTTATTCCAGTTGATCGACCTAAAACCACCATATTACCAATAAATAACGATACGTCGTAACACTTCAGTAGAATGATAATGGCGCGAAATAATATTAAAGCCGAGATGATTTAGTGCAGTTTTTGATGTATGGCACATCCTGAATTAATTCCTACCAACATCGCCGGTTATTAAACTTGAGATATGGGGCGAGCAGAAAGACACTGCTGAATGCATAGCACTGGCATTGTGTCTGACGATGACAATTTTTGATGAAGAACAATAAATATGGAGAAAAAACGCTAGATACATTTTGTGTGAATGAATTCAATGTGTATTGATCAAATTAAATATGCTTTATTGTCTGAAGAACATAATTCTGATTGACGTCATTTAAAAATAAGAAAATACTCATTAGGTACCTTTAGAATATTATATAAAAAATCAGGTACAATATAAATAATAAATGAATAAAAATGGAACACAATAGGCACAAGTGAATAAAATAAAATTAGTACTTACAACACTTTCACCGTACCAACAACAAACAAGAATAAATTGAAAAAATACTAGTACAATTCGATAAAATATTAAAATGGAACTAGGATGAGATCCCAAAGTTGAATTTCACAACACTAAAACTTCTCACAGTAGAAAGCATTCGTCAGAAGAACATTTTTTACGGAATTTTCAAATTTTCTTTTATCGTCTAGATAGGTGATGAAATAATTTTTTGCCATTATAAATTATAGAATTTTTTACCTGTGTCGATGTTGGAATTGGTAATTTTTTATTTAGTGTTTGTCTAGTGTTAAAATGGGTTGTCGTATAGATTTCGTTTCTAAATTTACTGTGAATGAGACATACTGCTTCTAAGATAAAAATTTTGTGTTTAACGAAGGGTGGCTTGCAAGAACCCTGGAATTTAGTCCTGCACATATACCTAATTGCTCTTTTTGCAAAACAAAAACTATATTGAACAAATTCCATATCTTACATGTGTGTCGATATGCATAATACACACTCTTTGCCACATCTTCACCAAGTATGTATTTTTCTAGATTTCAGAAGTGCCTTAGGATTGTGTTTTTAAAAAATATTCTGAGTGATATACCACTCAACCAGCTGCCATCCTGCTCAATCAACAGGAACCGATGTGATAAATAGATCCCGAGTAAGACAATTATACAACAAAACGGTGTGCCACACGGTAAGATCCTGAGAACTTTACTGTTTCTGATGGGTTGTGTCTTCATTATTGTGTGTCTTCTTTCACCTGGTCATTTACAGATAAAACTTGTCTTGTTCAAAGTCTCAGTAATGGCAGAGAGGTTAAACGCCAGAAAGAAGTATCAGAATCGAAATAAAATTATAATTTAGTAGGGCTACTGTACACCGTGTTTCAAAGCAAAATAAAATATAAAAAATAAAAAACACGCTTTTATATTTATATAATAATAAATGAAAAATATTAGTATCACTGTGAAAGGGACGATTTGTTTCATATTTTCGTATATCAAGCACCCCACACTTTTTTTACAGTGATAATTATATTTTTCATTTATTATTATTAGGCCTATATGAACAATTATTTTTTACTTTTTAGTTCATTGTGTAATTCTGGCGAAGGCTCTCACACAGACTATATTATGAGAGGCAAATTATTTAATTCTGGCAATCCTGACCAGGATAATGAGAGAATGAGAGAGATAATCAAATTATCGTATTGTCACCGGTTACTGAAAAGTGAACAAATTTTCACTTATAATCTCCCTAGAGCATGAATTATTTCCGGAAATTTTCCCGAAGTGAATAAAAAATTCGCAACTGAGGAAAATTTTCGGAATATTAATTCATGCTCGCGGGAGATTCAGTAAGAAAATTTCATACCAAAACTTTTTTAAAATAGAAATTATTGGTGACATACTCAGGTGACATATTATTATCCATGTAACGGACATCATAGTAGGCCGTTTTAAGGCTTTGTCTCACAACAGCGAATTATTTTTTTTGCGGATTTGATATAAAATATTTTAATTTCCCTATGCTCTAGTGAAATGCAGTTTAAATAATTAAATAGAGAAGCAAATATTCTACCAAAATCACACAATTTTATAGTACCAGAGGAAAGGGAAAAAAAGTTGAGGTCTACTTCTATCGGACGCTAATGAATTACATCACCTTCATTTATTAATCTCGGATTTGTTGTCAAATATTGTAATTTCCCTATGCTCTATTAAAATGTGGTTTAAATAATTAAATAAAAGATAATAACATGTACCTGTGATCAAGTTATAAATAAATATCTATCAAAAATATTTTACGCCACTGTGTTTATGACAGCTGTCAAGCCAGAGGAAAATTTCCCTCTACGCAGGGAAATTTCTAAAGAAATTAGGTTATTGTCGTAGCAACATGTCAAAATGCAGGCTTCTGATTGGCTAAAATTTATTGGTATAAAATTTTCAATTAAATCTGTCTGTTTAAAGTGTGTAAAGAAGTCGGTTACAAACATAGGTGAAACTAAATAAAAGCATGTAATTACACTGCCATCTATAGGTATCTATATTTGTATTATGGTGTTTGAATGAATGTTGGGTGTGTTTTGTTCGTATTGAATCCCAGTCTTTGGATCCTCAATCTAGAAATTTTGACGAGTCCATATTCAATCAACGTTATTCTCACGTTTTTTTCTTTCTAAAGGCTGATATCAAGCCTATGAAATTTATTGTAAAAAAATATGTCAATTACTCTACAATATTTTATTCAAATAGAATGGGTCATTCATCTTCCGATTCAACTTACATGACAAAATTAAAATTGTGTCTTTAGGATCGACAGGGGTCAGCGTTGAAAAAATTTTGAAAGGATTATATTTGTGTTTTTCCAATAACCTCTAGATTGTACGTGAAGCTGATAATAATAATGATGTTTCGTTTCCAAATTAATAAATATACTAAACAAATTAAAAGGCGGAGTAATCGCAAAAATAACAACTGCCCCATTTTTTTGCCGCAACTGTACAATATTTGACCAAAGATTAATTTTAATGGGACTTGGCCAACTTTATAATTTTACATATTATAAATGACGAATTTTGTAATGCTTAAAATTCCGAGGACCGTCAGTATTTTCAAAGAAGAAGAATAATATAAAATACCTTTTATTTCTCTTGTAGAAACCGAAAATCCGATAAATTTTTTTTAAAAAGTTGGGTCCAGCTCAGAAAAACACCTTATCATTTAGTGGAGCTGGAAAATGGTATCATTTTGCTGAAAAATCAACCGACTATCATTGCAGGATTATTTATAATATATTTTCATTTTATGAAAATTTTATTTATAGGCGGTAACGGTAGCAAAATCGTGTATCCTCAATATCCTACCATTTTGGTAATGTCAATTCAAACAAAACATTCTTCCCGTGCATTATCAACCTCGAGATTCGCAAAACAATCAAGCGAAACTAGTTCCAAGATAAAACTGAAGTATATCGAAGAACATTATTATTAATGGCGCAATAAACACCCCTAAAAATAGGACAACTCTCCCCTCGACCATTACCAAAACTTTTCCTAGACAAAATTGCTTTGGTCCAGACCGAAAAGGCCATTAGAACCGTATGGAAATGTTAGAGAGCCTCTGCAGTCCTTCGCCATAAATTTGTTTCGTAATAGAAATGACGACAAAGGAATGTGGTTTAATCACACACCTTAGTGGGTAATGGGTCCTGCAGATGACCCAGATGGGGTCAGGATAACAATTGAATAGATAATCAATGATTTTCAGCTATAAAAGTAATCAGTGAGGTGATTATTACTGGTGATATTTACAAGTTGAAAGCGATCTTTCGCACGACTATCTGCAAACCAAAATCCTACTATTTTCTGACGTCATTACGCTGAGAGCAAATTATAAGAAGTCATTTAAGGTATCTAACCATATAAAAGTGATAAATAAACCTTAGGTGGTGTAGTTTGATAGTTATACATGCAAGAAAGTATTGGGATATACAGAAATATTCAAACTTTAAAAGTACCTTTAGTGTCAAAAATAGTTGTTTTTTACTCTAAAATATTTGCTCATGCTCAGGCCCATATATTCATTAGTTATCACCGACGTGTATTGGAAATGAACAAATATTTCAATGAAGCGTTCATTCATACACTCAATTATCGTCAGTACATATTAGCAGCGAAGAGTAATGTATTTTTTCTCAATTTCATGGCCCTTGCTCCCCCTTGGTGCATTCAGCCATAGAGTAATATATTTATTACTTGTTACCAATACATATATGGAAATGAGCTTTTGATTTCCACCACTAGATGACGCCACGTAACCTATTTCTTTGCAACGCGGAAGCTATGTTGAGAGTTTATATTAATGCGTATTTTCAAAAAGTAGGAATACAATGCAGATCATCATTACAGGTGTCCAAAACAGATGGTAATGGTAAGTATGGATGGTGACTGATGAGCTGCGACCTAATTAGATCTATTGTGCCCCATCTTCTGCTATCTCAAGCCTCAATTCCTTGAGGAATTTAAGGATTTTAAGGGGGTCTATTCGTGGTATTTCTCCCACAGTCAGCTGGTGTGATTCCAGTATATTCAATCTTTTGTGATATACAGTAACACACTCCATCAATATATGGTTGGGTGTTTCTGGATGTTCCCTACAGAGAATCTAAAGGTGCTGTCCTCCTCAAAGCCTAGCTTCCTTAATTGTTCTTTGAGTCTGCAGTGCCTCGTCAGAAATCCCGTGATTGTCTTTAGACTGGTTTTGCTGGACTAATCAGTGTCTTCGATCTTGCTCGGTTGAAATTGCAGGGAGATCTTTGGCCTGCCTCAGCCCTGGAAGTTTTTGCCAGTATGTTGCTCTCATTGCTTCTTCAGTTTTATTGAGTTCTTCTTGGGTGTAAGATTTTCCAAGTCCGCAGAATGGTTCTGACCCGATCAGTGGCATTGATGCCCCTTTTCGTGTCAGGGTATCTGCTTGTTCATTGCACTCCACTCCGACGTGCCCCGGCACCCAGAGGAGGATCATCTTGTTCCTGCCTAGATTATTAAGTTTGTCTAGGCATTTCCAGACCATCCATCTTTTAGTTGATGTTATATGAGCTTAACGCTTTGATGGCTACTTAACTATAGGAGAGGATTGCTATTTCCTGGTTTCGGTATTTCCTGTCGAGGTTGAACAGAATGCACCTTTCTATGGCGTAAATTTACGCTTGAAAAACACTGGGGAACTGGCCCATTGGTTCGGATTCTTTGGTGAGAGGCCCAAATACTCCTGCTCCAATTCCTTTGGGAGTTTTGGACCCGTCCGTGTACCATGTTATGGTATTATTTCCCAGTGCTCGAATGGATTATATGCTCCATTCTCTCTTGGTATTTAATTCTGTTCGAAAAAATTTCTCGAAACTAAATTTCCTGGTAATTTCGTCAGTTGGGAGATCGGCAAGGTGTGCACTTTCGGTGGGGGGTTGAGCCCCTTACCGTCCGACTTTAGCCAACCTGAGGTTTGCCCCCCAAGCAGTTCTACTCACCATGATATGGAGAGGAGTGAGGTCCAGAAATACTATTACCATTCCAAAACAGATGATATTTCAAAACATGATGTTAGCACCAGACTGGTAGTTGACACTGAAAATCACAGCATTATGGGAAACGAGTGTTAAATATACAAGTGTCTAGAGGAGTTTATGAACTTATTAAAATCAAGCAATCAAATTGAAATAGAAAACAAAAAAACACAAATTCACTATCATCACAAACATTTTAAAGTGATACTGAGCTGCTTTTAAACGGCCCTATTATTGACTCAACTGAAAAATACTACCTACAGCTTAAATTTTTTTTGTTATATTGGTGGCAAAACCGAATTATATACTGACAGGTGAAGAAACATTCCCGAGCTCCCGGACTATAATCCGAAAAAATACGTCCATGTAAAACTGTTACTACACGTGCTAAATAACCGTTTAACTTAGTCGATTTGATAAACTCAACTTTACATACAATGGGCCGGCCCGCGGTAATTTCTGTACCTAACTTCATTGAATACAATGAAGTCAACTAAAAATAAACTTATTATTAATTTGTTTTTCCTATGCCGTTTAAAATTATGCTCGACCAGAGTGTTTCAAGTGTGTTTCAACGTGAAGGCAATTAGGCAGAATTATAATCATTAATGTAATTCGTATGGGCGGTCTAGAGCGTTCAGCTCTCTCCGGTTGAAAAGCCCTTGAATACATGCAACTCGGGGATTTTAATAAACAGAGAGTATTGTTTTTCTATCGAGCGTGCGAGTGAATGGAAAATAGAACGACTCAGCAGAAAACCGATGTCACTATACGAAAGCTTTTTTTAAGTTCAGATCATTCCCATATATACAGTTTAGTGGTGAACTGACAACTTGAAATAGATGAGAAAATAGTCCGACAGAGTTTTTCTGGATGTACTTATATCGAAGTTCAATTCTCGTCTTTCATTATTCGACGACTCGAATCTAGATGGCTTCCTGTCCGCTCTAAAAGTTCCGAGAGCGATGACATCATGCATTCTTTACAAGCAGACAGCTGTAGTAGACAGGGCAAGACCCAGCTTATTACATAATGCTAACCCAGATGTTCATTGAATTTGGCATAGTAATAGCTTAAAAAAATATTCATGAGGGCAACATTTCTAAGGTTCCAGATAACGAAACCGATAATCCACTAGAAACATCGTCAATATGGTCGTTCCAAGCGAGTCAATATTCAACCCTAAGAACTCAATTGATTATATTTGTAAAACAGTTTGCGTACCTGATCCAACCAATAAACTGCAGTCCATCTCTCTGGGAGATAAAACAATGGGATTCGTTTCATCACTATTTAGTACAATGACATTTTTGGAACAGTAATTTTGCATATTTGCCAGCTTGATGGCATAAGGCAGAACAAAATTTGAAGAACGTGTGATCAGCAAACTGCACAGTGCAATTTGATTGATTGATATTAGATTATATTATACACAAATAAAATAAAGAGAGGACTCAGGACACTACATTGGGGGATGCTACGATTTTCAGGGTAATATTCGTCTCACTTGAGCTGTGTTCTGAATGCTTTTTCATAAGAGTATTGGGGTAGCATGTAGTCTGATATCATTTCCAGTTCGGTAATGCTGATTTCATGAATGACTTTGGTGATTGAGTTGATAAACCGGATTGGAATCCATATAGGCCATTAGAGAATATATCATACTTTTCACAGAAGGCTAAGAGTCTGCTGAGAAATTATTTTTCGAAAATTTTTGAGAATCAGGACAGCAATGCAATACCTCTGTAGTTGGAGATTATGTTCAGCAATAGTCAGCAAGACTTTACCAGGAAATTAATTCATCAATACCGCTAGAGTTATTAGACGATATAGACTTAATGATACTTATCGAGAAGTTTGGTAATATGTCAGGATGAACTTCACCAACAGGCTTAGTATCACTGATTGGTGATCTGACAGAGTCAACAAACAAATCATTGAAGACTTGGAGAATTTCGATGAAACCGGCTGCCGTTGCCAATTTCAAAACAATTGCCTACAATATTGGAAGAAGTATTTTGTTTTATTTTATTAGAGGCAACAAGAAATTTGTTACTAAAATTATAATTGAATCTTCAACATAAATTTATATTCCTCATTAATGACTGATATATTTTCAATTCCTGTTAGAATTTTCGTGCCTCTTCAAAGAAAGTAATCCCATCCCTCTTTGCCAAACAAATAAAAAATCTCCCACGTAGAAACAAAGTTAGAGATCTGGAACCCCATTCAAATCGTACGATTTCCGATATCCGAACAAACACGTTCTGACGACTGTCTCTAATCTCTTTTCAGCAAGCACGAAATTTCCTTCAACAAAGGGAGGATTATAAGAAAAAATACGTGTGTGGCGACACACCCAGTCGCACACCACTGTTATGTGTTACACAATCACTTTACCTGGAAGAGAGTAGTGAGTGCTTAGAGATCGACTACGTTGCCAAATGTATAGAGATAATAAATAGATTGAGAATAAGCTGTTAGTCAGATCTGAGGGCTGGTCGGTTTGAGAGGCAAATATTCAGATTGGAATATTTACAATTTTTTTGGGATAAACAGGTAGACACTTGTTTTATTATTCGCCATTTTTAATAAGTACCCAGTTTGTATGCCTATAATCATCGGATGAAGATGCGATAAAAAGAATTGTCGCACAAACGAACTGAAAAATTTCCGGAAGCCTTTCAATGCACATACAACATCAGAATTTATTTTGTTAATTTTTCTTGAGGCAGATTATGGTGACTATAGATGAAAACTGCTTCACCACCGATCTTCCTGTATGGAATACGAAACATGCAGAAATATCCTGTGAACTTCATGTAAGGACATCATTAGAGCCAGATGATGTGACGCATTATTATGATTATTTTTTTTACATGTCAAAATCTGACATTTCGGTAGTTTCAACTAATAGCAACTGAACAATCATTCGGTATTATACTGATAAAACTGCTTCCTCATTGATAATACCTTGTTTGCATTGAAATGTCAAAATTCTACTCTGAATTTGTCATTATTGACAGCTTAAAGTGCTTCGAATTTTATTAAAAAATGAACACAAACCGATTCAGTGTCATCATCCAAGGGAATATTTAACACAAAATTCCACTCCACAAAACACAATTAAATCCAAAAAATGTATATGGAATCAGTTTGAAGCATTTTGTAGAATCAGAAACTACCAGCAGCTACAAAACGATACGACTATTCAAGAGATTGCAAAAATTCTGGTAGACTGGGCAGCAAATATGAAAAAATGTAACGCCGAAGATTACAAAGAGTAAAAAATTAAGCAAAATCCTTTTAAATTGTTGAAAAAAATAATCTTCCCAAACACAACTCGTTCTTCAAATTTTATCAGATAATTTTTTATTTTCATCCCTCAAACTTCTTTATTTGAGGCAAAAACATTCTAACAAACCAAATATAGATAAAATCACGAGTCCGTTAGGACGAATGATTTTATCTATATTTGTTTTTTTTTTCATATTTTTGCCAAATAAACAAGTTTTCGTTGAAAAGAAAAAATTATTATTAAAATTCAAAGCACTCGTGGTATTACCTTTGATAATTTATAGTTTTTTGAAGTCGGCATCTATCATTACTGTTCGAAATCTTTTCTGTTGTACGCTCGGCTATGAAACACCAGCCGCGGCATTAAATCTTGTGCTTTTATGCCTAGTAAAACAAATATCTATTCTGACCGATTTCAATAAAATTTTGTTAATTTTTAAAACAAAATAAATGTACCAATTCATTACCTTCCCGCTATATTTGAATCAGGTATAGTTGATTATAGGAGTTTTGTTGTTGCTAGGTTGTTGCTATGTTACTTATTTTAAACAGATTTTTTTTATCAAGCGTTGAAACGTGTTTTCCACGACAAATATAATGGAGGATATTTTGAAAAAAGCTGAAAAATCAAGAGAATTATTAATTCCATCGAAAAGTGAAGCCGTATACCAAAAAGGATACAAGATATACGGAAAAATGGTATGCCAAAAGATGAAAAATGGGCAGCAGTTTCACCAATGAAAGAAAGTATTCAATGAAAAAGTATGCATAGAACGCATATTCTTGGTACCTCCCATCAGGATGTAACCGATATATTGGTTGTTGACCTCTATGGAAAATCTTTCTAGGATGTACCGGCGATCTCACTTTATGATATACAGGAGACCTCTATCCGATTTTAGCATGAGCATGACATTTTCACCGCTCGGCGAGGTCTCTGGTCCATCTAAGGGAGTTAAAATAAGAGGTCGCAGTCACATTTTGACGTACTTGGTACGTGCATGAGATGTAAAAATGTTAGCAGGGTTCCCCTCGAAATATCCACCGGATTTCCATAAAATATCCACCGGATAAAACTGGATATCTCCAATACCCAAAATTAATGTCTAGTGGATATCTTTCGAATGTCCGTGTGTTGACTGTGTGGAGAGATGGGTATTTTCAGTTGTACCAAATTATTCGTTTCATTAATTAAGACTCAATAAACAATAAATATACAATAAACGCGTTTCGAACTTTGTTAGAAACTAAGTAATTTTTTATTTTTCATTCTATGGGCGATACGGCAACATCGCTGTCTTCACGTCGGTTATCAAGTTCACGTTTTTGTACCTGCTTCGAGTTCTTTGTCTTGTCTTGATGGACGATGGGAGAAGTGTGTTCTGCAGGTAAATGAATACAGAATCAACGCAGAGCTTTCCATTGGATGATTCATAACGTAGCACACCCACTACCTACGCCGATAATCCATTCATGATGTGAAACTGTGCTAATTTTGATATTATTTCTCGGGGAGATGTAGTAAATAGTTATTCAATGAAATGCGGGATTCCGAGAACGTACTGTTTGATTTTGAAGGATTTCCTGGTATCGTTCGTCAGCATAGTTTGAAGTTATTTTGATTCATGGTAGCGTGTATCTACGACGCCATTCAACGACGTTTTAAACAAGTAATTCATGGAGAAGTACACTTCTAACTTTGCTACGAGAGATAACAGAACTATTTCATACAAACTCAAGAACTTAACGCGTGAGAAGATAGCAACGAATATATTAGTAAGAACGATGTTGCTGGATAGATTTGAGGCAACATCTTTTTCACAGAATTATATTTGTTCAGCATGAAATGAATGCCTATATTTTTTCCGATTTTGTTTCAAAAGTCACCATCAACACTATATATACACAGGTAAAAATGGCCTTTTATTACAGGACTACGAACTGCTAACAGTTCAAGACAATTCCAAACTACAAAACAACACCATACAGACAATCGAAGACATAAGCTGCGTTTTTAAGCTGTAATTCTGCTTCGGTATTGATAATTCGTGTCGTTTTATTGAAATGTTATTCCCATTCTAGTTTCTGTGGTTGGTTCTGGTGCTGTCACTTGTCATTCTTCTGCTACCGAAAGAAAGGAAAAAAACGCAGCTAAGACATTGATCAGGAGACACACTGATGTGTCCCGCTAGAAGGCCTGTCATTAACTTGAGATCTCGTCCACCAAAATAGAGCATTTCCTTTGAGTTTTTTGTAGGCGTAATTAAATGAAGTTTCTATTGTCTCCTGCCACGTTACTATCAACTGTTTTTGTAGCAGTTCTTCCACTGTAACGATAGCCAGGCTGTTAGGGTTCCCAAGATGGGTACTAGCCAATTGCTGGTTTCCCTGAACCCTCCTTGGCTAGTCTGTTTGCCTACTCAAGTCCTGGAGAAATCAGAGTATCCTGAAACTCATATAAGACTGACTGCTCTACGTTTGGTCAGATTTTCCAAATCATGAAGGTGGCGGAAGGATTGAAATGTTTATTCCTACATATTTACTAGTCTACAAGCGAAGTGAGCATTTGCCCCTCACCCAGGCAGCCCAGGTTCAATCCCCACCGTCAACCACTGAGCTAAAGTGGTTCGGAATCCACTTGTACGTGAGCTGTAGGTTCCGGATCTCCCTTGCTCGCACAAGCTCTGCTTTTGAGATGTTTTATCCGAAAACCTGGGTGAATCGTAAAAAAAAAAATTAAGATCAGCTGAAGCATGCCGCAGGGACGAGTAGCAAAACCAGGCATTGAATCACATTAGTGGCATGAGTTCTATTTTAACGATAAAATTTCCTTGTAGTAAACCACACAAACCTTGACCATTTGTGAAATGCGATAAAATCTAAAACGTGATCTCTTCGCCCCAATGCTACCAGTCACACCAGATTTTTTTATGAGATTACGAGGGCGGGCTGAAAAGTAATCATCCTAGACAAAAGATGAAACCACTAGTATCAAAATAGTAACAACTAAGAACTGCGCTACAAACTAATTCATTTTTCATCATATGCTCCAAGTACGTCTCAAACCTGAAGAAATTACTTGGCGCTAAGAACTTAAGATCAAGTGAGGAAGTCCTCGTTAAAAAAGAGGCCTACTTATTTCAGACCGATGACTCTTCAGCTCACTTATTTTATGTTTCAGTTCATCCTGGGGGTGACACAGTATATTATTCAACGAGTGCATAATGATGACTATTACTAATAAGAATGAAGTTTGCGACGAGAGTCGTAGGCGAGCGTCGTAAATCATTCGAGTGTGTAATAGCTCTTATATTGGAAACGTACGTTCCTAAAATTACATTTAATACTTGCCCCAGATTTCCAATTTGGTTCAGTAGTGAATTGAAAGAACGTATTTCCTGTAAAATATAAGTCAGATATAAGCAGTCTCTCTCCGATGATTATATTGAATTCCAAAACTTGAGATCACAATGCCGTTTGTTATCTCGACAATGCTATCGTACTTACATTGACAATACTGAATTCCTTATAAGTGAAACTACTAAACCCTTTTGGAAATTTGTGAATTCGAAAAGGAAAAACTGTGATATGCCTTCTACTACGAAATATAATAATTCTATTCTAACTGATAAAATGAGCATTGTCGGTTCTCTCGTTATTTTAAAATCAGGTAATCAATTTACACTGTCTCTCAGTTGGCATTACAGAAGTGATGGAATGCTTGTGTTTACTTGATGTCAGTAAGGGACCTGGTCCTGATCTCATTTCTAACGTGTTCCTGAAAAAATGTGCATTTTCACTAAGTAGACCGCTGTGGCTAATGTTCAATAAATCTTGGACAGATGGAATTTTTCCAATCTACTGGAAAAAGTTCTTTGTCAAACCTCTTCTCAAATCGGGAAATGCTGCACTTATCGAAAATTATAGACCTATAACTATTCTCTCTGCTATTCCCAAGGTGTTTGAGTGCTTGGTTAATAAATTCCTCAGTTCGATGTTAGCTAAAGAAATAAGTATAAATCAACACGGGTTTCAAGATGGACAATCGACGAGTACTAACCTCATGATCTATACCAACTTCATTGTATCTGCTTTAGAGAAGGGTCTTCAGGTTGATTGTGTTTACACAGATCTATCTAAGGCTTTTGATAAAGTTAATCATGATATTCTCATTCAGAAGTTATCTCATATTGGCGTTCGCGGATCTCTTCTAGAATGGTTAAAAACTTACCTATCAGATCGCCTCCTATTTGTCAAGTTGAACGCATGCATATCTGATGATTACATCGCTACATCAGGTGTGCCACAGGGCTCCCACCAAGGGCCTTTACTGTTCAGTGTATTCATCGATGACATCGTCAGAGAAATCTCTGATTGTAATTTCCTCATGTGTGCAGATGATTTCAAAATATTTCGCGTTGTACAGAATCCCGGAGACTGTATCATTCTCCAGGATAGCCTGAATGTTTTTTCACGTGGTTGCTTGATAAATAAAATGAGCATAAATCATTCGAAATGTAAAGTCATCAGCTTCCACCGCACAATGCAAAGATTGAACTTTAACTATGTTCTGGATAATATTGCAATCCAGAAAGTTACATCGATCAAAGATCTTGGAGTCGTGTTTCAGTCTACTATATCATTTTCTTTGCACATTGAGTACATTTGCAATAGAGCACTTAAACAATTGGGATTCATAAAGAAACATTCCAGAGATTTCGTTCATACAGTGAAAATCTTATTCAATTCATTAGTAAGATCTCATCTTGAATATGCTTCGATTATTTGGTGCCCTTATGCCCAAGTTCACATCGAAAAACTGGAAAGAGTTCAACGCAGATTTCTCATGTACTGCTCATTTAGACTAAACATTCCATACTCCTATACCAACATGCTCTCAGTAATGGATATGAGTCCATTGATCCAAAGAAGGCAGGGGTTTGACTCCTTGTTCATTTACAAAATTCTGAACGGTTTGATAGATGTTCCCGAATTATTAGAAGAAGTGAAACTATATGTACCTCCAAGAGCACTACGTGCATATAGTACATTTGCCTTAGTTGCACATCGATCTAAGTATGGTGCGAACACAGGAATGATTCGATTACTGCGACAGGCAAATTTTCACTCTATGACTATCGATTTTTTCTCAGCTTCCTTATGGCAAATGAAAAGGGCCACAATGTAGGTACACTTTTTAGTACGTCATGTTTTGTAGTATTTATGTATTATTGCGTATGTTCAATTCTGTACCTGTAAACATGTTTTTATTTATAGTTAACCATACTCTTTTTTATGTATTATTGTTTTATGATATACATTGTAAATGGGTATCTTCCCCGTATATATATATTAAATAAATTAAATATTAAATATACACGAAAGTAGAATACTGTCTTTTTATATAACTATAACTAGTGTTCACCATTCAATTCAAATAGACGATGTGTTTCTTCTGATAGAAGAAAATACGTTTTAAATAAATTTAAATAAAGAATTAAGAAAATTAAGAAATAATTCGTTCTAGTTGATATCCAAAAAAAACACCAGTTTTAGAAAAAATAAAGCTAATCATTCATCTGAGATTCAAACCTACGTCATCTCGCTAACAAATGTGAACAATGAACAATGAAAAAACTTCAAATAGACGAATTTGTGCCAGGAGAATATACAGGGTGTCAAGTTGAAAACTTCCCACCTATAATATGTCCACACAATAAATAATAAGGGGAAATCGAAAGAACAGGTCAATTTTGTTTTTAAGGGGGACATTTTCTATGAATATTTGTAGCCTAGGAGGGGTAGATGTTACCCTCAGAATATTAAATGGAAAGTGGGTAGAGTGACACATTTTTTTAATGGGCGTTTCATTCTCTTTCCAAAGGTATCCTGACAAGAATATACCGATGAGCAGTTTCCGAAATGCAGTGTTCTAAACTTACAAAAGTAATTAGAACTTGCCTGCACTGAGATACATGGTCTTCAGATTATTATTTAATCTAAAATTATTGTATTGAGTATCCTTACAAAAGAACTGGTCAGAAGATTTAGGATCAGGGGCAATATTAGCCATTAGCTCCAAAAAAATTACATCAAGAATTAATCTAATAGTAAAATGTAGATGGTGGTTCAGTTGCGACTATTAAATACTGGATTTTTAATTGTCATCGCTGAATTTCGATAGATGGCTCTTCTTTTTTGATACTTCTGCTGTAAAAAGCTTCGGTTTTTAAGCAAACAATTGTTCATCTAATTTTAATGGTGTGGTAGTATTGTTAATGTAGTTTTACTTGTTAGGCTGTTTAGTGATAACTTTAATAAGTGTAATAAAAGTCTGAAAAGAATTGAAATTCTTAAAATTTCGCCGAAAACTACGCAATCTTGTTAAATTATTTACACAAAAATTGAAGATTCGAAAAAAAATGTGAGATAATGAAGCAAAAATATTCGTCCGATCAGATGATGGCAATGAACAAAAATGCCCAAAAATGAGGAGAAATATACTGTTCATTCATGTAATACTTGAAGAATATTATCTTAATTATTTTTATCTTCGTACACTCATACATGTCTACACCAATAAAAAAAATGGTTTCTGACTCGTTTTTTTTCAGGAACGAAGACCCTTAAGGGTAGAATTCGGAGCGGAGTGCCTTTAACTTTGCAAGTACTTTAAAGGCTCGTATACATGTACTTACTGTAAGTATCATATGCATATTAGATCAGGATAATGTTCATTAAATTTTTGATATATTTTTTAGCGACTTAGTTTTATACCCACTACTTAGAGATACATTTAATTAGGTAGTTGATGGCCATGTGATGTCACGTATTGTTGACATTGTGTTTTACACTACAAGCTTATTTGACAGTTCATGTGAGAAAACTGAGGACTTGACTAGCAACCTTTAGAACACGGCTTGTTTTAATTTTGTGATTTTGCAACTTTTTTTTATTGGTCAAGGATAATGATGATAACAGGAATATGTAGTAATAAAACATTCGTAAGAAAGATAGAACAAAGTTCATTGAAGTCGACCATTCGACATTGGATCGATCATTAGATCAAAAAACATAAAAAAATTGTCCAGGAATTATTTCACTTCAAAATGATTTATTTTTAGTCTTATCATGACAAAATAAAGATCAATATTTATTTATGCATCAAGAGAATTATAAGGTTTTGGTTGGTTTCCGGGTCTCCTAACGTTTCGACTGCAACTGCGGCAGTCATCTTCAGTGGCGTGGTCGAAGTACTCTTTTAGACGTTTCAGTTGATACAAATATATGTATTAGTGTTTCTCATTTTATTTTTACTTGTGAAAGGTAGAGGGGGTTATAGAATCTATAATGTCCCAAGGGAGTTATGACCCTTTTTATTGATAGCGTAACTATGACGATATAAGCTTATAATATCCCGGTCAGAAATAAAATAAAGGTATTGTATAGGTAATGTTGATCAAGCCTTCTCTTTCACTTTGGCACTGAGGCAATTCCCACCATGAAATGAATATTCCGAACGAATTATTCACTTCATCTCGCACTACCCGCCCCAAGCTCACTCGAGCAAGAACGCTTAATTTAAACAAATATGAATAATAATACTCGCGGCCTATGGTCAGTGGCGTTAAACAAAACAACCTATTTTGTTTATGTTTACGTTAACAAGACAGCTACAGGCATCGTCCGGATTATTCAATCAAGATGCAATTGTTGGCGGAGTGTTATCGCACTGCACTTGTGAAGTGAGATGTACAGTTAGTTAGTCATCTGTTATTTAAGGTCTGCCAACCGGTTGTTCGTTCGCCAACGACCGACGTTATCGAACGACTTCCAGTAAACTAATACGAAAAAGAAAGGAAACGCAAAGCTCTAAACGTTTACATGTCTTATCTAGTGGTCTGAGAATTGAGAATCGTTCCAAATTGTCATTAATGTTAAGTAGGCGGTGTTGCCAATTGGAAGTCATTGGAGAGAGGATCAAATGTTTGACATACGAAAAGAGCAGGCATAAAAAGTACCTACACACTCAATTTCTAAATTACTGTGAGAGCACAGGTTGGAATTGGAATACATGAACAGAAGATTCAGTAAATGAATTTCAGAAACTTTTTTGCGAAAAATTATATAAGGCATTTCCTCTGCACCTTATAAAACAGAAACCTGAACAAACAATAAAATTTCATCGAAAAATCTAAGGTGTCTGCATACCAATAGAAAATTCTACAGTGACAATACATTTTACACGACATACTTTAATAATTTCCGTCAATCTATTAAATTAGCCAAACATCACTTTTATAATAAAAGACTGAATCAAGAAGGTGATAAACAGAAAGAAATGTGGAGAATAATAAATGAATTGAGAGGTAATAAGAAACAAAACAACCCAGAAATAGAGTTAAGTCTCGACCAGTTGAATGAATATTATTGTTCAATAGCCTCAAAACTGACAAACGATATCATTCCAACAATTGATACGCTTCATAATTTGAGTACCTTAAATAATTTTTTTGTTTTTGTATGATACCGATTTAAATGAGCTAAAACTAGTAATAAAAGTCATAAAAAACAAAAATTCCGCTGGTAAAGACATTATATCTGCGAAGTGGCTTTCACAATTGCCTGATGAAGTCTTTTTATTAGCAATAATCGTTCTCCACTGGTGTATATATTGCCTTCTAGTTTGAAATCAGTTAAAGTGATATCAATACAAAGGAGGTACCACTGGCGATCCTGCATCTTCAGGCCAATCTTAATTTTATCAACGTTATCAAAAATAAGTTCAAAGTAGGATCATAGATTTTTGGAAAGACGCAAAATTTTAGTTACCGAACTGTTTGGTTTTCAATGTAATAAAAACACTACTGATGCCATATTTAATTTCATTGAAAAAAATCAACACCACTCGTAATGAGAAGGAAGTGGCAGCAGCAGTATTTCTGGACCTTTAAGGCATTTGATTGTTTAGAGCATGAAATTCTCTTGCAGAAACTCTTTCATTATGGATTCTGAGGAACAGCCCTACAATGGTTCAGGTCCTATCTAAGTGATAGAAATCAGAAAATATTAACAAAACTTCTGGAAGTAGAAAAATTATACGCGGAGTCCCTCAGGCCCATTTTTTTTTCTGTCATATATAAACGATATGGCTAAACTTGATATATCTGGAGCATTCACTTTATTTGCTAATGACACCACAATATTCTAGCGTAACAAAGACTCAGCCACTTTATTGACGTGATATACCTATCTACTTAGATTTAGAGAAAAAACTGGTGTGAATCAAATATGTTATCGTTGAATGTTCCTAAAACAAATGTGATTTGGACCAGGTAGCATTAGGTAGTCAGATGATTGAAATGAAGCCTATAACTAACTACTTATCGACAGTAATTTGAAATTTGATGCGCGAATTACTGCTCCGAGAAAAAAAATGCCTTCTATTTCGTGAACTCGGATTTTCATCCTCAATGATTGCCTACTACTCCCTTATGAGTCACCTGCTCCATTCTGGTGCTCTGGCAGCCAGGTTTTATGGCAGAGTATTTTCTGCAATAACAAATAAGTCACAATATTTGAAATTATTATTTTAGAGACTGCCTGCTTGCTTCACAAACATAAAGCAAAGTTTTTGAAGGAAACATGTCCAACATTTTATTTTCATTTTTCAAAAAATCGCCTTGTTTTTCGACGAGCTGATTCAGAGTTAAAAAAATGGGGGGAAATTACCTCTCAACTCCAAAATAACTTTTCAACTCGCGAACGGTTGAAGATGGAGCAATTCTGAGAACGCCAATCGATTCAGAATGATAAAATTAGTGTACTCCATGAATTTCCAGTAGATTGGCAAAAACAAAATTAGCTGTGAAAAAGTCCAAAGGGGTAGACCCCTAAAAATCATGAAATATCCAAAATGATTAGATTTACTTGAAATTCGCACTATATATGCAAAATTTCATGCTGATTCTGAAAATATATGATTTGTAGATGCTCAGACTCAAGGTTTAGCATAAAAAAGGAATACAATGTCAAAAATTAGGTCGCAAGATCTAATTTTCGAAAATTTTTATTTTCCATTTTTCAAAAAAATCGCAAACGTCCCTCAAATGTGTCTGCACGAGCTGATTCCACATTCTTAAGAGGTTCACAGACGATTTAAGTCTAGATATACAATGTTCGATCTTGAACGAAACCAAATTTTTTAAACTTTTAATTTTTCATCTTCAAAAAATTACCTGATCCCCGCAAATATACCCTCTCAACTCCAGATGAACTTTTCAATTCGCGAACGGATAAAGATAGAGCAACGAATGTGCGAAAGCCAAAAATGAAATTAGTTATTCATATAATACCTTCATTCTTCATTATAGCAGAAAATTTTTTGAATTAGTGATAGAATTTCATACTCTCATTCTGGAGTAATATCATAACTCTACCAATTTAAAAACAAAATCTTCAGGTGGTGTTCCTGAATTTGTTCTAAACCTACGACCCTACGAGCATCCCTCAAAAGCCTTAGGAGACGTGCAATCCCAAGCGCGGCCTGTAGTGCTTAAACCAGTGCTGAAATCAACAAGAATACTTAATGAACATGAAACAATATGAGCTACAGAAGGCACTGTGGACTTTGCAGCTCAAAGGACCTCCATAAGGAACCAATGGCAAGAAATTACATCACAATGTGAAGGTCAACTTCTCAAACCCATTTTTGGCTACCTTCTTTGGAATAGATAGCATAGCATAACAACATTCATACTCAATCATAAACGATGCAGAAGGCGTGGCATTCTTTCAGTTGTCAACTATTGTCCTATTATGTGGACAACCCGTCAACACCAGCGGGGCCTGCTCACCAGTGCCCTTTCCCCGGGACGCGGGGATAGTTAAGCGTTTGTACAATTCCATAAACCTGAGCCAACCAGCCGTTCCTCTAAGGTTCCGTCCCTTCGAATCCTGTGAGGAAAACAAGAGGCGGAGCATAAGTGTTTTCAAGCAATACATTTTATCAGTCAGTTTTTTCTCACAATACAACAGACCATGAAAATTTTTCTAAACTTTTTTCTACAAATATTAATTTTGAACTCGTATACAAAATCTGATCAGTATTTTCGAAAAAACTGAGAACAAGTTGCTACATTGTAATTCGGACTATCGAAATCGTAACAACGCTGATGCCTAGGCACCAAAAATTATTCAAAACGATGGATCCTCATCCATTAGCAAACCTTCTGAAAAACAGATCGACGTGGCAACGGTGGCGACGTTGTCGGATCGAGCGCGGCCGACACGGCAGCAATAGCAAGGCGCAATTAATATGGCGGGGACTGTGACTCATACAAAAACTTGTTTTATATCCTTTCTTGTTTTGCTCTTTGCTCACCGATGTTGATTGCCGATCTGTGGAAGGTAGACGCAGTGGCGTTTCAACATGTTTTTCTGGCCCTATTAATCTATGGCGTAAAACAAAGTCAACACTCGTAGGGTGTATAGAATAGGATGGAGCGAGTGATTCAAATATGAAGAATCGCAATCAAGTTCTTGGTAATGCTAATGAACCGATAACATGATTTACGCTAAACGCAAAAAGTAGCTTTCATGGAAAGGCTGTTGACAACCACAAAAAAACCACACATGACAAGCATGACAATGAAACCAGGTGGGCGACTTCTCAATGATGATACATTGAACAACTAATGCTAAATAAACTTTGATCTTGAAATGATTGAAAACGTTTATCCGCAGATAAAAATATCAGATTTAGGACAAAACCATTGGTCAACTTGTCCGACAAAATATCCGATTTACTCGCTTACTATATCGCCTTCAAGGTTTGTTTGAATACCTGTATTTAGAGTAGGATATTCGACAACGGCAAAACTGGGGGTTTGGTTACATTCAATGTCAATGTCATCGACGGAAGCTGAAATAGTCGCAACAAAATATCACAGTATGACTCAGCTGCTATTATAGCAACATCAGCACAAAAAGACTTATTGGAAAATTGGTCTAGCGATAATACTGGCGCTTAGGTGCTTATCTCTTGAGCTGTCTGACATAATTTTATGTTTATTAGCAGTTTCATTTTTGAATCACTATTTTCTGTATGCTTGATATAACATACATCAGTAGACATTGTATTAGTAAGGAGCGAGTTCCGGTTGATGATCTATGCGGTGGAGCACGGGAAAATCAAAATACTTTTCGAATCAGTCTTTCTATTATCATGCTGAGGATAATTTTATCCGAAGGTTCTTCACTACCTTCCTAATACTACTTGATGGTATCGATATTACAGTAGGTACTATGTATGTATTCAAATACGGGCAATCGTTATGAAAATTCCTATCTTTATTTGAAGAGGCAGTTCATTATTATGAGGTACTGTCTTTATTGAAACGGCAGTTAAAGTGAGGTGGTGTGAATATCAATTCTGAAGGGGCAGTTCATCAATGTGAGGTACTGTCTTTATTGAAAGGGCACTTAATTAATGTGAGGCACACTGCCTTGAATGGAGGGGTTGTTCATTAAAGTGAGGTTTTGTCAGAATCAATGTGTGGTATTGTCATTATTGAAGGGGCAGTTAATTAATGTGAGGTACTGTCTTTAATGAAGGGGCAGTTCATTAGAATGAGGTGGTGTCAAAATAATTTCTGAAGATGCAGTTCTATAATGTGAGGTACTGTCTTCATTGAAACGGCAGTTAATCAATTTAAGGTATTTTCCTTCAATGAAGGGGATTAAAGTGTTGTGGGGCCAAAATTGATTATGAACATGCAGTTTATTATTGCGAGGTACTGCCTCCAATGAAGGGACAGTTCATTAAAGTGAGGTGGTGTGAATATCAATTCTGAAGGGGCAGTTCATCAATGTGAGGTACTGTCTTTATTGAAGGGGCACTTAATTAATGTGAGGCACACTGCCTTGAATGGAGGGGTTGTTCATTAAAGTGAGGTTTTGTCAAAATCAATGTATGGTATTGTCATTATTGAAGGGGCAGTTAATTAATGTGAGGTACTGTCTTTAATGAAGGGGCAGTTCATTAGAATGAGGTGGTGTCAAAATAATTTCTGAAGATGCAGTTCTATAATGTGAGGTACTGTCTTCATTGAAACGGCAGTTAATCAATTTGAGGTACTGCCTTCAATGAAGGGGATTAAAGTGCTGTGGGGCCAAAATTGATTATGAACGTGCAGTTTATTATTGCGAGGTACTGCCTCCAATGAAGGGACAGTTCATTAAAGTGAGGTGGTGTGAATATCAATTCTGAAGGGGCAGTTCATCAATGTGAGGTACTGTCTTTATTGAAGGGGCACTTAATTAATGTGAGGCACACTGCCTTGAATGGAGGGGTTGTTCATTAAAGTGAGGTTTTGTCAAAATCAATGTATGGTATTGTCTTTATTGAAGGGGCAGTTAATTAATGTGAGGTACTGTCTTTAATGAAGGGGCAGTTCATTAGAGTGAGGTGGTGTCAAAATAATTTCTGAAGATGCAGTTCTGTAATGTGAGGTACTGTCTTCATTGAAACGGCAGTTAATCAATTTGAGGTACTGCCTTCAATGAAGGGGATTAAAGTGTTGTGGGGCCAAAATTGATTATGAACGTGCAGTTTATTATTGCGAGGTACTGCCTCCAATGAAGGGACAGTTCATTAAAGTGAGGTGGTGTGAATATCAATTCTGAAGGGGCAGTTCATCAATGTGAGGTACTGTCTTTATTGAAGGGGCACTTAATTAATGTGAGGCACACTGCCTTGAATGGAGGGGTTATTCATTAAAGTGAGGTTTTGTCAAAATCAATGTATGGTATTGTCTTTATTGAAGGGGCAGTTAATTAATGTGAGGTACTGTCTTTAATGAAGGGGCAGTTCATTAGAGTGAGGTGGTGTCAAAATAATTTCTGAAGATGCAGTTCTATAATGTGAGGTACTGTCTTCATTGAAACGGCAGTTAGTCAATTTAAGATACTGCCTTCAATGAAGGGGATTAAAGTGTTGTGGGGCCAAAATTGATTATGAACGTGCAGTTTATTATTGCGAGGTACTGCCTCCAATGAAGGGACAGTTCATTAAAGTGAGGTGGTGTGAATATCAATTCTGAAGGGGCAGTTCATCAATGTGAGGTACTGTCTTTATTGAAGGGGCACTTAATTAATGTGAGGCACACTGCCTTGAATGGAGGGGTTGTTCATTAAAGTGAGGTTTTGTCAAAATCAATGAATGGTATTGTCTTTATTGAAGGGGCAGTTAATTAATGTGAGGTACTGTCTTTAATGAAGGGGCAGTTCATTAGAGTGAGGTGGTGTCAAAATAATTTCTGAAGATGCAGTTCTATAATGTGAGGTACTGTCTTCATTGAAACGGCAGTTAATCAATTTGAGGTACTGCCTTCAATGAAGGGGATTAAAGTGTTGTGGGGCCAAAATTGATTATGAACGTGCAGTTTATTATTGCGAGGTACTGCCTCCAATGAAGGGACAGTTCATTAAAGTGAGGTGGTGTGAATATCAATTCTGAAGGGGCAGTTCATCAATGTGAGGTACTGTCTTTATTGAAGGGGCACTTAATTAATGTGAGGCACACTGCCTTGAATGGAGGGGTTATTCATTAAAGTGAGGTTTTGTCAAAATCAATGTATGGTATTGTCTTTATTGAAGGGGCAGTTAATTAATGTGAGGTACTGTCTTTAATGAAGGGGCAGTTCATTAGAGTGAGGTGGTGTCAAAATAATTTCTGAAGATGCAGTTCTATAATGTGAGGTACTGTCTTCATTGAAACGGCAGTTAGTCAATTTAAGATACTGCCTTCAATGAAGGGGATTAAAGTGTTGTGGGGCCAAAATTGATTATGAACGTGCAGTTTATTATTGCGAGGTACTGCCTCCAATGAAGGGACAGTTCATTAAAGTGAGGTGGTGTGAATATCAATTCTGAAGGGGCAGTTCATCAATGTGAGGTACTGTCTTTATTGAAGGGGCACTTAATTAATGTGAGGCACACTGCCTTGAATGGAGGGGTTGTTCATTAAAGTGAGGTTTTGTCAAAATCAATGAATGGTATTGTCTTTATTGAAGGGGCAGTTAATTAATGTGAGGTACTGTCTTTAATGAAGGGGCAGTTCATTAGAGTGAGGTGGTGTCAAAATAATTTCTGAAGATGCAGTTCTATAATGTGAGGTACTGTCTTCATTGAAACGGCAGTTAATCAATTTGAGGTACTGCCTTCAATGAAGGGGATTAAAGTGTTGTGGGGCCAAAATTGATTATGAACGTGCAGTTTATTATTGCGAGGTACTGCCTCCAATGAAGGGACAGTTCATTAAAGTGAGGTGGTGTGAATATCAATTCTGAAGGGGCAGTTCATCAATGTGAGGTACTGTCTTTATTGAAGGGGCACTTAATTAATGTGAGGCACACTGCCTTGAATGGAGGGGTTATTCATTAAAGTGAGGTTTTGTCAAAATCAATGTATGGTATTGTCTTTATTGAAGGGGCAGTTAATTAATGTGAGGTACTGTCTTTAATGAAGGGGCAGTTCATTAGAGTGAGGTGGTGTCAAAATAATTTCTGAAGATGCAGTTCTATAATGTGAGGTACTGTCTTCATTGAAACGGCAGTTAGTCAATTTAAGATACTGCCTTCAATGAAGGGGATTAAAGTGTTGTGGGGCCAAAATTGATTATGAACGTGCAGTTTATTATTGCGAGGTACTGCCTCCAATGAAGGGACAGTTCATTAAAGTGAGGTGGTGTGAATATCAATTCTGAAGGGGCAGTTCATCAATGTGAGGTACTGTCTTTATTGAAGGGGCACTTAATTAATGTGAGGCACACTGCCTTGAATGGAGGGGTTGTTCATTAAAGTGAGGTTTTGTCAAAATCAATGTATGGTATTGTCTTTATTGAAGGGGCAGTTAATTAATGTGAGGTACTGTCTTTAATGAAGGGGCAGTTCATTAGAGTGAGGTGGTGTCAAAATAATTTCTGAAGATGCAGTTCTATAAAGTGAGGTACTGTCTTCATTGAAACGGTAGTTAATCAATTTGAGGTACTGCCTTCAATGAAGGGGATTAAAGTGTTGTGTGGCCAAAATTGATTATGAACGTGGAGTTTATTATTGCGAGGTACTGCCTTTAATGAAGAGGCAGTTCATTAAAGTGAGGTTGTGTCAGAATCAGTTTTGAAGAGCAGTTCATCAAAGTGAGGTATTGTCTTCATTGAAGGGGCAGTTAGTTGATGTGAGGTACTGTCTTTAATGAAGGGGCAGTTCATTAATGTGAGGTACTGTCTTTATTGAAACGGATGTCTTTAATGGAGGGGATTAAAGTGTTGTGGGGCCAAAATTAATTCTGAACTGCAAATTATTAATGCGAGGTACTGCCTTCAATAAAGGTACAGTTCATTAAAGTGAGGTGGTGTAAATATCAATTCTGAAGGGGCAGTTCAATAATGTGAGGTACTGTCTTCATTGAAAGGGCGCCTAATAAACATGAGGCACTGTCTTTATTATGGGCCGCGGTGGTATGCGGGTTGAGTCCTGCCTCATAAGCCAGAGAGCGTGAGTTCGAATCTCAGCATTGCCACCGGTCTCGTGCATGGCATCACACGTATTAAAAGGTAAGGGCTACGTCTTCCCCTAGCTCGCACAAGTCTCTGACTTTTGAGGGTTGCACGTAGGGGTACAACCGGTTGACGGATATAACAATTTTAACGATTTCAATTTTTAACAATATTAAAACGGCAGTTAATCAATTTAAGGTACTGCCTTTAAAGAATGGGATAAAAATGTGATGGAACCAAAATTAATTCTGAACGTGCAGTTTATTAATGTGAGGTACTGCCTTCAATGAAGGGACAGTTCATTAAAGTGAGGTGGTGTGAATATCAATTCTGAAGGGGCAGTTCATCAATGTGAGGTACTGTCTTTATTGAAGGGGCACTTAATTAATGTGAGGCACACTGCCTTGAATGGAGGGGTTATTCATTAAAGTGAGGTTTTGTCAAAATCAATGTATGGTATTGTCTTTATTGAAGGGGCAGTTAATTAATGTGAGGTACTGTCTTTAATGAAGGGGCAGTTCATTAGAGTGAGGTGGTGTCAAAATAATTTCTGAAGATGCAGTTCTGTAATGTGAGGTACTGTCTTCATTGAAACGGCAGTTAATCAATTTGAGGTACTGCCTTCAATGAAGGGGATTAAAGTGTTGTGGGGCCAAAATTGATTATGAACGTGCAGTTTATTATTGCGAGGTACTGCCTCCAATGAAGGGACAGTTCATTAAAGTGAGGTGGTGTGAATATCAATTCTGAAGGGGCAGTTCATCAATGTGAGGTACTGTCTTTATTGAAGGGGCACTTAATTAATGTGAGGCACACTGCCTTGAATGGAGGGGTTATTCATTAAAGTGAGGTTTTGTCAAAATCAATGTATGGTATTGTCTTTATTGAAGGGGCAGTTAATTAATGTGAGGTACTGTCTTTAATGAAGGGGCAGTTCATTAGAGTGAGGTGGTGTCAAAATAATTTCTGAAGATGCAGTTCTATAATGTGAGGTACTGTCTTCATTGAAACGGCAGTTAGTCAATTTAAGATACTGCCTTCAATGAAGGGGATTAAAGTGTTGTGGGGCCAAAATTGATTATGAACGTGCAGTTTATTATTGCGAGGTACTGCCTCCAATGAAGGGACAGTTCATTAAAGTGAGGTGGTGTGAATATCAATTCTGAAGGGGCAGTTCATCAATGTGAGGTACTGTCTTTATTGAAGGGGCACTTAATTAATGTGAGGCACACTGCCTTGAATGGAGGGGTTGTTCATTAAAGTGAGGTTTTGTCAAAATCAATGAATGGTATTGTCTTTATTGAAGGGGCAGTTAATTAATGTGAGGTACTGTCTTTAATGAAGGGGCAGTTCATTAGAGTGAGGTGGTGTCAAAATAATTTCTGAAGATGCAGTTCTATAATGTGAGGTACTGTCTTCATTGAAACGGCAGTTAATCAATTTGAGGTACTGCCTTCAATGAAGGGGATTAAAGTGTTGTGGGGCCAAAATTGATTATGAACGTGCAGTTTATTATTGCGAGGTACTGCCTCCAATGAAGGGACAGTTCATTAAAGTGAGGTGGTGTGAATATCAATTCTGAAGGGGCAGTTCATCAATGTGAGGTACTGTCTTTATTGAAGGGGCACTTAATTAATGTGAGGCACACTGCCTTGAATGGAGGGGTTATTCATTAAAGTGAGGTTTTGTCAAAATCAATGTATGGTATTGTCTTTATTGAAGGGGCAGTTAATTAATGTGAGGTACTGTCTTTAATGAAGGGGCAGTTCATTAGAGTGAGGTGGTGTCAAAATAATTTCTGAAGATGCAGTTCTATAATGTGAGGTACAGTCTTCATTGAAACGGCAGTTAGTCAATTTAAGATACTGCCTTCAATGAAGGGGATTAAAGTGTTGTGGGGCCAAAATTGATTATGAACGTGCAGTTTATTATTGCGAGGTACTGCCTCCAATGAAGGGACAGTTCATTAAAGTGAGGTGGTGTGAATATCAATTCTGAAGGGGCAGTTCATCAATGTGAGGTACTGTCTTTATTGAAGGGGCACTTAATTAATGTGAGGCACACTGCCTTGAATGGAGGGGTTGTTCATTAAAGTGAGGTTTTGTCAAAATCAATGAATGGTATTGTCTTTATTGAAGGGGCAGTTAATTAATGTGAGGTACTGTCTTTAATGAAGGGGCAGTTCATTAGAGTGAGGTGGTGTCAAAATAATTTCTGAAGATGCAGTTCTATAATGTGAGGTACTGTCTTCATTGAAACGGCAGTTAATCAATTTGAGGTACTGCCTTCAATGAAGGGGATTAAAGTGTTGTGGGGCCAAAATTGATTATGAACGTGCAGTTTATTATTGCGAGGTACTGCCTCCAATGAAGGGACAGTTCATTAAAGTGAGGTGGTGTGAATATCAATTCTGAAGGGGCAGTTCATCAATGTGAGGTACTGTCTTTATTGAAGGGGCACTTAATTAATGTGAGGCACACTGCCTTGAATGGAGGGGTTATTCATTAAAGTGAGGTTTTGTCAAAATCAATGTATGGTATTGTCTTTATTGAAGGGGCAGTTAATTAATGTGAGGTACTGTCTTTAATGAAGGGGCAGTTCATTAGAGTGAGGTGGTGTCAAAATAATTTCTGAAGATGCAGTTCTATAATGTGAGGTACTGTCTTCATTGAAACGGCAGTTAGTCAATTTAAGATACTGCCTTCAATGAAGGGGATTAAAGTGTTGTGGGGCCAAAATTGATTATGAACGTGCAGTTTATTATTGCGAGGTACTGCCTCCAATGAAGGGACAGTTCATTAAAGTGAGGTGGTGTGAATATCAATTCTGAAGGGGCAGTTCATCAATGTGAGGTACTGTCTTTATTGAAGGGGCACTTAATTAATGTGAGGCACACTGCCTTGAATGGAGGGGTTGTTCATTAAAGTGAGGTTTTGTCAAAATCAATGTATGGTATTGTCTTTATTGAAGGGGCAGTTAATTAATGTGAGGTACTGTCTTTAATGAAGGGGCAGTTCATTAGAGTGAGGTGGTGTCAAAATAATTTCTGAAGATGCAGTTCTATAAAGTGAGGTACTGTCTTCATTGAAACGGTAGTTAATCAATTTGAGGTACTGCCTTCAATGAAGGGGATTAAAGTGTTGTGTGGCCAAAATTGATTATGAACGTGGAGTTTATTATTGCGAGGTACTGCCTTTAATGAAGAGGCAGTTCATTAAAGTGAGGTTGTGTCAGAATCAGTTTTGAAGAGCAGTTCATCAAAGTGAGGTATTGTCTTCATTGAAGGGGCAGTTAGTTGATGTGAGGTACTGTCTTTAATGAAGGGGCAGTTCATTAATGTGAGGTACTGTCTTTATTGAAACGGATGTCTTTAATGGAGGGGATTAAAGTGTTGTGGGGCCAAAATTAATTCTGAACTGCAAATTATTAATGCGAGGTACTGCCTTCAATAAAGGTACAGTTCATTAAAGTGAGGTGGTGTAAATATCAATTCTGAAGGGGCAGTTCAATAATGTGAGGTACTGTCTTCATTGAAAGGGCGCCTAATAAACATGAGGCACTGTCTTTATTATGGGCCGCGGTGGTATGCGGGTTGAGTCCTGCCTCATAAGCCAGAGAGCGTGAGTTCGAATCTCAGCATTGCCACCGGTCTCGTGCATGGCATCACACGTATTAAAAGGTAAGGGCTACGTCTTCCCCTAGCTCGCACAAGTCTCTGACTTTTGAGGGTTGCACGTAGGGGTACAACCGGTTGACGGATATAACAATTTTAACGATTTCAATTTTTAACAATATTAAAACGGCAGTTAATCAATTTAAGGTACTGCCTTTAAAGAATGGGATAAAAATGTGATGGAACCAAAATTAATTCTGAACGTGCAGTTTATTAATGTGAGGTACTGCCTTCAATAGAGGGGCAGTTCATTTAAGTGAGGTAGTGCCGAAATCAATTCGAGAGGATCTGCAAATGGTAGAATATGAAATTCCTTCAAACATCAGATGACAGATTTATATAAGTGAAAGGCCGATAGCATAATTGAGACAGTATGAGCACCTTCCGGTGGATTATCTATGTGCTGGAGCACTTTAAGAAAGCACCGGTAGAGTTGGTACTGAAATCATTTTTGAATACTGTCTACGTCTCAATCTGTTCATGATTACATTAGTCCGTTGACAGATTTTTTAAGTTGATAGATATTCTATGAGTAAGCAAGTATGAGTTATTGACAATATTTAAAGCGAGTCTACCCCTTTCAGTCGGTGGATATTAATCTTTGTCGGATTTCATTTTTGATATCATCAACGTTACGACGACCGAGTTAAAGATATATTTCCACAATCATATTCTTCACCATCTTATGCATACAAAAGATTTTTCTATTTGATCAAGAATGTAGTTTAACCAATAAGGAAATTTTGAGTTCAATTAAATCGCTGTTAGTGCATGAACAAAACCATAAAATATTTGCACGTAAATCAAATACCAACAAATTGTTGAGGAGTTTTGATAATACAAGCTCTTCAACTATTTATTTCGATGATAGTACTTACTCATTAACATTTTAAACGGTTTTGTTGACTCACCTGAAAAAAAAAACAGAATTAGATAAATATTTGTGTATGGAATAACAAACTATGCTAGAAGTATTTTGAGGCGAAGGAAATATCCTTTCAAACATTGATTTAGTGAAATTGTTCGCACGTGAATTTTTGTTTCAGTATTTATAATTTTTTTGCATGCTTAATTTTAAAACGCAAAACCAGACTAACTGGAAATTTGAAAATGTTAAAAAACCTAATTGCCTGAAGTACCTTTTATTAATACCTATCATCAAATGGTGAGTAGCCCCATTCGAATACTCAAATTATACAATTATGGTATTTTTTTCCAGGGTACTATAAATGCCACTACCTACTCTTTCATACCACCTGGTGAATCTTCCAATCGATACATTCGACCAAGGTTCGTCTTTCGAATACTCATTATCGTGCATAATAAATGAGAAATGCGCTTGCTTCTCCCTATAAACTTGCATAAACACTGAAATATACATCGAAATGCCAGTTTTCAGACATGCGATGATCGAAACGTTTCAGTTGCAGTCGTCAGTTAAAAATAAACCGGGTACACGCGATTTGCGCTCATTCATTTAGCCATTAATCATCACATTGAAATTTGAAGATAACTCAGTGACTATTTTATCATCATTTCACTCCGAGAAGAAATTATAATATATTTCACGTTTACCACACACGATTTTTGTGCATATAAAATTCAATAAAATAGTTTAATTGAACCCTTGCATAGGATTGTGAATTGGACCAACCTTCTTCTCATGTTATTTCAAAGAGTATCTCATTATCATATTGTCCAATATGAGCTGGGGATCAGAATGAGTATTCTTTCAGCTTTTCGAGTTTCTATACAGTTTATCTGCATATTTAATTTTTGCATTGTTTTTGCTTCATTGCAGAGTCTTGTTTTATTCTGCATCAACTTCTTCCTATCAAGTGAATATTCAATCACAATTCAATCTACAATCCGCTGGGTTGGTTCAAAAATTGAATGAAGTACAGAAAAACCTTGACAAAAAGTTGTGTGCTGAGCAGATAATCATGATACACCTAAAACATCAAGTTCTGCAAGCACTAAAATAAAAAGCACAAATATCAAACAGCTCTACTGAAACAGACCATCCAAGAAAAACGAATGCTGGAAACAAAAGAAGACGAGATCATAGTGTAATAAATGAATAAAAAGACTGAAAAACTCCTGGGTGTGATTATAAATGCCGTCAAAAATATAGATTAGGTTGTAGCCGTTTTTGTAGCTTTACTAGCAGGTCGTCGACAACCAGTCACCTCAGTATATAAAGACGATAGAACTCCCCTTATGAGCAACCTTTTTCCGCTGTCATCCTGACTGTCTCTCCCCCAGAGTCGCTACAATGATTCTGCTTTCCAGCATTGCTTGTATCCATCTGATCTATGAGGCATTGATATCCCTTTCCTCTAATGATCTGGTTATGGAGGCATGTACCCTCCATGTCGATGAAGGCACAAAGAGTCATTTCTTTTGTCACGAATGTCTTTTCAATGCTTTCAATCAGGCATTGTAGAGCATTAATCGTGTTTAGTAAGCAAACTGTGACTTGTGGAGCGGTCTTAACTCGAGGAGTTCGCTTCTGATGTAACAGTTTATTATCATCTCCACTGCTTTTAGAAGAAAGGAAGTAAAACAGTAAGATTTTGGTTCATCCATTGGGCGTCTTTCAGTCTTTGGCATGAACGCCACCTCTGCCTCTGTCCAGATCTGCGGTATGTAGCCAAAGATATGGCTGGCCTTGAGTAGCCTTTTCAGGAAGGGCTCTATTATTTCAAGACCATGTTGTTGTAAGGCTGGGAATATTCCATCCTTTCCAGGCGACTTCAATGGTTTGAAAACTCTGATAGCCCATTTGATTCTTTGGTTTGGCTAGACTTCTACTGGCTCTATTGGGGTTGTGGACAACCCCTACCAGGTGAGCACTGCTGCTCATTCTCCACAGCCATTTTCGAACCAGAAAAGTGCATATGCTAGAGAATACCTATGCTTTCCTTTTGGTTATTAGTATATCCCCTGTTCGGTGTTTTTTTGTGTTCTTCTGAGAGAGTTTGTTGACTTTTGTTCGAAGTTTCGCTAATTCCTTATTCCACTAGGGCACGTCTCTAGTGGTTCCTTTTTGATTTTCAGGACAAATGAATTCATATGCTTTTGTTATAGCAAATTGTCTCGAGGATGCATAGATTTACTCGATTGATTCGATGAATAGTTTATGATCCTCCATTTCCATTTCAAGATGTTCTTTGTAAACATTTCAGTTGGTTAGTTTTGGTACTCTGTATCCCTCGAAGCGTGTTTCCGATGTCCGAAGTCGAACATTATGTGCTGATGGTTCGACATTGAGGAGATCACAGAGACCAGCCAGTTGTGAATATATTTAGTCATAAATGGATCAGCAAGGGTTAGGTCGTCAAAAATGTAAATCGAATGTTTCTGAAGATGACTAAATTTCTTTATTAACTTTAGAACAAATTTTATAAATTATATTTTTTTTTACTGTTGGTTAATGGCTGATCATGATAGAGAGAGTATCTTTTTAGCTTCGTCATCAGAGCAGATATCAAGTGTGTAAGATTGAATAAAAAATCTAGAAGGATTTAGGCATATCAATGTCATTTATAGAAGAGAGAAAGTTGCTACTTTGATACTTTCAACATACAGATATGTGGGTGAGCATAAAAACAGTGCTAATGTATCTCACTACGTGAAACAAAGAACTTCCATGGTTCATTTTGACGAGTCTTCAACATTCCCTAAACTATATTCCTTTCATTAGAATAGATGATGAACTCTCAACCAGGTTGTTCTGTAGCTATCAAAGCACATAAAATGTGTTTAGCCGTTTCATCCTTCTCCATGCATAGTCGGTACTCTGCATCTTGTACAAGTCCGATTTTATGCATGTGGTGCTTGAATTTGCAGTGACCAGTGAGCAAACCTACTATAACTCTTAGATGTGCTCTACTGAGTCCTAGCAGTTTGTCGGAGTCCTGTTTTTTCCTTGTGCAAGTAATAAATGCTTTGGAATGGGCTAGGCCCGACAGACTAGGCCAATAGTCGTTTATTGTCTGCACAGGATGTTATACCATTCTTGGCAGTGCTATGCTATACCGATTACTGGTTCTGGCCCAGTGAACGTTATTTCGGCCCCCTTTTTGCTAGAGCGTCCGCTATTTCATTCCCTTCTAGGCCCGTGTGACCTGGTATCCAGAATAGGTTAACATTGTTGCGTTGTGCCAGTCGGTTTAAGGTTTCTCTGCGGTTCCATACTGTTCTGGATTTAAAGCAGTTGGATTCAAACGCTTTCGGTGCTGCTTAACTATCTGAAAATATTTTTATTGTTTTTGGTGCGTGGTGTCGATTTTACAGCTCCCTTACACACATTTCAATGGCATATACCTCTGCCTGGACTACCGTAGCTAATTTACCCATACTGAATGAGCGCTTCACTACTGGGTTCATCCCGTATATTCCGGCTCCTATGCCTTGTAGAGTTTTGGAACCATCGGCAAACCAACATTCATTTGCCCTACATAGGTCAGTTTCATTCCGAACCCAGTCTTCTCTTCACAGTGCAGGGCGTGTGAAGGTTGATAGTTTTGGGCATGATGTCTGAGGGCATTCCTAGAATGTTGTGAGCTATTATGCCCTCCTGCATGCTGCTGCTTCTCATGACCACTGCCTGCGGTAGACTAATGGCCGCTTGGTGGAGTCTGTATAAAGCCCAACTTGTCTCTCTCCCCAGAAATATGTGGAGAGAAAGTATTCCGAGAAGGGCTTCCATTGTTGCCGTTGGCGTGGAGCGAATGGACCATATTGGATAAGAATCATTTTGGTGGCATATCCGAAATAAGTCATATATTTCAAATCAATCACTAGATATTAGATGGCGCCCCATAAAACATATTGGCGGTAATTTTGAAAACAAATTGAAATTTGAAATACGGTGACAGCTCTATTAATCAAATATTTTTGATTCGATTAACAAGGTGGAAATCAGGTATGAGCTGTTACTATTATTACCCATTACCTATTACAGATCCAAATAAAATAAAAGGTGTTTAAACTGTACGTGCTTCAAAAACCCCGCATGGGCATGCATGTATCGGAACTGGCTTTTACATTTCCAATAATTAAATATATAAATGTTCAACAGCTTATCCAAAGGGCTGTGGACTTGGAATCCGCAACCATTCCCAAAAACTTTCAATCTGACGAGGTATTCTTTGGATAGGAAGCAACGCAGCACTGACAGCATTGACATGACAACTAAATTGAAAATGAAAGCAAGGGTGCCAATAAAGAGAAATTGAATAGGCCACCAATTTGTTTCTTATCGAATATGGTCCATTGCCCCAGTAATCGCCGCCTGACACGCTTGTCTCTGTAGTCCGTTAAGTTTAGCCTGGGCCATTTTTTGTTGGCCCTTGTTCCACCAGACTACAGAGCCATACGTGATTACGTGATTGGTCGTATGACGACACAAACAGCCAGTTTGTTTTGATGGCATGCCCCATGTTTTGCCACATATTCTGCGGCATGTCCATAATGATAGGCTAGCCTTTCGGATAGTCTTTTCCAAATGCGAGATCCAATTTAACTTCTTATCTAGGGTTATTCCCAGATATTTTGATCAGTGTCTTACATGCGAAATTAAAAAAACAGATATAAAAACATGGAAATAGATTACTCTTTACATATTGCGAGTGAATGTGTAGAAAGAGAAATGAAATATAACGATGAAGAAGCTTCTAGGGTATCCGATTGCCGTATAGGGTATGTTATGATTTACAAAAAAATATTGATAACACCTATAAGACAGAGGTATGTTAATTTTATTATGAACGAAAGTTCAAGGCGTATTAATTCCATAATTTTCGATATCGGATCTTCAGAGGGTTGTTACTATGCATACTAATGACTGATAAAGTTTGTCGGACAGCGAAGTAGCAGAATCTTCTTTTAAAATTTTCGAAAATATACGATCTATTTAGACACTCTGTTACTTTTCCCAATCCCTTGGTATATATAAAGATAAGTAGATGTTTCGAGTATTCCGTAGAAGAGCGAAATTGGCAAAGACAGGTTCGGGTTCAATGAAACAAGCGTCTCGATGGAGCTGCCTGCCACTTATTTAATTCAACGTAGTATTCTTCAGACGTAGAATTATTGCTATTCAAAGCTGAAGCGAGACACTAGCAAGGCCATTAATAATTTGGACCACACTTAGTGTGGATAGGACTGGTGGATCTATTTGATTTCCATAATCCACTGTCACGTGATACTCCCAGTGGCATTTTGAAAGATCATTAGACACTTATCGAACAATTTGGAATTAGCAGCTTGAGAATAATATTCGTGCAAGTTTTCAGAACTTTTCAATAGTACAATATTGAAGATGCTGCTGTTCCTATTTTGCCAGTAAAGTCTTTAGATAAGTCTACAAATCACCTTGGAAGCCATGGGAGCAAAGTTGGGTTGAATAATTTTGAAAATATATGTTATATGAATAGCGTTTTACAAGCGCTACTTATGACAGTATCGTTCAGAGACGATATATTAACCATCAAAAATGTTTCCCAGTTATTACAGAGATATTGCAGTTCATAATAACGTCAGGCAGTAATGAAGTTGTCCTTATTTTGACATATACGCACGTGGAATGTTAATCTGGAATAAGGACAACTTTATTAAAATACTGCCTACCTTTATTAGAGGACGGGTAAGTACAGGATTTAAGGTTCCCTTATTTTCACAACGGGTAAGATTGTGGACAAGACGTAACTCATGGCTGATAATTATATGATTTTTTCATTTTATCATCACAATAATTGTATCTTAGTATAAAATAAATCATGTAGAACGGAAAATCTGAGACAATAGTATTCATTCATAAGTTATGAATAACGAACGCTTGTGTAAATAAGGAACGGACAGACAAAACTGCAATATCTCTGTTTTTAATCACAGAATAGTGCCAGTCAGTACAGAAGTCTTCTGGAGGGAAAACCCTTACAGTTTTACGTTGTAGTAGATGCAGTATGGATAGCGGAAACTTCAGTGATTTTTTTGAATTAGAGCTAGCGATTCCCAACGTTTTGGAAATCCAGTCCGTGCAGAACCTACTCATTCATCAGCTGAGAACCGACCACCTAACAGGTGATAGTCAAGTGTATTGCCTAATATGTACCAATATAACCGACCGCTATAAAATAACGAATATAGTTGAAGCACATGCAAATCTGATCCTAACTCAAACTCTTCAGTTATTTATTCAGCAACTCACAGAAGTATCAAATTATTAGAACGAATCAAGCTAGAAGAACATACTGATCTAGGCTTTATGCAGTCATCGTTCACTGCGGTTCTGGAGCTGATTCTGGCCACTATTATGCCAAAAGACTCAATGGACTGGTACAAATTTGATGATAGTTTCGTCAATAGGATGCATTCTTTCGAATTGGAGCCTCTGGAGACATCTATTTTACAGAAAAGAAAATAATCCTGATTTGACGAACATCTCCAGAAGTTTTTCTTCAATTATTTCCAACTCTTCAGATGTGTTTTTCCGAGCGCAGAATAATTGTTTTTTGATTGATTTTTTACTGTTGTATTGAATTTTTTGATAAAAATTCTTTTAGAGTTATTTGAACGTATCCATAGCCCTCTAGAATAAAAAATAAATGAAAAATGGTTACAAAATGATGCATGGTTGTATTCTAAATTTCATATGGAGACAACAAAAATCGATAGATTGTCATTACCGAGTTGAGTTACTTGTCAAAAAATGCAGTTTTATGCATTAAACAGATCTTCCAAATTTCTCCGAAAACAAAAAAGTTATATCGGTGACCCACCTTCCGTGGACACCCGGTATATATAACATTCGGAATTGCGGAAAACTTGTATTCGATAGCAATCCTCAATAGGTGTGTGTGTGTGTGTAGATTTTAGCCATTTTAATTCTGTCGAAATAGTTATTTTTGTATCAAGAGCGTAAAATGAGTGTTTTTTCAATGGCTCATGAGTGTTAATTTTTGGCCGAGTCCGCAGGTCGAGGCCAAAAATTCTCTCGAATGTGCCATGAAACCACGAATTTTATAAACGAAATACAAACAACATTTTTTGTACTACTGTGAATGTGAATTTATATCGTCTGAAATATCTTTGAAATAATTACCACCAATATATCTTGACGTGGATTTTTGTCCCGTTAAGTTATCGCTTTTAAACGACTGTTGCCTTGAAAATATTATTCAATGTTTTCAGTAAATCGTAGTCCAAAATTTTCCTGTCTGAAAAAAAAAGTCCAAAATGAATAAATAATACTTCTCTTTTCCATACATGTTATCCTTTTACAATTTCACAGCATCCAGTGGTCTTTCTGTGTCGTTACTATAATAATAATAATAATACATTTATTATTCACCATAAATACATGAAATACAAAGAATAAAAATGTACAATGGTAAATAATAGGCCAAGTGGCCGATTCTTCCACAGTTTCCTATAGAAACAGTTTGTTGGCACGCCGCGTGTTTGACTGTGTTTGCTCGTAGTTGCTTCAATTTCAAGTTATTTTCAAGAAGATGGATATTTATTATGATAGTAGTAGTGATACCCCATCAGATTTATCTGAGAAAGCAAATGCACTAGTATCTGATAAGTTACCGGCACAATCCAAGTTAGTATACGAGAAAATATATGACCAATTTCGTGAATGGTGCGACAAGAAACATGTAAAAAAGGTTTCTGAAAATATACTTTTAAGCTATTTTAAGGAAAAATCAAAAATTATAAATCTCCTACGTTATGGACTGTCTACTCAATTTTTAAGAGTACATAGAATGTTAAGGAAATTAATGATATAAGGAAGTTTTCAAAATTGGTCCCGTTCATTAAGAACAAAATCGTCGGATACCGAGGAAAGAAATCTAAAGTTTTAAGAAGGGATGATATCGAAACAAATTTACTTAATAAGGTACAGATATAATCATAATTTTGTGAGATTAGTAGTAATTTCAATATTTTTTATTAGTAGGTTGTCCTAATTTCGGATATCAGCGGTGATTGTTAAAATACCTGATACGAATACCTGTTGCGCAAGAACTTTTACTGTTTCAAATTCTGATTATATTCGAAAGGAAAATGTATTTATTAACCAACATGTGGGATAAATGAAATAGAAGAAATTCCCAGCTTGATTGCAAAATGGCTTGGAAAAGACATGTATTACACGGGTCAGTGTTTCAGGAGAACTCTGTAACTCTTCTGGCCAATGCAGGGGGCAACATTACATCCATGAAACGTCACGGTGGCTGGAAATCTGCTTCCGTAGCAGTAGCATATATAGAAGATAGTATGAATAACAAAATTGAGATTTCTCACAAGATATTGAATTGTCCATCTTCTTCAAAACAAATTAATATATCTGATAAAATTGTGGAATCAACTCTTCAAGAAATATCTAACGTTTCTGTTCAGCAGCAAAATGGAACATCTTTACTATCAATTATTATTCCAATAAATGAAAATGAAATTGTTTTATGATAAATAATCAATTAATAATTCACTCTGTTAAAAATAAATCCTTCAAAAAGTAATATTTCATGTTGATTTTGTGAATTATTTTGGTAGCGAAAAATAGAATAATTTTCAACAAGATATGAAAATACTGTTTGCGAGTGTGTCAATCTCACGAACGAAAAAAACCTATTTTATCTCGAGTATGAAATGCTATTTTTTCTATACGATAGATGTTATAGTTAAAGAGAGGAGTTCAGATATTCAGTCCTATGCTGTATCACTTCCGTTAAACATAACGTCACCGTTATTCGACATTTCCGATATTTTGCTATGATTGGTGATCGTGAAAAGGTTTACAAACTGTCAAACGTTCGTTTGCTGATTCAAGTGAGATTGATTGTCATTAGTGTCAAAAATCGATCAAATTATTCTTATTTATTCCCATCAGGTCGAATGATAATGTTCATTTGCTTCGTTTTCATCTCTAGGGTGGAAAACATTTCATGTAGGATAATCCAGTTGAAAAATGAACATTTTCATATAATAGTATATTATACAGGCCGTTTCTTTTATCATGTGGTAACATTGCTATATTCTAAACCGTAATAGATACAAAGACGATTAGAAAAAATGTAACTATTGTGGAGAGCAGTACATTGGTCAGAGAAAATCTACGGGGACTCTCGCCCTTCCCGACTTATACAGGGAAAACTAAAAATGCTGTTTTCGTTTTTTTACGAGTAGAATGGTTATTTCAGAAAATATAAAAAAATTAAAGAGAAAAGTTTTACTGTATTTAAAATGTACTAGAACAACGTAATGATACATTTTTAATTAAACGTTTCGTGTCAACACGGCCACCATCAACTATTTTTTTCAAATACTGTCTATTTCATCACAAATATTGATAAAGCGATGAAATCACCATTCAGTGGTATATCACACTTGACATTTTTATAGCGTTTCATATAAAATAACTGGCATCATCAGTGACAACAATTTTTAATTACGGTCCTGTCGTTAGTTCTTTTGTTAATTGTTTTGATTTCTTCAAAACTCATTCAACTATTAGGATACTTCAGTCATTACCCAATACTTTCGATAGGAAGATACCCCAACACAACGAACATTCGTATTTTTCCTTTTTGGGGATTTTTGTATTACAGTAATCCTTGATTCAAGGCTGATTTCTCCTGTATCAATTTTTACACGGATTATTTTCATAATTCTCAATCCTGGAAGTAATGAAAATATCAGTTTTTGATAAGAATACAAGTGTTGTCTAATTTGGTACAATTAAATAGCATCTCACTTCTTTTACCATATTTGAACACGTAGGCTTTGCTTGATTTCTATGGCAGGAAAAATAAATGAGTTATTGATATCTGTTAAGAACTGTCAGACATTTAAGCACTCGGTTACATATTAAAGATGTATTCGAATGACGAAAGGACTGATATGCTATTTACTTATGCAAAATCAAATAGAAATCCTCTTTTGGCAAGAAATATGTATGGTGAGCTATACCCGAATCGTCTTTTTTTTAAATCTAGGATTGGTCAGTTACAAAAATATTTCTAATCAAGATTGTTCTTTACGAGAAATTGCCCACGAACTTGGAATATCTGTAAAATCTACCAGAAATATTTTGAAAAAGAACAAATACAAATGCTACTTACACGATACTCACCTAAATGAAAAAAGGGATTACGGAAGGAGAGTACGATTTGCGAAATGGTTAAGACGTAGAAATAGGAAAGTTCGAAATATTTGTAAAAAAATAATATGGACGGACGAATCAAAATTCACCAACAATGGTTGGTTTACCAGAAACATCCATTATAGGTGGAATAATACGAATGAACATTCACATAGAGAAACCAATTTCCAGGAGAGGTTCGGAATAAATGTTTGGTTGGTAAATTTGGGAACAAACATACGAGGTCTTTTCTTTTACGATGAGCATTTGAATGGTGAAATGTATTTAAATTTTTCATCCAATGAGTTTGATGGCTACTTAGATGAATTGTCATTAAGCACCCGCCGTGAAATACAATATTTCCAACAAGACGGTGCCCCTCCCCATAATGCAGCAATAGTAAGGGAACATTTAGATGCAATATTCCCAACAAAGTGGATTGGTAACAATGGATTTCCTGGCCAGCTCGATCCCCAGACCTTACTCCTTTGGAATTTTTGTCTGGGGATACATAAAGGATGTAGTTTTTTCGACATCTGGTACCGATATCGACCATCTCGAACAGATAATAAGAGATGCATGTAATAGCATTACAACCACAGAAATTGTACGGACAGACAACTTATGTGCATTCAACAAAGAGGTCGTCAATTAGAGCATTTAATGTAGAATTCTTTTTCTGTATTGGTTTTATTTTCTTACACAAATTCATTACGAAATAAATTGTTTTTGTTTGTTTGATTTCTTCTCCTCTTAAGTAAGTTTATTTCTGGGATAAATTGCTATCGTTCGTCTCTGAAACTGCAGGAATCTTTTATGAATTTTTATAGTATAAATACAATTTTCATAGATACATTCATTCAAAACGTCACTGATAATTTTTATATCGAAGCGTTAGATTCTGTGGAATTCATAAACAAACTAACGACAGGACCGTAATTAAACATTGTTGTCACTGATGATGCTAGTTATTTTATATGAAATGTTATAAAAATGTCGAGTGTGATATACCACAGAATTGTGATTTTATCGCTCTATCAATATTTGTGATGAAATAGACAGGTCTGTATTTGAAAAAAATTGTTGATGATGGCGGTGTTGACACGAAACGTTTGAATACAATAAAACTTTCATTTTTAATTTTTTTATATTTTCTGAAATAACAATTCTATTCGTGAAAAAACCGAAAACAGTATTTTTAGTTTTCCCTGTATAAGCTGGGAAGGGCGAGAATCCCTGTAAATTTTCTATGACCAATTTACTGCTCACCACAATAGTTACCTTTTTTCCCATTTAATCGTCTTTGTATCTATTACAGTTTAGAATATAGCAATGTTACCACATGATAAAAGAAACGGCCTGTATATACATTATATTATATAACAAGGGACTAAAGTGGATGTTTTAATCCCGCACTTGATGTTTATTGCCTGAGGGCTCGTAGAGCCCGAGGGCCAATAATCACGTAAGGGATAAAATATCTCTTTAGTCCTGAGGCATATACACAATTTTTTGCACTTCCCAGTATTATAACTTTCAATATTAATTCAATTAATAGTTTTGATATTAAGTTCTATGAACACGGTACTTGGATTACTCAGTAGGTAACGTTATAGCAACAGTGTCAACAAAATTTTAAATGCAACTCATCTCCCTAGGGACTAAAAGATACATTTCAGTCCCTGTTATACGGGACTAAAGTTGGCACTTTAGTCCCGGAAGTGCAAAAAAGGTTTTTTTCACGGTGAACAAAAATAGCCATTTACGCATCAATAGAGATGCAGAAAAGTCAAGTTTTTATGAGTTGTACAAAAAAATTGTTGAACTTGGTTTTCACGCTTGTTACGATACTTCTATTTTTATTTCTGATCACTGATTGGAGTCACAATGAAGAAACTCATCCGAAAACAGACAGTCTTCAGCTCTTTTCCACCAGCCATGTAGCGAACAAACGACAACCAATCCGAACGACTAGTTGATAATCTAACAGTAACAAAACATGCATGCGACATCACATGAACCTTTGATGTCTCATGAATATTCAATAAGTGCATCACTTGAATGTCAGGTCGATGTAAACATTCGACAGATATAATATGTATGGAAGTATACGGTTTCTGAACAATGGAAAAAGACGAAAAGGGCTTGCGTCGTATTGCATAGTAGGCGATGTAGGGTTGGGTAGGTTTCCCATTCATTCGCCTCTTGGAATTGGATCTTCCGTCTCAAGCGTGGGTCGGTGCGAGATGTAGGGGTACGAAATTGTATATGATTGAACATGGTGAACAGAAAATAGTTGATAAACGACTTTTACGGTTAGGAGCATTTTCAATAGTATCGATCAACGATATTGGCTTCGATAATACTAATTTGAAATGGTTCGGTGCATTTTACGATCGCAGAATTGACATACTAAGTTCTCCAACACACAACATTCAACATCTGGTGATCCTCAAGGTACCGTTCTTGGACCAGTAACTTTTCGTACATGTATTTTTCACTTGTCACATTCATCTGTTGACATTTTCGAATACTTGTTAATCTGCAGAATACTTGTCCCCCCTCCTTTAGGGATCTCTAGTAAGGTAGTGGAAAAAAATCTTGCAAGGATGATGGATTAGGATAAATACCGACAAACACGTCATGACCGGTGATATTGAAAAAAGTGTTGAATATTCTGAACAGACTATCAATTTAATGATTCTTTGAAAAAATGGTTAGCGGAAAACAGTTATAACAGTATTTACCTTATTAAATGAAGCATTGAAAAGACATACATGTGGCAGAAGAAATGGCTCTTTCTTCATTGACATAGAGGGTGCTTTCGACAACACATGCTTCCATAACCAGATCATTGGACGAAAGGAATATTAACGCATCACATCAGATGGACACAATCAATGCTGAAAAGCAGAATCGTTGTGGCGACCCTTGACAGTCAAAATGACAGCAGAAAAAGGTTGTCCCCAATAGGGAGTTTTATCGCTTTTGCTGTGGTCACTGGTTGTCGACGACCTGCTATTAAAACTACAGGAATCTGGTTTCACGACTCAAGGTAATGACGATGACCTAGTCATCACCATAAGGGGCAAACATGACGGAGTAATCTCCGACCGCATGCAATCAGAAGCTGGTGCCCTAAGGAAGGACTCAACGTCAATCCTAGCAAAACAGTGCTGGTTCCATTCACCAAGAGGCGAAAGTGCGAAAGCCTCAACTCTGAATGGATCCCAGCTAACATTTTCCAAAGAGGTGAAATACTTGGGAGTTACAATAGACCAGAAACTGACTTGGAACAGCCAAATCAACCACATTATTTCCAAAGCTATAGCGGTAAGCTGGACATGCCGCAAAGTCTTTGGTAAGACATGGGGTCTGAAACCAAAAATGATTTATGGGTCATACCAAACAATCATTAAACCCATGTTAACCTACGCCTCACTGGTATGGTGGCCAAAAATTCACCAAATTTCGGTACAAGTCAAGCTGCAGAAAGTGCAGCGCTTGCCTGTCTGGGAATCACAGGGGAAATATTTACGTGCCCTACTGCATCCTTAGAGGCAATGCTAAACCTTCCCCCATTGCACCCATGTGTAATGAAAGAAGCAGCAAACAGTGCCTTCAGACTGAGCCAGACAAAAAACTTTAAAGCAGGAGATCTGATCGGATACTTAAATATTTTGTAAGCCATGTCTAAACTGACAGATTTCATGCCAGTAAGGTACGACTTCGAAATGCAGTTTGAAGTGGTCATAAACAGCCACAAAACTTGCACAGTGTGGTACACAGATGGATCTAAAATGGACTAGTGTGTCTATCACCAAAGAAAGATAAACAGCTTCGAGTTGGACAAAAAAGACTTGAAGATGGTAACGAGACTTCCCTCTGGGGTACCACCACAAAAAGATGGGTAAATCAGAGTGTGCCGCTACTGCGAGAACTTCGCGGAAACTGCAGAACATTTGCTGTGCGAATGCCCAGCGCTTTTCTGCAAGAGACTTAAGTTCTTGGAAGGGGCCTTCTTAACGCCCTCCGATATCAAGAAGTCTCGAAATCTCGGGCCTCGAATAGATCAAGGATCACGCACGAAAGAACTTATAGGTCGAAGTGCTTGTGAGGCTGCACAGCCTGTACGAACCCCTCACAATTTACAAAATCTACCTTACTAAATACACGAAATGCAATTTCATAGATTTCGTATTTCAGAAAGCATCAACTTCATTTCAGAAAGCATCAATTGAATTTCAGAATAGTTAATTATATTTCGGAAAGTATCAATTGTATTTCAGAATAGTGACTTGAATTTCAGAAAGCGTCAATAGATATTCAGAATAATGAGTTTATTTTCGGAAAGCGTCAATTGTATTTCAGAATAGTAAGTTGGATTTCAGAAAGCATCAATTGTATTTGAGAATAATCAATTTGATTTCAGAAACCATCATTTGAATTTCAGAATAGTCAATTGTATTTCAGAAAATATCAAATGTATTTCGAAATTCATCAATATCTATTACTTTTCACAAAATTCAAATATTATTTTCTGAAATGATTCTATCATCAACTGAAGTTTTATTACTTATTAGACAATAACAACAAAATAATAATAATAATCTTCTGCCGTAGGTTTTTTCTAATCCCCAATGATTTGTAGTAGCACATCGAGCGAATTTAACGTCCAACTGGCATATCTTCAATAGCTATTGCAGCCTGATGGTGTCTGGTTGAACGATCACAATCACCTCCAATATTTACCAAATCAAGCCTCACAAATTCAACTTTGTGATTTCTGTATTTTAGAAATCATGCTTTAAGAAATTATTTCAACGTTCTCTGAATTACAAATGACACTTTCCGAAATCCAATTGACCATTCTGAAATTCAAATGATGGTTTCTGAAATCAAGTTGATTATTCTGAAATACAATTGATGCTTTCTGAAATGAAATTGACTTTTCCGAAATTCAACTGATGCTATCTGAAATCCAACTCACTATTCTGAAATACAATTGACGCTTTCCGAAAATTAACTCACTAATCTTAAATACAATTGATACTTTCCGAAATATAAGTTACTATTCTGAAATTCAAATGACGCTTTCTGAAATACTACTAGAAAAGGTGTAGTCACGATATAAATGTCATAAAATATTTGAATGATACTGAATGATGGCATAACTTGTCTGATAAAAAGGTGAGTAAGGTAAATTATGTGTTCAAGTACAGACAGTTTCAAAGTTTAAACAAAGTGTACTTACACAAATAACAAATAGATTTCATTCTGCAAAACCCGTATCAATAAGATAAGCAAATATAACTGCCAATTCCCGAAATATATTCAATAAAACCCCTCCACTCGAATGCGGCCTTTGCCGATAGTGTTTCACAAAACAAGAACTAAAGAAAAAAATCACTACAGGACATATATTCATGAGAATAAAATGTTGAATGAAAAGCCATTTCATTTCGAGGGCTTTTGAAGTCTGTCTTTGGAATGCTACAAAAGCTCGACCGTATAAAATTTCCTTTTTGTCTCTCTTTTATTTTCGCAAACAACATAAAGGACAGAACAAAATTAATTTCCACTGTTATAGATATATGCACGCGAATGGAGATGATTATGTTGTTCATTATGTGAAGGTTGGCCTAGAAATAATAATCGGGAAATTTTATAATCTCATATGAGGGTAAATCTGTTCTATTTTTCAACCTCAAGTTCGCCAAGAAATTATAAGAAAATCAGGAGAACCGAGAAAATGAAAATAGGATATGGTGGTATATTTTCATTTTATAAGACAGGGAAAATCCTTACCCAGATAACAAGTAGATTGTGGAGGCTTTTCCAAGATTCTGATTCAAGAGTTCTATTTCCGAAACCTCACATATATACATACAGTAATGTTTTTTCATTAAATGATGGTTCATCAACACTCTAAAAATAAAGCAAAATGAATCAGGCAGCTCAATTTAGAAAGAATTATACTATTAAAATCAATTTTCCTCTAAAAAAAATTTACTATTTCAAATTTAGTTCGTAGGTAGTTCTTGACATCCGGTGCTGCATTTCCAGAAAATATCCATAAGCCAATCCAAAAACTTGGTAGTCGTGGTCGGAGAAACCATTCTCGATCCCTGCCTGGAAAGGTACATGGTACTATAATCGGTACTCGTTCTGGCGATACCTCTTTCCAACTCTGAGAAGGATACGGTGTTCAGGCTACCGGCACTGAGATTGACTTCCAACGAAGAGGCCTTGGATCTGGCGGAAGTTTCCGAATTCGCTGTTTTCGATCTGGAACCGATGCGATTTGAGAGAGGCGCTTTTCCATTCAAAGGTGCAGCAATCTCCCTGAGGGGCACGAAGCATTTGTGATTCGCAAATTGACTTGAGTAGGAACTGACAATTTCACCCATCGAAACACGTCAATCTGACAGACATAACCCTTTCTAAACTAGTTGTGAGCAGTAGTACATTCGAATTTTAAAAATTGATTCACTCAAAAGTCAGATCTTAACTGAGCTACTACTTTGTATAGTTCTGGGACTGTTCTTGCTTGGATCCAATCCATGCCTCATAACACAAGTCCAGGTGTGAATGGAAGATTCGGTCAAAGTGAAGATAAAATTCCTTCAACTAATAGCCACGAGCTACCAAAAAATTTTTTATGGATAGTTTGGTCTCCTGAACAAAAAATCCAAATGAAATTTTTGGCGGTCTGAAGTAATTTCGGAGAAATCGGCCCATTTTTGAGAGATACTGAATTTTCAAGCACACATTCCTACCTCGAAAAAAAAAACTCAAAATTCTTCCTTCTTTACACTAGCAGAATGTACACCCTCATAAATCACCCGTTTTGCACTATTTTTCATTAAAAACACCACTGTTTATGCAAAAATTAAACCTTCATTTGAAAACATGAAATACAACAAATGTATGCGAAATGTTCAGTGAATTAAGTAGTCAGATTGGTAACTTTGGATCTTTGCATAGCCAACTTTTCGAGTCATTTATCAACAATCAAGAAAATCGACGTTGTCAGTTCTTTTCAAATTTCTGCAAACCAAGTAAAGATTTGATTTGTCTCATGATTACTTTTCAAAAATAACGACTGTTCTAGAATTTGTTATTTTTCAGATATCAATAATAAGAAATATGATTCAGAAGATAACACGACACACCATTTGAATATAAGACACGACAATCTTTTTTCACTTATTTTCAAATAAGGCACGCTTTCGGTGTGTCTATTTCTTCTGGCTGCCCACGTTTTCGGCCATGGACCTTGTTCTCAACGTAAAAGAAGGGGACACAAACTAACTTAACTCACTAAAAATCTAGTAACCTAGCAATTCAGGTTGCTGGTAACTCGGTAACTAATTAGTATGAAAAGGTGGAATCAAAGCAGATGCTAGCTGCGCTCGCATTTTATGAATTACTAAAAGAAATAGACACGCCGGAGGCATGTCTCTCTGTAATTCAATTACTAATTAGTATGGAAAAGTGAAAACAAAGCAGATACTCGCATTTTTTAAATTACCAGAAGACAATTTTACCTTATCATATTTTGATGAATTCCTAAAATTTAGCAACGTCGCCTTTTCCAGTTGACTTTGTGAGCTGCCAGTCGTTACCAACCTGACATAAATACAATCTTACTGTCATGTACGGAGATCATCTTTTTATTGTTTTTCTAGTCATAAACGAAGGATAAGTTTTTTATAAACAGTGCCGTTTTCAATAAAGAATTGTGTAATACGATAGAAATAGGATGTGAACATTGTGTAAGGGTAAGGAAGGAAGAATTTTCAGTTTTTTTCGCGGTGGAAATGTGTCATAAGAAGTGCCAGTCACCACTTAAAAATGGGCCAATATCTCCGAAATTGGTAATAAAAACAATAGTTTTTCCCCGATTTCATTGATCCACATCCCAACCAAACCTTCAGAAAATTTTGGAATCTGGAAATTTTATTGCCCCGAAAAGGTGTCGTCTGTGGAGAAAAGTTCATCAGGTATACTTTTTCTGCAGTCAACCATAACTGACTTTGTGATGTTGAGAATTATATTTGCGGGTCATTAACGTACTATGGAGAGAACAACGGCCCTAGAACTGATCCCCGTGGCACCTACAGCTCAACACTTTCCGAGTTGGTGACACTACTGTTCCACATAACAAAGACAGTTTGAACATATATGAACGAGATCCCAACATTACCGTTTGCGGTCTCCTCCACGTATTTCGTCAGGACAAACGTAGTTTACGGTGCGCACCTCGTAAATTGCGGCTAGAGCTGAAGGGAAAGTGGCCAGAGTTTATGCTCTAGTGACGAAGGCCGGTTCGGTCCTGCGTTAGAGTTCATGATTTTCGATTCGCCATGTTGCATTAACACACCAGCACTATTACGAAATGGGCATTGTTAAACATTGCGTTTTTCGTACATTCATGCAGGACACACACATAGGGTAGACACGGATTAGTTCGCTGACATACATTCACATAGGCAGCTGCGGTTAGATAAATTCAGGCATTTTATGATACACATATTATGTTCGCATATTCAACTGATTTGTGGAAGATCAATTTGTGGCCGGTTGACTGAATCGTGGAGGAAAATATTAGAAAGAATTGGTATGTTTGTGGCAATTCAAAAGTATTGGGAAAGCGATAGCCGTGCGTGCACGCGAGCCTTATTGAATCCTTCAATTCCATATTAACAAAACCCCATAACGAGTAATCGAGAGGAGTAAGGTCAGGTGAACTTGGTGGCCATTTGATAGGGTTGTTTCTTAACCATGTATCCTGGGATGCAGTGGTGATCTGTTCTGTTAGAAGTACTCATATTCAAGCATTCACTGGTAAAATTTCTGTAGGAACTCGAGATTAAAGTTTCCCATTCGAAAAAGTAGGGACTACTTTGAAATCAAAAAAACTCACACTCTAATGCCGAATCTCTCTTGAAAATTGGTTGCTTTGTGTGAATACTGTCGCCAGTGATGATGAATATTTCTCTTAAGTGACCATTGTTCGTGAACTAACTTTAATCGCATCGTAAAATCTACAGTACATCGTAAATCTAGGTACCTTCTTTTACTTCATACCCTTCAATAGGTCTAAAACTTTCAGTTGTCATTAGAAATATGTACAGGGTATGCCAAACTGGACACTTTTACAGGGAAAGTCCTGTTTTCAAACTAGAAAGATGAAAACTGATGGCTGTGTGAGAGGGTAGGTAATTTTTTATGCAAACTTCGCACATCTATCATGATTTCTGAGTTACAGCATGTTTTTCAAAAATGTGTATTTTCGAAAAGTTGCTGTAAATTTTTTCCTGTCAAAAATTCTTTTGTTTCTGTCAAAACATTTCCAATGCACTTTTTATCGAAGAATTCAATAGGAGAATAATCAATTTTTCAAATTATATATCAGTAATTATTTATTAGTAGAAAAATAATGTTTTCAAATGAGACAACTGGTATGATCCTGCTCAGTGCAAGTCATTCGAAACAAAATTATTCGAAAAATATCCTAAAAATCAGTAAAAATCGTGAAAAATACAAAATCGGTAGATTCACTCGAAATCCGCTCTATATAGCAAAATTTCATACAGATTCCGATAATATAATGGTCAGATTAAAGGTTTGGCATATAAAATGACAACATAAAAAATGTCACGAACAGAAGTAAACTAAAGAATATGGGGGGGGAAATTACACTTTTTCCCCTCCAAATGAAATCTCCAGCTCGGAAACAGTTGAACATAGAGCAATTATGCGAACGCCAATCGATTCAGAATGATGGAATTAGAAAATTGTGAATTTCGAGTCATTCGACTTGAAACAAAATTATTCGAAACATCGAAAAAAGTCCAAAGGGGTAGACCCCAAAAAAATCTTGAAAAATACAAAATAGATAGGTTCACTCGCAATCCGCACAATATATGCAAAATTTCATGCAGATTCCAAAAATATACGATTTGTTCAACGAGTTCTCTACTCTGTGAATTTCGAGTCATTCGACTTGAAACAAAATATTCCGAAAAATCGAAACATTTGATAGCTACTAGTGAATACTTGCTTTCCATTAATAACTATTGATATATGATTTGAAAAAAATATTTCATTCATGCAATTGAATTCTACCTGAAAAGCAGCTTCGAAAATGTTTTCATTGAAACAAAGAATTGTTGACAGGAAACAAGTTAAGTACAATAACTTAACGAAAGTGCACACTTTCGAAAAACATGCGTTAATTTAGGAACGATGATAGATATCGATATGCGGTTTTCACCACTGAGTTTATCATAAAAATAGACTCTCAGATATAGCAATCAGTTGTCATCTATCTAGTTTGGAAACAGGAGTTTCCCTTCGAAAGTCCACAATTTTGCCCACCCTGTACATTGGTAATTGGTAAGTATAGGATTCAGAGTCAAAAAGTAAATTTTTCTGAAATCCTGAAGACAAGATGCATCTATCTACGCTTTTTTATTTTTTTTATTATCAGCCATCGACATCCACCTATCCCTTGTTACTTCTTTTACTTTTTTGTCTACATTTCTTCTTTCATTGACGCCTTTCACATGAAAATGAAAGTAGGAATGCTATTAAAGTTCTTCATAGTCATCAACACAAAATCGAAATGAATGAAAAAAACGAAAACAACAGATTCTTTGCATAATAAACCACCCACCAGATCGAAGCATTCCTAAATTCAAAGCAAACGAATGATTTCGTATTCACGTCAATTTGGGAACAACCGTATCAGTAAAAAATAACACCTTCGACGACAAATTCAATAGAAACATACCCAAAAAGAAAAAAGGACTTCCATAGAAATTTCCTTCGGGCACAGGAATATAACGTTTCGGATCTGGAGACCTGGGCGACATCTGCGTTCACTTCAATACCAACTCAATCAGTTCCCTCTGAAAATAAACCGAACCGAAAACCCAAACACACGAATCAAATGTTGTTTCCACAATCACGAAAAACGACGAGTAAGTTCTTAAACCAAACTACCGACGCTATTACCAAACAAACGAGAATCAACACGATATTTTACGTTTTCCGAATGAAGCAAACATTTTATTATTGTTATTTCACGCTGAAAAAGCTGTTTACCAAACATTTACGTTATCAATTATACGCAGAAATCGGAGTTAATGTTTTTTCTACGATCGATGCATTTTCTCAGGGTTCTTACCCAGTAACCGATGATTGATAGTTAATTGTAAAACCTGTCATGATTTCCAGTGTCAATAAATCATGCAGTCAGCATTCTCACAAAGCGGACATTTCAGACCACTTAATGAGAACCATGTTTATTTCCCAACATCTTGCGATATACAGGTGAAAAAGGAACTAGTCCAGTTGTGAATCGTAAAATTCCGAGAATAATAAGGTGAATAGTATATAGGAGAGTAGAAATACGAAAAATAATAAGGAATATAATATAGACATATAAAGTAATCAGAATAACTGAAACTTTCTCCGTGCATACTTTGAGCAATACAAAAACAGCGATCACTTTTCATCATGATCTAGAAATGCAAAAGGCTATTTTATTTCATTTCATTTCAATCGATTAGTTAGGTGGTGACAAACATCGATTAGTCATTAGGAAAATAACATGTTTCGAACCTATATATAGGTTCATCATCAGTCGAAGTTAAAATTATGGAGAGAAGTGAAAGGAGCAAAAACCAATAATTATATACGGGAAATGATATCTTTACGTTCTTTACCTGATTCATCCTCAGGACTCATCTCGGAAATCTCTACATTTAGAATGTTATGACTTTTAGGTCAAGTGACTTGCCAGACGAGCTTCTGAACTACCATTCACAGGCTCAGAACCAGTGTTTGGCATCAGCAAAACCCGATGCGGAAACCTAATAAATGAGTGGAAGAAAACAAGACACCAAACATATTGGGACCAAATCGAAGGGCATCGACACAGCACAGCCATGGTGAGGCATTTAAGCCAAACACTGACGGCTGACATTCTCAACCTGAACAGACCTAAGATACGCATACTTACCGGCTTACTAACCGGACATTGCGCCCTTAGGAAACACCTGCACACCATGGGAATAAACAGAGAAACCGTGGAGTGCAGACTTTGTGGTGACGAGGAGGAAACAGCCTCTCACATCATCTTCGAATGCGACGCGCTGTACAACAAGCGCTACAGAATATTCGGACAGACCAACCTAGAAATAGGCATGAATCCGAAACACCTAGTGAATAGATTACTAAACCTAATAAAAGATACGGGCCTATTTAACTAGGAACTACTGACGACAGAATACAATAGACCCCAGTTGGTCTCAGTGTTAAGGGTCACCCTCACGGGTAAACCCTGCGTCTGGTTCGTCAGCCTCAAACCAACCAACCAACCTAGGTCAAGTGCTGATGAACCTAACTGATGTCAAACACTCATTTGTTAATTCAAAAGAAAATATGAAGGAAAATATGGCAACATACTACCGTAACTATGCCACTGTGTCACGAAAATTAACAACTATAACATCAAATTATCACTGCTAAACTAAGATCAGTGCACCAAATTTCAATTATTTTCCTTCAGGAGTTTTAAAGAAAAAATATAAAAATTTATTTTGGACTTTCGACACCCTGTATCTCAGAGGGGATGCATTTTAGATCCGATTTTCCAATGGTACTCTGACTCATCATTTAAATCATCTTCTGCCACAGCAGAAGTAGCAAAAAAGAAGGGCTATCAAAAATCCAGCATTTGATAAACGCAGCTTACTTAACTAATTATTGATGTAATTTTTTTAGAATTAATGGCTAATGATATCCCTGATAAAAGGTTGTAATAGTGCATCATAAATATAAGAAGTTAAGATTAGTATTGCATCTTCTGTTGATTTTTCTTCTCTGAAGCCATACTATCTGTTGGAGATGACATTATATTTATTTGACCAATTCTGTATCCTTTTTTTCAGTATTTTTTCTAATATTTGGCTAAATGATTGATAATTTCTGTTATGTAGGAATGTAAGCTTTCACGGCTGGCGTCAATATTTTGGTTGGTTTCCGGGTTTTGCCGTGGTCTTCTTTGGTGTAAATCTCCAAACGTTTCGCCTGCAACTGCGGCAGTCATCTTCAGTGGCGTGGTCGAAGTACTCTTCTAGACGTTTCAGTTGATACGTAAGATTTCTCCGTTTCCCCCCCCTTACAGCTCACTGGACTTGTTATGAACATTTTGGAAAACATATTAGATATTATTGGACATCAGATATATATGGAATCGGTTATCATCGTTTCTCTTCAAAAAATATCCTAAATATATCATTTTCCGGAAATATAAATTATTCTAGCGTCATCCTGAACATGGAAAGGTGTTTGGAAGATCTTGGAATTTGTTCCTTATTCCATAGGCACTGTATGAGCAGTGTATGAAAAATTTTTGATAACGGTGCCTATATAACCATTTCTCAGTCGGGTTCTAGGCATCAAATATTGAAATTCCATCCCAACAAGATCCAACAATAACCTAAAAAATGGAAAAAATCTATTTTCAAAGCTTCATATCTCGAATACTGTCCATTTTTGAGCTTTGTGGCTATGGACACTTTTGATCAGCTCATAACGAACTGCAACATACCAAAAAGTCAGCCAAATTCACGGAAAGCCATTTCCCATAAGAAATGTGCGGGGTCCTTTGCCTGTGCTACAATATATTATTCAACGTGATTATATAAAACTACTTATATTATTGGTTCGAATAACTGAGCTGGAGCACACATTATCGATATTGGCCTATAATTTTCAATGAATATTTCCATCTTATGTTAAAAATCCCATATGAAGCGGGACATTTTCGATCAATTACAGCGAAAAATTTCCGGCGGGACATTTTCAGGCTGAAAATTACCCGCTCGGTCCGTGTATCTATAGTAACGATTGTTGAAATGTACATTTGTCATCTTGTATAAATACTGAATTTTAAACGTCGTTGAAATGTCACGTTTCGGGAACTGAAATTCAAGAAAAAATCACCAAGAGCAAAACAAAAAATACAATGTTGAACCATCAATATATATGGAAACAGTTTATGGATTTCATTAATGACTCCGGAAATATTCTACCGAATTACACTCGTGCATCAAAATAAACCTGATAATATTCCATTCAAGCATGTTGACAGTAAAAAAACTGCATTCGGTTATTTTCATATTTTGTCGAAAGAGCCCTCCTCCTTCTGAGTCGGGCTCTGTCGACAAAATATGAAACTCATGCAGATTTTAGATAACATGCTTCCATGGAAAATTATCGGTAGTTTTGAGCTCTTGATTCCGGCGCAAATTAAGTGAAGGGGCAGTCGGAAAGTGATCTATGATACTGTGGTAATGAATGATTTGGTATCATCAGATATATTTTTGACAAAAAAATGGTCCACTAATGGGGCTCGTGACGTCGTTGATATGGGACACAAATCCATATGAATTCATCAAAACGTCTGAAAGAGGAGAAGAAATACCGCATGTCGACATTACGTTGTGGCACTAAACAACGCATGGGAGAAATTAGCGAAAACGTATAATTTATTCCTCGATTATCTAACATCATTTATTAAAATTGTTGCGTGCCGGCATAAAGCACGGTCCGGCCGAGCTTGCCGACTTCGAAAAGTAGAAAAAACAATGGGGAAACACAAACGAGACGTGTAGTTAAGTTGCTTAATTGCGCGTCCCGTAATTCACTCGATTCTTTGTTCGAGTTTCAGGCAATATTATTTCATTTTTACGCAAACTTCCTATAGAAATCTTCGCGGTGTTATTTAATTATACCGTATTTAAATAGCCGTAAGTAAATAAAGTGAGAAGATTCACGCTTCAGAAGCCAAACTATTACATGTAGAGGCGGTTTTATAGTGCACGATGATTGCCCACCGTTTCACAACCTTTCTCTATAATTTCGCCTTTTTCAATTAGTTATAGGTACTATGTTTGGTTTGATACACTCTCCGAGTACTAGTTCTATAATTCAGTTACAGTTGCAATGACTCGTACCTGCTCGTAGAAATAGTTTCACCTTGAACAATCGAGTTTGATTGTATTGATTTTTATCTCACTTGGTCGAATGCTGACAATTCATATATTCAGTTCTGTTACTCCACATTTGGCTTTTTCCGTTGGTATGTTTCTCCGAGTGACAGCAAATGAGCTGTGACCGACGTACAGGGTGAATAGATGAAAGATAGAAATTCACTCAGGATATCTATGGACCTAGATGTAGGCCTTCGACTGTGAATCAACAACATCTCACAAAACTTTCAATTCTCAGGACAAGGGGAAATCTACTGAACTGGATAGAATCATATACACCCAACAGGAAATTGGTTGTCTGTAGAAGAGGTAATGTCCACCGAAGAATACGTTGTTATTCAATTGTTGTTCAACTACATCACTTTTTGGCAATTCGCTAACAGCAGCTGATTTATTCGGGTGATTTGTTATCTTTTTGTCCTTTACATTCAAGTCAATTGCCTCAGCAGCAGATTTAATCCATTAATTTATTGTATTTCTTCCAACAGGTACATTATCGTACCATTTGTCAGTATCATTTTTTCAGTGTCGATTTGATTTTAGGAACAGTCGTAGTAAGGTAATATTGTCGGCTCATTTTCATATCAGTTTATGAAGACTTACAGAACAGCTTTGTCTTTCACTATTGGAAACCAACCTTTTACTACTTGTACAGCTTTTAGAACCACTTTGGCACGTTTTACTGGCCACCGGAACGTATTCAATACGATTTGTTGGAGAGTTATCGTTATTTTTCTCGATTTGGAAAACAACTGCCTCTCCTCCTCGCCATGCTAATTCTACAGCAGCAATATGGTAAAATTTACGCATAAGACCTTCTGGAGTATGTTCATCCCATAGCAATATTATTTTATAACTGAAAAATTCAACGAAACTGAACTGGACACTTACGTTTACATGGATCTACTTGTAGTTTCTTCCTGATCGCGCATATCTCGGGCTGGTTTAAATAATGTATTGTTAAATGGATCAATCATAATACTATAGTCATCAATTATAGTACTATTCTTGCAAAAGTTTGCACGAAACGTTCCACATTGTTTCCACCGTTGCTTCTTTAAATTCGTTCCCCTCTTTCATTCTCATATTGACCACCCAATCTTTTATTGTAAATGCCAATTCTTCTAAGCTTCTATGTTCATTTAATTCATATTCTTGTTCGCAGCAAAATTCCATAAATATTCCCCAGATGTATTTGTGACTGTAGGTTATATTTCTGGGATTTTTTTTTTGATTGGCGCATTTATACTGAACATTCGCATTGCCAAACGTGACATTTTGAAATTTATTTGGAATGAAGTTGTCAAACTCAATCGTGTTGCCATAGTCATTTATAATTGCACTGAAAGCAATTATCAAGGCTAATATAACAAGACCTTGATAAAACAGTCGACTATTTTTATTGCATCTAAATTTCGACTGTATTTTATACTAATTTAACGAAACAATATTTTGGTATTAATAAATTGATGAAAACCCGAGAGCGAAGCTTGAGGTCTTCCATCTCTGATTATTAATGCCAAAATAATATCGAGTAAGATAGTCCTCGAGCTTCGCTCTCGGGCTCTCATCAGATTATTAATGCCAAAATAATGTCTCGTTAAATTATTATAAAATACAGTCGAAATTTAGATGCAATAAAAATAGTCGACTATTTATTAAGGTCTTGTTATATTACCCTTGATTATTTCTTGAATCCAATTCTTTATAGCAGTCATATGAATGATACTGTATTGTCAGGGATTACCCTATCTATCTCCTCGTTTTTTGTTTCTCCAAACCGATTCATTTTCAAATACTTATACAACTTCAACACGATTGATTCTATTTGACATTTAAGTAAGTTTAGAGTACTGTCAGATTCACAGGTTCCTTGTATAGGTATCATGCTGAATAGTCGTAGGTAAGACCATGACAAATAGCCGACTACTATTTTCTTCATAATTTTATGGAGAGTACCTTGTATTTTGACAATTTAAGGACACCATATTATGAACACTAACAATCTGAATAACTCCCAAGAGCTTTAGCTTTAGGGAGTTATTCTTTGAATATTAATGTTCGTATGGTCGAATTGAATTGTCTCAAAATACAAGTTACTCGAGATGAATTAAAATAAATAATAGTCTCTATTTGTCATGGTCGAGTGGAATTCAGGAAGATTATTCCTTGAACAGTATCAAATCATTCAAATATACACGTTCATATACTCTTTACTCTTCACGATATTTTCTGGCATGGATTTGCTTACATATGCATTGATTTCTGTCATAGAAGACAACCCAAAACGAGACATTTCAATTTTGAGCGACTGAGTTGTCAACGTTTGACACTTATACAAACAAAAGAAAGCTTTGTTTACATGAATAGCCGTGTTTACCTAAATATCCGGTTGTTTACCTAAATAGCCGCTCATATCACATATCATGTGACTTCAGTCATGAAATTTCATTGGTATAGCAATGTGTGAATGAAATAATCGGTGACTATTATGTACCATGCAAATAGTCGCTATAGAGCGTGTTGATTGGTCCTGTCAAATAGGAAAAAAACGTATGATTGGTTGATGACTGATATTTAAAAGACGAAAAACATAATCATGGTAATGTTGACATGCTTGGGTGACACTGTTTCATATGACACAAAAAGTCGAAATTTTAATGGTTAGAACTGTAAGAAAAATGTCAATGGAGAAATGAATCATCTACTTCTATATCGTAGAACTCCTCATACCACGGAAGTCCGTGCAGCTTTCCTGTCAATTTCACGTGTGGGCAATACTAAATATAAGGAAACTTCTAGGAAACAAAAGTTCAATAAAAAACCGGTCGGTCTGCAGCAATGCAAGAAATGATGTTTATCAGCATAAAATTGATCACCGAAGCATACGGTTCGTTATCTAGAACATGTATTCTGGATTCCTAGGAAATACCTGTCCCTTTTTTAATTGAATATTTACGCCGCTTTGATAATGCCGAATACTCTCTGATCCTCTCTAGACGGTCGTGTACGACGACCGGCCTACCGTTTCACGGGTCAAGCAGGTGCTTAATTTTTATTTGTACTCTCACTACTGCACCGTTCAAGGTCATCGCTGGTCCAGGAAATTCAAGAGCAGAATTCATTTCGACGGATGTTAATCTTGAAGTTTTTCGTTATACTTCCTGCATCAGTCGCTTAGTTTATTCACATGTTGAAATGTCGATTTATATAATAATAATAATAATAATTCGTCTTTATTGACCATAATGGTTATTTAACAATTGAGATATTAATGTTTGAGATTGTTAATCGCCATTTTAATTCACGAGTTCCTTACAGAAGTTTCCGTTGACCATAATTAAAAAAAAAATGGTACCACTTGGGGATTGAACCCTCGACCTTGCTATCACCTCAGGACTCAAACCAGCATTTTACCAGCCGGCTGCGTGACTATCTAGCTATTAATACTACTGACAACTTTATTGATATATTTGATGTTTTCAGAATTTTTATTTACAGAACTGCGTGACTATCCATCTTATGATTTCTAAATAAACATAGAATTTAAACAAATTACAACAATGAAATAAATAATGACAGATACTACTAACACAGCTACACTTGATTTCAAAATAAATGTTTTAGCGGGTAAGTATAAATATGTTTGGTTGCATACGCCACAGGTCACTATATAAATATAATATCTATTGCATCAATGTACGTTGGGTTGCATATAAGTAAATCGTTGATTAATAGAAAATCATTTATCAACAGGGGTCATTAATCAACGATTTTGAGTGCGTTAAAATACATCGTAAATAAACGGTCTACGGAAAAATAAGTAAAAAAAAGATTGGTTAAAAATGCGGAGTGTCAGAGCGTTTTAAAGTCAACCTGATATTCCTGAAAAGAAAAACTATATTAACCCCATAATGGGAACAACAAAAAAAAATCTACATTAAAAATATTAGTCTATAAATAAAAAAATATAAAAGCCTTTATACAGTATATCCCGCTTTTCATGAATACACCCGAATATCTCAGTTAATAATAATGCGATTTTCTTGAAATTTTGGCATAGTGATAATTTTCATTTACCATTGGCGTGGTGTTCAGGGTTTAAAAAAAGCTTTTTTGTTGGGAGAAGGATATTAGAGATAATTTTTTCTATCAGATTCAGAATCAGCATCTTCAAAAACCCCTGAATTGATGTTTTGAAAATCTCAAGAGTTGACTTTGGCAAAAAAAAAGGATTTTTTCAATAAGTTCTTCATTTGTAACTGTGGTAGCAAAATAAGGAATTATATTATTTTAGATTCTTGTGTTTTCAATAACTTTCAATAACTACCTTCTGAAACAATACACTTCTTAACAATTTCCTGACACGCTTGCCTAATTGCAATGCAAAGTTCTTCTCCATTATGCGGCCGAGTAGCATACCCTTCATTTCTCAAATGACCCCACAGAAAAAAGTTACAAAGGGTAATATCCGGTGATCTGGGAGGGCATGTTTCTAAAGGAGAATTCTTGCCAATCCACTCCATACGGAAAGTTGCATTTAAAAAGTTCCTAACTATCAGAGAATTATGTGCAGGGACACCATCTAATTGTAAGACTAATTTTTGTATCTGTGCCAAAGGCAATTTCCATGAGAAATTCATAAAAATGTAGAAAATGTTCTCTGATTAGGTTATCTAGAAAAAAAGGGCCAACAATTCGTTCTTTAAAGATGCCATACTTTTTCACTGTATTGGTTTTTACAATTAATATCCCAATTCGAATTTTTGGCTGCCCAAAACCTACAATTCTGACTAGATATCTACCACATCGTTTGTTGTAAACATTGCCTCGTCTGTAAATGTTATATTCTCGATAAAAAGTCTGTCGTTAAGATAGTTAGTTACTTAGTTACCTTGCAACCATTAGCAGAATTCAAACCGCCGTTCAAAATCATCATTTAACAAAGTATGTAGAAGTTTTGGTTTAAATGCCCTAATCCTATTGCGTTTCGAACACCTCCATACTTCATTTTTCGTTAAATTTAGTAAAAAATCCTACTGGTATCAAAAATAATCATTTATAGGGATTTCCAAGCTACTACGGGTCATAACAGATAATATTCTGTTGTACTTACATGCAGTGTATATCCATATCCATTTTGTAGTCAGCAAATATCATTCACTAGAATAATCAATTACACTAAAGAAAGAAAACATGCCCGAATAATCTACCCCTATTCAGTAATAACATAAACAATTCGAGATCTGTACTATTGCAGAAAACTGTAAAATGTAATTTTATTTTTTTTAATACAGTATAGATGTCAGGAAGATAAGCATTGCCTTGTTGCAACGACAATCTGTTATGGGTTGAGAAGGGCCTCAAATGAGATCCCTGAGGAACTGCCGATGAAATTTCTACAGATGTGAATTTATAAACTCTATCAACTTGCTTTCTTCCAAAATTAGCTAACACAAAAACTTTTCATTTCATTGCCTAGGAATTCATGACCAACCTTCGCATATTATTAAGTTTTTAAAGGATTCGTGATGAGTCATTTCGTTTGGGTACTTATTCTGGTAAGGACTCCATCCGGAAAGGATCATCAAATGCGAAAATCAAAACAAAATCCACCAATCCGTCCTAATCGACTCAATAATTTCCAATGAATAGGACCGAATCGTCTACCCGGGGACTCGTCCGAATCAATGAAAAACGCTGCATGGAGTGAATAAAGCTCAAGAAGCGATACCCCGCATATCCGGCAAGTAGATCCGAAAAATGCGGGAGAAAGAGATAGAGCCGAGCAGTTGGTTGAAAGCAACAAGTAGCCAATTTCGGTTAACGATTCCCAATGGAACTGACAAGCCGTGGAAATGGAAAAAGATGTTAGTATACGCCGGTAAGTCGTCAGGAATTCTCAGCTCGCGAAATTTCCCCCAACTATGCCGTTTTTTAACAACAGCTATTTCGCAAGCTCAATAATGCGCCAGCGTATGCTTCATTACTTTTGGCGAATCAATCGACTCCACTCGAATTCCGATTGGACGATTAAATGATATGGAAGTACTTGACACAGTAATTGATATTCGGTTATTCACTGATTTCATACTCCCTCACTCTCTAGAAGATAGTGATGATTAGTGATTAATAATAACAATTACGAAAGCATTACGGATATAAAACTCGATCAAGAAAAAGTTGAAAACCTGATTTGAATCGAACTCTTTGAGCCTCAACATGAATGAAACTAATTTGATTTCATTAGGATATACATATGGTTATGTCAGTCTTCGAACCTATAATATATCATTGGGTATTTGTCAGGTACACAATTTTTTGGAATATGGATTCTTATCATTATTATTATGCGGCAGTGCTACCCATCGGCCGAAACCTTTATGCTTCCCTCAAGTCTACCTCGTGAATCCTCCGGATCTTCTAATGAACTCCTGAAGATTTCTCACCTCACGAGGTTTTTTTGTGGGTGATATCTTCTGCACTACCAGTTTCCGAAGATATCCATTCTTGTGTAAGCCAAGGCTTCGCATTCATACGGTATGTGTGAGGCTGTTTCGTCTTTCTCATCAAAGATCCTGCGTAGTGTCCTGGAGTCTTGATGTATCCCCAACATATGCAAGTGTTTTCCCAGGTGGCAGTGTCCTGTTATTAGTCCTACCATCTTCCTGAGGGAGTTCCTGCTCAGTTCAAGAAGATCCTTGATAGCCGCTCAGTTGGCCCCATCACTATCATTTTCCCGTGAGTATTGTCTGAGGTGTCTTCCTAGAAATATTGATGTTGGTTCTTGACTCATTTCTTCGTGTCCTGCTTAATGTCGCCAATTAAGATTCCGCAAGCTGGTCCTGGTCCAGTGAGAGTTGTATCTGCCACGGCTCCTGATGGGCATCTGCGTTCTCATTCCCCTGGATGATTTGGAAGTAAATTTGCAGTATGGCATAGCTTTCATTACAGCCTGGCAGGTTTCTAAGACCCCTCCTTAGAATCTCCCTTGTGCAGACGAAAATATCTGTTTCCTGGACTTGGAATATGAAGGCTTGGACACCGAGGATTAGACTCATGTGTCATACCTCGATCTCTGCCCACATATGCCAGCTCCTACCCCGTTGCTTGTCTTAGAGCCATCCGTGTACCAGATTATCCCCCTTGACAGCATTGGTCCTTGATGTGACTTCCCCATCTTGAATGATGGTGGTAAAGGTTCTATCAAAGGAGAAGGATGGGGTCTTTTTTTTCGTGCTCACAATGAGCAGAAAGGAAATCAGAATATTGGTAGGGCTCCTGCTAGTTTCCATTCGTATTATATGACGGCGTCGCCGTCTTGACTAAAAATTGTATAATTTACGGGCGTACGATTTTTATTAATTTATCCAGCGAAATAACAGACACGATAAATTTTGGATTATTCCACAAATCCGTCGAAGAACTGCTGTTACCTAAAGAATATCACAATTTTGAATAATATTTAAATGATAGACCTTGAGTATATATACCTCATTCAATTACCATTTTACAGTTTACAGAAGTTTTTTAATTATTTTAAATCCAAGCGTTTTTCTGTTTTGTATTTTTATTTATAGACTATGCAAGCTTTGTTCCAAAGTCGAAAATATTACACAGCGAGCACGGAAAGTAATGCATAACATTCGAGTTTGAATTTGTATAAACGAGGTTATAGCCTTAAGAGTTCTTCAATTTATGTTTCGCATGAATACAAAGGTGGTACTGAAGTGAATCATATCCAGAAATATTAGAATCATCAAGTGTTTGTCGTGAAATTTGGTGACCCAGTGGTATGGGAATTCAGTTGTATAGATACTATGGCCACATCACATTTGAACTCCACCTCAATTCATCAGGGTACTACTATAGAAAATGGAAAAAAAGTTAAGTTAAAAAAATACCAAATCTAGAGGAATCCTAGTATATTCTACGCTGTTGCTATCGAAACCTTTGATGTATTTGTTTCATCAAAGATACTGTTCAAAAATTTTTTCAGATGACCTATGATAGCCGATTCACCAGTTTTCTTCTTTGGCGTACCAATATCGCTAGTCTAAGATGAATTTTTCAACAATCCACGTTTCAGAAAGAACATTCCAACACCTTATTCTATATCGATCAAGCGACAAAAAATATTATCATTCTATTAATGACAGTAGCAGCATCGAATGCAGTTAAATTGACTACAACACCAAACAGCTAGTAGAAAGCAAGCATCAAAGCACCCGGTCTGAAGGGGCTTGAAATTATTGGTACTACCTGCTTGTTGTTCGTTACAATCCTTTTGCTCTATATAAACTAGTGGAACAAACTGTAGCAAATTCTACGTAGTTCATTGTAGGAACCCATAGAAGGCTCGTGGAATTAGTACAATGATTCGGATGTGTCACCATTATCTTCTGAATTCCTCTCTATTATGAGCAAGAAAACACCAAATGAAATCCTTTGATTTTTTTTCTTTTGATTATCCTTCTATATCAAATTTGATAAGCTTTAAAAAGTATTGATGCTTGTTGGATGCAAGAAGAATAAACTATATCTGACTTAGGTAAGAGTTTATTCTTCTTGTGTCAGATGGTTCCTTACAGATTTTTGACGATTTACCAACTTGATCTAATAGTGCAAATCAAGACTGTTTTAATAAAATAGAAGTAATAGGTCGCGGACTTGAATCGAGGTGACAACCAAGACGAAACTATATAGGGAACATTTGTATAAATAGAAAATGTATCAGAATTTGATCCATTGAAATGTTCATCACAAAAGACAGATCAATAAATCCTCGGAATTATCCGAGAACTGTTTAATTTTTTATTTATTTCCGATGTCCCAATAACACCTGCGGATCGTGTCTATTCATAAACATTATATTGATATATGGTAAGATTTTTAAAAACAAACGTCTGGTACACCACAGACTCAACTTCATACATAATTATTTCAGCCGACGTATTTAGAATAACGGTGTACGAATGTCGTACAGAAGAATTTTCACAATAATTTCGTGTATGCATTATTGATGACATTACTAGTATGGCCTTCACTTCAGAAGAAACATTATGGAAGTAAGGATCGTGTTCAGAATGTCGTTATTACCACATATAGTACGGATTACATGACTCCACTGTCGTGTTGCAGTCTAACAATTTGAAAAGAGTATTAACAGGAACGGATGGAACAAATATTCACATCTATGGCATGTAGTGCAGACCTCGTGTCCAACAGTTATCCAAAAAAAATTATGTATTTGGTTTATGATTCAAAACAAGAGCGAACGGTTTTCCTCATGTGAAGAAGTACCTGTTGATAAATAGTGGTTTTATTGAAAACTCACTACCCCCACTATCATAAAAACGAATGGAAATATTAAGACAAGGTTTATGGAAGCCTTCAAGGCTATTATTATTATTAGATGGCGGGGCTGGCCAGCGGCTGAAATGCAGGCAGTTCTGTATAGAACCTTTCTGCACCCCGCTGTCAGGTATATCTCGTGAGTACTCCGGATCTTTTAATGAACTCCTGGAGATTCCTCACAAGGTTTTCCTGCGGGATGATATCTTCTGCACCGTGGTGTCCGAAGATGTCCATCCTCATGCGAGCCAGAGCTTCGCATTCAAACATTATGTGGGAGGCTGTTTTGTCCTCCTCTTCACAGAATCTGCATTGTGTGGACTCTTGATGTATCCCCAACCGTTGCAGGTGTTTTCCTACCACCTTCCTGAGGGAGTCGCGGCTTAGTTCAAGAAGGTGTCTTGATAGCCCCATCATCATTTTTCCGTGAGTATTGCCCGAGGCACTCTCCCAGATAGATTGACGATGGGTTTTAACCCATTTCTTTGTGTCCTGCTTGATATCCCCAAACGGGATTCCGCAGGCAGGTTCTGGTCCAATGAGAGTTGTTGCTGCTACCGCTCTTGCTAGGGCATCTGCGCTCTCATTTCCCTGGACCCCCTTATGACCTGGTACCCAGACAAGTTTTACCCTGTTCTGTGCTCCCAGGTCGTTAAGGTTTGGAAGTGAACCTGCATGAACGCAGGGCTTTAATCGCCGCCTGACTGTCGGAGAGAGACCTCGGCTTGGAATATAGAGTCTTGGAATATAGAGGCTTGAGTTCCGAGGCTTAGGCCGATGTCTTTCCTCGGTCTCTCCCCGTATATTCCAGCCCCAACTCCTTTGCTGGTCTTTGAGCCATTCGTGTTCCAGATTTGCCCTCTTGACAACATTGGTATGGCCCTTGATGTTGCTTCCCCATCTTCTATGATGGTGGTGTATGTTCCATCAAAGGAGTATGTTGCACTTATTTTAATCAAATATTGTTGAAAGTCACTCGTTTATTTCTTTCTATGAGCCATCTCTGAAAGTTCATGACAAACCTAAGAATTGAGATAAGCCTAAGAGAACTGAACTAAGCCTAAGAACTGAGCAAAAAATGAATTATTTTATACGAAAATAGTGAGAGATTGCTGATATATTAGGGCCCTGAGAAAAGGAATCGATTTCTTGAGCGAGAAATCACCAACGGGACAAATTGATTTTTTAGAGATGACATCTGAAGGCTTTTATATTTTCCGGAGCTTGATTGACTCCCTATACGAAAACGGGCTGAAAAACAATAAATTTACTTCTCAACATAGATACTTCATAAAACGATTCTATAATTATCCGATATTCTTCGAATAATGCTATTTTTGGAAGATCACAAAATAGGCATCTGTTCTAGCAAAGATATACTCATTTTACCGTAATCTCCTACCAGCGAGTCACTTCTTCATGTTTGGATGTGAGTGACAGGGGCCAAACCTGGAGAATATGGTGGACGAGAAACCTAGCGAAAGACCACTGTAATCGTTGGGTATTTTCCACGATAATCTATGTGAATGATATTGTGTGCATCGCAGAAAAATGTAGCCATAATCTTGTTGGCCGATCTTGACCTTCTTCAATTTGATTTACCAGGAGCAGTCTACTGTTCCTCGATCTCTGGTTTGTTGCGCTTGTACATTGCTAAACCCTCAAATTCAGCTCTGTAATATTTTGTTGATATAGAAGACCCCATGAAGATCATTCAATTCGGTGTCATACAAACACTAAACAACGCAGGTGGCGGAAAATTTTACAGAAAACATTTGAAGGATGGTATCGAAACGGGCTGAAGTCGGACGTGTTTGCACCTGCCGCTCCAGTGAATCTGTTACGTCACGACGAGAGTCGATTATTCGGGGCTGTTCTAAATAACGGTATGAGCGGCCTCTCTCGGCATCTCTTGAAGACTCGCAAATCTTTCAAAAGAAAGATCTCATGGAAAGAGAAAAAAGTTTGTTGATGACAGCTGAGATAGTAGCCAATTCAACATCGACAGAGTTGAACATACATTTGCATAACAAAATAAAATTAGTCATATTCAATTGTGAATATAAATAAGTGATATTTCACCAGTAAAAATGAATCGTTCAAAATTCTCAAATGCGTGTTTATTACAATATTTATAACAACCAACAGTGTTTTGATACTGGTTGCGACATAGTGATCTGGACCTGGGCCGAATAATTTTAGGCCTGACCATATATGGGACCAATATCGCCAGAAATTATATCAATGTCTAATAAATCATAAATAAATAAAATCTATCAGTGAAACAAAATAATACGAATTATCTACGTTATTATGAAGATTGTAAGGTAACATTTCTGGCGATAACATACCATAAACTGAATGAATTGAATTTCTGATTGATAATGCACCTTCGATGAAATATCGTCAAACCGTCGGCACATTCCCACCATATAAAATCTCCCATAAAGCGCGTTTTGATAGTCTGATGCCATCGAAACGATGACACGCTAATATTTATTTCATTAGCGCTTCTGGCAAGACTCCATGCCCCGGTCATTGATAAACTACACCTGTCAAATTAACTCTCGAACATGGTTTGTGTTGCAAGATGTGTAGCTATTTTTTGCAGAGGTCGTTGTTACCATAATACCGAGCGTTGGGAGGCGGATAAATAAATAGAAAATCGGGATCGAAGTAATTAGCGCTTTCGGTTCCATAATTTAGTATCTATTCCAGAGGAAATGCAGAGTTCATGATATCTTTTGTTTATTTTACGATCTCGAAAAATAAATAATGTGCTGCACGTTGCAACATCAGGTCCAGTCTTGAACAGCACTCAAACCCTGGGTATTACGAAGATTCTTTGGGATCGTAGTAATTGATAGCATTAATTTTGTCATTCTCTTTTAGGTTATAAGCATTTTCGTGTCCTCAATGCCACTGTGACACGACCACGACAGATATGAAATTGATACCTCGCTATGCTTTGTGATATTATTGAGAGATTTAACAACTCTGCGGGACTCCAGATGTTAAAGTCTTCAAAATCCAATTACGTAAAATTCCTTGATGTACTTTTTCTTCTTCACACGTCTCATTCAACAATATACATAAGATGTTACGTTACAGGTTACAAATGTTGCACTAAATTTAATTTCTATGCGATATCACTTTCAGTAGAATAAGAAGAAATAGAGGAGAATACCTTATCAATGATTTACGATTTACTAATTTTGAAACGGTCTGGAGATTTTCTAACTTTATTAAGAAAATTTCCCAGATACTCTTCTACGAATTGTTCAAAACCATTGATTTTTGCCTACAAAACTGTGACGTATTTTTCCAGAACACTCACCGAATGAACCTGGAGTAGTTTTGGTGTTTGACATAGCACACTTTCATTGATGGTCATACATCTCTCTAGATTCAGTCAGTAATATCCACAAACATGAATCTTCTGCTCTATCCTTCATTTGTACTGGATAATACACTGACTCTTATGGATCTGCATCTACAGATCAGACAGATGGTGTAGCCGTTAGTCCAGTGATAGCCAATTTCTATATGGACTCTTGGACAACCTTAATATCCAACATCCTACTATCAAGTTGACCATGAAGACGGAACAAGACCAACAGCCAGCTTTCCTGACTGTTTCATTGAAAAAGACGTGGTGTAAGTTACTGATAGGTACCTAGGTGCACTATTTAATCGTAATCCGAGTCAAAAATATGGAATCATCATATGACTAACTCTCACAAAGCGTGTGCAAATTTGCCTTTCGATCGATAGAGATATGAGACCGAAAACTTCATCAGGAAAACGGAGATAATCAAAAAGTTTGAACAAAAAACAAGAGTCAAGACAATCTTCGAACCTACTGTGTACATTCAGAGGAGACTCAGTTTAGCCAGAAGCAGCAGATATCCTCTACCTGTAAGAATCTGCAGTATACCTGGTACATCTAGCAAAAATTCTGGATGAAGCAATGGATGTCAGTACCTCTCCCCTAACTCACTACCAAAGCACTTTACTCGGACCAAATTCAACATTTTTAAATAGTTTACAGGAATAGTTGTTAACTCATTACTGTGTAGATAACATGCAACAATAGATCAAGTGTGTTTTACCCGAAATCACTGAGGAAAACAATGTGATAGAAAGAATTTATGGATTCGGCTTTTGAGGCCCTTTCAAAGAATAACTGAGGTAGGTCAGATATTCATAATGACCACTAATAGATCATAATGGCCAGCTTTAAATTCTCGAACTCCTAAGATATGTCTCATTACCAAATTAACAAGCATTTGAATAGATGTCAGATGTAATTCAATGTTCGTAAGGAGAAGTAGCTGTCTGACATCTAGTTGTCCTTATTGAACTCGTGTATTTCTTCATTACAAGATCGACAGGTCACTTTACTGTGAAATGAGATGATAGTTGATCGAATTAAGGTTTGATGAATTTTGGTTGGAGAAGCTTGAAATACAATAAAATGAGTTTACTCTCAGAAGAAAAAGAGTGTTGTAAAATAATGCTTGAAACTCTTAATTATATAAAGAGTATTTTTTCACTTTGGCGTTCACAAAAATCGCTTCGCCTGTGTAGGTATATACTTTTATCACATAAAAGATTTCTTGATGAGCATGTTTCCACAGATTTTAAAAATCAATTTTGATTTTTTTTTTTTCATGAGTAGCAATGCTTCAAGTTGATTTGGTTTCATTACTTGACTTAGATACTGAATGATGTGTCTTTTTCACTTTTCTAATAGGAATGGACAATTTTAAAAAACAATAACATCATGACCGTTTGAAAAGAACCATTCAAAATATGCTTGTTCATTCACCAAAAACAGGAAGCTTCTAAAATATGGAGTTTATAAAAATCCCCTATTCTTCATTTAATTCTGCGATAAAAATCAAAATTTCACCGTAGAAAAACGAAAACACGAATTCATTATTCCCCTTTATTGCCGGGGAAAGTTTTCAGGAAAGTAATTAAAAAAGTTCTTCGCTCCCATCTTTCGGAACCAGTGGTTAACTTTCAAATACATAATTTTGTTCGACATTTTAGTGCATATAAAGGTCTCAGAATGACTCAGTGAAGGCAAAACGAAATTACAAAAGGTGTCACGATCGATGCTCAGCTTACAGTTCCTCAACTTTCTTTCAATAATTAGTTATAATTCGTTTCAGAAACAATCATTCACGAAAACAACATTTTTATTTCGTATTTAACAGAATGTAAAAATATACAAGAATTTATGGTAGGAAAATGGTAGAACAAAACCTTTGAAAAATATACGAGATATCAAATAATTTTTTTTTCAGATTTTACCTGTGGTTTTGAGAGCTGTTTCGTTTCCCAGATCTCAAAAAAAGCTTCATATGCACATGATTTTTTGTATGATTAACATATCTTAACAAAGTTTCGAAAAAAGAAATGGATATAATGACGAGTTATGGTCCAATGTTAGACCCTGAAGTATACCTGATAATTGAATGTTTGAACTTGAAGTTAACAAAACGAGTTTCATTTGCGAGATACTTTGTAAGAGACGATAATATTATAAGCTGGTTGTGAAAATTACTTAGGTTTCTTCAAGCCTATGAAAAAGGCTGAGTTCCTAGATCACAATTTGGAAAAAATGAGGCAAGTTGAAGAGAGGAACGTGAAAACATTCATCGCCATTCACGTAATCAGACAATTGCAATAAGACCGACAAACTCTGACTACAGATTCCTCACCTCATTTCGAGGTGAAAAGTTCCCATCAAGGTATGTCCTAAACGCATCCCCTCTGAGATACAGGGTGTCAAAAGTACAAAAAAAAATTTGATTTTTTTCTCCAAAATTCCAGAAGTGAATGGACAAGTGAGCGTTCGACATCAGTTAGGCTCATCGATACTCAACTCAAAAGTCATAACATTCCATGAGGGTACCTAAAAGTAAAGGTTTCTGAGAAAATTGAGAAAAACTGAAGATATGTATGTATGTGAATAGAAAAATTATTCCATGTGCAAAAATCGCATAATGCAACATATAATACAGCATATCGGAATATTGGTCAACCTCCTAAACATTTTTCAATGTTGAAACAATCGGAAACATAATACAGGTGAGTCATTCATTCATCATATTATTTGATGAAATTGATGTCGTGTAATCACTGAGTTAGGTCTCATTCTGAATCACCCATACTATGTTTCCGATTCTCTATTAAAAACTGTTGAGGAGGTTGACAAATATTCCAATATGTTGTGAGAAATTAGTGTTATGAGATTATTTCACAGAGAAAATTATTTTGCTACTCCAGGACATATCTTCAGTTTTTCTCAATTTTCTCAGAAAACTTTACTTTCAGGTACATGGAATGTTATGACTTTTAAGTTGAGTATCGATGCTCAATTGTCCATTCACTTGTGCAAATACAATATGAAGGGAAATATTTCCACATACCAACGTAACTACGCCACTGGTTTAGGAAAATGAAAAATTATAACTTTGAATTATCACGTTGATAAACCTTGATTGGTGTACCGAGTTTGGTATATTTTTTTCGTACTTTCGACACCCTGTATCTCAGAGGGAATGCATTTTAGGACATACCTTGATTGGAACTTTTCACATCGAAATGAGGTGAGGAATCTGTAGTCGGATTTTGTCGGTCTTATTCTGACTCGCCATGTATAGTTTTTGTATCGAGAATTATTAATTGGAGAACCTACGGAAGATTTGTAACAATTGTTGTCAGAGGTGGGATTATTTGATATAGACAGTTTACAAGGAAAATTCAAGAGAATGCAAGGAGATTGGCGACATCGTACAGTAGAATCGGTGCAAACCCCATTAAAGCATTCGAATCACAAAGTATTTCATCTTTCTGTATAATTCCTTCCCTCCTATGAAAGGTAACTGAATCTCTCAAGAAGCTGGAGGTGAATTTCTCTCTACTTCTGACACACCTCTCGAAAGCGAAAACTCGGCGGAACGACGTTATAAAGAGCAATGATAAATGAAGGATAAGTATATCAAAGTTGAGCTCACCGAGAGATAACAAAGCAAATTTCAATTCAGTCTGGTTAGCAAGTAGATGCTCGAGTCGTTCGAATTAGATGCGCGTTCTTCTGTCAAAGCTCTTCCACTTTGTTGCGGTGGCACGCTCGAATAACGCTACGTATATATAAACTTTATATAGAATGTGAAATTTCAAAGTGTATTGTGCCTTGTGCCGTCCTTTATACATTAAATAAACCACCTGACTGGTATAGGGTTGCTGCCAAAAAAGAAGACGCGAGCTGGATGCTCTCATCTCGTTGGTAAATGATGCTCGAGGGGCGAGGTTTATTTCATTTTGAGGGACATAATCGAGGATTGAATGGATAACTGTAATGCCATTATTTCAATAGCGTTGTCGAAAATCAAATGTTACAATCTCACATTGAAATCTACAGAACTATAGAAAATGATAATCATTATCTTCACTATGTCTACTAAAAGGCCTCTAAATTCTGAATTAGGCATGGGATAAAATTAATTCGAAGATGTTGGAAGGGTATTCAAATCCTGCATCTGGAAGTGGAGATCAAGATCTTCAATTTGTATACGGGATTTTCACCTGAGACGTTGCAAGTGTTGTAAAAGTCACTGATGAAAGTTGCACCAAACGCTTTAAAGTGCGCTCGAGGTTGAGTCGAGTAGCTTGATTTCCGCTTGAAGTATCGTCGCATATTCACATGAGCTCAATGAAATTCTTGTTTTCGGCTTGGCTTCATATAAGCCGGCTCCTGAATCTTCATTAGTTTTTGAACCATCCGTGTAGAGAGCCATTTCCACGGTGATATGAGGCCCCTCCTTCCATGCAACTGACCGTTATGCTTGTTCAGTCTTTTCAATCAAAGCTACTATATCTGGGATACACCCTTGGATAGCATTCTTATGACAGTGTCGTTTCCTCATGATATATCTTCCTCAATGTCTTTCAATAATAGATACTCATTTAATTTCATCCTTTTGAGAAAGGAAACATGATCCAATCAAGTTTGGTTTTTGAGCATTCCTCTACTTTTATTTTGGATGATATTCATCTCCTACCACGATTCTTCGTTCCCATAAAATGCTTCCTCGTTGTCTTCAAAGTATACTCATTTTACTACATCGTTTTGATATATAAAACATGAGACCCCCAACCAAGTTTGATTTTTGAGTATTCCTTACTTTTATTGTGAATACTATTCATCTCCAGGACTTTCTCTCACCATGACCCACCGTTCCCATCAGATGCTTCCTCTTGCCTTCCGGTATACTCATTTGATTTCATCCTTTTGATTAAAGAAACATGAAACACCCAATTAAGTTTGGTTTTTGAGTATTCCTCTTCTATTATTTTGGATATTATTCATCACCAGTACTTCCTCTCACCACTACCCATCATTCCCACTAAATGCTTTTTTTGCCTTCCTATCATACTCATTTAATTTAATTTTTCTGACAAATGAAACATGAGACACTGTTTGATTTTTGAGTATTTCTACCCCTTTGGACTTTCTGGATATTGCTTGAGTACCTTTTTTTGTACGGATTGATTTAAAATTCACAGAGTATACTAATTTCATCATTCTGAACCGATTGGCGTTCGCAGAATTGATCTATCTCAGACCGTTCTCCAGTTGGAAAGTTCATCTGGAGTTGAGAGGGGTCATTTCCCTCTAATTTTGTATCCGAACATATACGAATCATGTATTTTCAGAATCAGCGTATATAGTGCGAATTTCAAGTGATTCGGATGATTTTGTATTTTTCATGATTTTTAGGGGACATTCTGGAAATTTTTTCGAGCAATTGTTTTGGTGCTCATCGACTTGAAATTCACAAATTATACTAAGTTTATCATTGTGAATCGATCGGCGTTCGTAGAATTGATCTATCTTTGACCGTTCTCCAGTTGGGAAGTTTTTCTGGAGTTTTGGGGGGTCATTTCCCTTTAATTTTGTATCCGAACATATACGAATCATGTATTTTACTGAACTTTATATGTAGCCGCTTCACCCCCTCTTCAAGCAATAGGGATATTTTCAGTAGTAATATCCCGACAAAATGCAGAATTTTCGAAAAATATTTTCGTCTTGCTGGCACGAAAACTGTGTTGCTTAGAAACATCACGAGAGCTTGCTCGACCTGTGTTTTGTACAGCAACACGGTTTGAGTGCCTGGCAAGGTGAAAGTATTTTGGAAATTCTGCATTTTGAAGGGATATCCGATCAGAAAATTTCACGAATACATTATATTATTGACTAAATGTGTATTGCAAGAACGGTTCATCTTGTGTAAACAATGTCAGTTGAAGAGTTGAACCGTCAAATATATACCGTGATTGTGATTTACCGTGTGATTTATTGTGATTGTCGTAACTATGGAAATGTATACAGAGTAAAAAAAGATTTGTTGTACCAACAATTAATTTTTGGTCAAATTATTTTTGTTATTTTAAATACTTTTTCGCAAAATTAACAAGATATATGTTTATTTGAAAAAAGCAACTTATTCAAATCAACAAAATATTTTGATTGAAGTTTTAGTAGAAATGAACAAAATTTCATTTCGCCCAACAAAACTTGTAGTTGATACAAAAAGAAAAATCTTGCTTCAAAGATATTTTTGATGTTGAATAAATAGAATGCACTTCGTTTATTTGACAAAAATAACAACAAATATTAACAAAAAAATTTATTCATTTCCATTAATATATCTTTCGTCACATAAAACCAGTTATTTTGTTTACTGAATCACTTGCATATTAGAAAAAAATTCCATAATTTGTTAATGCAATAATTCCATTTTGTTGCTTTGGAGTGCTTTCTGAGGTTTTCAAGAGGTGGCGCTGTTACTGTTTTCTTACGAGATGCCGCATCCGCGTCAGATAATCATTTCAAGTACCAGTGAATTGCTTGGCATGACCAAGGACGTCGACGACTGCTAATGTTGTCGGACCTACCTTGCACCGAAGAGAGGCCTTACCTCGAAACTAGTATGTAAGTGTAAGTCCTTGATCATGTCTGGCAGGATTATGCTATTTGATACAGGCTGTCTCCCGGATTCTAGGAAGAACGCTTTACTGATATCTGTCAGATTTAATTCAACGTCCGTCGTGGTATTAGCCAGGGAAGTTGTTGTTTTCTATCAGATATCTGCCTAAATTTGAGGAGAGAATAAGGGATGTTTTACTGAAATAAATATTTTTGTTCTAACAAAATACTGTTGTTGTGTGTGAGTTAAATCTGACAAATTTTAAATGTATTTGACTAAAAATGAATGTATAAGTAATTTCTCTGACCCGTGGTACTGTCATTTCAACAAAGAAACCGGAATTCATTAAGCAGATATTGTATTATTACAAAAAAATATATTTTATTCTTTTAACTAATCTATATGTAAATGTTAACAATAGTTGTTTACATTAACAAAATATTTACTTGGGAAATAACAAAAGTAAATTGTAGTCATAACAAATATTTTGTCGTGGATATATGACCATCAGATTTTGTTAAATTCATGAGTTTTTTGTTGATTCAAACATTTTTTTTTCCTGTGTACACAAGCTAGAAGCGAAACACCGTTTAGTAAATACCACGGACTGGGGGAAGTGTTTTCAAAAAGTCCTGTTCTCATTGGTTCGAAATAAGAAAATTATGGCATTTGATTGGTTTATATAATATGAGGGAAATTGTCATCTCAATTCATCACCATACCTCTCTGTTGTTCAACTGATAGCGGAACTGACGATTTTGTTCTTTTCTCACTTAATTTTTGACGTTCTTCACGTTTTGTATCACGCGCTTGTCTTTCAGATTTGAAGATGACGTCTGTAAAAGGGTTGAATGTTCTACCGTATTCGTTGTGGTATTTCTCCTGAATCACTTTTGCGGTTATATTCCACACTGATTTAACGCTATATTCATCGCCATCAATTCTGCGCATATGAAATGCCCCGTCCTTTAATATGAATGCTAACTTTTGAATACTTGTGTCCTCATTGACGGCATATCCTTTCTCAACAGAAGTTCATAAATTGCTTCCACACATATTTTTCATTCTTAACGGTGTTCTTAGGCTAATGTTCAATCATTGTTGAGTCTATCCCATTCACTGTTTCCAAAGCGTTGGCTAATTTCGTTCATTCTCGTGATTTCTTATGACTATAATGCTTGTGTGACTGACATTTAGACTGATTGATATTTAGAATCGTGGTTGCCGTGACGACGTGGAAATGAAGGAACCGTGTACTTCCAAAACACACCAATTTCATTGGTCCTTATATCGCAGGAAATGATGTTGATGTTGAGGGTTTTTCCAGGTTTTCCTTCAACTGAAATACATGAAAGTGAAGTCTATCTAGCAATTATTGAACATAAATTGGGACTATTAAGGATACCAGTGATACAAGCCTTGAAACATACGAAACAGTAACATATCAATAATGGTGTGTTGTAGAATATCACGATCGCCACCTGTATAATCGAATTATGTTCGTTCGGCAACGGCTTCTTCACAACGCAGTGAATATTCCAGACCATATACTTAATCCGGATTCCACAATCAGAAAATTAATTTTCGCCTTTAATCGATTCGGATGCTGCGGTAAGGGACTTTTTGTCAGAAAGTACCATTTCGTTATTAAGGCGCTATTCAAAAAGTTAATAGGCAAAACTACTGAGTCGAGAAATGGGCAGCCATGTACTAATAAGTATGCAACCAGCGTGCAACGAAAAATTCATTTGCTACGGTTCTTTCGTACTGTGTTTGGTTATAAGGCGTATATTTCAATTTTATTCGGATTTATGCGTAGTTTCAATAAGCAATTCTTGGGAAAATGTGTTCGCAATGATGAGTTGAATCTCATATGAATGGGGGATGAAATATTTCAAAAGAACAAATCTACCTAGATTAAAAAGCATCAACGATGTTACCACGGTTCCAGGTTAGCACCATTGCCTTCTCTCATTTCGTCACTGACATCGCCATCACTGTTTCCTTTTATTCTACGTGCTTCTTGTTTTCGGCCTGCTTCCATACTCTCTAGAAAACCAGTCAACAATTTATGATGCCCCTCCATTTCGGTGGTATTTTGCCATTATTCAAATGTTGGATTGATACTTGATGGAAAACGAACTTATTGATGTTCAAGTTTTATCACAAAGTTTAGAAAAATCAATAATCTCTGTTGCAAATCTCTTTGAGTTAACCTAATTTTTTTGTCGTTGAAGTTTTGTGGAGACGCCACAATTTCTCGACATACCGGGGGAGCTTTATCGTATGCCTGTAGAAAAGATGTTATAAGTACGAATTTTTCCATTTGGTTTATGTAATAGTCCCACCACCTTTCAGAGACTGACGGAACTGGCTTGATCTTCTTAGATAATGTCATGGTAAAGATAAATATCGAAGTTCCTACAATTTGAATTTGTTTTCATGAGAGTTGTCATGCAACCCTCCCATTCCATAACATTTTTTATTGACGTCACCTTCTATGCGAGCCCTGATGATGCATTGGTTGATTCGCCTTTGATCTTTGAATTTGTGAGTTTTTAAGTTTTAATGTTTATGAAATAATAATCACCATCGCCTTTTTCAGACCGATATATCGCAAGTTCTTGCTATTCAAGAGAGCGCTCAAGGACTCGTGATTACGTCTAATAGCGTAGGAAAAAAGCTCCAACAGTTTCGTCGGTCTCTTTGTATATGTGCAGAAGCATCTGGACTATGTGCATTCTCCGCTACGCGGTCCATATGAATCATTCAATTCATACGTTTTTTACCGTCATCTGTAATTATTAACTCAAACAATCCTACTTATGAATTATAGAATATAGATAGCTCTGAGTTTTCTCGTTGAAATCGGCGAGACATGTCAACTCTTGAATCAAGAGTGATTGGGTTTCTTACGTTTCATTTATCAAAAGGTTGAAATGAAATAAGTATTATTGGAAGACAACTAGGAAGCATTTCATGGGAACGGTGGGTCGTGGTGAGAGAAAATCCTGCATGGAGATAAATATTATTCAAAATAGAAGTTGAGGAGCATAGAAGTTGAGGAGTACTCAAAATTCAAACTTGATTGACTGTCATGTTATTTAGGGTTTTCAACATTCGTTTCAGCAAAGTACGAGGATGTATTGATATCTAGTAAGCCTAGACCAGTTCCCTGCATTAACAAAATATTGCATTACCATAGCAACGAACAATAACTCATTAGAAGTGTCAGTGTAAAGTTTGACGTCAAAAAAGTAAACGAGAGTTACGCAATAAATTAAAAGAAAAAATATGTCCACCGAATTTGTGAAAATCGAAAAATTGGAGTATCGAGCCATCATCAAGTGCCTGTATTTAAGAGGGGTTAAGAGGTAAGCTCAAGATATGCTAAATACCCTTGGTGATCAATGTCCTTCGTATACGACCGTGAAAAATTGTACTGCAAGCTTCAAAAGAGGTAAATTTTCCATTGAAGATGATGGCCGATCGGGAAGGCCAGTTTCTGTGTCAGTCTCCGAAAATATCGATGCAGTTCATGACATGATTTCAACAGACCGTCGAATTGGGCTAAAACGGATATCTGAAGCACTGAATATTTCATACGAACGCGTTCATCATATAGTTCACGTCAATTTGGACATGAGAAAAATTGCTGCAAAAGGGATCCCCAAATGTTTGAATGTTGACCAAAAGCGTGCAAGAGTAGTAGCATCGCGTTCGATCTGTGCTCGATTTGAAAACGTTGCAGACTTCTTAAACCGAATTGTTACTATGGATGAGACTTGGGTACATTTCTACGATCCAGAAACAAAGCAACAATCGATGGAATGGCGACACTCCGGTAATCCAAGACCTAAGAAGTTTCGTGTTTGAAAATCTGCTGGAAAAGTTCTTGCTTCAGTTTTTTGGGATTTGCCATGAAGAAATCATGATTGATTTTTTGGATAAGGGTAGAACAATAACTGCAGATTACTATTCGACATTACTGACCACTCTACGGGAAAAAATTGAAGAGAAAAGATGCGGAAAGCTATCCAAAGGTGTTTTGTTTTTGCAGGACAACGTCCCTGCACACAAATCTCATGTTGCCACGCAAAAAATTCGTGATCTAGGGTTTGAATTACTAGAACATCCCCCTTATTCAACTGAAAAAAAGTTTAAAAGGTCGTAAATTTTCTTCCAACGAGGAGGTAATAAAAGCTATGGAGGTCTGGTTTGCAGAGCAAGAAACATTTTTTTTTGAAAGGTCTAGAGACGTTGCAGGTTCGCTGTAATAAATGTATCCAATTAAGAGGAGAATATGTTGAGTAATAAATATTTTGACATTGAAATTTTGTTTGGTTCTATAGTAGGCTAAGAATTTTTCAATATATCCTCGTATTCCATACTCCATAAGTTTGTCAGTTTTCGTAAATTTCACAGAAAATGGCTTCGCCGTATTTACCTTTTTATATGAATGAGAAATGTTGCATTGAACAAAACGTTTTCGTTTATTAATAACCAGTGTAGGAAACTGTAATGGACTATATGCTATAGAAATATGAAATATAGACATTTGACTATATACATACGTCTCTGAATCAAAATAGAAATTAATTTAGGAGTGTATATTAAGTACCAGACCACCAAATCAGATAAAGCAAACCGCTATGAATAGTTGCATTCATGCGATATACTGTTATTACACGAAATTCGGTATTTTGGCAGTGAAATGCCCGTTTAGGGACACCACATCAAATTCCCTATACTACGGTAAATGCTGTATGGATTTTTGGATGATTTGATTGTCTCCGCTACAGATATAACGAGTGGCAACGATGTTTGTTTCGAAGTGCCATCTGGTAAAATGGTTCTCGGTGAAATTTTCTGAATTTTTAGTAAATTGTAGTATTCGATGTACTGATTGAACCTGCAGAATCGCAAAGTTCGTTGATGGATAGATTCTGAAATACAGGGCATTCAAGTTGAAAATCGGTAATTTTTATTTAATTATTTTCTTGGGATTTGAAAGTAACAACTGCATTTTTTACCACTCTTATTATCAACGTACCTTCATATTACTAAATATCATTCAGATGGTGCCGATTATATCATTATGTACAGAGTGAAAAATAAATACTTTTTAGTAATGCCTGAAAATTAGATGTAATAATGAAATATCGATAAAATTATTTTGGCTTGCAATATAATATTCTTATTCCATCATTAATCACAATTCATACATTTTGTACAGGGTGATTTGAAAAATTGGGGATATATATGGCAGGTTCTTTCGCATACATCCTGTATATTCAAGTGAATTATCATTCTCCGAAGATAGCTGATACCGTATAAACATGATTTCGTTGGGATATATAGGGTGATCATGACAAAATACCAACGTTTCAGAAATCACCCTGTAATTCACGATTTACCCGGTGAAATTCCTTTATTATTATTTAATATATTTGATTCTCTCCTCAACACTATCCCAAAAATTCGGTTTCCTACTATGACTAGTTTCATAGTTATTAATTGAGAAACTTATTACCATTTGCCGAGTTGAAGTACTACTACTAGTGGCCAAGATTCTTCACAAATAGTGAAACGTGAGAATGTGGAGATCAAAATACATGTAAAAGAGGGTGAAGATTATAGATAACAATCACATCAGATATATCAGATATAGCAAATGTCATATTCATTCTAACCACGAGTCAAATTTAACCGGGAGTCACAGTACGCTAACACGACATTGATAAACTGGCCCTTAGCAAAGGTCATATTCATTCTAACCATGAGTCAAATTTAACCGGGAGTCACAGTACGCTAACACGACATTGATAAACTGGCCCTTAGCAAAGGTCATATTCATTCTAACCATGAGTCAAATTTAACCGGGAGTCACAGTACGCTAACACGACATTGATAAACTGGCCCTCAGTCAATTTATTGAATAGAGGAACAGGTATTTTCGATTTCAATACTGAATACGTGATATTACAATAGTTATATTCCCTGAGAACATATATTTGCACCCAGCCAAAGTTGGCACGAGCTGAGGTTCGTATTCCTGTGAGAGAATTTTGTACTCGTTGTTCAAAGAAGCTTATTTTGTACTAGGGGACAAACAAGCTTTGTCTATGTGGATAGATAATTTTGAGAGTGGCATAGGATCGAAAGTGATGCCCAAGTTTTTTGCAGAGTCAACGGTTTTGAGTATTTGGTCTCCAGTCTTGAGTTTAATATGATTTTTAACGTATTGCATTTTTTTGTTATCACCGAAGAACATGACATGGCATTTACTAGAATTCACCTTCAAATTGTGTTTGTCAGACTGGGTGTTTATAATTTTAAGGTCATCATTTATTTGTTTTTGGGATTCTTTGATATTATTAGTTGCAATGGTATGATATGATTGTGTATCATCAGCAAATGCTTGTACCTGGTAATGTTTACATTGGGAAAAAATATCGGCAGTGTATAACAAAAACAGGAGAGGACCAAGAATTGAGCCGTGAGGTATTCCTGACATGAGTCTCGCGTGTTCTTATACCTATGACGGAACTTGTGAATTTTCAATTCCGTTCATGCGGTAACAAGTTAATGGAGTACAAACTAGACACAATGAGACAGGTATGTATTATATTTGAAACTGTATCAGCGCCATCTGTTGTCTAATAACCATACGCAATAATTCATCATATAGAAAGTAATTCGGCACGGACGCATTTTATTCGATTGAAATGATACGAAATAGAAGAATCGTGTTAAATCAGCGGTTCATTACGAGGCAAATTCATTAAATCTTGAAGAATCCGATCGTGCAAAGGAAGAACTGACTGAAAGTATAAAAGATAACCACGAACGCGAAGCCAAGAAGGCTTGCCGGAAGCGACCGAGCACAAGCATGGATGCACCGACCCGCAAAACGATTTATTATCTATGGCCGCCCTTTGACGCTCCTTTTCTTAATTGGAAACGTATTGCGGAATCCGTTTTACACTGGCGAACGGTCTCTCAATTGAAAAACCGATCAGGTGCATCGAAAAGAAGAGCGGAAATGGGCGAACTTCGGATCAGAATGGTTGTTGGAAAGTCGACCAGAGTTTCTTAGTCTTCCGTTACCAAGGAGTATTCGTGAAAATATCAAGTCAGGGGAGCGATTTGATGACTCTGGAACAATATCCACGTTCATTATCAGGAGTAGAACTGTCGGTCTTTCGAAGGGCCTACATGCATTTGAATTCAGAATAGTCTCCAATTAGTGCTAAGAAAAGTTGAAAAATAACAAAAAAACAGATTACCATTTTTATGTCGCAATCATAAAAACAAATAGATAATTATTGATTCACTCAATTTATCTCAACATTATCATTGAGTTAATGAAGTTTTGTCCATAAGTTCTTATAACTTCTGACAGTAAAGGAAATAGTGACTACACCAACTTGGCGCCCAACGTGGGTACACTTGTTTTAGCTGAAGCAACTGTCAATAATGAGAATCGATACTTGTATTTACAAACCGAAAAAGACTCGCTGTCATGGTCGAATAAGTTTGCTAGTCGTATTAATCAATTTTTGTATACGTCATCTGATGACTAATAGAATTCCTGGAATTAATAGAATTCAAATGAAAGTACTATAGTTAATGCATTGTTTTCTGTTCAATTGCCCTTTGTTATGAACTTCGTGCGTTAAAATTCACAACAAAGAAGTAGTTATTTCAAGAATATGTCAACTCCAAATCCCGTCATCTTTAAAATTTTGATTTTATTCAATAGAATAAGTTCCATAGGTACGACATGATTCAGAGATTCATTATTTCTATTATTTTCTAAAATTATTTAATTTTTCCAGTACCTATGGACGAGAATGAGATTGATGCACTGACGAAAGTGTATATTTGCGGATCGAATTCGTCTAAAAAAAATCTAATCTAATTATGATTGTAAGTAAAGTTAGTGTTATAATAATTTTGTTCCCTTGTTGAAATTGTTATTGTTGAAAATTATTCAATGAGTATTTATTTATTTAATAAATGTTATTTTAATGAGCATTTTATTATTTCTTATGAAATACATACATTTTTGAAAAGAAAGTAAGGTAGTACAAATTATATTGCGCGGAAAGCAATGAAATATGGAACCTATTCTATTGAATAAACAAAATTTTAAAGATGACTAAACGGGATTTGGAGTTGACATATTCTTGAAATAACTACTTCTTTGTTGTGAATTTTAACGAACGAAGTTCATAACAAAGGGCAATTGAACAGAAAACAATGCATTAACTATAGAACAGACAAAACGATATCTCAAAACGAGTATTATCGAACATATACGGAGGCATTAGGATAAAAAATCTCTTGAACACGTCAAACAAATAAAATTGGTCTCGCATAATACTCTGACAAAACTCCAAAAGCCAGACATGATAATCAATTTTTACAGGCATTTATTTAACAGATGAAAGCAATGCCAATGGTAGGTACACTCTTTCGTCTTCCTCATTGAAAAATGCTCACCTATAGCTAACGTTTCTGATTTTCTTGATAAAATCAGAAAGAAACCACGAATTCTTTTTGGGAGAAGATACCAATGTCTTTTCACTATCAGTTTGAATAGATCAGTTATCGGGAGCAGAACAAACACTTCTTTTCGATGAAATTTAAATATGTCGTTATATATAAATGTCCCAATAAACGTCGAAATCGTTTAGTATGGTAATTTGAAAATCAGAGATTCCTGCAAACAGTATTTCAGGACATTTAACATTGTATTATGATGTTCCTTAAACACATACATATATGTATGACACATTATCTCAGTGCTACAATAATTATTCCACCAGAAATAGAGATTTTTTCAAAATTCCCACAAAAAACTCACAATCTTTCAAAAGTTGCCCTTTATACACAGGACGTAAATTTTTCAGCCATCATCATATTAGATTAAGAAAAATCCAAATATGAAAATTAGTTTCGAGATCTCCAGAAACAACAAACGCCTAGTATTTCATTTAGACAATAATTTTCCATCGCTCTCGTGATACATCGAGAAACCCTGGCATTCTACCACGATGAACACACCCATTCCTGAATTATTTCGCAAATGAAACGACAACGATCATTGACCAACCCCTGGAGTTCATTCAATTGTCATAGAAACCTCCTTAAAATGTCTGCAGAGATACAAATCTGTCGACTGCCACAATGCAATGGAAAGAATAGAGAACACTTCATTTCACTCGAGCACAATCTTCAAATGTCAGGGTTGCCGTTTACTTTCATTCCTTTTGTCGAGCTTCAATACAGGGGCGGACCAGCTCACCATTTTCGAATCTTGACTCTTTAAAATCAATTTATTGAAAATCCCCTTTTCACTTCATATTGTACCAGATATTTGACTAATGGCTAATGTCACGTCGAACATTGCATTACACCGACACATATTTGTGCAACGTTCCCCAGATATCATGAGGATGCAACTACAAATGCCTCTTGAATGAAACATTAGAGTCTTGTCTAATATGATCGGGACATATTGACAACCTTTATATTAATTTTGAGATATATGCCCTCATCACCAAAAGGTGGGTCAGACGACAGCCAATAGCCAGTCGTGCCATTAGCCAGGGAATTCGTTGTTTTATGTCGGATATCCACCACAAGATGAAGAGAAAAAGGCGTTATAACTTGATGAAGAAGAGAATCGAGTAAGCATTTATCACGAAAAAAAACATTGAAGAAAACCTGACTGATTTTCAGTACAACTCAAAAACCGGTATAGTAGCCGTCACTATCTCCATCTTCATCTGAGACAAGTGAAGAGTATTCCGATGCGTTTACCACCAAAAACCCAAATATATTCAGAAAAAACTGTACAAAGAATTTTAAAGTGATAATAAAAAACCCAAATATATTCAGAAAAAACTGTACAAAGAATTTTAAAGTGATAATAAAAATGAAGTAGAAAGTCATCGTAACGAAAATAAAATTGCGCTACATGACAACCTGAGACGTGACTCACATTCCCAGTAACCAAGTTCAAGAACAACAGAACCCACACTGCGTTTCATCGTAACAAACGTCAGAGTACAAATCCGGTTACAATTCAGTACTAATATTTTACATAAATGTACAAGGTACAAGGTGATGAAATTCAATTTCTACTTGTCAGTTAATTTACCCACGAACTAGCAAATATTAAATTATGTTATTGCTTCTTTTTCTCCTTTATAATTGCAACACATCTACTTATGACAAAACAAATCCGTATCCAAACCCTAGAGTTTCTTGCAAGACAAATGTCAAATTTAAACATTTTATAAGTGGCGCCTAACGTGTGGCCACTTGTTTCATTGATTTCAGTATAACCTCTACAAACAATTATCCTCCAAAATTCATAAACAAGAAAGAGGATTTGCACTGCACTGTTTGGAACCTTTGGTGTAGTAATGAATATACTGGAGTTTTACCCCAACACCAAACCACTATAATATAGTGGTTTGGTGTTGGGATAAAACTCCAGTATATTCAAGAAAGAGGATACAAGATAAGTTCCTAAAGTTCCTGATAAGTTTCCTGAAGAAATGAAAGTTACTTAGTTAGTTTCCCAAAAAATTACATATGTTTCAGGTCTTCCAACTAACTGAAGTGACGCCAAACGTGGGGACATTTGTTTCATCTGAAGCAACTGTCAATAATAAGAATTGACACTTAGGTCATAACATTAATGTATTAATCACATGTATTCATGTAGACGACGAAACGTTTAACATTCACTTGAGGGGCTCTTGTATAGACACTAATGTCTGATGAAGATTGTCCAAAATGTAACCTATATCGATTCAGTAAGTAATAACATATTTCTTTAGATAGATTGTTTCTAACACCAAATCCGTTTCGGAAAATGAGAACCCCAAGAGATGGTACCAAAATGTGCCTATTGGGTCAACGAAATTTCAAAGTGGACAGAATTCCTGCAGAAAAAACTGTTCTAACTCTGAAAAATTAAATTACTGATCACTCCCATATCTCACATCACTTGAAATATATTTTCCGACATAAAAAAGATCGTTCCGCTATGACAATTCTTGAGATGAGCCAAGTCCGTCTCTGCCGCGAAACCGATGCGTTCTAGACGCTAAGTATGGCACAAAACGCGACAATTAATACAAAAAATTCTCTCTCTAAAATAACTCCGAGCTCATTTAATTACATCTCGAACATCTCGCTGCGGTACGTCATGTCGCCTGGGAGACATACGACGATCGAAAAAAATCTGGGATCACGGTAAACCGTCCGCAAATGATCTTTAATCGTCATGTACGACCATGTATGGTATAACTCATTCGAAAACCCACGTCGTACTTAGAAATTAATAGGTGAGTAAATGGAGCTCGGACAGCGGCGTCGAATCTCTCAATGGCAGTTCTAACAGAAAACGAATGAAATAATAAAAAAAAATATCTGAGAGAAAGAACAACGGAGTATTTTGAGTTTGTTCGGCCCTCGGGAACCATATATGATGTTTCTCTCTCCCTTTGTTTTTAATTAGGTTGGCTTTGGATAGTAGGATTATCAACCATGGTCCGATTATTGAGATATCATAATTGCCGAACTACAATTTTACTCGTTCAAGATATATATGGCATTTTCAAATGATTTTTATCGACATCAAATATGAAAAAGTCCGATCAAGGTCCTTAACCGAGGTGTGTTCTGGAAAGGCGTTGTTACTAGCCCATTGGGAGTAGAACCTGATAGACTCGTTATCGACTCCCCCTAACGAAACTTTCTACATCATTTCCTACCACCGCAATGGCCTGATCATCCGGGTATGCCTATCAGGTGACTCCCCAAGGAATAAATTTAGTACGCCATCATAGTATATATTCCATAGTATAAGACAAATTACCAAAACTTGCGGAACCCCACAACAGGTGTCAACTTTGAGACCTGTTAGTAGCGCCCTCTCTTCCAGGTAGATGGTAACCGTATGAGACGAATATATGATTGTATTTTCTTTTGATTTCATGGCATTTTTGAAAGCGTTCTGTACATTCAACGTTATCATGACAATTCTTTTCCTGTCAGTCTTTTCCTTTGCTTCGTCTGCGATATTCTGTACTTTTGATAGTGCATCTGTAGTTAACCTCCTCGGAACTCTGGCTACCATTCATCCATTGGGGAATTGGTCTGTTGTTACTAAGAGGTTGGTTAATTATCCACAAGTGTTTTTCGGGTGTGTCTAACGACAGCCTTGATGCTGCAGCTTTGAGTCCATCCGGTCCAAAATCTTTTAACATTTTGTCAGCTGCCGTTAGTTCGTCCATAGTCTGCGGCTGTTGGCAGTCTGTGCCTTATAATAATCCGGTGAGATGGAAACAGCGTCTCTCCAAATCTGTTTTTCAGTCAATATTATATAACATCAACTCAAAGATGGTTTGGGAATGCCTAGAAAAACTTAATGATCTAGGCAGGGACAACAAGGTGATTCTCCTCTGGGTGCCGGGGCACGTCGGAGTAGAGGGGCAATGAACAAGCAGAGACCCTGGCACGAAAAGGGGCATCAACGCCACTGATCGGGCCAGAACCATTTTGCGGACTTGGAAAATCTTACTTTCAAGACAAACTCAAGAAAACTGAAGAAGCAATGAGAGCAACACACTGGCAAAGACTTCCAGGGCTGAGGCAGGCTAAACTTCAGCCGAACAAGATCGAAGACACTGATTAACCTCAGCAAAACTAGTCTAAAGACAATATCGGGATTTCTGACGGGACACTGCAGACTCAAAGAACACCTAAGGAAGCTTAGAGGAGAACAGCACCTTCAGATTCTGTAGGGAACGTCCAGAAACACCACACCATATATTGCTAGAGTGTTATGCTGTACATCACAAAAGATTGAATATACTGGGATCACACCAGTTGACTGTGGGAGAAATACCACGAATAGACCCCCTCAAAATCCTTAAATTCCTTAAGTAATTGGGGCTTGAGGGGCTGCTGTAAACGAGAACATCTTAAAAAAAGCAGAAGAAGATGGGGCACGATAGATCTAATTAGGTCGCAGCAAATTATTCACCATCCATAATCACCATTACCATTACCAGTCAATATTATCAGTGATTTAGAATTGATTCACTCCAGCCCTAGCGCAGCTCGAAACTTTCTGTAGGAGGCTTCATCAGCCTGAGCTCAATGAATTGCGCAATCCGATAACTCCGGAAGGAGTTCAACGGGCCCTCAAAGGCTCGAAGAACTTTGCTTCACCAGGCTCCGATGGGCTAAATAAATAGTAGTGGAAAAAATTTCCATGTACCCACCACCATCTAGTAAAAGTTTTAACCTCAAGGCTAGATGGGGATCAACAGATTCCGAATTGGTTTGTCAAGGGGCGAACCGTGCTGATCCCATAAAACGGTTGATTTGTCTGATCCGAAGAGCAACAGACCGATAACATGCTTGAACGCATGTTATAAGATGTTTACCCGCATTTTATACATGCGAATACTCTCCGCAATTGAGCCTGTGTAAGAACGGATACATGAGCAAAGAGGGCCAAAAAAAGGGGTCGTTGGCTGCAAGGAGAGCCTGCTGATCGATAGATTCATCACGCAGGACTCCGTGCAGTATAAGCGTAACCTTTCAATGACCTGAGTCGATTATCGCAAGGCATTTGATACAACATCTGGACGAATTAGACTTCAAACAGACCAGGTCATCTTCAGGAGGGGCGTATTTCAGCCATCTTTTCTTCTGCATCTCACTATTGCCATTGTCCGTTGAACTACGGAAAACCCGCGGATACAACTGTGGCACCCCCAGCAACCGGAGACATGAGGTCGCCCATCTGTTTAACATGGATGACCTTCAACTATATGCCTCCGGAGAAAAGGACCTTTATCAGTCCTTAAGCGTGGTACAAGAGTACACGCATGCTATCGGAATGGAGTTTGGGATCAACAAATGTGCCACGGTTCATCTCAAAAGAGGACGATGCGAGGAATACAGAGAGGACGTTCAGCTCGTAGACAGAAGCATCCTACATCATCTGGATGCTGGAGAGACGTATACCTACCTATAGTCTACTTCCTAAATTGTAGATAGTGACTCATCGTACATTTTCTGGTTTTTACGGGATTTGAAAGTGCGGAGGGGATGCTCGAAAGTGGCAAAGTAAAACTTGATTTGAAGCCAAAGTACCTAGCTTATTTCTGTTCTATTTTTTGACCTGCTTTATATGAATTATGAACATGTTCAACCGATGAGTCACTACAATTTAGGAACTAGACTATAGGAGTGGAATAACGCCACACCCAAGAGGTAACTACTGTCAAAAACTCTCTCTGCGGCAAGTATTAGCATAAACTCCGACAGATCTGGTCAGCAGAACTGTCGGGGAAGAACGGGGTTGCTGCAAGTAATATGCCTGTCGTTCCGATTCTACTTTACTCCTTTGGAGAAATGAAATAGACTCATGAACTGTGACAACTCGACGTAAAAACTCGCATCTTCATAGGAGCTTGCATCCTAAATCGTCCGTTCCACAGTAATACTTCATTCAGTCAAAATGGTGGTTCTGATCATAGGGGTACTTGATGGGTGCTTGCCGTGATGCGGTATAAAACTTAACCGGAAGAATGCAGAAGGCCGTAATTTTTAGTTCACTCCGTTTACTCAGAGCACATTATTCTCGGACCCAGTACTGAAGTTATTGACACCCCCAGCGCGCCCCGGATGTATCGGGGCTCCGGAGACAAGGCCTAACTGGGAAAAAATAATAATAATACTCCCTAGAGTGTACCCAAAGGCATAGCCTGCGCGGTAGAGGACGGCTATTATTATTATTTGCCATGTTGCTCAGGGGCGACTTGCTGATTTTTGGTGACGTATTAACTTTTTAGTTGTAGGAAACCCCGGAAAAACTACAGGACCACCCCCAGACTTCGGGATTGGCATCTAGATAATTCACATTGCCTACCGAACCGATGATATTGAAAAAAAATCCAATTCACAGGATTCGAACCTGGCCAAATGCAAGCGGAGATTTCAAACCGCCTCGCTACCGAGCACCCTATCAATCAATCAAAAAATTGCCGAAATCATATAGATCGAAGGCTATCTGGCTGTTTGTTTGATCACCTTCGGAAAAGTTTCGCTAGTAGCCACAATATTTCCGATTAGAACTTCCATAAACTAACGAGCCGAGCTGACCTATGCTAAAGATAACAAAAACATATGTTCCTTTATAGCACAATTTGCATATCTCTAAGGTTAAAAGCTATGATTCTGTACTAACTTTTGACGTCATTAGTGTTGGAATAAACATTGCAACGTTATCTGAGCAACGCTAAAAACAGCGAAAGATAGTGAAAAATACCAGAGGTTTATCTATGAATCATTGATGACAAATGAAAATTTGAATAATCACCGTGCTCATGTGGTGTAGCGATCGAAATTCTGAAATTATTTCGTAACGAGGCTGAATTGAAAGGTTTATGTTTGGTAGTGGTCATAAATACACTGTACGAAAATATGTGTGCGGCTGCTTAACTTTATCCTCTCGTTAAATTTCGTAATCTCTCTGGATGTTTTCGTCCTTTGAATAAGTTTTCAATAGGCATACTGGCCTACACAATTCTGATATAACTGTGATTCTTCTTTGGTGTGACCTTTAACTTTTTGAATAGACTTTACGGTAGAATATTCAGCGGGTTACAGAATTCCAGAGTTCAAAATTTTATTACCACTAATTTGAAAGATTAACCATAGATAAATCAAATTTTTCAGTAATGTTTTGCATATAATACTACCCCAATAAACACGGAGTCACCTTCGTAATGACATATTCTTCTAGAGGGGAAGTCGATTTGGTTGCAAAAAATATCTAAAATAAACTGCCTAAGCTGCCCAGAAGGAAGATACCAGCTTCCATTCATTCTATTGAATATTTTCAATAATTCTCGATCGCACACCTGACGTTAGTCATGTTAAAAAATTTACCATTATCGTTCTAATTGTAAAGTGACTAATGATGATGATAAACACCAAAAACGTGAAATCAATGAATATTTTTTAGGATTCATTCTTCTTCTAAGACTCCACTGACAGTGACTTGACTGGAAAAAATTATTAATCAGTCAAATGAGATGTATCTCTCATTATAAAACAGTGGTGTTTATAAAAGGGTTTTGGATAGAAATAGGAAAATGCTCATTTTTTGTATCCTTCAGTTCACACACGCACACACACTAAATCTTGTTGTGAATGATGCTGTAAATGTTGTCTGGTAGCAAATTTTTTTATGTATATTTTTCTGTTTCAATCCACCGTTGGGACGTTTTATTGTGTCGTGCCTTTCTTAAAAGTGAAACCGCAAAAAGTGGGAATTAGCTAATTCCGAGATACTAAGTCGGAATTAGCTAATTTTGAGATACTAAGTCGGAATTATGACTTAATATCTCATGCAGAATCTGCAAAAATATTTTTTATCAAATTATGAAGATCAATAGGTGGCCTTCTACACCTTCGTAGAAACAATCGCACGTTAAAAGGTAAGATTAGCTCGCACAAGTTTCTACTTCTGAGGGCTGTCGTTGGTAGGGGGATGACAGCTGGTTAACGAAAAAAACCATTTAAAACAATTATTTTTTTAAACAATTCAAAGGAGATTACTTCCATTTTTGCCAAAATTAGGGCAATAAAAATAAATCTTACCTAAATCTACGTTCTCTCTCTTTCATATAGCAAAAATAAGAAGGTATATACACTTCTTCGTGTAATCAATCAGTACTCTAATTATTTTATTAAAAATTACACACTTTTTTCAAAAGGGCACCAAGGCTCGGGACGGCGCTGTATCCGAACATTCTATTAATTATTACTTCTTTAGATCATTAATAAGTCTTAATGTTACTGCTTTCAGTTCCAAGCATTTTGTTGATGGTATAATTGTTCGTTGCCTTTGGCTACAATTATCCGCAAACGCTTGAGCACTTCTGAAAAAGGACAGAACGTTCATTTTCCCGGGATGTTTTATCTAACGTGATACCACGAGTGCTTAAAATTTTATCGAAATTTTTTTATTTTCCTCGAAACCTCTTTGTTTGGCAAAAACATGAAAACAAACCGATTGATACAATCACGAGTACTTTAGGACGAGTGATTTTATCTAAATTCGGTTTGTTGAATGTTTTTGCCAAATAAACGTGTTTGAGTGATGAAAATAAAAAATTATCACTCATAATATCACAAGAGCTTAAATTATTTCCGGAAATGTTTTAAGCTTGCGTGGTATTCGGTAAGAAAATTTCACACCATAATTTGGAAAAAAATTAATAATCCAATCTGACATTTTATATTAATTTCACTGCTTGTCGAGTCCACCATGTTTCGTTAAATAAAAATTATTACCAACTTTAGTTACACCAAATGCTAAAACTCACATGGGAATTAGATCAGTCTATCGCCCTTTTATAATTTTAGGTCACTAAAGGTGGTAGAAATGTATTTTTTGTTAAAGTAATCCATAACACTTCTAATGTAAAAACCAAACAAACAAACATGGTTTGTTGCTGTAGGTGGCCGTGATATAGGCGGCCATGCTTTTGATAGACGAGGTTTATATTGGTAAATTACATTGAGTAATGTATAGTAAACCAGCAAACAAAGATATTATTATGTGAAACATTTCTTGCAAGCATTTGCTAAACGATTTGAGAAAAATGAAATGCTTTGAAAAATACAATTTATGTAAATACTACAAAGAGTTGAGTCAAGTGCAAATATGTCATCCAAAATTAATATATTAAACGAATTTAATGGAAGATTGCGATCAGGAAGCGTTAGAGTCGAATGGTTTGTTTACGAAAATCCAAGAAAGTCTGCTGCAGATGTCAAGTGAATATGGCCTTTTGCGTAAAAGAGATTTGAACAAAATTGTTTCAAAATATTACATATATGTCTTAAAACACAGACATCTATTTCGTCACCTTCCTATTCACCATTAAGAAGAGAGGATGGGTTAGAATTCAAGCAACTTTGTTTGTAGATCCTACGTTTTTTGAAATATAAATTGTTTATGCATAATAATTAAACAAATTTGTGTTTTCTGTTCAATTGGAAAGACGCAGCCCTTACCTGTTAACGTGTGATGCCATGCACGAGACCGATGACCATGCCGGGAATCGAACCCATGTCCCTTAGGTTAAGAGACAAGCGCTCTACCATCATGACCATCGCGGCCCATAATGAAACTCAATAGCAAATAATAAATTATAATGTTAATTCTTATAGAAATTTTGCATTATTCACAGGTATATCTACAATATTCAAAGGTTGTAGATCATATGTTTACCTTTTCAACTGTCAAAAAATTTTCACGTAAATATCGTGGCGCCACGACAAAATTTCCGGAAATTTCTTTAGTTGTCATGGTAACTAGTCAAAATTAAGGCATCTTATTGGTTAAAAAGTAGAGGTGTGAAATTTTCACTTATATAATATATCACAAGCCTTAAATTATTTCCAGGAATAATTTAAACTTGCGTTGTATTCGATAAGAAAATTTCACACCATAATTTGGAAAAAAATTATTGATCCAATCAGTGCAGCCTTAACCAGTGACGAATACAAAAAAATTATTGAAATGTGGGATGAAAATACTCCAGATGGATTGCAGCGTAAATTTTTTCACATAGTTTCACATGAGCTAGCTTGGAGAGGAGGGGAAGGATATTCTGCGTGTATCCAATACTTTAAAGAAGAAACTGATAATTTCTGAAACCCAAAAGATCGGATAGAATATAATCCAATATTCTCTAAAACCACACAAGATGGTTCTAAAAAACTGTCGGATAGTAAATGGTTGATTTCAAATTTCGACAATCCACAAATGTGTCCGGTTCGTTTGTTTAAGAAGTTGATGGCAAAAAGGGGAAATCTTATTCAGACCGACAGATTATTTTTAACACCAAATCCGTACTGGAGTCAACCCAATTCGAAAGGATGGTACAAGAATAGCCCAGTTGGTAAGAACATTGTATCTTCATGGTTTAAATCAGCAGCCTCTGATATAGGAATTGACACTAAAGAAGTAAAAATAACGTATCATTCTGCCAGAACAACAGCTGTTTCGAATTTGGAAAGGAGTTGGTGAACAACAGCTCATTAAAATTACTGGACACAGTAATAGTCAGTCAATCAAACCTTACTTACAATAATTGGACGTTGAACATCATCATCAGATGATTGAATCCATGAGGAGAACTTCATCAAGTACTAGCAAGTTTAATCATGATCAGAGCACAATGGAATATAAAATAGAAAGTACCCAGATTCAAACCACCAATTCAAGCCAGCCCACAAACATAATAATTGTGTTTTTAATGTTAATAAAACCTATAATAATTAAATATATTTCGTTATTATTTTGCTTATTAGTCGATATCATTAGAGATTTGCCAATGAAGATATTAGTTCAACATGAAATAAATCCTAAAAAAATCATATTGGTAAGTATATCCGCCATATTTCGTTAAATAAAAAAAATTACCAACTTTAGTTAAACCAAATGCTGAAACTCAGATGGGTGCTAGCTCAGTCTATCGCCATTTGGTAATTTTAGAAAACTAAAGGTGGTAGATTTTTTTTTTTCAAGTAGCATGATCATATGTTTACCTTCTCAAGTGTCAAAAAATTTCCAGTTGAATATCGTGGCACCACGAAAAAATTTCCGGATTTGATTTTTTTTTAGTTGCCATGGTAACTAGTCAAAATTAAGGCATCTTATTGGTTAAAAAGTAGTGGTGTGAAATTTTCGATAATATTTTAAGAACGAGTTGTATTTAGAAAGATAATTTTTTGATACGTATCAGTTTTACGTCGCTCTTCGAGAAGACTAAAGCTATGCTTAAGATGCTCACCGCAGTTGTGAGCGAAACGTCCAGTGGAACCGCCTCCACGGAGGTGAACCGACCACGGCCTCAAAGCCCGGAAACCATACCTCAGGATTCTACTTCCGGCCGTGAAAGCCTTCATTCTATGAAATACTAGAAACGTCAAAATTTGATATGTGGAAAAAATAATCGCTGAAACCTTTGGCGCAATTATTGGACAAGAACTTTTCTGAACGTTATGGAACCACTCAAAACTTGTAAAACTCAATTTCTCTTAGTTATGTTGGATCAGATCTTTCTGTCGTAAGCCAGATTTCTTAGAGTTTTGAAATCAGCAGGTCATGATGCGTTTAGGGATATTTCCAGAACAGTCAAGGATATTGTTTCCAAATTACATGCTGGTAACAACGGATTATTGGCCTGAGAACTTTTATTAGTCGTTTTATAGTGACACACAATTTTAAATCATTGTGGGTGTGCATTGTAATTATGTGCTTCAGAAAATAAAAAAAGAGATAGAAGTCGCACAACTCATTTGGATCATTTATGGACGCGATACGGGAACCCGTTTTTTGAAAGATATAGATGTAGTTTAGTTTGAGTTTCGGGTGGTCGAGTGTAAAAATAATGAACACAATATTGAACCCACATTCAACTTCCACGATCACTCGACAAATAAAAAATACGATTGAAATAAAAAACACAAGAGTGTATAAAGTGATTAACGAGTATTATCTGAGTATTCAAAAAATGTTAATTTAGAAATCGGAAAAGAGATTAGAAGCACACAAATCAGACCATATTTATTACACAGAAATATTCACATAATACGATTTGCGTGCATAGTTGTCATTTGAATTGCGCCAAGTTCTGCGAAAAATTATAGTAACCATACCCCAACTTGCATAAGTATGCTGACAATATATTACGCCATATGCATGTGAACAACAGAGACGTACATAGGTAAATTTATTTTGAAACTTTCTTAGGAAATGTGAATGGCCGCAAAATGAAACATACGATGATCAACTCCGTTGAGGTGCATACGAAGAGTTCGTACTTCGAGATTATATCAAATCAGAAACGTTTCATACATGGTGATAATTTCAAAGCGAGCAGTATATTTGAAAACGACAATAGTATTCAAAAAAATTTGAAACCGCCTTTTTCAAAATTCTGTTCAACATGAGACCTCACATTTCGTAGCATTTCTGGCGTTATTCGACGGCATTCTTCTATAATCCAAGAAATTCTGATTCGGTTGCATAGATTTTGTTTTTCGTGACCCCACAGGAAAAAGTCGAGTGGGGTTAAATCATAGAGCCTCTTTTTCCAATTCAACTTCCAGGAAACATTCTATCCTAAAAACGTTCTAACGGGCTGTGCATAATGTGGAGATGCCCCGTCTTGTTGAAATATCAAGTGGTCTTCATGGTAACAATCGTCATTTTCAATTATGTCCACTGATTGTGGATGAACAAATTCATTCAATAATTCCAAAAAAGTTTCTCTTCTGGTATAATTAAACGGTCCCCAAAAATACCGGCCAAGACATTGAGTTTTTGGGAAGTTCATTGAGTAGGGACTCAGTGGAAAACAGTCGAATTCAAAAAGAATGTAAACTCATCAGAAAAGCAGATGTTGAAAAGGAAATTCTCATCAGCATCTATTCTCGTAGTCATAATTTCATGAAATTCCTGTCGCCTATCAAAACTATATTCATTCAATTGGTGTACCAAATGTATTTTGTAGGGATGAAATTTATGATTTTTCAGGGTTCGGCGGATACTGGTTCTACTGATATTGGTAACACTAGCCAATTTTCTTGTGCTCAATGTTGGGTCTGCATGAACTTGTCCTGAAACTACAACTTTAACAGATCCATTTCTCAACGGAAATTCGCGTTCTAGGTCTCGTTTCTTGTTGGCTACTGATCCAGTTTGACAACACGTTTGCGTTAATTCTAGAACTTATTTTCTAGCAAAAAGTTTAACTGGATGCGTTTTATTGAACACATTAGCTGTACGGTTATCACCTTCATAATTCTTGAAAAAACTTATTATTACAACTCTTTCCGCGATAGTATACCTACAACATTATTGAGAAAAGATCAGAGCAGCACTAGTCAAGTAATTTACTCTAATGTCATTCAATCAAACATCAGTTTGACACTGATGGACGTCCACAATTAAAATTTGGCTAAAAAAATTATCTCATACATGTTTACTCACTTACTCGAATTTGAGTCGATTTCGAGAAAACGTCTTTTTGTCGATTCTTAAGAACCTTAAAATTTTTTCGATCAAGTACATGAGGATGAAATGAAAATTTTAAAAGGAATTGCTTAGTATCTCCGATCGTTATCAATCGTCAATCTGTTAGTATCCGAGATACTAAACCGATTGAAACGTCGTGCTCATAGAAAAACTCCAGACAATGGAAGTCCACAGTGAAAGTAATCAACTCACAACACTGTCTAAAACTTTCAAACAAATATTAATTCCTTGACAATGATAATTATCTTGCATTGTTAGATCTAATTTTTATTGTTTGAGTGAATAAAAAGTGATTTCTCAACTTCAAATTCCTATATTTCGAAAATGAATCGATAGAATTGATTTATTTTTATTGTTTGACATAAAAAGAAGGAAAATACCTTTCAAATGAGGTGTTTCTTCTTAGGGATATTTGTGGACTGTAGTTTAGGGGTTGGGAAGAATTTTAAATAGGTGGAAACTGCCCTGTGGATTGATTTCAAGTGTTGAGATATGAGAAAGCGTGCGACTGTGGTTTCCTTACCTTGAATCCAATGTTAGCAATGTTGTCCACAGGTCACAGGTCATCAGAGTTTTTTGTATAGTACACACGAGAGAGTTTATTTGGATTCTTGCCGAACACTTTTCATCGAAAAAAACTGGAGGTTTAGCGGTTTTTTGAAAGTCGAGTAGGTTTTTTCTAACACCTAGCAGATGCCGGTCTAGCCGGCCTATCTTTCCAGTATATTTTCTCGCTACTACATGTGAGATGCTGCTTAGCGGGGGCGCGCGCACCTCGAGCTCCAAGAAACACACAGTCGGGTTCGCGAATATTTTAAAGGGGAAATAGAAGAAATCTCATAAGATCAATATTTACACAATACAATACACAAAAAAGGGGTGAAGACGGAACATGCCTTTTAAAAATTTAGGGGTGGCGATCACAGCTCCAAAGGATGGAATTTATTTCGGTTGAATTTCATCGCAAACGATGTCCCCTCGAAAATGTAGTTGACGTGTTCTGTCGACCTACAGAGCCGCTGTTTCGTTTTAATGGCCCACTCTGTATATATCGGTGTCAACTAATAAATATATGGGCCTGACCAATAAATTTTTGAGAAAACAGAATATATGAAAACCATTTTTGATACTAACGGCACCCCTTACTTAATAACGTGTTTATTGAACTATTTTTGTCGTAAAATTGACGTTTATCAGTCGGATGATCGGGCAAATTTATCCACTTCATGTGTCTTTCGCGTTGACTTTGTTTTTTTTGTCACAATTTTCCGTTAAAAGATCGCATTACAACCTGTCATCCACGGGAGTACAAGTTAAATTACACCACTCTGCATTCTCGGATTTGCCACGTTCGACCCAAGCTGGAAAACTGCGAGTTCCCCTCATCCCCGCGACCCGAAATCACATCCAACATTCTAATGAATTCCGAGATCGAACGAAAAAAAAACGGCGGCCGGGCCGAATTTCAATACATTCTCCCGTATTCCGTGGCGATGTCTAGCATCCGGAACACTTATTAAACCCCTAAATCTTGAACTCTTCTGTAACTGATCAAGTTCTAAAAGTTGCGCGACACATATTACGGAACCTTCCTCGGCCCCTCCGCGATAAATCACCCTTTTTCTCATTCCGGAGTTTAAAACTCCACGGGCGACTTTGTAAAAATTACAAGATATTAATTTGCTGTCGCCACGGCTTTGACGCTCTTTCGATGAGCTTGTATAGCATTAGAAGATGTTCAAGATAGGGCGTGATACTTTCTATGAAATGTGTGTAACTGAAGCTCGAATACTTACTGATAATCTCACGATGAACGGGACATAGGAGAGAATAAATAAGGTCAATCAACTTTAGCTCAACTCTCGTCTAATGAATAATGACGAACGAAATCCGACAATATTTTGCATCTATGCCTTAGCCCATACTAGTTGACGGAAATCATTGATTATTATTATCATTATTATTGTTCGGTGGGTCTGCTTTGGTCGGTATGCGAGTAGTTCTTCGTGGAACCTTTCCGCTCCCCTCTTCCCTCCTGATGCCATGGTTACCTAGTTTTACCCTGTTCTGTGCTTCTAAGTCGTTGTCGTGTATCTCCCGAACTTTTTGGAAGAAAACCTGCATGATATTTAGTGCTCCTGACTGTCGGAGAGAATGACTATGGGTTTCTAGGACCCCTCCATATAGTCTCTTTTCTACAAACGAAAATAGCCATTATTCTGCTTGAAAGATAGTGTCAAGGCCTAATCTAAGTCCTGACAGGCTCTTTCACCGTATATCCCAACCCAACACCTACCCCACTGTTTGTCCTGTACCAGATTTGCCCTCTTGATTACATTGGTAGTACCCTTGATATGTCTTCCACATCTTGTATTATGGTAGTGTGTTTAACAACACAAAAGAGAGGGAAGTTGGAATCGAATGAACTTGCCGAAGACACATTGTTCATTTGATCAAAAGTTATACCGGATCTTCAAGTATCGATATCCTTAGAACGATTGATCAACGGCAATACGTATCGATAATTTCTCCGTAAACACCGTCAGGCAGTGAAAATAACAGTTCACGTGAAGCGTGGAACCATACAAATTGATTTCGTAATCATAGGCTCTACTGAGCCACAATATAGGCTTTTAATTCAGTAGCGCATCTAAGGAGGTTGACGAACAAAAAAGTTATATAAATCGTCACGGATTGCTCTGAAATTTCACAAGTGTGGTACCACGATAGACTAGTATATACCATTTTATTTTTTTGTAATTGGTCATAGTTCACCCTGTATGTTGCATTATAGGAGTAGGTATCATCGATGATTGTCGACGAAACATTTCCTACGATATGGCCGTATCACGAATTACAACATCAAAGTCTAAAGCATATGGAAACTGGAGGAAATGTCTGACAAATGGAGAGAAAAATTCCTGAACTAAAGGAGATCCCGCTGTTTGTTTTCATCACTTATAGACATGGTAATTGGTAACATCATAAATAATAATAATAATAATGTACTCGGTCTCGTATTCGACACTGAACGGACAAACCCAAACTCTATCACCGAGTTGGAACCCGTTCAGCAAAAAGCCCACGTAAAAGCTGCGGAGTGTGAGAGGCTCCTGCAGCTACATAAGGATAAGCCGATGCATGGGGTCTTCTTCAAGAACATTGAAGACCTAGGCTTATCTCTCAGGTTTCTCAGGTCAAGTGGGCTGAAGTCGGAGACCGAGGGATTCATAATGGCCTGCCAGGATGGTGGCTTCAACACTCTCGTCTACCGCAGTCGCGTGATGGGTATAGAGATCCCTGACACTAGATGCAGAGCGTGTCGTGGGGCAGCTGAGGCCAAAATGCATTTGCTGTCAGCTTATCCAGCTTATGCGATCTCAATGTATATCCCCAGGTATAACGCGGCCCTACGAGTGTTGTACTACCATCTACGACACTCCGTTGTGGAGAATGAGAAGTGCCGAATCTATTGGAACTACTTATTCCCCACCCTCAGGCAAATACAAGCCAATAAGTCTGATGTAGTCCTCTTCGACCATCAAAGAAGGACGATTTTCGTCATTGAGTTTTCAGCTCCTGGCGAAACGAACATCGTCCAAAAAGAGGACGAAAAACGGACTCTTTGAACTCCGCAGGCTTTACCCAAACCATTCTGTCAAGATGGTGGTTCTGATAATAGGGGCCTTGGTAGAATGATGGACACACTGCTCTCAAGTTCGAAAATCATACCGACTTGCCATGATGCGGTAGAAAACTTAGCCGGAAGAATGCAGGAGGCCGTAATTCTTGGTTCACTCCGCCTTCTCAGGGCAGATGACTCTCGAACCCAGTAATCACTCACCCCACGGACGTGGGGAGTGTTAATAATACACCAGCGCGCCCTCCGGAAGTGTCGGGGCTCCGGAGACAGGGCCTGTCTGGGTAATTCGTAACGGATTAAAAAAAAATGTACTCGTTGCACTGAAGACGCATTTTTAGAAAACGAAACATCAGCCAACCTCAACATACCGTATGCCTCAAAATCTCCGAAAACCTTTTTAGTGCAATTGATGAGAATATTAGTTTGCAACCACTGAAAAAAGTGAATGGTGGTTGCGGAAAAATAAACGTCCATTATTAATTCTAGGAACAAATTGTGATTTTGCATGAGAAGTTTCTGGAAATAAGTGCTCTTGCTGATGCTGAGCATGTATGGCTTTTCGAGATTTTTGGCAAATTTCAAACACTGCTTATAAAAACGTATCTGCAAATAATTTTTGTCCTGAAACATTGTTACCAGCAAATTTTTATGTGAGAAAATTTTCAAAATATAAAAATATCAAAACTCAACATACGATGTGGTTTTTGTATTATTTTATTTTCGATAACCAGGAAAAAATCAAATAATAATCCGAAAATCATATAATTTTTTCATGACTGTTAAAACAAGAGCCTTTTTCATGATACATTTTTGTTAAGTAACAGGATGAAGGGCTGTGGCCAATCAGCGACAAGAAGATTCATCATTACTCAGGATTACCACCTTCTTCCCCGAAATGGATATTTTTCCCTATTTATACTACAGTACAAATTATGTTTTCATTTCTGACCAAGTGAAAAATATAAATTTATTTTAGTTGTATTTCCTTCTACTAAAAGGAACACATTGTCTGTTTAAATGAATTGGAAAACACTGGTTATATTCAGAGAAAAAGTATAGTATTCTACTTGCGTGTAATGGTCTCTACTCACCCTTCATTCTCATGAGTAACAGCAATCATTACACGATCATCGACTAAAATACTACTTTTGAATTATAAGAGCGACTCCAAGTTTTTTTTTGTTTGAAGCCTTTTAAAGCACTCTGCTACATCAAATTTCTCTGAAGTCTTATCGATGTCAAGAATCCCATGTAGATAAACAAATGTCAAGTATTAAAGATACCCATCAAATGAAGATGCATATGCGCCACGATTTTATATCGAAAAAAAAAATATATTTTTTATATGAAATAGTCCACGGTTTATGCAGTCACGAAATGATGACAGCCTGTATAATAATGATAATTGTGTGATATAACGCATAAAGCATCAAATAAGTATGCCCAAAAATTACAAAAAGGCGTCGCTTAGGAAAAAATGTACTCACATCATTGAATCGTTATTCCAATTAAAAACAGCACTTACTAACAATGCAACTCACCTGAAAAAAATAAAAAGTATTAATTACACATTCGCTTCCGAAAAGTAATACCAATTACAACATTCATAATGATACATCAATCATCAACGCTATAATTGTTATCAAGTATCAATAATAATAATGCATAAACATATTGCATAATCCCGCGCAATATAATTGTCATGCACCGTGCGGTTTCTGAATTTTGCGTAAACTTTTATTCTCACTTAATTATTATGCTAATCAATACGGCTAATAAGAGAAATAATTAAAGTAAAAGGCATTATGGGAAACAAATACGCAACTCCGCACAACCGTGGAATAATGGGCATTTTACTTTCGTTTCGGAGCTCATTATCACTGCGAGGCAATTTAAATTTAACTAGTCTAAGGAAATTAAAAATCGATTATTCCGCACTGAAATCGATACATATTGTAAGTATTGTTTCGCCCGAATTAACCGATTTGTATAACTTTTGAAATGGATTCGACAATGCAGGGAACTACTTATGAGAGATTTGTCGGAATTTATTTTGGAACTACGCTGCTCAACAATAGACATGAACTTATTCACGTATGTTAGGTTCAAGACTACTGTAAAACAAATTAGTGAGCGCGACGCACAATCAAAATATTCATTTAGTCAACATCTGGAATTTTTCAACCTTTGCAGATGATCAAACTCAACTTACTTGTGCGATAATTATATGAAGGGAATTCGAATAAAATATTCTGAATCAAACATTGCAAATAGAGGTCAGATGTAATTCAATTCGCGTAGAGAAAAGAAGTTGTTTTCTGACAGATATTGACATAAAATTTTCTACTATGTCTTTATGAGGGAGTATTATTATTATTATATTATTATTAAATGAAGTAATGAATTATTGCAGCGGTCGATTGTTCGAATATTTTTCAAAATGTTCATTCATCAATCGTTTTGTTCCTAAGTCAAATTTCAGACGTGTATCGTTACCATTTGACAACTTTTTATTACAGTATAATTTGTTCATTTTAGTGTTTTTGTGCTGTGATATACAGGGTGGGGCAATAGTGCGTCAGAGTCCTATTGCTTGAGTTCTAAGATAGTTAGGACGATAATTCAAAATCCAAATATAACTAGAGAACTGTGTCTATATCTAGAAATTATTGTCGGATATACTGGGTGAACTAAGAAAAATCTACAGGGTCAATTGCAATTTTTTCAAATGAAATGATATGTACTTCAATCCATTTTTTCAAGCATTTAAGTGGTCTCCATCCACACCTCCAATATCTTTTACTATCTCCCTACCACTTGGGAGTTATAATTTTTTTTGTCAAAATAATGCTATCTGCAGATGCATACCGAAAAAAACACCGTTCTCAAGATTATGGAATGCAGGAGGTCACGATTATAATCCTATTCGTCAGACATATGAGTGATATTTCTGAATCATTATCATTCCCAAAAATTATACAGGATAACTGAAAATGATTTTTCAATTCGGAAGTTTTTGAATAAAATTTTCTCGAGTTCATCAAATGGAACACTCCGTAGATTTTTCGACCATGTGACATAGGGAGAGGCGAATATTTATTGTATGTACATCCCTGGGGATATTCCTAGCCGTTTTCGAGTTATCCACTCGGACAATTTTTAGTAGCTCATTTTTACTGACACCTCTTTTAAGGATGATGGAAACACATCGTTTCAATTATTTTAACAAATCCCAACTTCTTTTATCCTTCAACTTTATTTCGTGTGTTTGATTCCTGATTTGGAATTATTTTCGTTTGCTATTGTGTGCTATTAATTGAACAACATTTATCGTGGGTACATACATTCTGACAAATGAGGGAAATAGTCACTTATAATCTCCCAATTCATCATTCATTTAACAATTGCATTACAAAGGCAAATCGAAAATGTGACGAGAGTAGTGCATTTTCGATCAAACATGCAGTAGCGAAACTTGCACTTATACATATGTATACGGTCGAACGAGGTGTCTGAAAGGAACGAGATGAAAGATAAAAACCGAAACAATAGTCGGATTTCACCACAACACGGACTCGAGTGAGTCACGGGAGAGCATAAATCGAGTAATTATCATTCGGTACGGGTAGTTCTGTTTTTGTTGAACCCGTTACTCATTACAATAACAGCGAGAGGCCGTAAATATAAACAAGTTCCTAAGTACCTTTGCTAACGACTGGTACACTATAAAGCAGAAAGTGAACAGCTGTTATTACTATATTACACGAATTCAAATCACAGTATCGATAGTTTATTTTGGATATTGTCGTTATTCCTCTCATCAGCTTGATAAATATCTATGGATATTCAATATTCTACAGGGTGTTTCCTAACTACGGTTCCTAACCGCAGGGCGTGATTCGTTAGGTCATTCAAGGCAGAAAAGTTACTATGAACATATTGTTACGATATTTATTAATAATACGCCGAGCACACTTCTAAACTGTTTTTATTAACTTCTCTATAAACATACAACTACTTCACTGACTATTAAAACAGTTAGATCTCTTCAACTAGCTGAATATTCCAAACACTTCTTCAAAAACTTCTTAACTTCCTTAACAATTCTTCATAACACTTCCCTTCCGAGTGAAATGTGTCGCCTTCTATACTCAATTCATCTAGACTAGATTCTTCCGGATTCCGTTCTCTAGATTACTCAGGACAGAAGACCATCCAAAGAAACACTTCTTGGAACTGAGCGATTGAATAAATACCTGCGGCGTCAGCTCATCTGTTATGCAAATGAGTTACGTTTTTTATAGCCGGCGTTCAGCGGCGTAGCTAGGGAATTTTTATCTCGAAACATTATCCCCCCTCTCCATTTTGATCGTCCAGATCAAACAATGTGTCATTGCCTCCATTATAACGTTTGAGTCTTTTTAGGTGAACGACCTTCATTTTCGCTCTCGGGCTGCGTTGAATCCTATAGACCACGTCGTTTATTCTCTTTAGTATCGTATATGGTCCTTCCCAAGATGGTGTTAATTTGGGAGACACTCATTTCTTACGAAACGGGTTGTACAGCCTCTTGATCTTGTCTTGGGCCTTTGCTTTCTTCAAACTTCCGATATCTTCGGCACCATCTTTCTACATCTTCACGACATTGGACCCAGTAAAACTTCAGCCCTATTTTATCCAAGGGCTTATTCACAACAAAAAGTCCACCTGATTTGCTGCCATGAATCTCCTCTAAGACAACACTCATTTTTGACCTAGGCACAACCAATCTCAACAATCAGGGAATTCCATTGTGCCCCCAATGCCTTGAAAGCTGGTGATCGAACAGAGATTTCTTTCCAGGTGGGTCATTTCGCTCCACTTTCCTTCCATCGTAGAATATCCGTAATGCTTGGATCACTTTCTTGGTTCTGTCTCATTTTCGCTGTGGTCCAATTGTCGTCAACCACTAATCTCACTTGGTTGATTCCTTCGCGACGTTCAATTCGCTCACAATGCTCACAAGTATCCGAACCAGGTTTCCTGGAGAAGGCATCTGCGTTGTTGGACAATTCGGTTGTTCTCACCCTCTTCACAGGTATGACCCTGGGGGCTATATCATTACTAGCCGGCATGCGCTCCGATATCAATTCGGTTGTTCGTAGCCTCTTAACAAGGCTCCATATTTGCTAACCGGCATGCGCCCCGATATGTTGGCTGATTCTAATTTTTCCTGCCGCCAATTTGAGGACAGATGGTTGCGAACGTGGTGGCATTTTTACCCTGCAGTCCCTAATAAATTTTCCCAATTTTCCACATCGATCCCTGTTCTTCTGAGTGCTCATTCCGCTTTTTAAAGACTTAATCGCATCCAGAACCTTCTCGAAGAAACAAGTAACTGCGCTTGATCGTTGTTCCTTTGGATTTCGGTGTCTCTCAGTCCATCTAAGAATAACTGCATCGCTAGCTGTTCCTTGAAATCTCCCGATGGTTCTGGGTAAGCCAGCTGAAGTATGAGTCTCACATCCGCTTCAAATTCTTGCAGACTCTCACCTAATTTTTGAATTTTTGAGTGCGCGTTTTCATTTGAGCCAGATACAGCTGTTCTCGATGTTGATCGCCATACCGTAACTCTAATGCAGTAATCGGGGACCGTATGTTTGAGTTCATGCGAAATCATTTTCATGCGTTTGAAGTGACAGAGTGATACAAACACCGCGCATTGAAGATTGATATCGCACGCGTTAAAATTCAAACATACGGCTCCAGGACTTTATATTTATTTTGCTGTTCTATGGGTATCGTCTGCAACATACCCAAAGCTGGCCCTCTCAAAGCTACTATAAGTGCCGTCGCTTTTTCTTCTTCGCCCCATCCATTAGCCACTGCTGCAGCTTCAAATTGTCAGCGATACATGGACTGCCCATCAAAAGTCGGTGGTTTTACGGAAATTCCTGATGTGGCAACCCTGTCCCGACAATCTTGGTTCTTGTGGAGTGCTATCTGATTTTCTAGTACTTTCATCTCTTCTCGCACTGTATCAAATTTCTTATTATAAATCACTTCAAGGATTTGATCAATTCGATAGTGTATATAGAAAAAAAGCAAAGGGCCCAGGATGGAACCTTGAGGCACCCCTGATTTCAATGTCAGAGATTCAGATAGGACTGATTCAACTTCCACACACTGTTCACGATTATTTAAATAATTTTCTAAAATAATAGTGGCCATGTCAGAAAAATATATATAACCCAAAATCTTCAGTAGTAGGCCAGTTTTTATAGTGTTAAAGCTCTGCTGGAATCTAGTAGAACTAAAACTTTACATTGATCGATGGAAGTAAAGATATCATTAACAATATTAAGAAAAGCTTCAACCCTTTTGGAAGCCAGATTGAACAGTGGACAGTAGTGAGAAAAATGCTTATTCCGCTAAGATCCTTATACTCTACAGGATGTTGATTTTTTGAAGGTACTTTTATTACAGCCTTCTTCCAAACTGATGTGATGATACGGTGCATGAGGCAGAAATTTATAATATATTCAATATATGGAACTATAAAAGGGCAACAAAGTTTAATTAGCGTAACATTCAACCCATCACAACCAATTGAATTTGATTTAATTTTGAAAATATATACGAATGGGTCATCTATTTCCTTGAATTCAGAAGTAGATGGTACAATGTTATTCAGTTAATGATAATTTATAATAATAATAAAAATTATATGATCTAATTGTCTGCAACATTTTTTGAAGTAGAATTATTAAATTGATAAAGAAAACATTAATTTGGTTATTTTCTCCCTTTATTCATGATACGTTGTTGTAACGTCAGTCCGTTCGGGATGCACCATAGAGCAGTAGTCCAATGGGTATAAATCTGGTGACCAGGCGGGCCTCTCTATAGCAAATCTTCTGCCAAATCATTGACCAGGAAATGTTTCTTCCAAATTCTCTCAAATAAAATGAATGCTATTTAAGAGAGCTTCACCCTTCACCACGACAAAACCGATGCTCATTCTGATAAACGATTTCGTGGTTTTCTTGACAGGTTAATAGTCAATTTAATAGGACACCATACCTTCAAATTCTCACCATAACTGTATCATCAGATATTTGTTTTCAATTCAAAATAGTTGGTCATGTTGAAAAGACTTTTATATTTATTTATTTTTATATTTTCATTTATAACTATTCCGTTTCACCCGTGACGTAAGATGATCTTCAAAATCAAAAAATCGATTATTATTATGAACAATATTTCTTTATTTCTTCCATCAAGTACTTTGCAATTCCCCCCCTATCCAATCCAAATTATAGTAAACAATGGTAATTCGATTCACTGTAAGCAAAAAGATAAATTTCCTTGAATAATTGTACCTATCAGCCTAAATATTTTTCCGAAAGAGATGAATCTTTAAATTGTCCCGACTAAATTTGTTTATATATTTTGCAGACAACATTACTATTCATCCTCCCACGAGACCTTCAAAATGAGATATGTTATTCAATACGTTTTATAGCTAATAATATCTCATTGATTCATTTCCAGCAGTTTGCAATTGCGGCTGTTTTAAATTCGGATGAGTTTTGAAATAAACCGCCAGTCAAAGTAGTGGGAGAGATTCACCGCCCAATGATTTCATAAATATAGCAGAAAAATTAAAAAAAAATGGTATTTCATGCCTACAAAATGTTCAGAAGTAACTGAAGAAGAACATTTTTGCCAATAGAATATTAACTTTGTTTTCATTTCGATATTGGATGTCTTATTTTTGTCTGTTTTCAGATATACGTTGATCAAAGAAAAATTTCAGCTTCTTTTGTGGGCAGCTTGTTGAAAATTCTACAATCTATAAATCATTTCAATAATAAGAAAAATCATTGAATTGTATATGACTGAAGAGAAATATCAACATTGAATAAGGCAGGTTAGGAATATAAACCTATATAAACAATATGCATTAGTGAATGCTGTTGTAAACAAAACTACTGGGCGATAACATTTGCATTCAGATTTCTCAGTAAACATTACATAAAATTAAATTATGGAAAACCAGACTGAATTATGATAGTACCAAAACCTGACGATTAAGTAAGCAGAAATAAAATATGTGACCTTGTGGATTGCATTAATTCAGAAAATCCTTAATTTTTTTTTCAGAAATATGCTCAACATTTTGAATTTTTCAATGGAATGGTAAATTCAATAAAAGCAAATAATAATAAAAGCCGTCCTATGCCCACATGAGTGCACATGAGAGAGTAATTTTATTATTATTTTGTTCATCCTTATGAATTTGCCAGTCAGGCCCTGTCTCCAGAGCCCTTATAATCATAATTCGTTCAAACCCGTCAAAAGAAAAAACTGCTTTTTACGACACAAGTTTTAAAACCGACATTTAAATTTGTGAGAGCAGAATATTGTTAATGAAAATATAATCAACACTTTCAACAAATGTACCATGCACTTTTTTTGTACAACAGTAACAGCTCGTAAAAAAAAATTTTCAACTAAGATCCAGTTTCTATATTTCGAGTAATATTCACCCTTCCCCCCTTCCTAGAGATATCCCTGTTACCTGTCACGTACTCACAAGTCATTAACGGCAATCGTACTTCGATGCAAGCAGTCCTCGACGACAATTGTAATATTCCTACATAATGCATTCGAAGTTTTCCTCGGAAATTTGCATGAAAGAGCAAATATTACTGTTTGCAATCAGCATTTGCATATTGTGTGATAAGTAAACAACGTTCGAGAATTAGGCGAATTGTTCGCTGATAACGATAAGTAGGTACGTTTCGTATAAATCATAGTAGGTATACTCCAAGCTATTTTGATATTTTGTTCCGATCCTAAGATAAAAACCAATATCACTCGATAAAACTAGCCTAAAATAGATAAAAAAAACAGAGATATCAAATCAATATTATTTATCTCTCACTTCATCCTCATTGAAAACATCAGAAGAAAAAAAAATGAGCGGTTTTTATACATTCGTGATTGCCCTGCGCGTGAAGGTGTCATAGTCCTCGATTGTGGTCTCTTTGAATTTTCGTAAGGGCCAATGAACGCTCAAATCATCCCACGACACACACAGAATGAGATGATGCTCAGCCCAGGCAATTTCTGATTTTGACGACTCCCCTCATGGAGTCGGTCCACTTTTGTGTTCTGTGTAACTAATGGGTACTGATCTCTTTGTCTGTCCGATGTAAAAATATCCACATCTACATGGGACCTCGTGAATACAGTTCCTGCTGAATTTGGTTCTTTAGATGCACTGTATATGGCGATGTTGTAGACTTCTAGTGAAACTGAATGAGATGCAGATGCTGATGACGTAGTTATCAAAGCTCAAAACCAATCGATGAATCGGCTCGTCCATCAACGAAGTTTTTAAGCACCGGAAAAATGGTAATTTGTCGAGGGGTTGAGATTCTAACCAGGCGGATTTGGTATTTTACACTAAAAGAGATGCCATCAATACAAAAGATCACCCACATATCTAGGAGTCATAATAGAAGACAAACTGACCTGAAACGAACTCATTGCACTAAGAATGCCAAATGCTCGTATTGGGCTTGTAGAAGAGCCTTAGAATTACGTAAAGTTTCACTCGCAAGACGGGGCCATTGTATGGTGCTTAGGATCATTGAAGGTAAGAAACGAACTAGACAAAGTCCAAAGACTGGCCTGCTTGAGAAAGACAGACGCCATGAGAACAACACCAACTAGAGCCCTGTCCACTGAACACGAAGCAACGCGTACTGCCAACGCGTAAGCCAATAGGTTGGAGGAAAAACGAACATTGTCATTTCCCAAGGAATAAATGGAATGACATAACAGACAGATGGGTCGGGACGCATGATCTGTTCCAGGCTTATCTCCATATTCATCAGCGTTCAGGAAAATCTCGACACTTGAGATCGAAGACCTATCGCTATCTGTCCGGACAGTACAACAGCAATACTGGTACTGGGACTAATCAAACGAGGCGGTATCCGACTGTAGAAATGCCTTGGAAAACCTGGTGAAACACGAAAAAGTCAGTCCCATATGGGTTCCAGGACACACAGGTGTCCTCAGAAACAAGGAGGCAGACACCAGCCCAAGCAGGAATCAGGGAAACCAGCAATTGTGCTAGAACCCACCTTAGGAATCCCCAACAGCCCGACTGAAACGGAAAAACTGCTAAATAATCACCTGAATAGACACATGGTGTTCATTGAGATCGCAGACGATTCCTTCTGTAGCTGGTTCCTCCTCACAGAATGCCCTGATCTGGAGCAAACAGAGGAATACCGGGTTGAGGAACAGCATACTGAACCCGGAGGAAATTGAAAAGGTTTAGCTAAGGACGCTGCTGTATTGCGCAAGGAAAGCTGGCATGCCCAGCTGTGTCATGAAGTAGGTATGTAAGCTTGGTTCGATGTTTCTGGCCACTTCCCGAAAGTATACTGTAACGATTTCGAAACCGGCCTTGATCGTCTCATTAGCTATGCACACTCAAGTAAACAAGGTTTCCGCTCGCAAACACATGAGTCACGCGTAGAAGAAACGCGAATTTGCCAAGGAACGAAATCGAAGGTACGAGAGCCATCTGACTGGATCAACGGTCAGACTTCTAGACTTCTGCCTGATTGGTAGGGCTTTCTCGGTCATAATCAACTGTACCATCTTGGCAATGAGGCCGGTCGAAGCGAGTGTGCCGCAGGGATCGTGCCTGTAGCCACTTGATATATACGCACGTCTTTCCGATGTTGGAACACACGAGCACCGTGGTATACGCCGATGATATGGTGATTTTCGCCCAGGTGGGCGAGAGCAATATCGCTGATGCCCATGTGGCAGTGCACCACCTAGATGGGCAGGCCGTGCCGTATCTGGCAAATAACAAATTAGTGGTAACTCCGGGAAAAACAGAGGTCATAAACTTCACCAAGATGAGGAAACGTGGAGATTACGGGGGATGTATGGCTCTGAGAGCCCGAATCGAGGAGGCGGAGTCTGTGCGGTACCTGTAAGTTTAATTGGACGTTTGTCAAATACGTTAACTTGGCAATTCAACAAGCTGTGGGTGCAGTAAAACGGACATACCCTTTGATAGTGAGAAATTCTGAACTGTCTAGGGAAAACATCGATGATCCCTTTCCCATGGTGCGGCTGGAGAGGATGCAAAATAAAGTACTTCGTATCGACAGGTTCATCGGCTAGCCGCAGTGCATGAGCTGGCCAACGTCGAGACGATTACTGAGTCAGATGATTCCTTCTGTAGCAAATTGATTCTAACATATCTTTGAAGCCCTCTGACCAAAGACATCACCAGGATCAGAAGCTACCATAATGCCCCAAGAAAGGATCAGGGGGCTTATATACTAGGCGCTGGGCTGGATCTAAACTAGAAGATGACTATGAAATGAGATGTAATGTTTAAACCAGTTTTTACGGGACTTGAGCAGATGATTCCATCCATGTAATACAAGTGAAATGATGCCAGAAAACAGCCCACGTAACATCTCTACATTACTTGGAGCAGGCAGGAAAACAGCCAAGCTGAGACCAAACCACTCAAGCGCATATGGCCCACATAAAAACGTGGGGTCTGTCTTCGGACACATGTGAGAAGACTTTGGCCGCCCCCTGGAAACAGGAGGGCAGGACTAAAGCCTCTCAGCTTGAAAACATTTAAAACCCGAACCTACCCCCACCCTTTGTTGGTAGCGAGTGTTTTGATATGTATTTTATTTATATATATATGACCGTAAAAGTGTCTGCTGTATTTTATATAAATTGCGGCTTTTAATAGTCCCCCCCCCCGGATAACTTTTGAACGGTTTAACGTACAACGTTTGGAGAGCGCGGGGGGCATATCAACTAAAAATTTTTAAATGGCATCACCTCGTTGAAAAAATTCAATTCTCTTTCCAACCATCTACAAATTTTTTTAATTTTGTTCAACCATTTGAAAGTTATCGTGATCAGGTAATGAAAGGGACTCAGATCCACCAGATCCGCACCTATTCACATGCATATTGTGAAAAAACGTGTGAACGAAAATCTAAAAAATTTAGATGGTTGTTATTTTTAGTTGATGTGCCCTCCCGCGCTATTTATCGAAAAAAAATTTTCATGTTCGTACGTCAAACCGTTCAAAAGTTATCAGGGGAGAGGGACTATTGAAAGCCGTACTGTATTCTGTTTCTGTCAAGAGTTAACAGCTGATGATTTTTTTTTCTGATAACGCTGTGAAAAATAGTTACTTGTGCTTTTGGGTTGGAATGTTTTTCCGGTTGTTTGTTACTTTTTCTGGATCAATTTTTTCAACGATTACCTCACTGTAGAATGGTGATGATATATGAAGTAAGGGATCGAAATCTTCAACATTTTTTTTCTCGGAGTCATGGTACCCTAAACAGCTTAGATTTATTCTGTTCTATCAGAGTTCTGCATACTAGTAGTCAAGAAGACAAATTACGTCATCTATTTTCACAGTTGAAGTTGGTCCAATCTCAGGTAACCGTTTGGATATCTGTTTCTGGAGCACTCAGTACATACGCCACACAACCAAAATTATTCAAACAATATTTGCTTTATGAATCACGTCATTCCTTTCGGGCGGTATAATTCGTTTCCGCAAAGAAACAATCCAGCCGGAATAAATCCTTCGAAGTATACCTTTATTTACTCAACACCTGACTTGACGATAAGCTCATATTATGACTAATCCCTCCATTATCGCCGTTTTCGTACTAATTCGAGGAAAAGACTACTCAGGCTATTAAACGTACGATATCAGTGCTTCCTTATCCACTTTTGATAACCGTATCGCCGTTTGAGCGATTTGTTTATAAAATTCTTCATGCACGTGACATAGAATGGTCGATGAGCGTTGTTTGTGCGATAGTTTCTTCGAACTACCTGCTTGAAATATCCTTGAAAGCCGATGCCGCACGTAACGAAAGGGTTCGAACGTGGCCGTCTTCAATCAGAAGTTAGGCGCCACCGACTTCAATTGAAATTTGTGACCTGGGAATTGGGTTCAATCATGTTTCAAACACCCAGCAAACGGGTGTGAGTCATACATGATTAGTACAAATTGGAAATCATCATTTCGAGCAAAAAAAAAAGTTTTTTTTATCGGATTACTCTACTATTATGAAATCATACACAATACCGACCTTCTTCAACGAGTAATCAATTTAATAAAAAATAATAAATCATCTGGAATTGATGACACCTCCATACAAAACATGGAAAATTCACCAGACGAAGCACTTGAACTCTTGGTCTACTTGATGATAAATCAATCATTTCATACAGGAATATTTCCCGATCAACTAAAAATATCATTAAGGAGGAAACTTCGAAGAGCCCTGCAACTATCGTAGTAGTACCTACTGTAGTCCAGCACTCCTTTACCAAGACGTCGGCAACGGTGATGGCTTCTTGGTTGGGCAGGGCATAGGCTATGGCCCACTTGCTGAAGTAGTCCATCACCACAAGAATGTACTTATTCACATTTTCTGCATCAGTCCTTGACGTCGTCTTGACAGTTGACCCAGTAAAACCGTTGCCTCACTTTTTGGAGGGTCTTCGTTACTCCCAGATGTCCTCCGGTGACCCCATCATGGATTTCTCGGAGCACTTCCTGTCTTCTGCTCCTGGGAACTACTACTAGCTTTTCTTCCCCGCCATCTTCCGACTCCAACACACGCTTCAGGACTCCATTGTACAAGGTGAGATCCATTGGGCCCAGTAAGATTTAACGACTGGAGAACAACTGGCTATTTCCTGCCACGACGGTTTTCGATTACTCTTCTTCCAGCCGATGACTAAACCAAGATCTTTCTCTTGGTCTTTCTGGATCTTGTTGTCATTCCAGTTATCATGCTTGGCCGTAGTTCTACAGAGTGTCGACTCCTTCTCCTCTGCTCGTCGGCAGTGCGAACAGTCATCTGGGCATGGTCTTTGCAATAGTGCATCCGCATTCTTATGGGTGGTCCCCGCTCGATGATCGATGTCAAAGTCGAATTCTTGGAGCATTTCGATCCAACGTGCCAGTTGACACTAGGGATTGTTGAACTGTAGACGCCATTTGAGAGCTGCATGGTCAGTTCTCAACAGAAATCTTCTGCCATACACGTATTTGTAGAAGTGCTCTACTTCTTCAACTACTGCCAACAGCTCCTGTCTGGTGACATAGTAATTCCGCTACGGTTCACCGAGGGACCTGCTGAAGTAACCAATGACCCTCTCTTGCCCTTCTTGGATCTGAGACAGGACAGCTTCAAGTCCCACGTTACTGGCGTCCGTGTCCTAAATGAGCTTCATGCAAATCTCCGTTTCTCTGGATGTGACATACATTTTCGATTTTTAAATAGGACACCTGATATATTTTCAAATTTTGGTTACAGCCATGTGTCAGTTGTCACGTTCTGTCGCCAAACTTTTTTATCATTTTATATTTAATTTTTTAATCAAGTGGAATATGGATACGTTCAAATCACTAATTTCAGTCCCGAAATTTTGCAGAAAATACATACATTTCATCAAAAAGTGACTAGTAATTCATGATTGTATTCAAAAAGTCACATTTAAAAATCGAAAGTTTGTGTCACTTCCAGTAAAAATGCAGTTTCATGTCGTATACAGATCCTCCAAATTTCATTACATTTACGAGTAAAAAATCATTTATAATTTTGGATATCTGCAGGAAATCAAACTTTGCACGTCAATCATTTTAATTACCAATGAAAAATCAATAGTTACCCGCAAAAGTAATCAACGACCACGCAATTTCAAAAATAACACAAACCAGCAATCAATCACTTGAATAACTACATAATTTCTTATCGTTTGGAAGTGAACGCGTCATAAGCAATAAAACAATCTTGGGAAAGACAAAACATGAAAAATATTCACATAAAACTTTTTTATGGAACGGTTGAGGATATTTTTCATTGGTACGTTCTACCAATTATTTAACATGCTAGGAATCGCACGTTGAAAGGTAAGACCTCGTTAACCCTTGATCATACAAGTTTCGACTTCAGAGGGCTGTCGTTCGTATGGGGACGACAACTGGTTAACAAAAAAAACTTGATTTTAAAAACAATTTTAAAAAACGTTAACAATTTTCAAACAATATCGGATGGTCCACCAAAGATTAATAGTGTTTGACTTGAAACTGTTTTTTCTATCAGTGCTAACGAGCTCAAAATGTCGTTTCAAGTGTTTCCTTAGCTTTCGTCGTGGTGTCATACCCGCTTCTCCAAAACTTTAGTCTTATGACTGTTTTCTGGACACTTGCCATCTGAAACTATCGGTCTACGTGACTAACAGTAGCAGAACCGCAGTACCAGTCCCATGGACCAGCAAGCAGTCTTTTGATTTCTGGATAACTGACTATGACTCAAACACATAATACTTAACCTAAAAAGGAAATACTCGATTGGCAATGATGAGATCCTAGGAAATCTCTCAGGAATGTATTATTATTGACAACTTCCCAGACCAACTAAAAATTACACAAACCATTCCAAATTATAGGATGATCTGCCGCCTATTGAGCTGCTTCTAAAAAACAATAGAATCAGCTATACAAGGTGGCCAACCGAAAACGAAACAGCTATTTTCAGGAACCTCGTCAACATTCTAGAAACACGCTCAGACCCGTCGATTTTTGATTGAAGGGGAACACGCTTTTCCCCTTTTCCGGTGTTTTTGACTTCACGTTGAATCGTTAATTTTAAATTTTTTTCGAATTTCCTTACTGATGTTACGCCCTAAAAGTCACTGGGATATAGGCTCAAGCCTCCCTTATTAATTTTGAAAACCGGGATACAGGCTCCAAGCCTCCCTTATTACCACTTTTTTATAAATTTTAATTAAACACTAAACTTTGTTAGTGCCCATATAAGCCCTAGTGGGAACATGTATTTCATTAAAAGTTTCTACATAATTTTTTCTCCATAATTACTTAGCTGATCATGAACCTATACAGGTTCGAAACGTACTACTATGAAACCATTGAACTGATCGATAGTTTTTTATAGTTCTAACATCACTAACATTTGGTGGTTATATTAAATTTGTGGAGATGACTTTGACATTTTCTTCATCGTGAATAAAATAGGTGTTATGACGAATTAATCATTGGATTCAGAAAATAATGCAGATTTCAAAAATGTAATAATATACATGTGAAAATCGAAAGTTGATGTCATTTGAAAAACCAGAAGTTGGATTTGTTTTTCAAATATGTCAAAATGTGCCCTAGAGTGAGCATATTCAATGTTACAAATTTCAGAAATATAGCTACAGAAACAAAGGAGAAAAGGGCGTGTACCATGAGTCTGTGTCACACGGTATTTCCCCTCATGTTTGGGCATTTTTGTTCATTTCCATCATCAAAACGAATAAATGTTTTTGTGTGGTTTCACCTCAGTATTAAAGTTAAACTTAGTTAAACGTCTATCTCCTTTTATTTAAAGCTTTAATTTTTGCGAAAATAATTTTAAAAGATTGTGTTGTTTTCGCCGAAAACGACGTTTAACTAAGTAAATGATAGACTTCAACAGAATATTCATACATCCATCCATCAATCAGAAAAAAATCTTCTCTGACTCACACACACACTGTAAATGACAACCTATGACAACTAATAAAATGTTTCACCTACACCGCACGCACGGAAACCGAACGTTTTTATCTCGAAATCAAGCGAACAAAACGAGAAGCAGGTGATAAACGGTAGGTGTAAGAACCGAACGCAGAAATGACTCTACTGTCTTTTCCCACGGGCCGGCAACTACAAAAGAATCAGCAGATAAAATATATGCTTTTATGGAGATCGTCATTCATTACCAAATACCATCAAGAAGCGAATCGCATGAATTTGCTGTTATTTCGCTTTAATTGGATAAATCACTTTCATAACCATATGATAATAATAATAGTAATAAATTCTGTAATGTTCAGATAGCACACTGAGAGCTGAGGAAAAGTAGGGAGGAATTGGTGTTCTTGAATTTTTGCAAACTACATGCCTCAGTGAAAATCTCTCGAAGCAGTGAGTTCCAAAGCTTTGCCGTTCAGTGAATTATCGAGCTCTAGAAAAAAGATGTTCGGCATATCTCTAAAGTGACGACGATGGATACACTCCATATTTGGAAACAGTGTTCCCGGACACAACAGACCATTGCCTATAAATCCAAAACAATTTACTGGAAGTCAATAATTAGCTCTTGCTTGGCATGAAATTTTTTTCAAGAGACGCTTTTGGAAGGTTACTGCTGATGATAATACCGTACATCAAAATACTTTTTCTACAGATGACTCTATTGTTATGTATACTTTGACATAATTACGCTGGCCACTGTGAAATCCGACTTTGTACAGAGTACATATTGGTATGTATACTCCTGACATAATTACGTTGGCCACTGCCATATAGGATTGACTCTATTGCTATATATACTCTGATATAATATCGCTGGTGGCTGTGAAATCGGCCTTTCTACAGAGGACATTATTGGTATGTATAATCCTTTACTCATATGTATACTCCTAACATAATTACGCAAGGCACTGTGAGAGGGGCCTTCCTACAGAAGACTTTATTGGTTTGTATACTCTGACATGATTACGCTGGCCACTGTGAAATAAGTATTTCTACAGAGGAAATTATTGCTACACATACTCCTGACATTTCTACAAAGGACTTAGTCTATTGCGATGTATACTCTGATATAATAACGCTGGTCACTGTGAGATGGGCCTTTCTACAGAGGACTTTATTGGTATGTATACTCCTGACATAATTACGCTGGCCACTGTGACATGGGCCTCTCTACAGAGGACTAAATTGGTATGTATACTACTGACATAATTACGCTGGCCACTGTGAGATGGACCTTTCCACAGGGGACTGACTTTATTGCGATGTATACTCTGATATAATAACGCTGGTCACTGTGAGATGGGTCTTTCTACAGAGGACTATTATAGGTCTGTATATTTCTGATATAAAAAAAATTGTTTTTTCCGTTAACCAGCTGGTTACTGTGAAATCGGCCTTTCTGCAGAGGACATTATTATACTCATGAACTTTCTACAGGGGACCTTCATTGGTATGTATACTCCTGACATGATTACGCTGGCCACTGTGAAATAGGTCTTTCCAGAGAGGACTATGATTGGCCTGTTTACTTCCGATACAATACCACTGGTGACTGTGAAATCGGCCTTTATACAGAGGACATTATTGTACTCCTGACCTTTCTACAGGGGATTTTCATTGGTATGTATACTCCTGACATGATTACGCTGGCCACTGTGAAATGGGTATTTCTACAGAGGAAATTATTGGTACACATACTCCTGACCTTTCTACAGGGGACTAAGTTTATTGCGATGTATACTCTGATATAATAACGCTGGTCACTGTGAGATGGGCCTTTCTACAGAGGACTTCATTGGTATGTATACTCCTGACATAATTACGCTGGCCACTGTGACATGGGTCTCTCTACAAAGGACTGAATTGGTATGTATACTAATTACGCTGGCCACTGTGAGATGGACCTTTCTACAGAGGACTGACTTTATTGCGATGTATACTCTGATATAATTATGCTGGTCACTGAGAGATGGGTCTTTCTACAGAGGACTATTATTGGTCTGTATATTTCTGATATAATACCGCTGGTGACTGTGAAATCAGCCTTTCTGTAGAGGACATTATTGTACTCATGAACTTTCTACAGGGGACTTTCATTGGTATGTATACTCCTGACATGATTACGCTGGCCACTGTGAAATAGGTCTTTCCAGAGAGGACTATTATTGGTCTGTATACTTCTGATATAATACCGCTGGTGACTGTGAAATCGGCCTTTATACAGAGGACATTATTGTACTCCTGACCTTTCTACAGGAGACTTTCATTGGTATGTATACTCCTGACATAATTACGCTGGCCATTGTGAGATTGGCCTTTCTACAGAAGACTGACTATATTGGTATAGCTGACCGGTAGCTTAGCGGTGTACGTCTCCGGCCATTGGAATTTCTGCTCGCATCGGACCGAGGTTCGAGTCCACGATGCGCGAGAATTTTTCTTAAGAGCATCGGATTTGTTAGGCGGCCACCTATCTTGTATTGAAGCAAGTGTGTTGCGAATTGCTTGGATACCAATCTCGACGTCTGGTGCTCGTCAAAAGTGTATTCTCAGATGCTTAATGAACTTTTTTGTATGTTTCTCTGAATGTTTGAGTGATCCCATTTATTTGGTTCAAACAATTCGTTTGCGTACATCTGCCTTCAAAACAGCCTCCAAAAAATCAATTAATGTAAGATCTGGATATTTCGCGGATCATTCCACAGCATCTCTTCTGCCAATCCATATATGAGGAAATCTCTCCAAAACAATGTGCTACGAAATATAAGTTTCCTTCCTCAATTTGGTTTTCTGAGCACTGCGTCACGAGTGGGTCTCTCTTACTTTTCAATAAATTTGTCCAGTTTTTCAACGATACCGTGTATAATTCTCTTGAAAAAAATTGGATTTCCATTATCCCAGTAGAGTGTCATTTGATCACAAATCCATCAATGAATAATTATGCTTCATCACTGAAACAATCATTATTTGTCATTATATGTTAAAAGGTAAGGGTCGCACAAGCCGAATACTTTTGAGGGTTGCTCGTAAAGGTGCAGCCGGTTGACGGAAGTTAGGAAAAATTAATTCTCTCAGAAACTGTTACCCAAAAGTCTAGACTTTCAGTATGATAATCGTCTTCACCGAGTTGTTGACGAATGCTTATTTTTACACATTTTTGTCGAGCAACAAGCACTTCCTGGGTTAAGTTCTAGATCGCAACTGGTGTGACCGCTTATTATACAAACTTTGGCGGAACTAATGCTGATGAAGGGTATAAACGGAGAAGCCTAGTATATGACGAGGTTCAGTATGATGTCGGGTCAGAACAGTCAGTCAGACTGGGGGTTAGCAATGTGATATACGGAAAATTAGTGACAATATTATACAGAATTTAACCAAATAAATTATTCTTCAATTATTAAACTTTTTCTACTCTTATTTCTTTCTATTTCTAGACAAAACAACAACATCATCTGCTTGAAAACATTCGGTTGCCACAGCACGCCTTTGGTTGCCTTTTCGATTAAATCACTGTCGTAGGTATCTATTTATATTTTTCCTTCAACAATCGCACACAGCCAATTCCCGGCCAAACTGCCGAAACAAAAGAAAAACCTCACGCGGATATAATTGTCTCCGGATAAACCAGCGCCGTCTTTTATTTCTCCATCCATGAAAAATATTTGGAATGCTTCTGTGACAATTGGTCCTTAATAATTTATCGAGAAGAATGTACCTAGCATATTCTGCGAGCGCAGTCTGTTTAAGTACGATATTCCTTTGTTTATGCCTTTGTTCTTTTATTGCTAACGGTGACATGTATTTATTGGTAGTTAATGAAATTGGTTGCTCGCGGAATGCGCTTGGGCCAAGGCTCTGCTGGGATTTACCATTTCTTTCAGTGACGTTTTTCACTGGAGTACATTCGAGATGTGAAGAAGGCAATTGCAATTACCGTCAAAATTTTACCAGGTAAAATAGTTTTTATCAACATACCATCAAAGTAGAAGCAATCAATGAAGTAACAATTGTAATGCAGCACCATACTTGAATAATACAAGATGGAACTATATTTTAAAAATGTAATTCCTTTTACTTGCTAATAACCCCATTACCAAAACTATCATTTCAAAATGAAGCAAGATCACTAAAGTAAACATAAAAATTATGGCACTACAATTCGGCCGACTGGGATGATCTTCGCACGTTTTTCTCAGCATTAACTTGGGAAATAATGTATTTCTCTTTTTATTTATTATTATTTTAATTAATAAAAACATGATTTTTTTTTTTAATTTCAACACTTTGTATCTCGGAAACGAAGTAAGTTAGGACACGTGCTTATTTGAAAAAAAATCTCATGTTCACCTAAAAACCAATCCTAAACGTTGGGCCGTTTAACCCTGGGTCATCCTATATATCATCAAGGGGTTCGATCGCGTTTGGCACCAGGGACTTCTTACCATGGCTTGCCCCCATCTGTGTTCCTTGCTAGCTACCTTTCTCTCACATCGATCTCTCCACTTAGTGGTAGATGAAGTTTCACTAGACACTATAAATGCTGGTGTTCCGCAGGGATCCATTACAGCACCGACATTGCTATTTCATGTTCAGTGCATAGCTTTTTCTTCACGGATTGATCTTTCTATCTGCGATCGAGATTTTTTTTTAAATCCGGACGGAATGTGGAAAGTAGTTGAAATCACGTTTTTTATTGTTTTTGTCAGTACGGCGTATCTCCAGAAATTCAACAACAATATGGAGAGTGATGTGATCTTTTCGCCTACGATCGAAAAAATATTGAAATTCCCCACAGAAAGTCACAAAGTAGATCAAATCCCTTTTTTCAATTGTTTTTTCCAATGTCAAAAGGTATATCTTCAGAAAAACGAATGGTGTCATGGCGAATTTTGACAAAAATATGGAAAATGGTGTGCTCTTTCCATCTTTCAATCGAAAAAAAAAAATCAAAATCTGAAAAGTACTTAAAATTACGATTTTTCATTGTTTGTCATTTTCAATGCGTATATCTCGAGAAAAAAGAATGATTGCGAAATTCAACAAAAATATGGGAAAGGATGTGTTCTTTTGATTTATGATCGAGAAAATTTTCGAAATCCGGACATAAAGTGGAAAAGTAGATAAAACCCATATCTCCAGAGAATAAGAATGATGCCACCGCGAAATTCAACAAAAATATGGAAAATGTTGTGATTTTTCCATCTTCGATCAACAAAATGTTTTAAATAAGGTCAGTAAATCGAAAAATTGTTAAAATCCCAGGTTTTTATAGTTTTTGCCATTTTCAATATGTATATCTCGAGAACAAGTAATGATGCCACCACAAAATTCAACAAAAATATGAAAAATCGATCAAACAAAATTTGAAATTACCCACAGGAAGTCAAAAGTAGATTGAATCCTGTTTTTTTTAATTACGAGCGTATATCTTCAGAACAACGAATGATGCCACTGCGAATTTGGACAAAAATATGGGAAATGGTGTGCTCCTTCCATCTTTGATCGAAAAAAAGTCAAAATCGGGACAGAAAGTCGAAAAGTACTTAAAACTACGATTTTTTATTTTTTTGCCATTTTGAATACGTATATCTCGAGAAAAAGGAATGATGTCACAGCGAAATTTAACAAAACTATGGGAAATTATGTGCTCTTTCCATCTTTGATCGAAAACAAATTTAAAATCCGGACAGGAAGTCGAAAAGTACTTAATGATGTGATCTTTTCGCCTACGATCGAACAAATTTTGAAATTCCACAAAGTCAAATATTAGATCAAATTCCGTTTTTAAATTGTTTTTTCTAATTTCAAAAGGTATATCTTCACATATACTACGAATTTCGACAAAAATATGAAATATGGGAAATGGTGTGCTCTTTCCATCTTTCGATCGAAAAAAAAAATCAAAATCCGGACAAAAATTCGAAAAGTACCTAGAATTACGATTTTCCATTGTTTTTGACATTTTCAATGCGTAAATCTAGAGAATAAGGAATGATACCTCTGCAAAATTCAATAAAAATATGGGAAAGGATGTGGTCCTTCGATTTATGATCGGGAAAACTTTCGAAATCCGGACATAAAGTGGAAAAGTTGTTAAAATTATGGTTTTCATTGTTTTTTTGCCATTATCAAAATCCATATCTCGAGAGAATAAGGAATGATTCCACCACGAAATTCAAGAAAAATAAGGAAAACAATGTAATTTTTTCCATTTACGATCGAGAAAATATTCTTATTGAATGTCGAGGTGGTATATATTTCTTGTTCTGGAGATTTACGTCTTGAAATTGGTAAAAAAATTAAAAATCGGGGATTTTTGTAAAACATCGGGGATTTTAGATACTTTCTGTCCGGATTCTTTAAATTTCTTCTTCGATCATGAATTACCTACTTCCAAGTAGATTATTGACAATTTCCAAATTTTCATGCTTCGGTTTCAAATTCAATTGTGATACTTACGCACCATGGTTTTCATCGTATTACGTTCATTTCAAACTCAAGTTGTGAGATTCATTACCTCAAGAACCACGAAAAAATAATTTTGAACCCTATGAAATCCGCCCTATCAAATCGTTGCTGACAAATTCGTTGCTAACTTCACGCACATGGTGAAAAGCCAAAGATCTATCACCAGATACACAAAAGACATATTTTTGTAGAGCCTAGTCTCATTACGTGTTTCACTGCAACAATTCAATGAAACCCGGGCACTTGGCAAAATGGCTATGGGATAACTCGCTTTTATTTCGAGAGTCTATATTCTGGATCATCTCTTACTGCATAAAATAAACATGAAGTTCCATGCAGCACAGAGAAGCTCTCCAGAGAGTGCATTTCTCGTATCCGACTCGAAATAATTATAGATTCGGATTAAAATAACCCTGTGGCGTCGCGACAATCGTTAGAAACTCAGACATCATTAGATATATAGGGTGTCCGACAGTCTCGCCACAAGTGAAATTGTGTCAAATCAAAACTCCATGTTTATTAGATGACGCGCATAATGGCGATAAATTACGTCATGGCATTTTGTTTCTTGGAGAGTAAATCCAGTTCCAAAATCTATACATACCACAAGGTTCAAACCTGGGACCACTTTTTCAATGTATGAACTGTTTACTATCCTGTCTGAAATTACCAAAAGCCGACAAACAGACATAAAACAACGGATTGTAAAAAAAAATATGATTGGCAATCTCCAAAAATAGTACCACTTGCAGATTTGGTAAAATTAGGGCAAGAATACATAATAATTGTGAGTTTTCGAAATCATTGGAAATTATTGTATATTTTTTTCTTTTCTTTTTATGAACTGTTCATCTACGGAAACGCTGAAAAGATCCTAATTTTGATCTGGAGGTTACCTAAATAAATTATGAATAAGCAGTTTAAAGAATGCCAACGTATATGTTATATTACTTTATAAAAAAAGACACAAAAAAGTCATTGGAAACTACTGTCACTTATCACTTTTGAACTCATTATGGAAATAATACATAAAAATCAAGCTATCATCTCATGGGATTCCTATTACCATTGTTGACTGGGTCAAATCATATAATATAGCAAATTGCAACGAAGTGAGATCCAATGCAGATCACGTGCAATTAGGAATCCCCCAAGGATCAGTTCTTGGACCCCTTATTTTTAACAAATGCTCATGTAACGATACATACTTACGATACGACGATCACGATTTCAGAAGACAATGTAGAATGGCCACCGATATCGAGTAATTCTCAATATGTGAACGAAACAATGACCATCAATTTTCATCTGAGGAAAAGAATAACTATCAATCCAAGAAATGGACTAACCAGTTTCATAACCCAAATAAAGAAGTGAAGTTCTGAGGTTCTCCTATTGAGCATTCTAGTTGTGAGATAATTCTAAAAGCTTGCGGAGGCCCTACAAAACTCGACATGGAGAACAGGTATACGAAGTCTCAATGGTGGAGTAATAATTTTTTTCTTGATATTTCGCCCTAGGCCTTCAATTTCTTGAGAGACGATCCTTTCTAGCTCATATATTTGTATAATTTGAACTAAGTAAGTATGAATTAAAACATATATTACAAAAACTCATTGATTTAAAGAAAAAACAGGTGGTTCTTATAGTGTAACATCGTCGAAGTTATCTAAACAAGTGCTCTTTCTTTATTCTAAATCCATTGGAGTTTTCAGAATTGATCTATCTTCAACAGTTTGAGGTTTAATTCCTTTTATATGCTAAAACTTGTATCTGAGCATGTACAAATCACATATTTTTGGAATCATCATGAAATTTTGCGTATATAGTGCGAAATTTAACCAAATCTGATGGTTTTGTATTTTTCATGATTTTTAGGGTGTGTTTTTTTGCCAATAGAGTTGAAAATCTCAGAATATACTAATTTCATCATTCTGAATCGATTGGCGTTCGCAGAATTGATATATCTTTAATCGCTCGCGAGTTGAAAAATGTATCTGGAGTTGAGGGAAAAATAAAACAATTGGAATATTCAGTTTGACGTGTTATTCTTTTTTCAATGCTGAATTTTGTATCCGAGCATATACAAATAGATATATATTTTCGGAATCAGCATGAAATTTTGCCAAGAAAGTGCGTAATTTAACTGATGATTTTGTATTTTTCAGGATTTTTAGGGACTTTTCTCTAGTGTCTTTTTTTTCAAGATGATCGACTTGAAATTCACAGAATATACAAATTTCATCATTCTGAATCGATTGGCATCCGCAGAATTTATCTTTCTTTTACCGAACGAGTTGAAGAGTTCATCTGGAGTTAAGAAAAAAAATTAAAAGTTTCAAAAATTCACTTGACCTTTCACTCCTTTTTTATGCTAAACCTTGTGTCTAAGCATGTACAAATCACATATTTTGAGAATCAGCATGAAATATTGCGTATATGGAGCGAATTTCAAGTGATTCCAATGATTTTGTATTTTTCATGACTTTTAGGGGTCTACCCCTTTGAACTTTTGGCCTTTTTTCGGAGATACAATTTTGTATGCCGATCCACTTGAAATTCACAGAGTATACTAATTTGACCATTCTGAATCGACTGGCGTTCGCAGAATTACTCTATCTTCAACCGTTTGAGAGTTGAAAAGTTCATCTGGAGTTGAGAGAAAAATTGTTGACGTTATATTCCTTTTTTATGCTATACCTTGTATCTGAGCAAATAAAAATCATATATTTTCGGAATCAGCATAAAATTTTGTGTATATGGAACGAATTTTAAGTGATTTTGATGATTTTGTATTTTTCATGACTATTAGGGCCTTTTTTCGAGTAAACAATTTTGTATGCCGATCGACTTGAAATTCACAGAATATACTAATTTCATCATTCTAAATCAATTGGAATTCGCAGAATTTATCTATCTTCAACCGTTCGCGAGTTGAAAAGTTTATCTGAAGTTAAGAGGGGTAAATTTCCGTCCCAAGTTTGCCTGTCAGATATCTAAATGAAGACCGAAGAGCTTCACTTCATCGCTAGGTTTATAAATGGTATGATGTTATAATGTTTCTGCTTAAATTGACGATTATGTCACTTCCAAGATGGAAGTTTGTGGTCACTGATTTGTCTACATTGAGACAATTTCGGAGACATCAGCTCTCCTACATTGTCTCCTGAAATTTTGATCCCTGTAGAGTCAACATACCTTGTAACATGAGCATTTATAACATATTAGGGTAGATGATTTACGAATGTACAAAAAATAGAGGGTCAAAAACTGATCCTTGGAGAACATCCAAGTGCACGGTATATTTGATCTCACATCGTTGCATCTTACTATCATTATTTGATTTGATTTCACTTAGTCAAAAATGTTTACAGAACACACGGTACGAAAAGCGTTCGATACATTCAATATGATAAGATTGTTGTCAAGTTATCGACGTCTACGTGTGCATAATTTAAAATGTCTTTTTTGTCACTTTTTTATGAAGTGTAATAATACCGGGTGGCTACGGAAGTATTGCCTACGGAATATCTCAGTTATTGTATGAAGTAGGTTTGTGAAATTTGGAGCGTCGATATAATGACATAAGAGCTAGAATTTGAGCATATTGACATGTCGAAGTTAACTTCCGGTCTGACCGGAAGTAACATCAACTTTCTTATTTTAAATGGAAACCCTATTTTTTTTTCTTTTCGCTTTATTCAGCATTCAATTCCCTTTCTAATGACATATCACAAGTTGGTATCTAACCAGAAACTAGATCAGAAAAAAATTATGATTGAAATTCACCGAGTAGGCCGTGGAAGCAAAATGAAAGCCAAAAATTGAAAAGTTGGCTATGGAAACCATACGGCACTTGATAACAGTTGCTCTTGCTCTATTATCGCCATACGCAAAAATAACATTAAAAGTAATGTGGAATGATATATTATATCCTGTAGGTTCTAGGTTAAATAGGAACATAAACGTACTTGGTCTGTGTCATCGTCCATAGATATTCTAATATCTACCTATGGACGATGTTTGTGCTATTCAGAATAATCATTCCATTGCAATAATCATTCGAACCAAAATATTAACAAGTAGGCTGATTAAGATGTATTTTGGAATGAAACAAAAAACAAACGAGAGCTCTCACGAACGCTGCTATCCATATTATTTTGACGTTCGAAGTAGTGTTTTTGATTCTGCCATTTTAAAAGGGTTTGGAAATCGAAATCAGTTAGTGGAATATTCAAAAAATGCCCCGTTATTCACGAACGGAACAAATTGACATGCTTCTCATTTATGGTGAATGTTTAAAAAATTCTTATGCCGCTGAACGATTGTATTTAGAGCGATATCCAGGGAGGCAGCAACCGTCAAGAAGGTATTTCCAGTGCCTTGAAGAAAAATTAAGAACTGAGCCTGATGTTCACGAAGACCAAGAAGCATTTGTTATTAATGAGGAAACTGAAATTAATGTATTAGCTTTAGTACAATATGATAGCACAATTTCCTCAAGGCAGATTGGCGCCGAATTAGCTATAAGTAAGGACTCTGCTAGGAAAATTTTGAAAAAACATCGATTTAAATCCTTCAAGTATCAGTTGCATCAACATTTGTATGAAAATGATGGTGAAAGGCGCCTGGAATATTGTAATTGGTTTCTTCGACAAAATGCTGAGAATCACCTATTTAACTATTATATCTTGTTTACGGACGAGTCAAGATTTACCAACAATGGATTATTTAACAGGAATAATACAAGGTAGGTACTGTACTTTATTTGGATTATTGTCGGTAGTCGAAGTGTAAAGTGCTAAAAGTGTGAACGGTCTTTTGTTTCAGGTACTGGGCGATAGAATACGAGCACCGGTTTCGACAAGGTGGCTTCCAGGAGAGATTTGGTGTGAATGTTTGGGCAGGAATAGTTGGAACTCATATTTTTGGCCCCATTCTTTTTCAAGGCCAACTAACCGGAGAGAGATACTTTAATTTTTTAACGAATGAAATTTCGGAATTCATTAACAACCTACCAGCGGAAATAACTGAGAGAATGTACTTCCAGCAAGATGGCGCCCCTTCGCATAATTCAAGAATAGCGAGAAATTATCTTCAAAATCGCTTTCAAGAGAGACTTATAACAACCCATGGTCCAGTCAGGTGGCCACCAAGGTCACCTGATCTTACTACGTGCGACTTTTTTCTATGGGGGCATCTTAAAAATAGGGTGTATTCCACACAGCCTACAACTCTACATGAGCTAGAAGTAAAAATTCGTAGAGCTTTCCAAGATATCACGCCCCAAATGTTGAGAAACGTTTTACATGAAAATATCACCAGAGTTAATAAATGTATTGACGCTGAGGGAATGCATTTCGAACATTTGTTTTGAATTTATTTTATCTTTAATCCTATCAATTTGAATTTTTTTTTTTTTTCGATAAATCTGTTTTTTTGTTATTTGAATAATAATAATTGGATTTTTTGGTATTTCATTTCAAAAAATTACTTTCTATTATATCATTAGAAAGGAATGGTTATGCTGAATAGTACAGGCAAGAAAAAGTTGTATGTTCCTATTTAAGTTATGGACCTACAGAGTATTGTTTTTTTCCCAATTTTTCCAATATTTTTTTTGGCGGCTTTTTATAACGCCGACGAAAGAAAATAAAATATCACAGAAGTAGCAACTGTTATCAAGTGACGTATGGTTTCCATAGCCAACTTTTCAATTATTGGCTTTCATTTTGCTTCCACAGCCTACTCGGTGAATTTCAATAATAATTTTATCTAGTTTCTGGTTAGATACCAACTTGTGATATGTCATTAGAAAGGGAATTGAATGCTGAATAAAGCGAAAAAAAAATAGGGTTTCCATTTAAAATAAGAAAGTTGATGTTACTTCCGGTCAGACCGGAAGTTAACTTCGACATGTCAATATGCTCAAATTCTAGCTCTTATGTCATTATATCGACGCTCCAAATTTCACAAACCTACTTCATACAATAACTGAGATATTCCGTAGGCAATACTTCCGTAGCCACCCGGTATATAAGTATATACGTAGACATTATTCACACTGTTCATTCCTAAATTTATTAAAGTAATTCCGAGATTAAAGTCTTGATTAAGTATTAAAAAAGAAGAACTTTGGCTCTTCGGCGCCTTCGTATTTATCAAATAATAATTTTTTTAACGAGTTTGAGATCAGTTTATAATAATAATAATATATAATAATAATATTTATTTGCATGTGTCATGAAAATTCAAAATACATAATAGAACATAAATTACGAATATAAATACAAGAACATATAAAAAGTAAGAATTCGGTACAGAATACATAATAGAACATAAATTACGAATATAAATACAAGAACATTTAAAAATTAAGAATTTGGTGCATTATAAATCGTAAAAGTACATGGTTTCAGAAATGATTATCGTTTTTTTTTCATGCAAACAAATCGGTACCCACAAAGTCATAGACTGTCTGTGGTGGCGATATTGTGCATTTTTCATTACAAATATTCAAAAGTTTCATGTGATAAATGTGATAAATACTTACCCATAAACGTTAATTCCTAATTTTTGATTTATTTTTTATTGTATATTACTTATTAAATTCTATCAAACTATGTATATCCAACCTTTTTGTGTTTAGTAAGTATTTTTTTAGATTTTTCACAAACTTATTATATATAGAAATATTTTTAAATTCAAATGGCAGGAAGTTAAAGAAACGTGGAACTAAATGACTATAACAACGTTGGCCAATAGACTTTGAGGCAAATGGTGTCCTAAAATGATCTGATTTCTTTCTCGTATAGTATGTATATTCCAGTTTGGAGAGGTGTGTTTTATGTTTAAATGGAAAGCAGGTCACTTTGAAAAAATAATGTTGTCGAATATCAAATACCATTGATTCGGAGTATAATGGTTCAGAATAGTACCGATTTGGTTTATTGAGCATAATCTTTAGAAATGTTCTTTGAAGCACTTCTAGATTCTTGATATGTTCTCTTAGTGCACCACCCCAGCCTATAATACTGTTACGAGATTGATAAAAGCCCCCTAGCTGCGCCGCTGAGTCCATTCCGCGGACGCCTCATCCATAATTAGTTCCAAGAAGTGTTTATTTGGATGGATCGTTTTCTGTAATGCATGAATAGACTAGATAACGGAGCTGCCGCGTCATCGCTCAATTCCTGGAAATGTGTAGTAGTTCTCCGTTTTGAGTATTCTCGAATCTTCGCGTTTAATCCAGTCTACTCGATGAGCACCTATATAAACGGAGACGTTTGACTGGGAAGGAAGTTTTTATGAAGAGAATTATTTAAGAAGATTAGAAAGTGATAATAAGCAGAAGTGTTTGGAATATTTAGCTAGTTGTATTGTTGTATAGATAGATCTAAGTGTTTTATTAGTCAGTGAAGTGTTGTATGTTTATTTATAGTGAAGTTGGAAAATAAACAGTTTAGTAGTGTGCTCGGCCTATTATTTAGCAAAACGTAACAATACCGTATGTTATTCTAGATTCAACTAGTGCATGATAAATCATCTTGAGATGGTTATTGTCAAAGAATTTTCCAAAGAACTTGAATCGATACAAGATGCTTCTTAATGTACTACATAACTTCAGCATGTGCGTGTTCCATCTAAGATGTTTATCTATTGTAATGCCTAGATATTTGATCGTTTCAGTTTCTTTCACTTCGAGATGTTCATCGATCTTAAGTGCATCATTTGGAGTTAGCATGAGAAGGGGATGTAGTGAGTTTTATAATGGTATCAAACAAGTTTTTTCAATTATTGACACTATTTAATTATGTTCATAGACTAGATGTATTTTACGTATACTATTTTGCTTACGAGCAGGTGCGTTTTGGATACACTATGAGTTTTTTTGTAATTTTTAATTGATTGAAGTATAAACGACAGGAAGTTGTTAATCTATTATCTTGCCAACGTGTACTAAAAACTGTGCAACACAGGGTGTTTTTTAAAAAGTGTACACTTATTCGAGATCGCAAATACGTAATCTAGTATTCACTCCGTGATCTCCTTCAAAAATCAACAGCCACATCGTGTAAATCTATTCAATGAATCAATCAACATGACGATGAAGATAACATACCGCCCATCCCGGTTTGTTTTCAATCGACCATTACAATTACTATAGTTAATCAAAAGTAAGCGCTCGTAAAAGGTCAATTAATTCGAATTTCTTCAGTCAGTGAACCTCGAGCGATTTGGTTTGGTTCTTTGACGTTTTTTATTGTGATGAAACGTTGGCGAAGAAACATTTCAGGAATCTGATGGAATTCATTTGCAGTTCATAATAAATGCGGCTATAATTTATATGCACTTATATGCAGAAAAAAGCCAGAGCGAGAATTCAGCTTGAAAATGTTTTTCTGTAGCGTATGCAAATTTGCGTTGCATACAAGAATGATTATCGGCCAGGTGTGGAGTGATTAAATTTAAATACCTTCATTGCGGTGATATTTATCTCGGTATTTCTCATCCCCCTATGTTCTCCCTCTACAAATGTTCGAAAGGGTCGAGTTCATATCACCCAAATACCGTTATTTGTTTTCGTACTACATGATTTTCCAATTCTCAGTCATCTCAATTTATAAGGGTGTTCTAGTGAAAGTGAAGATGTATGTAAAGGTAACTGAGCTGGGGTAGTAAGCACTTTCTTATGAAAGAAGTTGTATTAAAACAATGTTCAACCAGATGTACCCAACAACATATTTGTCAAAATTATCAACATTAATTTTTTCCTAGTAAGTAAGCACTCCTTATGAAACAAATTGTATTAAAACATTATTCAATTAGATGTAGATAACAATGTATTCGTTAAAATGTTTTTAAATGTAAATTTTTTCCGGATATAAAGTAAGCACTTTCTTATAAAACAAGTTGTCTTGAAACAATGTTCAACTAGATCTAGATAACAACGTATTCGTCAAAATGATTTTCATATGATTTTTTTCCGAATATTTTAATGATAATAATGTAAAAATTAGAACGAGTTCGAATATATTGTGCCAGAGAGGTATCAACAATGTGAAAGAATACGGGGTAGCCTTCTCTCTAAAATGAAAGGCAAACATCTGTCAGAAAACTTCCCTGGCTAATACCACGACGGACATTGAACTACAACTGACAGATATTTGTGCAACGTTCTTCAAACAAGACCCAATTGCAAGTGCTTGTCTTGACCACCTGCAGACATGCATGTTTCGAGGTTCATTGCCTCTCATCAGGGACAGAGTAGGTCGGACAACATTATAATTGTCCTGTCCCTGCCAAATGAATGCTAATCAACTGTTTAACTAATATTTCCCCATGGATGACACTACGAACTACAACAAAGTTGATCGCAGCGGCATCCGCACGTAACAAGACAAAACTCTCCGAAGTAGCACAGACTCCAGGAAGAGAAAACTGTAAAAATTCGAACGAATTCGAAAATATTGTGCCAGAGAGGTATCAACAATGTGAAAGAATACAGGGTACCCTTCTCTGTAGTTCAATGTCCGTCTTGGTATTAGCCAGGAAAGTAGTTGTTTTCTGACAGATGTTTGCCTTTTATTTTCCACTTGGAAGAGGGAAACCACCCCTCTGATTGGGAGGCCTGAGCGGCGCATTCACAAAATGGACGCTAAGATCAAGTCGGCGAGATAACACGCGTCTCGTATCCAGTGTGAGGGGTACTACAACCCTAGTGAAGTTTGTAACTTTCGGCAAGAGGCTTGAAGGCCTGAAGAGCTCTGCTACTTACTCCATTCGTTGATTGACTGAATTACTGTAGGTAGAAAAAACGTTCCAATACCCACCACCATCGGGCAAGAGTTTTCAACCCCCAAAAATGAAGATTTGTCGAAGCCTCTTCAACATCTATCTCCAAGACTACTAGAGGGCATGAAATTGATCAATCTTGCTGTAGGTGGGATCGAGATCTTGTGCGAGCAAGATCCAGGAGCTTCAGCTAATGTTCAAGTAGATTCCGAACCACTTTAGCTCAGTGGTTGTGGGGATTGAACCCATGCCGCCTGGGTAAGAGGCAAAGGCTCCCACACCATGTCCACTTCGCTGGAAGCTCCAGTTTCTCGAATATATTGACACTTCCATTGAGGAATCTTCTGATCAACAAGCTTATACAACATTATTGATCGCCCTAAGATATGCTGGCGACTCAATCATCAGTACCCTGATCTAAGGATTCAAAATGTGTAGGTGAGAATGGGCTTGGAATCAGCCTTCAGAAACCAATCATAGGAAGTAACTCCTCTCAAACTCCAAGGTGAAGAAATAATAACATCGCGGAAGGTCAAGTATCGTTGAGTTATTATATATATATATATATATATATATATATATATATATCTCCAGAGTCAACTTAACCACTTACGGTCTCTCATGTCGGAAAACACCTGGAAAACGTTGGAGCAATCCGTGATGATTATGCTTTTTTTTGTTTACCAATATTCAATGTATTTTCGATCGATCACTTGAAAAGCTCATTCAAACATACTTCCACTTCCATGTGGTGCTGTGTTGTGTTACGAATTGTTGTTTTAGTAATTTCTCCAGCTTCAGTTCTACCTTTAATGAAGGAATGGACTTTTTGGTCTAAATTTCACATAGTTTTTCAATTCTTCAAGTGAGATCACACTGTATAATTTTCCGTAACTGGTCTTAGTCCAACCTGTATTCTAAAATAGTACCCCCTTCGATCTGGTATCACCAAAATAGCTTCTAGGTTCAGTTTCGTTGAACGATTTTTATTTCTCTTCTTGTCAGTCGCTGACTATTTTCATTTCCTCTTCTTGTTAACCGCTTTCTTTCTTTTCTTCTGCATTATCTTCATCATTCAAGTCTACAATTTCTTACTTTGACTTTTTACCAGTATATCTTCATCAATCGAGTTTCCACTAGTGAACATCATTTGAAATCAGAATCATGAAACTTTGGTTCAAGTAGGGATTTTGTTTTTCTGATATGAGTGTTTGCATAGTCATTATGAAAAAGCTTTCTACGCAGCTCTATTACAGATGTTCAGGTCTTCCACAATTGAAGTTATTGCTGGCAGACCCTAACTAATGTCTGGTGTAGCAGCGTCCCAAACTATTAGCAGCCTCAATCTACAGAACTCTTTAGCAGCGTTTTTTTCATTTCTTTCGGTAGCAACAGAATGACAAGTGACTGTTCCAGAACCAATCACATCGAACAGAATGGGAATAATAGTCCTTTAAAACATCAGAAATTATCATTACACGAGCAGAATCACAGCAAAATCACACAGTTTTATTTTATTAATCCAGAAGAGCTTGCTATATTTTGGTACATCCCAACCAGACCTTTAAATACTGCAATCCAATTTGTTCGATGACTTTGACTAGATGCTTAGGGGTAGGTAAGGTTCATAATTTGCTCCACATCGGCTCCATATCTTACAAGGTTTCGTCTAGTCGTTGAAATCGGTTTTTCCCTTTCTCAATATTCTGGTAGACTTCGACGTTTCCGGAATACTTTTTATTATCTGTAGAATATTCATACATAGAACTAATGAAGTTGCAATTTCTTTTAGCCAGTGCTTGGTATTTCATGCAGCTTCGAACTACATGGCTTACAAAGGTTTTTCATCGAAAGTTGGAGGCTACGATGCTTCAAATTTAATGAGTGGAACTTTTCTCTCAGTGGGAAAATTTTCTCGGAAGTAGAAAATTTAACTGTTTCAGAATCTTCAATGCTTTCTACTTCATCGTGTTATTTCTTGTTCACCTTCTTCGTTACCGACTGTCTATGCTTGATAGTTAAGTTTTTGAATGTTACCACTAAATTCTTCGACTAACTGGGACACAGAACTTCAATCTTTTTCTGATCTGGCGTTGATGAGAGGCAGCAAAGGTCAACAGGTGGTTTATTGAGAGCATAAACTCTGCCTTCTGATTCCAAGAAGCTTTTGCAATAGTGAATATTTCACCACTATCTGTCAGATTTCATACCAACTAGTTTCTCAATGTCAGTTTCCTTAAATAACAATAAAAAAACACTTCCTACTATTTATGTTTTTTGTCAGTTCCAGAAATAGAAAAATGAAGTAACAAAAATCTACTCTGAGAACACGAGCAATGAATATCAGTTCAGTTGATTCCTACTATCATCAAAATGGATTTTTCATTTGGAATTTCACCAAAAAAAATCCGAGATGCAAGCGTTTGTTGAACCACATGGTATTCAAGATGGCGCATGCACATTTTTGCCCACAAATGCTTGGCACAATCTCATCGTGATCTGAATTGCATGCCTCCTCAAGGCTGCGTATACCGTGCATGCAGAAAACATTAAAAATAAAAATGCAAATGTAACAGTACATTATGCAAAAATCGCAGTGAGTAAGATATGACAATTAGACTGTCGTGCAAAGTAACGGCGAAGTAATTCTACCACAACCAACGTGCAGATATAGTTGTTACGGGAGAGGTGGAATTTATCCGCTACACTTTCATTCGACCAGTCGATGATTTATGATTATAGGTAATTCGGTTTTCATTTCGAGACATCCATGCCCGTACTATATATTCCGTCTAAGATCATGAGATTCTAAGAATATAATCACGATGGGAAAATAAACAAGTTAAACTTGAAAGAAAAAACACCGCAAAAAAATGTTGGCCATTCAGTTTTAATGGAATCGAATGAAAATGATAATGAGTGAGTAAGAGTGTAGAAAAAAAAAGAGTTCTGTCCAATGATGAAGCTATTTCTTAATAAAAACAAATTCGACATTTTGTAACATTCATTACTGTCATCAATCCCAGTCAAGTCAATCCAATTTTTGTATGAACCTGAAACTGGCAGCCGGAACTGTGGTTTCCTTTGAATTTTGCGGGAGGAACGAATTAATATACAGAGTGGGTCATTGAAAACGAAACAGCGCTCTGTAGGTCATCATTCTTTGAAAAAATTGTTATTATTTCAACTCTTGCCGCGATCGTATACACAATTAATGAGGAAAGATATTCAGCAACTTTAGTCAAGTAATTCACTCTATGTCGTTCAATCAAAGGTCGGTTTGACACTGATAGACGTTCAAAATTGCGATTTGGCGAAAAAAATTGTCTCATACATGTTTTTGTTGTAATCGCATTTGGGTTGAATTCGAGAAAACGTCTTCTTATCGATTCTTATGAACCTAAACATTTTTCTGATCAAGTAAATGAGAATGAAATAAAAATTTTGATACGCAATTGCATGTTTTTATCCAATTCGGTTCTGCCGACCTACAGAGCCGCCGTTTCGTTTTAAATGGCCCACTCTGTATATCTAGTAGAGAATCGTGTAGCAGCTAAAATGAGATGACTTTAATGATTAGATATGTATAATATAACATCAGATTTGAAGGAATATTTGAATATTATTTTCATTCATGGCCTTACGCAAAGGTGGAAAGAATTTCATGCGCCACAAATTCAACAATTCATGCGATAATAGGGATGGAGCATAAAAATAGTTTGTGAAACTAATACCAGGTAGAGTATATCGCTTATTTTATGTTCCCATCCGCTGTTCAGAAAGTGCCACGGTAATTAATAATCTATCTCAATATCATCTCGCAGAAAATAGCGACCGATCATTGCTTTACTGCTGATCTTTTCGAGTTTTATGGCTAACCATGAAATTCCCAGTTTCATACACTCCATGATAATTTCAGCAATGAAATCGTTTGCGCATCGAGAAATGCCGTTTCGAGGAAAGGAATGCTCGCACGCTTTCCATGCATACCGACATTATACGAACCTTCGTTTTTCACCCAATTATTTCGGACATCAACATAAAATTTTAATGGAAGATTAATAAACTGGTTTATGGTTATTTTATGCGTATGCTCGATTCGACCATGTGTCCGTTGTCCATCGATGAATCTTACAGCGGCGGTGCCGTATATCAACTAGCAGGAAAACAGCCATTAGTCATACCAAAAATTTCCTGACATAAAATAGAAATTGGTGATGCTCATTTTTATACTTGTATTTTCCATAAGTTCTGAAAGCTTTAAAGATAAGCACCAGTATAGTAAGGGAGTTTTAGTATCTGTAAATTTGTAAAAGTTTGGGAGCAATTCGTGATGATTTGAACATTTTTTTTATACGACAGCACCTATAACCGCCAACGAATTATGGAATTGTCTCAACACAGACCACGCATCCGCACCCATGCCCTCATATAGCGTGTTCTCATGTTACGATCGCCGAGTGCAGAACAGCAGAGAATCAATGATAGCCGTTGTACACAAAGTATCTTTTTTTATCTCGGTTGTACACCCATCGTGCAACAAATACACACTACGTGTGTAGATACGAAGAAAAACATACTACGACATAACCCGCATCCCCCAGATACTTCCTCTGAGAAAAAGTAGCTCCTACGTAAAGAACTCTGGGCATTAAGGGCATCAAATTCCAACCTGAGGATCGCTTCGTCAGTCTTGATGTAGAAAGCCTATACACTAATGTGCCCATAAAGAAATCTATCGATATTTTCAAGAAGGCACGAGAGAGATGATTTACCTATTCGAGCAATATTAGAACTACTAGAAATATGTCTTTCTCACGAAAACCAAACCGGAAAATCGTACCACCTCCACCAAGTACTGTGTCTATGAGGTCCAATGCAAATGCAGTTTTTCGTACATTGGTGAGACCAAGAGACCTCTGGCGGTGAGACTAGGTGAACACAAACGCTTTACGCAGCGAGGTGACACGTTAAAACCTGGTATCGCAGATCAACGTTTGGAAAGAACATTACCAAATTGTGTGGAAGAATGCCGGAGTGATACATAGAGAAGAACACTGGTTTAGAAGGAGATTTAAAGAGGCTGTTTATATACAAGCTATCAGAGCCTTCAGTCAGCCCAGCGTAGAAATCAAGAACGTTTGGAAACCACTTAATGATGGTTTTGGCGTGAACCAAAGAGAAGGTCACCCTGATCACAGTGAGCAGGTAGGTACCAGGTAGAAAAACTAGAAGCGAGTAATTAAGCTAACCCAAAAAACAAACAATCAATTAAGATTAACTAAGCCTTTGGAAACTTGTCAGTATTCACAAGAAGACGACTGCGGGAAATTAGTTGAAACGTTGTGATTATACAAATTATAAGACGAATGGAATCCCGAAATGAATGTACTCAAAGTCCTGTTTCCTGTTATTTCGCTTCAGCACTCTTGTTCTTCGGTGCTTGCAAAATTTTATGGAATCGGTTCGTTCTTTTTGCATGCCTCCTTCATTCTTTCGATGTGGTACAATTTCCAGGAGCTACCCTCTTTTTTCTGTTTTTCTTCGTTTCTTTCGTTCTCTGATCTTAAGAATTTTTTTAGAACCGGTCTTGTTCATTTTGCATCGTTCGTCTTTCTGTACTCACTTGTTATATTTGCAAGAATATTTCCAACCAGGCTTGTCCCTCAATTGCCTTCCCCATTTTGTAAAAGTTTCTCTGTTCGGTAACATATTTCTTGTTACCGTTTCCTTCTCATTGTTTATCTTTGTGCCTTCGTTTTTCCTCTTCATTTCGTTTTTTCCTTCGTCTTGTTTTCGTCATGCTTCCACATTCTCCAAAAAATAAGCTAACAATGGTCATTTCTTGTCTTGTTTTAGCCACAACTGTCCTTCAGATTCCTTAAATATCTTCTATCCAATAATTTCACTACCGACACCAATTATTGTCGCATTTCCTAAGCCCTGTCAAATATTTTTTGGAAACTACTAGCATCCAATTCAACTACTCTTTCACCATTTTTGGGCAAATTCCTTTGAGTTAGTCCTTCCGAAACTTCCTTGGAAATTTATTGTGTCAAATGATCCTTCTTGTGACATAAGTGTTACGAATTTCCTCTATTGTCTTCAAATCATTACGATACTTATGGAAAACTTATAGAAATATGTATTAAATGTCTCATTTTTTCTAATTGCTTGCTCACTCTACTGCACTGACTTCTAACCAAATCAATTTTCACTTCGGTTCATTTTCTTTCAACTCAGCTTGCCTTAACTCCACGGCTTTCCTGATTGAGAAACGTTCATATTCCATTTATTGATGCATGTCCAAGCTTTCTATGTCGACTAGTCTCATCTCATAGTTTCATTTCAAGTCTACGTGGGCCTTCGTAGTTGTTTATGGTGGCCTAGAATTTACGTTCTCAGAATTTGTTCGCAACGGTCCTGTGTATACTGAAATTCCATAAGCGTCGCGTCATGATGGTCCGTGATATAATTTGATTCTTTTGATGATCTTAGGAATCTTGAATTATTTTAGTCTTGGTATTTCTGTTTCAAGTTTAATTCCATCACGTGTCTCTATAAGTATTGGCACATGCTACCTCATTTGAAAGTTTGGGCCAACCACTTTCATGCAAATCCTTAACATGCCTGGTTTCCCAAACTTTTTGATCTGTTTTGCTCAACGCAAATCTGAGCAGAAGCATTATTTATCTTTAACTGGCAAATATTTGATTTATATAAACTAGAAAAGAGGAAATTTTATCATAACTTTTATTTAATGTTCATGTTCACACAAAAAAGAAAATCCTGATGTGTATCAAACCTCAATGAAAGATACTTTTTCACTTGTACAAATAGACCATATTAGTATCATTATTATTATTGATACGACAAATGGCTCTCTTCTCCTCTTTAATTTCATTGTGCGAATTCCATTTTCGATCTCATTTAAATCAGGAAAACGCCTAATAATGTCATTTCTTGCGAAATGGGGATGAGGAATGCGAAAGAAATTAAATTATTTCCTGACGAATGCTGAAGATTTGTATAATTTGATGAATCGAGAGGAATTACCGGCAACAGGAACTCAAAGTAACCTGGATAAATGAACATTTATTTGAATAATGAAATCTTCGCCATATTCAAGATGAATTCAAAGAAGATAATATTTAATTCAATGGGATTTTAGACCGGAAAGATTGGTGATCAGTAGAGCAATTTTTAATAACCCACAATGGAATATATGACAGAAAACACGGGAATAGGTAAAATAAACTTCTGGTGGCGTTTGCATATCGTGATATCAGGATTCCGGCTCATCAATATGGTTAGGTACACAAAACGTTTCTGATTGGTGTAAATGCATCCTTGATCAAACAAAAATGTGTTATGATTATTCATATTCATTTATTTTTCATTTTATTGCTGTTGGCAAACTTGATATTATGGTATTTATGCTATCATTGAAAATCAAGCTTCCTCCAAGTTTAATCTTTATTACAAGTTATTAACATCAAAACAACACAATGCATTATTTACAAAATATAATACGTTAGTTACATTATAATACTCTAGAAACCAATTTCATTTCAAAATCTATTTATGAAAATTTACAGGAATATTTTGAGTTTTCAAAATTGATAGATACACCTGCACCATTCTTGACCAACATAATGGGCAAGTCCGCTGAATCTTCTTGGATTGCTCGCGCAATGGAAATCTTACTCAAGTTATCTTCTGAATAACCTCCTGCAACGTTTCTCGATTCCCAATCACCAAGTTCAGATATCACCGCAAAAACCTTTTCCTTATGGGTTTTTGAATCAGGAATGGTGATTACTAGCTTGCTCTTTAGAATGTCGACATTTTCCATTGAGTTTTTTGATAATTTATTGATTCTGCAAGCTCCGCCAATTTCAATTAAAAAACATGCTTGTATGTTCCAAATTTCACACCACCTTTGCACGGAAATGAGATCAGAACCTTTTTTCGCAAGTCATTACTGATTTTTCAAGTTGCGTTCGCACCTACAGTACATTTACCAGAAATGAGATCAACTGTTCCTCCGGCGGGAGGAAAAGTACCATTTTTCTACCATTTTTAGGGATCGAAAATAGAGTTTTCTAGTAAGGGAGTAAAAAAAACAATTAGCAACATTATGGCCATATAAAAACCATTCATAATTTACTATGGAGAACATTTCAATTCCCGTATCCCAAAAGAAGCTTATGACTTTTCTACTATTAGAATATTCTATTTCCTATATTAGGTATCTGCAAATACGTCAGATGTACGTTTTTCCTCGACAGTCACGTGATCCATAAACAATTACAAAAGTAACGCGGAAAATCAAAGTATCGCTGACGCTCAAATTTCGTATCGAAACAAATAGGTTTTGCTCTTCTCTTCGGCTCGCCTTGTTCAAGTGTGAATCGTTGCCAAGTCGGTTTATTTTCAGATTAGTGACGCATTTTAACCTCCACAAATCTTTATTCACCACACGACGACTGGAAAACATGGAGAAAATAGATTTGACGATGAGCACGCAAGATATACTAGAAATGCTACGAATTTTCTCCTGTTGGAGTATCACATATTCACGAGTTGAATATTTCATCGTGACATTCAGAGAGCGATAGTTTTTTTAAACACGCGGTTTTTTGAGGACGAATTTATTTAAATAGTTATTTATATTATCGAGGGATTATAAGGGCCTTAATTACCGATGGCAAAGTTTGCGTCCCGAAGGCCTCTGAAATTGAATGGTATATCTTCAGGTCATCCGCATACATTAAAAAATTGGCGAATTATTGAAAGCATTGGGATATATCATAAATATGAATATTGAATAAGAGTGGCCCTAGATGTGATCCTTGAGGCACCCCGGAGGTGATTGGACAATATTCTGATTTGTGGTTTCCGACTGTTACCGCTTGACAACGGTCAGTCACATAAGATTCAAGCCAATTCAGCAGATTGCCGATTACTCCGACTCCAGAGAGCTTGTGAAGCAAACTGAGTGATCGTTTTTGACAAAGGCCTTGCCGAAGTCGGTGTAAATAGCATCAACTTGGTGTTTGTCATTGAGGCTATGCAGTATAGGTGAATAAATTTGAGTCAACTGATCGTTTCTTCATGAAGCCATGTTGTTTGATATCAAATTATGTTTTTAACTTCAAAAAACATCAGGTTATCTAATATAATGGATTTAAAATTTTTTGGTACGATTGACAATTTTGAGATTGGTCTATAGTTTTTGACAAGTTGTTTGTTGCCAGATTTTAAGATGAGGATTATATGAGCTTTTTTCCATACTCTACGAGGAATTTGTTGAAAATTATGTAAAGTGGTTTTTGAGAAATAATGTTGGTAGCTCGTCTGGGCCCGATCTTTTATTTGGGAGATTTAGAACTTTTTTGGTATATGAAGAAAAGTTGGTATATGATTCTTGATGTCTTGCGTTATCAGCTGGATAAATTTTTCTTGGGTTGAAAACCGAGAGAAAATATTCAGAAAATGTTTTGCAAATTTCATTAGTACTTGTGATTGTTCTATTATTATCTCTCAACATACTGACTGAGGCAGTAGTTTTTTTTTATTTCACCAGTTGCCATAGATGTTTAGGGTTGGAGTTAATGCTCGTTTCACAATTATTGATGTGGATTTTGTAAGTTCAATGAACTAGAGGTTTTTTTTGAAACGGAAGAGTAAAAGTTATAAGCCGATAAAGTCTGCCATTTTATCTCCTAAAGATGTCATCAGATTTCTAAAGAACGCGCCTAATGAAATTAATTTATTGCATAAGGTTTTTTTTTATTTTTCTTTTCGTATGTATTTATTCCTTTTTTTTGTTACAGGTTGTTTTGATTATGAGTTATTTTGGAGGATGCAAAAGTCAGGAACTTTTGAATGTGAAGATATCGGATATAGAGAACCGGGATTTCGTTATAGTTATGAAAAATATTGAGGAATCCTTCCCACTCCAGATAAACTCATCAACTTGGGAATGGTTAAAAATAGAGGGATAAAGCAATTCTGCGAACGCCAGTCGAATGAGAATGATCAAATTAGTATAATCTGTGAATTTTGAGTCAATCGATATAAAACAAAATTATTCGAAAAATCGAAAAAAGTCCAAAAATCATGAAAAATAAAAAATTGGCACATTCACTTGCAATCTGCCTTATATATGCAAAATATCATGCAGATTCCGAATATATATGATATGTTTATGCTCAGATTCAAGGTTTGGCATATAAAAGAAATACAACGTCAAAAATATCACGAATACGACTGGACGAAAATATGGAGGGAAATGACTCCTTCTCACTCTAGATGAACTCGGAAACGCTTGTGTATACAGATATACTAAATTAGCAAATAATTGGATGAAATTTTTTTAAAAGATATCTTTTGGAGCTCATTTAACAATATGAAGGTGAAAAATATCAGGCTACACCAGTTCACAACTGACCTCAGAGTACTTTCTCTCTTCTCAAACAGTAGATGATCATCATTATTGTACACCACCAAGGATGTGTCATCCGCATACATCGTTAATGAATCCGTGATGAAATTATCGAATTCATATATGTAGAGTGAGTTCAATACTGGACCAAGAACGGATCCTTGTTGTACACCCATCGTGACGTGCAGCCGTTCAGAATAAAAGTTAGTAGTGGTAGACGCACTATGATGTTTCAAACTGACAAATTGATGTCTATTCTCCAAAAATGACAAGGTCCATAGTAACACCACGTATACCATACGAATAAAGCTTTGACATAAGTTTATATTGGTTGAGGTCGCAGAATATGCCAACGGGGCATTCGTCTGATTCCGGAAACCTTGTAACTGTTTCAATCAATGGAATTACTGCAGTATTTATGGATTTGTTTGTAAATCATGTTGTTTGTCTTAGAAAATTCAATGTATATTTATGAATTTTAGCAGCCTATCTGAATAAGAATATTCAAATATTTTGACAAAGCCCTGATATTTTTATGGATCCTTTTTTTCAAATCTATCTATTTTCGAAATTGGGAAAATATGGAATATTTTCGAAATGACCATTATGATAAATAGATCTTTTGCCAATATCTGAATGAGGAATAAGTCATTAGCTTGCCTTTGTTGAATGGCTATGATTAATTTGATTTACTGTTAATTTCAAATTGGAATGCTTCAGTTTATTTTTGACAGAAAAAACAACAAAGATATTTTGTATTTGTATAAGGAGCTAATATCAAAAAGATTTTGGGGTTTATAAAGATTTATAGTTGGTTCACGATAGTCTAAATAGAAAATACATTTTATTGCTTTGTTCTGGACAATTTTTAGTGGTTTGAGAATACATGATTTGGCAGTTTATTCTATAGAACACCCCAATAACTGGAAATAAATAGTTTTGTCAATTCCCGGAAATGCTGAAAATTCTAAGCAGAAAGCCTCACTTTTCATCGTTGACACCCTGTATCTCGAAAACTAGTGGGCCAATTTTTTTGTGTCCATGGACACTCTCGCTGAGGAAGCCAAAATCTACAAAATATTAAAAATTCAGGAAATTTAACCGAAAGCAAATTTCCATAAGGATGATGCGGGGTTCTTTCTACTCGATAATTTTCCTTCATCGGTTACCCTTTTTTTGTTGTGTGATTTATAATAGTTTCCCAATATTCTGTTTTTAGGATAAAATTCATTGAACTGATGAAAAAAATGCACCACCAATGGATTAGAAGGCTTTTCCCACTGTACAAGCCTCGAAAGCATCTTTCCATTGTGCGCCTTCGTTTAGCTACTCTTCTATGATCGTGCTATTTGCTCTGGAATATACAGTCGTCGAGTGAAATTTTTCCGTACGGTACATTTATCTTTTCCCAGTATCATTAGCTCGTCACATCTAGACTAATTGATACAATTAATTCAATCATTCGGATCGATAATATGGTCATTTAAGGATTTTAATTTTCCTTAATTGATCTTATTGAAAAAAACAGAAAAACCGGACATTTTGTAGATTTACTGGCGTTTCCCTTGGTTAACGGCTGTTTTCGAACGAATTAACGAACTCATTAGGCGAGACTCTCCATAAATTAGATTTTATGACGTTTACGCGTAAGAGATCTTTCAAAACGTAATTTTAGGAAAGTTTTTCGTTAAAATCATTTATACATCTATATTCAGGGTCATTCGCGGAAACTTTGTAGAATATCGCAAATTAAAAATTCCTTTTGGTGATTTCAATCTTGATACGAGGATGTATTGATATCTTGTTAACCTAGACCGGATCCATGGATAAAAAAATATTGCGTTACCATAGTAACGATCAATAACTTATTACAAGTGTCAGAGTTAAGACCCTGGTGTTTGCACTTATACCTGTAAAACTGTGGGATCAAACAGAAGACACTAGCCTACTTGATTATACTTGATTTTTGACAATTACGGCTTAGTACCGAATGCACTACCAGAGGGCCGACTCAGTTATGTTTATACATAAGGTGCTCATATTTTCATGCCAATTTTTCATCCATGACCTGCGTCATAACAATAGAATATATATTTTGTCGCCAATACCGCTTGACCGGTGGTAATCGTTCGTGTTCGAGGTTCGTTTGGTTTGGACTATTAGAAGTGGTTTGATTTGAGTGAGGTGAGGCCAGGTTATTACGGCAATGGTAGGGAATATAGGTAAACATGATGAAAACACTATATCAAGTAAGAATTTTGCGCGGAAACACCTTTTTCAATTTATTTTTATTTATGGTATGTCGCTACTTGCTTCCAAAACTCTCAAATCTGTTGGACGGAGTATATGTATCTATCCGACTGAAATACACTGTGTTGAACTGTAAATACTTTTTTCCTTACACACTTTTGGCAATGTATTAGTAAAATAATCCTCAGGAAGTTCAAAAAAGGAAAAAACTGATCATTACTCAATAGACAAAAATACACAAAAACCGTAATAAAAAAATCCTACATTTTAGTTGGCAAATGAAATGGCAGCTCTGTGTCTCGTAACAGTTCGTAACGGCTAATTCCAAAAATATTCGAAATTGGAATATTTTAAAACAAGAATAAAAAAAATCTGAAACAATTTGCGAACATTCTGAAAACAGGTGAAGATATGAACTTCATGGAATATATCACGCCACAACCTGACTTCGCACAAGAGAAGCCAGCGTTATGGGGGCGAAGAGTGCGAGAAATTGTTTTCGGTAAATCTTCGGTTAGAGTGATCATCCGAATTTCAAACAATTTGAGATTGGGATTGTTTTATGATAAGTATAACTAGGCCTTTAGATTCGTGTTTATGAGACAAAACTAAGTGAGATAAGTATTTTTTAATAAATATGTATATACACATGCGCGCGCAGATGTGCGTTAACGTGCGCACACACATGCGTAAGTAATGTAAACGCAGAGAGAAATTCAGCGTTCAGCTTCACAAAACTAAAGACTACTTTTTAAATGAAAGAACTATAATTCACATATCTAAAATGAGATTGGGATTGTTCGGGTTTCGTCGGGTCTATTCGGTTAAAGGTAAGTTTATCGGGTTCGGCCTAATAATGGAAAAAAAATACTCAACTCACGTACTTAATTTTGTCTCCTTAACGCAAATTCGAAGGCCATAGTCCTAGTTATACTTATTGTAAAAGAAGGGGACACAACCTACTCCTGATTTAACTAACCTATAGATATCAAAGTTCCTCGTAATCCGATCAGTAATTAGTATGAAAAAGTGAAATCAAAGCAGGTGCTCGCACACAACCTGCCAATAAACTTACCTTCACCTTGCTTACCGAGTAGACCCGACGAAACCCGAACAATCCCAATCTCACTTTAGGTATGTGGATTAAAGCCATCAAGTACGTTCTATTTTTCAAAAAGTAGTATTTATTTTGTGAAGCCGAATGCTGAATTTCTCTCTGCGTTTACATTACTTAAGCATGTGTGTGCGCATGTTAACGCACATGTGCGTGCGCATGTATATACATGTTTGCGCACATGCAAAAAATAGTTTCCGTGATTCTATCACGTTCTTTAAAATCTGCCAGTCTGCATTCATTTGGAAACATTTTGGGTATCAACATTTCAAATGTGCAGTTAATGTAATGATAGAAAAATTTGATATATCTACTCATTTTCCATAACTCATTCTCTAAAATATCTCATGTGATTGTGAATTGAATAATATTTCTGGAATCAAATTGGCAACGGCGCAAAATTTCGAATTATATCACAACTATATCAGAAATTCAAAATGACTGCGGAAATCAGACTAACATAATTATAATGTCAAATGTATGACAGCTTTAATTGTTTCTTAAGAGTCCAATAAGAAACAGAATAAAAATAAAAGTCGTGAACGCAAAACGCCGTTATGTGTAAGCTGCCTAACAGTTTTCTGTCAGCGATGTAAGCACAACATAGCGGAGACTCGGGAACTAAGACGTAATCCCACAGGTGGTGCCGTCCGAAAAGATCAAAACAAAATCGAATCGTTGCATTCACCAGGGTTTTCTGACATCTTAGTCAGAGTTAAGTTTCGCGTCCAAATGTCAAACTAGTTTTGCGCAGTAACATTTGAAAAAAAGGATGTTGACCGAAATTATTGGAGTATCGAGCCACCATCAAGTACCTGTATATGAAGGGGTTAAGAGGTATGCAGATTTACGAAGATAAGCGACCGTGAAAAATTGAATTGTAAGCTTCGAAAAAGGTACATTTTCCATTGAAGATGAAAAGCAACCAGGAAGGTCAGTTCCTGTGTCAAATTGGTCTAAAAGGAATACCAGGGACACTGAATATTTCATATGAACGCGTCCATGACAAACTTCACGTCGATTTGGACATGAGATAAACATGAAACCTCTAAAACCCTTGGCTCACGGTCAAAAAGTCTGATCAAACTTCCTTGAAGTGACGTAATTTCTCAAAAATTCCTTCAAGCAATTTAAAATAATCAAACAGAAAAGACGTCGCTTCAAGGCAGTTCGATCAAACTATTTGACCGTGAGCCACGGGTTCAATAGTGCTACCACAAAACCACAGGAGATCACAGTAATCTAGCTTTCCTCGAAGATTTGCTCACTATGGTTGGAGAACAATTACACCGGCAAATGAGCCGTAAGAAAAGGTAGGTACTGTAGAGTGGCCACCGGGATTACCAGATTCAACGCCACCAGATATTCTCTGGAAAGGCCATCAACCCAACCTCAGTTCTGTGAAGAACTTTAGCAAAGAGTCAATCAAGAAAAGACGTCGCTTCAAGGCAGTTCGATCTAACTATTTGACCGTGAGGCACAGGCTTAATAGTGCTACCACAAAACCACAGGAGATCATAGTAACCTAGCTTTCCTCAAAAATTTGCTCATTATGGTTGGAGAATAATTACCCGGCAAATGAGCCGTAAGAAAAGGTATGTACTGTAGAGTGGCCACCGCGATCACCAGATTTAACGCCACCAGATATTCTCTGGGAGGGCCATCAACCCAACCTGTGTTCTGTGAAGAACTGTGGCAAAGACTCAATCAAGCATACTTATCGTAATATCGTTTTGAACAATTATTTAACTGATGTTGAATATGACAATTCATAAGTAGTGAGGGATCCCCATTCACCTAACTAGTTAAGTAGAGGTGACTCGTTAACTAGAACTACGAGTGTGAACGGCGATGGATCGTTAGTACATTAGGTTCTTCTCTAACTATTTCTAACAATGAAGTTTTGTGAGTGAGTTATGAACTCGAAGGAACAAAGATCAAAGTTTGACACGCACAAGCGCCCCATCTTCACAGCGTCTATTTTGGACAACTAACCAACACAAAAGACAGATGACAGACTACTGACCTCTTCTACCTGACGGGTGACTATTATATTATTACCACGTAATTACACCGTGACGCCATATCTTATGACTGGCGTTTGTTATCAAGGGGAAAATAGTTTATAAATTTACTATGATTTCTATAGCTCGGACCCCGAGAGCAACTTACTGGCAAAGACTTCCAGGGCTAATGCAGGCCAAAGATCTCCTCGGTAACTTCAACCGAGCAAGATCGAAGACACTGATTAACCTCAGCAAAACTAGTCTAAAGACGGGATTTCTTACGGGGCACTGCAGACTTAACACCTAAGGAAGCTAGGCTTAGAGGAGGACAGCACCTTCAGATTCTGTGGGGAACATCCAAAAACACCACACAATATATTGAGTGTTATGCTGTACATCACAAAAGATTGAATATACTGGGATCACACTAGCTGACTGTGGGAGAAATACCACGAATAGACCTCCTCAAAATCCTTAAATTCCTCAAGGAATTGGGGCTTGAGAACACCTTGAAATAGCAGAAGAAGATGGGGTACAATAGATCTAACTAGGTCGCAGCGCATCAGTCACCATCCATTTTTACCATTACCATTACCATAGCTCGGACCCCAAACTTTTCTTACGTAAAGTGGCGAAACTGAAACTTAGGTATGTTGTTGTACTGGACCTAGTAACCAAAAGTGTCCGTGGGCCCAACTCAATCCTATGATTAGTTTTCTAGATACAGGGTGTTAAAACTAAAAATGATCCAGATTTTCGTTTTTTTTTTGTTGATCTGAGCTAGATTGAATTTCTGTTATCATATCACACCTTTACCACATGTTTCAGTAATACAATGGAGAATACGTATGTCTAAAAATATTCATATTTACGGGGTGACTCACAAAAGAGTGACAGTAGTTGTCAAATCTCACTTTTTCTACTGTGAGCTTTAGGAAGAATATTTTTGAAAAGTACCTCTTAATATAGTATTTTGAGGAAAAATATCGCATTGTACACATTTTTATACAAGATGTTCCATAGAGAGAACTAAAATATCAAATAATTTTTATCATCATATTTTTCGGTTATTTAAATTTTTTTTTTGAAATCTTGACTGAGGCAGCCTCTTACAAAAAATTAAATTTTGGAAACAAAGAGTCAGGTCAAAAATTGACAGAATTTGCCTGAATAACACCTGGGCTTCCTGAATTTTTAGAAACTTTTCAAAAATATTATATGGGTTGCTCAGAAATTGGCACCGAAAAGTGTGTAACTCATTTTGTAACCCTTTTTTTCTCAATGCTAATAGATTCTACGCTAAAAAATAGAAGGAGTTTATGCTTACTTACAATCATATCTATATCTAAATCAAACGGTTTTTGTAGAATCTTGGAAAAACTAAAATTTACGCGTGGATATTAGAGATATTAGAAGGGATTTTTAGGAATATTCGATAAGAAACAAATGCTGTAGTGAAATGGGTTGCCATTTGAAAAAAATTAGTTACACAATTTCCGAGATACCTCGAATTTGGCGCCAATTTCCGAGCACCCTGTACAATTACTTTGAAAACTTTCCAAAAATCTAGGAAGCTTCAGGTATCATTCAGGAAAATTCTGATAATTTTTTAAAACAGAGAGTGTTGTTTTAAATAACTGAAAACTAGAGACTTCAGACATATGTTGTTTCAAATAAAAATATATTGAAATTCATCGTCGTTTCGAATAATACAATAAAAAACAGGGTACACTCTCCATTTGTCAGGTGATAGCTTATTTTCTAGAATATTTGAGAAAATCTAAAACTATAAAAACTACACGAGCAACTTGGAAAAAGGGTTCAGAATTCAATGTGGAAGAGTAAAGAAATGTTATATTAAGTACAATTTTTCAGAAATATTTGAAAATTGCCGGATCCCAAACGGTTTAAATTATTTCATGAACCATACCAGGTGACCACGAGGTGAGGTACGCCCCCCAATTTTTCTATAGTTTTAAATATACAGGTTTCAAATTTGGTACGTCAATATATTACTCAAATACGCATATTTTGACTTCATTACCGAAAATTCACCACTTCCGGTTTAACCGGAAGTGACTTTTTTTTTCAAATGATACCCTATACAATTTTTTTCATTATCCGGAAGAACACGCAATTTGTGGAAATTTTTGGAAAATATGGTTGCTGCAATTACATGAGAAGCTCAATTTTCAGCTGTATCTTACCTCGAACCTTCCTCTCGTAAATGTTGACGCCGTTCGTCTCTTCAACATTTTATATGTTTGAAATTCTGGTTTTGTTACTGTTGAAACAATTTGATTGAAATTATTCATGTATTTTTTTAAATTATTGCCATCTAAAACCTTTTGGAAGATATTTTTGCGTAAAAAAACGAATTTTCATGGCATAATAAAAAAGTATTCACGGATTTAATTTCAAAAATAAAAGGGGTGTTTGATACGTATAACGAATAAAATGAGAAACCAAGATAATTTTTAAATACATTATTGGAAAAAACATCCGATCAAATAGGCGTTGATATTCTAAATCACCACAAGAAATGTGTTAGACCTACAAAGTATACCACCATAACACTTAATTATCTGAAGTATCATTAAAATTGTTAAAATAATCAAATTATTAGATATCAAGTTATCTAAGAAGATATCAAATCGAGAGTGTGTGAAATTAGTCCTATACCAAAATTATCCCAGTCTGTAACCCTGTATTGAATCTACCGCAAACGCCAACAAAACTACAGGGGGTCGATCATGGTTTGGGTTACCTTGACAGGTACTTTATCCCATTATCATTATTGGTATATTCTGAGATTACAATTACCGTACTTTCTTTTACTGCTTTGTCGAAGGTTAAGCCCCAAAGTGGCTATTTATATCTGAGAACCCTGAAATTGAGGGATGAAAGTGGGCAATGATGATAATCCCAAATTGTGATATTTGCCCTGTCTTTCTCCGATCAGGTGGTCTGACGGATTCATTACCATAAAATAACTGATGTCGAATTACAGAGGAAATGTCGGGTAAATTAGAAATGTTGACTCTTTTCTATACCTTAAAATGGCCCGACAAACCATAAAATCACCTGTTCAATGTCATTTCCAATGCGACTGCAATTCCACTAGAAAATATCATCGGCATTGAAATATCAACGGAGACACTAGCTAAATCAACAGATTTATTCCTTTCCAAACCGACAGACTGTCTAAACTAAAATTTTAATATTACTTCTTCAAATTATTCATTACATGAAATGAAAAGTATGTGAATTCGAACGATAACAATATTTAGAAGTTGCGATACCAAAAAAGAGTAGATTGTTCTACTAAAAGCAAAGAAACTCACTTTGCTTACGCCTTGAACAATGTATATAGAGTTAGCAAAGCCACTTGCCAAAAAATCGATGAAACCAATTCCATTAATTGTTGAGTAATTGTCGAGAATTTGTTGAGTTCGAAAAAAAATTGTCGCGCTTATAGTCTTCTTTATATGTGGAGGCTATGCTAACTTTATATTAAGTTAGCACTGCCACTAATATAACTTGACAAATAAACATCAAATTTTATCACTGTGGTAACCAACAATTGTCGAAGTCTATTTGAAGTAAAAAAAAATGCGAAAAATCTTTTTTTTTACAGCTTATATATATATATGTATTTTTTATTGGAATTCTTGATATTCGGGAAATTTTTAAGTAAGTGGCAACACCGCATGCCTATAAAGATAATTTGAGCTTTTTTCATTAAACTATTGTTAAATATGAATTGATTAGGCATTCTTCTTGAAACAAATGAAAAATTTATTGAAGAAAATAGGAAAACTCAGTGTTCAATGAAAAAACTCATCAAACTTGGTGCTTAGATAATATGGAGAGACCGGAAATAATTAAATTTTACCGATTACAGGTAGTTCTTCTGCTTCCGAAAATTTCAACGTTTCACGACAAATTTGATTTAGTTATTCGACAATTGATCAGTTGGTTTTCAGTCGCAGAAAAAACAATCCAACCAAATAATGTGTGTGTATTACTAAGAAAATGAATTTTCTCCATTATTTAGCGTTTTGAAGTAATTTTCTGGCTTTTCAATAATAAAAATTTTCACGACAGATATGTTTTCGTCGTTCGACAATTGTTCCTTAAATTTACGCTCAAAAAAATTATATATAATCATCAAACCGTGCGTACGTAATATCGAGAGCCTGGAAATAATTGAATTTTAACAATTCCAGGTAATTTTTCTGCTTCCGGAAATGTCAACGTTCCACGTCAAATTAGATTTGATCATTCGACAATTGATGAGTTAGTTTTCAGTCACAGAAAAAACAATCCAACCAAATTATGTGTGTGTATTACTAAGAAAATGAATTTTCTCCATTATTTAGCGTTTTGAAGTAATTTTCTGGCTTTTCAATAATAAAAATTTTCACGACAGATATGTTTTCGTCGTTCGACAATTGTTCCTTAAATTTCCGCTCAAAAAAATTATATATAATCATCAAACCGTGCGTACGTAATATCGAGAGCCTGGAAATAATTGAATTTTAACAATTCCAGGTAGTTTTTCTGCTTCCGGATATGTCAACGTTCCACGTCAAATTAGATTTGATCATTCGACAATTGATGAGTTAGTTTTCAGTCACAGAAACAACAATCCAACCAAATTATGTGTGTGTATTACTAAGAAAATGAATTTTCTCCATTATTTAGCGTTTTGAAGTAATTTTCTGGCTTTTCAATAATAAAAATTTTCACGACAGATATGTTTTCGTCGTTCGACAATTGTTCCTTAAATTTCCGCTCAAAAAAATTATATATAATCATCAAACCGTGCGTACGTAATATCGAGAGCCTGGAAATAATTGAATTTTAACAATTCCAGGTAGTTTTTCTGCTTCCGGATATGTCAACGTTCCACGTCAAATTAGATTTGATCATTCGACAATTGATGAGTTAGTTTTCAGTCACAGAAACAACAATCCAACCAAATTATGTGTGTGTATTACTAAGAAAATGAATTTTCTCCATTATTTAGCGTTTTGAAGTAATTTTCTGGCTTTTCAATAATAAAAATTTTCACGACAGATATGTTTTCGTCGTTCGACAATTGTTCCTTAAATTTCCGCTCAAAAAAATTATATATAATCATCAAACCGTGCGTACGTAATATCGAGAGCCTGGAAATAATTGAATTTTAACAATTCCAGGTAGTTTTTCTGCTTCCGGAAATGTCAACGTTCCACGTCAAATTAGATTTGATCATTCGACAATTGATGAGTTAGTTTTCAGTCACAGAAAAAACAATCCAACCAAATTATGTGTGTGTATTACTAAAAAAAGGGAATTTCTCCATTATTTATCGTTTTAAAGTAATTATCCGGCTTTTCAAGAATGAAAATTTTCACGACAAATATATTTTCGTCGTTCGACAATTGTTCCTCAAATTTTCGCCCAACAAAATTATATTTAATCATCATACAGTGCATAGGTAAAATCGAGACTGAAAATAATTGGATTTCACCAATAACAGGTAGTTTTTCCGCTTTAGGAAATTTCAACGTTTCACGACAAATTTGATTTTGTCATTCGACAATTGATTAGTTCTTTTTCAGTCGCGGAAAAAATAATCCAACCAAATTATGTGCGTATATTACTAAAAAAAGGGAATTTCTTCATTATTTAGCGTTTTAAAGTAATTTTACAGCTTTTCAAGAATGAAAATTTCCACGAAAAATATGTTTTCGTCGTTCGACAATTGTTCCATAAATTTCCGCCCAAAAAAATTATATTTAATCATCATTCAGTGCGTTGGTAATATCGAGACTGAAAATAATTGGATTTCACCAATAACAGGTAGTTTTTCCGCTTCAGGAAATTTCAACGTTTCACGACAAATTTGATTTTGTCATTCGACAATTGATTAGTTCATTTTCAGTCACAGAAAAAATAATCCAACCAAATTATGTTTGTATATTACTAAGAAAAGGGAATTTCTCCATTATTTAGCGTTTAAAAGTAATTTTCTGGCTTTCAATATCTCCTTTTTCCACCTTTTGTATTTAGTTTTTCAGTTATAAAAAAGTAGGAGTTTTCTCGGGCAATATGTTATAATTATTCGCCAATCGTTCAGTGAATTTGTGAGCCTACAAAAAAAATAATCAAGTTTGATGAGTTTTTTCATTGAACACTGAGTTTTCCTATTTATCACCATAAATTTTTCATTTGTTTCAAAAAGAATGCATAATCCATACATACCTATTTGACAACAGTTTAATGAAAAAAGCTCAAATTATCCTTAAAGGTATGCGGTGTTGCCAATTACTCAAAAAAATTCCCCTTATATCAAAAATTCCAATAAAAAATACATATATAAGCTGTAAAGAAAAGATTTTTCGCATTTTTGTTTTACTTCATATAGACTTGTGATAAAATTTGATATTTATTTGTCAAGTTGTATCAGTGGCAGTGCTAACTTAATATAAAGTTAGCACAGCCACCCCATATAAAAAAACTATGAGCGCGACAAATTTTTTTCGTTCACGACAATTTCTCGACAATTATTCGACAATTACTGGAATTGGTGTCATCGATTTTCCAGCAAGTGGCCTTGCTAACTTTATATGCATCCTTGAACTCGCTGTTGTTTGTATTTTCAATGGAAAAGCAGTAATAAATAAAATAAAAATCGTCATAGATCATTTTTCCCACCCCTCGTACACTACATCCGTCACACACACATCTGTCAGATGAATAAATCAAGTAGTTTAATGAAGTATAGAAGTGCATGTGACATTAGATGTAAATTTTACGTTGCTAACAACAAAACATAACGTCGAGGGGCGATTTTCATTATCTATAATGTAGAAAAGTGTTGCTAAATATAAATAGTGAATTGTTCACTAGCGTATAACGAGTAAATAAATTTTCCCCGCTTTTCTTACATATAGAGTAAATTGTTCCCTCGTATTTCTAATAAAATCCCATTAAATAATAAAATAAAAATAACCATAGATCATTATAGTCGTCCCTCGTATACTACATCCGTCAAATAAATAAATATATAAATCACACAGTTTAATCAAGTATGGAAGTGTATGTGACATTCTCATCAAATTTAAGTATTTGTAAGTCTAATTATTGTGTGTTTTTGCAGTCTGTCTTAAATCCTTAAATATTCAACTTTGTTTTCAAGTTACCTATGTGTCAGAACACATTGAAATTTTATGAAAATGTGTATATTTCAGTTTATATGGAATGATCTACCGAAGGGTTGCTATGTAGAAAAATGTTGCTAATCATAAAAATTACTAAATGTCTTAAATCGTCAACTTGGTGGTCAAATTATTATATGTTAAAGACATTGAAAATGTATGAAAAAAAGAATATAAAAATGTGGATATTTCAGTTTATAATGATGTAAAACAAAAGTACTGCAAATTAAAAGAATTTTCTTTCAATAAATTATGCTTTTATCCAGTAAAAATACGAAATACTAGTAGGTAGGTTTACGATTTTCACCCTTAAAGGACTTATGTTCTTTTCCATTGAAAATACGAAAAATTAATACTTTTTGCCCAGAACTAGACAGTGGTTTGAATCATACCTATACCGTGAGATCGAAAAACAAACTTTTTTCATATTAATGTGCAAACTGGAATTATCGAGAAATCAGTTCAAAAATGTCATTAAGGCAACCTGCGATTGTTCAGGTGCAGAGGTACACTGTTGAATATTGCGTAAACTGTCACTTTCTACTTAGTAATGTATTCAAAACGTTTGTCTACTGTTAGAGATACTTTTGAATCTGAATTATTCAGAAATTAGCTAAAATTTGGAAAATGCAAACAAGCACTAATAATAATTCAGTGACAAGGAAGAGCCCAAATATTGGATAAACTGCCCGCTCTTTATTATAGAATTTAGTTTATGAAAGACGAGATTTTGTGGTGGCTAGGATTGTTCAGAAATTGGATCAAAACATTTATAACTCAGCTTTAATTTTTATATTATAGATAGATACTGATGTTCAAACTGTCACTTCCTAATGCTATAATGAAAAAAGTGGTTATGTTTCGCGAAACTGTTAAATAATGTCTTTCAGGAGAGGAAATCACATAAGTACTTATCAGAAATATAAAATAGGTAATACCTAAATACATGCTGCTTGCAGTTACACAAAAGATGCAAAAATCAAAGGTAATCCAAAACTCTATCCGTCGGCAGACACTTTCAACTTTTCCGGGGAAAACAATCACAAGAAAAGCAGTCACAACCTTTTGTCCATTGCACTGATCACCTGCACTTTGAATTAGAGAATCGAACGATTTTTCGGATCACTTGTGGTCCCACAAAACACCACCGATAGTTGTAAACAATGTGCGATGTGTGGCTGCTAGATCTAGCCAGCCAGCACCGTCGTCCATCAAGCGCACCAAACATAAGACAGTCCCATATTCACTAGTCACAGATCACTATTCACTTCGCGCTTATCCGATATCTCGCTGGAATGATTGATTGTTGTTATCTTTTGAGATTTTTGACAAACTAATATTCGAATTTCAAACGGGACCGAGACCCGCCGTCGTCCCCAGTCGTCAGAAGTTCGTAACAGCAAGCATGACAAGTATGTAAAGTATTGTAGGAATTGTATACACATTGCTGACATTCTAACGGATATTTGGGCCGAAACACACAGAAAACTGTATGAAATACGATCATAAATTGTTATGTACTTACCAAAATTGAAAATGTGAGCCTCTTCGCCAACTTTATTGGATAATTAGGACGGATTTTGGTCCGTTAATACGAGGAGTTTGTCTGTTTGTGGTATGCTAGGAATGGTACAAAGAATCTGGATAACGCAAAGACTCGCGCGCACTCGTACTGCGCATAGTAAGCGTTCTAAAAGCCTGTTGTCCCAACCTCTCCCCGTACCCTGCCATCAGCCATTTTCCAAATATAAATAAAAATGATTCTCTACTACCAGAGACATCTATGTTACATCGCACACACCAATATCCGTTAGTGTGTGAAGAATGCTGTAACGAGGTCACTTCCAGGACATCTAGTGTTGAGTAGATGAATGATATTCCTCTTTCCAATCTTCAGCCAAAGAAATAAACTTTTTTGCCTTTTCTTTTTTCTCACCTCTTTAACTGAAATTGAAATTTGGCGTTAACAGATATTTAATTTTATTGTAGGTTTTAAAATTCAAATTATTTTCAAATCAAAATCAAATAGAAACTGAACAAATTAATGTAAACAAAATTGGCAAATACGAATTAAAAACAACCACTGTCCATTGCTGATACTTAAGAGAGCCAGGATAAATTTCTGTCAGTAAAATTTTGTAAAATCCATGAATTTCTAATATATTTGTTCATAATATTCCTTCTGGATGATGAAGTCTCAAATTCAGATTATTCAGTGATCATTTTTCAATACCCTTGTATACAAAATATTCAAGTAGACATAGAACTTATAAAATCCTAGTGTGGCGATAACTTGCTTGTTTTGAACGTCCCTAAAACGAATTTACTAACATTCCGCTGCGAGCTTTCTGCCCTGAACTTAGGCACAAACAACATCGAAAATGTCTCCTACACCAAATTTCTTGTCACTAAACTGTGCAATAATTTGTCTTCCAGATGCTTTGCCTTTAGGATAATTTCACGACATTTGGGTTTTACTGCTGCTAAAACAGCCTATTTTGCTATTATTGAATCCCATCTGATCTATATGGTATAGCATTCTGGGGAGTGTGCAGCAAACAATTATTGCAGATGATACAAGTCATCCAAAAAGGGCAATTAGGGCTCTCTGTAAAGTAAATCAGCGTGATTCTTGTAGGGAGCTTTTCATAAATCACAGAATCCTGACTGTTACGTCAATCTTTATCTTAGAAACCACCTGCTTAATTCACAAAAATCGTGACAAATATATATTGCAGGGTCATCAATACATAACACTAGTTCATCACAAAACTTGAGATTACCATTACCTTTGCCAAGGAATCCATTTTCTATAACGGGCTAAAAATTTATAAATATTTACCACTACGTTTGAGGGAAATTAACGCATTTGGATGATTTAAATAAAAGGTTAAAGAATTGCTATGCAATCATCCTTTCTACAGTATGGAAGAATTTTTTAGTTGTGACAACTTGGTGACACTAATAAATTATGCATGTCCCTTCTTTTTAGAAATGACTGATATGTTTACATCTGGCGGACTTCTTATTCATTTCAATTCATTTTATATTTAGAAATTTTAATGTCTGTACCAGTACCAGTATTATATTGTATTTTGCATTTTTTATTTGTTAATGTTTTTTTATTTATATTTTCTTTATCTTTCAATCTGTAACACAAGACTTTGTCGATAAGATTATTTCTTCTGACAATAAAGCATATTTTGATTGATTGATTTGATTATACTTTCTTGCAGATCCTTTGAAGACTTCTGATGGTTGCTTGTACGAATCACAAATTAGAAACAAAAAAAATTATGTTCTAGTTTCACTTTTTCAATAATTTCCAAAGTGTTGTGTAGATTATACTTTGCTGTAATATGGGAATTATAAACCCATTATTTTGAACCGAAATTAAAACTCTCAATAATTTTGTTGAAACTTCAATATTTTTTTTTAATTTCTATATTTCTGTACATTATTCATCTTTTAATTCTGTTACATTTTCTTTGTTGGCCTCATCGGGTTTTTCATTTTTCTTTGTTTTTCCCAGCTTATCCATTAACTTGGCTTCTTTTGCTTTCCTTCTCTCTTCCCTCATTTCCTTCTTCTGTTCTTTCTCCTTCTTTTCCAACATTTCCTTGAATTTTTCATCCTTTGGATCTACTGTATATCCAAAATGCCTTTTAACTTCTTCTATTAATTTTTCTTTTCTTGCCTGAAATACAAAAAGACAAACTGTTCTAATCCAATTTGTCAAAACGAAATCAAAATATTAATAAATTCAGAATTAATTAAATTCATAATCAACCCAATTCATCTCAACATTATCTCTAAGTAAATGAAGTGTTGTCTATAGGTAATAACACCTTCTGACAATTAATATATTTTTATTTTGACTTTCCAGAAATTAGAGGTAGTCAACAGTAATATTAAATCCCAAACAAAGGGAACAATGTAAGAATATGTAATAATATCTCATATCAAGTTATAAACATTAATCTACTTGATAGTAAGCAATATAAAAATTATTTCTGAAATAAACTTATCTTAGGACATCCTGTATCCTATTGTTACTCATATCTAGAAATCATAAATTTAACCACTGGGTCAAATTCAACTTTCTGGAAGCATCACCACATTAACAACTTTCTCTTTTACAGTAAAGTTATTTTGAGGTTAACATAAATATGTCTTTTTGATTCATTTTCTCTCTTCCACAATTGTTTTGTAGGGGTTGAAAAAAGTTGGTGCCATCAAGGTCATTTGAAGTGTTCCTATTGATTATAAACAGGTAATTATAGCCTTCTCCCCATACTTACTTTTGCAGCTTTGGCTTCACTCTCTTTTTTAGATATCTTTTCAAACAATTCTTTTTTCCAGATTTCCAGTTTTTCCATTTTCTTACTGACGTCCTGTTGTCTAGCCATTATCCTGTCTTCTTTTGCTTTACGGGTTTGCTCAGCTTCAGCCATAATCTGTGGTATGGTGTAGGGATACTTGACACGTTCGTACTCTTTGGCATCATCCAGTTCTTCTTTTGTAGGCCAGCAGATAGACGGATCGATTCCAGAAGCTTGTCCACAACGACCATAAGTCCTTCTCAGATACTTGAGAGTTCCATGATGCCAAGACGCAGGCTCGGGGTAAGGATTTCTGCCCATTAAAATATCCCTGTCTTGTCGACGGAGGCGCGACTTATTTCTTTTCATCTCTATTTCGTCTTCCTTTTGCTTCAACTCGTCATCGATGACTGAAAAAAAAGGCGTAAAGAAGTGTGCGAATTGCATGCAACGGTATGATCTTACAATCAACGTCAGTGAGAGATTCTCGTTCTATTTTTTCAATGTCCACTTTTGAACTGCTATTACGTGTGGCAAAGAGAAGTCTAGATATGGACGTGATCCTTCTAACAATTTCATGGCGAATCATTATGTTCTCAAATTGGCAATATGCAAAGCCTAATAACTTTATTCACTCACTCAACAGATTTTCTGAAATATTTCATATTTTGTTCATAATAATTATAACTACTTAACCTCAATTTGAGGCGATTTACAGAATATACGTAAACAGTAGTCCGACTCGTTTCAGCTTTCGGCGATTGAAATTTTGGACAACAGCGAGTAGCTCTGGGTGACTCTGGGTAGATCCTGAATTAATTTGACAGACCATGAAAAATCATGTTCCCCATTTATAAGTCGGGTATGGTTCACTTCAGAGACGGTTCAGTTCAGGGGTAACAAAGAAAAATCCGGGACCTGCGGCCGTACTGGGCTTTGAACTCACGACCTTATGATTGTGAGGCGAGCGCTCTACCATCACAACCACTACGGCCCATTTCGAGATGATACTTTTAAGATACCAAAAATATTTATTTGTCATTTTCCTCGCCAACCTGAACAAAGTACGCAAACGAACGATCCTTGACATGAAGAATAATGATCGAAAAACGTGTCAGTAGTTTTAAAGCCAAACGTTGTGAAGTGGCATGACTGAATTCTTATCCGAAGTCCTCTATTTATTTATTACTTCCTCCTACGGATATTGAATTATATCTGTCTTCTATTTGTGCAACGTTCCTCACGGACACATAATTGCAAGTACTACTTGTTATAAAGCTTTATCAACAACCTCATGAACAGATCTGCTGACATTCGGTTGAGATGAACTGTTGTGTCTGTCTGATCCTACAGGATTCTGGTAGCTGCCATGCGCCAGAAAGGATAATGTGCTAAAAAAACTCTGAACATACAAATGACACACTCGAAATATGGCATCTATTTTCATCTCACCCTGATAACAAGAGCTGCTCCTATGTTTCATTGTGCTGGCAACATGAACACCACAAAACTTCATTGAATAATTATTGTGCTGCCTCTTTATTCGATCTTATACATTTGCCGAAAAGAATATCTGGTAACTCAATCGGGTTGCTTGTGTCCCTCAGTATTCTGGGTCGCTGTCGATGTTGTCTAAATAGTTTTACAGATCATTTTTGAAAGTTCATATAATAAAGTGCTGAGAATATTGTAGAATTCATGTATCCCACCTGCGCAATATATTTTCTCTAACTAGCTGTACTAGTTGTATCTGGTTATTCCTTTTTTATTGAACAATCGCACCACTTTGAAATATCCCAAATTTTGTGCTAACCACTCTATCTTTCCTATTTCCAAATATTTAGATTCTAATTCAAATTTCAAATAATCACCTATAACTATATGTTCTGTGAATTATATCATGTTTCATGTTTGATATCCACCAACGACAATATAAAGACACCTCCATCGATGTCGTATACAAACGATAAATTTTATCGTAGAGTAACGATAAAACGATATTCAGCTACAGAATCGCAAATGTCGTTAATTACCGATTATCGTTCACTAACGACATCGTTATGCGTTATACAGAATAGGCCTCTTAAAGTGGACGTACGAATTTGTGTGCTAGTTATCGGACATATATAAGCAGTGTTGATTAGCAGCTATTTTGGCAGACAAGCAGAGAAGCACCAATTAGAAGACAGAATAGACTGAAAATGTGCTGCCGCTGCGCCCTCTTGCCTATGCTAGGACTCTGGAGCCCGATTCTCAAATATCTTTTACCCTTTGTCTCATGCGACATTCGAGAAAGGCGAGGGACATATTTTGTCGCATACGACCAAGGGTAATAGACCAGTTTAGTGTGACGTCACGCCGCTTGAGTGTCACGGGCCATTATCCAAACAAACCGTATTTACCATTGAAAGAATGTGTATTTTTTGTACAAATTAGTGCAGATAAATGAGTGAAATAATCAAAAACATTGCATTCTCTACCATTTTCATCCTACAAATGAAAGTTATATATAAATATATTATGTTTAAATTTTACCATAGTTACTTTGTTACAGTATCATTTACACATAAGATACTTACTGTTATTCTCTATGAAACCCTTTAATAAATCAAATATCCACAATAATCCAACAGCTTATGTAGGAATCAAACACAAGACAAGTTTGTTTGGATAATGCATATGAAATAACTCAACAAAAGTGACAGCTCTGACGTCAGCAATAAAATGGTGTATAGACATTTGAGAATCGGGCCCTAGGGGTGCAATTTTCAAACCGTTTCGTATGCGAATTGGATTATTCGTTTCATACCAACACACACGAAATATGTATGTCTGTCTGTCTTTATTCGCATGCGAACTAAAACTGAACGATTTGAAAATAGCACCCATGCATGCCCTCGGACTCCGATGATTAGAAATGTTTTATAGAATCGAAATGTGACATCATATTCAAAATATCGGTACTATGCTTCCCCATTCCTAACGTTCGAATATGACGTCATATTTCGATGCTATGAAACATTTCTAATCATCAGAGTCCCAGTGCAGATCGACAGAATCTTCGTATTCGAAACTCTTCTTTTCGTTTCTAAAGGCCGATTCAGATAACTGCGTGGATACCCTGCATGAGAAATGCATGCCTGTCGATGTTCGCACTTGTGCCTATCAGCGTCCGGGAAAAACTCAGAGCACGCGCAGAAATAGGATGAACCCTCGATTGACAGTTATCGAACTTTCGTGTTCTGTGCCGTAATCAAAGAAAATGTGATCTGTGTAGCAAAGCAAAGTATTTTTATTTTTTCTAAATGCATTAATTAATTATGTTTTATGTATATTATGCGGTATGCTCTTTGCTTAATTTGTTTCTGCCGTGGCTAATATTTATAATGCATTGAAAATAATTTAAAACAAAGGAACTTCTTATTCACTATATATGTAAAACAGTACATAACATCTCATAACCAAATCTTAACACTTTTCAACAACCCCCCCTCAATCAAGTATTATACAAAATTTTGTAAAAAGATAATCCTGCTAGGATTCACATTTTCCCTACAAATAGGGCAATTTTTTTGGTAACTTAAACTGTCATAAATACAATTCCAACAAAATATATGACCACAAGGGGTCGAACATGGCCACTGAAGATTTTCTGCACAGAGTACACATGATTTTATAGAAACATTTGTATGGATTGTATTTTCAGTTTGATCTTTGTTATTGAAGGAGAATAATTTTGTTGTTAAACTGAAGAGAATATAAAACAGAGAAATATTTGCTAGAAATTGAAAAGCTCCAGTGAAGGAGTCATTTTGAAGCCAGTCCCTGAGTAACACCTGAAAAAAGAAATAAACATAGCTGGAGTGAGTTTCAAATTCAGAATGTTTTTAGGTATGTGACAACTATTTCAACTATAATTCTTTTTGATATAAGATTTTCTCTTGGATGTTTCTAATCTGCTCTACTTACATATCGTATTCCCATAAGTCTGTTTGATATATTATAATATTTGCCATCCATATAAAACAGTGAAGTATGTATTCTCTTGATGGTAGACTTCTCTTCTTTAAACACATCAATACAGCTCAGCAAAAATGATTTAGCTTTGCTTGTCAGACTTGTTGAACAACTTATTTTGGATTTAGAAAAATTCAAGAATCTTTCCAATAGTGGTTCTCCTCCTACATACAATATTAACCAAAGAGTTTGTATCTACAGAGCAACATAATGAAAATAAAAGCCAGCAATGAAAATTAATGCTTACTTACCACTTTCGAAGGTATTTTGTCTCCCCTACCAATTCTTATAGTGCCTGTATATTCCTCCCCTAAAGTTTGTAGATTTCCTAAGGTTGTCATGCAGTAGTACCAAAAGTTCGCTAGTACTGGAACGGATTTGTTTAGTTTGTGATAACTTCTTGAACCCATGAGTTTGAAAAAGGAATGTATCTGTTCTTCCAAGTCTCGCACCAAGAGTTCATCTCTTTGCGATAATCGTAATACATCTGCCACCTTAGCTTTATAGAGATTCATATTTGCAATATAGATACTTGATTTGTTAGATTAGTAGTCTTCAGTTGGTAACAAATTTCAAAAGAAAATTAGCACTTGTTTTTTTTGATTAATCTTCATGTAACCACTGCAATTTGATTCAAAATCAAATAACGAATGATAAAAAATAAATTACACAAAATCATACATAAAATATTTAATATTTACTAATGGAGATATTGACATTGTTGGCAATTGGCAGATCTGACATGGAACACCTGAATTTGCCAAGTTTCTAAAGGTTAGTTTCCAATACAACGATTTGCGTTGAGCGTCATGCATTCTCATTGGCGACGCGATTCGTTGTTTACATGAACACTGGGCTACGACGAAAGTACAAGCATTGAAAGCTTCCACCTCCATCGAAAACAGTTGGGGGGTTATTTTAAGCAAGACTAGCAAGCGTTGCTAATGACAGCAATTTGAACTCGCTATGCATTTCTCATGCAGGGTTTTAAATGCATAGTGGGCACGCATGTATCTAGATATTTCTATCTATGGTCAGCTTTTTTTTCGGTCACAGATTGTGTGTTTGTGCTTTCGGCACAGGTTTTCGGGGTGTGCCGGTGGTAAGAATTCTTATTTACTAGATTTCACATGGCCTATGTAGGCATTGACCAATAGCTTCAATCAGAACTACTTTTAGGGGAAGGATATATATGGTGATTTTATTGGCGAGTTGGTGTGTAATGCAAGGAGAAATGTTTGTCCAAAAATGGTCAATATCACCTAGAAAACTTGTGTCTACTGGCTGAGAGAGAATTATTGTTAGTTGGATATGCGTAAATTATAAGTCATTCTAACTTAACCGAAGTAGACAGAATTATCATTCAAAATTAGATAAATCTTCAAAATTAGACACGCCTCTTCACAACTACTCTGATTGGTACATGTTAAGTGTGGTCGATAGGAATTCTAGCTGCCGGTTTGCGCTGTTTGCGGAGCAATAATTCCTATCCACAACACTTCCCAATGGACAATCCGCCTGGACCAATCAAAACTCTATTTTAGTTGCGCCTGCGTGGTGTGCAATATAATTTTAGGTTACGTTAAGGCACAGTATAATGGTTGAGGTTCAACTTGAATATTGGATACCAAGGTCCAGTTTGGTTAGATTAGATCATGTTCCCTTCTTTTTTGGCTTAAAAATGAAAAAAGAAGGGAACATGATCTAACCTAACCAAACTAACCTTGTTGAATACTTGGGACTACTATATTGCCTTAGCATCAATTCAAATATACCGCCTTGGTCAGGATAGTTCTGAATTCTGATTGGTTCATGCGGATTGCCTATTGGGAAGTGTTGTGGAAAGGAATTCTTGCGGTCAGCGTTGCCAGAAGTGGTACATTGTACCACATGTGGTACTTTGGAGGCGTTTGGAGTACGGTGGTACTACATTGTCGAAAAAGACCAAAAAGTGGTACATTTGTATGATTTTAAAGTCGTCATATTTGAAACCAGGTCGAATGTCAAAGTTAATCAATTCATGCTCGGTGGAGTATTGGTACAGAGCTCAGAACAGAAAACTTTTATGATACAGAGTTCTCCGTAGTTTGCATTGAGACACAAAACACACACCGCTTCAGAAGGTTAGCTTCCCTAGATATCATTATTTATGGAGCATGATATCAAAATAAAAATATGTTGTATTCGTCAACGTCAAATGTCAAACTGGATCACAAGCAATGTTTTATCAACTTCAAATTTCTTTTCCGAAGCTTGTCAGAGAAATTACATTCTATTGGCAGATGCTGCGCATGTGTTCAAACGTCATGAATGTTCTTGTTCTATGAGATTCGTGGGATCATGAAGAAAACAAAACTTTGTGCGCATAACCTGAAAGTACAATGTGGTACATTTCGCTCTCTTAGGGTGGTACATACGTTGAAAACTTTCTGGCAACGTGGCAACACTGCTTGCGGTGCAGTAGGGGGTGGTAGGTGGTAGGAGTAATGTAATGGTCCGTAATAGTTCTATTTAATTGTATGATATTTAAAACAAACTAATCCCATAATACACTAGTAAATATGGGACGTGACAATTGTTTACATAGGCATTTTTAATAAAGACTATGAAAATTTTATCTTTTTCGTATATTCATTGATAATGCTATAAATGGAATCTGCGACCAACACATAAGGTAACCAGACGTTTCAACCTGTTTTCATAGGGGACTTCGAGGCATATGCAATATTAAAGTGGGATTTTTATTTATTGTTTTCAGAAGAGTTCATTTGTAACAGAAAGAAAAGTCAATAACGAAGTAAAGATGCAGAAAAAAGGTATGTTTCCACCTTTGCCACATGACTTTAAAAATTATCTTCCACTATTCATTCAATATTGTTCATGAATGGTATTGAATGTGAGTTTCTCCAAAACTTTTAATTTTGATGTGTTATTTTTTTCCCATTTTTTAGAGAGCAGTACGAATAATAAATTGAAATATATCAGCTTAGTGACCCTAACTTTACAAAATGCCATATTGGGACTGAGTATGAGATATGCAAGGACCAGAGAAGGAAATATGTTTCTTTCATCCACAGGTAAGAACCAGGCTTTCAAAATGACTATCAAATACACTGTTCAGGAAATTCCAGTAGTGTGTCTTGTTTTCATAATATCTTTGGTAGTTTATTTTCCAGTATATTTGCCTCATTTACCACTTTGTGGGAATTATTTGTTTCATTTATTTGATACTCTCCAGCACTGTATTGTACTTTGTTCAAAATCAACCCTAAAAATTAAAAAAAAATGTCTCTAGAGAATGACACTAATACATGAATTAATCATCAAATAAAATAGAATCTACCTCAAGACTGGCTAATTCCAAATTTGAATTTTTTTGTACAGAAATATACCAAGATTATTTTAAGGTGAATTTTGAATAACTCCTATGTGAAAAACCTTCAAGTCTCAAGAGAAAGTAGATAATTATTCTATCTATTTGCTTCATGCCGATATAAGTCCTAGATCAGTTGTTCATCATGGTAATAATGTCAAGGAAATCAACCTTTTAAAATCTCATCATTCTCATTTATATGTTAATTTTCTCTAGATAGTACAGATCATTTAACAGTTTTTATAATTGGAAGAAAGCAAAAGTGACGAAGGAAGATTATTTTGTCAAATAGATCTGCTTTGTAACAATATGAATATAAACATACTTGAACAAAATAATATTTTTCCCTTATCCCAGACTTGATAATTTTGGGTTCTTATATGTTAATGAAGCATTAATACTTTTGAGTAGGTTTTTGAGATTAATCAATTCTGAATAACATCAAAAATTTAAAATTTGTGAAACTTGTTAAGGTTCACAGGCAATTAAATTGCATGAAAAACACTTACAACATTTTATACAAGAATGTACTCGGATCAGGATAATGGTCTATTGAATTCCAATTTGTTTACCTGTATTCCAATATATCATAAGAGAAGTTAGAATTGTCAGTAGTAACTTACTAAGCCAATTCTTAGGAACATATAAAAGCCACAATTATATACTTACTGTCATGATATATTGTATAAATTTTGTTTGTGAAATGAGTATATTATTATTATAGATATCAAAATGTGCATCTATAAGTATGGTAAAAGTGTGTTGTAAAGGGCAACACTGAGGTTTTTCAAATGTATGTTTATCTTTCTGAAAGTATTTGCTCTAGTCCTAAAATTCATATGTTAACTCTCAAACTGATTTGCTTACATGGACATGAAAAATATCAGAATTCAACTAAAATACTTATTAAAAACATTATCACTTCCAAAATGTTGTGTCATATTCATTGATGAATATAATGATGTGTTTTTTTCCTTAGAAATAATAATCTCCACTAAAAGAGAGCTGATCTGTAATTTTATTAATGAGTGTTTAGAAGTTTCTCAGTTTAACGTATTAGTACTGATGGCATCAAGTAAACAATTCCTGATGATGCTTTCTGTGGTGATAAAACTGTGTCTGGTAATGGTTTTGGTAACTTTTGATTTTTTTTCGAATCAAAGGTTCCAATATACACTATAGTGATTTCAGAAGAAGCCTAATAAACCACTACTTCCTTATAGCTTGTTACCACAAACTCATCCTTGCCTATTTTCAGCTGTTTTGATGTCTGAGGTAGTGAAACTAGTAACGTGCATTGTTTTGGTTTACCTGGAGTCGGGAGGAATATTAAAACTACTTGAGGCAATTGATAAACAGATCATCAAGCAACCAATAGATACACTGAAGATATGTGTCCCTTCATTTGTTTATCTTGTACAAAACAACTTACTGTATGTATCTGCATCCCACTTGGATGCAGCAACGTACCAGGTAAGTACCACCATTATCAACTTTGATAACCAATAACTCCTTTTGTAACAGTTAATTCTCTCTCGACAGTTTTTCCGATTTGTAACGGATTTGTGAGATCTCGTAATTCCATATTAAATCCCGGAATTCCGCATTAGATTTCGAAATACCAAATAGATCTCGAAATTCCGTAGTAGATCTCGGAATTTTGTATTAGATTTCGAAATCCCAACACAGACATCGGAGTTCCGTATTTGATTTTGGAATCTCTAATCATTGAATGAAATTCCGACATCTAATACGGAATTTCGATATCTAATACGAAACTCCGAGATTTAATACGGGATTCCAAGATCTAATACGGAATACCGATATCTAATACGTAATTCTTCCGAGATCTGATACGGAATTCTTCCGACATCTAATATGGAATTCCGAGATTTAATACAGAATTCCGAGATCTGATACAGAATTCCGGGATCTAATACGGAATTTTGAGCGAGATTTAATACGGAATTCCGAGATCTAACATGGAATTCCGAAATCTAATACGGAATTCCGAGATCTAACACAGAATTCCGAGATCTAACACGGAATTCCGAAATCTAATATGTGATTTCGAGATCTAATACGGATTCTTTCGTAATTTTATGCAAAATTCCGAGATCTAATACGGAATTCTTCCGATATCTAAGAGATCTAATACGTTATTATTCCGAGATATAATTCAAAATTCCGAGATCTAATACAGAATTCCGAGATCTGGAATTGTGAGCGAGATTTAATACGGAATTCCGAGATCTAACACGGAATTCCGAAATCTAATACGGAATTCAGGCAGGCCGTTCGAAACTCCAGCATAGTGATAGTCCGTTCGAGCCTGATGTAGGTACAAGAGAATTTCTCTCATCTACTTTATATCGGATCGATAGGCGACCGCATGCCTTGTTGAAAAGCAAGTGTATTGTGAGTTGTCTAGATGCCAATCTCGTCTGGTGCTAGATTGGAGTGCACACCGACCACCCGAGGTTGTGCTGTAGGTTTTCCGGGTTTTCCTACAGCTTAAAAGTGAATAAGCCACCAAAAATCAGTAAGTCGCCCCGGAGCGCCACGGCAAATAATAATAATAGACGTCCTCTACCCGCACAGGCTATGCCTTTGGGTACACTCAACGAGTGTTTATGAGGGAGTATTATTATTCCGAGATCTAATACGGAATTCTGAGATCTAATACGGAATTCTTCCGATATCGAATATGGAATTACGAGATCTGATACGTAATTATTCCGAAATCTAATACAAAATTCCGAGATCTAATACAGAATTCCGAGATGTGATACATAATTCCGAGACCTAATACGAAATTGAGAGCGAGATTCAATACGGAGTTCCGAGATCTAACACGGAATTCCGAAATCTAATACGAAATTCCGAGATCTAATACGGAATTTCGAGAACCAATACGGAATTCAGATATTATATACGGAATTCTTACGTGATCTGATGGGGAATTCCGAGATCTAACACATAATTCCAAAATCTAATACGGAATTCTGTGGTCTGATGAGATGGAATTCTGACATCCTACCAGAATCCCGATATCCAGAATGCGTACAAACAAGTCGGAATTCTGAGAATTAAGTAAGGAAAAAGCTTGAAAATGAAAGTAAAACGTTTAGGGCTTTCCATACTTCCGTATAAAATATTTCTGTACTGTGAACATTCTCAAAATATTTCCACAAAATTATTATTTCATATCTTGATTTGAAAAGTAACTTGTGACATCTAGAGTCACTAGTTCAAACTTAATTTGAAACGAGGCATGAAATCTGAAGTTAGATGTTTATCTGCACATTGACAGGCAGCCAGCATTTCGTCGCTCTGACCAACCATAGACTCAATGAAGTTTCTCATGCGTTAAGAGGGACGCAAACAGAATCTAAAGTGAATAGAATTGTTTTCGATTTAATTCCGAGAGCTCATCATCCGTAGACAGCTATTTCGTAGTTTCCTACTCGTCAGAACAACAAAATGTTGGCTGCCTGTCAATGGGTAGATAATTATCTAACTTCGGATGGCATGAATCGTTTCAAATTAAGTTTCAACTAGTGACTGTAGATGTCAAAAGTTACTTTTCATTTTATTGTCATTGTTTTGGGGTATTATTTCAGAGTGCATTCATTTTAATTTCGAGAGTCCTCGTAAAGCCGTGCTGACAAGTAGGAAACTGCGAAACAGCTGTCTATGGATGATGAGCTCGCGGAATCAAATCGAAAACACTGTATCCACTTTATATCTTGATATGGTTACAGGATTTGAATGGTATATTGTTTTGGGGGCAAATTGTTTTGGGGGGCATATTTTTTTGTGCCCTGAATGAACATGTTGAATTCAATATTCGTTGACGGGAGAAATCGCATTCTTTATTTTACCTTGAGGTACTTCTATGTATATCTTAAAAATTAACGTAATATTTTTCGTTGAATACACTGAAGTGCCATGATAACTAAACAATGTTATGCTTCCTTACAGTTGAGATGACGTGTGTATAAATTATTGATGTGTTTTGTTATCAAATCTATTAGTTGAATTATTTCGAGAAATGTGGGTGTTATGAACTGTTTTCCATTCAATGCATAACAAGTATATTGATAATCTAGTGGAGTTTCAAGTATGTTGATGAAATTTTTCAAGTGACTGAACATTCCACTGTGAATATTTCTTTAGTTTATCCAGTAAATGAAATATTTCTATTATTAGAAAAAAATGTATATCATTTGTAATTCATAAGTGGAATACTTCAGTATTGATAATATCTATTATATTAGAACCAAAATATGTTTTGAGTACTTTACTTCTTCAAATATTTTTTTTGTTCCAAAACTAATTCTTTTCAATCAGTCTAATCATGATTTGTTATCTGATAAACATTTTCATTTTGTAGTTGTGTTCTGATTTGGGAAAATTGCATCACGAGCTCTGCTTAGGTGTCTTCTGAAAATTGGCTTTAATATTCATTTAGTTTTGATTTTTCATCTTTCAGTTCTTCTCGATAGGTATAACTGAATAAAAAAAGCAACTAGACCGGGTGGCCACGAGATTTGTTACGTCACGCCATCTAGTTTTAAAGAAAGAAATTTATATTTTGGATGAGTTCTATGAGAGATATTTTTCTATTATTACCCATATTTGAATCTGAATTAAGAGTGAATTTATGTAGCACAAATTTACTCCAACTTGAACTAAACTTCAACTAAGGAAAAATTAAACTTTGGTTTGTGTGGCTTTTATACAAAAAAATTAAGAGAAATTACGCATGCATGATGTGTTTGGTGTATCTTGGAATCTTGGCATTATTTTATATTTCACATCCACCCAACTTTAATTTGTTGATTACTGATTATACTTTAGTATATTCAATTTGGTTTAGAGGTTACAAACTTGAAACATAATGGAATATTTTCATGTTATTACAACGTTCAACCCCCCCAATAATTGCGCAGTAGTGTCAAGAATTAACATTAACACTAGAAAGATAAAAGTTGTCCAACTTTTAATTTCCCTGCATAAATCGAATCATTAGAAATGAGAGGTTCATCTATTTGTTGAAGTTGAAGTGTTAATGTTAATTGAAGTTTAGTGTAAATTTGTGCTTCTGGATTCAACTCGGATGTCACTTTAATGGTCCATCCTGTATATTTTCCTTTCTTACTTTCATACGAATTTTTCCTTCTATGTAAGAATAGAATAGAATTTATTGATCTCATAATACCAAATAATGACATAAGACAGGTCAAATATAAGGATAGTAAAATTAAAAAGTCTAGTTAAAACTAGAACATTTTCCTTAAAATAGTAAAATTAGACAATAATCTAGATTAAAAAATACAAAATACAGTAATGTAGTATACATGAAATATCATAAAAAACAACTAGACGCACAGGTACGTCAAAAAAACGATAAAATCAAACGAAAAATATGTTGCAGTCTAGACAAAATTCAACGAGTATTTTCAAAATATTCTTCAACCGAATATGGACACATGTCAATGAGATAGTTTTTAGTTTTCACTTTAAATTTATGCACTAAGACAATATCTCTGAAACATTGTGGGAGACTATTATAAAGTTTAATTCCCATTACTATAGGTGATTTCTTACAGATTTCTATACGCTGGTAAGGTATACAGAAATCTGATTTATATCTTGTGTCATGAGCATGAATGTCACTATTCCGCAAATAATCGTCTCTACTTCTATGAACTGATGTGATTAAATCCAATATATAAAGGCCACACAGAGTTAAAATTCTCAAGCTGATAAAAACAGGTCGACAGGAGTCTACAAATAAGATGTTTGAAATACACCTGAGAATTCTTTTCTGTGATAAAAAAACATTTTTAGCATGAGGAGAACTACCCCAAACACAAATTCCATAACTAATCCTAGACTGTATTTCACTAAAATAAAGTAAACGTATGTGATTTATATTGAGTGTTTTCCTTAAATTTATAATTTGGAAACATTTTGAATTTAATATCTTTGATAAATTTTTAAAAGTTTTAAAGGACAAATCTGAATCAAAAAATACTCCTAGAAATTTCACATTTTCTGTTTTTGTTATATTTGAGTTGTTAACCAATATATCAAAGTTAGGGCAAACAGTTTTTTGGCGAGGATGAAATGAAATGAAATTAGTTTTAGTTGTGTTAAATAACAAGGATTGATCACTTGACCAGGCAGAAAATTTCAATAAAGCATTCATAATATTGACCTTTAGAATGTTTGAGTCTTTATCACTAAACAGAAATGTTGAGTCATCTGTATAAAGGGTAGTAAATGACTCTGGTATGACTGAAGGTTACTCATTTATATATAAGATAAACAACAAAGGTCCAAGTATGGATCCCTGTGGAACCCCTTCTGCATTTACCATAAGATAATGTGTATTTCCTTTATTAACAATTTTGACTGATTGCAACCTGTAGTGTAGGTACGATGATAACCATTCGTACGCTTTTCCCCTTATACCATATTTATGAAGCTTGTCCTTCAAAATACCATGTTGAACACAGTCAAAAGCCCGACTGAGATCACAAAATATCCCAATCGGGCTCTCGCCCTGGTTGACCAAATTCAGAACTTCATTATAGAATGATTCCAAAGCTGTTGAAGTTGAAAATGTTGCTCGAAAACCATGTTGATGATCCGTAATGACTTTATGAATTTCTAAAAAGTTCAACATCTTTTGTAGCATGGCATATTCAAATATTTTTGACACAGCTGGTGATACAGATATTGGGCGGTAATTTGACATCATTTAAGCAGCACCCTTTTCTAAAATAGGAGAAACAATTGAACCTTTCAGTGCATGAGGGAAGATTCCCTCATCAAAAGAAGTATTAATTATATGAGAAAGCGGTTTTATTATAAAATTTGCAATTTTTTTAATGACAATTCCAGATATGATGTCAGAACCACATGAAGGTTTGTTTTTAATTTTATTCTTGATAATTTCAAAAACATCTTGTGTTGTGACATATGAAAGAAATATACTGTTTGAAACAAAATTATTTGATGGATACGTCAATGTATAGTTTGGTTTGGATATCGATTCAATTGCTTCATTAGGGGCATTTATGAAGTATTCATTAAATTTACCAGCAATTAACTGTGGATCATTTACTGTTGTGTTGTCAATATTTAAGGTGATAGCTTTCTGAATATTTTGTTTCCCTTTGAGTTCATTAATAACACTCCATACTGTTTTATTTTCATTGGAAGAATTATTTATTTTACCGTAATAATAGTCACTCTTTGTATTTTCAACGAGCCATTTATGTGAAGACTATGCTTTCAGATACGTTGCTTCAAGTTGTGGATATTTACATTTCAAATTAAACAAATCTCTTAGAATGCTAGATGAATTTTTCAGTTCATTACTAACCCATTTTTTGTTGTTTTTTATTGGTTTTTTCGATTTTATCGGGCAACTAATATAGAAGTAATAAATTAGAATAACATGAAATATCTCAAATTTAGTATTTGTATCAGAGGCTTCATAAACGTCCCTCCAAGTTTCTTTAGATAAATGTGATATCAACTCATTAATATTATTTTCACATATATCCCTAACATCTACATAGCTATTAACGGTCGTTTGAGAAAATAAATTGAATTTTAGTAGAAAATTGTGATGATCTGATTCAGTATTTATGTCAGCAATACCCTCACATTCATCAAAGTTTGAGTATACTTGATCTAGAATAGTGGCACATGTAGCAGATATTCTGGTAGGAGAGAAATTTTTTGGAAATAATCCAAATGATTCCAAAAGATCGGTAAAATACGTAACTCGAGTTGTGAAAATAATGGATAAAAATCTAATTTAATAGTAATAATAGTTTCCTCCAGTAAATAAGTTGACTTTAACGGTATTTTCAAATTTCAGGTGACCTACCAACTGAAAATCCTAACAACCGCAATGTTCTCGGTGTTTATCCTCAAGAGAGAATTGCTGCGGACCCAGTGGTTTTCGCTCCTCACTCTCATAATAGGAGTGGTGCTCGTCCAGCTAGCGCAATCCGATGACAAGCAAACGTCTACGAACGGCCACGAGCAAAACCACTTCATCGGATTCATGGCCGCCGTATCGGCTTGTTGTCTTTCGGGCTTCGCTGGGGTCTACTTCGAGAAAATGCTCAAGGGAAGCGACGTGACTGTGTGGATGCGGAACGTGCAGCTGTCGTTCTGTTCGATACCGTTCGGCCTCATGTCATGCTACCTCTATGACGGCGCGATAATCAGGGAACAAGGATTTTTCTTCGGCTACGATAAGTTCGTGAATTACCTCATCGTACTGCAGGCTTGCGGAGGGCTCATAGTTGCTGTGGTGGTGAAGTATGCCGACAACATTCTCAAGGGTTTCGCCACGTCGTTGGCGATTGTCATCTCGTGTGTGGCTTCGATTTACATATTTGACTTTGAGTTGTCGTTGCAGTTTACTCTCGGTGCTGGTTTTGTGATATTTTCCATATTTTTGTACGGGCATACGCCGAAAAAGCCTGTGATGGCTGGGCCTTATAAGGTGTAGTATCTGTCGAAAAAGCTGTTTTGAACATCTACAGCTTCAGACTCGAAAGGTCATTTGTATGATAATTGCTATAGATGAAATTAGAAACAATGTTTTCTAATTGATTGACAATAAGGCATATTTTTGAAAGGTGACCAGAATAACGGGACAGTTCGAGTAAGCATAGAAATAATTTGTACGGAAAAGTTTACTGACTTTTTACGTGAGAAATCTAAATTTTGCATTTCAATTCATATGAAAATCCCACCTCATGAAGTGGTGGCTTAGAATAAGTTACTAGTTTCCTAGATTCATCGAAAATTTTCGTCATGAAGATCTAATCTTTCTTAGAACCTTGTAATTTGGCTCAGAAATAGTGAAATTTCCTGTAATTTCACAACAGTTACTTACTCACTTTTTTTAAAACAAAATGTTCCAACCAACCTCATTATTAAATATTTTACATGGTGTTGAAAAAAACGTAAAGGAAAAAATCAGATTTTTTATACTCGCTTGTGATTTTTTGATGTAACCTAAAATCTAGTTAAAAAAATAACAAAATCATCTTTGCGAAAAACGTGTCAGGTGAAATTGGAATCTTTTTGGCGTTTAAGTAGTTATCTACTTTCATGAGTTGTATTTTTATCTATCAATGGCTTCAGTCTACACAAATAAAGTTCTTTATCTTTTTAGCTGACCTTCATTCTTTTGAAAATAATTTTTTTTCCGACGACTTACTTGAAAGCGTATCAATTCTCACGATAACTCTCATAGAATATTGTGCTGAGTGAAATATTGAATAAAATAGTTCCTTGACAGATCGATGTATAGAGTGGGCCAAATTAGACATTTTTAAAGGGAAAGTCCTGTTTTCAACTAGATAGATGAAAACTGCTGGCTATGTGTGAGGGTCAAATTTTATGACATATACTTTCGTGAAAACCGCATATCGATATCTATTATCGTTTCTGAGTTGCAGCACGATTTTCGAAAATGTGCATTTTCGAAAAGTTGCTGTAACTTATTTCCTTTCAAAATTTTTTTTTTCCATGAAACATTTGCAGAGTACTTTTTTACGTAAAATTCAATGGTGTAACTTATTTTTTTCAAATAAGATATCCATTTTGTTGTGCCCAAGTATAAGAATGGTAGCGGCTCACATAAGCTTCGTTTGTCCAAATACAATTTAACGAAAAATCACGCTCTTGATTACAATTTGACAGAAACCACTGGCAAAAATCCACGCGGCCTTCAAAATCTAATGGTCTGAGTTTATGTACTCATCTTATCCTGTATGGCTTGTACTTATGCTTACTCAAAATCCGCCTAACGTTAGTGCTTGGTAGGCCTGTTGAAATTTTCAAATTTTGTTTTGACGTATTGGGATTATTTTCAACAGCTCCTAAATCAACTATTTCTTCCAACTTCTTGTCCCCGTTTGATTCATTCATATAATTTTGGCCTTTTCAAATTAATCACCATTAATTAGTTTGTGTCCCAATCTTGCGAAACTGTCTCCGGGTTGTCTTCTTTCTGGAAACCTCTCGTGATACAAATTGCATACTGCTTCTGCACTTTCCCCGGTTTGTATAAGACAGACCAACATATCTCATTTTTCATAATTCGCATACTGTGTTTGAAAATTGCACAAAAACCACGAATTAACGAGCGTCTTTACTGGCTTGAATCAAAATTTGACAGCTACCAGTAAACATTTGCATTCTGTTTTATCGCCGCGTCGTCCAAAGACTACTTGTTTAAATTGTGCATTTTACAGTCTACATGAAAATATCTAAAAGCTCTGTATTATAATAAAATAATAATGAACCTCATTTTTAACTGAAGGCAGATTACATAAAATTTGTGAAAGTTTTGTGCCTTCATACCTTATATAAATAGATACGAAATTTGAGAACAAATAATGATCTTTCTGTTGGTTATTCCTAGGCTTTGAATGAGCCACCACTGAGCTAGATATGAGATGGGCACAAACAGTTTGTGGCCTTATTCTGATTCATCATTGTTTAACTTTTTGTTCACTAAATATTAGAATCTTCATCACCTGAAAAATTATTAGTAATTGTAAACAATATTTAATTTGTACTAGGAATATTGTGGACTCAAAAAATCGAGTCAAGAAGAAACTGCTTCAATTCATAAATAGTGCATTTCTTTATTTTGTGTCACAAATATGCCTTATTTCATTTTCATCATGAGCTAAATGAAGTATTGTTGCATCAAGCATAAAAGGCTGTTGGAAATTTATTTCCGAAAAATATAAGTTGTACTAAATAAGTAAGAAGTAAAAGCTTTTCATGGTGCAAATTTATTGGGATCTGTTGTAAGCTTCGAATGTTGCCAACCAGAATATTTGGATGTTTGTTAATAATGTTGATACAAAACAAACTTAAATGTTTGTTTCGAGTTTTAGGATTATTTGATTTTGATTTTCTCAACATGTGTCATTTCCCTTGCTATTTTGAATTCTGCCTTTCATTTCTGCTATGGTGATTCTTTCTCCTAATATCATACAGACATGAAACATGTTTCTATAACTTTACGAGTTGCTTAGAAAATTAGCTTTTTAAAAATTGTTATTTCATAAATAATCATCACTGAGAATATAATTAAGAACCACACACTATGATTCAGTCAATATATAATATATAATCTCATTTTACTTACAATAAACAATGCCCACTCTTATCCATTTGCAAAGTTGGTTTCACGAAAATCAATATAAAATTCAAGCCAAATTGAACAAAAATAGAATTCGTTCTATTTATTTTATGGCCTGAATGAATTTTTTTAGGAAACTTGCACTGTGAAAAGCTGCCTTAAGATTCGCAGAAGTTGTATTCCATTTATTCGTTGATTTGTGCCAAATAAAAATCAAATTAAAAAAATTGTTGGGAATATATTTTCTCTGGATCTTGTTTCGGATCTGCTATCCTGGAATAAATCTAAAATTAATTTTCTGTTGGTCAAATCGCGTATCCGCAGTGTACTGCACAAAATCGTGATGTAAAACATTTCAGATATAAAATTTCTATCGCATTTTTGTAGTTATTTCATAACGCGGTTAATGGAAGATTAGTTTGAGATGATTACCAGGGTTTTTATCCGTTATGGATTGGAATTATATTAGGATTAGTTAACTTTAATTAAAGTATTATCTCATTACAGAGTTTTTATTCGATCAAAAATAGATAACTTTGTGCAATATTCCTATTTTATCTAGTTTTGTAAAGTTAACCCAATATAGCATCATAATAAACGATATAGTGCAAAATTAAAATTGGTGGCACTCGCAGCAGTAAAAAAAAACCGACTGAACTAATTGACTGTGTCGATCCCAATTTATAATTATTTAGCTTATTTAATAAAGGGGAATTCTTTGAAGATAGGCTGCACTAAATCGTTTAATTCAACTATACTATAAGTTTTTTCCAAGCTTCACCTAATTTTCCTTCCAAATTGAAAATGTATTAACTACTACAACAATGTCTGTTTGAATCAGGCATTGAGAATTCGGATAAACTTCGAGATAAATAAATTGGTGAAACGAATGATGAAAAACCCTCCTCTCCAAACTTTTCCACAAAGTGCGGTTAAATTATTGCATGTCGTGGCTTCTGCCCGTGAAGTAGTTATATTTTGTTAAATGCCTGCTTCATATTTCCCACTTTGTAGGAATGTTTGGAAAAAAGTATTTTCTACTATCAACATTATTCTATTTTATTTTCACTTGAAATCTCAGATTGTAACCCAGTAAATATACTATATTAAATAGATCTACTGACTCAAAGTATTTTTTGGTCATAGAAGATATCAATTACATCATGAACAGATCTGCTGACATTCGGTTGAGATGAACTGTTGTGTCTGTCTGATCCTACAGGATTCTGGTAGCTGCCATGCGCCAGAAAGGATAATGTGCTAAAAAAACTCTGAACATACAAATGACACACTCGAAATATGGCATCTATTTTCATCTCACCCTGATAACAAGAGCTGCTCCTATGTTTCATTGTGCTGGCAACATGAACACCACAAAACTTCATTGAATAATTATTGTGCTGCCTCTTTATTCGATCTTATACATTTGCCGAAAAGAATATCTGGTAACTCAATCGGGTTGCTTGTGTCCCTCAGTATTCTGGGTCGCTGTCGATGTTGTCTAAATAGTTTTACAGATCATTTTTGAAAGTTCATATAATAAAGTGCTGAGAATATTGTAGAATTCATGTATCCCACCTGCGCAATATATTTTCTCTAACTAGCTGTACTAGTTGTATCTGGTTATTCCTTTTTTATTGAACAATCGCACCACTTTGAAATATCCCAAAATTTGTGCTAACCACTCTATCTTTCCTATTTCCAAATATTTAGATTCTAATTCAAATTTCAAATAATCACCTATAACTATATGTTCTGTGAATTATATCATGTTTCATGTTTGATATCCACCAACGACAATATAAAGACACCTCCATCGATGTCGTATACAAACGATAAATTTTATCGTAGAGTAACGATAAAACGATATTCAGCTACAGAATCGCAAATGTCGTTAATTACCGATTATCGTTCACTAACGACATCGTTATGCGTTATACAGAATAGGCCTCTTAAAGTGGACGTACGAATTTGTGTGCTAGTTATCGGACATATATAAGCAGTGTTGATTAGCAGCTATTTTGGCAGACAAGCAGAGAAGCACCAATTAGAAGACAGAATAGACTGAAAATGTGCTGCCGCTGCGCCCTCTTGCCTATGCTAGGACTCTGGAGCCCGATTCTCAAATATCTTTTAACCTTTGTCTCATGCGACATTCGAGAAAGGCGAGGGACATATTTTGTCGCATACGACCAAGGGTAATAGACCAGTTTAGTGTGACGTCACGCCGCTTGAGTGTCACGGGCCATTATCCAAACAAACCGTATTTACCATTGAAAGAATGTGTATTTTTTGTACAAATTAGTGCAGATAAATGAGTGAAATAATCAAAAACATTGCATTCTCTACCATTTTCATCCTACAAATGAAAGTTATATATAAATATATTATGTTTAAATTTTACCATAGTTACTTTGTTACAGTATCATTTACACATAAGATACTTACTGTTATTCTCTATGAAACCCTTTAATAAATCAAATATCCACAATAATCCAACAGCTTATGTAGGAATCAAACACAAGACAAGTTTGTTTGGATAATGCATATGAAATAACTCAACAAAAGTGACAGCTCTGACGTCAGCAATAAAATGGTGTATAGACATTTGAGAATCGGGCCCTAGGGGTGCAATTTTCAAACCGTTTCGTATGCGAATTGGATTATTCGTTTCATACCAACACACACGAAATATGTATGTCTGTCTGTCTTTATTCGCATGCGAACTAAAACTGAACGATTTGAAAATAGCATCCATGCATGCCCTCGGACTCCGATGATTAGAAATGTTTTATAGAATCGAAATGTGACATCATATTCGAAATATCGGTACTATGCTTCCCCATTCCTAACGTTCGAATATGACGTCACATTCTCGTCATATTTCGATGCTATGAAACATTTCTAATCATCAGAGTCCCAGTGCAGATCGATAGAATCTTCGTATTCGAAACTCTTCTTTTCGTTTCTAAAGGCCGATTCAGATAACTGCGTGGATACCCTGCATGAGAAATGCATGCCTGTCGATGTTCGCACTTGTGCCTATCAGCGTCCGGGAAAAACTCAGAGCACGCGCAGAAATAGGATGAACCCTCGATTGACAGTTATCGAACTTTCGTGTTCTGTGCCGTAATCAAAGAAAATGTGATCTGTGTAGCAAAGCAAAGTATTTTTATTTTTTCTAAATGCATTAATTAATTATGTTTTATGTATATTATGCGGTATGCTCTTTGCTTAATTTGTTTCTGCCGTGGCTAATATTTATAATGCATTGAAAATAATTTAAAACAAAGGAACTTCTTATTCACTATATATGTAAAACAGTACATAACATCTCATAACCAAATCTTAACACTTTTCAACAACCCCCCCTCAATCAAGTATTATACAAAATTTTGTAAAAAGATAATCCTGCTAGGATTCACATTTTCCCTACAAATAGGGCAATTTTTTTGGTAACTTAAACTGTCATAAATACAATTCCAACAAAATATATGACCACAAGGGGTCGAACATGGCCACTGAAGATTTTCTGCACAGAGTACACATGATTTTATAGAAACATTTGTATGGATTGTATTTTCAGTTTGATCTTTGTTATTGAAGGAGAATAATTTTGTTGTTAAACTGAAGAGAATATAAAACAGAGAAATATTTGCTAGAAATTGAAAAGCTCCAGTGAAGGAGTCATTTTGAAGCCAGTCCCTGAGTAACACCTGAAAAAAGAAATAAACATAGCTGGAGTGAGTTTCAAATTCAGAATGTTTTTAGGTATGTGACAACTATTTCAACTATAATTCTTTTTGATATAAGATTTTCTCTTGGATGTTTCTAATCTGCTCTACTTACATATCGTATTCCCATAAGTCTGTTTGATATATTATAATATTTGCCATCCATATAAAACAGTGAAGTATGTATTCTCTTGATGGTAGACTTCTCTTCTTTAAACACATCAATACAGCTCAGCAAAAATGATTTAACTTTGCTTGTCAGACTTGTTGAACAACTTATTTTGGATTTAGAAAAATTCAAGAATCTTTCCAATAGTGGTTCTCCTCCTACATACAATATTAACCAAAGAGTTTGTATCTACAGAGCAACATAATGAAAATAAAAGCCAGCAATGAAAATTAATGCTTACTTACCACTTTCGAAGGTATTTTGTCTCCCCTACCAATTCTTATAGTGCCTGTATATTCCTCCCCTAAAGTTTGTAGATTTCCTAAGGTTGTCATGCAGTAGTACCAAAAGTTCGCTAGTACTGGAACGGATTTGTTTAGTTTGTGATAACTTCTTGAACCCATGAGTTTGAAAAAGGAATGTATCTGTTCTTCCAAGTCTCGCACCAAGAGTTCATCTCTTTGCGATAATCGTAATACATCTGCCACCTTAGCTTTATAGAGATTCATATTTGCAATATAGATACTTGATTTGTTAGATTAGTAGTCTTCAGTTGGTAACAAATTTCAAAAGAAAATTAGCACTTGTTTTTTTTGATTAATCTTCATGTAACCACTGCAATTTGATTCAAAATCAAATAACGAATGATAAAAAATAAAATACACAAAATCATACATAAAATATTTAATATTTACTAGTGGAGATATTGACATTGTTGGCAATTGGCAGATCTGACATGGAACACCTGAATTTGCCAAGTTTCTAAAGGTTAGTTTCCAATACAACGATTTGCGTTGAGCGTCATGCATTCTCATTGGCGACGCGATTCGTTGTTTACATGAACACTGGGCTACGACGAAAGTACAAGCATTGAAAGCTTCCACCTCCATCGAAAACAGTTGGATGGTTATTTTAAGCAAGACTAGCAAGCGTTGCTAATGACAGCAATTTGAACTCGCTATGCATTTCTCATGCAGGGTTTTAAATGCATAGTGGGCACGCATGTATCTAGATATTTCTATCTATGGTCCGCTTTTTTTTCGGTCACAGATTGTGTGTTTGTGCTTTCGGCACAGATTTTCGGTGTGTGCCGGTGGTAAGAATTCTTATTTACTAGATTTCACATGGCCTATGTAGGCATGTACCAATAGCTTCAATCAGAACTACTTTTAGGGGAGGGATATATATGGTGATTTTATTGGCGAGTTGGTGTGTAATGCAAGGAGAAATGTTTGTCCAAAAATGGTCAATATCACCTAGAAAACTTGTGTCTACTGGCTGAGAGAGAATTATTGTTAGTTGGATATGCGTAAATTATAAGTCATTCTAACTTAACCGAAGTAGACAGAATTATCATTCAAAATTAGATAAATCTTCAAAATTAGACACGCCTCTTCACAACTACTCTGATTGGTACATGTTAAGTGTGGTCGATAGGAATTCTAGCTGCCGGTTTGTGCTGTTTGCGGAGCAATAATACCTATCCACAACACTTCCCAATGGACAATCCGCCTGGACCAATCAAAACTCTATTTTAGTTGCGCCTGCGTGGTGTGCAATATAATTTTAGGTTACGTTAAGGCACAGTATAATGGTTGAGGTTCAACTTGAATATTGGATACCAAGGTCCAGTTTGGTTAGATTAGATCATGTTCCCTTCTTTTTTGGCTTAAAAATGAAAAAAGAAGGAAACATGATCTAACCTAACCAAACTTACCTTGTTGAATACTTGGGACTACTATATTGCCTTAGCATCAATTCAAATATACCGCCTTGCTCAGGATAGTTCTGAATTCTGATTGGTTCATGCGGATTGCCTATTGGGAAGTGTTGTGGAAAGGAATTCTTGCGGTCAGCGTTGCCAGAAGTAGTACATTGTACCACATGTGGTACTTTGGAGGCGTTTGGAGTACGGTGGTACTACATTGTCGAAAAAGACCAAAAAGTGGTACATTTGTATGATTTTAAAGTCGTCATATTTGAAACCAGGTCGAATGTCAAAGTTAATCAATTCATGCTCGGTGGAGTATTGGTACAGAGCTCAGAACAGAAAACTTTTATGATACAGAGTTCTCCGTAGTTTGCATTGAGACACAAAACACACACCGCTTCAGAAGGTTAGCTTCCCTAGATATCATTATTTATGGAGCATGATATCAAAATAAAAATATGTTGTATTCGTCAACGTCAAATGTCAAACTGGATCACAAGCAATGTTTTATCAACTTCAAATTTCTTTTCCGAAGCTTGTCAGAGAAATTACATTCTATTGGCAGATGCTGCGCATGTGTTCAAACGTCATGAATGTTCATGCTCTATGAGATTCGTGGGATCATGAAGAAAACAAAACTTTGTGGGCATAACCTGAAAGTACAATGTGGTACATTTCGCTCTCTTAGGGTGGTACATACGTTGAAAACTTTCTGGCAACGTGGCAACACTGCTTGCGGTGCAGTAGGGGGTGGTAGGTGGTAGGAGTAATGTAATGGTCCGTAATAGTTCTATTTAATTGTATGTTATTTAAAACAAACTAATCCCATAATACACTAGTAAATATGGGACGTGACAATTGTTTACATAGGCATTTTTAATAAAGACTATGAAAATTTTATCTTTTTCGTATATTCATTGATAATGCTATAAATGGAATCTGCGACCAACACATAAGGTAACCAGACGTTTCAACCTGTTTTCATAGGGGACTTCGAGGCATATGCAATATTAAAGTGGGATTTTTATTTATTGTTTTCAGAAGAGTTCATTTGTAACAGAAAGAAAAGTCAATAACGAAGTAAAGATGCAGAAAAAAGGTATGTTTCCACCTTTGCCACATGACTTTAAAAATTATCTTCCACTATTCATTCAATATTGTTCATGAATGGTATTGAATGTGAGTTTCTCCAAAACTTTTAATTTTGATGTGTTATTTTTTTCCCATTTTTTAGAGAGCAGTACGAATAATAAATTGAAATATATCAGCTTAGTGACCCTAACTTTACAAAGTGCCATATTGGGACTGAGTATGAGATATGCAAGGACCAGAGAAGGAAATATGTTTCTTTCATCCACAGGTAAGAACCAGGCTTTCAAAATGACTATCAAATACACTGTTCAGGAAATTCCAGTAGTGTGACTTGTTTTCATAATATCTTTGGTAGTTTATTTTCCAGTATATTTGCCTCATTTACCACTTTGTGGGAATTATTTGTTTCATTTATTTGATACTCTCCAGCACTGTATTGTACTTTGTTCAAAATCAACCCTAAAAATTAAAAAAAAAATGTCTCTAGAGAATGACACTAATACATGAATTAATCATCAAATAAAATAGAATCTACCTCAAGACTGGCTAATTCCAAATTTGAATTTTTTTGTACAGAAATATACCAAGATTATTTTAAGGTGAATTTTGAATAACTCCTATGTGAAAAACCTTCAAGTCTCAAGAGAAAGTAGATAATTATTCTATCTGTTTGCTTCATGCCGATATAAGTCCTAGATCAGTTGTTCATCATGGTAATAATGTCAAGGAAATCAACCTTTTAAAATCTCATCATTCTCATTTATATGTTAATTTTCTCTAGATAGTACAGATCATTTAACAGTTTTTATAATTGGAAGAAAGCAAAAGTGACGAAGGATGATTATTTTGTCAAATAGATCTGCTTTGTAACAATATGAATATAAACATACTTGAACAAAATAATATTTTTCCCTTATCCCATACTTGATAATTTTGGGTTCTTATATGTTAATGAAGCATTAATACTTTTGAGTAGGTTTTTGAGATTAATCAATTCTGAATAACATCAAAAATTTAAAATTTGTGAAACTTGTTAAGGTTCACAGGCAATTAAATTGCATGAAAAACACTTACAACATTTTATACAAGAATGTACTCGGATCAGGATAATGGTCTATTGAATTCCGATTTGTTTACCTGTATTCCAATATATCATAAGAGAAGTTAGAATTGTCATTAGTAACTCATTAAGCCGATTCTTAGGAACATATAAAAGCCACAATTATATACTTACTGTCATGATATATTGTATAAATTTTGTTTGTGAAATGAGTATATTATTATTATAGATATCAAAATGTGCATCTATAAGTATGGTAAAAGTGTGTTGTAAAGGGCAACACTGAGGTTTTTCAAATGTATGTTTATCTTTCTGAAAGTATTTGCTCTAGTCCTAAAATTCTTATGTTAACTCTCAAACTGATTTGCTCACATGGACATGAAAAATATCAGAATTCAACTAAAATACTTATTAGAAACATTATCACTTCCAAAATTTTGTGTCATATTCATTGATGAATATAATGATGTGTTTTTTCCTTAGAAATAATAATCTCCACTAAAAGAGAGCTGATCTGTAATTTTATTAATGAGTGTTTAGAAGTTTCTCAGTTTAACGTATTAGTACTGATGGCATCAAGTAAACAATTCCTGATGATGCTTTCTGTGGTGATAAAACTGTGTCTGGTAATGGTTTTGGTAACTTTCGATTATTTGTCGAATCAAAGATTCCAATATACACTATAGTGATTTCAGAAGAAGCCTAATAAACCACTACTTCCTTATAGCTTGTTACCACAAACTCATCCTTGCCTATTTTCAGCTGTTTTGATGTCTGAGGTAGTGAAACTAGTAACGTGTATTGTTTTGGTTTACCTGGAGTCGGGAGGAATATTAAAACTACTTGAGGCAATTGATAAACAGATCATCAAGCAACCAATAGATACACTGAAGATATGTGTCCCTTCATTTGTTTATCTTGTACAAAACAACTTACTGTATGTATCTGCATCCCACTTGGATGCAGCAACGTACCAGGTAAGTACCACCATTATCAACTTTGATAACCAATAACTCCTTTTGTAACAGTTAATTCTCTCTCGACAGTTTTTCCGATTTGTAACGGATTTGTGAGATCTCGTAATTCCGTATTAAATCCCGGAATTCCGCATTAGATTTCGAAATACCGAATAGATCTCGAAATTCCGTAGTAGATCTCGGAATTTTGTATTAGATTTCGAAATCCCAACACAGACATCGGAGTTCCGTATTTGATTTTGGAATCTCTAATGATTGAATGAAATTCCGACATCTAATACGGAATTTCGATATCTAATACGAAACTCCGAGATTTAATACGGGATTCCAAGATCTAATACGGAATACCGATATCTAATACGTAATTCTTCCGAGATCTGATACGGAATTCTTCCGACATCTAATATGGAATTCCGAGATTTAATACAGAATTCCGAGATCTGATACAGAATTCCGGGATCTAATACGGAATTTTGAGCGAGATTTAATACGGAATTCCGAGATCTAACACGGATTTCCGAAATCTAATACGGAATTCCGTAATCTAACATGGAATTCCGAGATCTAATACGGATTCTTTCGTAATTTTATGCTTAATTCCGAGATCTAATACGGAATTCTTCCGATATCTAAGAGATCTAATACGTAATTATTCCGAGATATAATACAAAATTCCGAGATCTAATACAAAATTCCGAGACCTGGAATTGTGAGCGAGATTTAATACGGAATTCCGAGATCTAACACGGAATTCCGAAATCTAATACGGAATTCAGGCAGGCCGTTCGAAACTCCAGCATAGTGATAGTCCGTTCGAGCCTGATGTAGGTACAAGAGAATTTATCTCATTTACTTTATATCGGATTCGGTAGGCGGCCGCATGCCTTGTTGAAAAGCAAGTGTATTGTGAGTTGTCTAGATGCCAATCTCGTCTGGTGCTAGATTGGAGTGCACACCGACCTCCCGAGGTGGTGCTGTAGGTTTTCCGGGTTTTCCTACAGCTGAAAAGTGAATAAGCCACCAAAAATCAGTAAGTCGCCCCGGAACGCCACGGCAAATAATAATAATAGCCGTCCTCTACCCGCACAGGCTATGCCTTTGGGTACACTCAACGAGTGTTTATGAGGGAGTATTATTATTCCGACATCTAATACGGAATTCTGAGATCTAATACGGAATTCTTCCGATATCGAATATGGAATTACGAGATACGATACGTAATATTCCGAAATCTAATACAAAATTCCGAGATCTTATACAGAATTCCGAGATCTGATACAGAATTCCGAGACCTAATACGAAATTGAGAGCGAGATTCAATACGGAGTTCCGAGATCTAACACGGAATGCCGTAATCTAATACGGAATGCCGTAATCTAATACGGAATTCCGAGATCTAATACGGAATTATGAGATCTAATACGGAATTCTGAGATCTAATACAGAATTCCGGGATCAAATACGGAATTTCGAGAACCAATACGGAATTCACATATAATATAAGGAATTCTTACGTGATCTGATGGGGAATTCCGAGATCTAACACATAATTCCAAAATCTAATACGGAATTCTGTGGTCTGATGAGTTGGAATTCTGACATCCTACCAGAATCCCGATATCCAGAATGCGTACAAACAAGTCGGAATTCTGAAAATTAAGTAAGGAAAAAGCTTGAAAATGAAAGTAAAACGTTCAGGGCTTTCCATACTTCCGTATAAAATATTTCTGTACTGTGAACATTCTCAAAATATTTCCACAAAATTATTATTTCATATCTTGATTTGAAAAGTAACTTGTGACATCTAGAGTCACTAGTTCAAACTTAATTTGAAACGAGGCATGAAATCTGAAGTTAGATGTTTATCTGCACATTGACAGGCAGCCAGCATTTCGTCGCTCTGACCAACCATAGACTCAATGAAGTTTCTCATGCGTTAAGAGGGACGCAAACAGAATCTAAAGTGAATAGAATTGTTTTCGATTTAATTCCGAGAGCTCATCATCCGTAGACAGCTATTTCGTAGTTTCCTACTCGTCAGAACAACAAAATGTTGGCTGCCTGTCAATGGGTAGATAATTATCTAACTTCGGATGGCATGAATCGTTTCAAATTAAGTTTCAACTAGTGACTGTAGATGTCAAAAGTTACTTTTCATTTTATTGTCATTGTTTTGGGGTATTATTTCAGAGTGCATTCATTTTAATTTCGAGAGTCCTCGTAAAGCCGTGCTGACAAGTAGGAAACTGCGAAACAGCTGTCTATGGATGATGAGCTCGCGGAATCAAATCGAAAACACTGTATCCACTTTATATCTTGATATGGTTACAGGATTTGAATGGTATATTGTTTTGGGGGCAAATTGTTTTGGGGGGCATATTTTTTTGTGCCCTGAATGAACATGTTGAATTCAATATTCGTTGACGGGAGAAATCGCATTCTTTATTTTACCTTGAGGTACTTCTATGTATATCTTAAAAATTAACGTAATATTTTTCGTTGAATACACTGAAGTGCCATGATAACTAAACAATGTTATGCTTCCTTACAGTTGAGATGACGTGTGTATAAATTATTGATGTGTTTTGTTATCAAATCTATTAGTTGAATTATTTCGAGAAATGTGGGTGTTATGAACTGTTTTCCATTCAATGCATAACAAGTATATTGATAATCTAGTGGAGTTTCAAGTATGTTGATGAAATTTTTCAAGTGACTGAACATTCCACTGTGAATATTTCTTTAGTTTATCCAGTAAATGAAATATTTCTATTATTAGAAAAAAATGTATATCATTTGTATTTCATAAGTGGAATACTTCAGTATTGATAATATCTATTATATTAGAACCAAAATATGTTTTGAGTACTTTACTTCTTCAAATATTTTTTTTGTTCCAAAACTAATTCTTTTCAATCAGTCTAATCATGATTTGTTATCTGATAAACATTTTCATTTTGTAGTTGTGTTCTGATTTGGGAAAATTGCATCACGAGCTCTGCTTAGGTGTCTTCTGAAAATTGGCTTTAATATTCATTTAGTTTTGATTTTTCATCTTTCAGTGTATCTGGATAGAGTAATTAGATATAATTCAAATCGGACATGATTGATACTAAGCAGTTCTTCTCGATAGGTATAACTGAATAAAAAAAGCTACTAGACCGGGTGGCCACGAGATTTGTTACGTCACGCCATCTAGTTTTAAAGAAAGAAATTTATATTTTGGATGAGTTCTATGAGAGATATTTTTCTATTAGTACCCATATTTGAATCTGAATTAAGAGTGAATTTATGTAGCACAAATTTACTCCAACTTGAACTAAACTTCAACTAAGGAAAAATTAAACTTTGGTTTGTGTGGCTTTTATACAAAAAAATTAAGAGAAATTACGCATGCATGATGTGTTTGGTGTATCTTGGAATCTTGGCATTATTTTATATTTCACATCCACCCAACTTTAATTTGTTGATTACTGATTATACTTTAGTATATTCAATTTGGTTTAGAGGTTACAAACTTGAAACATAATGGAATATTTTCATGTTATTACAACGTTCAACCCCCCCAATAATTGCGCAGTAGTGTCAAGAATTAACATTAACACTAGAAAGATAAAAGTTGTCCAACTTTTAATTTCCCTGCATAAATCGAATCATTAGAAATGAGAGGTTCATCTATTTGTTGAAGTTGAAGTGTTAATGTTAATTGAAGTTTAGTGTAAATTTGTGCTTCTGGATTCAACTCGGATGTCACTTTAATGGTCCATCCTGTATATTTTCCTTTCTTACTTTCATACGAATTTTTCCTTCTATGTAAGAATAGAATAGAATTTATTGATCTCATAATACCAAATAATGACATAAGACAGGTCAAATATAAGGATAGTAAAATTAAAAAGTCTAGTTAAAACTAGAACATTTTCCTTAAAATAGTAAAATTAGACAATAATCTAGATTAAAAAATACAAAATACAGTAATGTAGTATACATGAAATATCATAAAAAACAACTAGACGCACAGGTACGTCAAAAAAACGATAAAATCAAACGAAAAATATGTTGCAGTCTAGACAAAATTCAACGAGTATTTTCAAAATATTCTTCAACCGAATATGGACACATGTCAATGAGATAGTTTTTAGTTTTCACTTTAAATTTATGCACTAAGACAATATCTCTGAAACATTGTGGGAGACTATTATAAAGTTTAATTCCCATTACTATAGGTGATTTCTTACAGATTTCTATACGCTGGTAAGGTATACAGAAATCTGATTAATATCTTGTGTCATGAGCATGAATGTCACTATTCCGCAAATAATCGTCTCTACTTCTATGAACTGATGTGATTAAATCCAATATATAAAGGCCACACAGAGTTAAAATTCTCAAGCTGATAAAAACAGGTCGACAGGAGTCTACAAATAAGATGTTTGAAATACACCTGAGAATTCTTTTCTGTGATAAAAAAACATTTTTAGCATGAGGAGAACTACCCCAAACACAAATTCCATAACTAATCCTAGACTGTATTTCACTAAAATAAAGTAAACGTATGTGATTTATATTGAGTGTTTTCCTTAAATTTATAATTTGGAAACATTTTGAATTTAATATCTTTGATAAATTTTTAAAAGTTTTAAAGGACAAATCTGAATCAAAAAATACTCCTAGAAATTTCACATTTTCTGTTTTTGTTATATTTGAGTTGTTAACCAATATATCAAAGTTAGGGCAAACAGTTTTTTGGCGAGGATGAAATGAAATTAGTTTTAGTTGTGTTAAATAACAAGGATTGATCACTTGACCAGGCAGAAAATTTCAATAAAGCATTCATAATATTGACCTTTAGAATGTTTGAGTCTTTATCACTAAACAGAAATGTTGAGTCATCTGTATAAAGGGTAGTAAATGACTCTGGTATGACTGAAGGTAACTCATTTATATATAAGATAAACAACAAAGGTCCAAGTATGGATCCCTGTGGAACCCCTTCTGCATTTACCATAAGATAATGTGTATTTCCTTTATTAACAATTTTGACTGATTGCAACCTGTAGTGTAGGTACGATGATAACCATTCGTACGCTTTTCCCCTTATACCATATTTATGAAGCTTGTCCTTCAAAATACCATGTTGAACACAGTCAAAAGCCCGACTGAGATCACAAAATATCCCAATCGGGCTCTCGCCCTGGTTGACCAAATTCAGAACTTCATTATAGAATGATTCCAAAGCTGTTGAAGTTGAAAATGTTGCTCGAAAACCATGTTGATGATCCGTAATGACTTTATGAATTTCTAAAAAGTTCAACATCTTTTGTAGCATGGCATATTCAAATATTTTTGACACAGCTGGTGATACAGATATTGGGCGGTAATTTGACATCATTTAAGCAGCACCCTTTTCTAAAATAGGAGAAACAATTGAACCTTTCAGTGCATGAGGGAAGATTCCCTCATCAAAAGAAGTATTAATTATATGAGAAAGCGGTTTTATTATAAAATTTGCAATTTTTTTAATGACAATTCCAGATATGATGTCAGAACCACATGAAGGTTTGTTTTTAATTTTATTCTTGATAATTTCAAAAACATCTTGTGTTGTGACATATGAAAGAAATATACTGTTTGAAACAAAATTATTTGATGGATACGTCAATGTATAGTTTGGTTTGGATATCGATTCAATTGCTTCATTAGGGGCATTTATGAAGTATTCATTAAATTTACCAGCAATTAACTGTGGATCATTTACTGTTGTGTTGTCAATATTTAAGGTGATATCCCAATCCCAATATTTCAGAATATTTTGTTTCCCTTTGAGTTCATTAATAACACTCCATACTGTTTTATTTTTATTGGAAGAATTATTTATTTTACCGTAATAATAGTCACTCTTTGTATTTCAACGAGCCTTTTATGTGAAGAGTTTGCTTTGAGATACGTTGCTTCAAGTTGTGGATATTTTCATTTCAAATTAAACAAATCTCTTAGAATGCTAGATGAATTTTTCAGTTCATTACTAACCCATTTTTTGTTGTTTTTTATTGGTTTTTTCGATTTTATCGGGCAACTAATATAGAAGTAATAAATTAGAATAACATGAAATATCTCAAATTTAGTATTTGTATCAGAGGCTTCATAAACGTCCCTCCAAGTTTCTTTAGATAAATGTGATATCAACTCATTAATATTATTTTCACATATATCCCTAACATCTACATAGCTATTAACGGTCGTTTGAGAAAATAAATTGAATTTTAGTAGAAAATTGTGATGATCTGATTCAGTATTTATGTCAGCAATACCCTCACATTCATCAAAGTTTGAGTATACTTGATCTAGAATAGTGGCACATGTAGCAGATATTCTGGTAGGAGAGGAATTTTTTGGAAATAATCCAAATGATTCCAAAAGATCGTAACTCGAGTTGCGAAAATAATGGATAAAAATCTAATTTAATAGTAATAATAGTTTCCTCCAGTAAATAAGTTGACTTTAACGGTATTTTCAAATTTCAGGTGACCTACCAACTGAAAATCCTAACAACCGCAATGTTCTCGGTGTTTATCCTCAAGAGAGAATTGCTGCGGACCCAGTGGTTTTCGCTCCTCACTCTCATAATAGGAGTGGTGCTAGCGAAATCCGATGACAAGCAAACGTCTACGAACGGCCACGAGCAAAACCACTTCATCGGATTCATGGCCGCCATATCGGCTTGTTGTCTTTCGAGCTTCGCTGGGGTCTACTTCGAGAAAATGCTCAAGGGAAGCGACGTGACTGTGTGGATGCGAAACGTGCAGCTGTCGTTCTGTTCGATACCGTTCGGCCTCATGTCATGCTACCTCTATGACGGCGCTATAATCAGGGAACAAGGATTTTTCTTCGGCTACGATAAGTTCGTGAATTACCTCATCGTACTGCAGGCTTGCGGAGGGCTCATAGTTGCTGTGGTGGTGAAGTATGCCGACAACATTCTCAAGGGTTTCGCCACGTCGTTGGCGATTGTCATCTTGTGTGTGGCTTCGATTTACATATTTGACTTTGAGTTGTCGTTGCAGTTTACTCTCGGTGCTGGTTTTGTGATATCTTCCATATTTTTGTACGGGCATACGCCGAAAAAGCCTGTGATGGCTGGGCCTTATAAGGTGTAGTATCTGTCGAAAAAGCTGTTTTGAACATCTACAGCTTCAGACTCGAAAGGTCATTTGTATGATAATTGCTATAGATGAAATTAGAAACAATGTTTTCTAATTGATTGACAATAAGGCATATTTTTGAAAGGTGACCAGAATAACGGGACAGTTCGAGTAAAGCATAGAAATAATTTGTACGGAAAAGTTTACTGACTTTTTACGTGAGAAATCTAAATTTTGCATTTCAATTCATATGAAAATCCCACCTCATGAAGTGGTGGCTTAGAATAAGTTACTAGTTTCCTAGATTCATCGAAAATTTTCGTCATGAAGATCTAATCTTTCTTAGAACCTTGTAATTTGGCTCAGAAATAGTGAAATTTCCTGTAATTTCACAACAGTTACTTACTCACTTCTTTTAAAACAAAATGTTCCAACCAACCTCATTATTAAATATTTTACATGGTGTTGAAAAAAACGTAAAGGAAAAAATCAGATTTTTTATACTCGCTTGTGATTTTTTGATGTAACCTAAAATCTAGTTCAAAAAATATCAAAATCATCTTTGCGAAAAACGTGTCAGGTGAAATTGGAATCTTTTTGGAGTTTAAATAGTTATCTACTTTCATGAGTTGTATTTTTATCTATCAATGGCTTCAGTCTACACAAATAAAGTTCTTTATCTTTTTAGCTGACCTTCATTCTTTTGAAAATAATTTTTTTTCCGACGACTTGAAAGCGTATCAATTCTCACGATAACTCTCATAGAATATTGTGCTGAGTGAAATATTGAATAAAATAGTTCCTAGACAGATCGATGTATAGAGTGGGCCAAATTAGACATTTTTAAAGGGAAAGTCCTGTTTTCAACTAGATAGATGAAAACTGCTGGCTATGTGTGAGGGTCAAATTTTAGGACATATACTTTCGTGAAAACCGCATATCGATATCTATTATCGTTTCTGAGTTGCAGCACGATTTTCGAAAATGTGCATTTTCGAAAAGTTGCTGTAACTTATTTCCTTTCAAAAATTTTTTTTTCCATGAAACATGAGTACTTTTTTACGTAAAATTCAATGGTGTAACTTATTTTTTTCAAATAAGATATCCATACTTAGTTGTCAATTGAAAAATATGTTTTTTTTATGAGACACCCTGTATATTCCTGCATATGCCAATAGAACTTGAAACTACCTTTCCAAAAATGTAGCATACTTGTTGTTTTACTAGAGTCATCTTTAAATAACAGAGCTTTTAGATTTTTTCATGTAGGTAATTAAAACTCATAGTTTCGACAAAACTGATAACAATTCATACCATGTTGTGAGGAGAATATTTCTTTCTGAGCTCCATTAGTGGTAATTCATCAACAATGGGTTCAATATTTTGCTTTAAAATTTCTACTCACCTCTGCGATGTGAGAGTGCCAGTATAAATGATCGGGCCGATTATTCTACCCCTGAAAACACCTGCCCACACACTAAATCCAAATCTTTCTTGACTTGTCTGCTCCAAAATAGAATGAAGATTTTGTTGTGCCCAAGTATAAGAATGGTAGCGGCTCACATAAGCTTCGTTTGTCCAAATACAATTTAACGAAAAATCACGCTCTTGATTACAATTTGACAGAAACCACTGGCAAAAATCCACGCGGCCTTCAAAATCTAATGGTCTGAGTTTATGTACTCATCTTATCCTGTATGGCTTGTACTTATGCTTACTCAAAATCCGCCTAACGTTAGTGCTTGGTAGGCCTGTTGAAATTTTCAAATTTTGTTTTGACGTATTGGGATTATTTTCAACAGCTCCTAAATCAACTATTTCTTCCAACTTCTTGTCCCCGTTTGATTCATTCATATAATTTTGGCCTTTTCAAATTAATCACAATTAATTAGTTTGTGTCCCAATCTTGCGAAACTGTCTCCGGGTTGTCTTCTTTCTGGAAACCTCTCGTGATACAAATTGCATACTGCTTCTGCACTTTCCCCGGTTTGTATAAGACAGACCAACATATCTCATTTTTCATAATTCGCATACTGTGTTTGAAAATTGCACAAAAACCACGAATTAACGAGCGTCTTTACTGGCTTGAATCAAAATTTGACAGCTACCAGTAAACATTTGCATTCTGTTTTATCGCCGCGTCGTCCAAAGACTACTTGTTTAAATTGTGCATTTTACAGTCTACATGAAAATATCTAAAAGCTCTGTATTATAATAAAATAATAATGAACCTCATTTTTAACTGAAGGCAGATTACATAAAATTTGTGAAAGTTTTGTGCCTTCATACCTTATATAAATAGATACGAAATTTGAGAACAAATAATGATCTTTCTGTTGGTTATTCCTAGGCTTTGAATGAGCCACCACTGAGCTAGATATGAGATGGGCACAAACAGTTTGTGGCCTTATTCTGATTCATCATTGTTTAACTTTTTGTTCACTAAATATTAGAATCTTCATCACCTGAAAAATTATTAGTAATTGTAAACAATATTTAATTTGTACTAGGAATATTGTGGACTCAAAAAATCGAGTCAAGAAGAAACTGCTTCAATTCATAAATAGTGCATTTCTTTATTTTGTGTCACAAATATGCCTTATTTCATTTTCATCATGAGCTAAATGAAGTATTGTTGCATCAAGCATAAAAGGCTGTTGGAAATTTATTTCCGAAAAATATAAGTTGTACTAAATAAGTAAGAAGTAAAAGCTTTTCATTGTGCAAATTTATTGGGATCTGTTGTAAGCTTCGAATGTTGCCAACCAGAATATTTGGATGTTTGTTAATAATGTTGATACAAAACAAACTTAAATATTTGTTTCGAGTTTTAGGATTATTTGATTTTGATTTTCTCAACATGTGTCATTTCCCTTGCTATTTTGAATTCTGCCTTTCATTTCTGCTATGGTGATTCTTTCTCCTAATATCATACAGACATGAAACATGTTTCTATAACTTTACGAGTTGCTTAGAAAATTAGCTTTTTAAAAATTGTTATTTCATAAATAATCATCACTGAGAATATAATTAAGAACCACACACTATGATTCAGTCAATATATAATATATAATCTCATTTTACTTACAATAAACAATGCCCACTCTTATCCATTTGCAAAGTTGGTTTCACGAAAATCAATATAAAATTCAAGCCAAATTGAACAAAAATAGAATTCGTTCTATTTATTTTATGGCCTGAATGAATTTTTTTAGGAAACTTGCACTGTGAAAAGCTGCCTTAAGATTCGCAGAAGTTGTATTCCATTTATTCGTTGATTTGTGCCAAATAAAAATCAAATTAAAAAAATTGTTGGGAATATATTTTCTCTGGATCTTGTTTCGGATCTGCTATCCTGGAATAAATCTAAAATTAATTTTTTGTTGGTCAAATCGCGTATCCGCAGTGTACTGCACAAAATCGTGATGTAAAACATTTCAGATATAAAATTTCTATCGCATTTTTGTAGTTTTCATAACGCGGTTAATGGAAGATTAGTTTGAGATGATTACCAGGGTTTTTATCCGTTATGGATTGGAATTATATTAGGATTAGTTAACTTTAATTAAAGTATTATCTCATTACAGAGTTTTTATTCGATCAAAAATAGATAACTTTGTGCAATATTCCTATTTTATCTAGTTTTGTAAAGTTATCCCAATATAGCATCACAATAAACGATATAGTGCAAAATTAAAATTGGTGTGTCGATCCCAATTTATAATTATTTAGCTTATTTTATAAAGGGGAATTCTTTGAAGATAGGCTGCACTAAATCGTTTAATTCAACTATACTATAAGTTTTTGCCAAGCTTCACCTAATTTTCCTTCCAAATTGAAAATGTATTAACTGTTACAACAATGTCTGTTTAAATCAGGCATTGAGAATTCGGATAAACTTCGAGATAAATAAATTGGTGAAACGAATGATGAAAAACCCTCCTCTCCAAACTTTTCCACAAAGTGCGGTTAAATTATTGCATGTCGTGGCTTCTGCCCGTGAAGTAGTTATATTTTGTTAAATGCCTGCTTCATATTTCCCACTTTGTAGGAATGTTTGGAAAAAAGTATTTTCTAATATCAACATTATTCTATTTTATTTTCACTTGAAATCTCAGATTGTAACCCAGTAAATATACTATATTAAATAGATCTACTGACTCAAAGTATTTTTTGGTCATAGAAGATATCAATTACAGTAGAACCAATACAATAATCAGTGATAATCAAGAGGTAGAAGTTATTTAATCTCTGCTTCCTGGGCTAGTTAGTGACTAGGATATCATTCCTCAGTAACTTTCATCGAAACTTACCATCACAAATCATAGTTGGAACATTTTTTTTGTCAACTAGAAAATGTTCATATTCTCTGAAATATTATCCTACCTTGAATAACGTAAATGCGCCAAAATCCTCCTAGTTTGGGACACATCTTTTTTCAAATTCTTGTATCAAGACTCTAAATATTAGGTTTGCTTCCTCTTGATAACAAAGTATTGAATTTTACTTTATTGTTTTTATTATTATATTATTATCATCAATTAAAGGTATTTATTCTTTAAACTGTCGATTCATTCAAATAATAAAAAGTTGTGTTTTGAATATATTTTGCAGTTTCAACACAAAATTGTGCCACCTTCATAAAAAAAATCAGTTTTGACCATTCTGGTTGAAGATATTGAATGTCTTTATCAAGCTCTTATGTATAACTAGTTGGATTATCTCTTTATTTTATGGAAAATATGAACATTTAGTACTGTTGAAATAAAAATATCAGGTCCGTTTGTTTGTTTCTTGGTGCAGGTATATGTATATTTGAATAGCTCATGGGTAACATTATGTGCATATGTTGAATGAAGTATCGAGCGTTTTTCTATTCTAAGAGCTGCGTTTGTAGAAAAAATATTGTGTGTATTTTGAGCACAGTGTCATTGCTTCACTTGGTAACTCTCACCATGCAAACGAAGGGACCTATTTTGTAATACATTATTATTGAAAACAATGTTATTGTTAGCTTTTATATCGACTTTGGTCTCATATGTTATATTGTATATATTTAGGAATAATCAACGTACTTAATCATATTATCCCAAGGATAAGTTTAGCCATAGAATGAAATGTGAAATATATTTTAAATAATTTTATTTTATATATATTATCCCCGAATAAATAATATACTTCTTTTATAAAAAAAAACTAAATGGCATTGTTTTATTCAATATTTTTTCTATAATTCATAATTTAATCAAGATGTATGGTTTCCGGTCTTTGGGGCCGTGGAGGCGTTTTTTACGGACGTTTCGCTCACAACTGCGGTGAGCATCTTCAGCGTGGATTTTGTCTTCTCGAAGAGCAACGTAATACTGATATGGTGGTTGAAGGGTCCTCGCAATTAATAATCACAACCTGGCTAATTACTTTGTTTTGAATAATTTTCATGTGTTTTGCTTGGGATGTTTGGGTTACCTGACCGGATGGGATGTTGCCATTGTCTACTTGCATAATTATGCTGTTATGATTACCCTGTCTTACCTGCTCGATTGTGTTGTGTTGAAGTGGTTGTATGTGTTGTTATTATTTGACGTTTTTAATTTCGTGTTTTTCAGTGCTGGGTACCTGGTATTGTTGATCTTCAAGGATTCCGATTTTCTGTTGAAATTCTTTTTGTGTTTGTGTATCTCTATGGCTACAATAATTAAAGCGGGCATAGTAGATTCACTTCACTCCAGATAAGCAACGTATCATCGGCCAAAAGGTTTATGAACTCCGATTCAACAAAAAGTTCAATATCGTCATTGTTTAAAGAGAGCCAAGATAGATAGTTAATGCCTGTAGAATCAGTATTGGAGCAAATCGCCAGTGCCATCTAGCATTTTTAGTTGAAAATTTATCGGTTGGTTCTTTATTGCATAACGCGGTCCAAATATTGTTCTCTTGATATCAATAGGTAATATAATCCTCAATATTAATATTAAAAAATGAAGATGTGTCAACAGTCAAATAGCTTGCTTGGTTTTCAACTAAAAAATATAAAAGAAACTTAATTTTTTCAGTAGAATAGCACAGCATTGATCAATACAGTCCAAACTTTCAGTTTTCAAATACTCTCATTCAGCTTCATTTTGATTATTGCGCGTATATATTATTTTTATTCAATCTCGATAAACTGAATATGCTTCAAAAACTCAAAAATCATGAAACACAAATCGTCTTACTTCCATAAAAAGTATGCTAAATTGTTCAAATTGGTTGTTGGTTGTCAGTTGAAAGTAGAATTTACTATTTCACAATGATTCTAGTATTCAAAATAGTAAAAGGTATGGCACTAGAATATTTTGAATGGTACCTCAACTTGAACAAAAACATTCATAATTACAATACCAGTACAAATAAATGAAGATTGGAAGCTTTTGGTTAGAATAAAATTCAAAAAATGGAAGTAACCCAAAAAACACCAAATCAACTGCGTACAGTACGCTGTTTGAACTGAGGATGCCAACTTTGTTGGAAAAACGTGCGTCGAGTAATATTGACGTTGTTTTGGCGTTTTTAGGTTATTTCCATTTCTTGAACAATACCAGAAATTTGAATAACATACATATAAACAGAACAACATTCAGAACTACTATGAACTCGTTATTTTTCAAAGATTTCCACAAATTCAACGAAATACTTGAACCATTATGAAAAAATTCCGCCTTGGAGATTTTAAAGCTGCACTAGAAGAGTTTTTAAAAAATAAATAGATCCATAAAAGCGAAGGCGGCAAATACAATCTTGAAGGATAAAGAGAGTATTAATTACTGTAATGGTGAAAGATAAAGTGAATACTTTATTAATAATAATAGTTTATTCAAAATTAAATTTAAAAAACAGCATGTACATCGATTTGTGGAAAACAAATGATTTAATTATACCCGCGAAGTTTGAAACTTGTAAGAAAATCATAGGTAAGAAATACATATATGTTTTATAAATTTTAAGTTCGAACAAAATGATAATATAAAATAAACCAAAGGAGTTAACTGTAGTGAAACATATCATGATATCATTTCGGTGACTCTTGAATCCATTTTTTTATTTGTTTTTTGTAATAAAATAATGACTTGAGCATTTTTTTATGATTTAGAATCAAAATCCTAGTTAAGTTATAATAAATATTTGAAATGTTGTATTTGAATAATTGTCTTATGTCCATTTTTTTAATTCTTTTTACAAATTTTCAGTTCAATAAAAATAATTCTTCCTATATATCATTTTCAAAAACATTCCTGAAGAACCTCAAGATTTCTTAGGTGGGATTTCATGACTCCTACCCAAGCCAGTGTCACATAATTCAATTGAGGCTGAATTAATGATATATAAAGGATGCCGAGGGTTTTTATGTCCATGAATATATCATTAAGAATTAGTGGTCCTAATTATAAAATATGAATGACATATATGTCTTTTTTTCGAAGTTTATTGTGGGTAGGTTTTAATCAAACCAATTTTTAACCTTTTTTGAAATGTAATGTGGTCTCAGTTTGTAATTCAATCCAGATTTTTTATCCTTATGATATTACTGTATTATCTACAAAACTATGAATTTCACCTATAGTATTAACATAAAAAAGGTCGTCGAGATATAAAGTAAATAGTAATGGCCCCAAAACTGTCCCCTGTGACACACTCATTTGAAATATTTTTTTTACTTCTAGTTTCATCAATTTCAACATATTGATGCCCTAATTCGCAAACCAGCTAACTCCATTGATAAAACGTGGAGTTAGCGGGTTTGCGAATTAGGGCATCGATATTGCATTCTATTTTCCTAATAATTTTTGAGATCATAAATTTTGCCGCGAAATCCAATATTCAATAATTTTATTAATAGTAGTTTATGGTCAGTTCGAAAATGCTTTAGCTAGGTCTATAAGCTGCATTTTTAAAGAAAACAAAAATAGTTTTGGGTATTGAAAGAAAAAAAAAACACATAAATTATTAAAATAATTTCAATATCAAACATTCGTTAATTATTCATCTCATGACATATTTTACAAAATAGTTAACAACGAACAAATGCTCAGTAATCCACATACATTAAGTCTTCAATATGCTCAATTTCCCACACTTGTCAATATATTAATTCTAGTTAATACTCAATAAGCTATACACAAGTCTTTGCTATGCCCGATTTTTTCCAGATTTGGCAAACAGGCATAATTTATCATGGGTGGAGGACCACACATCAACGTCAAGGTTGTATCTGAAGGTGAAAACAAATGATCCCTCAACATTTCTTCGTTGATGAAGCCTGTACTGTATTTCCAGCCTGAAAAATATTTGAATTGAAAATATTTTCAAAATCCATATACAGTGAAAATTCCGTAGTATTAAACTAATGAAATAAGTGCACTTGTCCTCACCTTCTCCACTTCTATCCACAGTGTACCACAACTTAAACCTGTCAGGAAACTTTTCTGCCACCTCCTCCAACTCCTTTCTGACCAAAATATCATCTTCGGATTGATTGGCGAACACCAATGCACACTCGGTTCTATCCTGGGGATCTTTGGTAATATGCCTGACCAGTTGTAGAATCGGAGTTATTCCCACGCCTCCCGCTATCAGATTGACCTTACTGGCAGATATAACGGTGGGAGGATCTTTTCGGAGCTTTTTGATGGTGAATTTTCCATTACCCAAGTACTGGATCCGGCCCGAAGGACCACGAACGTCAATAGTATCTCCAATTTTGAGAGATTCGACATGTTGGGACATTTTACCGCCGTCTGGGAATTTGGGGTGGACATTCTTGAAGTAGACCTGAGGGAATTCAATCAATATAATAATATACATTTGCTTGTTTGACGCAATGGCCGATGTCCGAGATCTCCAAATAAAATGATAACGAGGTCGCAAAAATTCGCGGAAAAAGCAAGGGACGAAAAGTATGTTCAGTAATTTTTGTTTTTGATTCCAGCGCAAACTCTCAAAATAGTGTATTTAAAAAATAATAATTCTGTAGGTCGATGAGTAAAGCCCCCTTTGATAAAGTTTGAAAATCAAGGGCCATACTATTCTGCTGGCGATTTGCCGTAAGATAATCATCTTGGTCTACAGAATAGTGCAAAATTAAAATAAGCATAATATAGACATCATGAGTCGCAAAAACCAGTGAATATGCAAATAATGAATAAGAGCAACAAACACTGATAATCAGAGAGATCAAAACAAAACATTTTCCAGGTACAAACAATAATGTTCAAAAACAAAAACAGGTATTTGTTCTCAAATTCAATACTTATATTAATGTGTTACCTACGAAAATTCCATTGAGTATGCACCCCAATATTAACATGACGATTTCGACAAATTAAAGGATAGTTTATTGGTATCGCACTATTTCACTTCCTCTAGGTCTGTAACAACAACATTGCCCATTTCCCCATTGTTTTTACCATGCCATACTATTGTGGTATCATTGACAAACAGTGCGAATTTTCCTTAGATGTTAATAGAAGCAAGGTCGTTGATGTGTAGAAGAAACAAGAGTGGCCCAAGCACTGAGCCCTGTCGAACACCACATGACATCAATTGAGAATAATTGAAAATTCATATTCTTCATCTACTAGTCACGTGGTTACCGAAAAGGGGTGTTTGAATGCAAAAGGTGGGGTAGTACCGATTTTTTAGTATGTTTTTGAGCTTGGGGCCCTCATGAAAAATCCAAGTTTTCGACCTCGAGGCGCATGCGCTCGAGCCGCCATCTTGGATCTTGGTTTTTTGATAATAACTCAAAAACGGTGGCTTTTACTACAAAAGATGTTCTATACAAAGTTGAAGAAAACAAAATTTCCTACATTTTTTTCGTAGCACACATATGTTAGGAGTTACAGCTCCGTGAAGTTGCACTATTAGAAAAAAAAGTATCATATTTTGTTATTTGGCTGTTGATAACTAAAACAAACATTTTAAACAAATTCGAATCATATTGAAATAATTTTTAAAAAGACTCTAATTTTATATTATTAGAAACCAAGTTATCTTTATATTCCGTATTCACCATCAAAGTGGTGGATAGGGGATATCTCCTACATAAAGTTGTGTGGCACCGAAATGATTTGTTTGGAGCGATTTGTGACAAATATGTTCGATATGTGCAAGATCACTTTGGTTCCAACGCAATTGTTGTTTTTGATGGATATCCAACTGATGGTGGCAATACAAATACAAAGACCGCAGAAAGACTTCGTCGATCAAAAAAGCACGTGTCTGCCGATGTCCTTTTTGATGAAACAATGGTGGTGTAAGTTTCGCAGGAGCGATTTTTAGCCAATGAAAAAAATAAAGTTCGTCTCATATCGATGCTGAAGAACAAATTTGAGCTGGCTGCATTTACAGTTAAACAAGCTGAAGATGATGCCGATGTGCGAATTGTCAACACTGCAATTTCATTATGCAGTGAATCAATATTTGATGCTGTTTTTATGGTCGGGGAAGACGTTGACCTTTTAGTACTCCTGACAACCTTAGCACCAGCCAAAAGTTCTATCTACTTCCGTAAACCTGGAAAAGGAAAAACTGCTGAGAGGATATATTCAGCAAGTAGCCTCAAATACGAAGAAGCAACCCAGCACATTCTGTTCTTGCACGCCTTCAGTGGTTGTGACTCTACGTCATCCCTATTCAATCAAGGAAAAACTAAATTTTGTACGCTGATGAAAAGGAACAGACCAATTCATGAAATAGTTGAAATTTTCAACAAACAAGATGTCACGCCAGAGGAGATTGCCGAGGCCGGAGTACGCTTTCTCGTAGCATTATATGGTGGCAACATAGATAAAAAATAGTTTGGAAGAGATTCGTTTCCAACGCTTCGCCAAATCTACGCTGACAAGCAAATTTAATCTTGCCTCTTTGCCACCTACAAAAGACGCGGCGCAATTCTACGCCTTTAGGACGTACCACCAAGTACAGAAATGGAGAGGCATAGAGAAAAATCCTGAAGACTGGGGTTGGAAGCGTGGCGTTCACCCATAACAATGGCGGAAAAACCAGCTCCCGATTCCTTATTAAAAGCGGTATCTTGTAACTGCAAAAAAGGGTGTGGTGGGGCATGCAGCTGCCGAAAGGCTGGGCTTAAATGTTCGGTTGTATGTGGCTTCTGCTATGGACAATCTTGCGGAAATATGCCGGAAATCCGCATTGAAAGCGAGGACGAGGATGACATTTTTCAGGCTACGGACCCAAACTACGACCAGGCCACAGACAACTACGACCAGAACACCGACAATATCCAACCCGGGCCATCGAAACGTACCAAAATGTATAATATAAATAAAACTCAACCAAAATGAAGTTTCTGCATTTTCTTTCTAATAGTGCAACTTCACGGAGCTGTAACTCCTAACATATGTGTGCTACAAAAAAGCCACCGTTTATGAGTTATTATCAAAAAACTAAATTTTTTCACCTAAAATTCAAGATGGCGGCTCGAGCGCATGCGCCTCGAGGTCGAAAACTTGGATTTTTCATTAGGGCCCCAAGCCTAACAACATAAAAATGTCCGATTTATCAAAACCGTATAGAGTTGATATTTTCAAGAAGTTCTTATCATGGTACCGCCATGATTATAATCTTTTGCGCAAAATTTTGTAGGCATGACTCATTCTGGAATGAACACTGGTTTTTTTTCTTTCAGCCAACGTCCTTTTACGAGTAGAATATCTGGATGTTCTGACTTTCCAGGAAAATATAAAGATCAGTCTAAAGATTTTTTGTATTGGTTGAATATTCAAGAGCAGAAATGAGAGTGATTTGTCAGATTTGGTTATGAAAAAATCTATCCTACTAACTTCACAACCACTTAATTTATGAACTCTTAGATACACAATTATTAATTAAATGCACCAACCTTAATCACCAAGTCAACATATCCATAATCATCGTCAGATGACACTGGTGTGTAAGACCTTATGACTAAATCATCACCAATCGTTGCAGACAGATGAATGTGTTGACCTATAGGCAGACCTGGAAAGATTATATTGTTAATAAGATTTTCAACAACATCCCATATAGAGCATTACCAAGAACCATGTCTTTTTCAGGCAGAGCAAACCTGTAATTTCTTGTATCATGACTGATAATTGTCTTTTCGATAAGAGGTAATTTGTATTTTGTTTGCGGGTCCACAAGTAAGATTTTCTTACTTTTTCCTAAAAAAATGGTCATCCATTATTACTTGTTATCTGATCTCCAGAAAATACTTCAATATTAATAGGTAGGAGTGGGATTCAGTAATATTAATAAACTTATCACTAAACTTCTGAAGTGACAATTATTGCTTTACTACAATGAGGAAATTTATTTCTCTGCTAGGAATTTCAACCCTCCACATATTAATTTAAGTGATTTGATAAGATCCCTTACCTTTAGTGGAAGTCTTTGAGGATTTAGAAGTTGTTGAAGATTTGGCAGTATACAATCGATAAATAACTATCGAGGTAATAACAACACCAACTCCCAGGGCAATTGGCAGGACCTGAAACAAATATGAATTATAATTTTTTTTTTAGTATATAAGGCAGGTTGATGATGATATTGGCAGGTCAGGATATGAACATTTTCAGTTGATTTCAAAGCTCAACAAAAAAACATATCTAAAAGCCACACCAAAACTCCTATTTCTGTTATTTACCAAAAATGATGGAATTTTCGAAGTTCTCTCCATATTCAAAACTCAAATCTGTAAAATAGAAATATTTCTCAGCTCCAGCACCAATTCTGATCTATTGTTAGATCACAAATACATAATTATAATAATTTTAGAACTTCCTATTTTTTTGGCAAGGGATCCACGTACATGTAATAATGGAATGTGATTGGAGAATACCGAAACATTTTCAGGGTACCTACTCTTTCATATGAAAATATAGGACAACTAAAATTGAATGGTGAACAATGAGGAATATCTAGCAGGACGAAAAGTTGATTTGGTGTAATTATTTAGGAAATAATATACTTCGATTCATCCAAAACTACTTTGGCTTATCAAAGAAGGTAAAAATAGCCAGTTATTTGCAAATTACTTGTCAGTGAATAATTTCATTCAGAATTGAATAGCTCCATTCTAAATGAATACTCGCCATTCGTTCAACATAACCCTATAAAACCTAGCAGTAAATAACTGAATTCAATAAAATAAACGAACTCCAAGTGTTTTTAACTGAAAAATTACCTTACAAAACCTGAGTTCCTAAATTGTCATTACAATGTGTTTACACATGACTGAAAATTAGCATATAGTAGAAATACCTACCTGACTGAGATCTATGTTTTCCATATTATGTAACACCACAATGACTGTTCAATAATTCATAACTGTAATTTATCAGATAATTGAGATTTATATAGATTCACAAGAGCATACTTAAAGTTGGACTTTGACTCACCCCACTCGCGTAATTGACCATATCGTGTGATTTGGATAAAGATTAGACAATGATAAATGATAAATAATTTCGTATCAGGCACTCGAAACTAAAGAACGTATTCACAATTTAAAAAAACACATGTTAAACGTAATGTAAACACCCAACAGATGATTTCGTGACGTAGTTCGTACTTCTTCAGCTTCTTCTCTTTTCGTCTTTTGGTCTTCTCTTGAAATGAGAAAGCGGACAGTACGATCGTTGGTTAGTTGGTATATTCAATGCCGTGGAGTTGGCATTCCTGATTCCGCTTAAGGGCAGTTTCCACCACTTGCGCTTAGTGCTTTGAGTCTTTGAGTGATGCTGAAATTCATGAATTCGACAGAATGTGAATAATGTGATATCATTGTCTAAGTGTATTGATATATTTGACATAACAATTAACTTTTTATATCGGGTCCCTCAATTCAGTTTAAAGTTGCATATAACCTGTGACATTGAAAGTCATTTAATTCAGTTCAATTTATGCTGTCAGGTGGTGCCAACAGGTTATAGTGCGCTTGTTTCGATTATAGAACTCATCATTACTTATATATACTCATCATTAATCATGAATACCACGAATGTGATAACGACGTTGTATATGTTTCATAACCGTTTTGGTGTTTCGCTGTTGTCATGCTGTCAACAATGAATGTTATTAACAATATCAAGTGGAGCGAGTGGAGTGGCCGCTCTAATATTTTTAGGTTGAGGCTTTGGACTAAAAAGTTTTTAGTTATTAAAGTGTTCTTTGTGACCGTGCAATATTTGAATATGATTCTTCATATTTTGTCTTTTTGTTGAAGCACCCTGGGTTATGATGCGATGCCCCGCACAACATGAAGAAAAAGCAACTCAATCGGTAGCAGGTAGCTCTGAGAACAACTGATTTTGTGGTACTTTTTTCCGTATACGGGACGTCGATTTTTGAGATTTTTCGAATTTTTTCGTATTTCTTTTATGATCCTATGAACACGTTTTTTGCGGAAATTCATAAAAAAGTAGGTTAGATTAGGTTTGGCTATTTTTGGTGTTTTTGTGTAATTATTTCCTATATGCGCATCTATGCAATTTTAATTGAATCTGTTGATTTTGTATTTTTCATGATATTTCCAATAATTTTTTTATTTTCGTCGGTCGACTTGAAATCTAGAAAGTATAATAATTTCATTATTCTGAATCGATTGGCGTTCGCAGAATTGTTCTATCTCCAACCGTTCTCGAGTTGAAAAGTTCATCTAGACTTGAAAGAGGTAATTTCTCTCCAATATTTGGTTTTTGTAATTTTTCTATTAATTTTAGTAAAATTTGAGCATTTTTAATATTCACTGTATGCGCATATGCAATTTCAACTGAAACTGTTGATTTTGTATTTTTCCTGATTTTTTCAAGTAGGTAATTTTTTTATTTTCTTCGGTCAACTTGAAATTCAGAGAATATACCAATTTCGTCATTCTGAATCGATTGGCGTTCGCAGAATTGCTCTATCTCCAACCGTTCTCGAGTTGAAAAGTTCATCTAGACTTGAAAGAGGTAATTTCTCTCCAATATTTGGTTTTTGCAATTTTTCTATTAATTTTAGTAAAATTTGAGCATTTTCAATATTCACTGTATGCGCATATGCAATTTCAGGAAACTGTTGATTTTGTGTTTTTCCTGATTTTTTTTCATTATTCTGAATCGATTGACGTTCGCAGAATTGCTCTATCTCCAATCGTTCTCGAGTTAAAAAGTTAAAGTTCATCTAGACTTAAAAGAGGTAATTTCTCTCCAATATTTGGTTTTCGTAATTTTTCTATTAATTTTAGTAAAATTGTACTTTTTTTATAAGCACTACTACATGCGCATATGCAATTTCAAGTGGAACTGTTGAGTTTGTATTTTTCATGATATGACTTTTTTCGAGTAATTTTTTTATTTTCGTCGGTCAACTTGAAATTCAGAGAATATACCAATTTTATTATTCTGAATTGATTGGCGTTCGCAGAATCGCTCTATCTCCAATCGTTCTCGAGTTAAAAAGTTATAGTTCATCTAGACTTAAAAGAGGTAATTTCTCTCCAATATTTGGTTTTCGTAATTTTTCTATTAATTTTAGTAAAATTGTACTTTTTTTATATGCACTACTACATGCGCATATGCAATTTCAAGTGGAACTGTTGAGTTTGTATTTTTCATGATATGACTTTTTTCGAGTAATTTTTTTATTTTCGTCGGTCAACTTGAAATTCAGAGAATATATACCAATTTCACTATTCTGAATCGATTGACGTTCGCAGAATTGCTCTATCTCCAATCGTTCTCGAGTTAAAAAGTTAAAGTTCATCTAGACTTAAAAGAGGTAATTTCTCTCCAATATTTGGTTTTCGTAATTTTTCTATTAATTTTAGTAAAATTGTACTTTTTTTTATATGCACTACTACATGCGCATATGCAATTTCAAGTGGAACTGTTGAGTTTGTATTTTTCATGATATGACTTTTTTCGAGTAATTTTTTTATTTTCGTCGGTCAACTTGAAATTCAGAGAATATATACCAATTTCATTATTCTGAATCGATTGACGTTCGCAGAATTGCTCTATCTCCAATCGTTCTCGAGTTAAAAAGTTAAAGTTCATCTAGACTTAAAAGAGGTAATTTCTCTCCAATATTTGGTTTTCGTAATTTTTCTATTAATTTTAGTAAAATTGTACTTTTTTTTATATGCACTACTACATGCGCATATGCAATTTCAAGTGGAACTGTTGAGTTTGTATTTTTCATGATATGACTTTTTTCGAGTAATTTTTTTATTTTCGTCGGTCAACTTGAAATTCAGAGAATATATACCAATTTCATTATTCTGAATCGATTGACGTTCGCAGAATTGCTCTATCTCCAATCGTTCTCGAGTTAAAAAGTTAAAGTTCATCTAGACTTAAAAGAGGTAATTTATCTCCAATATTTGGTTTTCGTAATTTTTCTATTAATTTTAGTAAAATTGTATTTTTTTTTATATGCACTACTACATGCGCATATGCAATTTCAAGTGGAACTGTTGAGTTTGTATTTTTCATGATATGACTTATGATATGACTTTTTTCGAGTAATTTTTTTGTTTTCGTCGATCGACTTGAAATTCCGAGAGTATACCAATGTCATTATTCTAAATCAATTGGCGTTCTTAGAATTGCTCTATCTCCAACCGTTCTCGAATTGAAAAGTTCATCTAGATATTTTTCATGATTTTTAGGGGTCTACCCCTAACGACTTTTTTCGAGTTATTTTTTGTTTTTGAAAATAACAGTATACTAATTTCATCATTCTGAAATTGGTTTTCACAGAATTACTCTATTTCCACCCTTTCTCGAGTTGACAAGTTCATTTACAGTTGAAAGAGGTAATTTCTTTCCAAAATTTTGTTTTCCCAAAAGTGTTTCTATTAATTTTCATGATATTCATTTATACGTACACATATGCGTATATGTAATTTCAAGTGAATCTGTTTTTTTTTATATTTTGATCAATCATATTTACTGTTTAGATAAAATAGCTTCACTAGAAACCTCTGGGGGGCTATTCTCGAATTTTTCAATTAAAATTTGTATACGAATAAAAGAGACATACAATAAATTTCATGTCTACCGGTGTGAAATAGTGAATCAAATTCGTATATACGTACAAACTCGAGAATAAAGCCCTGTCACTGAAGTGTTTTAAAAAATCGCAACCTTTATAAAAATAAAGTTAAACATTTCGTTCCGAACAAACCCTAATGTAAATACACGTTTGGTAAATGTATCCCGGCTTTCAATTCCTCCCAGAATTTTCAATTTGTAGACAAGTAATATAAAAAATTGTAAAATGTTGCCTGTTTCAAAAATGAATGGAGAGTTTCAAACAAACGTGCCAGGAATCGCACGTTAAATGGTAAGACCTCGTTAATCCTTAGCTCGCACAAGTTTCGACTTCTGAGGGCTGTTGTTCGTAAGGGGACGACAGTTGGTTAACGGAAAAAAAAAACAAATAGTCTAATAAATCAAAATATAAAAATAAATAAACAGTCTAATACATCTAAAATTCACATTGTCACATCCTGCTACATTCCTTGTAGTTTGTCAGAAAGTATCCCATCCGAATTTGGAATGACTCGACTTCAGTTCTCTTGTGCAGTTCTATATATCAACATTGAATGGTTTTTGTTGTTGCCCCGCTGGCCCCCTTCTGATCCCAGCTCTGCCTTTCACCATTCTTCGGCGGCAAGTATTATTGTATCATGTTACGAGGGGAAATCCCGAAATATATCAGCTGCAGGTACTTTCTCGAAGAATTTGTGAGCAAGACCGTAAAAAATTCCACCATATGCCTCCTCGAAATTTTTTTTGGAATCCGCCCAGATAACTTGCCAGTTGTCGTTCACAACTGCATGGATCCTTTCGGACAATAATTTGTTTCCATTGAATAGATTGCCGAATTCGAATTTCATATGTTTTGGCTGCACTGATATGACGTAACTCTTGAGGGCTAAATGTGAGCCCACTAATAATTGATCTTCGAACTTTAATTTGTGTATCACTGTCACGTTTGCTGGACAAAAAAACGTTTTTATATGAAAATGTTAGATGCATGGTGTATTTATGAGAACTTCACAACAAAAATTCAGTTGGTCGTGTAGAGGGAGCCGCAGTGGAAAAAAGAAAGAGATTATGAATACTTTGATATCGAATTATAGTAAACATATTCTTGTATATCACTACTGGGAGTATTTTTCTGATTATTTTTTGACAATTCTTGCATCCAATCGAAACCATCAATTCAAAGCATTCATGTACGTTCAGGCCAATCACAGCATTATTATAGTGGGAATTTTCTACCTTGAAAATGGCCGCGGGAACCTTCGACCTTGCTATCACCTCAGGACTCAAACCAGCATTTTACCAGCCGGCTGCGTGACTATCTAGCTATTAATGCTGCTGACAACTTTACTGATATATTTGATGTTGATTTGACTAACACAGCTACTTGATTTAAAAATAAATGTTTTAGGGTAAGTAAAAATATGTTTGGTTGCCTACGCCACAGAGGTCACTATATAAATAAAATATGTATTGGAGGAATGTACGTTGGGTTGCAAGTATATCGTTGATTAATAGAAAATCATTCATTAACAGGGGTCATTAATCAACGATTTTGAGTGCTTTAAAATACATCGTAAATAAACGGTCGACGGAAAAATAATCTATCGAATACCACACGAGAGTTCGATAAAGTAGAAAATAATTCTTCAGATTTTTTCTCAAACTTGTTGCCATTTGGCAATAGCCACTCGAGCCCTTCGGGCTCTGGTGTCTATTGTCTGGCAACAAGTTTTCGAAAAATCTGTCAAATTATTTTCACTTTATTTTCACTCTCTTGTGATATTACAACTGAAAATTTGTTTACAAGAGTTTTCCGTTAAAATATTTTCAGTAAGAGCAATAATAACATATCAGGTTCGAATTCGACACCTCAAAAAACCTCTCAATACCAATTTTCGTTTGATCAAAGTCAGTATGCCGAAAGCTATTAAAAAAAAAACGAAAATAAAAATATAGCTTCAACACCCTGCGTATCTTGGAAACAAAGCGTTTCCGGACATATATTTATTTGGACATTTCTTATTAGAATATTGTGCGAGGAATCACTTCCTAGAGTTTGTCAAAGTACTTTTGAATCACCCTGTATACTTCGATTCAGCCCATCGAGGTATACCATGTATAATGTTCCTCCGTGCAAAAGGACACAATTACAAGGGCTCCCTGTAATAATCTAGCAGATTTGTTTATTCATAATGGGACACATAAATAGTATACACATCGGATCTGATGTTTCCTATATCCAAGTTTTGAAACGTGATCCTAACAATGCTTGGTTTATGCAACGTTCCCAAGAACTAAGACTAGTAACTAATAGCTAAGCATACTACATTTTTTGACTAAGAACTTAGTTCTTAGTTAAAGGTTGGGCAACTTTTTAATGATAGTTCTTAGTTTTTAGTACAAGTATGGATTGCGTAAACGCGTTCATTGATTTGATGGTGTTGAATTCTTAGTTATTAGTTCTTAGTCATAGTCTTAGTTCTTGGGAACGTTGCATAAACCAAGCATTATCCTAATCTGTATTTTGATGCATATGACTAGAACAGTTTATTACGAAACTTCACGACTGCTCCCAGAAAGCGCAGAGTCATTTGATGAGTATAATAAATTGTTTTGATTACACACATGTAAAAATCGTCAATAGCATTATAGTCATGATTGAAAATTAGAGATAATAGCCTTAGGCCTGAAATATGTAAATATTAAATAGTTAATAAATGCCATATTGAGACTTCATACGTGAAATGTAAAAATAATTCGGCTGTTTAGGAAAAAAGATTTCCGAACTTTGAGGCAGGGGTCAATTCACCTCCACGGAGGTCGAAGTCCGGAAACCATTCTTCTTAAACATACTTCTGACCGTGAAAGCCTTATTCATTCTTATGCCAATCAATAAAGGATTTTTTCGTAACAAAAACAAAAGTAGGAAACCGACTATGCCATGACATGAAAGACATTCTGTAGTTATATTTTTTTGTTTTGGACTCGCAACTGTCATTTATTAATTTGTCATAAACACACATAATATACAGAATTTTCTCGAGATGTGTGTATTTTTTTGAAAAATCTCGATACATGTCAACAAATGTATCGAAAGGGAAAAGTTTTTCCTGCAAAGGGCAGCTACCAACTTCAAAATCTGAAATGCGAAGAGGCATCGAGTATTACCCCATTTCAAGGGTATTTTCGGTGTTTCTATTTCTGAAATTAATCGATCCGCTATCGAGATATGTAGGAAAATCTGTTTGCTGTTTCGTACCATTGAAATAAAAACTGTAACTGTTCATTCTCATTCCTTTTTATCAAATCTAAATTACAAAATGTTGTTCATTATTGCCCAAACAATGATATAACCGCTGTTCAAATGCGTGGCGCACATTTTCAAACACTTCTGTTCGAAGTGCTTCACATTCTGCAGCAATACTTTGTTGAAGCTCTTGTAAACTTTGCGGCGGGGGTGTAAAAATAACTGAGTTTAAATGTTTCCATAAAAAGAAATCACATGGTGCTAATTCCGGGGACCTGGCTGGCCACTCTTCTCTTCGCTCTATCCATTTAAAGGGACCGGAAGCACATAATGGGGGAGGCTCCATCTTGTTGAAAATGTAACTCATTTGGTCTAGAATGATGTTTCCATCTCTATTCAGTTGATTTTCAAGTGCTTCAGTAACTAGCGGATTGATCGTATTTTCTAGTATATTCATCAGGTACATCTCACCATTTACATTCCCATTGTTAAACAATGGACCAATTACTTGATTTCCTAGTATACCGACCCATACATTATATTTTTGGGGATACTGTGTATGCCCTTCGACAAACATAATCATTTTCATTGTTTCAATATCTGCAGTTTTGTTTATTGACAAATCCATTCAAATAAAAAGAACATATTCATCAGACATACAGATATTTTTAAAAAATGTGTTTATTTGGAATTGTTGTCATGCATTTATTCACAAAACTCAATTCGTCTGTCAAATTAGTCCTCACTCAACTCTTGACAGATTTTCATTTTATAGGGATGGAAGTATTAGGATTCACATCAAAATAACCTAACACTTCAATTTGAGAGGCTTCAGTCAACACTCTTGGCTGATCATGTTTTAAATTGGCAACAGATCCTGTCTGAGTAAATTTGGCGATCAAATTTAGAACATACCGACGAGAGGTGTTGTTATCTGGGTGCCTTTCGTAAATATTGCAGCAGTTCGTACAGCACATTGATTTTCGGCGCCGTAAATGAACACTATTTCGACTTTTTCAGCTAAAATGTAAACAATTTTTAATACATTGCTTTTTCACACAACTATCACAAAACTTTTAACTATGGTAAACAATTCAATTTGTCTTTCATTTTCTTTGACAAGTTCACTTTGTTGCATACCTTTCAAAGCAACATTTAGTATATACAATAATTAGAAGTAAACAGAAAAAAAAACAGTTACAGTTTCTAATTCAATGGTACGAAGCAGCAAACAGATTTTCCTAAAGATTTCCACAAAGGATCGATCAATTTTAAAAAAAGCAACACCGACGTGTAGAGATTAAAAAGACCTTTAAAATGAGGTTTTACTCAATACCTCTTCGCATTTAAGATTTTGAAGTCGGTAGCTCCTCCTTGCAGGGTACGAAAGGGGGCGCGTTCATTTTCTGAGAGATTAAAAAGACCTTTAAAATGAGGTTTTACTCAATACCTCTTCGCATTTAAGATTTTGAAGTCGGTAGCTCCCCCTTGCAGGGTACGAAAGGGGGCGCGTTCATTTTCTGATGAAAGCTTGTCCCCTTTGATATATTTGTTAACGTGTCTAAGGATATTTTAAAAAAATACACACATTAGGGTGGGAAGTCTTGAAATGAACACCCTGCATATATGTATGTACAGTGCGGCTTTTAATAGTCCCCCCCACGTTAACCCGATACTACTTTTTGACATAAAACACATTGTGATTGCTCAATAGATGGCGCGGGGGACACATCAACTTAAAAATTTTAAATGGCAGGGGGGTCGTGTGTCACATCGTTGAAAAGATAATTCAATTCTCTTTACAACCATCTGAAAATTTTTTGAGCAATCACAATGTGTTTTATGTCAAAAAGTAGTATCGGTAAAACCCTCCAAACGGCTTTTTTAAGTTTGTACGTCAAACCGTTCAAAAGTAATAGGGGGGACTATTAAAAGCCGCACTGTATGTACGATCCGATCATTAGTAATGGAGAAGAACTGGATAAACTGGAAAATTTGTAGGGTTGGACATTCTCATGAAAGTATTGAATCATATTTACTTTATGTATGCACAAAACAGGAGCCGCCCGATTAATAGTTTTGGCACAAGTTGATTTTTTTTTGCACCATCTTGCAGCATGCCTAGACGCTCTAGTGATGGTCCAATTTCAATATCTCAAACAGATTTTACTGATTTGTTACTCACATTGTATAATACTTGATTGTCCATGACCAAAAATAGGGAAAACCAGCAATCTTCCACTTATATCGTACTTAGCAGTTTGCTTTAATTCTGGTAGAACTGCTGTGAATACAAGAAGATTTTCTTTGGTGTTGAATCTAAAACAACAAGAATTAAATTATTGTTATTAATTGATAATAAAATGAAGCAGAGAGATTATCGAGTTGATACAATGCATGAAAAAGAGAGGGAAACAGATACATATGTGTAGAAATAATTGATAAAATGATCAAACGTCTGTATTTTTTTTTTCAAAAATATTCACGATATCGTTGATTGAGTTATTCCATCATCGGACCCGAATACTTCAAAATTGGACGAACGTAGGACAAGTAGAGTTTTATGGAACTTGAATAGATGAAATTACAGGATTTTAAATGAAGAGCGAGCTCAATTGCATAAACAGCAAAGAGGAATGGACCAAGAACAGACCCTTGGGGAACTTCTGTCATATGATCTTCATACCCGAAATTTAGTTGGCAAAGTCAAGATAAACGCTGTCTTTCGCTATTTTTTGATCGCAAGCTTTTGTCCAATCATTCTAGCACTATAGATGGTGGTGGATTTACCATTGACGAAAGCATGTTTTTTTGATACTTTTTTAAATATTGACATATCTTCTACAATTATTGATTACATTACTTTTAACGGTATGGAATGGGCCTATAATTGATTGGAGTTAGATTTAGATTCAGTAAGACACAATCGCCTTCTTTCAGGTCCGTGAGAGTTAAGATTTTGTGAAGGAGGCAGACATGAAATAGTTGAAAAAGCAGAACACACACTGAAAATAAAAAGTTGAGGATGGCGCCATCTGTACGATAATTTGTATACAATATTTGCGCCAAAAGTTTTGAAAAATCTTCACAAAATAAAAAGATTTTCGTTACTCACCGTGAATTTTTTATTTTAGCCTTTCTGTAGCCCATGAGATTCACCTCAGAGTATTCCTGAGTAACATCTAGCGCGTTTGCTTTTGTACCAATATTTATCTGAGGTATCTCAATCGGATCTAGTTTTGGGATGTTCAGCTCACGTAAGCCTGGAAAAAAACGATTTTATATCAAACGCCAAAAACTTCATAAGTCTTAATAGTCCAAGAAAACCGCAAAAAATTATGATTTTGTCGTTCCTAAGTTATACAACTGGTTTTACAATGAATTGTTGCCACAAATGCAAATTCCACAATGAATATACGAATAATTTCAGCACAGGGTTGGTTGTAGAAAATATAAAAGAAATAATGAATACATTTATTTTCGAAATAGTCATGACTTTTCAACGCAAATGTTTTCATTTCTGACTTTACTCTTGAGCTGTTTTCTTTTTTTTTTCGTTACCCTTGTATAGCGAAAAACTTAATGAAAAGAAGATTTACTTGGTGTAATATGAGTTAATTTATTTTTTCATTTCCATTCAAATATCTACCACTTTAACATAAGTGTTTTTGCTTCATGTGAATTTTTGTCACAATGACAGTATATTTGAAATTGCAACAATATGAAAATTGATTGTTTGTTGTTACCGTGGAAAAGAATATGATTCCTCAATAGTTTTTCGTAAATATCACTGTTCGCGTCATTTTCAATGAGTAAATTTTTTTGGAAATTGAAATTTCACTACTGATGATTCTGATTTCTTACCTTTTTCGTACAGGAAATGAATAGCTTTTTCTATCGCTTGGTTTAAACATTTTTCGTCATCTGGTAAACACCGATCAAATGTTTCGGCATCTGAAATCAAACATTATACACTAAATTACGTACAGGCAGTCGGAGAGAGTCATGGTGAAAATTAATATATCAAATAGGCATGCAATAGAAATTTCAAAAAGTATTTTAGAAAAATATTGACTCTCAGAGAATCTCCGTACCCTTGGAATATACTGTTGCATTCATTGAGTTCTAGATCTACAGATGAAACCTTTTAACACACGCTTTTCCATTGCATTGTATATTTTATTATTTTTCTGTATTTTTTTGTCCAAAATTTTTGTGATCTGTACCGGTACATCTTGTTTACTGGAGTGTTTAAAGTATTTTGCATTTGATATAAATGAAAACATTTTTTTAGATATTTCTACTAAAAGTGAACGAGCGATAATAAAAAAAAGGAATAAGTGAAGGCCGATTCAGATTCATGCGTGCACATGCATGCAGAGTTTTGAAGCACAGGCGGTTTAAACGCCTTTTACTCACGTTTCTACACAAGAACATATTTTATTAGGTTCTGTAATAATTTTGCCAATGCTGGAGTAACTCTATTTGAGTTATTCAAATATTCTCGTTGTATTTTTCACTGCATTTTAGGGCCAATTTAGATACATGTGTGCCCATTCTGCATGAGATAAAAGAAGTGAAAAATACGTCGAGTCTCAAAGTGTCATAAATTAGGCTATATAAATATCATAATTATGAAATATTTTTGTCTGGAAGTATATATTGTACTGGACTCAACAATAAAATGACTCATACGTATATTGCAGAATCAGCATGCATTTGATCTTCTCTATTCCGTCCAGAAGAACAAGAATTCGAATCGACCAGACTTCATATAGTACGTCATTATTTGGTCACGTCTAATGTCAGAGTGACCTCTAAAATGACGTCATAATGACGTGTAACCGATGTCATTGTGTATCTTTCTCCATGATAAATGCTATCGTAGGGTCAAATCCAGACACACGAATGAAAGAACACATTTATCATTCAGTAGTAATAAAAGGAACACATACACAATTCGAATAAATGAATATTTGGAACCTTAAGTGTGAATGAAATTCAAGAAATCGAAACTATCCAAAACAACGTCAATTTTACCCGAGGCCCGTTGGCATTCTCACATCAGAAACTCAAAGCTTTGATATGACACAACGACTTACATTTTCACGTAATACGACATATTTATGACGTCCAATTGACTTCTCATTCAGTACGTCAAAATTACGCAATTTTCGGGTCATGTGACTTCGGTGTCTCTAAGGGCCGGTTTTTCAATGTCCAGTTAAGGGTCTTGGTCAGCTGGCTGACGGATAATAAATTCTTCACTAACCGTTGAGACTTCATTAATCTGTTCTTTAATTCAAGTTGGACCACACGCTATATGCAATAATTCTCGATAATATGTAGTCCACATCGACATTGAAATCAGATATACGAAGTCTCAAAGGTTGGGTAATCACTTATTTTGTCCCGGTACTGGGCTCGAGGACTATTAACTGTCAGCTAACTGAGACCATCAACTGGACAACTGGACAAAACCAGCCCTTAATGACCATATATTGACGTATACATTACGTCAGTTTGTTACCTGAGTAGCTTAGATTTTCACCATGAGTCTCTTACATACTTGTGAAATGAAATCCCTTCATTCTTAGGATTAGATACCTCGATTTCTTCTCGATTAGGTATCTACTCGTTGATTATTTTAATTAGTACTTACTTAATTAAACTATGGCATTGTTATACGAAGTTCAGATTGCGTCAAAAATATTCCTTTATTACGCTGACCTATATGTGATTCTTGCGCTTTGACAACAATTTATTTGACTCAATAGATGAATAAACAATCTACACTTTTGACGAAAAATTAGATATCACCGAAAAACACACAACACTATAAACTAGATCCACAAGCAATTTGTTTCACTCTTTGGGCATACTCACGAAATTCACTTGCTATTGTAAATGAGGATAAACATAACAGTATCAAAGCGGTTTTCATGTTTTGTTCCAAAACGAGTCTGATGAATACTGGATTTTTATATAAACACCACTTCTTTTATAATACCTCGATTGCTGAAATAATGAGAACCGATAATAATTCATTATACAATACAAACTTATAGGGCGAAACAAGAAATAAGAGAAAATATAAATAATTATTTGAGGCTTGGAAGTTTGTTCAAACTGAGATATCTAGTAGATATACTGAATTTGATTTAGTGAGTGATATAAACATGCAATTTTCGTAATATATATATATTTTCCAAATTCAAACAAATAATGAGTTTGAGTAGTTAAAGTCAGAGCAAGCATTCAAATTACAATATGAAATCATCATTGTACTTTTTTTTTCTGTGATTTATTTCTTTTCAATTATATAACTTGATATAACGGTAGTGACTAGTGATTTTTCAGTTCTGAATAGGTTGAATTTATAATTAGTGGACGGATACCTATATTCATTCGGTAAAAGATTGTCCAAATCAAGTATCTAGGTTCAATTCATGAAATTCTAGGAATTAATTAAAGTAGAGATTGAAATTACAGTCTCTTTCTTAACGAATCCAATTCATGTTTAGTTTAAGAACAACTCTGCTTTTCGATTAATATATTCATTTGTTTACTAGAATTAATAGGGAATCACACTATGAAAAAAAATATTTATTTCTTCACGAACCTACTTATTCATATCATATCGACTACGACCCACTTCAAAACTGTTCCAAATTGAGAAAGATTCAAACGCCATATTTTCGCGGGCTTACGTCACTGGTATCGTACTACAAACATTTGTTCTGTGAGTGCTTTGTACAAGGAAGTGTTCCCATTTTGCATCACAGTGTACACTATAAATTAAGGAAACTTTGACCCTTTGACGTCACTTATATTTGTCCAATGAAATGCCGATAATATTTAGTGTGAATTTGAGCTAGTGTTTGAATTCATCTCTAATCATTTTGCTATCTGAATCAAACAAAATCAAAAAGAAATTAATTGAAAAATCGGGTTTTACCCAGTTTGACTTGTAAGCCTTTGAAAAAAATATGAAAAATTATTCCCTATTGACCACCTGGTATACTATATATAGCTGTAACTTGCGTATTAGATTTAATTTTGTACTTTGCATTCGTCTAAGTGATAATCGCTACTCGGTTAGCCAATATATTCGCCTCCCCCATTTATTCCAACGCACATTAATTTTAAATAAATGTAATCTGTTATGAAGGCCGAATTCCATAACCTACTCAATCGAAGAATGAATGAGTAGTGAAAGCATCGATATGAATTATATAATGCATCTGCAAGTAGGCGATCACTTTCCCTTCCATAATTAAATACAATGATCAACAATCGAAGTGGATTTCACAAGATCCTCTGAATTTTTGTCGGTTTAACGAAAATAACAAAAATACTTAATTATACAATAACCGATAACTAGCGTAACTTGCTTACAATAAATGATAAATTATTTATTTTCATGTATAATTGATACCTACTCCCCGATAAAACACTTTTTTAACTTAGATCTATTTATTTTATGAATAAAATGTGGAGAATAAAAAAAACCTGCACCAAATGAAACAAATCCTAAATGAAATAAATCACAACTACAAGAAAAGTAGTAAATGGAAGAAACATGATACATGAAGAATTCTTCTTCTTCCTTCTGGCCTTTGAAGCGCCTGCACACAGGCCTCTCAGATTGGGCCATTTGTGTAGCCTCATGTTTGTCTTCAGTTGGATGGAGATGGCGTGGAGGCATCTGTGGAGGTTCCTCAAGCTGTGCTTACTTGCGTGTTTTGGGAGAACCTTCGGTTCCTCTGGTTTCCATTTCCAAGATGCTCGTCTGCACACAGGGTTTTGCCGCTTCAGATGCAGCCTTGGCAACGGCCAGAGCTATTCTCTAGTCAACGCCCCCAGGGCGGTTTGCTTGGCTCTCCTGGAATGAGTTCCGAAGGCCCCTGCCTTGGTTTCCCTAGTGGGTGTGGTCTTTTAGTCGCATCTTACGACCCACAAACCCTAGGTACCTTGGTATCTAGCCTCCAGTCTCCAGGGAGGTGGATTCGGGGGTCCCTTGGTAGGTTCCTCTGCTATTGGAGATACTTTCGGTTCCTCTGATTAATTTTTCTGGGGTGCATGCTTCGTCACCTATGGTTGCTACCTTAGAGGCACCCTTCGGGTGTCTCTAGTGGGTTCAAGAGGTCCCAGCTCCGGTTTCCCTTGTGGGTATGGTATCTTATAGTTTACTCTTACGATAAGCAATCCTGGGATCTATAGTTTCTAGCCCTTAGGGAGGTGGGATCAGGGGTTCTGGCTTGTGTTTTGGAGATACCTTTTGGATCTTCTGGTTCCTTTTTCCGGGATGCCTGCCTCCGCATATATGTTTGCCACCTCAGAGACACCCCTAGGGGTTTTTCAAGTCCAAGCTTTCGGGTTCTAGAAGTCACTGCCTAGATTTCTCTTGTGGGTGTGGTTTTTTAGTAGCCTCTAACAACAGGTAGACCGCATCTAGCACCTATTCCTTCTAGTTCCGAGTCACCAATGTCCAAGAGATAATTTTTTTGCAGGAATTCATAACATGTGGGACATTCTTTGGCTAAGACTACCTATTACTTCATTTGACTTATTATCAATTTATTTATTAATTCTTGAGGGATGGTTTCCAAACTGTCGCAACTCGTTACACAAATTATTCGAAAGTTTGAGGAAACTGCTAGAGCCTCTTCAATATTTTAATATTCAATTATTACTTTAACTTTTTTTCACTAATTCATTTGAGATTCGTAAACTATAACTTCTGATTTATTTTGAATATCTAAAAGACCTCATAAAGCCGTGCTGATGAGTTGGTAATAACGAAACAGCGCTGTCCACGGATGGTGTGCTCTCGGAATGGAATCGAAAATACTCTATTCACTTTATAGTAATTTATATCACTATCGCTAAGTCAACTCTATATTTCTATCTGCACTCTGACTGTCTGTAACTACAAACTTACTAACTAACTAATACTCCATCTCATGTCGAGCATCCTATATTTATACCGACAGAAGATTTCAGCACCATTTTAGAAACGCCAAAAGACTACGTTGTCATTTAGAATAGTTTAGAACACTCGATAAATCGTCTAGATGGCTATCGTTTCTTCTTCGATGTGATAATGTCATGCATGCATCATTAATATGAGCGGAGCTTGGTTATCCAAACATAAGCGATCAGGGATACTATAGACAACCCCACATTGTCCCCTTCTTAAAGACCTTTCGTCCCGAAATGTCATCCTTGAGGTGTGTCGATACCTACAAGTTACTCTATATCTGCACCTTGAAGTTCGATGGAAGTTACACTCCACAGTCTTCATATTGGGTCATGGATACAGTACACCAAAATCTTGATGCCGCTAGGTCTGAATATCGTCTCCAACATACTCCTTATAACTCTCAAATCCAGCACACCAATTCCACACGACTTTGTGATTGCAAGGTGTTCAAGATTCTGGTTCGGGATCGGCATATCTCTCAATATAGTAAGGCCCTTCCAGACATCTTCATAGGACGGTTTATATCGAGATTGCTTCCTCAACTGTAGCACCCCTTCGACTTCTGCGTTCTGTTCCCGTAGCTCCTGAAATCAACCGAACTTCTTGGAGAACACCACGGTGATGCCTTTAGACATTTAGGGATCTTATGCTATACTGAGCTAACGCGTTATTGGCAGGTTCCTTGAGAAGTTATCGTGGTAGAACTGTTTGTCCATTTGGGTAAACGAGGTCGTTTATCTTTCTCATGATCCTGTACGGACCTTTCCACGAGTTCCGCAACTTTGGTGACAGTCCACAACGCCGTTTGGAGTTGGACAGTCAAACCAGGTCACCAACCTGAAATCCTCCAGCATCGGCTTTGATGTGATAGATTTCCTTCATTCTGTCGTTGGCACTGAATGTTCACAGGTTCGTGGATGTTGTCCATTATCTGTCGTAAGTTTGGTGATGCAGGGTCTTGTCCTGGTGGCGTCCCAAACTTCATGTCACAGGGAAGAAGCAGCTCTTGACCCATAATAATACTAGCAGGGTTAGGCTGGTTTGGCCAGCTTCCGCACGTTACAATATCCTGAACATTGCGTTCAATCGTGTTCAATACAATTCAGGACCGGTGAATATAGTGGCCACTTCATTTTTGTATTCCCATGATATTCTATCCGAATTCAAAAAATCGTTGGTCTGCATACAAATTTTATGTCGTCGTGTCATTGTTACCAACGTTGCTACTATTCAATTTTCCCTACACACTTTCTTGATCATGCTCCACAGAGGTTAATGCAAAAAGTTAAATTTTTTTTGAATACCAATTGTATTAGTAGTTGGAGGATTGGAAGTATGATTGTAATATATCGTTGGAATGGCAATTCTATACCAAATCGTAGTTTTCAAACAAAAAAATTATATCCAAACTCTATTTGAACTAATCAAATTGGATGCGCTTCTGGTCAAATAGTTAGTGTTGGATGGATAGAAGCAATTATGAGCTCGGTTAGTTTGACGGGTGAGCTATCTGAAGGATATTTCTATCACGAATCGTTTTGGGGTCGCATCTTCAAAACGGAAGCCCCGTCACCGTACCTCGCACCAGTCTCACGAGGCATTCTGAGGGTGGCTCGTTTGGGGCACGAAACAGACAGAAAGAACAAATGAATATTCAAAAAGTTTTAATCATGATAGAATATAATAAATGTTACAATTACATAAAAAATACATAATTTTCGAAAAATATTTCAAACTTATTCTAGTCGGAATTGAATAGGGCTTTCCTATAAAGATGAAAATATAATGAGTTAATCTTATAATACAGTTGTTGAAGAAATATCATTTTGGAACTCAGATTAAATATTGTGGCTTTGTGAAACTAATATAGTAGGTGATACCGGTAAAAGCATATTGAAACCCCCATGCAGGACGCATACTTTTTTCACACCGCATTTCAGCAAAAACGTTGGGAACTAAAAACAAACGGTTATAACAGCATTTTTTTCAACCAAACCTTGTAATCCTCACCAATTCCAAATCAGTTTCCTCATCCCCGATCACCACTACAATTTTGTCGCCAGTATTTTCCAAAAGCGAGCTATGCTGCCCAACATTCTCGAGCTTCTTCTCACTAAAAGATACGCTAGAAAACGGTATGTTGATACTACCTATCACACTGCATCTGTTGAACCTAAAAAAATGGAGTGATAGTTATTTCAACTAGAATGAAGTTTTTTAAACTCACTGTGTCAAGTTACGAATGTCCACTACTAAAATGTCATTCGGCTGATTTCGAACCAAATTTATCACATCATTGGCACTTATTCTGGGATATCTCTCTTTCTTTAGTTCTTCAAGAGTGATGTCTGTTATATCCTACAACAGAAAAATTGAATAGCTATCAACTACAAACATTTAAAATCTACAAAAATTTGTATTTTTCTATATAAAAATTCACTAATATAGTGTAAAGCTATTTCCGAATTATCCCCAGGAATCAGAACATTTTAAATATACAGGGTGTTCCATTAAAAAATCAAGAAAAGGTGTCTCCCAGCGAAAGCGAAGGTCAGAAAAAATGGCCAAAATGTGGCGTTTGACGTTATTGTTATTATTAAAAGTCGTTGTTGGGTTGTCAGAGGGGTTCAGTAAAATTTTAAATATTTTGAAGTGATCTCAAAAATAGGATTAGAGTTGGACCGCTTTGTGGTGGGTCAAAAAACATTCGTTTCTATCCAAATTACAACTTTTCAATAATAAAAGTCATTTTGTAGGGTCGTCAGAGGGGTACGGTCAAATTTTAAATATTTTAAAGTGACCTCAAAAATAGGATCAGAGTTTGGCCTGCTTTGTTGTGGGTCAGAAAACATTAGCTTCTATACAAATTACAACTTTTTATTATTAAAAGTTATTGTCGGGTCGTCAGAGGAGTGTGGTCAAATTTTAAATATTTTAAAGTGACCTCAAAAATAGGATCAGAGTTGGCCCGCTTTGTGGTGACTCAGAAAACTTTCGTTATTATCCAAATTACAACTTTTTATTAATGAAATTCATTGTCGGGTCGTCCAGAGGGGTGCGGTGAAACTTCAAATATTTTAAAGTGCTCAAAAATAGGAATGGAGATGCCCCGCATTGTGGTGGGTCAGAAAACATTCGTTTCTGTCCGAAGTACAACTTTTTATTATTGAAAGTCATTGTCGGGTCGTCAGAGGGGTGCGATCAAATTTTAAATATTTTAAAGTGATCCCAAAAATTGAATTAGAGCTTTCTGATGAATATAGACATCTCATTCTCCTCAATGGACTTGATGTCGCCAGAAGCTTAAGAAAACACATGTATCTCTTATGGTGAAACAATTTCTTCAGAAGCGACATTAGCTGTCAAATGAATTAGAGCAGAATTATGACGAGCCAATGTTAAATGGGTTGCAATTATCAGTCCAGACCATCGAAAGATTACGTTGATAGTACACGCAATCTTGTACGATATATCTGCTAAAAGCGACCTCCTTCTTTGACCCTCTTCCGATTTTATCGTTTTCACCCATTTGTGAAGAAAGCATTAAAAATTCAGTAATATTTGAATCAAACTTACATAATCAGTTTTTGTTCGATACTCATCATTCTCGTGTTGCCTGCCAGTTACACTCGTAGGCGTAATTTTGAAAGTACTGTTCGAAAGTATAACACATTTTTCTATATCGACCTCAGGTAGATCGGAAAACAGCAGGATACACTCGTTGAAACCCGATGCCAGCAATCGGTCTCTCAGCTGGGTCAGAATCGACAGACCGATATGCAGAGAGTACGAGGAGTTCCCCAACAGCACCTTGTCCCAAAGATGGAGAATTTTGTAAAGCGGGAAAACATCTGAAAAATGTCAAGATGGCGACGTGCACAGAACAGTCACGAATTGAATTCCTTACGTGAAAATAACGTCAAGAACCAAGGGATGGCGAACAGCTGAGGATAAAAATTGATTACGTACAGATGATTAGCTAAAACGGGATCGTGAAAGGCTATGAGCTGTGAGAATTTGGCGAGATACTCCTCGATCACCGCAGAGTTGTCTTTCAGGAAGAACTTGTGCAAGAATTTAGGTATGAATGCTGACAAACAGGCGAAGGCTTTAGCTGAAACATAAAGGGGTCCATTGTCTTACATTTTTAACAAAGTACTGATAATTTGGATAATAAACAACAAACAAATGTTCTGGAGAACAAATACTTTTCTCGTTTACCACACAGTTTAACTTGACTTCTAAATGCGCATTTTAATTATCATATTGTGCTTTAGCAGTAGATTCCTACATTCCTACTTTACTGCACAATAGGTCAAGATCATGAAATAAGGGTGAACAATAAGGAATTTGATCGACCAGTATCGCCATTAAGAAGCATTTTACTGAAATTTGCGTAACAGTTTTTTTAACGACTTCGAAAGTACTACAATCCAAAAAATTCTCTAAGAACATGCTCATCATCGAAAACGGTTCATTCACTTACAATTTTGTGCACCACGAAGATTTAAAGCTTCATGATTCGCATCATCCGGCACAAACATTTCCTTTATACAAAAATTTACAACATTATCCCAATTGGGTCATTTCATAAAAAGAATGCAGCTTTAAGAAGGCGCCTCCGCCAAATATGGCAATAGATGGCGTTGCAAGCGTTTTCTTTGGAAATGCTAGGCGTAAAAACTACTGCATTGAATAGAAATCGCAAGTGAAGTTAGATTCTATCAAGGTATACAATTTCCCTAAGCTATTGTAAATGGTAGTCAATGTCCCATCAGAGATTGATTTGTGATTGAAATATTGATTCGTCTTATGTTTCACCGAGTTGGGGCATTAATTTCTAAAGGAAATATTAGGCTGTTCAAAAATTGTATCCTCATCCTGAATTCGAGCCTACGATTTCCAAAACAAAGCGTCATTTTGCTGCGAAAAAAGCTCAAGTCTGCTAGCATTGTACTGGAATTGTAACAATATTTTGATAGTTAAGAAATAGATGGACAGGTGGCGTGAGTTCAGTTATCGAGTGGAAGGCAGAGAATATTGTCGATTTTAAAGTTTGAGTAAACTTGTTTCGCTATCAAAATGACAGTACAATTATGACGGATGGAAATTTTAACACATTTATTATGATATCGAGTAAATAAAAAGAAAGAATATTATCAATTGATCGGTGTATTGTAACGCCATCTATTTTGAAATAGTGAAAGCTGATCTGTTGGATTGAGACTTTGCTATAAACTCATTTCATGGAAGAATTCGAGACGGAAGCGTCTCCATTTGAATTATATGACAGCATCGCCACCAATATGAAGGCCACTACATCGACGAAAAAAAAACAATCATCCATTACCATAGCCATTTACATAATGATAGAAATTGGTGAAAACATTCAAGAACGTCTCACCACTCGTATAGGGATAGTTTGATATCTTCATTTCAGAAATCAAGGGCGTTCTCAAGTAAAAAATATCGTAATGGAATAGAAGGTATGTCGAGGTTAAAAACTTCCTAATGCAAATGGATGGCACACCTGATTATATAACTGTCTCGTTTACATTCCAAAAACCATTTAGAATATGAGTATTTCATTAAAAAAACGTCTTATGGAATGTTTCTTCTATTTTAATTCCTTTATAACGAACGCCAACGAATACTACACTAGATTCTGGCACATCCTGAATATCAGCTTTCTTGACCATTAAGCCTTGTTCATACCCTCGCGAATTTCGCAATTTTTCTGCGAATAAAATGACTCCCAGTCATACCAGACCAATCATTGAGGCAGAACCAAGTCTGCAGCCATTTTATTCGGAGAAAAATTGCGAATTTCGCGAGGGTATGAACTAGACTTTACATTGTTGTTTCACATGCATTTTGGTCTGAAATAATTTGCTGTTACGTGTGTTGACCGACTCCGCATGCTGTCTTGCTGACTAGATTTTAGCTTCCATTTTGTGTAAGCGTCGCTCATGCTTCTCAACCTAATGCGTTATAGACGACGGTGTTAGTTTGCCAGCTGTCAACTCCTAAATGTATTTCGTGAATCTGTGTATTTCACTTTCGGGCTATATCTCTGGTGAGTGAACTCAAGGATATTATATTTATAGAATTTATATGCCAATGTGTTTATGTGGATAGCTGGGACCTCAGCTAAAGCCCGCAGCTCATCCAGTCGAATGTACCTGTCACTGGTAGTGACTTATACCTTGTTCTGCATTATTTCTAACCTCGAAAGTTGATTGTGGGGCAGGCCGCAGAACACTGGCCATGACAGGTCTTATGCTCTGTTTTTATATAAGGATTTCGATTTCCAATTTCATCTCGGAGACCCGTGCGATGATGCGGTAGGTCTTTTTTTCCGACAGTCATAGAAGAACATTACTGTTACGTTTAAATGTGGAAATCAGGCTAATGAGTGACCAGATGATAAGTCGAATAGAAATTTGGGTGAGTAAAATTTGAAATAATTTTAAACATTCTCCAACCTTCGTCGTTAAAGTTGAGGTAGAGAAATGGAGCAGTCAACGAGTCAAGTCCTTGCCAGTAAACGAACTGAGAATTCTTGTGTACCCATGCTTTGAGAATCCTCTTCAGTTTTTTGTGACCTTCCGCGGACGACAATAATTCGTTGTACTGGTGACATCGAGGGATGTCAACTCCGATCTAAAAACAAAAGAACATCGCATTTTAGAATATTCTACAGAATGGAAGCAATGGCTTGGTTTTCGTATCTTTTACCTGTCGATCTGTAGGCGTCAGGGTGTATTTGTCTATCCTCATATATTGGGACTTGTAATCTCCTTTGATGTTCAGCAATGCGGCCCATATTTCCCCTCTGAGCAAAGGCGGTATGTCTTTTTCTGATTCTTTCACAATGAGTTCTCTAGTGAATGGATAGCCCTGTAAATTCAAACTGAGAACTGTGATATTTCTTTCCAACAATGAAAATAAATGATGATATTTATATTTTTCATTGTTTTAATATCATGGCAAGGTAATCTTGAAATGTTTTCACTATATTAAAAAGAAAAGATAAATTCATCGTTTCTGATAGTGCAAACCTTCAACTAAAACTTATATATTCAATTTTTCATGCAGAAATTGTATAATCGAAAATTTTCAAAATTTACTATTGAAAAAGTGGGAATATCTTCCATAGTTGAAGCCGTGTGTTGATAAACTATATACTTTCTGTGAAAACAGCAGAAAACGAATGCCTTTTTTAATTTTGCATAAACTATTGTTTGTGGTCCACTTCTGGGATTTTGTGAAATATTTTTTTTTCATTATTGGCTTAATTCCAACTACTAGCATGCCAAAGGACCCCGCACATTTCTTATGGAAAATGGCTTTCCGTGAATTTGGCTGAATTTTTGGTATGTTGCAGTTTGTTATGAGCTGATCAAAAGTGTCCATAGCCACAAAGATCAAAAATGGACAGTTTTCGATATATGAAGCTTTGAAAATAGATTTTTTCCATTTTTTAGGTTATTGTTGGATCTTGTTGGGATGGAATTTCAATATTTGATGCCTAGAACCCGACTGAGAAATGGTTATATAGGCACCGTTATCAAAAATTTTTCATACACTGCTCATACAGTGCCTATGGAATAAGGAACAAATTCCAAGATCTTCCAAACACCTTTCCATGTTTAGGATGACGCTAGAATAATTTATATTTCCGGAAAATGACATATTTCGGATATTTTTTGAAGAGAAACGATAATAACCGATTCCAAATATATCTGATGCCCAATATAATATCTAATATGTTTTCCAAAATGTTCATAACGAGGCCCAGCGATCTGTAATGAGGGGAAATGAAAAAATCTTAATCATTTATCCTCAGAGATAACAATTGTTATCATTATAGATGTCATTTACATATTATATGTGATTTATTTCTCAGAAATCTCGATAATCTAACAATGGGGTGCCAAGACATTTTCCTCAGAACGGCTCGAAATGGATAATAGCTTCTCACAGCCATATTAATCCGTGAAAATGTCTGCATCTTTGATACGTGATAGTACTGTAATAAAAACGCACTAAACTAATTTGTTAATTTATTTGAAACACTACTTAAAACAATTATTACACTAAAACACAGACTTCAATAACTATTTCAATTTATTTCTACTGTGGCTATCTATCAGCGAACTCTGGAACTGTTACTAACTCTGAATTCTGACTGTCCTGCCATCTGCTATACAGCGGCTATATATAGTAGCATTTACAGTTTTCGATCTTTCCAGTCTGTTCGGCGACTTCTTAGAGGTCCCTAGAATCTTCGGTTAGAACGTTCGCGTCTCTTCCACGGATGAGTCATGTGTTTGTCAGAAGAGAACTTGTTTACATTTCGAGTGTGGAGTGTAATTGGATGATCAGGGCCGGTCTCGAGGCCGGTCTCGAAATCGTTACAGTACTTTCCAAGTAGAATGGGGTAGTTCAGGTGTTGGAAGCAAACTATGAATGAAACTTTCGATATTTACACCCAAATTCTTGAAAACACTATCTTTTTTATAAATGTTACATTAAAGTTTACAAATATAAATAACTGTTTATTCATATGATTGTTTACAAAATGAGTGAGCAGATGAATCGAAAACAATATATTAGTAAGAATAACATTAATAATAATAACAATAATAATAATAAAGAACATCGACGAAAGCAAAGTAAAAGCAGCTCGCTGAGCCTGTTATGAACATTTTGGAAAACATATTTGATATTATTGGATATTAGATATATTTAGGATCAAACATTACAGCCATCAAATATTACGACCTCTCTTCAAAAAATACCCGAAATACGACATTTTTCGAAAATATAAATTATTGTAGTAGGAAGATGTAGGAAAGATCTTGGAATTTGTACCTCGTTCCATAGACAGTGTAGATCAGTGTACGAAAATTTTTCGAAAACGGTGGCTGATATAACTGAAGAAGACCATTTTTCAGTCGGGTTCTAGGCGCCGAATAGTCGAATTCCATCCCAACAAGAAATGAGAGCTCTCCAATCCAAATCCATTTTCAAAGCTCCATATCTCGAAAACTGTCTATTTTTGAGCTTTATAGCTGTGAACACTTTTGATCAGCTCATCAAGAACTACAACATACAAAAAATTCAGCAAAATTCGCGGAAAGCCATTTCCAATAAGAAATGAGCAGGGTCCTTTGGTGGTATAGTACAATCGATCCTCGTCTCAAAAATGTAATTAGACTGGATTATCAGGTGGATTAATCCAATTGTTCTCAGCTGTTGAAGATTTTTTTCAATTTGTCATACGGAATCCAACACGTTCTATACAAAAGTGTAGTATATAAAATACTGCGATCAAATATCACAACCTAGATGAGTTAAGTTTTCATGTACACGAATTATTCGTTTTTCGTACAAAATCTGTCAAAAGCTTTTCAAATATATTTCGTGGCGGCAAATTTTAAACGATGGTACGAATAAATTCAAGAAGTTGAAATAAAGTCAACTTGTCCGAAATTTCAAAATGAAAAAATGATTAGTGCAGTTGTTTGTTTCCAGGCATATTTAACATTTTAATGTTAAATATGGACAGCAATATCATGATTGATAATATAAGGATAAGAAAAGCCGTAATATTCTATATTCTACTGATTTTGTTGACGTATTGGAATTTTGAATTGAAGAAAAAAAGAAAAAGGGCTCCCAAACGTTTTTGGGTGAGACCTATTTTCAAACTACGAAAATTACATGGCAATTACCACAGCTCAATTAACAAGCAGAGGAATTTACTTGAGAAAATGAACGGTAAATTAGGGGGTTGACGTTGAATATTTCATTCATTCCGTGAAGGCATTTCGCACAAATGAAAACCGCTCAAAATATCATTCGTACGAAAAAGTGACATTTCTTTCAAATTTCCTACGAAAAACCGAAAATTCGGATGCATGAAAACTTAGCTTAACTCGCCGCTCACGCCTTAAACTTTGTTTGTGAGTGACATCTTCTGAGAGAGATGCCTATTATAGACGAAGATAACCATAGCCTCCCTCACCGACAGTGCCGTGCGTTGTTTACAGAAATATTGAGGTTCAATAAAATAGAAATAGTGAAGACCCAATATAGAATGGAAACTTGAAATTATGATGGAAGAATCTCCACATGATTCTGAGAACAGCCGATGCTCTAATTGATATGTTTTTTCATAATTCATTCATTTTACTCTTTCCAATTCGGTTTTCCTTTCTCGATAGTTACTACACTGGTTGCTTACCTATGAAACGATATATTTTTTTTCCCAGCTTCAAATTGTCTTTCACACATTTCGCAATGCTTCAAAATTGTTTAATAATAAAAACTAACGATAGTTTAACTCAGAATTTGCCCTTTATTCACGAAAAAACACTCCTATAAGCCAAAGACGAAAACAAACAGAAATTTTGTTGGTGTTCTGTCAAATATAAAATGCAGCGTTGCCGTACTGACCAGACTATATCGACAACGAAGAATCTCCGTTCGGCGATGGAAATACTATCGTTTTTTGTTTTGTTTTTTCTAGCTGACGTGATTATTGTATTCTTAAAAAATTGCGACAAGGCAACAATAATGTCATGATTTGAGGGATAACATTATGAAAAGATGTTACCTTCAGTAATATTCGAGTATTACTCATCGAGGTTGTGTTACTTGATTGGAGATAAAATAGCATTCAACTCACATGCAACAATCTCCTGAACAATATAACTCTGTGGAATTGGTACTCGGGATCCCTTTCTTTGATTATGAGCGGCAGTCCTGTAGCGTCATATGGAGGTGGTTCTGACTGAGCAATGATGTCAGACTTGATTTGGATCAGCGGGTAATAACAAACGAACGGTATGTTTTCAAATCTTTGATACAAGGTGGCTAATGGCATTTCAACTATTCTCGGATCGTATAAAGTTGCAGGATTCCTTTCTTGGCCCAAAATACTACCTTCGATGAGAACTAAGCTTAAAATGAAAAAAAAAAAGATATACGAGAAGTTCTCAAACACTATTACTACTAGAGCATGATTGTGTTAATTGAGTATTTGTCTCTGTTTGGTTCCGATCAAAATATACGCGACCCCCAATGCCATTAAAAAATTTTGGGGTAATTCTTCCCCTTGCTTGGGGTTGAAAGTAGTGGAGTCAAAAATATCGGAGAAGTGTGTCCCCCTTTGATCAAAAATCGATGGGTCTCAGCGTTTTTCTAAAATTTTGACGATGTTCCTTTTGAATGGTGTTTCGTTTTCGGTTGCCCAACCTGCATTTATATCAATAGAATAATATCTATTTATAATGTCAGTCAAATACCTGCAATATTTTAAATGAGGTCGATGACTGAAGTGAGAACTTACTGTGGTAATGATAACACAGGAGGACTCGATCGAATAAGCCCTTGTTTCTTCAGTTCTTGCAAAACGTCACCTCCGGCCAGTTGCCACCAATGGTACAATTCGTGTATGGTAAAAATTTCAAATGGTTCACTCAGTTGCTTTTTACTAGTCACAGTGGAATCCCTGAAGTGATTGAAGAAGTTTTTCTGGAGTAATTCTTCACAGGTAGGTCTATTCTCTGGATATATGTTCAGACATGATTCTATCAAATTCTTCAAATCGTCATCTAAATTCTAGAAGAAAAATTTAAAAAAAGTTATATCAGCAACTCTCACACTGATATACAAATAAAATGAATACCTACATTTGTGAAACACTTATATCTACCCTTCATTTGCTACATGTTTTAATTGTAATTAGGTATATATAGTCCTCTGCTAGAAAATAGGGAATGTTGATAGACTGAAAACTATTCAACTCATTTATCTGAGCTGAGGTAGGTAGGGATCATTAAAATTTGTAAAAGTAATTTTTAATGCATTTGATTATGCCTACCTCTCTTGAAGATGAAATGGCGAATGCGCACTTATTTTGTAAATTCGCACAAAAACGACAAATATGGTGAGGTTTGTGATCACATTTATCTGAGCTGAGCAGATGGGAGGTGGGACTACAACAATCAAAATTAGTGGTGGTAATTTTTAATAATGCATTTGATAATACATTATTCATGTAGATGAAATGGTGAATGCACACTTTTTTTCTAAAATAGCATAAAAACGACGAATATGACGTGGTTTGTGATCGCATTCATTTGAGCTGAGTAGATACGAGTAGAAGGGGAATTTATAACTATCAGAATTTGTGTAAGTAACTTTTAATAATGCATTCAGTTGTAACTAATTTTTTTAGATGAAATGGCGAATGCGTACATATTTTGTAAAATTGTACAGAAACGACGAATATGACGTGGTTTGTGATCGCATTCTTTTGAGATCAGTAGATAGAAGGGGGATTTATAACCATCAGAATGTGTGTAAGAACATGAATTTTAATAATGCTTTCAGTTGTAACTAATTTTTTAAATGAAATGGCGAATGCGTACTATTTTGTAAAATCGTAGAGAAACGACGAATACGGCGTGGTTTGTGATCTCATTTATCTGAGCTGAGCAGATGGGAGGTGGGACTACAACAATCAAAATTAGTGGTGGTAATTTTTAATAATGCATTTGATAATACATTATTCATGTAGATGAAATGGTGAATGCACACTTATTTTCTAAAATAGCATAAAAACGACGAATATGACGTGGTTTGTGATCGCATTCATTTGAGCTGAGTAGATACGAGTAGAAGGGGAATTTATAACTATCAGAATTTGTGTAAGTAACTTTTAATAATGCATTCAGTTGTAACTAATTTTTTTAGATGAAATGGCGAATGCGTACATATTTTGTAAAATTGTACAGAAACGACGAATTTGACGTGGTTTGTGATCGCATTCATTTGAGATCAGTAGATAGAAGGGGGATTTATAACCATCAGAATGTGTGTAAGAACATGAATTTTAATAATGCTTTCAGTTGTAACTCTTTTTTTAAATGAAATGGCGAATGCGTACTTATTTTGTAAAATCGTAGAGAAACGACGAATACGGCGTGGTTTGTGATCTCATTTATCTAAGCTGAGCAGCAGATGGGAGGTGGGACTACAACAATCAAAATTAGTGGTGGTAATTTTTAATAATGCATTTGATAATACATTATTCATGTAGATGAAATGGTGAATGCACACTTATTTTCTAAAATAGCATAAAAACGACGAATAAGACGTGGTTTGTGATCGCATTCATTTGAGCTGAGTAGATACGAGTAGAAGGGGGATTTAAGACTATCAGAATTTGTGTTTCTAACTTTTAATAATGCATTCAGTTGTAACAAATTTTTTTAGATGAAATGGCGAATGCGTACATATTTTGTAAAATTGTACAGAAACGACAAATTTGACGTGGTTTGTGATCGCATTCATTTGAGATCAGTAGATAGAAGGGGGATTTATAACCATCAGAATGTGTGTAAGAACATGAATTTTAATAATGCTGTCAGTTGTAACTCTTTTTTTAAATGAAATGGCGAATGCGTACTTATTTTGTAAAATCGTAGAGAAACGACGAATACGGCGTGGTTTGTGATCTCATTTATCTGAGCTGAGCAGATGAGAGGTGGGACTATAACAATCAAAATTAGTGGTGGTAATTTTTAATAATGCATTTGATAATACATTATTCATGTAGATGAAATGGTGACTGCACACTTATTTTCTAAAATAGCATAAAAACGACGAAAATGACGTGGTTTGTGATCGCATTCATTTGAGCTGAGTAGATAAAAGGGGGATTTATAACCATCAGAATTTACGTAAGTAACTTTCAATGGTGCATTCAGTTGTAACTCATTTTTTAGAGGAAAAGGCGAATGCGTACTTATTTTATAAAATCGTAGATAAACGATGAATACGGCGTGGTTTGTGATCCCATTTATCTGAGCTGAGCAGATGGGAGGTGGGACTGACTATAACAATCAAAATTTGTGGTGGTAATTTTCAATAATGCATTTGATAATATAATATAATTCATGTAGATGAAATGGTGAATGCGCACTCATTTTCTAAAATAGCACAAAAACGACAAATATGACGTGGTTTGTGATCGCATTCATTTGAGCTGAGTAGATAGAAGGGCGATTCATAACCATAAGAATGCACGTAAGTAACTCTTAATGCATACTTATTTTGTAAAATCTTACAGAAACGACGAATATGGCGTGGTTTGTGATCTCATTCATCTGAGCTGAGTAGATGAAGCTGTAGCCATTGAAATTAGTAGAAGTAACTCTTAATAATGCATTTGATTCTACACCATTCTTTCAGTAGAAATGGCGAATGCGTACTTATTTTGTGAAATCGCACAAAACGAATAGGGCGTGATTTGTGATCGCATTCATTTGAGCTGAGTAGATAAAAGGGGGATTTATAACCATCAGAATTTACGTAAGTAACTTTTAATTGTGCATTCAGTTGTAACTCATTTTTTAGAGGAAAAGGCGAATGCGTACTTATTTTATAAAATCGTAAATAAACGACGAATACGGCGTGGTTTGTGATCCCATTTATCTGAGCTGAGCAGATGGGAGGTGGGACTGACTATAACAATCAAAATTTGTGGTGGTTATTTTCAATAATGCATTTGATAATTATTCATGTAGATGAAATGGTGAATGCGCACTTATTTTCTAAAATAGCACAAAAACGACAAATATGACGTGGTTTGTGATCGCATTCATCTGACCTAAGTAACTGAAAGGGGGAACTATAACCATCAGAATTTGTGTAAGTAATTTTTAATGATGCATTTATCTATAACTAATTCTTTCAGGTGAAATGGCGAATGATTACTTATTTTGTAAAATCGTAAAAAAACGACGAATATGGCGTGGTTTTTGATCCCATTCATCAGAGTTGAGTAGAAAGGAGGTGGGTCTAGCCAATAAAACTAGTGGGGGTAATTTTTAATAATGCATTTGATAGTACACCATTCTCTTAGTAAGAATGTCGACTGCGTTCTTATTTTGTAAAATCGCACAAAAACGAATATGGCGTGAGTAGTGTTCACATTCATCTAAGCTGAGCAGATACAGGATGCAGGATGTTACAGAAAGACGCTGCTAAAATAATATTGCAGATAAAGCAGAGAGAATTGAGAGACCATATTTTTACAGTAGTGACTGGAATGGGAGACGAGAAAAAGTTTTGTGATAATTACTCGAAAAGTACATAAACGATTTGAACAAATTTGTGTCTGAGAAGTATGTTATGGTTATAGTGAGACTAGTTTTAGAACAGTATACAGGTATTTGTAAGAGTAATTTTTTCTCCCTGTGTTTGAGAAAACTGTAAAAACTAAACCACATTCAAACCATATTTCAAAAAGTATACATGAAATGATTGAATTCAACGTAGAATCTGGATATATTATGATCTACAGGGTGTACTACAATAATTTTTTATTTTTGTTGTACCTGCTGGAGTACCTATATATTCGAAAATTGTAACAAAATGTAGCTCATAAACTTCTATTGGGGAATAATTTTCGTCAATCCCTCCAACAAGCCAGTAAGTAATTGCCTGTCGCCTGTCGCATTGACAGTAATTTTCTCCACGATCATTACAGAATTTGCTAATTCTGAAATGGAATTTGATTACATTATGCTGGAATTCTCTCTCTTGAGATTGAAGAAATATTCTGCAACACCTCTGCCCCCATGCAATTCAAATGTATTTAAATTCTCTCTCTTGTATAGGAATAATATTCTCACACTGGTTAGGAATGATAACATTCGCCTTGACGCAGTTGATTGTCACCGTAGTGGCAAATTTCAGTAATGTCAAAATTATTGCTGTCACGTTTTCATTCGAAAATATAAAAAGTATCATGAATTTATCCAGTGATTCAGAATCAGAGTGTGAAAATACACCACCTGAAATTACAAAGAGTACAAATAATAGACTGGAAAGTTTACTACCTAAACACTCGAATAATTGAGACTCGTAGTGTTGATATAATATTTATCAAACATATTTTAATGAGAGGTTGGATAGCTCAGATGGTATAGCATTGGCATAGTAGACGAGAGGTCGTGGGTTGAAACCACCGAAAATGCAACTTTTTTTAATTCAATAGTTTATTCAATGCATCTTGCGACTAAAAAATTAGTTCTGGTTAGTCCAGGATTAGTCTTTTCTGATAAACAGTGTTTTTAAATAATAGTTATTATTTCGTGTGGAAATTATCTTTTGTTCGTTTCCATTTAAAAATATTTTAAAATGTTAGATCGTGGAGAAAGTATAGTCTGCTACTCGGTTAGAATGAAAATTCGTGATGCTCGTGGTTCCTCCCGCTCGCCTTCGGCTCGCGCTCGGAACTCTCCACTCATAGAATTTTCATTCTAACCTTGTTACAGAATTTACTATTATATTGATAAGTACTTAATTGAATACGAACCATGTATACTTCATAGCAGTTATGTTCTCTCGCAATTCTCTCGAAAATGGATGTATTCGAATGAAGCAGACTCAAAACCTTTCTTATTCTGTGATCCAGCTTCAAAGAGCTCCATAAAAATCTCTTCAAAACAAGTTCGGTCAAAATAATCCCAAGCGCCCAAATATCCACTTTCGGATTCGCCAAACTGGCTCCCATTTCATCCAGGTATATTTCTGGAGCAGCGTACAGCAGCTGTCTGAAAACGAATCCAGTAATGATTTTTTTTACAAAAATCATTTATGGGTTCCATCTATTGTGAAACACCCGGTATGACGATTGACGATTTTTTTTAGAAATAAACGTTTTTAATAGAAGTGTATCAGTGTGAAACAACTCCAAGTACAGTTGCGTGAAATGAAAAAAGAAAAAAAAGTTGACCCCGACGTGATTTGAACACGCAACCTTCTGATCTGGAGTCAGACGCGCTACCGTTGCGCCACGGAGTCACGTACAAGTAACTCTATATGCATTGTATTAGAACGTCACAGTCTAACCTCAAAATTACACACACATAAAATCAAGTCAGATCAAAATTACTCACATTATAGGAAATGAAACTAGTTTTCCGTTATCAGTTAAGTGATAAAGGCCATAATTAAACATCTTTATAGTATCTCCTTGATATAAAACATTTTCACTGCTCAAATTACGATGAACTATATTCCTCTTATGGAGCTCTTGTAAGCCTTCGAGTAGTTGATAAGCGATTTTTTTTATATTATTCAAGGCAATATCTCCTCTCTCTAGGAAATTAGATAATGGTGTTCCACAATATTGCGATACAACTATGGTTCGCTCTGAAATTAAAATTCATCTCAATAAACCTCATACAAATGAACAAGCTCTTACCGTGTTTTCCGCGAATTATATCTAGATAATGACACAAATAAGGACTTTTGATTGATTTCAGAACTTGAGCTCTTCCGTATATTATAATAGAATTTGGAGTAAGAGGCAGGCCATTACTTCCACACATATCCTCTTTATGTTGCTTTGCAAAGAATGTTATTGCCCCAAAACGCATTTCAGGGTTTTTTAGTAGTGCTACTGTCATGGTTTTCTGTAATAATTATTTAATCTCCGTTTATTTGGGGGTGTATACTACTATGGTATTATCTATATGGAATAAATTGAATAAGCAAATAAGAACTGTAGCGCATGTATCATTCTGCAATTGAATGAAACAATTTTTCACTGTTAATCAAAATACAAATAGTAATTTCTATTACAAGAAAAATATCGTTTATAAAATAGGTTAAGTTAAACAAATTCTCAGTCAAATTTCTTCTTCTTTTTTTAACTATTCGCGGAATGGTTTCCCGCTAGGTGTCGCTCAGAATTTAGGCGCGAAACGGTACAGTGATGATGAACTGCAAAATTCTATAAGAGACCAAATAAGTGTTCAATATAATTTTCATTTGAATTTTGATGAATTACTGAAGATGTCGAACGATGAAATGAGTTTATGAAACCTTTTATAGTCATTGCCATGTGATGCATAACTCATTGTTTTTTATTGGAAGATGTAACAAAACTTTGTCTATGGTACTAGTACCTACAGCTATTGATAATGTATTCAGCATTGGGGCACTGAGCAAATACGTCTAGTTCTGACTCCTGCCACCATTTAGTTCATTTTCCGCATGCGACTGCCGTTACCCGGACGACGCATTTTAGAAATGACGTCACTTTAAGAAGTTTGATCGAACTATAGGTTCATTCGTTTACATCGAAGTGTAGCACTTTATTACTACACTCGATTTGAGTATTTGTTTGCTGATTGGATTGACATACATTACTTTGTTTAACTGCGCTCAGCTACACTCGATTGAAAATGTGGTGTAAATTCCACTGCACCCCTTAGTAAACGAATGAACCTTATTTGACCGAGTGTATCATAGAATTCTACTATTCGAAGAAAAAGTGAGATGAATTCATGGGAGAAACAGATACAAAACTGTCCACTGTAGAATTCTATGGGGAACATAATCCCACCCTATAGGTTTCAAGGCTTTGATGTTTCCATTCAACTTCGTAACTTTCTTGGCCATTTTGCTGCATTACTATACTGAAAATACCAAAAACCTTTTTTTTTTCTCTAACCTTCTTCGATCCCAATGAAACTGTTTTGCTTTTTGCATCGTAAGTCACGCATTCTGATTGGCGAATTTCCGACCAATTCTCCACCGACTCCAGCGAAATTTCGAAGACTCCATACCTCAGTATATCGGAAACAGATTTTCTAAAGCGGTAAAACATTCGTTTCCATAAGGGCGGGTTGTACAATACATAGTTATGTAAGTAGATCAAATTGGTGTCTCCAAAATACACATTCAATTTGCCTGCAAGTCTCTTTAATGTGACCAAATAAAATATGAAGAAGAAGACATTATGTTAACTGTCACTTGTCTAACTAGTCTACTACGAAGTTCGAACTTCCATTACTTCGCGTTCCTTTTATTCTTCATCTTTAAATTCTTTTTCCTGTTTTTGGTTTAGTCTTGTTTTGTGATTGATCAGTAGGGGTTTGTTTGAGGAGTTGTTTATCGGTTTAATAGGTGAGTTAAATCTCGTTATTCCTTTGTAATCATATTATTAATCTTATTTTTGTCAATTTTATGAATCAATTTTATACATGTAGAATCGAATAAACTTGTTATTTGTGGCATGCTTTCAACGTTCCAAAATTATGAGACATAGGTACGTTTACGATATGAGCCGAGCAGCCATTTTCTAATTTTGTGAGCGTGGCTTCTCTTCGGATTTAGCGTAAATTTCATTGATAATTTGAATATTCTGAGAGTAATCGACTGAACATAATTGTACATTGAGGAAAATTACGTGTAATAAATAGTTTACGAAATTACTACTGATGACCTAATTAACTGAACTCAAATTGATGCCGGTCGGTGCACATGGGATAGTTTCAGCTTTCAGCTGTTTCAAGATAAAATGTTAATGTAGGGGCAGTCATTAGTCATGGTACAGTTAATAAAGTGTACAGTGTGAACAAACACATTTGAGATTTCTGATTGAATTATCAGGAATGACTGGAAGTTTCAGCGCCATTTATTATTGTCATTTTCAGTATTGGGTAATAATTCATGCAACGTATATACATGGTAATGTTTTCATCAGCATTCAAATATTTACTTATTCACGATGACAATTATGCCATAAGTGAGCAAATTGGTTTAATGCCAGTGTGAAATCCATAATTATCTATGTCATTTCCTATCAAATTGAATAATCACAAGTCTTCATGCACATGTACAAAACTTGCCTTTTTTACATAGTTACAGCACATACAAAAGCTATGATAAAAATAAATACATGAATATAATCAGATCAGTTCTAATGGAGAGGGGTTAGGCATATGGAAAATAATGAATTTACAATGCTTTACTTGCCTAGATACGGCAAATAGTTCATCATAACCAAGGCCAAAGACTGAGGTGTTAGGCAAAAATTCAAGAGTTCATTCCATGACCTATTTTAAGAATATTTAGTAAATATTATCAAAAAGTATATGTGGAGTTGCTTAATGTTCGAAATGACTTCCTGCAGCCTAGATACAAGCATTCAATATTCTCGTCAGACTGCCTAACTTTTTCAAACACACCAGGGACGTTTCTAATTGAATTACACCTAGCAGTTATCCGATTTCGCAAATCATTCAAATTCGTCAATGGAGTAGCGTAAACTAATGACTTCAGATATTCCCAGAAGAAATAATCCAAGGGGTTCAAGTCCGGGGATCAAGCAGGCCATGCGTGTGCCCACCTCGACCAATCCAGCGATATCTGTGTGTTGCTGTTACAAAATCAAATTTTTTGTTCTTGATAAACTCATGACGTTGATCGTACATTTATTTACATTAATGATTTCAACAAATATCGAATATGGTTGTCAACACGCTCAAGATAAATAAGAACAGCTTGGCTTCTGAAATTTGGTCAATCTTTGTCTCACAGTTACTCCCTTCATCATTTATGCGTCAAATCGAAAGGGTAAAGGTGAGTTTATCGGGCTTCGATTTTAAATTGAAAAAAAAAGAACACGAATTTGAAGGGAAATCAAGGTGGTCTCTACTACTTTTCGTGTTATGCCCTCCTGAATCTTATCGGCTCATTTTCAAACACAAATTTTTCAATAAAAATCACACAAAACTCCTTTTCTATGACCACACTTTTTATAGAAGTTAATCTACCTATTTTCATTTTCACAATCACAACATAATCACAATCATAACCTAATTTTTTTTGTCACGGTAGGTTGGTCACTTGGAATATGCGCGGGCGACTATTGAAATTCAATTATGCGCAAATATTTACTTCCCCTTGATTTGTATGTTCAATTGTTTAATTTTCGCCATTTCTACGATTAATAACAATTCTAAAAATGAAAACATAAAAATTAAAGGGCCGCAGATGCTCGCTGCGCTTGCGTTTTATAAAAGTCAAGAAGAGTTCTTAACGTAAAAGAAAGGGACTCAACCTTACCTAATTACCTTACTATCCTAGCTATCCAAGTTGCTGGTAATCTGGTCACTTATTAGTATGAAAAAGTGAAATAAAAGCTGCTTGTTGCGCTCGCATTTTGTAAATTACCACATTTTTGGCTTCGGCCCAATTGAACATAAAAATTAAGAGGAAGTAAATATTTGCTCATATCTAAATTTGAATAGTCCAAGGTACCAACCTACCGTGACAATGAAAACTACGCAAAAACAGGTTATGTTTGTAGTTATTAAACGGCAAATTTTAGTGTAGACTGTTTTTGGTGGTGTGATTGTGAATTTAGATTGTCAAAAAGAAGAAGGTATTTTGTGTGTTTTTTTTAATAGAAGATTTGTGTTTGAAAATGGGCCATTTTCAAGATTTAGAAGGGCATAACTCGAAAAGTAATTGAGACCCCCTCGATTTTACTTCGGATTCATGTTCAGGAGACAAAACTACGTAAGTTAAGTCACTTTTTTTTTCTTAAACCCTGATAAACTTACTTTTACCCTCTTAGTTACTTAGTTTATCATCAATTTTCACGCAAATATTCGTGTCTATTTATTGAATTTCAGTTTACTGTCGATCATTACCCCTAGTTCAGTTGTTCACCACAAACTTCAGGAAACAGATGTTTCTTGCAATACGATAATTTGAGGAGTTTGTCTCATTATCCTAATTAGGATCAGCAGAATTAAATAATTTGCCACAAATATACTGTGTGTGAGCATTCACTATTTTAAAAATCCGCGTCGTGGATGGGTAATTAATGCGCCTGCTGCCTTCCTTGGTCGTTATTTTTATTTTGTTCACTCTGGAAAAAAATTATGGTTGAAGTATAAAAAAATTGGTTCAATCATCTCGGATAGCTCTGAAATTGTACAGATGCGTTCGCACATGATAGACCAGTACCCCATTAAATTTTGTGCAGGTGGTGGTAAATCACCCTGTATAATACTGAACTTCATTTATATATAGTATAATAATTGACTACCTTGCAGTGTACTCCATCAACACCTAATTTGATTTTAAAAATAAACGGACTATTTTCAAGAAAAACGTCAAGGATTTTATAAGAAATATCAATATTGATTTTTATATTGATGTATAATGTTGATTAATATATGTTTGAAAAAGTTTTATTGGCTAAATAAACCACCACTGCTACTAAAAACACATAAGATACATACATCTTATATTTGATGCTTGAATTATATTTTTTGATCCCATAAATATTTGTCATTTCAATAACTGTTATATTTTATGTTTAATTCTCTTATTGTTTACTAAGTTTATTGATGTTTGTTTCAGAATCTCCCAATTCTAAAACATGGCTGATGCAGATGATCTTTTAGATTATGAAGATGAAGAAAATACTGAACAAACTACTACTGAAACCACAGCTGCTGAGGTTCAAAAAAAAGGGGTCAAGGGCACATATGTATCCATTCACAGTTCAGGCTTCAGAGATTTTCTCTTGAAACCGGAAATATTGAGGGCAATTGTTGACTGTGGTTTTGAACATCCTTCTGAAGGTATTTTGGGTGAAATATTCTGATGCGAACGTCTTTCAAACCTGATATATCTTTTCAGTTCAGCATGAGTGCATTCCTCAAGCAGTCATTGGCATGGACATCCTGTGCCAGGCAAAATCTGGTATGGGCAAAACTGCAGTATTTGTACTGGCAACACTGCAACAGCTAGAGCCTACAGAAAATGTGGTTTATGTGCTAGTTATGTGTCACACCCGTGAACTGGCCTTCCAAATTAGCAAAGAGTATGAGAGGTTTAGCAAGTACATGCCCAACACAAAAGTTGGCGTCTTTTTTGGAGGATTGCCCATTCAAAAAGACGAAGAAGTATTGAAAAGTAATTGCCCGCACATTGTAGTCGGCACACCCGGACGTATTCTGGCTCTTGTCAAGTCCAAGAAGCTCAATCTCAAACATTTGAAACATTTCATTCTCGATGAATGTGATAAAATGTTGGAACTACTTGGTGAGTGCATTTTTTTCACGTGCATGAAATCAATAAGGATAAAAATTGTCTTAATAGCTTGCTGATGTTATTCATTGTAATTTCAGACATGAGACGAGATGTCCAGGAAATCTACCGAAACACTCCACACGGCAAGCAAGTTATGATGTTCAGCGCCACCCTCAGCAAAGAAATCCGGCCGGTTTGCAAGAAATTCATGCAAGATGTAATTGAAACTTCTTTACCTTCGCATTTAGTGCCCTCTCGCAATCCTCCTACCATCAAGTCAAGATGATCTTTAGTAAAGTCGATAATTTCACTGTGAATTCAGAAAAAATGTCAAAGAAATAAAACGGGTGATCGGTTAATCGGTTAGCGCATTGTAGCCCAACGAGTAGGCAAGGGGTTGGGCGGGGCCAAGAAGAGGAGAAAGGAGGTCTTCGGACGAAGATTGAAAATATCGTTTGGGGAGTATCGCGAAACACTTTTCGGCCGAGCTACAATGCAGAAAAATTCAACACCCTTGTATATGCGAGCAGTTTTGTAAAATGTAATAATCGTTTCGTCCGAACGGAATTTGGTGGAGTTTTTCTCTGTCAATGGGATGGAAAGTTTCTCAAACAAAGGACCATCAGTTGTATGGCGGCGTGATGGTGGAATGCGAGATTTTGGCAGATTGTATGTACAACGGATCGATGGCGATACCTTTGTAACTATTGCAGTTCATTTTTTTTTATCAGCGTTTGTATTACATAATTTTTTTGATGATCGTTAGCGAATAGATGGCTTTCTGCAGGTGGTACTGACTAGAATTTCATTCTTAATTGCTTGAGCCCAGCAAATTTCGGGAGTGTCTTTAGTTTTATTACATTACGGAATACTTTTTGAAGAATCGTGAATTTTTGACCTAACTAGTAAACTTAATCTATCAGTTGATACTTCCTATGAAACATCTGTAAAAATAGGATTCATTACTTTCTACTGTTTAATTTTTTTGAAACGGCGCTGCCTTCATATAATTCAAATTGGAACCAGCAGTGGTGCTTCCGTCGCGAATGATTCCATAAAATGTACTTACAGCAGTCTCAACCCGACAGCTTTCGCTATTTCAAAATAGATGGCAGCACAGTACACCAATCAGTAGGGTCACTGAATCCTAGAAGGCTTCGACCTTCTTACGGGTATGGCCAATGGGTGGAGTCTAATAGTTCCAATGCATCAAATAACTAACAGAAGAAAATTTGTCATGTTGGGTCCAACGTTTGAACTAACGACATCTGACACACGTCTACTTTCAACTAAGTATCAACATCTTAGAACAGTACTAGCACAATGCTAGAAGTTTAGTGGTTTTGCTTAAAAATAATGGTTCTTTCGGAAATGAAAGATATGAATGTAAGAATTTCTGTAGTAATGTATATAATACCACTCGAATAGGAAATTATTCTTGAACACAATAAACCTGATATTACCTTAAAAAATGTTTGCAAGAGCTTAATTCAAGTGTTAAACCACAAAATATTCTTTGAGAGGACATTGAACTTCCTATTGCAATAGCTTAGGAAAATTGTATTCCTTGATAGAATTTATTCAATGCAGCAGTTTTTACACCTAGCATCTTCAAAAAACGTTCGCCCTGTCTTTGTTGATGGAGGCAACCTCTCAAAAGATTTTTTCATTCAAGATTAAACTTTCATAAAGTTACATTTAGAAAAACCAATTGGACTAATAATTTCTGAACATTATACATACTTTCAGCCTTTTGAAGTGTATCTGCAAAATCATTAGTTGAAATGATGGTTGGGAAGAGTTTTCAATTTACAACGGCCTCGAACCCGGTAGCGATTTTACAAAATATACTTGACGTCAGCTCATATCCCGCCCACAGTGCACGTCATCATAAATTCCGAAAATATACGTGGCCCCAGCACGCCGTTACTTGATACCAGCGACACCTGAATGTTGGAATCAATTAGCTTAAAGGCAGCTGCATTCAAACTGAGTTAAATTATTAGCCAACCTAACGTAGACTGAATAACCGTACCTATCCTGATCTGTTTTGGGGGTCGGCGTTTTGCGAAATTGAAAGCCAAACGACGTAAGTGCCGAAATCAGTGATCTTTTGTAGCCTAATTATTGTTTACAAAGATTCGCAGTTCCCTAGTGCCGTCGTATGTTAGGATGTGTTAATATGCGCTGGTGTCGAGTATATTTAGTAATGGCGTGCTGGGACCGCGTATATTTTCGAATTGTATGATGACGTGCGAGTGAACGAGGTTTGTGCTGGCGTTGACTATATTTTGTAAAATCGCAAACTGGAAAATGGTTATTTAATTTCCAGTACTGATGAATAAATACTTTTTCATCTATCACTTTCAACAATTGGAATAAGAAATATTCAAATACTCTTTCAAACATAATGAAATTTAAATGAGCTGAATGTTTCAAAATGTTTACGTTTCATGATAATTGTTTCCTAGTATCAATATTTTCAAATTTAAACTGTCCATAATTTGGTATTTCTTTGTATTTCAGGTGATGCCATATTGTGAGTAAACACTATGACATTCACACTGTAAAATTAGATCTGCAGAAAGCTTTCTAAATGATCCAGAGTGGCCATTTTTTAAATCACTTCGGTTCAGTTGATATTTTCCGAGTTTTTCAATAGTAAAGGAACAGTAACAAAATTTAGTGTTTCATATATTTTGACTCTTCTTTTGTACTATGTATTTCACTTGAATCTACATAATTTTTAGAAGCTCAGGAATGACGTGGAATAATTGAAAATGCTTGTGAATTTTAAAGGATTAAGATGGTCACCCTGAATCTGAATCATTAATTTCCATAATGTCACTGGGTTTTCATATATACTACATCTGTATTTATGTGATTGGCGTAACTCGATGAAGAATATTTTGAAGATCGGATTGCAATTTGTTTTTTCTGTACAGCCCATGGAAGTATACGTAGACGACGAAGCCAAATTGACGTTGCACGGATTACAACAGCATTACGTTAAACTCAAAGAGCACGAAAAGAATAAAAAATTATTTGAGTTGCTCGATGTACTCGAATTCAACCAGGTAAGGATCTTTTGTATATCAACAGGTGAATGGATCCTCTGAAGATGATTTTTGCCGTTAAAATGCTTATTTGAACTGGAAAGTTTTCGATTGCAGTCTTGATCAATAGTAATTTTTTAATGAGCTAGTTAAAAAATTCAGTTAAGCCTTTTTTGTTTGAAATAACGGTATCAATATCAAGACCTTCTATTTTCGAAGATTTTTCATTGATTTAATAGAAATATTTCAATGATGAACTAATGCTTTATGAATTTAATGATTTTAATTCATTGAACTCTCTCACTGATGTTTATAATTACGTAACGATTTTTTTATATTTTTTTCGAGGTTCTGTATTTAGATTCTTGTTCTAGGTTGTAATTTTCGTGAAGTCCGTTCAGAGATGTGTGGCTTTGGCACAACTATTGACTGAACAGAATTTTCCGGCTATTGGAATTCACAGGGGAATGGACCAGAAAGAAAGGTTGTCGAGATATGAACAGTTCAAAGATTTCCAGAAGGTTTGTTTATGCATTGATTTTTCTCATTGTAAATAGTGTTCAAATATATACTTCATGAATTGGCGTTTATTGGCAACTTTACCGATGTGAAGATAGGGGCGGTTTTCAGCTAGCGGCCTAACACCAGTGGCGTCGGGTTAGTAAAACCTTGAAAGTAATGAAATATTCAACTAAATTGTATATTTTGATGAGGGTTTGAAATGAGATAAGTAGTTTAATTTTATTTATAGGTTGGTTTATAATAAATTACTTTTAAAACAAAATTTGAAATTTTCTGAAATATTGAGCCGTCGATTTTTGGTAAGAATTATATGCCGAGAGATAATTGATTTGAGGACAGTCTGAGTATCAGTAAATATATGAAAAGTTGATCCACACCTGAAATATTTACACAACTTTGAGTTTTTGTATAAACATTCTATATATCCTATATAAGAGTGAGATATGATTTGGGGGTGGTCTGGGTTATAGTTATGAATCATGTCAAAAAATCCTTAACTGGAACTTGACTTCCATCGTTAATTTTTATAATCACAAAGTTCAACTGCTTCTATCAGCAGTCGTCTTCAGTTGAAAACTGACTAGTTTACAAAGACTTGCAAGAGTTTATATACCTGGTAATCTTAATTAATTGGTTGTTTTGTTTTGATGGCTGGTAATCTCAATTAATTATTATTGTGTATAATTACTCGTTTCTAGTTTTTGTACCTGTTACCAGCCCATTTTAATCAGTTTCGCCATAACCATCAATAAGTGTTTTCCAAACGTACTTGGTTTCTATGCTGGGCTGAGCGAAGACTCTGTTGGCTTGGATATAAATGGCTTTATTAAATTTCCTTCTAAACCAGTGTTATTCTCTATGTATTACTCCGACATACTTCCACTGAATTAGGTGATGTTTTCTCCATACATGGTCTGCGATACCGGATTTTGACGTGTCACCTCGCTGCGTAAAGCGTTCATGTTTATCTAGTCTCACCGCCAGGGGTCTCTTGGTATCAACTAGGTACGAAATACCGCATTCGCATGGGACCTCATAAATACAGTTCTTGGTGGAGGTTGAAGATTTCCCGGTTTGGTTTTCGTGAGAAAACTCCTTTACGTATTTCCGAATTTGAAGGAGCTGTCAATATTGAAATGGTTCCCAATCCTTCTAGCCTTTTCGGAGATTCCTTTGATGTACGTTAGGTGAACTACTAGTCCCGGTTGTTCTTCCTCGGTTGGTTTGGAGTTGGTAGTTTGTCTTGTAACTAAATTTAGTGGAAGAATGCCGGAGTAATACATGGACAAGAACACAGGTTTAGAAGGAAATTCAAAGAGGCTGTTTATATCCAAGCCAACAGCGCCTTCAGTCAGGACGACTATGGGGTAGATTATAATACTGAATTAGTTCCAAAAATCGTTTTAACGTCCTCTTAGAAGTCGTTTAACATTTTTTGAAATATTTCTACCCTTTAGGCGACCCCTACATTCCATACTTACGACATTTTTTAGAACTCTGGAGTCCTATCATCTAGTTGCAAAATATGTATTTGGAAAACCAAGTTGGCATAAATAATTTAGACTCTATGTGCTCCTTCGTGATTTCCTTATAAAAGGTACTTTTTTCTCAGTATTTTTACTCGCGTGTAAGTACATTTTAGCGATTTGTAGACCTACTTTAGATGTGGCATACCCCGCTCCCTCAAATCATCCATCTTTCAGTCCTCTGGAAGCATTTAAACCTGTACCCAATATTTTAGAGGGTAAATAAATATTGATTTGTGTTTCGAAAGTTGATTGCTGTTAACCTTTATATGCAAGTCTCCGATCAAATAACACAACCTAGATGAGTAACTCGCCGCTCACGCCCCAAACTTTGTTTGTAAGGGACATCTTCCCTCACCGGCAGTGTCGTGCGTTGTTAACAGAAATATTGAGGTTCAATAAGATAAAAATAATGGACACCCAATATGGAATGGATACCTGGAATTATGATAGAAGAATATCCACAGGATTTTTAGAACAGCCAATGCTCTAATTGACATGATTTTTCATAATTCATTCATTTTACTCTTTTCCAATTCGGTTTTCCTTTCTTGATAGTTACGACATTGGTTGCTTACCTATGAAACGATATATTTTGATTTCCAGGTTCAAATTGTCTTTTACACATTTCACAATCCTTCGCCATTGCTTGATAATAAATACTATCGATAGTTTAACACAAATTTACTCAGAATTTGCCCTTTATTCACGAAAAAACACCCCAATAAGCCAAAGATGAAAACAAACAAAATGATTTGTTATTGTTCTATCAAATATCAAATGCAGCGATGCCGTACTAGCCAGACTATATCAATTGCCTTCTTATTGTTATATATTTCATCCAAGACACTGTTTTTGGGTTTTCGTTGCCATGAATATACCCGACAGAAATCAAAATCTAGCTCACTTGCTTATTGAATCTTTGAAAAATTGCGACTTTGCAACAATGTCATGATTTGAGGGATAACATTATGAAAAGATGTTACCAGCACTATTTGAGTATTACTAAGCTAGGTTGTGTTACTTGATCGAAGATGCAAATAATCAACGTCACTCTCCATTTCAAGTAAACCGGTGTATTGGATAAAGTTGTCACCATCATAGAATAAATTCAGTGGAATATTTTATGATTTTCAACAGTTTTTTCATTTAATCCAACGCCACTGGTCGGTTGACTGCCAGATGAAAACGGCCCCATAAAATTGACCGTTAACTTCTCACCAGTGCCGACCGGTTTTTTTTTTGAAAAATTTACCTCTGAGTACAAGTATTTTGCAAAATATTCAATCACATGATGAAAAGTGTGTAGGGACATATGAACCATGATTATTTACCAAGTGGAATTATTTCTGAATCAAAAACTGCCATACCAGGGTATTAAATCTCTCGAATTGCGGTGCTAAATTCTTTTATATCCTTTCAGAGAATATTGGTAGCTACAAATCTGTTTGGACGTGGTATGGACATTGAAAGGGTCAACATTGTCTTCAACTACGACATGCCAGAAGACTCTGATACGTACCTACATAGGGTAGCTAGGGCAGGACGATTCGGTACCAAAGGTCTTGCCATTACTTTTGTCTCTGAAGAAGGAGACGCCAAAATTTTGAACGAAGTACAAGATAGATTTGATGTGAATATTACTGAATTACCGGATGAAATCGATCTTAGTTCCTATAGTGAGTATTTTTTGTTTTCTTTATAAACCCTTTAACCAGTAACCGATATTTTTGATAATAAATGTGCCATTTTTAATTATAATTTTTTTTTTCAGTTGAGGGTCGATAATAAGAACACTGTCTGAGAGATAGGTTATTGCTGTACTTGTATTTTGTATTTATTTTATACTTGAATGTAAGTTACTTTTAAAATGTGATTCAGTTAATTTTAAGAAAAATGATTAAAATAATATAGATAAGCTATATTTTTACTTGAATCGATTAAATGAAAGATTTGTGTAAGTTGCAGTTTCATTTAATCACCTTAATCTAAACGAATTTTTGTATCCTGTAATACTTCTCACAATATTTCTGCACATTTTGACTTCGACTTTTGTCAAAGTGATCTGCAAATCCACAGTGGCCTTTTTAAAAATTATTGCGATTGAATGTCATTTTGTAATGCTTGAAAATAAGGAAAAGATGTGTGAAATTTGGTTGAACATTTTGTCTCCTTTTTATATGGAAAAATTTTGTGTTGTCGTGAATTGTTATTTCTACAAATATAATTTTTTTTCGAATGAATTCTATCTCTGTTGACATGATTCATTCACTGATGGTGGAATTGGGCAAGGTCAGATTGCGTTTAATTTAATTCAGTCCATGGCAGTATAGGTAGACGATTAAGCCAAGTTGACGAAAACCAAAGCACTGCATTGAACTTTAATACATGAGTTGCATGATGATCTTCGTATTTAGTCAGGTGAGAATGAAGAGTTGTATTTTTTATCGAAGTAATTTTAATATTTTTATTCGTTATTTAAATTTGACTGACTACATTTTCACAGGTATTTTTTTATAATTTGCAATCTTGGCAAGAGTAAAGAGTACCTTTAGAGCAATTTCCTTTTTTTATTTAAGAAAATGAATTTGATGATTTCATCATTGAACTCTCTTCTGAATTTTTTTACCTCGATCAATCTTTCATTTCTATTTTCGATAATTTTTCCAGGAAATTTGTAAGTGTAATTTTCGTCAAGTATGTTGAGAGATCTTTGACTTTGGCACAGTTTTTCCATGAACACATTTTTTTTTTCAGATAAATCGATTGGGGGAACCTGGAGAAGGCTCTCCGCATACGATTTTCTCAATAATTTCTAATAGGTTTTTAAATTTATAATCATCCCAACTACTGAGTATATACATATATCTTTTTTTGGGAATCTTATTTGATTTTCATCAAAAGTATCTTATTTGTTCATTTTGATGAAAATCAACTTCAAAAACAAGTATTTTGTGACGGTATTTGCATTTTTTATTCATATGATGAAAATTACGTAGGGACACATGAAAACCCTGATTATTTACTAAGTGGGTTTATTTCTGAAACAAACTTGTAATATAAGGCTATCTGATTAATCTCTCTAACTTAGGTGCTCAAACAATTTTTAATCCTTTCAGAGAATTTGGTATCAACAGATCTATCAAGACTCTGGATGGGCTTAAATTGTCATAACTATGATGTGCCAAAGGATTGATATGAACTTGATAAGGTCAAGGGTATTTTCGTGAAGTATGTTTGGAGATGACTTTGGCAGTTATTTCACAAATACAATTTTCCCAGCATCAAATTTTACAGGGGGATCCAGAAGGAGGGGCTTTTTCCAAGATTTCTGAAAGGTTTGTGCCTATATTATGAATTATCTCCACCAATATATATTTCAACAATTTACTATATAAATATTTAAAAAAAATCTGTTTTACATGAAAAATTAATAATTTTTCCATTCTGATAAAAATCAACATTGAAATTTAGTATTTTTTGACCTGGTCTTTTATTCACATGATGAAAATTACGTAGGGACATATGAAAACCCTGATTATTTACTAAGTGGAATTATTTCTGAAACAAACTCTTATACAAGGCTATTTAATAACTCTCCAACTTTGGAACTCAAAACTATTTTCAATCTTTTCAGAGGGTGTTGGTAGCATAACTGATCTCTTTGGGACTCTGGATGGGCATTGATTGTTCTTAACTATGATGTAGGACTGATACCCTAATGGGGGTATTTTCGTGAAATATATTCAGATATGTACACAATTATCCCATCATCCAAATTCACAGGGTGTACCAGAAGGAGCGGGGCTCTCGCAGAATTTTTAAAGGTTTGTCAATATTTAGAATTTTTTTTACTACTATTTTTTGTTTTCAATGTCTTCATTTTCAAGAAAAAAATCTAATTTTTCCATCTTGATCAAAGTCAACTTTGAAAACTAGTATTTTGAGACCTGATCATCTTGCATTCTTTACTTACATGATGAAAATTACGTAGGGACATATGATAACCCTGATTATTTACTAAGTGGAATTATTTCTGAAACAAACTCTTGATTGAGGTTATTGACAAATCTCGTCAACTTTGGTGCTTAAACAGTTTATTTTCTTTTCAGAAAATATTGGCGGCAATAGTTATTTTTGGATGCTAGATGGATGGTTACATATTGAACAGAAACTACTTGAACCTCTTTGAAAGGTTTGATTGATTTATTTTGCTGATCAAACTCTAAATTTTTCTTGCATTAACGTACAATTTGACATCGCCAGAAATTGAGGAAATGCAAATGAACAAAACGTTGCTGATACCAGTTTACTTTTATTAATTTTTATGTCCGATTTTAGGGTTCAAAATGTACACATATGGTGAACTTTGCTTAAGTTTAATAAAGAAAATATTTGTTTGAATGATTGCAGTTTTATTCAACATATTGAACAGCACTTGTGCAGTATGTTTCTATTATATATGTGAGGCTTAGTGTTGTTGGGACTATGACGTTTTGAAGTATGTTTTATGTCTTGAAATCGATTTATTTGGGGGTAATCTGATTGAAATGAATTTTAAAACATGGGTTGACATTTTCAATTTTGAATAAGGGAATTTTTTTCAGTTGTTTGGCAAGCCGTAGAAAAATGAATAAATTATATACCCAGACAGCACAGATTATTCTGAGAATGTTCTCACAAGGTGCACCAAATGTTCTGAGAACATGAAAATGGGACAAAAACGCAAGTTCCAAGATCGTGCTGAGAATATTCCTGGGTATGTTTTGGAATGTTCCGAGAACTTTATCAAAACATCATCAGAATATATCTAAGTATATTTTCAGAACATTCTGAGAACATTTCATGCAGCATATTCTCAAAATGAGACCATGATAACTATTGGGATTAAATAAATCGAACATATAATTTAAAACAAATAATTTCAACCTGAGTTGAAAATACCCTCTCACTACATTTTGTGAGAGTAGGGTATTTTCAACTTTAGCTGAAATTATTTGTTTTAATTTATATGTTAGATTTATTTAATCACAATTTTTATTATGTATGCAGTCCTTATATCAATGAAAACAAATAATTTAAATTAATGTTCAAAATAACCTCTTCATATTTTGTGGTAACATTCCCACAAAGACTTCGTGAGAATAAATGGAGAAAAGGGTATTTTCAACGTTTGTTGAAATCATTTGTTTTCATTTACTTACCTATATGATAACTGATTAAACACATTTCAAAAGTTGTTCGATTTATTTAATTCCAATATTTATTATATATAGACGCATTCTTGAATGAATAGGAATATCAAAAATTTGTAAAAATATAATATCACTTTCATGAAAAATAAATTATAATTCTCAAAATTAACAGTAACTGAATACAACACTAGTACTTATTAATATATTTTTAAACTTTTTGATCAAAGGTTCTGCTTTTCAATATTCAAATAATATATTCTGTTATCACTCTTGGAGAACATCCATGGAATAGTGTAAGATATTCTAGAACGTTCTTAGAATATTCGAATATTATATTCTATAACCATTATTTGAGATCATCCACGGAATATTGTGACATATTCTAAAACGTTCTAAGAATATTCAAATAATATATTCTATGATCATTCCTGGAAACATTCCTAGAATATCCAGAACATACTTATCACATTCTACGGAACTTCTGTAGAATATTCGATAGGAGATATGTTGTAAACGTTGTGAGAATATTCATAGAATGTTGTGTGCTGTGTGGGATATGTAATACTAGTTTGCCTATACTTCTATTCGCACATATTTCGCAGATATCACTTGAGTAATTAATTTTCAATGTCTGATGCATTTTCTAATAAATGAGATGATTTCGTAATTACAATCATCAGCAGAATTCTGAAATCTTATTGGATATGTACTATTTGCGATTCTTATCTCGGTGTACAGATGCTATAATAATATTAACTATATAATCTATTTCATGGAATATGAATCCTTTATGTGTTAGCCTCATTGAATGAAGAGAGGCAAATGTAAAACAAATGGGGATTGTTTACTAACGTGTCGGATTCTGATTCCATTGGTGTTTTGGGCTGTATTGTGTTTTGCTAGAATATATAAAATGAGGCCTTTTGTTCAAGTTTATCGCTCACATTCAAAAAATATGCAAGACAAGAATTGAAGTTGTTTTTGGATATAATATTCTGTTCAGGGTGCTCTCGCTAAAGAGCGTGTTTAAAAACCTGATGAGTCCACTGCATCAAAAATTACTTATGTAAAAGTACCGAAACTGAGAACATACTGGTCCGAACGACGAATATTTTCTGTGAACCAAGTAACTGCCAGAAAATTAATTGAATTCAATTATATAGGTAAATACCGATAAACGGAATTCAGATCAAACCGTAATGCATACTGCACGATCGCCAAATTATCGAAACCATAAAATGATGATAATAGTGACACAGCATAGTAACAATCAGCCCTATGCTGTATCACTTCCGTTAAAAATAACGTCACCGTTACTCGTCATTTCCGTTATTTTGCTATTACCAAGCAATAGCAAAATAACGGAAATGTCGAATAATGGTGACGTTATTTTTAACGGAAGTGATACAGCATAGGGCTGAATGTTTGTTATGATGTGATATAGTGAGGCCTATTAAGGCTGACATTACATGCATCCGTTATCCGGCGACACGATGATCCGATAATGTTACTATGTTACCTCCGGGTTCCTACTGGTTGATTTCAAATATTCAACCAATATTAACTTTCGGATAACGGATGCATGGAACGACAGCTTAAGGCAGTGGAAAACTCACTGGCAGCGGCACCAAGTAGAGCCAGTAGCCCCAGAATTGAACTTCACCTGACTTTACAAATGTGGTTTGTTGGAACATGTGTTATCGTGGTCTGTCAGATCAGTTCAAAATTTACTCAAGAGCACACCCTGTTGTAATTGGAAAGCGGCTTTAATGTCTTAGGGGCCGGTTTTTCAATGTACTTTAACTTCGAGCTAAATTTAAGTAATGGTTAGAATGTGGATCGATTCCTTCATTTGGCAAATGTCATATTCATTCTAACCACGACTCAAATTTAACCGCGAGTTAAAGTATGCTAACACGATATTGATTAACTGGCCCTTATTCTTATTGTTTTGTGTTCTGTGATAACGTTAATGGTTGACAAGGACATGTTTGACCTGGCTAACATCCCGAATTGAAACGGACAAGCAAAAGAAGAAGAACAAAGACATATGACAAGATAAACAAATACGGTTTTGTAGTTGTCATTTTTGTGGAAATTGAGATTGATTTTATTTGAAAATGGCTTCATTTATTCAAAAAACTATTTTAACTGTAGGATTCGTATCGTTATTCCATTCTGCATATTCTGCAGCGCAACGTGAGTATATTCATTCACTTACAAAAATGTTCAACTGATTTTAATTTTATTTCAGACAGGTCATATCTTAGGTTAAATGAACTGGATTTCACGCATTTACCACTAGACGTGAGTTCTCTTTTCTAAGCAATACTATTTTTTCTAATTTCTCTTTACAGATCCTCATCCAAACAATTCTCAGTTTGTTCACTATAATGTATGGCATTCTACAAGTAGTGGGCAATTTCAAAGAAATAAAAGCATCTGCTGAACTGGATAACAAGTCCTGGGACACCTTCAGAAATATTCCTTCGTTTTATACTTTCTCCCATCGAGGGGGAAAATGTTCTCCAATCGTTTCTAAAACAAGTTTAGAAGAAATTGAGTGATTATGCAAGGCTGAACTCCTGAAGTAAAAAATAATTAGTAATCTTTTGTTTGGTCGGCTAAACACCAATCTGGAGTCATTGGTTTCAATTACTCATGTAGATATGGCTATTTAGAATTTTGAAAACACTACAGTATCAATTGCCACTAAAAAGGGGCAAGAAGTGTCCACACTATCATATCCCATGCACTTTTTTTAAACATTTATTTTCACAGACTACCATATTATCCAATTTGTCTTCTACTGTACTGAATGTGTAGTTTTGTGTTCACAGTTGGTAAAAACAATAAGTTTTGTATCTATCTTTGAATGGATTTATTTTTTGAAGTCTTGAACGTTTGACTAAAGATGTGTGTGTGCAGAGGTCACCAATCAAAAAATCACAAAATTATTTTTTGCTTTCAATAAAGAGTTGCTAAAAGGTTACCAAAATAGGTTAAAAGTGATTTTTTCAATAGGTGAAATAAGTACAATTTTGTTTGTATGCAGAATAATTAATAAATATTTATTATAAATTGAGTTTGATGAAGAGGGGAATCTAGTTGAAAACAAGGGTTGACAAAAAAGTAAAGGTTAAACATCATTATTTATGTTAGACCAAAACTGTCTCTACACCAACTGCCACTCCACAGACAAGCTGAGTATTGTTTTCACTGAATTTTGACTGGATTTTAGATATTTAAATATTTTGGCAGTATTTCTTCTGTCCTAAGACTTTCAGGAGTTGATATGAGTAACCCCAAAAAACAAACATTCTGCAAATGAAACATTGTCACTAACATGGACCATAATAATACTTGTAGAAAATCCTAAAAAAAACAACCAAAAATTTTCTGTAATTTACAGTGTATGTATTGAAATATTTTTTGTACAATGTAATATATACATTATATCAGAAGAAAGTATAAATAAATAAAAATTGGTGCAACAGGAATCACAATAAACAATAAGGGGCGACACTAAGTGTCTTATCAGTGCAGGTAGATATCAATTAAGACAGGTTTTTCAACTGTTCATAAGTTAAGAAAAATATTATATTCCAAGGACCCATACGGAACAAGGTAGGCACAAATCCTTTGTAAAACGCCCAAATGCCTTCATTTTTGTAAGTCTGTATGAAACAATCCAATGTACCCGAGTACAGATGAGAGGGAAGTGGGCCTCCGCAAGTTTTCAGTTTTCTTTGGTTCATGAGACGAGTCTGCAAGCCATAATAATCACTTTATATCTGAGTAACAGCAAATTCTTAGTATAAAATATTTGAGAGATTTCCTTTCAACTCAACTTACCCTAACAACATCAATAGGAGTTGAACCTATAGCGCTCCCAAAACTGGCAATTAGACTAGATCTGGAAAGAGAACATATTCAAGTTATTTTGCTCATTTTAGAAGTCATATTGTACTCACATAAAATGATTAGAAGCGTTATCACCAAGTAGAGTCATCAAGTGACTTTTGCAAAAATCATATACTGGCAGTTCAATAGCAGCAATTACAGCAGCTCTTTGGGCAGTGGGATTGACACCCTAAAAACAAAAATATGGGGAGAGATGCAATTGAGATTTAAAGAAATCACATGATTAAAAATCCCAAATACTTTATAATTGTAAAATCTGAAATATATATATTATACTATTTCCACCTATATTTCAGTGAACTATACACTTGGTAGTATATGAACTATGACTAGTTACGGAAAATAAAATGGTGTATACAGAGCAATCCGCGATGATTTATAACACTATCTTTGTTCGTCAGCCTTCGAGAATGGTCCACTGAATGAAACAACATGTTCTTTGCCTACGATCTCCGAAGGCAATATCAATAATGCCAGAAATGTATCAGAAAGAGCCAAATTGAATAATTTTCTGCTATTTATGTTATAATTTATTTTCGTTGAAAGATAAGAGACGTAATTTGTTCAGAAACGTCAAAACAATTCACCCTACTCCAATAATCCAGGAGCTAGGATATTCATGAGTCAAGTAGTTTGCTTGCATCATGTCATTCAGATAATTTATGTTGAAATCACTATTTAATATAGTTATCAGTGCGACATAACGATTTTTCTCGCACTAGTGCGGGAAAGTGGGTAAAAACGCTCGGTCGTAGAAAAAATATTAATGGAAGGGAAGGATGATTGCAATATTGAAGTAGAAACAATGTTGATATTTTCGACTTACTCGCCACAATCCCGAGATTCCTTCATGAGTATAAACATCCTTAAAACAATCTAACAGACCAATGCTACCGTTTCCATTCGTTCCGGAAATTTGCATCCGCACTTTCAGAACGTCGGTTGGGTTGGCAATGGCGCTGGAAACTGCTCCAGCTATCACACCGCACAATACATTTATAGTGACACTCTCTCTGCCATTTCTGTGCTCGAGTATTGTTCGTTTGAGAGAGTAGTAAGTTCCAAATTTGATGGTGCCATAAGTCGCTTGTCGTAACACAGCTGGACCAATACTGAAACAACAAATGAAAATTCCATGATATTCCGGGTAATTCAAAATCGAGGGACACCATTGGGATTTTGGACAATATTCGACAAATAATAATAATAGCCGTCCTCTACCTGCACATGCTGTGCCTTTGGGTACACTCTATGAGTGTTTATGAGGAAGTATTTTTATTTAATTAATTTTCTTCAGGAATATCCGAGTCAGGCCCTGTGTCTGGAGCTCCGATACTTCCGGAGGGCGCGCTGGTGTTTCATTAACCCCAGTAAACACTCCCCACATCCGTGTGATGAGTGATTACTGGGTTCGAGAATCATGTGCCATAAGCAAACGGAGTGAACCAAGAATTACGGCTTTCTGCATCCTTCCGGCTAAGTTTTCTGACGCATCACGGCAAGCCGATATGATTTTAAGATTCGAGAGCAGTGTGTCCATCATATCACCAACGATCCCTATGATCAGAACCACCATTTTGACAGAATGGTTTTTGGTAAAGCCTGCGGAGTTCAAACAGTACGTCTAGATATTTTGTCCGTTTTTTATACTCTTTTTGGACGATGGTCGTCTCGCCAGGAGCGGAGAACTCAATGACGAAAATAGTCTTACTTTGATGGTCGAGGAGGACTACATCGGGCTTATTGGCTTGTATTTGCCTGAGGGTGGGGAATGAGTAGTTCCGGTAGATTCGGCACTTCTCATTGTCCACAACGTAATGAATATCCCCCGGAGCATAAGGCAACACCGGTATCCCGTCTATACCGTAACCGTAGGTGGTAGTACAAAACTCGTAGGGCCGCTTTATGCATGTGGATATAGGCTGAGACAGCATACGCTGGACAAGCTGACAGCAAATACATTATGATCTCAGCTGACCCACGACACATCTGCATCTAGTGTCAGGGACCTCTATACCCATCACGCGACACGGAAGACGAGGGTGTTGAAGACACCATCTTTGCAGGCTATTATGAATCCCTTGGTTTTCGAGTTCAGCCCACTTGACCTGAGAAAAGCAAAGATCGGGTTTCTGGATAAGCCAAGGTCTTCAAAATTCTTGCATTGACTTATCCTTATGTTGCTGTAGGAGCCTCTCACACTCCGCAACTTTGACGTGGGCTTTTTGCTGAACGGGATCCAACTCGGTGACAGAGTTTGGATTCGTCCGTTCAGTGTCGAGTACGAGACCGAGTTCATCGGCTACACGGGTTGCTGCCTTGAAAAGAAATGCTCCAACCCCTGCTTTTTCAGAATCGCATACTAGCAGAGAATGGGATCTGAACTCCAAATGATCTCCGGATATACTTTCTCAACAGCATATTGTTCGTCACAAAGAAGCGCAAATTTGCCAAAATCCCAATGGTGGCCCTTGAATTTAAATTACCCGGTATATTTCAATTACTTGCTTTGCATATTTTTACAAATATTGCTAGCAAAATAACTCCATTTGTACTGTGCACAATTAAATTCACCAGAAATATATTTCCAGATATTTCTCAGTCCAATTTATTGACTTCATGAACAACAGATTATGTATTTTATATCCCAGAGAAAGGAAAGGTAGATAGATGAAGTGCATGCGTTTTGGGTTGGCGAAGTTGGCAATAAACTATTGGTGAAACGAAATGTTTATATTTGTTTCATTTCATCTCATCTGCTTTGTAATGACCAACTCTGCCGAATTTACGTCAGAGTTGGGCTCAGTTCCATAAAAAAAGAACAGAAAATCTAAGTGAAATGGATTTCATGATGAAGTAGAATTCCAGTTTTCTTCATAATCAGTTGGGTTTTAAAGTGTAGATTAAAATGTCTATCAAGCTAAAAGTGAAGTCACCATTTTTTGAAAGCTATCTTCAAACATAGCTCATGGAAACAGAGCATGGACATAATAGTAACTTTTTGGATAGAGGAGATATTAACTCATTCATGTCATCTGCTATTAGTGAAGTGAGATTGTTAATTTTATCTGAAGATTTACAGCGTGATCCAATGGAATGCATTGCATATTATTGAATAATTGAATTCACAAATTTGTAAAATCAACATATTCAAATTATTTGTGAAAAAAATACTTCTCAATAAACATCAAGGTCAACAAGGCTATTAGATCGTACCAAATAAATAACTAAAATGATTAACATATGTAGGTATATTTCTTCTCATATATTCATTACCATTTTCAAATAAGTTGGATTTTTCATTAATTCTGTAATCAATTACATTTTTTTAACAGGAATTTAATGACATCCACATCTTGTTTACTGTATGTGCAGATAGAACAATAATTCATATTGCTTAATTCTTGTTACTTCTCATGGGTAAAATTCTGTTAGCTAATAACCACAAGTTATCAAAAAAATTGCAACTCACGATATTTGGACTCCTGAACTAAAATCACAATAAAATTTTTGATGGTCTCAATTAGGTGATTTCGGAGATATGGGCCTATTTTTGAGAGATAATAGGCACTTATATTGCAAAAAAATAGTAGAAACACTCAAAATTCTTCCTTATTATCACTAGCAGAATGTTAACACCTTACTTGACCTGTTTCACACTTTTTCTTTATTAAAACAACACCTTTTAAGAAAAAGTCATACTTCTGTTATGCCCACATAAACAACAAATCTAGGGAATGTGCTTGGTGAATTTTATTCATTTCAAGTTGGTAACTGGGAAAAAACGTAAATCAATAATATCTATTCATGTTGAAGTTAAATGGCTCGAAAAGCTGGCTGTGCAAATATGCAAAGATCAACGTTATAAACCTGACATGAATAAATTTACTAAACATTTTGCATAAATATGTTGTTTTTGATGTTCTTGAAAGAAGATTGAATTTTTTGGTAAACAATGCCGTTTTTTATAAAAATACATTGTGCTAGTATAAAGAAGGAATCATTTTGAGTGTTTTTTCGCGCTATGTATATCTTCGAAATTACTTGAGACCACCAAAAATTATAATTGGAATTTTTTTAAGGAGACCAAATTACATGAGATCCAAAAATTTTTTTGCTAGCTTGTAGATTTTACCTTCTCATTAAGTTATTTATATTTTTGAAAATGTATTCAACATACTTACAAATAAATGAATAATTGACTGTTGTTAGAAAAATCAGCTACCCCAAAGTTTGATTTTGTCAATATTTAGAATACCTCGAAAATTTTAAGGAAACAAATGATTACATTGTTTGTCAAGATATGATTTTGTTTGGTGGACAACATGTTTTGATAACATTATCAAGTTCTCTTCAAATTACAAAATATGTTTTTGTTGTACTTACCCTGAATACAATGATGCAAATCCTTCTTGTTTAGCAATTTTAAGAAAGCAATCTACCATTCCTTTATACTTGAGCTGGCAATGCTTTTTGTCTAATTTTTGTCCCTGCACTTGTAATCGTGTTTTAGTTGTATCAATGGGAAATGTCCCTGTAATGAGAAAAATATACAGGTTTGTGTTTTTGGTCATACGACTTTTCTAGGCTTGGACTCGAGTTGATTCAATAATTCGTTAGTTGTATTTGTAGTTTTTATCAAGAAAGGTAAACACACATGACATAATATTTAGCAGGAGCTGTTTGTATATTTTACAAAGATGAAAAAATTGCTATCACTTCATCGCCACTATGTGAATTGGACACAAAACTGGAAGTTATCTTTATTTCACTTTTCAGTACCCAGCTTCCTAGATTCGGGGCCAAAAGTCTATTAGATTAAAGAACCAATATCTAGGTATTCGAGGTTATAACTTACCAAATTCAGCAACACAAGATGCAATCCCACCATATATAAAAGGTTTCCAACCTCTATCTCCCATTCCACTTGTACTTGTTAATATATCCTCTTTTGGTCGTAAATTGTTTTATGTCTGATCCACTGCAACAAAATTTTTGGTGCAAAACCGTACCATGAGCGGCGCAAAAATCACAAAATTAGGCGGGTATGAAAAATGCCCAGGATAACTGCCCCAACTAAAAATATGCGGCCCGTAATAATGTCAAGCAACAGATAGTTGCTCTAATTAATATATAAAATGATCCAGAAACATATTACCACTCACAAATGACGATCAACGATCAACACACTACACAAGTTACAAATATCCAAATATCTGAAATATCTCATTATAAACTCACGTCATTGGCTTGTTGTTCGACATGCGTAAGGCACGTGAACACAAATTCACAAATCACAACTCATCGATATACGGAAGGGTGGGGTTATTTTGCGCACAATAGGTTTGTTCGTTTCAAGTCTGAAAAAAAAATTGTGTCGGCTTAGGTATTTCTTTTATTGTTGGAATTGATTCAGGATTACCCCATACTGTAACTTTTCTTAACAGAAGTGGGCGATAATGAGCTTTCAGTTTAGTTTTCGTACTTTCGTAGTCGTCATGCTCAATGAATAAAAAGTAAAAATGAGAAGTAGACTCTTTTTAGGAAGAAAAAATTAATTTAACCAATTTGTTCTTGGGTGGAATTCTATGTACCATAGATTTCTAGTTCTCATCAAATCAGTGAGAGAGATGTCAAGGCTGAATTCATGAGAGAGACAGAGACAACTGTCGACAATACAATTGGGTCTTTCTTCTTTCTTCAAACAAGAACACACCTGTCGATTCCGTGTACCATAGAATTTTATAGTCGACAGTTGTCTCTTTCTCTTCCATGAATTCAACAATAACGACATCTCATTTATTTGATCGACTATAGAATTTTTGTAGTACACGAATGTCACCCCATTATTTCTCATTTCGTGTTTTGTGATTTTTCAAATAATACGAATGATTGAGATATTATATTAACCTCATTATTTCATTCGAGTAATAGCATTACAACGTAACCATATTTTTTTAAGTTGAATCCTGCGTTTAAATCATTTTTGAGCCCCCCTCCGTCCAAAAAAGACTAATTTTATATTCGTTTAAATCGTCTTGACACACTCTTTTGCCCTCCTAGGCAGAAAAGTGGCAGCTAACAGTTTTTTGCGTCTCTAGACATGAAAGTGATAGCTAACAGTATTTTGCCTGCCTAGGCAAGAAAATAACAGAGCTAACACTCTTTTGCCTGCCCAGAGAGGAAAGTGACAGCTAATACATTTTTTTCTGCCTAGGCAGGAAAGTGACTGAATTCTGTATTATTCAACGCATCGCTCGTATACAGCTTTTTGTTTATAATATATTTACATAATCCTTGTCAAACGAAGCGTGAGAAATATTCAAGAGACTGGCGGATCCAGAGAGGGCAATTGTCAGCACCTCTTGTGCAGTTACTTCAAACTTCAACTCTAGCTAATTGCCCCCCCCCCTTGAGAGCGCCCTGGTCTGGATCCGCCTCTGACTTAAGACTAAAACACGGAGTGTTTTGAAGGTTTTTGCCTGGTAACCATAGACAAGAGTTCATTAAATACTGAATAAAATATACCTAAAAATACTAGTGTAGTAACTTATTATATCTACTTGCAAAACTACGGGATCAACCGCGAGACATTCGGCATCAGCCTCATTATGAGAAATCAAAATGAAATCGTGGTTTGCTTTTAGAATACTAGACTAAATATTATAACTTTTAAAGTTTGGCGCAGTCAGTAGGATACGAACTTATGATGAAGAGAACAGTTGGAATGTAAGAAAATCAGATATGTGATTTTGTAATGTCAGAGTGACAGTGAAGAAGGGTAAATTAAAGTGTATTGAATGAATGATAACATGTTTCAGACAGAGAATACTAATAGTGAAAATACTGCTGATGATGAATATAAGAATGGTGAAAGTATAAGATGGGAAGACATAAGAGATGTCTATCTGAAAAGTGATAAATGTTTGTTTGTTGAAGGGGATATGTATGTTTATTGTATATATCCAGAACTGCTTCTTCCTATGTATGAAACATGTTATAAAGTAAATTTGTGGTGATGATACTTCTAACTATCATACCAATTTTAAAAGAAACTTCAAACTCAAGTAATTAATAATATATTACCAAATTATTCATATATTTTTTCCCACAATTGTTTATATGTACAAGCAAAACAGTTATACATCTTCAAACATTAATCATTGGCACGAACTATTGTGGACCACCAAACCACGGCTTGGCAGGCAGAGTTGTGACAGTATCATGGATAGCCTTTCCAACATATTCTACGTTCTGTGGTGTTAGACCACACATGCTGATACGCCCAGATCGTAGCAAGTAGATATGGTGTTTTCTCACCATATATTCGGACTGAATTTCTGAAAATACAAGATGTACATATTAGATTTGGCTGTTGGATCCTTTTACTTCCATATTGGTGTTTTATTTTGGAGGATTTACACTTACCATTCAATCCTGTATATGAGAACATTCCAATTTGCTTGGTGAGATGACTCCAGTCCCCAGGTGTCCCCAGACTTTCGATGGCTTCCCTTAATTGTTTCCTCATATCAATGATCCTCGATGACATTGTTTTAATGTGCTGTTGCCTGAAAATACAATTCAGTATTCAAATAGGTAATAATTTTATTTTATTCACCATAAACCACAATATATAAAAAAATAAATCACAATAGAGATTTCTAATGGATTTGGAAACCCAAATAAAAAAAGCCGAAATTTCTTAATTTTCCCATCCTTGTTGCCAGGGGCGCGCTCTGTGATTGGTTACCATAATGGCGGTTAGTTTGGATGACATGACAGCTACAGTTGAAAATGACATTTATACTCCCTGACCTTATAGTAACCAATCACAGAGTACATTCCCTGGCAACAAGGACGGAAAAATTAAGAACTTTCGTCTCTTTTTATTTGGGTTTCCAAATCCATTAGAAATATCTATTGCATCCGACTTCCGGCAATGGTGGAGGACTGACGGCGTTCTCGTGTCTCAAGTCAAGTAAATGTGTGTGAATGTTATAGTGTAGTTTGTGTTGTGATGTCTGCCGTCTTTAGTACGTGCAATCACCCAATTTTTAAGTGTTTGTGACGTGTGCCGTACACCACAGTTTTTTAACCGTGGTTAAACGTGCAATCAACAAAAAAATATTTTTTAAAATTTTTTTTGGGTGGAGGCATTGCCTTGAGCAAGATTCCCCCTCCACCCCCTGACGAAGTCCCCACTACTCACGCCAGTAACCAGGCTGGGGTAGGGCGGATCCCTACGTAGTGGGGAGAGTGCTGGACAAGTGCGCCAATAGGAAGCAAGGTCCAATAAATACAGAGAGAGAGAGATATCTCTATTAAAAGAAACAGTACTAGACGTACAATTAGTTAAAAATAATTATAATAATTAGTGAATAAATAAATGAAAAACTAAATTAGCTTGCATTTTATAAATAAGAATATTTTACATGTCATAGATAAAATAAACCTTTACTAAAAAATTAAGGACACTGATCAATAAATTTTATTATAAATAAAAACTTTTTATACAAATTCTTGATATCACTTCTGTGATATGCAATTTTAGTTCGATTTATAATTTTACTTTAGTCTGCATATCATCCGAAATTACATTCTCAAATAATGATTAATTGAGGTAACCAGTCATCAAAACAAAACAAACAAAGAATTAATTAAGATTAACAGGTATACAAACTCTTGCAAGCCAAGATGATGGAATTCCGAATGGATATACTCAATTATGGATCTCTCAATTTGTCTCAAGTACAAACTTTGATTCTATATAAAATGTAGATATAACAGAAATTGGAAATTTAATAGTTTGTTCAGAAGAAAATTTTTGGCATTTCAATTCTCCAACACAGAGTGAGTTTGTTCTGAACCACTGGAAAGTGGTCAAGTTCGTAAAAACAATTTTTTGTTTATTTGGGTGGCTCCAAAACAGTTGATTAATGCAAAATTGTTGTTCGAGTTTAAACTATCATCAATTTAGTCATACTCCTACATCCTTTACGGATAAAAAACAAGGTGATGGGTTGAAGTTGGAAACTTACCACAGCTGATATAATTCTGGATTATTGAGGACAAACGCCACTATCCTAGATCCATGACTTGGAGGGTTTGAGTACATTCCTCTAATGATCAAAGTCAGTTGTGATTTTGTGGATATTACTAGATCAGGATTATTTAAAACTATCGTTAGATTTCCCACACGTTCATCTGTAAAATGCAAATGCTCAGAAAAAAGAATTCAACTTGTCCCACGCTCCAATCAAATAACACAACCTAGATGAGTAACTCACAGCTCACGCCTCAGACTTTGTTTGTAAGGAACATCTTCCCTCACCGGCAGTGTCGTGCGTTGTTTTCAGAAATATTGAAGTTCAATTAAAAAGAAATAATGGAAACCTGAAATTATGATGGAAGAATCTCCACAGGATTTTGAGAACAGCCAATGCTCTAATTGACATGTTTTTTCATAATTCACTCATTTTACTCTTTTCCAATTCGGTTTCCCTTTCTCGATAGTTACGACACTGGCAGCGTACCTATGAGATGACATATTTTGATTTCCAACTCCTAATGGTCTTTTACACATTTCACAATACCATTGCCTGATAATAAAAACTAACGATAGTTCAACACAAATTAACTCAGAATTTGCCCATTATTCACGAAAAAACACTCCAATAAGCCAAAGACGAAAACAAACAGAAATGTTTTGTTTCTGTTGTCAAATATAAAATGCAGCGTTGCCGTACTGATCAGACTATGTCGACAACGAAGAATCACATGCTCCCAACTAGCTGATATAAACGATCCAATTGCCTTCTTATTGTTATATATTTCATCCAAGACAGTATTTTTGGGTTTTCGTTGCCATGAATATACCTGACAGAAATAAAAATCTGATGTGCTTATTGTATCCTTAAAAAATTGCGACATGGCAACAATGTCATGAAAAGATGTTACCTTCAGTACTATTTGAGTATAACTCTTCTAGATAGTGTTACTTGATCGGAGGTCCCAAGTTATCTTTAATCAACCATGCAATATCATTCTGAAATTTCAGAAAGCATCTGATTTTAGCTGTCTAACCTCTTCAGAGTTACATACTTACTATACAGACCGAAATTCTTTGCAAAACTTTGCGCGCAGAACAGCTCGAAACCCTGTTCTACGAAATACCTCACGGCAGCTGCATCTTTGACTAAATCGCCCGAGGCGAATCCTTGATAAGCACAATCGAAGAAAGGGAATAGACTCCTCTCCTTCATGACTTCAGCAATTTGGGCCCATTGCTCCAGAGTAGGATCACATCCTGTAATGATTTTTTAATGGTTGTACATTATTTTAATTGAAATCCTTTGGGGTGTAAACAGTTCAAGAACAGGGCTTTTTGTGTTTTTAAATTTACGGCGACCCCTCATTTTCATTTCAGTGTTAGGATACTGATATGCTGTGGTTAGTTTGTGGATTTGTCCCAGTTCTGTTTTTTTACTTTGGTCAATGTGATTGGTTTTTAATTTTTGCAACTATATCTTCGATATAAATATCAAACAGATACTTCATTCTACTACTGCAAGGGCTCCCTGTATCCACCCAGAGGAATTTGGTTTCTATTTGGATTGGGGGATAATTTCATATTTCATTAATGAATAGAAGAATATTTCTTTGATCCCTCGACAGTGTGTCGAAAATGTCTTTACCATACTAGGTCATCAAAATCGTATATGGAATAAAAAACTTTCCATAGTGAGGATGCTTTGCACACCTCTGTTATAACTACGCCTATCTATCAGTTTTGTGTTTATTACTCGTATTGACATAGACATAGACATACTTTATTTAACCACATTTATGTTTTACATTTGTAGCAGGTCTTTGTGGAAGGAGCTAAGCCCACAATAAAACTTATGTTTTAACATGTCGCCAAATATATAAGTATCAATGGCATTTACACTTATATAATCAGATACAATATTAAACATATTATTATCTTAAACACATTAAAAAACGTTTATGGCGTTACTTCTACATTATACCCATTAAAAGACATTTAAGACGTTACATGTGGGGAGGTGTCTAAATATTCGGCGATTGTATAGAAGCTTGATTTTATGAGGAATTTTCTCACTGTTTGTGCAAAACAATTAGTGGACAGAGATTTAACTTCCCTAGGTAGGTGATTGTAAAGATTTATGTTAGGAGAGTTATTCACTGATTTTTTCAATCTGTATTTTATAGGTCTAAATTGATCTGCTCTTCGAGTGTTGTAATCATGGAAGTTTGAATTTAGCGAAAGTTTATGTTTATTATTATGAATATCTAAAAGTTGCTGATATATATATATATATAGATGGTAATGTCATGATACCGTATTCTTGAAATAGTGGCCGACAGTGGTCTCTGTAGCCTGCAAACGCAATAGTTCTAACAACCTTTTTTTGAAGTTTGAAGACTTTTACTGAATTTGTCGCATTTCCCCATAAAGTTATACCATAAGCTATATGCGAATGAAAAAATGCATAGTAGGTGTTCAGCAGAACATCTGTACTCACAAGTTTCCTTAGTTGTCTTATAATGAAGATCGCACTAGATAATTTCGAGCAAAGAAGCTCAATGTGTTTTGACCAATTTAGGGAATCATCGAGAGTAACACCCAGAAGTTTAACGTGGTCACCCATATGAATATTTGTTGAGAAGTTCAGACGATTTGTTTTAGCCTCGTTCAACTTCAAGAAATTTGCAAAGAACCAGTATTTCGCTTTCTTCTCTACAGCTGCAGTGGAAACGTTTGGGCACACATCTAGTGGAGTTGAATGGATCAATGTTGAATCATCAGCAAAAAGTATACAAGTAATTGATTGCATGTCGTAAAAAAAGTCATTTATGTAAACAATAAACAAAAGTGGGCCCAGAACGGAGCCTTGAGGAACTCCATGAGTTATGGGATCAAATTTAGAAGTACTTCCATTTAAGCTAACACACTGCTTTCTATTTTGTAAATATTGTGTGGGAACACACATAGTTTAGAGAACTATAGACCAGTAACAATACCTATGACTTTTTAAAAAATTTTGGAATATGCATATCTAGAGCGCCTACTTGAATACCTAAACAAATATGAAATAATTTCTAAAAATCAACATGGATTTCAAGAAAATAAAAGTACCATTACAGCCATCCACTCATTCTATGAGGATATAGTCAGACTGATCGACACGGGCGAGTGCCCTGCTGGGATTTTCTGCGATCTGAGCAGGGCGTTTGACTGTGTTAATCACAACATACTTATAAATAAATTAAGAGAAATTGGTGTGCAAGGTCCAGCACTCAACTGGATTAAAACATTTTTAAGTAACAGGAAGCAATTCGTAAGTATCAAGAATACGAATGAGGTGAATTTCCGTCAGAATACAAAATCTTCTTTACTTGATACAGCCATAGGCGTACCACAGGAATCAATACTGGGGCCAATATTATTCGTTTTATGCACTAATGATATAGAGCACTCTTCTGACGATGTGTTCTTTACTCTTTTTGCAGTTGATACTTCTTTAATAATATCCCATAAATCTGATGAAACTCTTGAAAGTCAGTGCAATAATACACTTCTGAAAATAAACGATTGGTTTTCTGAAAATTCCCTTTACATGAATAACAAAAAGACTCAATAAATCAGGTTCCGTAGCACTAATAAAGTATGTTCAGAATTGAACATCAGATACAACGAAAATGAATATTTATCTGAAGAGTCATCTGTTAAAATTTTGGGTTTAAATCTGGATAATGTTTTAAATTGGAAAATTCACTGTAATAACTGTTTTTGTTCTCATGCTATTCATGTCCTGATTGTGATATTAGATTAAGTTAGATTATAGGTTTATAATGTGACGATTCCTATACAATGTATTTTGTCTGAAGGGAATAGTAAAGTTTGATTGATTGATTCCCACACCGTTGCCCAGGGGCGGCGCGTCGGGGGGCTGGGAGGGCACAGCTCCCCCTACTTTTCATCCAAAATAATCCGTAAATCGTTGAGAATAAACAGTAGCGCGTCACTACAAACAGTTCAATTTTATAATATCAGACATACCTACAGCACACCAGCAGCAAAAGCATCTGGACTACTCAAATTTATATTAAATGAGGAATTTTTATTTTCCTTGCTAGTTCTAGAGTCAGTTTTAGAAGTGACATATTTGTTTTCAAAGGAGTTACAATCTCCTAAACTCATGATAGCAAATGTATTTTTTAAATTTGAGGCAACAGTGAGCGAGCGCTTTAGAGAATTACAGAAATGAAATGAAATTTAATGAACTTTTCCATAAAATGAAATCTATTGCGTGCGAAATCAAACTCAAGGTTTTGAAATGAAAGAAATAAGTTTGCCAAGAAGAAAAAAATTCCGAAGAAATTGGATACGGGACAAGCGGAACAATTTAATTTTTTGACGGCTAAAGCTATTATAGGTGTGAACGCATTATATGCTGCAATTGATCAAGTCGTCACTAATCTCCACAAACGGTTTTCCGAAAATGTTATAGTTTGATGAGTCGAATAGAATGTGCTCTAATTAATTTGGATGACGAATTGAAACCTCTGACGTTGAAATAATAAGCGATTTTTACAAAATTTCAACGCAACACACTTTAAGCAACCAACTGAATATATATAGAAATGGTATGTTGAAGTATGCAGGAGATAAAGTCAATAGAACCATTGAATATTATGCAACACAGGGTTGCCAGCGCTTCAGAGGTTGAAAAATAGTAGAATAGTGACTTAATTTTCACAGAAATTGTGACTACTTTTGGCTTTTTTGTCTAAATAGTGACATTTTCCCAACCAATTGAGGAACTTCTATGAAAGCTGGTCATATTTTCCTTCATCATTCCAGAGCTCATTTGCAGTATTATAATGAGAAATTTTTAAGATATGGGAAGTAAATGAAGGCCAAGACAAATACTACAAAAAGAGGATAAGAATATTTATCAAGATTAAAGTAATTGAAGTAATCTGCACTTTGAAAATTGTACTTAAAAACTCACTGAAACTTCTACCTATCATTCAAAGTTAAGCTTTGGAAAGAAAAACTTTTTTTTAGGCCAACGTTTCGAACTATATTTAAATCATCATCAGGGTTCTGTAACAACGGATTTTTTTTAATTTGTTTTACTTGCCACGATGTACTAAAATTCGACGAGAATAAAAGTTTGGATATTCGGGAGGACTGAAAATTTTGTTTTCCTCTACTTAAAATGCTTGAAATAATTTCAAAAACAGACATTTCAAGATTATTTGAACAATTAAAACATCAACACATACACGAATACTGAGAGCCAAGTACAAATGTTTTTTTTCTGAAAATTTTATAAAACGGACTAAAAAAGAAGGGGAAATAAAAACATCAAAGACATGAATATATGATTAACTTCAAACTAAAAAATATTGTGTTTGAACCTTCGATTCCTTCTGGTATTGACACTGTTATGTTTGAATATGTGAATAATTTCACATAGTAGTCTTTTAGATAAAAAGGGTTGCGTATCAAAAACGATGGGTGTCATAAAGTTAAAATTGTGATATTTTTTTGTGATGTGTTACAGGTAACATTTAGTATGTCCTATATAGCCCTGAGGGCAATTCTCAGACTTAATTTGGTTAACCATATTTGATGTTTTTGTTTTTTGGTGTGGTTGTTTTATTTTCAAACGCTATTTTTGAATGTTCATCTTTAATAACCGCTACAAGTCTTCCTGAAAGATTTTTTACATATGGTATTTTGTTATATGTCGATTTTGTTGTTCTACTCGTTTTTTCAGTGTTTTGTTTTTCGCTTAGTATTATTTTTGCCTAATGATGTTTGGTAATTATTTTGTACAGGGTATTTTTTTATCATTTCTAAATTTTTTGGTGGCATTCTGGATTGGTAATTGCAAGTGCTCTTGGTTTAAGATTTTTAATGATGCAAGGTATTCTAACGAGCACCTTATTCTAACCAATTCTAAGCTCTGAAATAGTGACAATAGTGACCAAATTTCGAAAATAGTGAGAAAAGTGACACGATTTTAAAATAGTGACCAATAGTGACAATAGTGACTCACTGGCAACCCTGATGCAACACGATTTCTTGACGAAAATTTCAAGAAAATGCTCCCTCATGGAACTTTTCGAATTAGTTCTCAGTTGTCCAGTTACATCTGCATCTGCAGAAAGCTATTTTTCTTCCCTCAAATGGTTGAAAACGTACTTGAGAAGTACTATGGAGTAGGAGAGGTTGAGTGCTTTAGCCCTTATGACTATAGAGAAAGAGGTTGTGACAAACCTCATGAGCAAAACTGAAGATCTCGTGCATATTTTTATTGCGAAAAAAGAAAGGAGGATGATGTTCTTCTAGTTTCATGGTAGCTCATCATTTCATCAAGATTCTTTCATTTATTTATGGTCACCAAAGTCTGTTGATTTATTTTTTACTTGTTTTATTGCAATTGAATGATTATAACATTTTGAATATTATTATGATGATTTGTTATACTTCAACCATCAATAAGAAAAAATAAATTTGAATATACACTTTGAGTGCCCCCCCCACTTTTATGACACACGCGCCGCCCCTGCGGCGTTGCCAGTTTATTATTATTTCGTAAACCTTGCCAGTTATTACATTTGGCTTCGAAGTGAACCGATATAAAAACACTGAATTAAATCAAAATAAGGGGAATGAGGCATTCTCAATTCATAACAGGGGATTAAAAAGTTACTGAAAATAAACGGAATTTGATTTCACAACACAGGTGTTCGAAATGACTGCCACCACTTTTTATACAGTCTCGCACGACGAAGTAACGAGTCAGAAGCACGCTGGAAACTACCTCGTTGTCCGATCTGTTGAACTGCGTTGTTATTTTACCTAGGTTCCAACTACCTACCTAATTGCTTCGAAATTATCGACTATTATCCGATTGAAATATCGAGTTCCTGGAAAAGTACCGCGATTTTGCAAATAACGTGTGCGTAATACCTAACAACACTGACATGTTCCATAGTGGTGAGTCCAATAGGGATTGTAGGATTCTCGAAAAACAGAGATGTAGGTAAAAAAAATACGAATGCAGTCGAATACCGACACACAACAAGAATCGAGGTACCTATATAAAACGTATGGATTCGTCAAACGATTTAACCAAAATTCATTTTTGAAATGCACGTGAAATAGTCACAAATATCCCAATGAATGCAAGAAGCGATATGATCGAAGAATACCACGACAAACAATATATGACTCTGAATCGATTAGCTCGCGAGCTTTGCTCTTAAAGGTTGATGAGGGATGAGGGTTGTTGCGGCCGAGGCCAAGCCAACTTAGCGACCCCCACAACTCCGAGTACCTACGTTAAGCCTACCTCGAAGCTACAGGGGAAGTGTTCAAAAAAAGAATATCGTTTACAAATACGACTTTATCATACATTTAAGGTCGGAAACATTGCCAAAGTTATTTTTGTCACCGCTGCGGTGTCCAGAGGTTCCCAAAAGTTTACCAGAGTTTTCCGAAATCTTCAAAATCCAATATTTTCCAAACTAACGTTATTTCGAGAAAAATGTCAAGTGCAATCTCCAGCTTGAATTTGAATACTTTATATTTCATGCAGGATGTGTATACAGCAGTTATTTTCAACATTTACTGGATAAAATGTAGGTATTATGTGGGTATGAGGGAGTTGAAAATGAGAGAGGAGTAAAACCCAGTTTTTTTGTGTAAATTAGTGAAGCCTGTTTCACTACTCTTTGACCGACCAGGATCGACCGTCCGCCACCGTTCAGCAACGACCAAAAATTAAAAGAGATCAATTAAAACTTTCAAACACAGATTGACCAAAATTTTCAGCAGATTGGAGTTCAAACATGATCTTTAAAGACCGAAGATCATTCAGTGTGAGTTATCCGATAAGAATACATGTGTTGGAAATTTTGGTCATAGTTGGACGGTCGGTCATGGTTGCTCAGTGTGCTGGCTGCCTTACAGCCGATCCTTGTCCCAAAAACTGATGTGACTGGACTTTTTTGATAATATCTCAAACTAGATCAAATTTAAAGCATATCTGATAGGTCCATTAATTTTTCTTCACATTTTCTGTTACTTTAACAATACTCATTGCAGAAAACAGTATATATCACAGATGTTTTCATAACTATCAAATAACAGTGTGGAAATACCAAGTAACAAAAATTATGACAAATTTCAAAAGCCTTATACCTGTTGGGTTGTGTGCACAGGCGTGCAGTATAATAACAGAATGTTCTGGGGCATTCTTCAAGTCTTCTAGGAGTCCAACAAAGTCAATATCTCTTGTTGCCTTGTTCCAGTAACGGTACTCTCTCCCTTCTTCAAATCCAGCATTTTTGAACACCAGTTTGTGATTTCCTGTTGGACATTATCATCAATGAAAAGTAACATACTGTCATTTGTTTCTTACCCCATGTAGGATTAGAGTAGTAGAATATTTTTTTGTCCAAAACTTGAGAAAGGAATTCTGCACCTACTCTTAGGGCTCCTGTTCCTGACAGACATTGTATTCCAAAACTCTGTAATGAGAAGCATTCAATACACTAATAGAAAAATAGAAAAACAGAGTCTCATACAAAATTTCAGGTTTAGTTCCATTCACTTCAAGTTAAAATTGTTAAAAAAAATTGGGCCACAATGGCTTTCATGTTAAGAAACTCCACAGTAAGTATTGATTGTTGAATTGGGAAAAACAATCTTCACCCATATAGTGATACCAACATTGTCTGGATTCAGATAATGGTATAAAAAAGACTTGCTATTTGACCTTTGCATCTTTCTCACTTTGTTTTGAAGAACTGCAGGACTGTCTTCACCTAGTAACATCCTGGTAGCTGCAACACTGAAAACTTCGAGGCCCAGAATTGGGAGGTACTCCTTGTTGAGTGAATCATCATCTGCTAGGGCTCTTTCGGCTGTTCTAACAACCGGTAGAACCCAAGGTTTGCCTTCAGCTGTGCGATACGCTAGAAATATAATATATGGCAACATGGAAATTATGTGATTTCAATATTATTACCTCCTACTCCCAAATTCACCTTCCGTTCAAAAGTATCATCATTGTATGCCTTTCCTAAAGCAAACACCTCAACTGGAGGGGCCACTGGGATATCAGAAAACCAAGACATTTTTTCTGGCACTTGGATAAGGAACCTGAATCGTTGATAGTGAAATAAGTATTCAGATAATTCAGTATTCTTGAAAATAATATGTTACAGTAGTACAGACCCTATCTTTTATCTCAGCTGACCTTTTTGACTTCTAAAAGACCTCAAGGTCGAAGGTCGAACACACATTCTGTGATGGAACAATTTGAATTTGAAATAACGTGTTCTGTGGAAGTACCTATCTGTCGGAATAAGGGGCAGCATTCCGTGTACCATAGAATTCTGTCTATCTCTGTCTCTCCCATAAATTCAACCATGATAACATCTCACTTATTTGTTAAGAAGTATAATTCTATGGTTCACGGCATTTCACCCCAGTGTCCAAAAACTCAAAAAATCCCTAAAGCACGCTTCTCACGGTTTTCGCCAAGTTTCATGTTATGCAGTCAGTGGTCCAAATAGTGTTTTTTTAAATGAACATAATGGTACGTTGCAGGGCCGCCTCGAGGTAAGATTTTCACCCAGGCGAGATAGTAATTTGGCGCCCTCTCTTCAAACCAAAAACAAATAACACGATGGAGAATATAGATTAGTAACGAAATTATTAAATTTTATTATAATGTACACGTTTGTATACTAATACTGAAAATAATGAGCAAAAAAGCTATATCACAAAATTATTACATTCTGTGTTTATATGGCATTGACTGCTGTGGTCATTAGCCAAATGCGTGCTCTGGCTAGGCTGTGTTATTTAAAATTTTTCAGACACGGCAGCAAAAGTCGATTAAAGTGAAAATAAAATAAAGGTGAAACTAACTAGATACCACTTGAACAAAAAGTAGAGTATATTGTTGCCAATGTTTTGGAGATGATAATAAACTGATGGTATTCTCATGTTCATCGATCTTATTTTGGAATCATATTGATCATATTCGGGATCCACTTTAGATAATTCATTCGGCAGAATCCTTAGGTCGATCAAAAGTGAGAATGTGGAGTTTCAATGTTGGAATCCTGAGAATAAACTATGGATCTCAAGTTAATAGCTTACAATGAATAACAAAAAAAAGTCACATTACGAAAAGAATCTCCTAAACGCTGATGCTTATTTATTGATACGTTTTTTTCTGATTTTTGGTCTTGAATACAAATGCGTAAATTAAAAAATATCTAAAATAAATAAAAAAAATTAAATAAAAAAATATCTACTTATTTGAATTGAATACTCACATTTTATTTAATTATTATCACGCTACAAACACTTGAAACCCAGACACAGCCGCAACCTCTTCCATAAATGAGGGCGACTAGAAATGATACTAAACATATTTATTTACCTTTATATGTCTACCAACGTTTAAAGTTTAACGAACTCACGTGAAACAAAATATTTATACATCCTGTTTGTTTATTTGTATCAAAAACAGTGATAATGAAATTCGCGTAAATACGTATAAAGGCAAATATAACTGTTCGTCAATCCTATCTGTCTCACCCTTATCCGCGAGGAATTCTGAAGAAGGAGGGACACTAACAAAGATACACTTGTGGTGAAGAAGCAAATGGACAAAAAACTCGGAGAAACCTCACATGAAACAACCCACCCAATGTGGATTTAATGGAGATACTTATTTTATCAAAAACTTCGTATGTAATGTAATGTTTATTTTGCCCATTTTTTCAAATGTAACAAAATGATTTCAAACGTTTACTTGATGTCGCATGACAGGTTTTAGTAGCAAAGTTATTTCAATGGTACTTCACAATTACTTCCTAGTATTAGCAGGGTCCTAAATTTTTCTTTGTATTATAGTCATTTGTAACTATACAGGGTGAGTCAGAATGAGACCGACAAAATCCGACTACAGATTTATCAACTCGTGTCGAGGTGAAAAGTTCCTATCAAGGTATGCCCTAATATGAAGGAAAATATTTTCACATACCAACGTAACTTCGCTACTGGTTTACGAAAATTAAGAATTATAACTTCAAATTATCACGTTGATGAACCTTGATTAGTGTACCGAGTTTGATATTTTTTGCTTCGGGAATTTTGGAAAAAAAAATAAATCTATTTTTTTTGTACTTTTGACACCCTGTATCTCAGAGGGGATGCGTTTTAGGAATACCTTGATATGAACTTTTCACCTCGAAATGAGGTGATGAATCTGTAGTCGGAGTTTGTCGGTCTTATTCTGACTCACCCTGTATATAGACGCTGTCAATGAAAGAAAATATTACTTGGTATAAAATATATTGATGTTAACATTACATTTTGTTATTCTTCAATGGATATATTTCAGATCATTATGGATTATCATCGCTGAGAGAAGCTATTTTCTATTTCCGGTTTGTTTCTGTAGTCTTTAAAGACATCTTCGATCCATTTTGTGAAATCTTTGAGTAGATCCATCAAGCTTAGTGATTCCATAGCTGCCATACCATCATTCGCCTGGAATAAAAATAGCAACTCAACCAAATTTGATTAGGAAAAGGCAAAAGAGTGTCTGATTAGAGCCGGTTCTATAGTCCAGTTCCTAAATTGTTGATAGTGACTCATCGGTTGTAAGGTTCATAATTCATATATAAAGCAGGTCAAAAAATAGAACGAAAAAAAGCTAGGTACTTTGGTTTCAAATCAAATTTTACTTTGCCACTTTCGTACATCCCCTCCGCACTTTCAAATCCCGTAAAAACCAGAAAATGTACGATGAGTCACTATCTACAATTTAGGAACTAGACTATAGAATATTCAACAATGATGTTAATAAGCAGAGCGGTTAAGAGTCAACCAACACACAGTGAATTTGGTAATGCTCGCCAAAAAAACACAAAAAAAAACAAATCAATACAGCATAATGATTTTTCAACAACAATACTAGTAGGAAACCGATTGTGCCATCACATGAAAGACAGTCCGTAGTTATAGGTATTCTGTTATGTTTTGGACTCGCAACCGTCATTTATTAATTTGTTTTAAACAAAAACAAAAAGTGTTTTTTTTAGTTTGCAAACATGACTGAAAACGGCCGAGCCCATGTAAGCGGTCGAGTAGTAGGAGAGTCCATGATAGAGTTTGACAGGTTAGAATTATTTCGTTTTTGTCAGCTGGTGCTTTTCATATGATAATAATTGTGTTTTGTGATAGTTTGTATTATTGATTTGGTTGATTTTCAGGTACCATGACTTTTACATTGCAATAATTAACGAACAAAACGGTAATTATTGCTCTGTGATAGTCACCTTCAGTCTAACTGGCGTCATCTACTTCGAGCTTTCGAGATTAGTTACCTGCAATTTAGATATTGGATCTCTATTCGCCATAGATATGGAAATATGAAAAATAAAGTAAAGCATTTTCTAGAGGACCGAAGCATTTCAATTACTCAAAATGTTTCGCGAAGGGGGGATATGGAAAATGCCCTGAATATGGATCACATTACTCACTTCTTCAGTTGAAACTTCTGTTGTAGTTCCCTTTTTGAGAATTCTTGCAGCAATACTATTCAGCACGTTCTCTACCAGCAAGGCAAAGTCTTTATCATTGACAGTTGACGGGATGCTCTCCGTTAGGTCATCAGAGATTTGTTTATTGAAATTCGGGTCATTTAGTAAGCCCGTGATACTAAACTGAAATCGTTAAAACATATTAAATGAGAAAACAAGCGTTGCAGACGATACCACATCTGATGGTCAAATTGCTCAACGAATATGTTTTTTTCAGAGTTTTGGATGCTATTTGTTACTGTCAATTTGGAAATGAATTGTTTAGAAATCAAAAAGGGGAATCAACCAATCATTTAAAGTATACATTAATGGTTATTCAACCATGTTTTTTTTTGTAATACTAAATGTTAGTTGGTTATAAAAGAATACCTGAATAACTCTTGTTTGAAACCGAAATTTGAGGTGTTTCATAATCAGAGGATAGAATATGTGGAAAAACTGATAATTATTCTTCTAATATGGAAACTTACCTGAATATCACCTAGACTCAACTTCAAATTTTTCAGTGGATGACTCAAATTGATCGATATGGATCCATTCATACTCAGATCCGACAAGGACATACTGAAATTGAGAAGTAACGTCAAAATGGTTGAAAGCGGATATAGCGACTTTCTACTTTGGAACTCACAATTCTGTGTAACTCTGGACATTAAAAGGGTATAGACTTGGGTATAGGACGTTATACATGAAACATGTTCGGAATTATGCGTGAAATCTAAAACTTTGATAATATACAGGGTATCCCATTAAAAATAACGAAGTTGGGATCCACTTGCGGTACAACCGGAAGTGCCACAATCTTCAGAATATTTTAGCCGGATAGCACTTATCAACAATAGTAAACTCCCAAATTTTCAAATTTGGCCCACCTATGGTTTTCTATATATTGATCGATGCCGTTCCCGGAGGGACCCCCTGTATAAATATTGTCATGACTATCTCTTTGTCTTCCAAGGACTTTAACGGAGTTAACATTGCTTTTTTCGTCAATTGCCATACCACTCGATTAATTTTTGATTTAGGGAGCCAATTTGTCAAGAAGTTCCTCTCACTAATCATGTCTCATATATACAAAATATAGGAGAAGAGGGAGGTGAACCATGAAAGTGTATCTTACGGCATTACTAAAAACTTACTGCACGTTTCCGAGCCCAAATATCGTCAAAAGATCCCAATTGAATAGCGGCATGTGTACCAAATAACCTGTATTCAGCTCCAACCTGTTCAGACGGAAGTTGAAGTCTTTAGGTATCAGACCAAACAACAAAAAATTAACTTTCAGATCGAAAGCCTTCAGTCCGGTTGCATCTAAGTTACTCAGGTTGAGGAATCCCCTAAAAAAATAGTGGGTTGAGGGTTGACTGAGTTAGTACTGAGATTTGCCAAATTATTGGTGTTTCAAAGTGAAGGATAGTTACTGAAATTAGTGAAATTCAACATAGATCGAATGAATTCACAGAATGTGAGATGTTATATCGCTGATTATCGATATACAGTTCCTATAGGGCACACTGGAGAAAGCAGTAAGTGAGAAATCAAAAGTGAAATCCCTATTTGAAACATAGTTTAGGGAGAATGAAACATTAATTGATATTCAATACATTTTGAAGCCAAATTCGATGGTGGCTGGTATAGAAACACTGATCTTACAAAATAAAATTTTACTTCTTCACCAGTGGTTGTTGGACAATTTTAGAAACTAGTATTTCGTGGAAAAGGGAGTAAATCATCACATTCTACTTACGAAATGAATTTATTTTCTGGAACAAGAATTTCAGACTGTGGAATTTTGATGGGTTCTGGAATAGCATCGTGGACTTTCTGGATGTACTCTTTAACTTGACTTTCCGGGGTCGATTGGCCTAAATAGAAGAACAGAGTAATTCAAGAGTGCAGCAAAAAAATTTAACAAACTCACAGGTGTGTATACAGAGTATAAGCACAGAGAAAATGACAGGTTTATACATATTTCAATCGGAAAACATTGAAAGTATGGATGGACTTCTTCCCATATTTATGTTATTTCTTTATCAGATATCGTTAATCCATGACAAACTTTAGTTTTGTTTCGAAACAAAGACAATTTTACCTAACACGTTTTTCTGAAAATGGGACAATGTCAAGTGGGTATTGTATTTTTCACGATTATTTCCCAACTAACTGCAAAATAGTTTTTTTTCCACTTAAACTTCGAATGCGACAATGTCACCAGTTTCCATTCAGTATAATTAATAATAAGAAATAATGAAAAATCCAATCTTCCGTGCAATACTAATGATAATATCAATACTCTCCTATAAACACTTGCAATAACGTGTGCGGGTAGACCACACCTATTATTATTATTATTTGCCATGGCGTCTTGGGGCAATTTACTGATTTTTGGTGACACATTCACTTTTTAGCTGCAGGAAAATCGGGAACACCAACATCACCATCGCATAAACCTATGTGCTAGGTATTTTTGTCGGCTAGTCTCAACATAAAACAAGTACTGCCCTCTGCGACCGTTGCATTATATCTGTTCGATTCTTGGCAAGGGCTTCTGAAAGAATTAATTTACAATGCACTCTGAAACTGACAGCCAATAGTGTTTCTGATAATAATAACACTGTCTTATAAACACTCAGAGTGTACCGAAAAGCATAGCCTGTGCGGGTAAAGGATGCCTAGTATTATTACTCCATATGGTATAATTTTTTTATGCATACTTCAAGAGTTATATGAATTGATCTCACATCAACCAAAGATATACGTCGCACCCAATCTAGCGATGGAGAAAGGATTAGATAAAATGCCTAATATTGTTATCATTTGTTAAGTCAGCTAGAACAAATACGCTACTGAGGTGTGAAACAAAACAACTGATAATAGGGCAGGAAGTTGATATTGAAGTATTATTTTTTATCTAAAGACATATAGTATTCTACATACATTTTTTAGAACTCCAATTGCTTAAAGTATTTTTCATACCACTGTGATGTTCAAGAAAAATATCAGTTATTACTATAGGTCTCTAAAATTCTCCCATGCGTACATCTGTTCAATATAGGTTATACTGAAAAAGATAATATTCTCAAATGAAAATTAATATTTGTGTTTTTTTTTTAATTAAAATAACCTACGATAAAAATAAAGATTTTTTTTGGAATATCAAACAGAAAACAACTATTTCCCCGGCTAAAGCCCGAAAGGTCTTCATTTATAAACCTCAGATTTTGAATATGTCAATCAAAAGAAATCGCATGGAGTTAGATCGGGAGATCTAGGAGGGCATGAGCTCACTGAATATCGTCCGATCCATCTACAAGGACAAATGACCAAGGAAACCACGCATTTCAACTGTAGAGTATACTGAAGCACCGTCCTGTTGAAAATACATTTTCCTGCGCAAATTTAATGGCATAGGTTTTCTCTTAAGAATACTGGAATATGTCTTCTTCTATTCGCCCCTACACCCAAAAACTAAAATACAGCTGATCATCATAGTCTCGTTCTTGCAGATTCTGAATGACTAGGTTTGAAAGACCGAAACTCATTCGCTATCAGAATTCTTTTGGACGATGATTATTTATCCAAGAGTTATGAAGTTTTTTGAAGTCATTTTCGACACTGCCTGTACTTATGATTTCTTTCAAAATCCTGCTCATAGTGGAGTAGTTAAAATGTTTTTCGGAATGCCGTTCGTTGATAAAGTGTCTTGCAATGAACACAGACCACAGAATTCACAATGCTGAGGTTATTCTTAAAAATAAATGGAGTTTTATCAACTGAAAGATTCATGACTGAAAAAGAGGAGAATTCGAAATGAAACGTTGGATTACCTACTATTGGTTCACTAGAAAATTGTCCAACGACTTGACGAAAGAAAAAAGAATTCATAATCTCGCTAAATTATTCTCTCTAGTTCTAGTTTACACCTTGAACAAATTGGGTAATATCTTTGATTTTCTCAGCGCATATTTTTTTAAACTAGGACACCAAAATTATAAAAAGTCTTGATAATTTTGTGATATAGTTAACTGAAGTGTTGTTTAAAAATGGGACTGTCAAGTATTTGTTCACATAGGTGTGCAATTCAAGTGGTTCTACAGGTCCTGACTGGGTTCTTTAAAAATCGACAAATTTTTATTTTCCGAATGATGCATTCAAACCTTTTTTCATCAAATTTTCGAATATAATCTTGAGATTTTATTGTCAATGTGTGAAATTTCGAAATTAGGATATAGGGTGTTCTCTCTTCAATAGGTAGCAAAAGTTGAATCTGTTTTCTTGTTTATTATTTATATGTTCGAGTGTTCGCGTTACCAAGGTTCTAACCGTCTGTCGGATGTGTAAATCAGGACAGATAGTACCTAGCATTCGATTTACTCTCCACAATTTCCTGTTTTTCCGATTTAATCTATGTTATTTATAATTTGTTGATATGTAAAAGCAACATTGAAATAAACATATATATTAGGGAAAAATAACGAGAAATTTCAACATCTGCCTTTCCTTATTGGTTAAGGAATGGGGAGACTACTCCTTTGTAATTTCTGAGGAGCAAAGTGATTGATTCTGTAGGATCAACTATATTGTTCAATTTTTCGAAAGAAGGTATATTGCTGACTATTCAAATATTAAGAAATATCTAGACTGAACTGAATCAACTATAGGTTCAAAACATGCTGGAATTTTCATCGACATGGAATGGAATGGGCCAGTTCTTACCTGTTATCTGTATTGTTTTCTTGGAAATATATAAATATATCAAAAATCACTCCACAATAAAAAGTTTCCTATTACGAATTGCTTTGTTTTACGGTGAGGATAATAATTGGTTTACAAAGACCCTATAATATCAAAAATATGAAGAATTTGGCGTTACTTTTCTTGTTCGCACTTTTTGGCATCGTGCTGGCATCTACTGAATATGAAGGTAAACATATTAACTCCACTTTTTTCTTTATCGAATGAAATCTGACGAATTGCGAAATGTGTTGTTTGTAGAGAATACATTGATCAATGTATTTTGTAGCATATTGTTGATGATGTCATTGTAGCAAGAATCGTGTAATAACACTGTTCTAGTTCTTCTTTATATTAGTACATTTCAATACCATTTATTTCAACGTTGTTGATACTGTTTGTAAGAGTCTTCGTATAACAATAATTGCCAATGAATAGTTTCTATAGATAAAAGTTGGTTTTATAGTTTTTAATTTCTTTTATTATATCCCTCTGTCCCTTTTTATTTTGTACTTTTTCATCTGCTCCTAGCAACTGGAAATTTTATTTTTATTAATTCATTATTACGTTATCATTTTTATATTTTTCCCGTCTTTATTTTTTATCCAACATATTTCTTGAGTTTGTTCATTTCTTAGCGACTTCAAAGTTTATAAAATAGCTTTTGACTCAATCCACTTACTCTCTTTTTCCATTTTTTCGCCAAATTCTTTCCACTGATTCCTTTTTTCTGCTGTATATTTCATAATTTTGATTTGTTCTGTTGCTTGGATACATTTTCCATGACTTTTTTTTTCATGCTGGGTATTTTCATGTATTAGTTTTTTTACTAGTGCCACATATTTCTTTGGCTGCATCCATAACTATTTTCTTAAAATTGTTCCATATTTCTTCTATATTACTATTTTCAGTTATATCTTTATCATTAGAAAACTTTTCTATTATCAATTTTTTGTATCTCTCTGCTATTTCTTCATTTTGTAGTTTGTATGATTTAACCGATTTCCTATTTTTGTTTACCGTGTTTTGTATTTTCTATTTCCACTGTAATTTTTGTAACCAGTAAACTACCTATTTCTGGTCCTCTTCTAACCCTGGTACTTCTCTTCAATTATTCTTTTCTACTAATACATAATCTATTACCGACTATTTATTTTTATGTTGGTGAAATGTATCAGTAACTATTAGATCATTTAGCATACAAAAACTGAGCATTCTTTTCCAATTATTATTTCTTACATTGTCTCTTATGTTTTCGTATTATCTCATTTATTCCCACTCTGCTGTTAAAATCTCCTAGTATAATTATTTTTTCGCTCCGCATCTTCTGTGGCTCTAGTTGAATCTTCTCAGAATGTATTTTTGTTACCTACTGTGTTATCAGGCCCATATACAACTATAATTAATAGCTCTGAGTTATTCTTTCCTATTTTCAGGTTCCAATAATAATCATCCCCATATATCATTCCTTGTTCTTTTTTTATCGTCTCTATTATAGCTAGTAGTTTCAATTCTGTATTTTCGAATTGTTCTTCTTATTCGTTTTCTTTTCCAAATATACTTCTAACATTCCAAGTGACAATTTTAAATATTTCCGTTTCTTTATTAGTTATTGTTATACTTGTCATTACTGTATCGTTTTCCATATTTCTTTGTTTTGCTATTTGTTTTTTTGGAATTGCCTTTTCCACATTTTTTATGATATTTATTCCTTTATCCCCCATCCTCACTCTTCTCCGTTTACTATTACCTTATTGTATTCTAAGATTACTTCTTTGCCATTTTGCTTTTCTCTTTCCTGTTTGGTAAAATATTTATAAAACTCTTTCTTCTCTCATATCTTTCAACTTTGTTTTATTGTTTATGATTCTTTCTTTGTCATCTTCTTCTTGTAATTGTATTAGAAGTTTTATCCTTATTCTGGATAATCTTTGAGGTACAATATATACTTTTAATTGTTAGTTTGAAATCCCTTTTACCTCTTCTATCAGTGCTACCGGTTTATTGTTGTTAACTGTTAATCCATTGATCAGCACATTAGTTTTTCTTCTTTCTTTACCTATAAGTTTCACTGTTTTTCGCATTTTCTTTAATTCGGTTTTTATTTGTATAGTTTATCTTTTAGTTCTTTTATTTTCTTTGTTTGAAACTTCGTTCTCGACTTTTCATTTCAGAAGTTCTTTATTGAAAAGCGTTTGCTGTTACTTAATTTGTCTGACTTCTCCATTTATCTCTTCTTGCTCCTGTTTGATGTCTTCTTGATTTGTAGACATTTCTTTCATTAACGTTAAAATGTGATCTAACTTTTCCTCTCTTTTACTCGTTGTGGGAGTTCTGTAAGTTTTTGAGCTCTTCTCAAACAAGTCATCCACTTTTCTCTTCTTTGATTCTTCTGCAGAATAATCATCACTGTCCATTTTGAACCCTTTTCCAAATTATTTTTGAATTAACAACGTAAGATCAAGATTCCCAGATCTATTCTTGATCATTGTATGGTAGCAAATTGACAGGAATACTATGAAGAGGCAAACAGTGAGGAGAGAACGCAAGATATTGAAAGTTATATGAAAAAGTTGCTCAGAATAAACAACGAAAATGAAACGAATACTGACCCATATTCCAAGGCACTGTCGAATTTCAGAGATTCAATCTACCCTTCCAGTTGAACTAGCATATTGAAATATCTTGTCTTTTACAGAATCATCAACATATGAAAACCATAAAGATATTGCTCTATTCGATTGATATGTCCCTGTTTAGAAAATGTATTTATCAAGTACTACAACTAATCTCACAAGTGGTTATTGAAGGATCCTTTTGTAACATGTATTGCGGAGGGTTTTGAAAAGATTGAGTTGAAAAACAAAACCTTAATTTGATACCTTTACAAGAGGAGGTACTTTTCTCCAATACTATACTAAATCTTAGTTAATTTTTCAGGATTTGAACGAAACGAAAACGTAGGAAGTTTTATCACCGATTTTTTGAATAAAACCATAAACAATATAGTGAAAAATATATCGGATCCTTTGACACTCGAAAACATAGTCCTTGAATTCGACGATTCTACCATTTTGAGGTAAGTAGTTATTACATGTAACATTATTGTACTTTGATAATTCTATGGTCTCACAATCAACATTTATATCGGTGTTTCGATAGTGAATCTGTCTCAGCTAGGGTCATCTCAAAAATGGCGAGAACTAAAATACCTGTCGATTGAGTTATAACAAAGTTCCGTCACAGAAATGGCCAATAACGCAGCGTTATAACATTAACCAAATAATAATAGAAATACCTCAGCTGCTAACACAGCCTACCATAATTATTCTACTTGGAATGCCCATTTATTATTACCTAGTCAACATCGCACTACTCTTTGTAAGTTTGTATAATTATATTTGGAAAAGTTGATAAGATCAAATTTATCTGCGTTGTTTATTGAATTTGCTATCTCATTTTTTATAACTGATAAACAAATTGACTCCGACAGCATATAAATATTATAAATCATCTGAACCATACATCACTTTCCCTAGCTCGCACAAGTCTTTCGAAGACTTCTGAAGGTTGTGCTCGTAAGGGTGCAGCCGGTTGATGAAAATAACAATAATGACAACAAAAAAACAACAATCATCAATTATTTTTTCACTCCAAGTATCTGTTTCAATCGCGTTCCTTATAAGTTTCGTTATTATTATGGTTACACTCACTTCTTTGTCTTCAATTTTTCCTTTCGCAGCTAAATTTCATAAATCTGCGACTCATTTTGTTTTCTCATTTTCAGTGGAGGGGGAAACGTAACGAAAGCTAAAGTAATCGGATTCTCAGGACTAGTGGCATCATCCATTGAAATTAAAAATATTACATTACTCAATATGAAGTTTGAAATACCCAGTTTTCTTATTGCTTTCAACTACTGGCTGGACGTCGTGCTTGGAGAGTTGATTCCTCTGTATGGATCAGGATCTAATGCGTAAGTTCATAAAAGACACACTCGAAACATAAACAAGTTATCTTACCAGATATTCCTCAACTGAAATATACCTTCTAACGAATCACCTTAATGAATCCACATGAATGCCACATTTAGGTCTGCTCATATTTTATTCATTCTGCTTTTTTTTTCAGTGTAACAATGGATAACATAGCCCTGAGTATTTCAGGTTTCCTGAATATGACTGGTGGTATGCACGTCCAAGATATTTCACTTATTCCCGCAGTTGGTTCTGCGACGGTGAGTATTTTTGGTAACAAGTAAAAGTAAATGTTTTTTTTTCGAGTTAGGAGATCTCCACAAAAATTATTAGAAGTCTGTTTTCCTAGCGATACGTTTTATGTGCCATGTACGACGTATCATGCTCAACGTATAATTACGCTTCAACCCATGTATTTTTGTAGGGACTGTTTTTCTATAGAGCGCAATAAGTTCGACGTTGATGCGATATGCTTTGAGTGACGAGTACTCTATCGCACGCTGCGTGATAGTCACCTCATTCTGTGTTTCGAGGTATTCTATAAAGTGCAAAACAAATGCTTACCTTTCAAGGGTCAATCAAAAATTTTTCTTTGGGCCCACCTTCTTCGTCACTGATAAGATATATAAATATCATTTCTCGATTTTTATACATTTCAATAACTCTCTGAATAGAGTTCTCTTATTCTTCTTCATCCATAATATGCAATGCGATAATTTTCCTTCTTCGGTTTTGATACATTTCAACCCACGGTTATACACTGTCCGTACGCCAATGGAATATATCAATGCTCTATACCTAGGAAAACAGTGAATCCAAACACTATCCCGAAAACCGCCTTCAGCATTGAACACGGACATTATGAATATATCAGAATGCCATTCGGTTTGAGAAACGCCACAGCTATTTTCTTGAAAGTTTAAGAAACGTTTTGAAGAATCTACGAAAAAATTTAATTTTTCTTCATGGATGATATGATTATAATCTCAATCTGTACACCAGTATTTAAGAAATTGAATTCTCAAAATATTAAAAAAATGCCTTGTAGACGACTATAGATAGATATAAGGTTAAATATCAAACAATAGCTTTCTTATTGACAAAGCGTGTATAAATGAATACGTAAATAAATAACATTTATTTAGTGAATGTATAAAATTTGTCACAACTACGTATAATTAAATTGAAATTGAAACAATGCATCACATAATAAAAGTTTCATATAAACATATACAGTGTCTTTCAGAAGTATTGGAAAGGTCTCATACTTCAAAAACGGCACTGAGAAAATTTATGAAAACTTCGACAGGTTGTTTTTTTTTCAGATATTGAGGATAACAATTTTTTTTTCATTCAGCGACGCCTCATTACTTGTCTCCAAATATCAGATTTCAAATTGATGTAGTTTGAGCAACCAGCAAATTTAGAAAACTTCAAAAATAAAATATGTAAGGAAGCTCTTTTAATCACGTCTCAAATGCTAACTAATACCTTGAGGGTTGGGCTATTGTTTAGCAATTGATGGCAAACATTTTGAGCAATTGGTCAGATAGTTTTCAGTTTCTGTTATTTGATTCAAAACTCTATTAGAAAATGATTCAATTATTTTAAAGTTGTTTTAACAAAAACCATTTTGTATGAAATTTCATGATATTTTCTTAAGCCCTTTTGAAAATATTGGACCGTTCGCAGACATTTCAACGAACCATGTTCTCATATTTCAAAAACCACATTAATTCACAATCTGGTATTTGGAGACATAAATAACGACGGGGCGCTGAATTGATTGCAATGAAAATAAACGTATCAACTGAAACTCGTCTAGAAGAGTACTTCGACCACGCCACTGAAGATGGCTGCCGCAATTGCAGTCGAAACGTTTGGAGATTTAAACCAAAGAAGACCACGGCAATGCCCGGAAACCAACCAAAATATTGACGCCAGCCGTGAAAGCTTGCATTCCTACTGTTATTCCATTGATCAGCACATTATATTTTCTTCTTTCTTTACCTATAACTTCCACTGTTTTTCGCATTTTCTTTAATTCGGTTTTTATTTGTATGGTTTATCTTTAAGTTCTTTTATTTTCTTTGTTTGAAACTTCGTTCTCGACTTTTCATTTCAGAAGTTCTTTATTAAACAGCGTTTGCTGTTACTTAATTTGTCTGACTTCTCCATTTATCTCTTCTTGCTCCTGTTTGATGTCTTCTTGATTTGTAGACATTTCTTTCATTAACGTTAAAATGTGATCTAACTTTTCCTCTCTTTTAATCGTTGTGGGAGTTTTTGAGCTCTTCTCAAACAAGTCATCCATTTTTCTCTTCTTTGATTCTTCTGCAGAATAATCATCACTGTCCATTTTGAACCCTTTTCCAAATTATTTTTGAATTAACGTAAGATCAAGATTCCCAGATCTATTCTTGATCACTGTATGGTGGCAAATTAACAGGAATACTATGAAGATATCTGGAAAACTGTTGATTTGGCAACATTGCCGATATCACCGTTGAATCGGGCATCATCAAAAACCACCCTGTCGAAATTTTTGTAAATTTTCTCAGGTCTGTTTCTGAAATATAACACCGTTCCGATACCTTTGAAAGACACTGTATAAACAGTCACATACATGTAAAAACTTAAAAGTAATAAAAATTCATTAAACATTTTTCAGCAATATACACGAACAATTATTGAAGATATGTAATATCACAGTTTAAAATGTTTGTTTATTTTTCATTATTTTATCCTATCCGCATAATATTCTTCCAAGCTATGGAAGGCTCTATTTGAAATAACTCATTTATCTGCTTTTCTGAAGAGGGTGTTGAATGATATATCTTTGATGCTATTTAGAAGGTTATACATTTTGATAACGTTATACATAATTGAATCCTTAATGAGAGTGGAAGATGGTAAAATGGTACTTTGAGGTGATTACTTCGACGAGTGGTGAAATTACTCTCAGTAATGAAATATCGTTTGTCTTTATTTATAAGACACACTGTTTCAAGTATGAATATTGGCACAACTGTGAATACTTTGTGTAGCTCAAAGTGTGCTTTACACAAATCGCGAAATTTCAGTTTACAGAGGTATCTTAAGGGTCGTTTTTGTGATACAAAAATACTTTGAAGAATAGTAGGTACCACTGCATACCCCCTAGATTGGGATACCGTATCTCAAATGTGACTCTGCTAAGGATTAGTACCTATACTGTCTGCGATCGAGTATCCTAGTTCCTTTTTTGCTGTTCAATAAATAGCCATATAAGTTTTGAATATAATATGATGTTTTTGATGATATAGTTTTGACACGCACCACTCTTTGACTTTTGTTATATCTGTATTGATGATGTGATGAAGATCAGCATCTTTATCTGTATGCCATAGTATGGCAATTACTCCTCAAAATCGACCATAGTATATTTTTTAGTCGTTTCATTCTATAAATATTGTATTGTAAGTAATTCAAATCCCACATATCCATACCATTCGATTTTGTTAAAAATTTGTTGAATATTTGTTCTTTACGCCAACCAGATGCACTTTTTAAAGCAACCCTCAGAAGTCTTCGAGATATTTGTGCGAGCAAAAAAAGGCTGTTTTGAATGTCTTTGAATTGTGGTCTCTCTCCCGCCAGCATATTTTCAGAGTACTGATTCCACTCTTAACGAATAATAGTTTAATTCTCGTTTAATGTAGATCTTGAGGACTTCTAAGGGTTGCCGGTTGACAAATATGGAACGTGTTGGTTTTAGAATCTTTCGGTTCTAAAGTTTCAAAAAATCTTCAGTGTGATCCTCGAACCTTTTTCAGCATTATATGGATGAATTGTGTTTGAATTTTAATTTAAATTTTGTTGTTGTTTTGTATGCAAAGAAATAGTTTCAAATCATGCACTTACTACTCGTTGTATAACACAATCAAAAACAGATAGATTCCTTCAGAGATTAGGTTCATCGCGACCAATATTCTCAAAATTGATGAAGTTAACGTGTAGAAGCTTTTTATGAATTAGCTGTAGCACACAAAACCTAGTAGGTACTCCCGACGGTGAGAACGAATTTGATGGAATTCAAAACAATTCATCCATTTCTAACTAAAATAGAAGTAAAATATCATATGATTTATTTTTCAGTTCAACTTCAATGGATTGATTGACAACCCTGAGTTCAGCGCCCTTGTTAACACCCTTCTCGATGATACTTTCTGCGACTTCATCAGTAATAATGCTGAGCTGATATCTGGAGTACTTAGCTCTTCTATCGAGAGAGTTATCAACGATGCGCTGAATTATACCCTTCCTGATTCATTTAACGAAATTGATTATGACGTTTGATGTTACCGATTAGAATAAAATTGAAATAGTCGATTCCTTGTTTTATTGTTATTCAATAATGTATTGTGATTGAGATTTTAGTTCAGTACTTGAGAAATTACGATTCTCGATATACTATCATCTACTCGTGAATTTTTTACAATGTAATTGTAATATTGTGGTTAATTCTTTTGACTTCTATTGCATTTGTTATAGTTTAGGCAAACTTAAAGGATGACAACAAAAAATCAGATAAACAATCACGGAATGCTCTCACGGATTTCGGTAGGTGGTGATGGTTCACCCTGTGAATATATGTATATTCAGGTGAACAAAATTATGTGGACAAATAGCAAGTCTGGTGTAGGTACTTTTTCAGTTATGTTTCGAATTTTTTTCAACCTCGCATTCACATGATCTTGTTCTCCCATTTAACCTATGGTCTATCATTGATAGGTCGCTACTAGGTCAACCGCTCGAGTATGATTTGCTTACTTTATGACATTTGGACATTTTAGTACGTTTCTTAACGCTAGGGGGATTTGTGACACTGCTGTTGACCTCCTGTTACAACATGAGTCAGTTTAAAGTTTAGTAGTATAATAATCAGAAGATTTATTTTAGGAAACATATTTTTTAATCAATTACACAAATAATTGAATTCACGTTATTCAAACGTACTTTATCACTGCCAAGGAGATCTATTTTCCAACTCTGCCGTACTCTTGTAGTCTCTGAAGGTATCCTCGATCAATATTCGGAAAGTACTGAGTAGATCTATGATGTATAGCAATTCATCAGTGTACATATCATCATTCATCTGAAAATGAAAATAACAACCTATTCACCAAATACAAATGTAAGAAATATTCAAAACAATAACTTGTCAAAACTGTTTATGAATGAAATAGCTTGTCAAATGAGAAATATCAGTTATTTTTTAAAAATATCGATAGTTTCACTGGTTTATTAGGTGGCACTAATGCATTACGGAATATCAGATATTCAAGAGTGATCAAATAGGTACAAATAGTTTGGCTGACCATAGAAAATATCGGAAATTACAAGTTTTTGCCACCTTTGAGTCGGAAGGTATATTTTGGATAGCAAAAAAAAAATATCGGAATTTATAGATTTTTGTCATCTTCAGGTCGGAAAGTATATTTTGATGATTATTCCACAGGCTATAGATTAGTGGTGAACTCAATCATCCGCTACAAATCACCAGGAGAGGCTCCACTTGTCTTATAACTTGGATATACCTGTTATGAAACTATTCAGAGCTAGTTAAACATAGAACTATATAACATATAACGGGTAGGCTACTTGGGTAATTTATTTTCAAGTGAGTAGGACTGCCTCATACCCAGAATAGCTTGGACGAAAAGCCTGAAATCCTTTTGATAGGTATGGAAAAATATCACTAAGACAGAAGGTACTAACGAAACACCAAAGCCAAGCCAACAAAACACCCTCGTAATGTGCAATAGTACACCCACCACGCTTGCAAATCACCAGAACTTGCTCTCAATATTCTTGTTGAAGGAATGACCAGAAGTAACATTTGCAGCCTTCTTAGACATGAAAAGACTCCTTAGGACTTGACTACAGGGGATATCTCCCTTATGCTAGAAATCACACTGACCGACCAATATCGACCGTCCGCGAACGTCCAGCAACGACCAAAATTTGAAGGGATCAATAAAAACTTTCAAACTAACAATGATCGACCAAAATTTTCAGCAGATTGGAATTTCAGACATGGTCTTTGAAAACCAGTCGAGGGTGTTGGAAATTTTGGTCGTAGTTGGACGATGGCGGACGGTCGGTCATGGTTGCTCAGTGTGCTGGCTGCCTATATGTTGTGGTCATTGCTGGTGGATGACTTGGAAGGCATCGAGGCCAAATAGACCAAATAGTGAACCGACCATTCAGCCTGAACTCAGCTACAAAAATCTGATCGAAAACATCTTATGACAAATAATTATCGACGTACTTGGCGGGCTTATATTGAGAGAGAGAGAGGACAAAGAGGTGTCCGAGAGGCTATGTTGAATTTTAGCAGCTGATCGAACACCGATCAAATGGTATTATCGTCGATCAAACCGTAAACCAAGCCTCATCTGATATTTTACTAGGTGATTATTCACATAATAAGAAGTACGAAAACAACATTCTGGCCACTATGCCTCTGTAGACACACATTTCAAGAAGAAAATGAACATACAGTGACATTAAAATAGTATACAACAAATGGAATGAATATTTATGAGATTTTTCAAAAAAAGAAGTCTCAACAACTTGACTTGAAACCTATTCAACCCCTATCAGATTAACTGAGTGATTTTCTTTTATTGTAAAAACGTATTTTGCAAAATTGATCAATTCTCAAAAGTTACCTTTTTTGGAAAGTGAGTAACAATGCAATACAATATTTCAAGGATATCTTAGTTGGAGCTCATTAAACGATGTGAAGTCGGGAAAAAATTTTGAATTTTTCCTGAAGTTCTACAAAAATCGACATTTTCATTTTTTTAATTATTTGCAAATTCAGTATTTCAGCAATTGATTTGTGAACTCAATTTGTTTTTTTAAGAAGACCTTAGCGATGTCATAGATGGCAAAACGATTGAAACTTTCATAAAATTCATTCAAGAGTGAATTTTGTGCAAAACCGTATTGTTATTGTTGCAAGGCACTTTTTTGCAGAAAACCTTCCATAAATGGCTTGTAAAAGCTCTAATCGCTCTATGCCACGAAGATCTCCTTGAAAAATTCCATCCAAATATTACTCAATTTTAGAAAAATATACCTTTTGAGAAATTGTTGATCTTGCATTTCTCAAAAAACTGACGGCCTTTTCACCGCTATACACGCAGTTTTCATACATCTCATTTTGTAAACAATCACCACCTAGTGACATTCCATCCGGCGTTCTGTTACTTTTTTCGAGTGCTAATGTTTATGCGAGTAGCTGACGCATAATTCACCCTCCACGATACAGCTGACATATTTTTTCCGACTTCGTATGATGTCAAACATTCATAACAAAAGTTCCAGTGGGCGTTCTATAACTTTATACCCCATTTTTTTTAACACTAACCACCGCAATTTGAGAAACTGGCAGTCGGTTCACTTATCAGACATATAGGATGTATCGAAAATGATATCAACTGATCAGCGTTAGATCACTTCGTAAACATAGGTATTTTGGAAAAAAATTACACAAAAATCGATATAAAATAAGTAGGTTGCGTAGGTCCTCCTGTATGTTATTGGCAGTATAGTATTCCTACTGCCGAAGAAAACATATTCATACAAAAATGAATCTAGGAGTATGGGTGAAAGTATGTAGTTGAGGGGAAACGATATTTGGTCTCTAGTGCGACACCACAGTATGCCCTGCGCATGTTTGTATCGCGATTCTTGATATTGGGTTTGGATTTTAACATTCCACTTACTTCTTCAGATAAAACTTCTTCAACACTTTTAATTTTGAATAAACCTGCAATAATACCATTCACCACATCCTGAACTAGTGCGGCAAATTCATCAGTATTGACCGTTGGTTCGATACCTCTTGTTAAGTCTTCAGATAGTTCCTTACTGAAATCTGGATCATCCAGAAATCCCGTGATATCAAACTGAAATTACAAAAAATTTATCGGTAGAGTTAAGAAAATATTTTGTATCGAAAATACATTGGAAATATAGCAATTTTTTCAGACTTGGCATTTCACGATGGGATTTATGAACTGTTATATAGAGTGACATTAAAAAACTACGCAACAAATGGCAAAAATCTTTTTTAGAAATTTTTTTAAAAAATTTAATTTGTTATCAACTTACGCTCGCCTAGAAATCTGCCTAGCTGCTATCAGATATACTGAGTGATTTTCAGTTTTTTGAATAAATGCATTTTTCAACAATTCCCAAAAACTCGTAAGTTATATTTTTCGGAACATAAGTAACACATAAATTAAACAACAAAATGTTTCCACGATCTTTGGCATAGTGATTCATTGGCAGAGATCGATTACAGTTTTTACAAGCCATCTTACAACCGGTTGACGGATGTAACAATTTTTTTTAACAATTTGAATGGGAATTAGTCATTTATGAAAAGTATTCTGTCAAAAATGTGCCTTCTAAGGGTTTTGCCAATCATTACTTCGCTGAGGTCAACCTAAAAAAACGTTTTTCAATTAATTCCTGATACACAAAATTAGTGAAAAATAAATAAATAAATCCGATTATAGGATTTCACAAATAAAAAAAAATTCTCATCATCACATATTTTAATGAGCCTTTACAAAAGATCTTGAAAAATGTCATCCAAATGTTACTTTTTTTCAGAAAAAATATAATTTTAGAGATTTTGCTAATTCATAAAGAGGCGTTGTTTTGTTTGAGGAATCCCGGTATGTCTAAGAGGAAACTAAGAATCGATTTCTAAAGGATACTCACCTGAGCAGATTCAAGGCTCAACTTTAGCTCTTTCAACGGAGCAGTGTGATTTATACTGATTGAGGCATTCAGACTGAGATCAGACAGCGACAAACTGAAATCAAAAATTCAATCGAGACTAGTCTGACGGAAACCAGGAATTCCGAAGCAAACAAATATTCCTTACTTCAGAAAAATCTTCAATGTTTGTAACATCGCATGAATCGAGGGAAAATAGGTGAAAATTGGTGTTCGTCTTGAACTGCTGGAGACTGTTAGCCTCGTGGAACACTTTACTAGGTACATACAAGTAGGAGATTTGAGCCGGTTTTGGACCTCCCCACACCTCTTCCCCCACTACTTGGACGTCATCATCGGTGATCTTCGGGTGTATGGATGCCACTGTGTGGGAATGACTTTGAGGCGTCCTTGGTTTAGGTAATTGTGAACAAGCTGTGTGTTTCACCTTGAGATCACATTGGTGATAGTTGGGAAACATCGCATACACGGTAAAGAAGATGTTGTCTAAGAACTTTTGTCTATTTATTATTCATAAGTTATCTTTACGTGTACTTTCAACAAACTATCAAAGGATCTCCTGTATAACTTGAACCATGTGTTCTGTTGTGATTTTGGAAGGGATTACTAGCTCTCTTCAGAGGAAGAAGTATAAGGGTAGACACTGTCACAGGAACTTGATGCCTCCCAAAGTTCACGTGTCTTGGTATTATTTTTAAAACCACCCTTTTGTATAACAATAAAATCTTGAATGAATGTAGAAACTACCTAATTTGAATTGAATATAAATAAGTAAGAAGAAAACAAATTCAAGAACTACAAAATTCTGTTGAAGTCTGAGAAGTTTCCAGAATATTTATCGATTTTCTTTCTGCATTCCAAGTTATCAACGATACACTGCGTCCATAAAGTATGGAGCTAACTGGTCAAATCAAATATGAATCTATTATGAAGAAATCCTCGCATAGGTCGATTTTTTCTTCCAGTGATTAGTGATAAAAACGGCCCTTTAATTTTTTTATCTGACGGACGAATTAAGAATTGAAAAATTCATTGACACTAAAAGAAAAAGTAGCATAGCCAATTAATATACTATATTTTTCAAATCAAAAACCGTCCGCCGTGCGAAAAAAATCCAGGAACCATTTTTACGTAAAAAGAGAGGACCATTACAAAAATGATATTTATTTGACAAAAAACAGTAGTGTACGTATTTTTCCAATTAAAAATATTGCAGAGTATCGTAACAGGGACGCCATTGACGTTAATAAAAAAAAATCCTACTGAAAACAAGGCAATTTTATGTGTACTTCGAATGTACCAAAATTGAAAATAATACATGGAGTGATGATAGATACAGGGTGTTTCCGAAATTGGGGCAATAAATGAAATGGGTGATAGAAAACGAAAAATTTAAGCGGAATGAAAGAATACATTTTTCTCGAAAAAATGTAATTTTGGAAAATATTGGACTGAGTTATTCGGAAAAATCTGGCAAACTTTTGGAAAACTCTGGCAAACTTTTGGAAATCTCTGGCTAGAGATCAACGGCCCCTAGATGTAACCGAAGGCGGTGACAAAAAAAAGGGCATCAGGTAATAAATAACTTTGACAATGTTGCCGACGTTAAACGTGGAAAGATGGTATGATAAAGTAAACGATATTCTTTAAGCTGTGGGGATCGCTGAGTTGGCTTGGCCTCGGCCGCAACAACCCTGATCATAATCAGTTCACCTTTAAGGGCAAAGCTCGCGATTTAGAGTCTTATTTGTTTGCGGTGGTATTCTTCGATCATAGCGCTTATTGCATTCATTAGGATGCTTTTTGTTACTAATTCATGTGCATATCAAAAATGAATCGTTTGAAGAATCCATACATTTTATGTAGGTAGGTACCTAGATTCTTGTTGTGTTTCGGTATTCGACTGCATTCGTATTCTCTTTACGTACATCTCTGTTTTTAGAAATTCCAACAATCCCTTTTGGACTCACCACTATGGAAAATATCAGTGTTGTTAGGTACTACGCAAACGTTATTTGTAATTGCTTTACTTTTCCAGGAACTCGATATTTCAATCGGATAATAGACGAAAATTTCGAAGCATTTAGTAGTTGGAACCTAGGAAAATAACAACGCCGTTCAACAGATGCGACAACGAGGTAGTTTTCAGCGTGCTTGTGACTTGTTACTTCGTCGTGCGAGAATCTGCATAGAAAGTGGTGGCGGTCATTTCGAACACCTGTTGTAAAATCAAATTCCGTTTATTTTCAGTGACTTTGTAATCCCCTGCAATGAAATGACAATGCCTCATTGCCTTCATTTTGATTTAATTCAGTATTTCACTATCAGTTCACTTCGAAGCCAAATGTAATAACTGGAAAGTTTCACAAAATAATAATAAACTGGCAACGGTGCGGGAATACGAGTAATGAACACAATACTAGAACCTAGGAACCTAGGAACCTAGGAACTAATGAATGAAACCAGTGCTTCCCAAACAATTGTGAGCACATGAGTCTATTTTTGGGAGATTTTCAAGTGGTTGAGAAAAAAAAGTGTCATTATGTCTCATAGATCACCCCATTTTATTTATTGCTCCAATTTTGGAAACACCCTGTATATTCGAAAAAATCTGCTTATTTGTTGAATTTCAACAGCGTGTATCTCAGAAACATTTCTTGAGAAGTGTTCAAGAATTGACAAATCGGTAAAGAAATCCGACCTATTCTAGATACTTTATATTCCTTTAATTATTTTACATTTGAATGGAAAAATACTCACTGCACTTTTCCTATTCCGAATAACTTCAGGAAATCCAAGTTGAATAACGGCATCTGCAGTAAATAATCTGTATCTAGCTCCAATTTATGCAGATTGAACTTGATGTTTTGGGGCATTAAGCCAAAAGCAAACTTTACATTCAGGTCGAAAGCTTTCAGTCCACTCGCACTGAAGTTGGTCAGGTTCAAAAATCCCCTAAAAAAATAGGCGAATGTCTGAGTAATGGAACACTCATTCTGAACAGAACGACAAGGTTTGATTAATATCTGAGTTTTAGAATTCTTTTGTGGTATACCGGGTGACATGGGAGACATGTGAATTTTAAATTCTTCGAAAGAGACGTTATCAAAATTATACCGGTTTGCCGGGATGCGGCAGAAATCCACTTCTATTGTAGATGCGACGTGTGTGTATATATGTGATCGTGTTAGCATCATAATTATAGAAGTAACTTACTGTAAGAGCTGGACTTTATTGAAATATTGAACAACAAAGCAACAATAGTTTTTGGGTTCAATATTAAGTGGATAACTTGAACTGAATACTTTCACCAACACAACAGAAATCAACTTGACAACACTGTACTTCAATATGTGACTTCTAAATCCTGCCCTTTCAACTTTTATAAACAAACTTCATCTATTGCTACTATTGCTTATAATGAAATATAACACACCGAACACCTAAGAATTCCTAGAATACAATAAGAATATTCGACATTATGAACTAGAACAAAAATTCTTTCGTTGGAATTCTCAGAAGGCTTTGCAATATTCACATTCTACTTACGAAATGAGTTTATTATCCGGGACAAGAATATTGGCCTCCGGAATATTGATAGGTTCCGGTATAGCATCCTGAATTTTCTGGATTAACTCTTGCACATCGGTTTCAATTGACGATTGTGCTTGAAAATAAAACCAGTTATTTCAAATGTGGTGGAAATTCAAAACAAACTTACAAGGATATATGCAGATCAAAAGTACAGATAAAATGAGTGATCGATACATTTTTCGATTGGAAAACAAAGCACTTCACTATCTTTGAAATAATGACGAATGAAATTCATATTAGAACATTTAAGTAATTTTTTTATCTGATATCGATAACACCTGGCGAATTTATGAAATATAATCGCAGAAATAACAGGATTTTTAATCAGTATTTTTTTATTCACGATTATCTTCTTCTGCATATGATATCAACGGATTTTTTTAATATGAAATTCAAGTATACATTGCATATATTTCCTATTCCTACCACACAGCATAAGCTGTTCAAATACAGCCTTCGTAAATATTGTATTGCGAAGGGTGGATTGTAATAATGATTACCTGTATGGTACCTACCCAATTTTCCTCAACATACGTTTCGCCAACAAAATTGGCATCCTCAGGAGATTACATAACCACTTATGGTATTTTATAATCCTATTCATAGTATTTATTTGAGTGGCTAATTGCAATCATCATCCCCTCCTACATAATTTTTTCTAAGTATATTAACTGTTTTCCTAATTTTGAAATTTCACCCACTCTACTTCCTACATTGTACCCACCTACATTGAATTGTGTACCCATTCTAATCACTTATTCACTTCATTTTAGAATTTACTCACTATGAATATATCTTCTACCTACTTTGTTTAGGATTCAATTCCATGCATTTTCGAAAATAAATAACTTATAACTTTTTTATGGAGGGGAAAAGCCTTCACTGTATTATGAACTTCAACAGAAACTATTTTTATATCCTTCAATTTCCTAACTCTCTAGTGCATCTCCAAGCCCATTTTCATGAACCTCTCTAATCAATTTCAAACGTGCGTCATCAAATCTGTGGTCGTGATCCAAAGCATGTATCGGAAATGAGCAATGTGTTCTCTGAGCCGTACCTTCATGGCCTTTCTAGTTTGACCCACACACCTCTTCACGCAGTCTTTACAGCTTCCTCACTTCTTCTGGTTTATCTTTGGGGATACCCATGATCTTTTGTAGTTCATACGAGGTTTTGTATACCTTACCTTACAAAATATCATTTTTCCATATAAATCTCAAGTTACGCAGGGTTTTGACAGCATTTTCGCCAACCCTAATTTTTATATTGATATTACCTCTGTTCTGGTTAATTCTACAGTTTTTTGAACTTTCATAGCACCTACCAGAAGCTACAAGAAAACTGTACACTTTTCTTTTCCATATTCAAGGAATTTACAGGAAATTCTACCCATCTTGACACTTCCCTAGCGTCCATACTTTCGAAAACTTCACTTGTGTGTCTTTTCAGTACGTTTAGAATCTCCCGAATTCGTTTATTTTTCTAGAGTCTCACAGAACCTCATAGTTGCTCTGAGAGCATTCTAAAATATTCTATAATGTTTCAGAAAGTTTGTGCCCTACGGCTTCCTCCCTGGTGATCGAACTTTCGAGAACTTCACAGATGTGTCTTCTTAGTATGATCTAGAATCTTCCGAGGCCTTTGTTCTGGTTTATTTCACGGTTTTCTAGAATTGTGCAGCATCTTATAGTTGCTTCAAGAACATGCTAGAGTATAGAACATCTCAGAACATTTTATACTATCCAGATCATTTTAAAACGTCTCCCGAAAGTTTTTAAACATTCTAGATTATTGTTCGACCATACATATTCCTTGTAACATTCCTCAGCATAACTGGCGAAACTTGGGCAGCATATTCTCTTATCGTATTTTCAAGGTGTTCTGGATCTCTGATTTCAAATGTATCTATGGGAATAAATCGCATGGGGTTACATCTGGCGATCTAGGAGGCCATGAATTCAATGAATATCGTCCGATCCATATACCAGGAAAGAGATGATCGAAAAAATCATGCACTCCAACTACTGTAGAGTGTGCTAGAGCACGTACCTGTTGAGGATACATTATTCTGCGCAATAGTATATAGTCAAATAAATCAAGCAGATGACTTTGAAGTAGAAGCAGATACCTCTCAGAATATAGGTTTTCTCTTGAAAATACTGAGCTAATGATTTAGTTGTTAGGTTTACCACACCAGACATTAGCCTTGAAAGAGTATTGATCACTTGCCTCTATGGCAAAATGGGGATTTTTATCTGCCCATCACTGGCAATTCTGAGAACTAACAATTCCATTTGATGTGAATGTACTTTCATCGGTGAAAAGCACAGACTGTGAATGAATGATCTATCTTGCTATCAGAATTATTCTGAACGATGATGGAGACATCATGATTTTGTTCTAGGATTCTCGACAACATTTTGCTTTACCTGCAGTTGATGTTCGTCATCGTTTATGCAAGGGTTTATGAGGTTATATGAACTTATTTGCGACACTACCGCTCGCAGTTGAGTAGTAAACATGTTTTTTATTGTAGACCACGTACAAAAAGTACACCTGTTTTGGCAGTTGACAGCAGGAAAAGTGCATTTTAGTTGATATATTCTTTTAATCCATTATTAAAGAGCGTTATTTTATAAATATAGTGTATTCTTGTAGTCTCTGGAGGTATCCTCGATCCATATTCTGAAAGCACTGAGTAGATCTGTAATGTAAAGTGATTCCCCAGCGGTCATATAATCCACCTGAAATTGAAAATAACAAATCACAAATACATCAGCGAAAGTAGTAACTATACTATTTAGTAAATCAAACAAATGCACTAGCTTTCAGAACACATGAAAGACTATGTTTACCAAGCCGCTCTGGTAGACCAAGGCTACGGTTACTATGCATGCGAATTCGGACGAAAATTTGTTCGGACGAGTTCTGATGAATTCGTCGTACATGTTCTGACGTGATATTCACTGCCAGTATAAACACTTTCATTGAAAAATAGGCGTTTGTTTGTCCCGACGAATTCTTCAGAACTTGTCAGTACAAATTGTCGTCAGAACACGCATCCACTGTAGTCGAAGCCTTAGTGATTGTGAAAGATTGATCCACTCTTTCCACTCTTTGCTTAGGCTTGGTGTCGGACAACTTATTGCTAGTGGGAATTGAAAGTACCTTAGGGTAATGAAGCATCCATTTAGCGTGGCAATAGACTACTGAAGATAGAGTAGGGTATATAGAAACGGGGTGTATGGAGTGGCGATTTGCCACACCGCACTGGAGTGATGTTGGAATCGTAAGTACATGTCTTGTCTTCAATACTGGACAGCATCTATACCAGCATATTGCCAGTTCAATGAATGCAGACTAAGAAGTCAGATATCTGCAGCAGGCAGAGGGCTAAACAACTGGGCGAAAGAATGTTGTAAAAGGAAAAAGTTATTTTTTGTTCTCATAGTGGGACACCACAGTATCCCATTTGCATATTTATTATTGGGTTTGAATTGGAACACTTCACTTACTTCTTCAGACGAATCTTGTGGGTTACTTGTATCATTGAATAAACTTGCGACAATACCATTCAACAAATTCTGAACGAGCGTGGCAAAGTCCTCATTATTGACTGTTGATGGAATAGCCTTTGTTACATCTTCAGAGAGTTCTTCGCTCATATGTGCATCATCCATGAAGCCCGTTATGGTGAACTGAAATTAGAGAAATGTTTCGGTTGAGTGAATAATCAAAACAATTTCATTATATAGGATGTTTAGATCATGTTATAGATATCTTTAACGGTATCTATGGTTCCTAATTAGATACTTCACGAACACTTCTGACGTCATTGACCAATCTGCGAATACACTTGAAGTTTTCCTTACAACCAACCCTGATCCATACAAAGTAGAAGTTTGTGTTCTACTTGGGGTTTGCAAGCACACCCCCATCTCTACAATTTTGTTCATACCAGGTAGCCTATCAAAAAAAGTACAGCAAGGTATCTCAAGATGGAAAAGAACTTTTCGACAAAATCCAAAGAAACACGTCGAGTTTGTTTGTTAGGGGAATAACTTCTGACGTAAAAAGCCTAGCAAAACCTTCAACTCCCTAAGTGGGGGTGTCATCCCCCAAATTTTTTCATGTGGAAATGGGGAAAGGTGACACCTTCTTCAAAAGGCTTTTAATTTTCTATACATTGCTGCTTAGCTTGTGAAAATCGATTCCCTAGTTTAAAAAATACGTCAGAAAAAACTATCAAAAATCGATTTAATTTTACTTGATACCTTACCATATTAGTCTCACGTCCTTTAGTGAGACTTGTACACCGGACTTAATTCCTTCAGATTTTTTTTGTAGGGGCACATAAAAACTAAAGAATCACTGAAGTCAAGCATCGGTGACTGAGGCGATCGGTTTGGATAGATGACCAACGTACTTGGACGATCTAAAATAGTTTTAATTCTCATTCTCACATGGCATCACACGTTGAAAGGCGAGGGCCTCGTCTTCCCTAGCTCGCACAACTCTCTCGAAGACTTCTGCTCGTAAAGGTGCAGCCAGATGACGGATAGAACACATTTTAGAACAAACAAATCGACTAATACGGTAAGTTTTCAAGTAAAATTAGATCGATTTTTCAAATTTTTGTCTAACGTATTGTTGGTATTTCGAAACTCCATATTTTCAAAAACTAAGTGGCAAGGTATAGGGAATTGAGAACCCTTTTGGAAGAGGTATCACATCCCCCATTTCCATTTGAAAAAGTTGGGGGATGACACCCCCACTAAGGGGCTGAAGGTTTTGCTATGCTTTTTGCGTAAAAAGTTGTCCCCCTGACAAACAAACTTGAAATGTTTTGGGATTTTGTTGAAAAGTTCATTCCCAGCCTGTGATGGCTTGCGGTACGTTTTTGATGGGCCTCCCTGTATGAATGAAATTGTGGTACCCTTTTGGTATAGATGAGACACATGAAAAGTATACAGAGCTGGCCCCAGAAGAGATCTCTGGAGTACGCCCGAGGGCATTCTCTTCTTCGCCATTTATTTCAAGTCTGTGTGTGAGACAATTGAGAAAGAAGCATTTCCAGATAATGAGATTGATTTTAAGGTAGATGACAGTACTTTAGTCATAGTTTTTCCTCAGAATATCGTCAGTAACATAAGGTTTGGTAGCTATGTAGGAGAATAAAGCCTTGGGCGCTATTCTTGACTGTTTGTGTTATACAAGATTGTTTGCTTTTCCCAAAGGTTGGAATGATGTCTCTAATCAAAGTGCGCTGATATCTGCCTCTGAAGGCGCTGGTGCTGATGGGAGGTCGAATATTCCAGATCATAACGGCGATAACTAGTAGGATCCACACCTCCTACCTAGCTTGTGAGTGAATTATGATTCATATTCAATGCAGATAATGTGGTATAACCTGGTTGTGAGGAGTTTTATTTTGTGACGACCCGGAAGAGACCGATGCAAAAAACAGTTGAAGTACTGGGCGTTTCAGATCATACGACTATGTTCCTCATGAAACCAGTTCTAGAAAATGTACGGCACCTGGCTTCTATTGAGAGGACTTTGACGTCGAATATTTTTTTGTATGTCGATGTCCGAAAACTCGCGCAACTCATCCTAACGAATGTATCGATCACTCTTGGTGCTGATATAGAAAACCTTGCTCTGCATTCTTTCAAGCCTCAGAAACTGATTTCTGTTCTAGCAGCAGAACACTGGGCAAGCGAACAACATAGTTGTCCTCATCATCTGTTTGTATATCAGCATTTTATAATTCAGGCTCAGATGTGAACTTCTGGAAGATATAAAGTATTTAGATTCAAAGTTTCTGATATCTGGATTCAATTGTTTCATCTGATGAAAGAGTTGATAATCCATGGTGTCAACCACTAACTTTTGATAGATGAAGATTCAAGCAGAGTTTTTGTTATGACACAAATTCCATGTTGTCCAAATACTTGAAATTACTGCAAAAAAGAATGGTTCACCATAGACGATTACTTACCCGGGCAGCGCCTAAGCTCAACTTCAGGTCTTTCAACGGAGCAGTGTGATTTATACTAATTGAGGCATTCACACTGAGATCATATAGCGAGAAACTGGAATTGAAAATTCACCTATAAATATACAGATAAAAATAACAAGAACCTGGAATTCTGAAGAAACCGAGTAATTCCTCTTTTGAAAAAATATAAACATTAAATAATGAGAAACGACGACAACCTGATGAATTTTGAGGAATTTCAACAATATTCCAGGTTCTCAACAATAAAGTCCTATTAACTTTGCATGTTTTAATTGGAAAAAGACTCACTGTACATTTCCCTTTCCATATAATTTCACCAAATCCAAGTTTAATAATGGCATCCTCAACAGATAATCAGTATCCAGCACCAACTTATTAAGATTGAACTTGAAGTTCTGGGGAATTAAGCCAAGAGCAAACTTGACTTTCAGATCGAAAGCTTTCAGTCCACTCGCACTGAAGTTGGTCAGGTTCAAAAATCCCCTGGAAAAATAAGCGAATGTCTGAGTAATTGAACATACACTTAGATTATATTAGTTAGTGGCTTTCGTGACAAAAGCCTCTACACCGCGACATTTTCAGATCTATAGTGTGTTCCCTTTGAAATAGTTAAGAGTTCTCTATCTAGCCCCGTCTTCAGTACGAGACTCCATAGGCTTGATTTTAGAACTGTTATGTATCTGGGAGCTCCTGGTTTTTCTTCTCCTAGCGTTAGAAACCTTAGCCTTGACAAGCCCTCGCTGTATGTATGCTGACAGAAGTCCTACTAATATTCTAGTAGTGCTCCTCTTCTGGCTAAGTAGATATTCTGCGAATGTTGGCTGCGGTTGTTCGATAAACTCTTTGGTCTGTCTCATTCCTCTTGAGATTTCTGTTGGATCCATGATTTGGTGTTTGTTTTTAGCACAGCTTTTTCCATACCGCAGAACGGTTCTGGGCCATTCAGGGCCTTACTTGTCCCTTCACGGTCAGCCTCTTCATTGCCTCTTCAATTTGTGTGTGCTGGTACCTAGGCTAGGGTCAGTTGTTTTAACTGCAGCTCTTTTAGGGCTTCAATGCAGTCCCAAACAAGTTTTGAGGAAACTTGCATTGAGTTGACTGTTTTTATCGCAGCTTGACTGTCTGAGTAAATGACAATGTTTTTTTCTGAAAACTCATGCCTTAGTATCTCTAGATCGTAATGGGGTATTGCGTTCATTTCCACTTGAAATATCGTCGCATATATACCTAAGCTCAATGAGATTCTTATCTTCGGCTTGGTTCCATAAATTCCGGCTTCTGAACTTTCATCAGTTTTTGAATCATCCGTGTAGACAGCAATTTCCGCGTTGATGGGAGGTCCCTCCTTCCACGCATCTCTGCCCGTTATACTTGTCTCAAAAGTTTTGTCAGAGCTATTTGTGGGATTATGCCATCTGATGGCATTCTTATAAAAGGGTTGTTTCCAAATCTTTTTATAGGTTGTTGTAGTCTCTCCCATGCATGTTGCTAATGGGTGCTTGTCCTCTAACCTGCTCGTAACTGACCTGACCTCGCTTTGAATGTAAATGTGTAGCGGAGCCGGGTTGAGCAAGACCTCTAGTGCGGCTGTTGGGGTGGTCCTCATGGTCCCGGTGGCACCCAGACATGCTTGTCTTTTCAATGCTCCGACTCGTCGAACCACTCCTACTTGCTTGGTCTTTGGCCACCATACCACCAACCCATACGTTATCATGGGTCTGATAACTCTTGCATAGAGCCATGTAGTCATTTTTGGTTGTAGCCTACAATTCTTTCCGCAGATTCTACTACACAGATTGAAGGTTTCTGTACTCTTTTCTATAACTTTTTGTAGATGTGGATTCCATGTTAACTTAAGGTCAAAGATTACTTCTGCCTCTTAGACAAATGTAATTTCTATTCCATTAATTACAGGTGACCTAAGTCCTTCCAGTACTTTTTTTCGTTTAGACGTAACTATTGTGGTTATGAGGGTTCAATGTCAGCTCCTCATCTTTACACCACTTGTCGATTATATCTAGGGCAGTCTGTGTAAGCTCCGAGACTGTCCTTGTGAATTTGCCTTTTGCAATAATCACAAGGTCGTCGGCATATCGCAAGCAATGAAAGCCTCTGGATTCTAGCCTTTCAATTAGTCCGTCCATTGGTGGCCGGTGGCTCAGCGATCTGATGCACAGGCCGTTCGAAACTCCAGCATAGCGATAGTCGGTTCGAGCCCGATGTAGGTACAAGAAATTTTTTCTCAACTACTTTATATCAGATCTATAGGCGACCGCTAGCCTTGTTGAAAAGTAAGTGTATTTATTGTGAGTTTTCTAGATGCCAATGTCGTTTAGTGCTAGCTCAATCTACTCTTTCGCAGACTCCTCGTAACTAGAATGGAAGGTTAGGTAGGTTTAGATCTGCCCAGCTAGGTGGCCTAGCTGCTCCTTCGAAAAAAAAAATGCTCCGATTCCTGGTTTTTCATGGTCACATGCAGAGAAGGATATTTGAACTCCTGATGACTCTACACGCTTCATACAAAACCAATATTTTCACTCCAAACTCAGAAGTTCACATCCTGTCCGTTGTCTGGGGAAGAATAACCGTGGAACGGACGATTTAGGATGTGAGCTTCTTTGAATAATTTTTGAAATTCTCATTTATTATATATCCCATATCGGGATATTCAGTAAGAAAATGATTTCATAGTATTATCGATCGACTCATTTTGGATATTTCCATATCTACTCGAAGGGACTGACATTTTGAAAATACAATTGAGTAAACGTCAAACTATGTCATAACTAAGATGGCTGAAAACACTGGTGTGCCGACTCATACCTGTAAAACTGTAGAATAAAACGCTGGACATTCGCTTGCTTGATAATGAGAAAACAAATGAAATTGCGGTCTATTTTTCAAAAATCCCGCGATACTTCGTGAACCGCCACCGTCGGTTTTCTTGTTAGGGTGAATTTTCATGAACAGAAGTTTCAAGTGTTACGCACGAGCATGAAATATGAATAAAACATCATTATCATTCAAATTTACAGAATCACTATCCGCAAGCAGTTTTATTAGTTAAATTTTCAACTTATTAAATAATTTTTATTTTGCTGATATGCAATTTACTGGAATAAATAATAATCACACATTTCACATAAAAGTATTGAAATTCAGCTGCATGGAAATTCACCATTGGAACCTGTCAATCTTGTGCTTGTGCCTATCTGACATCTGCCCAACATGCGCGTGCGCAAGTATCTGCGCCATTGTATCCGAGTTTTCCTTTTAAAGTTCTCTATAATAAAGTATATATAAATTAATAATTTTGTAGCTTATTTCGAGTTTGATTGCTTTTCAGAAGTGATATGTGTGTTGAGTTGTGTGTTACAATGGTCTTTCATCGCTATTTTATGTCATGTAATAGTGAAGATGTTTCTTTTTTTGTGCTATTCTTTCTCGACGGAAAATTTATTTTTGGATGATCTAACCACACTAAAAAGATTTTACGAAAATGAATGGTAAAATAAGAAAACCTAAACAAGCTTGATGATATATGCAAAATTGATAGATTTCAGTAGAAGTGGTGATTTTTAATACTTTCGCAATTTGAACTTATGGAATATTTAAAGAAACAGTAGGGTATAACATCACGCACCCAGTTGATTGAATCGATTTGAAAAAATGTTTGCCATGTTTATTAGAGCATGGCGAGTTAAGAAATAAAATGTAAGTTCCAAATTGGTTCCAAAGTATATTTTATAGGTTTTAATAAGTAGTAGGTACTCACTTTCGGTACTAGACAAGAATTATTGTGTTCATCTCTCTCAATTTTGTCCACACAAAAACGGATTATGGTCAACTTATTTAGGAAAATAATATAAAATACAGAAAAATAAAGAAACGAACATCATTAATAGTCAATAATATTGCTCTCTGAATTTTGACTTTCAAACGGTATTTACATTATTTTAAAAAAATTACACATTTTGTGTGCTGTTATTTTTCCAAAAATTTGGTCTTCCACTTCGAGTATGGAAACTATATTGCTTTAGAATGATATTTCAAAAGTTTATTGACATTCCGTCAAATTCAATCAACAATAATCACAATCACTATGTCCCTGGAATATTGACATGAGGACGAGGCGCCATCTCTGGATCCGATTACAGAAATAGACCATGATTTCATTCGTTTTGTCTTCAAAAAATCTAAACAAAATCTAACGTGAATAATGAGTCTAGCCTTACAATCTACTTACGAGATGAGTTTATTATCCGGAACAATGATATTTGCTTCCGGAATACTGATTGGTTCCGGTATAGCATCCTGAATTTTCTGGATTAATGCTTGCACATCAGTTTCAATTGACGATTGTGCTGAAAAATAGAACAAGGCGTTATGAATATATCAGACATTTTGAAAGAACTTACAAGGGTATATGGAGATTAAAATCACAAATAAAATAAGAGACCTATACATTTTCCGATTAGAAAACAAAATACTTCGCTATCTTTAAAATAATGACGGATGAAATTTATGTTAGAACATTTATGTAATTTTTTTATCAGATATCGATAATACCTGGTCCATTTCGAAGATGCTATACTATATTTCGTTGAGGAAATTTAAAAATTTCTCCTTACAAATAACAGCAATACACGATTTTCGAAAAATGAGACGTCGAAGAAGAAATTTTATGTATTTCTTATTTACAATTATTATTCCTCAAGTAGTTTCACATCTGCATAATTCGAATATTATCCGAGTTACAAGGAAAATTTTCAAATTTTCCATAGTGTAAGTAAAGTTAGGCAGTTTTCCTATTTCTTTCTGATGCGATACGCCTTTCAAAGAATATATCATCAAGCCCTATCCACCCTTTCAGAAGTTACAAAGTTTACATATACAGTATAAAGTATACATATACCATCATTGGTATTAAGCTAGCATTATTATCAAAGGTACGAAACTCTTTACATTGGCAATTTGTAAGTATTTTTATTGCTCTTTAAAATAAAAAAGAAAAATTGAACTTCCCTTTTTCGGGCTTGGACGTAAAATACGATATTTTTACAATATACATTTTTCTATCGAAAATACATGCTAAATTGTTTTCCTCATCCTCCCATCATGAAGAGTATTGAAAATACTAATAAAACCAATTTGAACAATTTTTAATTAATAACAAAGTTACCAATGGACACTTCATTTGGATAACGGTGAATATGTTGGTTACATAGAATTTTGAAAACTTTGGTGTCAGGGAAATTCTTAAACTGTTTGAATCTTGGTAAAAAATTCAACACTGGGACTTGAAATCGTCAGATTTTCATTTAAAATGGGTAGATACCTACGTAACTCACACGAAATTTGATCCATGTTCCATTTTGGCTCTTACAAACGCCTGAAATAACGTAAGAGTAACGGAACACCTCCAGTATTTTCTTTAATGAAGCCCACCCATTTTAGAACAGAATGTGTCACAATCAAAATTAAACTTAAAAACGTTTTTTTACTCGACCCCATATTGATGGTATATTAATTATTCGATTTTGGAATTCTAAGAACTCTTTTTTTATGGAAAATATTTGGATATATCCTATCACAAGTGACTATAGCAATCGAGCACAAAATTTCAAGTTCACGTAATCCTCACCTTGAGAAATATGAACCTTGAGGAAAGCTGTAATTGAGGATATACAAAGGGGCTAAGCTACCATCGATATTGATTCAAGTGTATATTAGCTGAAAATTGGCACAATCTTGATAATACTTTTATAATGAATATTTATATTATATTTGGAAATGAGATCAAGTATCCATTTGAAATCTTTTTTTAAGACGTTGTACAGGTCCTGACTGAGTTTTTGTCTGGGTGTCGTATTCCTACATATTGTCAATATAAATCCCTATTCAACCATGTAATTTTGACCTGTGCTATTAAAGCAGTTACACAAAACCCGTATCACTCATTTAGGAATGTAGAGAAACACAACTCTTAAAGTTCTATGATCTATGAATAGCTCTCGTCATAAATCTCTAGGAGACTTTTTAGATATATTTCTATGAGCTCTTTTTTGAAATGCAAGTACTTTCTGCAGCAGATATGAGCTTCAAACTTTTCAAAATGCAATTCCATAGTTCAGATGTGATTTGAGTGAGGCGAAATGAGTAGTTTCTTGCTGTAAAAGAACGAACCCGAATAGCGTATCAGCCGGATACTGACTCATTCTGAATCAGATACACTGTTGCTGACATAACAAAAAGAAAAAAAAAAAACAGAAACAAGAACTCGGAAGAAAGCAGGAAGAAGAGCTTCTCCAATAATTTGGAATAGAGAAAGGAGAACAGATCGATCTTCTACATTTCGATAAGAAAATAAGATCAAGACGTCGAGTATAAAATAAATGAACGAGTGACACGAGAGGTAAACAAGAAGTTCAACGAAGAAGTGGATAAGATTAAGGATAGGCTGAAAATGATGCACTTTCCACACAAACGGGTACTTTCTGGGAAAATCTCTGCTGTCTATGAAAATATATTTTCTCTATCACCACCAAGGCTTGTGAAAGAATATTTTGCCTTTAACATTTGATAGATTAGGTGATAATAATATCACAATCTTCCGACTTAACATTTTCATATTGTGAAGAAATGAAAATATAAAACAATGGAAACCATAATTTACACTTCCCGCTAGTGTACTCTTTCAACTTTTTCTTCATTCTTGGATGCAACTTCATGTCGACTATACTTTGAAGAAGCTCAACACTCTTCGCTGTTGATTACCAATGGGTTGAGTCCTGCATCCATTTATGGTGATAATACAACAAAACATAAAATATTCCAAATAAAATCATTGAACATCCTACACTACATACCCGAGAGTAAGGCGATTCTTGAATCAAACAAGTTCATTGAACTAACTGTATTGCAGACCGTCATCTGCGGCTTAAGCGATACTCAAGATAATAATAATAATAATAATACTCCCTCCTAAACACTCGTTGAGTGTACCCAAAGGCATAGCCTGTGCGGGTAGAGGACGGCTATTATTATTATTTGCCGTGGCGCTCCGGGGCGACTTACTGATGTTTTAGGTGATGTATTCACTTTTCAGCTGTAGGAAAACCCGGAAAACCTACAGCACCACCTCGGGTGGTCGGTGTGCACTCCAAGCTAGCACTAGACGAGATTGGCATCTAGACAACTCACAATACACTTGCTTTTCAACAAGGCATGCGGCCGCCTACCGAATCCGATATAAAGTAGTTGAGAAAAATTCTCGTACCTACATCGGATTCGAACCGACTATCGCTATGCTGAAGTTTCGAACGTCCTGTGCATTAGACCGCTGATCCACCGACCACCTTACAGCAACAATCTGTGATAGTACTATAATTGTAGTTCGACAGGGTGAAAAATGTAGTATGAAGTGGCATAAACAACCACCAAGTTTGCACAGAGGACGGACGACAACTGGGGAGGGCTGCATTATGTGGTACACTCCAAGATGGATGAAGGAGATGGAGTGGATGTTACGGAGCCAAGTTTCAGGTTCTCAAAACCTCTTGGCAACACCCCAACCATATGTCAAGCAGCAGTGTATGCTACAGTGGTATGCGGCCAGGAGAGCATTGAAAGAGGAACCCGGAGGGCAAGAATCTATGTATTATCATACTTCTGTGTATAAGATAACTGGGACTTCAAATTAATCATCCCTGAGACAACTAGCAGCAACCAATAAGGTCACTTTGATGTGCCAAATCACATTGACATTGAAGGTAACGAGAAAGCAGACTGCCTTACCAAAGAAGGGGCAAACACAATTTTCCTGCCCAGAACTATTCTGTCTGACAAATACAAGCAAAAAGGCTAATGACTCTATTGCCAAGGAAAGCTAAACAGTTTCTCGAGTTAGACAAAAAAGACCAGGGCCTGGAAATGGGACTTCTCACTGGACAGTGCCCTGTGCGATGTCGCCTCAAAAAATGGGCAAATCAAAGAGTGATGGTTGCTCATACAACGAAGACTTGGCCGCTTAGCGCTTTTCTGCAAAGTGCTAAGGTTATGCTGAAGGAATTTAGCTCCCAGGAAACTGATAAACTTTATAAAAATGGTCGGAATAGATGAAGGGTGTGCACAAAAGATTTTATAGCTTGAAGTGTTTGTGAGGCTGCATAGTCTTAATTACCCCCTACATTCTACAATCTACGAGGACTAAGTTAGGTGAAGATGAAGAACCAGGCAGTGGCATCCTCATAGGTGAGCTATATTAGTCGTTTGAAATGAGAAATTGATGAGTATTGCCCATAGGAATTTTCTTCAGTAGGTCCAAATCTACCTCGTACCGAAAATTCAGAAAAATTTACCGGTGACAGTTTTTTGTGAAGTCACAAAGCGCAAATGAATTAGCTACTCTACTTCATACGGGAATTACGCAAATTATCGAAGGAGACAGCAAGAAACACTTCTGTAACTGCGGAAAAACTTGCCATCTACAGAAGAGCTGCTGAATGATCAAGATCGAGAAGTCCAACGCGAGATCGCCTGATAGAGGACTTTTTCCTTACGAGGAAAACGGAAATAAGTTGGCACTAAAGTACTTTAAGTGAAACTCTGGGTAGAGCCAAAAGAAACTACCGTGTTATGAGAAAAGAGATTTCCACACCTACCTCTATGGCGGAAGTTTTCTTTTGAGGACTGGTCACAGCGCTTTATAGTGAACACTTAACTTCGAGAAACCCAAGGGTCTGGTCCAGATGGAGAGGCTTTGAAATATGAATTCAAAATCATTCATCGCAGTGGCAGAAATACAAAAATGTAGGCACAGAAATTGCTGCGAGCTACCATCATAAGAGTTTATTCCAAATATTCTGTTTCATGAAGCATGGAGGAAAGTTGAAAGAATCGTTCGAGGTTAGTGTAGAGTTGAATCTGAATAGCAGGAAGTACCCAAGTTCACTGCAATTGCTAACAGATAGCAAAGTGAGATTTCTCTTTGTCTTAGTGATGGGAAATTGTATCGCAAATGGGAAAGTCCAGATGAAGCAACTATGGTGTACCAACTGCCTGTAGCACATATTGTAGAGGTACTGGAACAATTTCAACGCAGTCGTGCAGGTGAATACTTTGGACAAAAAGACCCTAGCCCAAATTTTTGTAATCGATTGGGTGAATTGACGCAAAAACTAGGAGTCAAGAAAAATTAGCTCAACATTTTTTTGGTATAATTTTCGAAAGAGTAGCTGTTGCAGTTGACATTCTGGATCACCATTTTGTTACTGATCTTGATAGTTGATGGTAATCATGGACTATTCTTTCAAGTGGCCTGGACTTATGCCCTTTTCATAGAAAATGTGGAAGCCTCAGTTGGAGTCCCACTGGAATTACATTATGTTCAAGGACCTAACTCCTGAAATGAATTATGGCATGGACTGATAGAAATTGTAGACTTGGAGAAAACTCTAACAGTCCTACATCCCCAATCAGAATGGATGGTTGAATGACGTATGACTATCAACTACTATCTATCCATGTTAACCATCGTAGTGAGTTCGATTGGGCCAGTTCTGGTCTGTAAGTTGAGAATATATTACGATAAATATATAAATAAAATGAAAAAAAAAAGTTTGGTGATATTTTTTTTGTTCCATTGAATAATTTCACTCTGCGAAGATAATAATTGTTTTGCATAAATCATGAAGAATTTTGCGTGTTTTCTCTTGGTATCGATTTCTGGATGTGTGCTGGCATCAGCTGATTATGATGGTAAATATATCAATGTAGATCACTCGAACGTCGATGAAAGCGTGAAAATGATTGATAACAAAGTCGATTATGCATTTTAGAAGCGATTTCCATAAATTTCGTATATTCACAAGGTGTCTGCCGCATATTCTGAGAATTTCTTGAAGTTACATGTTCTGAAACAGTTCGCCTTTTTTCATGTCAAAATGATTCCGAAGGCAATGCAGTGGCAAATATACACCCACTTATACCTGTACTTCATACAGGGACTTTATGTCCAGTTTTTATGTCCCAGATCATATTATATGTAACCTGCTACTAATTGTCTCTTAATCACATCTCCTGTGGCTTGCTGATTCTACAACCTCTTGCAAAGTGAGCATTGTGAGTTACTTTCAGTTCCAGATCCTTCTGGTACTCCTTCAAAGCAGCATACCCATTGACAAATTCCCATTTAGATCTTGCTTAGAGCTAGCAACTGCTAAGTTCATCTTTTGCACGGTTTGGCGATTTAAAGTTTTCCTTCCTGTTGTTTTGGTAGATTTTCTCAATAGTTGTATTGCTTCCTCTATATTCATTTGTTCAGGATCTTTCTAACTGTACGTTTCTTTGTTCAGGGTTTGTACTTGAATTTTGTAAGCTTGATGCTGCAACTTTTTCCCCTTCTAGTCCTATTCTCTATTGAAATTTCAAGATCTGCGACAATTTCAAATTCCAGTTTCCAGCAATATCTATCCTCTTGGGATTGTATTTTCGCTCATACACTCAGTAGATATATCCTAGTGATGAGTTCCCCGGAGTATCTCCGCTTGTCTCATCTCTTGACGATCTTCCAAATATCAGAATTTTTCTCCACGATCATCACAGAATTTGCTAATTCTGAAATGAAATTTGATTACATTATGCTGGAATTCTCTCTCTTGAGATTGAAGAAATATTCTGCAACACCTCTGCCCCCATGCAATTCAAATGTATTTACATTCTCTCTCTTGTAATAGAATAATATTCTCACACTGGTTAGCAATAATAACATTAGCCTTGACGCAGTTGATTGTCACCATAGTGGCTAATAGTTTCAAAATTATTGCTGTCACGTTTTCATTCGAAAATATAAAATGTATCATGAATTTATTCGTGATTCAGAATCAGAGTGTGAAAATACACTACATAAAATTACAAAGAGTACAAATAATATACTGGAAAGTTTACTACCAAAACACCCGAATAATAATTGAGACTCGTAGTTTTCGTGGAAGAGAATACCGTTGATAAAATATTTATCAAACATAGTTCAAAGAGAGGCCGGATGGCTCAGATGGCACAGTAGACGAGAGGTTGTGGGTACAAGCCACCGACAAGGCACTTTTTTTTTAAATTTAATAATTTTTCTTAATGCATCTTTGCAATAAAAAAATTAGTTCTGGTTAGTCCAGGATTAAACCTTTCTGATAAACAGTGTTTTTAAATAATAGTTATTATTTCGTGTGGAAATTATCTTTTGTTCGTTTCCATTTAAAAATATTTTAGAATTTTTGATCGTGGAGACAGTATAGTCTGCTACTCGGTTAGAATGAAAATTCGTGATGCTCGTGCTCGGAACTTTCCACTCGCATCGAATTTTCATTCTAACCTTGTTACAGAATATACTATTCTAAATCTGCTTCATTGCTGATCACGCAAAGGTTCATATTCCGTAATTAGTGTTTGACCCCATTCCACGAGTTATCTTCTGTTTCACAGAAGGATAACTCTATTATATTCTTCTCAACTCACCTGGTTTTTCAAGTTAAGCGGATTTCATTTGAACTTTGTGCATTGTTGGCTGCTTGACTGTATTTTGCAGTAGTTTCTTTCGATGTTGAAGTAGGGGTATTTTTCTATAGCATATATTTCCATTTGGAAAATGCTTAATGATTCCAAGTAAGCAATAGATCAATAGAAAATTTGTCTTGTTGAATTTTTATCTCTTCTATACTGGTACCTGGTGACCTCCGCCCAAAAGTCCTGAAATATTCTTCTCCATTATCGGATGCTCTCTTGTTATCATCGTGCGGATTGTTGTCAGTTGTCAGTAAGGCAGTGAGGTATCTGGTATTTGCAGGAAAGAAGAATAATCCCTGCTTCTGGTATGGAGATGACTCTAGTCATTTCTCTTTATTCATGGTATATATTCTAGTTCTAAGCTATTCCAACGTATGAGTAATTGTATGTTCTCTAAGCTCATCTGAAGTAGACTTGAGAAGTTTCCATTGACCCTTAGTGTATGGGAGTCCTGAAAACTGACCCATTTCAGTTGTTCGTCACTGCCTATATGGCAAGCCATTTTAGCTTCTAGTTGTTTTGTTGTGTCCCATAAAAACGATTTTCTAGCAAGAGCAGTGCTTTGGACTTCCCAATTTCCGTTCAGCTTTCAAGTGGTGTCCTCAGTCCCACTGACTCTACCATTCGCAATTACTTCATGTATGTGGTACGTTTCTTCTTGGTGCTGCTGTCAGTTTCCGTTGGAGAGCTTTCGTGTCTCAGACCTCGGTACTGACAGATGATTAATCCACCAAGCTGTATCGAAACTTCTTTTGTTTTTAAAACAAAGAAGCTCGATCCAGGCATTGTGTTTTGCTTCATTCACTACCCTGTGATTTTCCAGATCTAGACGGTATCTAACTGTTCCGATTTGGATTTGGCTCAGGTTTCTTTCTAGATTGTTGTTGTATTTTTTTCAATTGATTTTCATGGAATTTTCTTCGAGAACTGGCCAAGAAAAATCAATCTCTAACACAACAAGAATTATTTTGTGATTAGATATCAAAGATTCACTTGATGAGTTAAGTGTACCAATCTTTTTGAACTCAGGATCACTCAGATGGATATATCAGTTCAATTTTTAGTTTAGTTTATTCTCTGAGTACAAATTTTGCGAATGTCAGGATATCAAATGATGTTGAGGACCTGTTGGTTCCAGCACAATATTGGTTCATGGGTGAAACCAGAAAACGGCACCATTGTTACTTTGTTGCTCTGCTTTGATCACTTTTGAAGTGTTATTCACTTCGAGGTCTGGTAAGATTTATATAGTTGGTTCTGATGTAAAAAATGGTTTTAATAAATCTATTTTAGCTACTTTCCAACCTCGATTCATGGCAACCTGACAAGTTCAATTACCATTTTCAACGGAATCACATGCTGGCTAGATTCTGCAATGAAAGCATGTTTTCAATGACAGGATTTTTTTTCAGGGTTTCAGCGGTTCGAAAGTGTGGGAGACATGATTTCTGACCTTGTCAATAAAACAATTAACGATATAGCGACGAATATATCAGAACCTTTGACTGTCAAAGATATCAGTCTTGAATTTAACGACACCAATACCCTGAGGTGAGTAATTACAAACTAGAATTTGATTAATATTGTGAATTTACTTGAAAAATGTACTGTGTTAGCGAAACATGTCGTGATACTTAAAACATCGAATCGCTCCCGTGTATTTTCTGATCCGACGAATTCAGTTGTCATAACCAATTTTCGTAGTCAGATTGGGGACTTGCCGAAGGTGTCCTTCCCAGAGCTTGCTATGTCAACGAACTGCAAAGCTCATTACCTGGAAGATAAACAAACAGTTGATGGAATATTGTGCTCTATGGAAGGTTGTAGTGTGTTTTTATTTGAATTTAGGTGTGGGTACTCGTCAGATTGGGTTCATGGCAAGAAAACAACATAATTTCAGTTGATATTTTATTATCTCATACGATACGTCAATCTCCAATTATTATTGACATTATCGACTTGTTATTCTGATCAGAAGATATTTCACAATGATAGTCTGATTACCGATTGTCTGTGCTTATCAGATGAGTGCAATGAATCGTTTGAGAACATGAATCAATCATAATGATGGAATGAATTTCACACCCAGCCATTGTTGAAATATAAATTATGTACTTAATGAGGATGTGCATCCATCAAGGTCCCAAACACAACCCTTTTTGAAATTTTTGTATGTTTTTACAATATTCCAAATTCCACCTATAATCAGGAGTATGTTGGGATTTATTTTGAAGACGCTGAAGGGCAAAATTTTTTTTTTGCTTACATATAATCTATCAGAATAGTAATATGTATTACGGAAGAAGTAATGATATTCTGGAAAACCGAACTAGATACGAAATTACTTTGAAGATATAGAAAGGAATCAAAAAATTAATTTTCGAAACCAAAACATTACAATAATTTTCATCAAAATGAAATTATGCCAGAATTGACGAAAATATGAAGACTGATATTATTTCAAACCAGCAAATCACCTAAGCAAAGTTTCGTAAAAAATGATTAAATACTTATCATAACAGAATATCGTGAATCTGCGAAGCGTAATATTCGTATGTCAGAAGAAATTAAATCGTCGAATCAATACAATCACAAGACCTGAAATTGATATATTGAAAATCATCAAAAGAATTTTTTGTTTTGTTCTTTCATCAAAAGAATAAATGGTAAAAGCGAAATGCACAGAACCCAATAGACGAGAAAATAAAGTGGATCGCGGGTTGATTTACTCTGTCAGAGATAACGCAGCGGGCGGTCAATATTTTCTTGAAAAAAAAAATTGTTATATCCGTCAACCGGCTGCACCCTTACGAGAAACCCTCAGAAGTCAGAGACTTGTGCAAGCTAGGGAAGAAATAGCCTCAACCTTTTAACGTGTGATGCCATGATTACACTCCTTTTTGAATTTGTGTTTGTTGATTTAAGAAGATTTGCGACGTACATTTCTTTTATGAACTTCTGCAGAGGCAAGTTTTTTCGAACGCTTGATATGTAGAAAAACGCCATCGATCATAACTGTCTGGAGGCATCAAAAAATGCAAATAAAAAATGGGGTCCATATTCAAACAATTATTTGGTAATTGTTAATGGAAGGAAAAACGTCGGATTTGAAATTTAAAAAAGAGCCTTCCTTTATGAAGGAAAACTGGCCATGATGAAATGTCATTCATTTCGAGTAAGTTCTTCAAATAACACAAAAAAGGGTTTCATGAAATTTAAGTTTTCCCCGGATATTTCCGAAAGTATTAGGAATTTTCCTAAATTTGAAAAGGCATTTTGTTCGGCATCAAATTGCGAAACATTGTCATAATTTAACCGATCATATATCTTCTAAAGAGATTCCAATGATGAGGCTTGGGTGTCAGCCACCCTGTTCTAAATACTTATATTATAATAATTTCAACTATTCTCTCGATATATTTTTCCACTTTTCAGTACGGTCACGGTTGAGTGGAAAAACATTTTCTTACAGATCTAATCTCCAAATTATTTAAACTGCGTAATTTTTTTTCGAAAGCTGTCGCTGTTGAATGAAATAATAAAATTTGATTATTATTATTTTTACAGGAGATAAAGAAGGGGTCCAAGAAGTGATTCTTGGGGAACATCCAGTAGCACAGTATTCACATCATTGCATCTTACTGTACATTTTCGAAATTGTTGTTGAATCGTTGTTAAAATTGTTATATCCGTCAACTAGCTGCACCCTCACGAGCAACCCTCAGAACTCAGAGACTTGTGCGAGCTAGGGAAGACCTTTTATGATTTGCCTTATATGATTTCACCCAGTCAACAATGTTGTTAGGAATTCTAAAACGTGATAGCTTGATGTCCAATATTTTAAAACACATGGTATTTAAAGCTTTCGATAGATCGAATAGAAAGAAATCACAAACTTATTGTTGTCAAATTGTTGATGAACATAACTGAGCAGATGACATGACCCAGTTTCAATAGATCTGATTATTCTAATCCCATGCTGATTCCAACACAACAAGTCGATCAGATTCAGATGTTGCATTATTCTAGTTGCCATAATTTTTACCGACGCTTTTGATAATGAGTTCAGTAATAATTCTCGAGATTACCAAAAAAAAACATTGGTCCTTCATCGTCTTGTTAGATTATTCCCATTGCAATTTATCTATTTTATCAGTAACTTGCTTACTTTTTTATTCTCAGTGGAGGGGGTAATCTAACAAATACTACACTACAAGGACTTTCCAAAATTGTGGCACCATTCATTGACGTGAATATTTTTGCAAATTCGATTGGAATGACGCTAGAAATACCCGATATCATCATTGCTTTCAATTATTGGCTGGACACTGTGTTAGGAGCTTTGATTCCAGTCTATGGATCAGGATCCAGTTCGTGAGTTTTCAAAACAAAAAAAAAACTGATAAGACGAACTCCAAAACTAAAAAATACTGAATCGATCCATATATAATTATAATCCTGTATGAAATGGAATGAAAAATAATAAATCCTTGATGAAATTTAAAAACAAATTGAAAAAAGATATTTTGATATATTTTGGTAACTAATAATTGTATATTTTTTATGCACGTCTGTTATTACATTCACGTCCAACATATTATATATTGTATTTTGAGCAAGTGTGTTCAATTTTGATGGGGAGAATAATTTCCTCAATGTTGACTGATCACATTTTCTGTATGATCAATTACGTTAGTTTTAGGATTTGAGTTACTGTTTCAATCCTTTCTGTAAACATGTAATGTTTATTGGGAGGATAAAGTTGATTGATTGATATTTTGATGGTTCCATAAGTTTATCGACTGATGATGTATTTGTTTTGGAGTTTGCACTCGTAATTTCAGCGAATATTTGTGGTTTGCGTCTCTCGTTTAATTTTTCTGACATTTCGTTCATATTACAATTGTTTATTTTCAGCATCACAATTGACAATCTAGCCTTCAATATAACAGGCTTCCTCAATACGACTGGCGAAATGCATGTTCAAAATATTTCGGTTGTTGCCAACGTTGGTACTGCGACAGTGAGTATTTTTAGTAGATATAAAATAGGATTTTATATCTTCTATTATAGTCAAAATATAGCCATAAATGATATGTTACTTAATGACAGGGTCCAGTTCGGCATATTTCAGAATGAGAAATTGTCTTCCATCAGTATTCAGAGCGGTGTTCCCAACGGATACATTTTGGGCCCACTTCTTTTTCTGGTGTTATGATCTTTCCGATTGTATTTCCACTATTAAAAATGTTCAAAGATGAACACATTGCTTTCGTTTGTTGAGACTGAAGAAGAATAAATTAAATGAAGAATGCTGGGACTGAAAATACTTGAGAAAGTCCAGAGAATAAATTCAACTAAAAAAAAAATCATTCCGGAACGCCGAACAACTAACAACATATTAGTAAAAAAATTTGGATTCATATATTTTAGTCCTCACACTAAGCCGAGTAATTGAGTTTCTTGTTTTGCTCAAGAGATAAGACAATCACTAACCTAACCTAATGCTGGTCAAAAATGAAGTACTCTTTGGTATTTGCTTGGAGAGTGCACCGACAATCCGACGTGATGCTATACGTTTTGGGGATTTTTCTACAGCTGAAAAGTGAAAATGCCACCAGAGAATCAGTGGGTAGCCTCGGAGCACCACGGAAAATGAAAATAATAGCCGCCTTCTAGCCGCACAGGCTATGACTATGCGTAAACTATAGATACGAGTATTTTTGTTATAATAATTATTAATATTTTTTCCCGTTAGTCGAGTCCTGTCTTCGGTGTTCGAATACTTCTGGTATCATTCACCACAATAGTCACGACGATGACGGCATTCTGCATTTTTCCGGCTAAGACTTCTGCCGCATCACGGCAGGTCGGTATGATTTTTAGTTTCGAGAGCAGCATGTCCATCATTCCACCAAGTGACCTTATGATCAGTACCACCGTTTCAACAGAATGTTTTGGGTGAAGCCTGTGAAGTTCGAAGAGGAAGTCTAGATATTTAGTCCGTCGTCCATGTCTTTTTCGGACGATGTTCGTCTTGCCAGGAGCTGAAAACTCTATGACAAAAATCGTCCTACTTTGATGATCCAAGAGGACTACATCAGGCTTATTAGATTATATTTGCCTGAGGGTGGGGACTCAGTAGTTCCAATAGATTCGGCATTTTTCATTCTCCACGACGGACTCAATATCTCCCGGAACATAAGGCAAAAGCAAATGTCAGGTTTCTGGATAAGCCAAGTTCTTCAATGTTCTTGAGGAAGACCCCATGCATTGGCTTATCCTTATGTAGTTGTAGGAGCCTCTCACACTGCGTAGCTTTGACGTGGGCCTTTTGCTGAACAGGTTCCAACTCGGTAACAGAGTTTGGATTCGCCCGTTCAGAGTCGAATACGAGACTGAATTCATCGGTTGCACGGGTTGCTGCCTTGGAGAAAAATGCTCCGATCCCTGCTTTCTCGTGATCGCATACCAAACAGAGAAGGGGATCTTAACTCCTGATGACTTTACAGGCTTCATCCAGTACCATTCTGTTATGTAGACACTCCAAACTAAAAAGTCCACGGCCTCCCCGTTGTCTGGGGAATACAACAGACGATGTACGATGCAAGCAAGCATATTGGTTGCAACAACTTTGTTCTTCCCCGACAGTGCTGATAACCAGATCTGTCGGATTTTATGCTGATACTTGCCGCGGAGAGAGTTTTCAACAAAGGTTACCTCTTGGGTGTGGCATTGTTCCACCCCTAGGTAGGATGTAAGATGCTTCCGTCTACGAGCTGAACGTCCTCTCCGTATTGCTTGCATCGTCCTCTTCTGAGATGAACCGTGGCACATTTGTCGATCCCAAACTCCATTCCGATAGCATGGACTGATGAAGATCCTTTTCTCCGGAGGCATATAGTTTGAGGTCATCCATGTAAAACAGAGGGTGATCTTATGCCTCCGGTTGCTGGGAATGCCGCAGTTGTATCCGCGGGTTTTCCCTAGTGCAACGAACAATGGCAATAGTGAGATGGAGAATAGGGGAGGGCTTGGGGAGTCTCTCTGAAACAGGCCACTTCTAAAGATAACCCGCTCTGTTTGGACTCTGACTTGACCAGATGATTATTGATATTATAAGTGCTTTCAGATCCGGACAGCTTTTAATGTATATTTATCGCAGAGAAAAGAAGTTTTTTCAGCCTGTTCGAATTATTTTTTACTGTTTCAACTAGGAAATAATTTTTTTCAGTTCAACATCAATGGATTGTTGGATAATCCCGAGGTCAGTGCTCTCATCAACACCGTTCTTGACGATAATTTCAGCGACTTTATCAATAACAACAGTGAATTGATATCCACAGTACTCAACTCTATTATTGAACAAATTCTCAACGGAGCCGTGAAATTGAACATCCTCGACGGAATTTTCAACGAAATCGATTATTGAAAGCAAATATACAGCCAGCCAATTTTGTCACTATTTAATAAAATGAAAATTGCATATTGTTGTAGCATGAAACATTCAAAAATCGTTTTCTCTTACTGTATTAACTATGACTTTCAAATCTTCGGAATTTGGCTATAAGGAAGTTATATATCTGCATACATGATCACATTAATATTTTGAGACAAATAACAAAGTATCGATAAGATAAGGGACTATGAACACTTTTGTTTTGGATGAACAAATCAAGTTAATGTAAAATAGACAAGGACAATGAGCTTCTGATATCCAGATATTGATCTTGAACGAAATTTTGGTTGCTGAAGCAAAATCTCCAGTAGTGTTGTTGTAGTCATAGAAATAAAATGTTTGTTTTATTCGTTTTGTAAACAATCTTGTGAGAGATAGGGTAATAGTTATAAACAAATAGAAATGCCAACTCAGCCAATAAAAGAAATTTCTCGTTACATGATCAAAAGGAAGAGGATATTATGATTGAAATGCCATCTTCAGTAGAATTTAGAAATAAACATACAAACACATACTATTGATGACTATAAGTTGATGTATTGCAATATCTCTATCATTGAAAATAAATTGAAATTATATGATCAAGAAGAAATAATTTTTCCACTTGCTGAATAGTATAACATTATCTGTGAGACGATAATAATGATGTTAAGTTTAAGTGAGAAGTCAAATAGACGTACTGCTTATTTCTTTAATCTGTTGAAATATGAAATTTATATCCATTCTATTTATTGAGTGAGTACAAATATGATCGAATGGTGCATAATTTTTTTGTCATTATTTTTACGGATTTTTCAGATTTCAATTTCGTGAGATTTCGCAACTATTTCCGAATATAAGGGGAAGGTCTGAGTGCCCCAACCAAATTATTTCCTCCGTATTTTTCAACATCAGAAACCTTTTTTCGAATTTCTATGTGTTTTCGATCAGGTTTTCAGGGGGCAGGAGGGTAATATTTCTTGACATTATCGTATGTTCATTAAAACTCGACAAACACAGTTACAAGCATTCAATTTGATGAAAAAATGTAGATATGTTTAATTACTTTTTTTGAACCTATTGCAGAAACATGTGTAGTTTTCTATTGATGATGAAAACATGTATCCTATATCAGAGCTACTAACTATGACTCCAAGGCGCAATAAGAACACTCGAAAGATATTACTGTTGTTTCGCAAGTGAATTCGAATTTTTTCCAATTCTCTTCATCTTATCTAGGAAGTGTTATTGGAATATCGAACAAATATTTGTTGTAATTATTGAAAACAAATTGTCATTGTTATTGATATAAAAGGGAAATAGACCATTCGCTTTACAGATATAAATAGTTAATTTTGCAGCTTATTCTCAAGTGAACGTAATATGAGTACCAAAATATTAGCATGGATATGCTTAACAGCATCTACTGTAACAGCTGTTATTCTGAAGGAAAACGAAGGTAAGCTGTGTATTGAAGTAACTGAAAATTTTTGTTGAGTGGCGCAGATGATGAATGTTTTGTTGCATATGAAATATTGAATATGCAGTTATTGAAATTATCAATGAAAAAAAAATTTTGAATTTTTTAGTAACTATCATCCCCTAAAGATTGGTTCATGAGTGGTGAGAATAAATTCGTAAAATCCGAGAAAAATTGATTGGAAATTATAGAAGCCTATAAATTTTTTGTAATTTTTTTTTTGATAATTCTCGTGTTTTTGATATTTTTTCTCGTTCAAAGCGTAAAAACCAAAAAACAGGGCTATTTCAATTCGAAACTATGCATTAGGATCTCGGTAAGGGATAGAGGGGTAGTTGAAGGGGGACAAAGGAGCGTATTTCAGAAGTCAAAAAAGGAAATGAAAACGTCTGATGTAGCTCTTTCAGTTCTGGAGTAATACCGAAAGAATCAAAGATTCAAAAATTCTTCCATTCACTTTTTGAAGATTTTTTAAAACTTTTGGCACTTTTCTATAGCAACTTTTCATAGACTAGGTACTCAAATATGGGAATTAAGATTGTATACAAAGTATCGTACTAATTGGGCCACCCTCAACGTTTTATTTTTGTGTGTGTTTTGAAAAAATCGAAGTGAATCGATGACAAGTTGACATTTCTCAATTACATCTGTAGTTATGGAATCAAACAAATGTTGGAATTTTATTGGTAATGGTTCAATATTTCCGAAACACTCTGTAGGTCAGATGAAAATACTAGGCCAATATGAAACACTACCCTTAGCATTTGAAAGAATGCAATAAAAATACAGGTCTGTATTTAAATATAAAAAGTTGAGGGTTGCCCAATTTGTACCATACTTCTAAAAGCTGAAACACAATGGAAGTTTTATGTTTTTAGTTTTAATTTTATAATTTTGGATATTTTTTTAACGCGAAACTATCATTGCTATTATTATTCTGACCACGCCTCATAAACAATGTTGATATTTATTTTTTTGAACATTTTTTTTTTGACAGATAATTAATATTTTTTTAATAATCTAACTACACTGAAAATATTTTCCATTTCAATTATATAAAACGAACGGTAAAATAATGAAAAACCAAACAAGCTTGTTGATCTGCAAAATTGATAGATTTCAGTAGGAATGACGATTTTTTTTTATTTATCTCGGACTTTCACAACGTATGGAAGATTTAAACAGTAGGGTAAAACAGTTGAATGAATCGATTTGAAAAAATGTTTGCCATAAAGTATTGTCCATAAGAGCATGGCGAGTTTAGAAATGAAATGTTAGTTTCAAATTGGTTTCAAAGTACGTTACAGATTCTAAGTGGTACTTACTTTCGGTACTAGATATAAATAAATTATTGTGTTCATCTTTCTGGATTTTGTCCACACCAAAACAGAATATGACGAAATTATTTAGGAAAATAATACCAAAAACCGGAAAGTGAAAAAACGCACATCAATAATAAATAGTCAATAATATTGCAATACGAATTTTTTTATTCTGCTACAACTATTTTGAATTATATGGAGACTATGTTACTTTAGAATGACATTTTAAAAGTTTAATGACATTCTGTAAAATTCAATTAACAGCAATCATAATCACTATGTTCCTGGAATATTGACACCATGACGAGGCGCCATCTCTGGATCCGATTCTAGAACCAGACCGCAATTTCTTCAAGAAAGACATAATCAAACAAATCTAAACAAAATGTAATCAGTTGACACACCAGGGTTTTTGGACATCTTATATACTTCGTATATAATTCTTATTCACATATTCGGATAGTTGAATGGTAAAGCGCCAAAAATAAAAAAATCTCCACAAGATGAAAACATATAGGCGAAAGCAGAATTCACGTACTGTATTTTTTATTGCATTTTTTCAAATACTATGATTCATATTTCATATTGTGTCAGAGTGTTTTGGAAATTTTGAACATTTGTAAAAATGTACTTGTGTGAGCTAGGCAAGCGGAGGCCCTTGGGGCATTAGAAAAAGATTTATTCATTACCTCGGTTCTTACTTTTTTTCAGATATTTATCAGCAGCACAACTACGGAGATTTCATTAGCGACATCATAAACTCAACGTTGAACAAAATATTACAGAATATGACCGATCCTATGGTGTTTTCAGAAATATCAAATAATTTTAAGGATAACAGTCTAATCAGGTAAAATACACAAAAACCGATATACCCAATAGAAAGAAAGGACCCCGCACGGAATTTCTAATTTATTCACGTGATTTGGCTAAAATATGTCATGCCTTTGAAGATGCCATACTATTATGATCCAAAACAATATTTAGCTTACCGGGGGAACTCAAAACATTCAATTTCGACGTTATTTACTCCACTTAGTGTAATTTAGATATTTTCTAATTTAATTTCGAGATATGGCTGGGTTATGTTTACAATTTGAAAAAGCAATACTATTATGATACAAACACAGTATTTTACTATATCGGGGTAATCAGAAAAGTACTTGAAAATATCCTATGAGGAAGTTATGTATATTCATTCAATAGAATCCTTACAGAACCCTACGTTTTCGCACTTTCAACATTAATTATTATGTGAAAATCCTTAAACCATGATAATTGAAAAACCAAAAGCTACACTTATATTTAAAAAATTCAAGGGCTCTACATATATGTTTGCCAGTGGCACTATATCTTTGCAGTTTCTCTAATAAAATAAGTAAAAAAACTTTTAAGCTAACAATTTTATTGTAAAGAAACATAATGAAGATGCAGATATTACAATAAAAGCTAAAAAATAATTAGGTAGGTGCCAGGTATCAGTCATCACACCACTCTCCCCATCAATCTAGGGCATTGATCAGACTGAAACATCATCGTAGGGCGTAGCGTAACCTGAATAAATATGAAATAAAATGATCGGTTGACGTAGATTATATAAATTCAACTTGCTCCACGATTTTATTTTCGTCTGATCAGTGATGAGCTCGGTGATGAGTGAAGCGGTTTGATAACTGGTACCTGGTACCAACCTAATTATTTTTTTAACTATCAGTACATCATCTGTATCATTATTATGTTTCTTTACAATAAAATTGTTTAACTTAGAGGTTTTTTACTTATTAGAGAAAATGCAAAGATATAGTGCCACTGGCAAACATATTTGTAGAGCCCTTGTATTTTTTAAATATAAGTGTGGCTTGTGGTTTTTCAGTTATCATGGTTTAAGGGTTTTTACATATTAATTAATGCTGAAAGTCAAAAACGTAGGGTTCTGTAAGGATTCTATTGAATGAATGACGTACATAACTTCCCAATAGCTTTCAAGTACTTTTCTGATTACTCCGATATAGTAAAATACTGGGTTTGTTTAATAATAGTATTGCTTTTTCAAATTGTAAACATTACACACCATATCTCGAAATTAAATTAAAAAATATCAAAATTATACTAAGTGGACAAACAAACAACGTCGAAATTGAATGTTTTGAGTTCCCCCAGTAAGCTAAATACTGTTTTGGATCATGATAGTATGGCGTTTTCGAAGGCATGACATATTTTAGCCAAATCACGTGAATAAATCAGAAATAATCTCAATTTGTGTAAATTACTTTCATATTGTGTTCTCGTAACATCTTTCAAAATCACCCTGTTTCTCCGACACTAATCATACGATTTGATTATGGTCCATTTAAAGTGTTATTGACAGATCGTGATCTACAACATACCCGAGTTTCATTGAATTCCGAAATCAACCAAAATCCCATGTATTCCGTGCGGGGTCCTTTCTCCTTGGAATAACTCAGTAATCATATCACAATAAAAAGCAGAATAAATTGGTAATAATGAACAGTAGGTAGGTTATCCGGGTTTTCCAACAGCTGAAAAGTGATTACGCCACCAAAAATCAGTGGGTCTCTCCGGAGCGCTATGGCAAATAATAACAATAGCTGTCCTCTATTCGCACATGCTATGCCTTTGGATACACTCTATAAGTGTTTATGGGGAAGTATTATTGTTATTACTATTAGTTATGACAGTTCTGGAGTACAATATAGCCAGGCTTGCAAAGCATAGTGATATGGGTACTACGGTACTAAGCTTGGGGCTTGTTGTGAACAGGTGAATAATTTACTCAACTCTTTGAGTGACAGACCATTTCAAATATCACTCTAATTGGACACAGATTCAAAAAATTGTCTACGACGGTTTCTAGCCCATATATTTGCATAATTCAAATTGAGTTAACGTGGATATAAACATATATTTAAAACACTCATTCATTTGAAGAGAAAATAGGACTTTCGGATAGTGTAACCATCGCCCGCTAAGAACATGAATGGCAGTATGGAAAATTTCAAAACAATTCTTATATTTCTTTTGCTGCATCAAATTGCCACTTTATTTATTTAACACTGATAATCGCAATGAATATTTTTATTTTGACTTTATTTGAAATTCAGCCCAATGCTGTATCACTTCCGTCAAAAATAACGTCACCGTTATTCGCCATTTCCGATTTTTTGCTATTACCAAGCAATAGCTGATTGATTAATATAATTTTTGTTTTACATGATACGTATTTTTTTATTCAATTATACATTCTTCCACTTTATTTTCAGAGGCGGATTCAATATCACAAAGCTAAGGATAGATGGCTTGAAGGGAATTGTAGCATCTAAAATACATTACGATTTATTTAGTACTATCTTAAATGTCACCATAGAAGTCCCAGATGTCAATCTGAACTTTGCATATTGGGCTGATATGGTTCTCGGCGAACTTATACCTTTTTATGGATCTGGAAGAAACAAGTGAGTATGCTGAAAAGCTTTACGAGAAAATATGTTTACAATAATGAAGGTATATTCAGGTAAAGCAAGATTTCTTCAGACTTATTCATGATAAACCAGGTTTATATTTTAATTAAATCTTTTAGAATTCAACAAATATTTTTTGAAATTTTGAACCAGTTGCAGCCTATGCTTACAACAAATACTTACCACAGTTCCTTATAAATAAATATTGTTGAAAGCGAAAGTAGACACAAAAGTTTTGAAAATGAGCAGAGTGCTTTGAAACGTATATCAAAATAAGACACATGAAACAATAGTATTCAAATTTTTTCTGATCACCATTTCTGGTCGTCATCGGAACACCATTGAAATATTTTTGCGAAATCATGCATTTGATGAGGAACATGAATTTTGGGCTCCTTCCGATTCATCATGGTTCCGTGGAATTAGGGAGAGCACTCCTGATTGCGGAATGACGAGTGCAGTAGGGCACATGAGTTTTGAATGTATTCTGATTCATCATGTTCTCGTGAAATTAGGGAGAGACGTCTCAAAATCGAAAAAACGCGATTATTTGGCCATTACTCCAGAACGAAGGCAGCTGGAGCAATTCTGAAAGCATTCCTGATTGCGGAATGACGAATCCAATAGGGCTCATAGTTTCGAATTAATTCTGATTCATCATGTTTTCGTGAAATTAGGAAGAGACGTCTCAAAATCGAAAAATCGCGATTATTTGGCCATTACTCCAGAACGAAGGCAGCTGGAGCAATCCTGAGAGCATTCCTGATTGCGGAATGACAAATCCAATAGGGCACATGGGTTTCGAATTCATTCTGAGTCATCATGTTTCCGTGAAATTAGGGAGAGACGTCTCAAAATAGAAAAAACGCGATTATTTGGCCATTACTCCAGAACGAAGGCAGCTGGAGCAAATCTGAAAGCATTCCTGATTGCGGAATGACGAATCCAATAGGGCTCATAGTTTCGAATTGATTCTGATTCATCATGTTCTCGTGAAATTAGGGAGAGACGTCTCAAAATCGAAAAAATGCGATTATTTGGCCATTAATCCAGAACGAAGGCAGCAGGAGCAATACTGAGAGCACTTCTGATTGCGGAATGACGAGTGCAGTGGGGAACATGAGTTTCGAATTCATTCTGATTCATCATGTTCTCGTGAAATTAGGGAGAGACGTCTCATAATCGAAAAAACGCGATTATTTGGCCATTACTCCAGAACGAAGGCAGCTGGAGCAATTCTGAGAGCATTCCTGATTGCGGAATGACGAATCCAATAGGGCTCATGGTTTCGAATTCATTCTGATTCATCATGTTCTCGTGAAATTAGGGAGAGACATCTCAAAATCGAAAAAAACGCGAATATTAGGCCATTATTCCAGAACGAAGGCAGCTGGAGCAATACTGAGAGCACTTCTTAATGCGGAATGACGAGTGCAGGAGGTATCATGAGTTTCAAATTCATTCTGAATCATCATGTTTCCGTGAAAAGAAGGAGAGACGTCTCAAAATCGAAAAAACGCCATTATTTGGCACTTACTCCATAACGAAGGCAGCTGGAGCAATTCTGAGAGCATTTCTGATTGCGGAATGACAAATCCAATAGGGCACATGAGTTTCGAATTCATTCTGAGTCATCATGTTTCCGTGAAATTAGGGAGAGACGTCTCAAAATTGAAAAAACGTGATTATTTGGCCATTACTCCAGAACGAAGGCAGCTGGAGCAATTCTGAAAGCATTCCTGATTGCGGAATGACGAATCCAATAGGGCTCATAGTTTCAAATTATTTCTGATTCATCATGTTTTCGTGAAATTAGGAAGAGACGTCTCAAAATCGAAAAATCGCGATTATTTGGCCATTACTCCAGAACGAAGGCAGCTGGAGCAATCCTGAGAGCATTCCTGATTGCGGAATGACAAATCCAATAGGGCGCATGAGTTTCGAATTCATTCTGAGTCATCATGTTTCCATGAAATTAGGGAGAGACGTCTCAAAATTGAAAAAACGCGATTATTTGGCCATTACTCCAGAACGAAGGCAGCTGGAGCAATTCTGAAAGCATTCCTGATTGCGGAATGACGAATCCAATAGGGCTCATAGTTTCGAATTAATTCTGATTCATCATGTTCTCGTGAAATTAGGGAGAGACGTCTCAAAATCGAAAAAACGCGATTATTTGGCCATTAATCCAGAACGAAGGCAGCAGGAGCAATACTGAGAGCACTTCTGATTGCGGAATGACGAGTGCAGTGGGGAACATGAGTTTCGAATTCATTCTGATTCATCATGTTCTCGTGAAATTAGGGAGAGACGTCTCATAATCGAAAAAACGCGATTATTTGGCCATTACTCCAGACCGAAGGCAGCTGGAGCAATTCTGAGAGCACTCCTAATTGCGAAATGATGAATTCAGTGGGGTTCATAAGTTTTAAATTCATTCTGATTCATCATGTTCTCGTGAAATTAGGGAGAGACGTCTCAAAATCGAAAAATCGCGATTATTTGGCCATTACTCCAGAACGAAGGCAGCTGGAGCAATCCTGAGAGCATTCCTGATTGCGGAATGACAAATCCAATAGGGCACATGAGTTTTGAATTCATTCTGAGTCATCATGTTTCCGTGAAATTAGGGAGAGACGTCTCGAAATTGAAAAAACGCGATTATTTGGCCATTACTCCAGAACGAAGGCAGCTGGAGCAATTCTGAAAGCATTCCTGATTGCGAAATGACGAATCCAATAGGGCTCATAGTTTCGAATTATTTCTGATTCATCATGTTCTCGTTAAATTAGGGAGAGACGTCTCAAAATCGAAAAAACGCGATTATTTGGCCATTAATCCAGAACGAAGGCAGCAGGAGCAATACTGAGAGCACTTCTGATTGCGGAATGACGAGTGCAGTGGGGAACATGAGTTTCGAATTCATTCTGATTCATCATGTTCTCGTGAAATTAGGGAGAGACGTCTCATAATCGAAAAAACGCGATTATTTGGCCATTACTCCAGAACGAAGGCAGCTGGAGCAATTCTGAGAGCATTCCTGATTGCGGAATGACGAATCCAATAGGGCTCATGGTTTCGAATTCATTCTGATTCATCATGTTCTCGTGAAATTAGGGAGAGACGTCTCAAAATCGAAAAAAACGCGAATATTAGGCCATTATTCCAGAACGAAGGCAGCTGGAGCAATATTGAGAGCACTTCTTAATGCGGAATGACGAGTGCAGGAGGTAACATGAGTTTCAAATTCATTCTGAATCATCATGTTTCCGTGAAAAGAAGGAGAGACGTCTCAAAATCGAAAAAACGCCATTATTTGGCACTTACTCCTTAACGAAGGCAGCTGGAGCAATTCTGAGAGCATTTCTTATTGCGGAATGACAAATCCAATAGGGCACATGAGTTTCGAATTCATTCTGAGTCATCATGTTTCCGTGAAATTAGGGAGAGACGTCTCAAAATTGAAAAAACGCGATTATTTGGCCATTACTCCAGAACGAAGGCAGCTGGAGCAATTCTGAAAGCATTACTGATTGCGGAATGACAAATCCAATAGGGCTCATAGTTTCGAATTAATTCTGATTCATCATGTTTTCGTGAAATTAGGAAGAGACGTCTCAAAATCGAAAAATCGCGATTATTTGGCCATTACTCCAGAACGAAGGCAGCTGGAGCAATCCTGAGAGCATTCCTGATTGCGGAATGACAAATCCAATAGGGCACATGAGTTTCGAATTCATTCTGAGTCATCATGTTTCCGTGAAATTAGGGAGAGGCGTCTCAAAATTGAAAAAACGCGATTATTTGGCCATTACTCCAGAACGAAGGCAGCTGGAGCAATTCTGAAAGCATTCCTGATTGCGGAATGACGAATCCAATAGGGCTCATAGTTTCGAATTGATTCTGATTCATCATGTTTTCGTGAAATTAGGAAGAGACGTCTCAAAATCGAAAAGTCGCGATTATTTGGCCATTACTCCAGAACGAAGGCAGCTGGAGCAATCCTGAGAGCATCCCTGATTGCGGAATGACAAATCCAATGGGGCACATGAGTTTCGAATTCATTCTGAGTCATCATGTTTCCATGAAATTAGGGAGAGACGTCTCAAAATTGAAAAAACGCGATTATTTGGCCATTACTCCAGAACGAAGGCAGCTGGAGCAATTCTGAAAGCATTCCTGATTGCGGAATGACGAATCCAATAGGGCTCATAGTTTCGAATTAATTCTGATTCATCATGTTCTCGTGAAATTAGGGAGAGACGTCTCAAAATCGAAAAAACGCGATTATTTGGCCATTAATCCAGAACGAAGGCAGCAGGAGCAATACTGAGAGCACTTCTGATTGCGGAATGACGAGTGCAGTGGGGAACATGAGTTTCGAATTCATTCTGATTCATCATGTTCTCGTGAAATTAGGGAGAGACGTCTCAAAATCGAAAAATCGCGATTATTTGGCCATTACTCCAGAACGAAGGCAGCTGGAGCAATCCTGAGAGCATTCCTGATTGCGGAATGACAAATCCAATAGGGCACATGAGTTTCGAATTCATTCTGAGTCATCATGTTTCCGTGAAATTAGGGAGAGACGTCTCGAAATTGAAAAAACGCGATTATTTGGCCATTACTCCAGAACGAAGGCAGCTGGAGCAATTCTGAAAGCATTCCTGATTGCGAAATGACGAATCCAATAGGGCTCATAGTTTCGAATTAATTCTGATTCATCATGTTCTCGTGAAATTAGGGAGAGACGTCTCAAAATCGAAAAAACGCGATTATTTGGCCATTAATCCAGAACGAAGGCAGCAGGAGCAATACTGAGAGCACTTCTGATTGCTTAATGACGAGTGCAGTGGGGAACATGAGTTTCGAATTCATTCTGATTCATCATGTTCTCGTGAAATTAGGGAGAGACGTCTCATAATCGAAAAAACGCGATTATTTGGCCATTACTCCAGAACGAAGGCAGCTGGAGCAATTCTGAGAGCATTCCTGATTGCAGAATGACGAATCCAATAGGGCTCATGGTTTCGAATTCATTCTGATTCATCATGTTCTCGTGAAATTAGGGAGAGACGTCTCAAAATCGAAAAAAACGCGAATATTAGGCCATTATTCCAGAACGAAGGCAGCTGGAGCAATACTGAGAGCACTTCTTAATGCGGAATGACGAGTGCAGGAGGTAACATGAGTTTCAAATTCATTCTGAATCATCATGTTTCCGTGAAAAGAAGGAGAGACGTCTCAAAATCGAAAAAACGCCATTATTTGGCACTTACTCCTGAACGAAGGCAGCTGGAGCAATTCTGAGAGCATTTCTGATTGCGGAATGACAAATCCAATAGGGCACATGAGTTTCGAATTCATTCTGAGTCATCATGTTTCCGTGAAATTAGGGAGAGACGTCTCAAAATTGAAAAAACGCGATTATTTGGCCATTACTCCAGAACGAAGGCAGCTGGAGCAATTCTGAAAGCATTACTGATTGCGGAATGACAAATCCAATAGGGCTCATAGTTTCGAATTAATTCTGATTCATCATGTTTTCGTGAAATTAGGAAAAGACGTCTCAAAATCGAAAAATCGCGATTATTTGGCCATTACTCCAGAACGAAGGCAGCTGGAGCAATCCTGAGGGCATTCCTGATTGCGGAATGACAAATCCAATAGGGCACATGAGTTTCGAATTCATTCTGAGTCATCATGTTTCCGTGAAATTAGGGAGAGGCGTCTCAAAATTGAAAAAACGCGATTATTTGGCCATTACTCCAGAACGAAGGCAGCTGGAGCAATTCTGAAAGCATTCCTGATTGCGGAATGACGAATCCAATAGGGCTCATAGTTTCGAATTAATTCTGATTCATCATGTTTTCGTGAAATTAGGAAGAGACGTCTCAAAATCGAAAAGTCGCGATTATTTGGCCATTACTCCAGAACGAAGGCAGCTGGAGCAATCCTGAGAACATTCCTGATTGCGGAATGACAAATCCAATAGGGCACATGAGTTTCGAATTCATTCTGAGTCATCATGTTTCCGTGAAATTAGGGAGAGGCGTCTCAAAATTGAAAAAACGCGATTATTTGGCCATTACTCCAGAACGAAGGCAGCTGGAGCAATTCTGAAAGCATTCCTGATTGCGGAATGACAAATCCAATAGGGCACATGAGTTTCGAATTCATTCTGAGTCATCATGTTTCCGTGAAATTAGGAAGAGACGTCTCAAAATCGAAAAGTCGCGATTATTTGGCCATTACTCCAGAACGAAGGCAGCTGGAGCAATCCTGAGAGCATTCCTGATTGCGGAATGACAAATCCAATAGGGCACATGAGTTTCGAATTTATTCTGAGTCATCATGTTTCCGTGAAATTAGGGAGAGACGTCTCAAAATTGAAAAAACGCGATTATTTGGCCATTACTCCAGAACGAAGGCAGCTGGAGCAATTCTGAAAGCATTCCTGATTGCGGAATGACAAATCCAATAGGGCACATGAGTTTCGAATTCATTCTGAGTCATCATGTTTCCGTGAAATTAGGGAGAGACGTCTCAAAATTGAAAAAACGCGATTATTTGGCCATTACTCCAGAACAAAGGCAGCTGGAGCAATTCTGAAAGCATTCCTGATTGCGGAATGACGAATCCAATAGGGCTCATAGTTTCGAATTAATTCTGATTCATCATGTTTTCGTGAAATTAGGGAGAGACGTCTCAAAATCAAAAAAACGTGATTATTTGGCCATTAATCCAGAACGAAGGCAGCAGGAATAATACTGAGAGCACTTCTGATTGCGGAATGACGAGTGCAGTGGGGAACATGAGTTTCGAATTCATTCTGATTCATCATGTTCTCGTGAAATTAGGGAGAGACGTCTCATAATCGAAAAAACGCGATTATTTGGCCATTACTCCAGAACGAAGGCAGCTGGAGCAATTCTGAGAGCATTCCTGATTGCGGAATGATGAATCCAATAGGGCTCATGGTTTCAAATTCATTCTGATTCATCATGTTCTCGTGAAATTAGGGAGAGACGTCTCAAAATCGAAAAAAACGCGAATATTAGGCCATTATTCCAGAACGAAGGCAGCTGGAGCAATACTGAGAGCACTTCTTAATGCGGAATGACGAGTGCAGGAGGTAACATGAGTTTCAAATTCATTCTGAATCATCATGTTTCCGTGAAAAGAAGGAGAGACGTCTCAAAATCGAAAAAACGCCATTATTTGGCACTTACTCCATAACGAAGGCAGCTGGAGCAATTCTGAAAGCATTCCTGATTGCGGAATGACGAATCCAACAGGGCACATGAGTTTCGAATTCATTCTGATTCATCATGTTCTCGTGAAATTAGGGAGAGACGTCTCAAAATCGAAAAAACGCGATTATTTGGCCATTACTCCAGAACGAAGGCAGCTGGAGCAATTCTGAAAGCATTCCTGATTGCGGAATGACGAATCCAATAGGGCTCATAGTTTCGAATTAATTCTGATTCATCATGTTTTCGTGAAATTAGGAAGAGACGTCTCAAAATCGAAAAATCGCGATTATTTGGCCATTACTCCAGAACGAAGGCAGCTGGAGCAATCCTGAGAGCATTCCTGATTGCGGAATGACAAATCCAATAGGGCACATGGGTTTCGAATTCATTCTGAGTCATCATGTTTCCGTGAAATTAGGGAGAGACGTCTCAAAATAGAAAAAACGCGATTATTTGGCCATTACTCCAGAACGAAGGCAGCTGGAGCAAATCTGAAAGCATTCCTGATTGCGGAATGACGAATCCAATAGGGCTCATAGTTTCGAATTGATTCTGATTCATCATGTTCTCGTGAAATTAGGGAGAGACGTCTCAAAATCGAAAAAATGCGATTATTTGGCCATTAATCCAGAACGAAGGCAGCAGGAGCAATACTGAGAGCACTTCTGATTGCGGAATGACGAGTGCAGTGGGGAACATGAGTTTCGAATTCATTCTGATTCATCATGTTCTCGTGAAATTAGGGAGAGACGTCTCATAATCGAATAAACGCGATTATTTGGCCATTACTCCAGAACGAAGGCAGCTGGAGCAATTCTGAGAGCATTCCTGATTGCGGAATGACGAATCCAATAGGGCTCATGGTTTCGAATTCATTCTGATTCATCATGTTCTCGTGAAATTAGGGAGAGACATCTCAAAATCGAAAAAAACGCGAATATTAGGCCATTATTCCAGAACGAAGGCAGCTGGAGCAATACTGAGAGCACTTCTTAATGCGGAATGACGAGTGCAGGAGGTATCATGAGTTTCAAATTCATTCTGAATCATCATGTTTCCGTGAAAAGAAGGAGAGACGTCTCAAAATCGAAAAAACGCCATTATTTGGCACTTACTCCATAACGAAGGCAGCTGGAGCAATTCTGAGAGCATTTCTGATTGCGGAATGACAAATCCAATAGGGCACATGAGTTTCGAATTCATTCTGAGTCATCATGTTTCCGTGAAATTAGGGAGAGACGTCTCAAAATTGAAAAAACGTGATTATTTGGCCATTACTCCAGAACGAAGGCAGCTGGAGCAATTCTGAAAGCATTCCTGATTGCGGAATGACGAATCCAATAGGGCTCATAGTTTCAAATTATTTCTGATTCATCATGTTTTCGTGAAATTAGGAAGAGACGTCTCAAAATCGAAAAATCGCGATTATTTGGCCATTACTCCAGAACGAAGGCAGCTGGAGCAATCCTGAGAGCATTCCTGATTGCGGAATGACAAATCCAATAGGGCGCATGAGTTTCGAATTCATTCTGAGTCATCATGTTTCCATGAAATTAGGGAGAGACGTCTCAAAATTGAAAAAACGCGATTATTTGGCCATTACTCCAGAACGAAGGCAGCTGGAGCAATTCTGAAAGCATTCCTGATTGCGGAATGACGAATCCAATAGGGCTCATAGTTTCGAATTAATTCTGATTCATCATGTTCTCGTGAAATTAGGGAGAGACGTCTCAAAATCGAAAAAACGCGATTATTTGGCCATTAATCCAGAACGAAGGCAGCAGGAGCAATACTGAGAGCACTTCTGATTGCGGAATGACGAGTGCAGTGGGGAACATGAGTTTCGAATTCATTCTGATTCATCATGTTCTCGTGAAATTAGGGAGAGACGTCTCATAATCGAAAAAACGCGATTATTTGGCCATTACTCCAGACCGAAGGCAGCTGGAGCAATTCTGAGAGCACTCCTAATTGCGAAATGATGAATTCAGTGGGGTTCATAAGTTTTAAATTCATTCTGATTCATCATGTTCTCGTGAAATTAGGGAGAGACGTCTCAAAATCGAAAAATCGCGATTATTTGGCCATTACTCCAGAACGAAGGCAGCTGGAGCAATCCTGAGAGCATTCCTGATTGCGGAATGACAAATCCAATAGGGCACATGAGTTTTGAATTCATTCTGAGTCATCATGTTTCCGTGAAATTAGGGAGAGACGTCTCGAAATTGAAAAAACGCGATTATTTGGCCATTACTCCAGAACGAAGGCAGCTGGAGCAATTCTGAAAGCATTCCTGATTGCGAAATGACGAATCCAATAGGGCTCATAGTTTCGAATTATTTCTGATTCATCATGTTCTCGTTAAATTAGGGAGAGACGTCTCAAAATCGAAAAAACGCGATTATTTGGCCATTAATCCAGAACGAAGGCAGCAGGAGCAATACTGAGAGCACTTCTGATTGCGGAATGACGAGTGCAGTGGGGAACATGAGTTTCGAATTCATTCTGATTCATCATGTTCTCGTGAAATTAGGGAGAGACGTCTCATAATCGAAAAAACGCGATTATTTGGCCATTACTCCAGAACGAAGGCAGCTGGAGCAATTCTGAGAGCATTCCTGATTGCGGAATGACGAATCCAATAGGGCTCATGGTTTCGAATTCATTCTGATTCATCATGTTCTCGTGAAATTAGGGAGAGACGTCTCAAAATCGAAAAAAACGCGAATATTAGGCCATTATTCCAGAACGAAGGCAGCTGGAGCAATATTGAGAGCACTTCTTAATGCGGAATGACGAGTGCAGGAGGTAACATGAGTTTCAAATTCATTCTGAATCATCATGTTTCCGTGAAAAGAAGGAGAGACGTCTCAAAATCGAAAAAACGCCATTATTTGGCACTTACTCCTTAACGAAGGCAGCTGGAGCAATTCTGAGAGCATTTCTTATTGCGGAATGACAAATCCAATAGGGCACATGAGTTTCGAATTCATTCTGAGTCATCATGTTTCCGTGAAATTAGGGAGAGACGTCTCAAAATTGAAAAAACGCGATTATTTGGCCATTACTCCAGAACGAAGGCAGCTGGAGCAATTCTGAAAGCATTACTGATTGCGGAATGACAAATCCAATAGGGCTCATAGTTTCGAATTAATTCTGATTCATCATGTTTTCGTGAAATTAGGAAGAGACGTCTCAAAATCGAAAAATCGCGATTATTTGGCCATTACTCCAGAACGAAGGCAGCTGGAGCAATCCTGAGAGCATTCCTGATTGCGGAATGACAAATCCAATAGGGCACATGAGTTTCGAATTCATTCTGAGTCATCATGTTTCCGTGAAATTAGGGAGAGGCGTCTCAAAATTGAAAAAACGCGATTATTTGGCCATTACTCCAGAACGAAGGCAGCTGGAGCAATTCTGAAAGCATTCCTGATTGCGGAATGACGAATCCAATAGGGCTCATAGTTTCGAATTGATTCTGATTCATCATGTTTTCGTGAAATTAGGAAGAGACGTCTCAAAATCGAAAAGTCGCGATTATTTGGCCATTACTCCAGAACGAAGGCAGCTGGAGCAATCCTGAGAGCATCCCTGATTGCGGAATGACAAATCCAATGGGGCACATGAGTTTCGAATTCATTCTGAGTCATCATGTTTCCATGAAATTAGGGAGAGACGTCTCAAAATTGAAAAAACGCGATTATTTGGCCATTACTCCAGAACGAAGGCAGCTGGAGCAATTCTGAAAGCATTCCTGATTGCGGAATGACGAATCCAATAGGGCTCATAGTTTCGAATTAATTCTGATTCATCATGTTCTCGTGAAATTAGGGAGAGACGTCTCAAAATCGAAAAAACGCGATTATTTGGCCATTAATCCAGAACGAAGGCAGCAGGAGCAATACTGAGAGCACTTCTGATTGCGGAATGACGAGTGCAGTGGGGAACATGAGTTTCGAATTCATTCTGATTCATCATGTTCTCGTGAAATTAGGGAGAGACGTCTCAAAATCGAAAAATCGCGATTATTTGGCCATTACTCCAGAACGAAGGCAGCTGGAGCAATCCTGAGAGCATTCCTGATTGCGGAATGACAAATCCAATAGGGCACATGAGTTTCGAATTCATTCTGAGTCATCATGTTTCCGTGAAATTAGGGAGAGACGTCTCGAAATTGAAAAAACGCGATTATTTGGCCATTACTCCAGAACGAAGGCAGCTGGAGCAATTCTGAAAGCATTCCTGATTGCGAAATGACGAATCCAATAGGGCTCATAGTTTCGAATTAATTCTGATTCATCATGTTCTCGTGAAATTAGGGAGAGACGTCTCAAAATCGAAAAAACGCGATTATTTGGCCATTAATCCAGAACGAAGGCAGCAGGAGCAATACTGAGAGCACTTCTGATTGCTTAATGACGAGTGCAGTGGGGAACATGAGTTTCGAATTCATTCTGATTCATCATGTTCTCGTGAAATTAGGGAGAGACGTCTCATAATCGAAAAAACGCGATTATTTGGCCATTACTCCAGAACGAAGGCAGCTGGAGCAATTCTGAGAGCATTCCTGATTGCAGAATGACGAATCCAATAGGGCTCATGGTTTCGAATTCATTCTGATTCATCATGTTCTCGTGAAATTAGGGAGAGACGTCTCAAAATCGAAAAAAACGCGAATATTAGGCCATTATTCCAGAACGAAGGCAGCTGGAGCAATACTGAGAGCACTTCTTAATGCGGAATGACGAGTGCAGGAGGTAACATGAGTTTCAAATTCATTCTGAATCATCATGTTTCCGTGAAAAGAAGGAGAGACGTCTCAAAATCGAAAAAACGCCATTATTTGGCACTTACTCCTGAACGAAGGCAGCTGGAGCAATTCTGAGAGCATTTCTGATTGCGGAATGACAAATCCAATAGGGCACATGAGTTTCGAATTCATTCTGAGTCATCATGTTTCCGTGAAATTAGGGAGAGACGTCTCAAAATTGAAAAAACGCGATTATTTGGCCATTACTCCAGAACGAAGGCAGCTGGAGCAATTCTGAAAGCATTACTGATTGCGGAATGACAAATCCAATAGGGCTCATAGTTTCGAATTAATTCTGATTCATCATGTTTTCGTGAAATTAGGAAAAGACGTCTCAAAATCGAAAAATCGCGATTATTTGGCCATTACTCCAGAACGAAGGCAGCTGGAGCAATCCTGAGGGCATTCCTGATTGCGGAATGACAAATCCAATAGGGCACATGAGTTTCGAATTCATTCTGAGTCATCATGTTTCCGTGAAATTAGGGAGAGGCGTCTCAAAATTGAAAAAACGCGATTATTTGGCCATTACTCCAGAACGAAGGCAGCTGGAGCAATTCTGAAAGCATTCCTGATTGCGGAATGACGAATCCAATAGGGCTCATAGTTTCGAATTAATTCTGATTCATCATGTTTTCGTGAAATTAGGAAGAGACGTCTCAAAATCGAAAAGTCGCGATTATTTGGCCATTACTCCAGAACGAAGGCAGCTGGAGCAATCCTGAGAACATTCCTGATTGCGGAATGACAAATCCAATAGGGCACATGAGTTTCGAATTCATTCTGAGTCATCATGTTTCCGTGAAATTAGGGAGAGGCGTCTCAAAATTGAAAAAACGCGATTATTTGGCCATTACTCCAGAACGAAGGCAGCTGGAGCAATTCTGAAAGCATTCCTGATTGCGGAATGACAAATCCAATAGGGCACATGAGTTTCGAATTCATTCTGAGTCATCATGTTTCCGTGAAATTAGGAAGAGACGTCTCAAAATCGAAAAGTCGCGATTATTTGGCCATTACTCCAGAACGAAGGCAGCTGGAGCAATCCTGAGAGCATTCCTGATTGCGGAATGACAAATCCAATAGGGCACATGAGTTTCGAATTTATTCTGAGTCATCATGTTTCCGTGAAATTAGGGAGAGACGTCTCAAAATTGAAAAAACGCGATTATTTGGCCATTACTCCAGAACGAAGGCAGCTGGAGCAATTCTGAAAGCATTCCTGATTGCGGAATGACAAATCCAATAGGGCACATGAGTTTCGAATTCATTCTGAGTCATCATGTTTCCGTGAAATTAGGGAGAGACGTCTCAAAATTGAAAAAACGCGATTATTTGGCCATTACTCCAGAACAAAGGCAGCTGGAGCAATTCTGAAAGCATTCCTGATTGCGGAATGACGAATCCAATAGGGCTCATAGTTTCGAATTAATTCTGATTCATCATGTTTTCGTGAAATTAGGGAGAGACGTCTCAAAATCAAAAAAACGTGATTATTTGGCCATTAATCCAGAACGAAGGCAGCAGGAATAATACTGAGAGCACTTCTGATTGCGGAATGACGAGTGCAGTGGGGAACATGAGTTTCGAATTCATTCTGATTCATCATGTTCTCGTGAAATTAGGGAGAGACGTCTCATAATCGAAAAAACGCGATTATTTGGCCATTACTCCAGAACGAAGGCAGCTGGAGCAATTCTGAGAGCATTCCTGATTGCGGAATGATGAATCCAATAGGGCTCATGGTTTCAAATTCATTCTGATTCATCATGTTCTCGTGAAATTAGGGAGAGACGTCTCAAAATCGAAAAAAACGCGAATATTAGGCCATTATTCCAGAACGAAGGCAGCTGGAGCAATACTGAGAGCACTTCTTAATGCGGAATGACGAGTGCAGGAGGTAACATGAGTTTCAAATTCATTCTGAATCATCATGTTTCCGTGAAAAGAAGGAGAGACGTCTCAAAATCGAAAAAACGCCATTATTTGGCACTTACTCCATAACGAAGGCAGCTGGAGCAATTCTGAAAGCATTCCTGATTGCGGAATGACGAATCCAACAGGGCACATGAGTTTCGAATTCATTCTGATTCATCATGTTCTCGTGAAATTAGGGAGAGACGTCTCAAAATCGAAAAAACGCGATTATTTGGCCATTACTCCAGAACGAAGGCAGCTGGAGCAATTCTGAGAACATTCCTGATTGCGGAATGATGCATCCAGTAGGGCACATGAGTTTCGAATGTATTCTGACTCATCATGTTTTCGTGAAATTAGGGAGAGACGTCTCAAAAACGAAAAAACGCGATTACTTGGCCATTACTTCAGAACGAAGGCAGTTGGAGCAATTCTGAGAGCACTCCTGATTGCGGAATAACGAATTCAGTAGGGCACTTGAGTTTCGAATTCATTCTGATCCATCAAGTTTTCGTGAAATTAGGGAGAGACGTCTCAAAATCGAAAAATCGCGATTATTTAGCCATTACTCCAGAACGAAGGCAGCTGGAGCAATTCTGAAAGCATTCCTGATTGCGAAATGACGAATTTAGTAGGGTTCATAAGTTTTGAATTCATTCTGATTCATCATGTTTTCGTGAAATTAGGGAGAGACGTCTCAAAATCGAAAAAACGCGATTATTTGGCCATTACTCCAGAATGAAGGCAGCTGGAGCAATTCTGAGTGCACTCCTGATTGCGAAATGACCAATTCAGTAGGGCCCATGAGTTTTGAATTCATTCTGATCCATCATGTTCTCGTGAAATTAGGGAGAGACGTCTTAAAATCGAAAAAACGCGATTATTTGGCCATTACTCCAGAACGAAGGCAGCTGGAGCAATTCTGAAAGCATTCCTGATTGCGGAATGACAAATCCAATAGGGTACATGAGTTTCGAATTCATTTTGAGTCATTATGTTTCCGTGAAATTAGGGAGAGACGTCTCAAAATTGAAAAAACGCGATTATTTGGCCATTACTCCAGAACGAAGGCAGCTGGAGCAATTCTGAAAGCATTCCTGATTGCGAAATGACGAATCCAATAGGGCTCATAGTTTCGAATTAATTCTGATTCATCATGTTTTCGTGAAATTAGGAAGAGACGTCTCAAAATCGAAAAGTCGCGATTATTTGGCCATTACTCCAGAACGAAGGCAGCTGGAGCAATCCTGAGAGCATTCCTGATTGCGGAATGACAAATCCAATAGGGCACATGAGTTTCGAATTCATTCTGAGTCATCATGTTTCCGTGAAATTAGGGAGAGACGTCTCAAAATTGGAAAAACGCGATTATTTGGCCATTACTCCAGAACGAAGGCAGCTGGAGCAATTCTGAAAGCATTCCTGATTGCGAAATGACGAATCCAATAGGGTTCATAGTTTCGAATTAATTCTGATTCATCATGTTCTCGTGAAATTAGGGAGAGACGTCTCAAAATCGAAAAAACGCGATTATTTGGCCATTAATCCAGAACGAAGGCAGCAGGAGCAATACTGAAAGCACTTCTGATTGCGGAATGACGAGTGCAGTGGGGAACATGAGTTTCGAATTCATTCTGATTTATCATGTGCTCGTGAAATTAGGGAGAGACGTCTCATAATCGAAAAAACGCGATTATTTGGCCATTACTCCAGAACGAAGGCAGCTGGAGCAATTCTGAGAGCATTCCTGATTGCGGAATGACGAATCCAATAGGGCTCATGGTTTCAAATTCATTCTGATTCATCATGTTCTCGTGAAATTAGGGAGAGACGTCTTAAAATCGAAAAAACGCGATTATTTGGCCATTACTCCAGAATGAAGGCAGCTGGAGCAATTTTGAGATCACCCCTGATTGCGAAATGACGGGATCAGTAAGGCACATGAGTTTTGAATTTATTCTGCTTCATCATGTTCTCGTGAAATTAGGAAGAGTCGTCTCAAAATCGAAAAAACGCGATTATTTGGCCATTTCTCCAGAACGAAGGCAGCTGGAGCAATTCTGAAAGCATTCCTGATTGCGGAATGACAAATCCAATAGGGCACATGAGTTTCGAATTCATTCTGAGTCATCATGTTTCCGTGAAATTAGGGAGAGACGTCTCAAAATTGAAAAAACGCGATTATTTGGCCATTACTCCAGAACGAAGGCAGCTGGAGCAATTCTGAGAGCATTCCTGATTGCGGAATGACGAATCGAATAGGGCTCATAGTTTCGAATTAATTCTGATTCATCATGTTTTCGTGAAATTAGGAAGAGACGTCACAAAATCGAAAAGTCGCGATTATTTGGCCATTACTCCAGAACGAAGGCAGCTGGAGCAATCCTGAGAGAATTCCTGATTGCGGAATGACAAATCCAATAGGGCACATGAGTTTCGAATTCATTCTGAGTCATCATGTTTCCGTGAAATTAGGGAGAGACGTCTCAAAATAGAAAAAACGCGATTATTTGGCCATTACTCCAGAACGAAGGCAGCTGGAGCAATACTGAGAACACTTCTCAATGCGGAATGACGAGTGCAGGAGGTAACATGAGTTTCAAATTCATTCTGAATCATCATGTTTCTGTGAAAAGAAGGAGAGACGTCTCAAAATCGAAAAAACGCGATTATTTGGCCATTACTCCAGAACGAAGGCAGCTGGAGCAATTCTGAGAACATTCCTGAATGCGGAATGATGCATCCAGTAGGGCACATGAGTTTCGAATGTATTCTGACTCATCATGTTTTCGTGAAATTAGGGAGAGACGTCTCAAAAACGAAAAAACGCGATTATTTGGCCATTACTTCAGAACGAAGGCAGTTGGAGCAATTCTGAGAGCACTCCTGATTGCGGAATAACGAATTCAGTAGGGCACTTGCGTTTCGAATTCATTCTGATCCATCAAGTTTTCGTGAAATTAGGGAGAGACGTCTCAAAATCGAAAAATCGCGATTATTTGGCCATTACTCCAGAACGAAGGCAGCTGGAGCAATTCTGAAAGCATTCCTGATTGCGAAATAACGAATTCAGTAGGGTTCATGAGTTTTGAATTCATTCTGATTCATCATGTTCTCGTGAAATTAGGGAGAGACGTCTCATAATCGAAAAAACGCGATTATTTGGCCATTACTCCAGAACGAAGGCAGCTGGAGCAATTCTGAAAGCATTCCTGATTGCGAAATAACGAATTCAGTAGGGTTCATGAGTTTTGAATTCATTCTGATTCATCATGTTCTCGTGAAATTAGGGAGAGACGTCTCAAAATCGAAAAATCGCGATTATTTGGCCATTACTCCAGAACGAAGGCAGCTGGAGCAATCCTGAGAGCATTCCTAATTGCGGAATGACAAATCCAATAGGGCACATGAGTTTCGAATTCATTCTGAGTCATCATGTTTCCGTGAAATTGGGAAGAGTCGTCTCAAAATCGAAAAAACGCGATTATTTGGCCATTACTCCAGAACGAAGGCAGCTGGAGCAATTCTGAGAACATTCCTGATTGCGGATTGATGCATCCAGTAGGGCACTTGAGTTTCGAATGTATTCTGACTCATCATGTTTTCGTGAAATTAGGGAGAGATGTCTCAAAATCGAAAAAACGCGATTATTTGGCCATTACTCCATAACGAAGGCAGCTGGAGCAATTCTGAAAGCATTCCTGATTGCCGAATGACGAATCCAATAGGGCACATGAGTTTCGAATTCATTCTGATTCATCATGTTTTCGTGAAATTAGGAAGAGACGTCTCAAAATCGAAAAATCGCGATTATTTGGCCTTTACTCCAGAACGAAGGCAGCTGGAGCAATCCTGAGAGCATTACTGATTGCGGAATGACAAATCCATTAGGGCACATGAGTTTCGAATTCATTCTGAGTCATCATGTTTCCGTGAAAATAGGGAGAGACGTCTCAAAATTGAAAAAACGCGATTATTTGGCCATTACCCGAGAACGGAGGCAGCTTGAGCAATTCTGAGAGCATTCCTGATTGCGGAATGATGCATCCAGTAGGGCGCATGAGTTTCAAATGTATTCTGACTCATCATGATTTCGTGAAATTAGGGAGAGACGTTTCAAAAACGAAAAAACGCGATTATTTGGCCATTACTTCAGAACGAAGGCAGTTGGAGCAATTCTGAGAGCACTCCTGATTGCGGAATAACGAATACAGTAGGGCACTTCAGTTTCGAATTCATTCTGATCCATCAAGTTTTCGTGAAATTAAGGAGAGACGTCTCAAAATCGAAAAATCGCGATTATTTGGCCATTACTCCAGAACGAAGGCAGCTGGAGCAATTCTGAGAGCACTCCTGATTGAGGAATGACAAATCCAACAGGGCACATGAATTTTGAATTCATTCTGAGTCATCATGTTTCCGTGAAATTAGGAAGAGACGTCTTAAAATCGATAAAACGCGATTATTTGGCCATTACTCCATAGAGAAGGCAGCTGGAGCAATTCTGAAAGCATTCCTGATTGCGGTATAACGAATCCAATAGGGCACATGTGTTTCGTATTCATTCTGAGTAATCATGTTTCCGTGAAATTAGGGAGAGACGTCTTAATATCGAAAAAACGCGATTATTTGGCCATTACTCCAGAACTAAGGCAGCTGGAGCAATTCTGAGAGCACTCCTAATTGCGAAATGACGAATTCAGTAGGGTTCATGAGTTTTGAATTCATTCTGATTCATCATGTTCTCGTGAAATTAGGGAGAGACGTCTCAAAATCGAAAAATCGCGATTATTTGGTCATTACTCCAGAACGAAGGCAGCTGGAGCAATTCTGAAAGCATTCCTGATTGCGGAATGACGAATCCAACAGGGCACATGAGTTTTGAATTCATTTTGAGTCATCATGTTTCCGTGAAATTAGGAAGAGACGTCTTAAAATCGAAAAACCGCGATTATTTGGCCATTCCTCCAGAACGAAGGCAGCTGGAGCAATTCTGAAAGCATTCCTGATTTCGGAATGTCGAATCTAATAGGGCACATGAGTTTCGAATTCATTCTGATTCATCATGTTCTCGTGAAATTAGGGAGAGACGTCTCAAAATCGAAAAAACGCGATTATTTGGCCATTCCTCCAGAACGAAGGCAGCTGGAGCAATTCTGAAAGCATTCCTGATTTCGGAATGTCGAATCTAATAGGGCACATGAGTTTCGAATTCATTCTGATTCATCATGTTCTCGTGAAATTAGGGAGAGACGTCTCAAAATCGAAAAAACGCGATTATTTGGCCATTACTCCAGAACGAAGGCAGCTGGAGCAAATCTGAAAGCATTCCTGATTGCGGAATGACGAATCCAATAGGGCTCATAGTTTCGAATTAATTCTGATTCATCATGTTTTCGTGAAATTAGGAAGAGACGTCTCAAAATCGAAAAATCGCGATTATTTGGCCATTACTCCAGAACGAAGGCAGCTGGAGCAATCCTGAGAGCATTCCTGATTGCGGAATGACAAATCCAATAGGGCACATGAGTTTCGAATTCATTCTGAGTCATCATGTTTCCGTGAAATGAAGGAGAGACGTCTCAAAATCGAAAAATCGCGATTATTTGGCCATTACTCCAGATCGAAGGCAGCTGGAGCAATTCTGAGAACATTCCTGATTGCGGATTGATGCATCCAGTAGGGCACCTGAGTTTCGAATGTATTCTGAATCATCATCTTTTCGTGAAATTAGGAGAGACGTCTCAAAATCGAAAAAACGCGATTATTTGGCCATTACTCCAGAACGAAGGCAGCTGGAGCAATTCTGAAAGGATTCCTGATTGCGAAACGACGAATCTAATAGGGCACATATGTTTCGAATTCATTCTGATTCATCATGTTCTCGTGAAATTAGGGAGAGACGTCTTAAAATCGAAAAAACGCGATTATTTGGCCATTACTCCAGAATGAAGGCAGCTGGAGCAATTCTGAGAGCACTTCTGATTGCGGAATGTCGAATCTAATAGGGCACATGAGTTTCGAATTCATTCTGATTCATCATGTTTCCGTGAAATTAGGGAGAGACGTCTCAATATCGAAAAAACGCGATTATTTGGCCATTACTCCAGAATGAAGGCAGCTGGAGCAATTCTGAGAGCACTCCTGATTGCCAAATGACGAATTCAGTAGGGCTCATGAGTTTTGAATTCATTCTGATTCATCATGTTCTCGTGAAATTAGGGAGAAGCGACTCAAAATCGAAAAAAACGCGATTATTTGGCCATTACTCCAGAATGAAGGCAGCTGGAGCAATTTTGAGAGCACTCCTAATTGCGAAATGATGAATTCAGTAGGGTTCATAAGTTTTAAATTCATTCTGATTCATCATGTTCTTGTGAAATTAGGGAGAGACGTCTCAAAATCGAAAAATCGCGATTATTTGGCCATTACTCCAGAACGAAAGCAGCTGGAGCAATTCTGAAAGCATTCCTGATTGCGGAATGACGAATCCAACAGGGCGCATGAGTTTCGAATTCATTCTGATTCATCATGTTCTCGTGAAATTAGGGAGAGACGCCTCAAAATCGAAAAAACGCGATTATTTGGCCATTACTCCAGAACGAAGGCAGCTGGAGCAATTCTGAAAGCATTCCTGATTGCGGAATGACGAATCCAATAGGGCTCATAGTTTCGAATTAATTCTGATTCATCATGTTTTCGTGAAATTAGGAAGAGACGTCTCAAAATCGAAAAATCGCGATTATTTGGCCATTACTCCAGAACGAAGGCAGCTGGAGCAATCCTGAGAGCATTCCTGATTGCGGAATGACAAATCCAATAGGGCACATGAGTTTCGAATTCATTCTGAGTCATCATGTTTCCGTGAAATGAAGGAGAGACGTCTCAAAATCGAAAAAGTGCGATTATTTGGCCATTACTCCAGATCGAAGGCAGCTGGAGCAATTCTGAGAACATTCCTGATTGCGGATTGATGCATCCAGTAGGGCACCTGAGTTTCGAATGTATTCTGAATCATCATCTTTTCGTGAAATTAGGAGAGACGTCTCAAAATCGAAAAAACGCGATTATTTGGCCATTACTCCAGAACGAAGGCAGCTGGAGCAATTCTGAAAGGATTCCTGATTGCGAAACGACGAATCTAATAGGGCACATATGTTTCGAATTCATTCTGATTCATCATGTTCTCGTGAAATTAGGGAGAGACGTCTTAAAATCGAAAAAACGCGATTATTTGGCCATTACTCCAGAATGAAGGCAGCTGGAGCAATTCTGAGAGCACTCCTGATTGCCAAATGACGAATTCAGTAGGGCTCATGAGTTTTGAATTCATTCTGATTCATCATGTTCTCGTGAAATTAGGGAGAAGCGACTCAAAATCGAAAAAAACGCGATTATTTGGCCATTACTCCAGAATGAAGGCAGCTGGAGCAATTTTGAGAGCACTCCTAATTGCGAAATGATGAATTCAGTAGGGTTCATAAGTTTTAAATTCATTCTGATTCATCATGTTCTTGTGAAATTAGGGAGAGACGTCTCAAAATCGAAAAGTCGCGATTATTTGGCCATTACTCCAGAACGAAGGCAGCTGGAGCAATCCTGAGAGCATTCCTGATTGCGGAATGACAAATCCAATAGGGCACATGAGTTTCGAATTCATTCTGAGTCATCATGTTTCCGTGAAATTAGGGAGAGACGTCTCAAAATTGGAAAAACGCGATTATTTGGCCATTACTCCAGAACGAAGGCAGCTGGAGCAATTCTGAAAGCATTCCTGATTGCGAAATGACGAATCCAATAGGGTTCATAGTTTCGAATTAATTCTGATTCATCATGTTCTCGTGAAATTAGGGAGAGACGTCTCAAAATCGAAAAAACGCGATTATTTGGCCATTAATCCAGAACGAAGGCAGCAGGAGCAATACTGAAAGCACTTCTGATTGCGGAATGACGAGTGCAGTGGGGAACATGAGTTTCGAATTCATTCTGATTTATCATGTGCTCGTGAAATTAGGGAGAGACGTCTCATAATCGAAAAAACGCGATTATTTGGCCATTACTCCAGAACGAAGGCAGCTGGAGCAATTCTGAGAGCATTCCTGATTGCGGAATGACGAATCCAATAGGGCTCATGGTTTCAAATTCATTCTGATTCATCATGTTCTCGTGAAATTAGGGAGAGACGTCTTAAAATCGAAAAAACGCGATTATTTGGCCATTACTCCAGAATGAAGGCAGCTGGAGCAATTTTGAGATCACCCCTGATTGCGAAATGACGGGATCAGTAAGGCACATGAGTTTTGAATTTATTCTGCTTCATCATGTTCTCGTGAAATTAGGAAGAGTCGTCTCAAAATCGAAAAAACGCGATTATTTGGCCATTTCTCCAGAACGAAGGCAGCTGGAGCAATTCTGAAAGCATTCCTGATTGCGGAATGACAAATCCAATAGGGCACATGAGTTTCGAATTCATTCTGAGTCATCATGTTTCCGTGAAATTAGGGAGAGACGTCTCAAAATTGAAAAAACGCGATTATTTGGCCATTACTCCAGAACGAAGGCAGCTGGAGCAATTCTGAAAGCATTCCTGATTGCGGAATGACGAATCGAATAGGGCTCATAGTTTCGAATTAATTCTGATTCATCATGTTTTCGTGAAATTAGGAAGAGACGTCACAAAATCGAAAAGTCGCGATTATTTGGCCATTACTCCAGAACGAAGGCAGCTGGAGCAATCCTGAGAGAATTCCTGATTGCGGAATGACAAATCCAATAGGGCACATGAGTTTCGAATTCATTCTGAGTCATCATGTTTCCGTGAAATTAGGGAGAGACGTCTCAAAATAGAAAAAACGCGATTATTTGGCCATTACTCCAGAACGAAGGCAGCTGGAGCAATACTGAGAACACTTCTCAATGCGGAATGACGACTGCAGGAGGTAACATGAGTTTCAAATTCATTCTGAATCATCATGTTTCTGTGAAAAGAAGGAGAGACGTCTCAAAATCGAAAAAACGCGATTATTTGGCCATTACTCCAGAACGAAGGCAGCTGGAGCAATTCTGAGAACATTCCTGAATGCGGAATGATGCATCCAGTAGGGCACATGAGTTTCGAATGTATTCTGACTCATCATGTTTTCGTGAAATTAGGGAGAGACGTCTCAAAAACGAAAAAACGCGATTATTTGGCCATTACTTCAGAACGAAGGCAGTTGGAGCAATTCTGAGAGCACTCCTGATTGCGGAATAACGAATTCAGTAGGGCACTTGCGTTTCGAATTCATTCTGATCCATCAAGTTTTCGTGAAATTAGGGAGAGACGTCTCAAAATCGAAAAATCGCGATTATTTGGCCATTACTCCAGAACGAAGGCAGCTGGAGCAATTCTGAAAGCATTCCTGATTGCGAAATAACGAATTCAGTAGGGTTCATGAGTTTTGAATTCATTCTGATTCATCATGTTCTCGTGAAATTAGGGAGAGACGTCTCAAAATCGAAAAATCGCGATTATTTGGCCATTACTCCAGAACGAAGGCAGCTGGAGCAATTCTGAAAGCATTCGTGATTGCGAAATGACGATTCCAATAGGGCGTATGAGTTTCGAATTCATTCTGAGTCATCATGTTTCCGTGAAATTAGGGAGAGACGTCTTAATATCGAAAAAACGCGATTATTTGGCCATTACTCCAGAACGAAGGCAGCTGGAGCAATTCTGAGAGCACTCCTGATTGCGGAATAACGAATTCAGTAGGGCACTTGAGTTTCGAATTAATTCTGATCCATCAAGTTTTCGTGAAATTAGGGAGAGACGTCTCAAAATCGAAAAATCGCGATTATTTGGCCATTACTCCAGAACGAAGGCAGCTGGAGCAATTCTGAAAGCATTCCTGATTGCGAAATAACGAATTCAGTAGGGTTCATGAGTTTCGAATTCATTCTGAGTCATCATGTTTCCGTGAAATTAGGGAGAGACGTCTTAATATCGAAAAAACGCGATTATTTGGCCATTACTCCAGAACGAAGGCAGCTGGAGCAATTCTGAAAGCATTCCTGATTGCGGAATGACGAATCCAATAGGGCACATGTGTTTCGAATTCATTCTGAGTCATCATGTTTCCGTGAAATTAGGGAGAGACGTCTTAATATCGAAAAAACGCGATTATTTGGCCATTACTCCAGAACGACGGCAGCTGGAGCAATCCTGAGAGCACTCCACATTGCGAAATGACGAATTCAGTGGGGTTCATAAGTTTTGAATTCATTCTGATTCATCATGTTCTCGTGAAATTAGGGAGAGACGTCTCAAAATCGAAAAATCGCGATTATTTGGCCATTACTACAGAACGAAGGCAGCTGGAGCAATTCTGAAAGCATTCCTGATTGCGGAATGACGAATCCAACAGGGCATATGAGTTTCGCATTCATTCTGAGTCATCATGTTTCCGTGAAATTGGGAAGAGTCGTCTCAAAATCGAAAAAACGCGATTATTTGGCCATTACTCCAGAACGAAGGCAGCTGGAGCAATTCTGAGAACATTCCTGATTGCGGATTGATGCATCCATTAGGGCACTTGAGTTTCGAATGTATTCTGACTCATCATGTTTTCGTGAAATTAGGGAGAGACGTCTCAAAATCGAAAAAACGCGATTATTTGGCCATTACTCCATAACGAAGGCAGCTGGAGCAATTCTGAAAGCATTCCTGATTGCCGAATGACGAATCCAATAGGGCACATGAGTTTCGAATTCATTCTGATTCATCATGTTTTCGTGAAATTAGGAAGAGACGTCTCAAAATCGAAAAATCGCGATTATTTGGCCTTTACTCCAGAACGAAGGCAGCTGGAGCAATCCTGAGAGCATTACTGATTGCGGAATGACAAATCCATTAGGGCACATGAGTTTCGAATTCATTCTGAGTCATCATGTTTCCGTGAAAATAGGGAGAGACGTCTCAAAATTGAAAAAACGCGATTATTTGGCCATTACCCGAGAACGGAGGCAGCTTGAGCAATTCTGAGAGCATTCCTGATTGCGGAATGATGCATCCAGTAGGGCGCATGAGTTTCAAATGTATTCTGACTCATCATGATTTCGTGAAATTAGGGAGAGACGTTTCAAAAACGAAAAAACGCGATTATTTGGCCATTACTTCAGAACGAAGGCAGTTGGAGCAATTCTGAGAGCACTCCTGATTGCGGAATAACGAATACAGTAGGGCACTTCAGTTTCGAATTCATTCTGATCCATCAAGTTTTCGTGAAATTAAGGAGAGACGTCTCAAAATCGAAAAATCGCGATTATTTGGCCATTACTCCAGAACGAAGGCAGCTGGAGCAATTCTGAGAGCACTCCTGATTGAGGAATGACAAATCCAACAGGGCACATGAATTTTGAATTCATTCTGAGTCATCATGTTTCCGTGAAATTAGGAAGAGACGTCTTAAAATCGATAAAACGCGATTATTTGGCCATTACTCCATAGAGAAGGCAGCTGGAGCAATTCTGAAAGCATTCCTGATTGCGGTATAAAGAATCCAATAGGGCACATGTGTTTCGTATTCATTCTGAGTAATCATGTTTCCGTGAAATTAGGGAGAGACGTCTTAATATCGAAAAAACGCGATTATTTGGCCATTACTCCAGAACTAAGGCAGCTGGAGCAATTCTGAGAGCACTCCTAATTGCGAAATGACGAATTCAGTAGGGTTCATGAGTTTTGAATTCATTCTGATTCATCATGTTCTCGTGAAATTAGGGAGAGACGTCTCAAAATCGAAAAATCGCGATTATTTGGTCATTACTCCAGAACGAAGGCAGCTGGAGCAATTCTGAAAGCATTCCTGATTGCGGAATGACGAATTCAACAGGGCACATGAGTTTTGAATTCATTTTGAGTCATCATGTTTCCGTGAAATTAGGAAGAGACGTCTTAAAATCGAAAAACCGCGATTATTTGGCCATTCCTCCAGAACGAAGGCAGCTGGAGCAATTCTGAAAGCATTCCTGATTTCGGAATGTCGAATCTAATAGGGCACATGAGTTTCGAATTCATTCTGATTCATCATGTTCTCGTGAAATTAGGGAGAGACGTCTCAAAATCGAAAAAACGCGATTATTTGGCCATTACTCCAGAACGAAGGCAGCTGGAGCAAATCTGAAAGCATTCCTGATTGCGGAATGACGAATCCAATAGGGCTCATAGTTTCGAATTAATTCTGATTCATCATGTTTTCGTGAAATTAGGAAGAGACGTCTCAAAATCGAAAAATCGCGATTATTTGGCCATTACTCCAGAACGAAGGCAGCTGGAGCAATCCTGAGAGCATTCCTGATTGCGGAATGACAAATCCAATAGGGCACATGAGTTTCGAATTCATTCTGAGTCATCATGTTTCCGTGAAATGAAGGAGAGACGTCTCAAAATCGAAAAATCGCGATTATTTTGCCATTACTCCAGATCGAAGGCAGCTGGAGCAATTCTGAGAACATTCCTGATTGCGGATTGATGCATCCAGTAGGGCACCTGAGTTTCGAATGTATTCTGAATCATCATCTTTTCGTGAAATTAGGAGAGACGTCTCAAAATCGAAAAAACGCGATTATTTGGCCATTACTCCAGAACGAAGGCAGCTGGAGCAATTCTGAAAGGATTCCTGATTGCGAAACGACGAATCTAATAGGGCACATATGTTTCGAATTCATTCTGATTCATCATGTTCTCGTGAAATTAGGGAGAGACGTCTTAAAATCGAAAAAACGCGATTATTTGGTCATTACTCCAGAATGAAGGCAGCTGGAGCAATTCTGAGAGCACTTCTGATTGCGGAATGTCGAATCTAATAGGGCACATGAGTTTCGAATTCATTCTGATTCATCATGTTTCCGTGAAATTAGGGAGAGACGTCTCAATATCGAAAAAACGCGATTATTTGGCCATTACTCCAGAATGAAGGCAGCTGGAGCAATTCTGAGAGCACTCCTGATTGCCAAATGACGAATTCAGTAGGGCTCATGAGTTTTGAATTCATTCTGATTCATCATGTTCTCGTGAAATTAGGGAGAAGCGACTCAAAATCGAAAAAAACGCGATTATTTGGCCATTACTCCAGAATGAAGGCAGCTGGAGCAATTTTGAGAGCACTCCTAATTGCGAAATGATGAATTCAGTAGGGTTCATAAGTTTTAAATTCATTCTGATTCATCATGTTCTTGTGAAATTAGGGAGAGACGTCTCAAAATCGAAAAATCGCGATTATTTGGCCATTACTCCAGAACGAAAGCAGCTGGAGCAATTCTGAAAGCATTCCTGATTGCGGAATGACGAATCCAACAGGGCGCATGAGTTTCGAATTCATTCTGATTCATCATGTTCTCGTGAAATTAGGGAGAGACGTCTCAAAATCGAAAAAACGCGATTATTTGGCCATTACTCCAGAACGAAGGCAGCTGGAGCAATTCTGAAAGCATTCCTGATTGCGGAATGACGAATCCAATAGGGCTCATAGTTTCGAATTAATTCTGATTCATCATGTTTTCGTGAAATTAGGAAGAGACGTCTCAAAATCGAAAAATCGCGATTATTTGGCCATTACTCCAGAACGAAGGCAGCTGGAGCAATCCTGAGAGCATTCCTGATTGCGGAATGACAAATCCAATAGGGCACATGAGTTTCGAATTCATTCTGAGTCATCATGTTTCCGTGAAATGAAGGAGAGACGTCTCAAAATCGAAAAAGTGCGATTATTTGGCCATTACTCCAGATCGAAGGCAGCTGGAGCAATTCTGAGAACATTCCTGATTGCGGATTGATGCATCCAGTAGGGCACCTGAGTTTCGAATGTATTCTGAATCATCATCTTTTCGTGAAATTAGGAGAGACGTCTCAAAATCGAAAAAACGCGATTATTTGGCCATTACTCCAGAACGAAGGCAGCTGGAGCAATTCTGAAAGGATTCCTGATTGCGAAACGACGAATCTAATAGGGCACATATGTTTCGAATTCATTCTGATTCATCATGTTCTCGTGAAATTAGGGAGAGACGTCTTAAAATCGAAAAAACGCGATTATTTGGCCATTACTCCAGAATGAAGGCAGCTGGAGCAATTCTGAGAGCACTCCTGATTGCGGAATGTCGAATCTAATAGGGCACATGAGTTTCGAATTCATTCTGATTCATCATGTTTGCGTGAAATTAGGGAGAGACGTCTTAATATCGAAAAAACGCGATTATTTGGCCATTACTCCAGAATGAAGGCAGCTGGAGCAATTCTGAGAGCACTCCTGATTGCCAAATGACGAATTCAGTAGGGCTCATGAGTTTTGAATTCATTCTGATTCATCATGTTCTCGTGAAATTAGGGAGAAGCGACTCAAAATCGAAAAAAACGCGATTATTTGGCCATTACTCCAGAATGAAGGCAGCTGGAGCAATTTTGAGAGCACTCCTAATTGCGAAATGATGAATTCAGTAGGGTTCATAAGTTTTAAATTCATTCTGATTCATCATGTTCTTGTGAAATTAGGGAGAGACGTCTCAAAATCGAAAAATCGCGATTATTTGGCCATTACTCCAGAACGAAAGCAGCTGGAGCAATTCTGAAAGCATTCCTGATTGCGGAATGACGAATCCAACAGGGCGCATGAGTTTCGAATTCATTCTGAGTCATCATGTTTCCGTGAAATTAGGAAGAGACGTCTTAATATCGAAAAAACGCGATTATTTGGCCATTACTCCAGAATGAAGGCAGCTGGAGCAATTCTGAGAGCACTCCTGATTGCGAAATGACGAATTCAGTAGGGCTCATGAGTTTTGAATTCATTCTGATTCATCATGTTCTCGTGAAATTAGGGAGAGACGTCTCATAATCGAAAAAACGCGATTATTTGGCCATTACTCCAGAACTAAGGCAGCTGGAGCAATTCTGAGAGCACTCCTAATTGCGAAATAACGAATTCAGTAGGGTTCATAAGTTTTGAATTCATTCTGATTCATCATGTTCTCGTGAAATTAGGGAGAGACGTCTCAAAATCGAAAAATCGCGATTATTTGGCCATTACTCCAGAACGAAGGCAGCTGGAGCAATTCTGAAAGCATTCCTGATTGCGGAATGACGAATCCAACAGGGCACATGAGTTTCGAATTCATTCTGAGTCATCATGTTTCCGTGAAATTAGGAAGAGACGTCTTAAAATCGAAAAACCGCGATTATTTGGCCATTCCTCCAGAACGAAGGCAGCTGGAGCAATTCTGAAAGCATTCCTGATTGCGGAATGTCGAATCTAATAGGGCACATGAGTTTCGAATTCATTCTGATTCATCATGTTTCCGTGAAATTAGGGAGAGACGTCTTAATATCGAAAAAACGCGATTATTTGGCCATTACTCCAGAACTAAGGCAGCTAGAGCAATTCCGAGAGCACTCCTAATTGCGAAATGACGAATTCAGTAGGGTTCATAAGTTTTGAATTCATTCTGATTCATCATGTTCTCGTGAAATTAGGGAGAGACGTCTCAAAATCGAAAAATCGCGATTATTTGGCCATTACTCCAGAACGAAGGCAGCTGGAGCAATTCTGAAAGCATTCCTGATTGCGGAATGTCGAATCTAATAGGGCACATGAGTTTCGAATTCATTCTGATTCATCATGTTTCCGTGAAATTAGGGAGAGACGTCTTAATATCGAAAAAACGCGATTATTTGGCCATTACTCCAGAACTAAGGCAGCTAGAGCAATTCCGAGAGCACTCCTAATTGCGAAATGACGAATTCAGTAGGGTTCATAAGTTTTGAATTCATTCTGATTCATCATGTTCTCGTTAAATTAGGGAGAGACGTCTCATAATCGAAAAATCGCGATTATTTGGCCATTACTCCAGAACGAAGGCAGCTGGAGCAATTCTGAAAGCATTCCTGATTGCGGAATGACGAATCCAATATGGCACATGAGTTTCGAATTCATTCTGAGTCATCATGTTTCCGTGAAATTAGGAAGAGGCGTCTTAAAATCGAAAAACCGCGATTATTTGGCCATTCCTCCAGAACGAAGGCAGCTGGAGCAATTCTGAGAGCACTCCTGATTGCGGAATGACAAATCCAACAGGGCACATGAATTTCGAATTCATTCTGAGTCATCATGTTTCCGTGAAATTAGGAAGAGACGTCTTAAAATCGAAAAAACGCGATTATTTGGCCCTTACTCCATAACGAAGGCAGCTGGAGCAATTCTGAAAGCATTCCTGATTGCGGAATGACGAATCCAACAGGGCACATGAGTTTCGAATCCATTCTGATTCATCATGTTCTCGTGAAATTAGGGAGAGATGTCTCAAAATCGAAAAAACGCGATTATTTGGCCATTACTCCAGAACGAAGGCAGCTGGAGCAACACTGAGAGCACTTCTGATTGCGGTATGACGAGTGCAGTGGGGAACATTAGTTTCAAATTCATTCTGAATCATCATGTTTCCGTGAAATGAAGGAGAGACGTCTCAAAATCGAAAAAATGCGATTATTTGGCCATTAATCCAGAACGAAGGCACCTGGAGCAATTCTGAGAACATTCCTGATTGCGGAATGATGCATCCAGTAGGGCACATGAGTTTCGAATGTATTCTGACTCATCATGTTTTCGTGAAATTAGGGAGAGACGTCTCAAAAACGAAAAAACGCGATTATTTGGCCATTACTTCAGAACGAAGGTAGTTGGAGCAATTCTGAGAGCACTCCTGATTGCGGAATAACGAATTCAGTTGGGCACTTGAGTTTCGAATTCATTCTGATCCATCATGTTTTCGTGAAATTAGGGAGAGACGTCTCAAAATCGAAAAATCGCGATTATTTGGCCGTTACTCCAGAACGAAGGCAGCTGGAGCAATGACGAATCCAATAGGGCACATGTGTTTCGAATTCATTCTGAGTCATGTTTCCGTGAAATTAGGGAGAGACGTCTTAATATCGAAAAAATGCGATTATTTGGCCATTACTCCAGAACGAAGGCAGCTTGGGCAATTCAGAAAGCACTCATGTATTCAGTAAAGTTTATGAGTTTTGAGATTGATTTTTCATGTTTTCGTTAAATTAGGAAAAGACGAGTGTTAGATTCACTTTCCAAAAAAAAAAAAATGTGAATTATAATGAGACAGTCCTATAAAAAAAATTCTCAGTCCTACTTCCTCAGAGATACCATGCATATATTGTATAGTTTATCTTCGAATACTAGGAATAAAATAGCAGACAGGAGGAGAGAAAATAGAGCAATATAATAGGAATAATATTGAACAATATTTTCAATCCATTTCATTGAAATTCACAAATAAGTTCTGACACAAAATATAATTATGTTCGTTTTAACGATAATACTGAAGAAATAACACAATCTTATACATTTTTCTCAAAATTTATTTTTATATATCAGTAGACAAACAAAAACTCGTTTTTCATTCGTCATATTTTCAGTATCCATTTGGAGAAAACAGAAATCTTGGTAAATGGTTTCGCCAAGCTGGTTTCAGACGGACTCAACTTTCATGACATCCGAGTAATTTTGAATTTGGGGGATATGACGGTAAGATCCATGGATTGTTGAAAGTTTTTATCTGATAGTACACCGGTTACAAACAAACGTCCAGAATGAGGTTTCAGCAAATATGCCGAGATACGTTTCATTTCTTGAAAGTACCCTTAGGGTAATCGTTGGAATTTATTTTTGTGGAAAATCAATGGCTTTTCATTTAAATTCGATAATTATAAGGCCCTCTGATATTGATTCGACGATAATAATTATTTAATACCAATCAGCAGTATATTAAGAGAATGTAAATATGTACAAATTACGAAACTAGTTGGACTGCCCGATGTTTTCACACTTTTCAGATTATTTCTGAGAATGTGGAGGTTATCTAGCTACCCATTATTTTCTTCGTCATAAACCGTCGGGAATTTTTCCGAATTTTTACGAGTTCTTCATCTAGCATTTAGGGGAACAGGAGGTGAAATTATTTGGAATACAGGATTTTAGAATTTTATTTTCGAGAATATTTGCAGCAATTTTCTATTCCTCACGAGAACTTTATCTAGCTTTCGGAAGATTTTTCCGTTAATGAAGACACATTCAGTACTTTTCCTTCCTCCTGTATGTCGTTGTGTATAACATTTTCTTCGTATACGTTTAATATGTCCATATTTACATATAAATTCTTCAAACTATGTATCAAATGGATATGGTGGTCAAAATATTTCAGTTTATTATAAGTAAGTATTGTTGCGTTTTTCAGGTTCAATAAGTGGTACACTTACTTATAAACTCGCCTTTATTGTCACAGAACAAATAATACAACTGACAACACTGTTTGACACTTTGCAGTTCAAATAAATACTTCAAACTTCACTTGGTAACGTTACAACAGTCAAATGTTAAAAAGTAAACAAAACTCAAAAACTTCCCAAACTTGGCAAATCTGATCGTATTTATAGGATAACATTATTCTAGAAGCTATAGAAATTTCAACAGAACATTCCATACTAAGTTCTCGAATAAACTTTAATGATTCTAGTTCATTCTAATGGGTTTCTAGAAGGCAAACAGAAGGATTCATGATTTTTCTATCTACTACCAGGTTCGTAACAGTATGTATAACTAGAAAAATTGGGTTGAAATTATTGTTTATTTTTTCCTTTTTAATTTTATGGCAATTTTGGCTTTGTTAGTGGGTGTTTTGACATTGGGCTTGATTACTGCATTTATTGAAAAAAAATGTAAGATCGCTCTATATATTTGAAACAGTAAATCCTTTGTTACTGATTTGTGATTTCTGTTGGGGGTGATAGAAAACATTTTATGTTTTACCTTACAGTATTTTTATTACTTTGGCAGCAAACTTCGCATGCAGTAGGATAAGTGATATCTTCAACCCTGGTTAAACAAATAACTATTTGATGCAATTCATCGTGGCAAGAATCAATAATTTATTAAGTTCAGAAATGTGAAGATCTGAGAGAATGGGGGGGCAAAGAGATATTATTTAAAGCTGTGGGTTTTGAAGGAAACGTCTTCAGGCAATTAATTTCGCAGATTTTATTGAAGAAAAACGTCGTGATGAAGTGATGTTTGTTAGGATGATAGGATGATTACAATTGGATGGGGAAGCTAAACTCCTGAGTCTAATTTCAATGAAACAGCTATAGATATTAATAACATATTTATGAATAAGTGAAATTCATATTCTTTCTACGGCATTCTAGAAAAGTAAAAGAGTTTTTAAAACATATCGATGAGACGAATTTGAATATTCGAAAGCCTCAGTCTGAGCATTGGTAATGAACTCTGAGATAGATATGAGTAGGACCAGCTTTGAGATGGTGATACTGTTGATGATGTTATATACAGTCGGTATAATGTTATTGGCACTGTATCCTGGAAATGAGACTTGTATTTTGATCCCCATTCTATAACTATCTTAAGATTTTTATGAATTTTTCATACCGTACACTTTCTGGTATGAGTACTGCCATTGAAGTGAGTTCTCCGATCCCTCCGAACGGAACTAAACTGGTTCATTTGATTCCTAGGGACTGAAGTAGTCTTACACGACTCATCTGTACATTAATAACTTGATATATGCATTTATGAATTTTTTATTGTTTTTCAGTTTGACCTGAATGGCCTCCTCAATAATACAGAATTCAGTGCCCTGGTGAGTTCTATCCTGAACGACAATCTTGTGAACTTCGTCGATAATAATCAAGAACTCATCACAAATCTGATAAGCCCCCTTGTTGAAGTTGTCTTGAACGATATATTTAAGAAAAAATCGAATATATTTGTAAACCCATATTATGTGAAAGAAATGGAAGTATACTGAAAAACTATTTGAATAGGAAAGAAAGAGAGAGTTGATATTCGTTCTCTGTGTACGTAGTATGTACTAAGTTTCCTTAGGGTTTTGTTGTCGAGTACCCAATGATAATAATATAAGGAATGTTGAATTCTAATCTATATTAGGGTGTGAAAATTTCACTAATAAATAATGTTTCATATTTCCGTGAATTTCATTCTAAGATATAACGAGTGAGTTCAAATAAAAGGGATACCTTTTTTATGTTGGTGAACAAAAATCAACTACAGATTTTCGTTTGATAACTACATGATGCCATTCAGGAACATCCACAAGAAAAACAAGAGATATCTCGGTGGATAAACTGAGCTCAAATAATTTCGAGACTATTTTCATGTAACCAGTTTCAAAACAAACAAAAAGGCAGCATAAACTTCCTAAAATACTCTCTGTCTAGTTTTGAGGGCACAGCTCACCCATTCAACAATACATTTTAGACAGTACGGTCCATAGTTATGGAATACATTTATTTTCATCGTAATTATATATTTATTCGAGAAAATCTGAAACAGGTTAATTTTTATTCCCAATTTGACAATTAAAAGTATGAAGATATTACCCTCTTCTTGCACTCCCTCTGAATTACAAATGAGAATGGGAGTCGTCTGGCACCTTGTTTGAAAGGGATTTTCATTATATATTCATCAGTATTTAGTATTTTGAATGTGGTGCAATCATCACTGACGAACGCCCGAAAAAAAGACAACATACTGACAATAATACGTTTAAAACCACCAAAGGATCATTGAGATATTCCTCCTGTAGAAGAGAGTTGTGATAATTTAGCAAATCCCAGTTATATCATAGAACACGTAAGACAAATCACTTTCACCTACGTCTGTCTATAACGTCGTCAGATATGACCAGGAATATGGCAATAAATGGCGAAGCAAGCGTTTTATAGATGTAAAATTACTGCATTTAATAGTAATCGCGAGTATGGTTAAATTCTGTTAAGTTATACAATTTTCCTGAGCTTTTAATCTCGGTAGATCTGGAGGAAGGAATAAAAAAATTATTCAATTCAAAAGAAGTTGAATTACAAAAAAATTTACAGATTTATTCAATAAAAAATGTATCAGAGTCAAAAGCACTTTTCCACCTTTCCACTTGAATATAGGGGTGTCTCTGAGGATTGGCTAGAATCATATCTGTCAGGTCGAAGCCAAGTTGTAAAAACGTCAACATACTCCAATGAGTTACCTGTAGAATGCGGTGTGCCTCAGGGGTCAATACTCGGACCAATTCTCTTCCTACTCTATATAAATGACTTGGCAAGAACAAACATTTTAGGAAAAATAACCCTGTTTGCGGATGATACGAGTATATTCTGGCATAATAAAGATTCTGAAACAGTTCTTCTTGAAATTATCAAGGATGATATGTGTGTGGTGAAAAGATGGTACGACTCAAATCGGTCTGACCCACATACAGGTACCTGACTCTTCTTTTCGGTCCCCAGGATGTGTTGTAGCTCTCAGAAGGTTTCGTGTAACACTTTGAGAAGCAGAGGATTGTGTCGCAGTACAATTGGAAAATAACGATCTATCATTTCATCATTATCATATTGAGGGTTTTGAAAATGCTGCCAAGACCTTGAGTAAATCGAGGTTAGTGTAGGATAACATATATTGAGAAGATGTTTTCTTTCTTTTTGAAAAGTCTAAGAGTTACGAAGGATCTTCTCAAATCGATATTTCCTAACCACAAAATACCTGGAATGACAAGAGTCGATTTACTTTATTTTAATTCAGTCCCGCCATTTTTTGCTGAATATAATGGTGGGGTTCCTAGATATTTCAGTGCACTCGTGCTTTTCCTGTAGACATAGAATTCAAGCTAATTAAGGTTGTTCCTAATCACGGAGATATCTAAAAATGGCAGCTGTTTTCTATGGTTCAAAACTGGCTATTCAGTTCTGGAACAAAACTGTCTACGTCAATAAAAAATACAATACCGACAAGAGATAAAGAAAGTTGTACAAGTTCAAGCCGCTATTTGATCTACTTAATAATTATATAACATTCACGTCCTTCCGTATGATATAAGTTACGGTTAGTAGAATCAAGAACAATAGAAAGTGATGTGAATTCGGAGATATTTCGATATTCATTTGACTCCTTCTTCGTGACTTCCAAAACTGTACAGCATCAGCCCTGATATTTTCAATGAAGCAGAAAATTCCCGTATTCGCGAATATTATGTAACATTCACGTTCTTCTGTATAAATCACACGCATTTTCGTTTCCGAATACCATTAACAGAGGTAGTTATTTGAAAACGTTAGAAGGTATTTTTTTTTTATTACACCGAATTTATTCACACATCCTTGTGATCCAGAATGCCACAATTTCATACCATGTTTCATCACTCGTCATGCATGACAGCTGGAGTATTAATTATTCTCTCTGGGTCCTCGCCTAATCCCTCAAAATACCAACAAACTTATTCGTGCGAAGTACTATTAAAATACAACTCCATAACTCATCCTGACTGACACTGTATGGATTACATTTTACAGTCTGCTGGCAACCGTTATCAGCTCCTCTCTTGATTTCTGAAGCAATTCCTGGTTATAGTGCCTGTTGAGTTTTTATTAAAAATAACTCAACATTTATTGAGCCTGTTGAAATTCTTGCTATCCATGGAAATATTTATTTAGATAACTTGAGATTTATATGAAGAAAAAGCCCTAACCTGTTGAAAGAACATTGTGGAAAACAGAAGGAAGGTATTAGTAAATACAGTTTTAGAGCCCCTAACCTCTTGTTGGAAGAAATCATCTGGTAAGTTTACTGGATGACTACAAATAAGTGACTGAACTCGTTGAGACGTTTTAAATGAAATGGTAGAAGGAATAATGATATATCGAAAAACTTTGGCAACAAAAAACTCTCCGATATTGAGGTGCATGCAAAAGCGATCAGAACAAGTGTCAGCCATAGAGGTAACATGGTGACCAAAACACAGTGACGTCTGTTACTTGGTGAGTATTTTACCAACTTGCTCACTTAGGTGCCATAGGTTAGTGAGGGACGTAAGGAGTGATCACAGCAGGTGTACCAAATGAGAGATAACCAGCCCTTCCTTTCAGCTCAAAATAATGACTAATCTCCTATTAAAAGCTTATGGAAGTTATGAAAAACGGTTCAGATGGGCCATCGTTATGTTATTATTTCCATAAAACCAAGTAGATGGTTACTTTCTTATATCACCTCTCAGTGGGGTTGCAGAGACAGTGGATCAGATTATTCTAAATGACCTTCTGCAACTTGATGGCAGCTGAAACGTTTGTCAGAAGTGCAGTTTGTCGTCTGAGATGGTTATAACCTAACCTATAAGGTAATCTGAATTCGCGAAATGCGTTCCCGCTAGATGGCGCTCAGAATTAAGGCACGAAACTGTGTAATGGTGATCAGCCTACAAATTCCATAAGAGACCATAGTGTTTAACTTCATTCAAATTTGAATAAATTGCTGAAGATGTTGATAATTGAAATATGCTAATCAAACATTTTCATATACGTAGTCATTGCCACTTTTTGCCTAATTCTATGATTTCAATGGGAAAATTATGTAAATAAACTTTGTGTTTGGTACTATTGATGTTGCATTAAGCATTGGGGCACTAAGCAAATACGCCTATTGTTTGGATTGCTTAATTCTGCCGCCATTTCAGTTATTATATTCTGAAACTATGAACATGAAGGAATATCACCAAACTCAATTTAATATCCAAAACTCGATTAATTATGAGAAAACACATTAAATATATACACAAGCTCTTATTGCAAAACAAGACCTTGCAACATTACATGAGTTCAACGAAATAATTATAGGTGTCGCACCCTTCGCGCAGGTCGCGAATAGTACAAGCGGTAAAGAAAGATGTCCACAAGAAGTCAAACCCAATTACGGTTCTGGTTGATATGAACATGGTGTTTGACAACATTTAATTTGAAGGTTTGATCACAAAAGAGTGAATATTTATATACAGTGGAACTCATAAATTTCTAGCTGGTTGGAATTACTACTGTGGGAGTGATAGTCTTAAGGAAACTCCAGTAATATTTGCAGCTTCAGTTGGTCTCTATACAGGGTGTTTCCAAATAAGTGCAAAAGTTTTTAGAGGGTAAACACCAAAGGAGATCTATCATGTACACAAAAGTTCGTGGGCCTATCCTTGGAAAGTCACACAATTTTGTTTCGGTTTTTGAGAAGTTATTGATGCGTTGAAAAAATGGAATTAAGTGGGAGTATTCCACCAATAAAAAGACTACCTATGTATATTTTTTGTGATTTTTAAGGGTGAAATACGCAACCCTCATCTCCAACTTACGCAACGCAATTTATAAATACGTGTTCAGAAGAAAGATTAATTGCAAAACTTTCTCAACTCTTACTGTTTCCGTAAAAGCAACAGTTTCTCAATAAAAAAATAAAATATCAAATCGTTCATGGACGTATCTTCTGTGAAAAAAAAACGCAAAAATCTAGTAGGTGGTTGACACGTTTTGTTTGCACAAATTATGACTTCAACCGTAGTACTTTGACATTTTTCCACCAGTTTTATCTTTTGATTTACAATTAGTACCATGTTTTTTTCAATAAAATATCAAATTGAAAATACAAACGAAACAAAATTATGTGTTTTACAACAAAGAAAAAGACACCAAGAACGAACGTAACAGAGTTATAAAAACTGCCCGAAATGACCACCTGCAACTATTGGACAGGAATCAAGTCTTCGTCTCATAGATTAGCGCAATGTTGCAATATTCCGTGTGTGTTCTGGATTGACCTGCAGTGACCCCAGATGCATAAATAGATGGTATTCAAGTCTGGAGATTTAGGAGGCCTATCCAACGATTTGGATGCACGTTGTCAGCACTGATTGTGGGTACACCTCCGTACCGGTTTCATGATCCTTGCCAATCATTAGCGCAGGCTAGTGCGACTCATTTGAATCGAAAAATCCTTTCAGCCTAATTTTGTGTGTTAACAATTTTGCCTTCAATATACCTAATTCCGGACGATTTTCAATCATATTGAGAATCTCTTCTTCCAGTGCCACCGTTCTTTATTACTCGTGGACAACCACCAACAGTTTTCAGTTTTTGAAAAGTCTATCTTTCCCAAAAACTTTGCCGAAGATGTGCAAAAATGGTGTGATGAAGTATCACGTGCTGCGTATACATCTCTGCATAGAGTCATATAGTTTCCAAAGAATTTTCATTGATACGACCATACCTGAAATACCTATCGGCCATTTCAGCGTTAGTGTTATTCATATTGAAGATGCAAAAGGCACATCGAAATTTTAATCACATCATGAAAATCGAAGCGATTTAACAGCCACCTACTACATTTTTTCGATTTAATTTGCACAAGATCCGTCCATACAAGATGTTGTATTTAATTTTTTCATTAAGAAACTATTAGGTACTTTTACGAAAACAACGGAATAGGTAATGAAGTTCTGCAATAAATCTTTTTTTTTCACTACATATTTTAAATTTGAGGAATTTTGTTCCATTGAAAAGTTCTAGAAAAAAATGGTTGCATCTTTCACACCTTCAAAAATCACAAGAAAATTAAAAAAATGTTCATAGGTTGCCTTTTTATTGGTCAGTTCTGGGACCGATTTTATTTCTATTTTATACAAATGACATTAACAACATCAGCTCAATGGCAAGCTTTAGCAGATATGCGGACAACACGACTGTGCTTGTTTCGAATAAATTCGATGATACTTTGAATGAAAAATGTACAACAATCATAAATAGCCTCACATCATGGTGTAATTACACTCCCTTCACTTAAATAGGGAAATTATCCGATTTCATAATTTTCAAAAAAAATTTACACCCCCGAATATACGAGGATGTATTGATATCTAGTTAGCCTAAACCAGTTCCTTGCATAAACAAAATATTGCGTTACCATAGTAACGAACAATAACTTATTAGAAGTGTCAGTGTAAAGTTTGACGTCAAAAAAGTATACGCAATAAATTAAAAGAAAAAATATGTCCGCCGAAATTGTGAAAATCGAAAAATTGGAGTATCGACCCATCATCAAGTACCTGTATTTAAAAGGGTTAAGAGGTAAGCAGATTTACGAAGATATGCTTAATACCCTTGGTGATCAATGTCCTTCGTATGCGACCATGAAAAATTGGACTGCAAGCTTTAAAAGAGGTAAATTTTCCATTGAAGATGATGACCGATCGGGAAGGCCAGTTTCTGTGTCAGTCCCCGAAAATATCGATGCAGTTCATGACATGATTTTGACAGACCGTCGAATTGGGCTAAAAGGGATATCTGAAGCACTGAATATTTCATACGAACGCGTTCATCATATAGTTCATGTCAATTTGGACATGAGAAAAATTGCTGCAGAATGGATCCCCAAATGTTTGAATGTTGACCAAAAGCGTGCAAGGGTAGAAGCATTGCGTTCGATCTGTGCTCGATTTGAAAACGATGTAGACTTCTTAACCCTTTCAAGCTTTGTGGTATCACGATGATACCAGCTTTCTAAAATACATTGAGGATGCAGCAGAGTGGTTTTAACGCGATACCCCATATTCTATAGCTGTAAGGTGGTGACATCTCTTGAAAAAAAATTACGACCTGGCGATTCTACCGCTCAGGATGTCACAGTGCTCTGCTGTTTCACCGCTGTCAGTGAATTTCATGATTTCTACAAGGTGTTAGTGATTTGATAGTTTTCAAAACCTGTTTTCGGAAAAAATGAGCGGTAAGAAGGGTTGCTTAGTAGATAATGAATTATATTTATTAAATTTGTTTGTTATCCAAATTTTCTTTGTTTTGTACGAGTAATTTTTCAGACTATTGTAGTGGTTTCAAACGACACCACTAAGCAGCGAACACCGGAATATTCTGAAAATTTTAAAAATTAATAAATATTATGTCGTTTCAGGGAGAAAATCTCGAGAAAATGGAGTTACGTGGAGAATTTAATTTTCGAAGAAATTCCATCTGGGATTGAGTCGGAAGTATATGAGGAATATGACGACGGAAAAAACAACGAATATGACGGTACTCAAAATTTCATCAGTGCAACCGTTGGTAATGTTGAGAGGCTGCCGCAATGAGCCTGGACATCGTTAATAATTCAGGTCAGGATCAGGATAATGGTGATGATGGTTTCAGTGATGAAGACCATATCATAGCAATTTCCATAGACCCGACCTTGCTGGTACAGTAGATAGAAAGAAGAAGAATGGAGAGAAGGAGACTATTCAGTGCCCCCTTATCGTGAAAGACTATATCAGCAATATGGGTTTTGTTGACAAAGCCGATCAACTGAAAATCACATATTAAATCAACAGAAAAAGTTGAAAATGGTTGCATATAGGATCGTATGGCACTTCCTGGATGTGGCTAAAGTCAACTCTTTCATAATTTTCGCAGAAAGAACTGGACAGATGGGTATGGACTTGAAAAACTTTCGAATTGCCATTGTGAATATAGGTTAGTTAGTAGGGGCAGGCTCTAACAAACCCAGAAGGGACAGGCCTAGTGCTGAACATATTTCGAACAATTTCAAGAAAAATGTTCACTTGGAAAAAAGGTGGGACCAGGCGGTACACATGCCCATTCATGGGAATTCCCGCAGATGTGCGTTGTGTAGCTCGAAAGAAAGTCAACACAGAGCAAGGTGATCCTGTTCTAATTGTGTGGTGGGGCTATGCCTGACAGATAAAAATAACTGTTTTGTGAAGTTATATCAAAACAATGATTTTAAACAAATATTGTTGTTGTTGTTGTCGAATATAACCAAATAAATGTTTTATTCTTGAAGTTAGTTTACTTTGTATTCCCTGCTTGGTGGTATTCTGGTGAAACCAGTCCGTATTTTTTTTCAAAAACAAAGAAAAAAATTATTTACATACTTTTCTTATTCCTTAAGCTACAGCAAGTTGATTTGTTTAGTAAAACCTAAAAAAGTACAATTTTGTTAAATCTGCCTTGAAAGGGTTAAACCGAATTGTTACTATGGATGAGACTTGGGTACATTTCTACGATCCAGAAACAAAGCAACAATCGATGAAATGGCGACACTCCGGTTCTCCAAGACCTAAGAAGTTTCGTGTCCAAAAATCTGCTGGAAAAGTTCTTGCTTCAGTTTTTTGGGATTGCCATGGAATAATCATGATTGATTTTGTGGATAAGGGTAGAACAATAACTGGAGATTACTATTCGACATTACTGACCACTCTATGGGAAAAAATTAAAGAGAAAAGACGCGGAAAGCTATCCAAAGGTTTTGTTTTTGCAGGACAACGCCCCTGCACACAAATCTCATGTTGCCATGCAAAAAATTCGTGATTTAGGGTGTGAATTACTAGAACACCCCCCTTATTCACCAGATTTGGCTCCGTCCGACTATCATCTCTTTCCTCAACTGAAAAAAGTTTACAAGGTCGTAAATTTCTTCCAACGAGGAGGTAATAGAAGCTGTGGAGGTCTGGTTTGCAGATCAAGAAGAAACATCTTTTTTGAAAGGTCTAGAGACGTGTTGCAGGTTCGCTGTAATGAATGTATCCAATTGAGAGGAGAATATGTTGGGTGATAAAATATTTTGACATTGAAATTTTGTTTGGTTCTATAGTAGGCTAAGAATGTTTCAATATATCCTCGTACGTGTAGATGATACATCTATCGAACCAACCAATAGTGTTAAATTTTTAGATGTTTTAGTGGATGAAGATTTGAATTGGAAGGAACATTGTGCCAACTTGATCTCTGAATTGAACTCTATTACATGTTCAGAAACTTGAAATGTATTCTTGAACAAGAAAGATTATTAGTTCTATATTATTCCCAAGCTGCCTCTATGTTACGCTAGTGAGTTTGCTTCTGGGAAACTTCCACTCATTCATTCTGAAGACACATTTCTATAACTAATCGAAAATAATAATGATATATTTGAAAAGATACGATAATGTGTGAACTCAAATCAAAATCACAGCTTCGAAAAGAGGAAAAAACAATTGAAAACCCAATAAAAAGTGGACTTTCAAGATCAATGTGAAGCAACTTAGGTACATTTGGGTATTATCATGGCGTGAATGACTTCCAAAATTGAAATTTTAATACTCTCTTATTAACAATTCACACAAAAATCTAATAAGCCATAACTTTTTCTGAGATAAAATTAATTTTCGGTATCAAGAGATTATTGCGTCAATGCATTAACGACCATAACCCTACCTCCTGTGTATGTCGAAGAAATCAATCAGTTTGAAACTTTTTTTTCAAAAACTACTGCAACTGAAGTATAAACTGAGTTTCTTTCATGTTCAATCACTAGACAGGAGATGTATGACTCAGCCAACCTAATTTCCGAAGTTAATCAAATTATTTCTTCAACTCTGTAATTGCATTTCCAGATATAAATTGGATTCTTTAGAAGAACGTGGAACTCCGTAATGGAGAGCGAATGATTATTTTAAAAATATATGTCACCCGTGGGAGATCCAGTTGAATATAAGTCCTGAATAGTTAATAACATTATAAATTACTTGGGAGTTCTACTAGCTACTATCGATCACATTCCAGAGACATCGTCACACTATTTACACTCACATGCAAAATAAACGCAACAAGTTATTATTTGGTAAATGAGGTCTCATAATTTTTTTGTTCAATTTCCAAAATTTTTTCATCAAACGGTAGATAAAATTATTAATTTTCACTTACACATTCAGTTTTTCGTTAAATGCTGGCTGATTAGTTATACAGGGTTAATTAGAAGTTTGTTGTTAAACTCTGATTTTAAAACATCCTGTGGAATAATTTCGTGGACAAATTCTTTCAAAATACCAATTTTTGTTAAGAACCATTCCTTTTCAACATTTTGTTTTTTTGACTTTAAGTAGACTAGTTCATTATTAAGAGAGAAATGAACGTCAAACAACAGTTTACCCAATTTTAAGAATGTTCAGTTATAATATTATTGCAAAATATATTTTTGGACTTCCGGGACTAAAGTGCCAACTTTAGTCTCGTATAACAGGGACAGAAATGTATCTTTCAGCAGCTATACTATTAATAACTAGGACAAAAATTATCATGTCACCTGCCTTATCTATATCAAAATTTATAGATTCATTCATTTCTTGATTAATTTTCTTGATATTCTGTTAGTTAAATTACGATTCGTTTAAATGTCAACATTAATTGAAATGTCACTGAATTGAAAAATTTTGTTGACACTGTTGCTATAACGTTACTTACTGAGTAATCCAAGTACCGTGTTTATATAACTCATCAAAATTATTAATTGTATCAATGAAAGTTATAATACTGGAAAGTGCAAAAAATAGCGTATATGCGTATATGCCTCAGGATATTTTATCCCTTACGTGATTATTGGCCCTCGGGCTCTACAAGCCCTCAGGCAATAAACATTACGTGCGGGGTTAAAACATTCACTTTAGTCCCTTGTTATATAATATACTATTATGCAAACCTACTCAATTCAAATTCAAAATCATACTTCAAAACAAACCAATTCAACTGTAACATAAGAAGAAACGTACTTTTCACAACAAATTCAGCTAAATATTCTATATTATCACCTCTACCTCTTATTACTGCCTGCATACGTCGGTTCATACTGTCAAGTAGGTTACGAATAGCATCTTGAGGAATATTTTGCCATTCCTTCTGAATTGCTAAACGAAGCTCATTTATCGTAGCCGGAGCCACCTCGCGATCTCTTATTCGCCTACCAAGCATGTTCTGATTATGCTCTATAAGGTTGAGATCCGGTTAACATGCTGGCCAGTTCATTTTGTTAATATCCACTCCCGTGAGGTATTGTGTAATACACCTTGCTATATGTGGCCGCGCATTATCCTGCATCATGATGAAGTCGTAGCCGATAAATCCAGCATAAGGTACAAAATAATTGCTCAATACCTCCTCAATATAACGGTGGATAGTCAAGGATTCATCGATGACCACCAACTCAGTGCAGGCCTTCCCAAATCACTGAATCTCCACCATAACTGAGACGGGGACTGAACGTGCACTCTGCAAATCTTTTTCCTTTCCTTCTTTCTCCATACTCTTTTTCGTCATCTGGAGGATGTAAGCGAAATCTGGTTTCGCCAATAAAAAGAACATTGTTCCATTGCCCTAAGTTCCAATATTCAGTAGCAAATTGCAGTCTAGCTACTTGGTGACGCCGAAGTAATTTGGGTTCATTTGCTGGTCTGCAAGATTTCAAATCAAAGTCTTTCAATCTTTGGCGAACTGTCCACATGCTAACATTTGTACCACGGACCCCTTGAAGTTGATTTCTAGACTGCTTTAATGTTAAATATTGATCTCGCAGAGTATTCACATGAAGAAATCAATAGCAGTCGTTTTTCGTTTCGTTTCTGCCAGTTTGTCTGAAACGTTTGACTATTCTTTTGATGGTAGAGCGATGAACATGAAGTTTTCTGCAGTATATTCATAATTACGTCCATCTTCAACAAGAGCAATAGCTTTCACGCAATTTTCCGCAATTAAAACTATGGTTGAAGTGTGTTTAGGTCTCTCACTGTCAAACTGATACTAGGGCAACAACGAGCAGAGCCACCTCTTCAAAAAAATTTATTTAGTAAAGTAAACCGTTGATGACAAAAAACAGAATGTTGAAAAGGAACAATTGTTAACAAAAATTGGTATTTTGAAAAAATTTGATTATTCCACAGGATATTTCAAAATTAGGGTTTAACAACACACTTTTAAATAAATCTGTGTAATGACTAATAAGCCAACATTTAACGAAAGACTGAATGTGCAAGTTAAAATTTGTAATTTTATTTACCGTTTGATGAAATAGCTATTTATGTATTGAGTGCGTTATATAGATCCTAACGCCCGGAGGTTAACGATCACCCGAGAGCCTTTGGCCTGAGGGATGAATGATGCCCGATGGGCGTTAGGATCTAGTAACGCTCGTGGTGCATACAAGATTTTATTTTTCACGAAAAAATTATCTTAAACGACGTTGTTTAATTCATAAATTTCTTCTCATAGTATTTGCTGGGTTCTGGTCGGCAACTTTTCTGTGCACAATTGAACTTCTATGCAATTGCCATGGAAACATTGAAGAGGTTGCTAAAGGTTGTTTATTTGATAAAATGACGCTGCATTTTTGCAAGAATTGACAAGCTTGTTAGTGGAGGAAACTAAAAAGGGTTGTGTTATGGAGATCCCACAGAATGTGACGCTCAGAGCTGAAAAAGCGTTAGGAAATTTACAGCATGTGAAATCCAAATACTTATACGAGAAGGAGTATGACCATTTTTTGAAATGGAAAGATGAAAACACAGTGAATACCGTAAATGAAACTGTCTTGATGACATACTTCCAGGAACTGGTGGTTATCTCATGAAAAATATTAATATTTTTTATTTATTTTCCATTATTTCAGTCTGAAAAATATAGTGCAAATAGTCTATGGACCAAATACTCACAGCTGAAATCAACATTGATTGTTAAAGAAAACATTAATAAATCAGCATTTAGTCAAATGATGGCCTTTCTGAATGTTAATTCAAAAGGATACATTCTTAAAAAATCAAAGGTGTTGGAAGGTGGACAAGTATTACTCCAGATGATACTTTTCTGCTACATAAAGTTGTTCTGGTAATGGGCGTATTTGAAGGCTTAAGACGTGATGAAATGGTCAAGGTGACAATTGATGACATTGTAGACAGAGGAGCCGTTTCACTGATCAAGGTAGGTACCAGAAACCAAGACCTGCACCTCAAACAGTTTCACCATTGTTGAAGAAAGCGAAATAGGAGCCTTGAACTCAGTTAAAAAGTACATTGCACTACGACCAAAAGGATGTGAACAACGTAAGTTTTTTTTAACCTACAGAAATAATAAATGCATTGAGTTACCTGTAGGTAAAAATACTATGGGAAGTATTCCTTCCATCATAGCGAAATACCTCAATTTGGAAAACCCCGAAAGGTTACACTGGACATTGTCTACGCCGAACGTCGTCAACGCTTCTTGTTCATGGTGGTGCTTCCTTTGAAACACTAAAATTACATGGAAAATGAAAGAGTAGTACGGCAGTGGAGAGCTATATTTGAGAAAGTATCTCTTCGAAGAACAAAATTGCTACAATGATAGCCCATTCCGTTTCCGAAAAAGAAAATGTTAACGTTCCGAACGAAACCGAATGCACATTGAGGAGTTCATCATCCGTCAACTCACAGAATGTTATGATTTATAATGCCCTCCATATCGCCCCGGGCGTTATGGGTCTGTTAATAGCAACCGTTGTAAAGGTATTAGAAAGCAGTAATGGACAAGTGAAAAATGAAAGTTTCATAAATTGAACTAAAAATAACAAAATTATGAGTCCTCAAATTTCACCAAACATCAACTTGTTGCGTTTTTTTTGTATGTGAGTGTATATCTGACAGAATTTTATCAAATATCCTGTGTTCTAACTCAATGATTTTTAAATTTATCTGCGATTTATCTGTGGCACCAACAATCAAGCTTCCAAATGTACCTATATATCTTTCAAAAAATTTTAACTTTTGTTCCACACTGGGGCGCTTTTTCGTCAAGACTTTTAGTTGATTGGATGAATATTTTTTTTCAAGGGATTGAAAATGCAGAAAAATGCAGTGAAATAATTTATATTCAATAATTCTATATGTATATATTTAAGTTGCGATAATTTTACTAATTGTTTAATCTTAAAAAAATGTATAAGTTATTGAATGATCGAGTATTTTTATTGCGTTCAATCTCAAACACCTCTCACTCACTTAGTTTGAGCACCTCTTAATTTTTTTTGTTGATACCAGATCAAGACAAAAACGATTTTACTATACCGTTTCATATAAGTAAGTAGACTAGTTCATTATTAAGAGAGAAATGAACGTCAAACAACAGTTTACCCAATTTTAAGAATGTTCAGTTATAATATTATTGCAAAATATATTTATGGACTTCCGGGACTAAAGTGCCAACTTTAGTCTCGTATAACAGGGACAGAAATGTATCTTTCAGCAGCTATACTATTAATAACTAGGACAAAAATTATCATGTCACCTGCCTTATCTATATCAAAATTTATAGATTCATTCATTTCTTAATTAATTTTCTTGATATTCTGTTAGTTAAATTACGATTCGTTTAAATGTCAACATTAATTGAAATGTCACTGAATTGAAAAATTTTGTTGACACTGTTGCTATAACGTTACTTACTGAGTAATCCAAGTACCGTGTTTATATAACTCATCAAAATTATTAATTGTATCAATGAAAGTTATAATACTGGAAAGTGCAAAAAATAGCGTATATGCGTATATGCCTCAGGATATTTTATCCCTTACGTGATTATTGGCCCTCGGGCTCTACAAGCCCTCAGGCAATAAACATTACGTGCGGGGTTAAAACATTCACTTTAGTCCCTTGTTATATAATATACTATTATGCAAACCTACTCAATTCAAATTCAAAATCATACTTCAAAACAAACCAATTCAACTGTAACATAAGAAGAAACGTACTTTTCACAACAAATTCAGCTAAATATTCTATATTATCACCTCTACCTCTTATTACTGCCTGCATACGTCGGTTCATACTGTCAAGTAGGTTACGAATAGCATCTTGAGGAATATTTTGCCATTCCTTCTGAATTGCTAAACGAAGCTCATTTATCGTAGCCGGAGCCACCTCGCGATCTCTTATTCGCCTACCAAGCATGTTCTGATTATGCTCTATAAGGTTGAGATCCGGTTAACATGCTGGCCAGTTCATTTTGTTAATATCCACTCCCGTGAGGTATTGTGTAATACACCTTGCTATATGTGGCCGCGCATTATCCTGCATCATGATGAAGTCGTAGCCGATAAATCCAGCATAAGGTACAAAATAATTGCTCAATACCTCCTCAATATAACGGTGGATAGTCAAGGATTCATCGATGACCACCAACTCAGTGCAGGCCTTCCCAAATCACTGAATCTCCACCATAACTGAGACGGGGACTGAACGTGCACTCTGCAAATCTTTTTCCTTTCCTTCTTTCTCCATACTCTTTTTCGTCATCTGGAGGATGTAAGCGAAATCTGGTTTCGCCAATAAAAAGAACATTGTTCCATTGCCCTAAGTTCCAATATTCAGTAGCAAATTGCAGTCTAGCTACTTGGTGACGCCGAGGTAATTTGGGTTCATTTGCTGGTCTGCAAGATTTCAAATCAAAGTCTTTCAATCTTTGGCGAACTGTCCACATGCTAACATTTGTACCACGGACCCTTTGAAGTTGATTTCTAGACTGCTTTAATGTTAAATATTGATCTCGCAGAGTATTCACATGAAGAAATCAATAGCAGTCGTTTTTCGTTTCGTTTCTGCCAGTTTGTCTGAAACGTTTGACTATTCTTTTGATGGTAGAGCGATGAACATGAAGTTTTCTGCAGTATATTCATAATTACGTCCATCTTCAACAAGAGCAATAGCTTTCACGCAATTTTCCGCAATTAAAACTATGGTTGAAGTGTGTTTAGGTCTCTCACTGTCAAACTGATACTAGGGCAACAACGAGCAGAGCCACCTCTTCAAAAAAATTTATTTAGTAAAGTAAACCGTTGATGACAAAAAACAGAATGTTGAAAAGGAACAATTGTTAACAAAAATTGGTATTTTGAAAAAATTTGATTATTCCACAGGATATTTCAAAATTAGGGTTTAACAACACACTTTTAAATAAATCTGTGTAATGACTAATAAGCCAACATTTAACGAAAGACTGAATGTGCAAGTTAAAATTTGTAATTTTATTTACCGTTTGATGAAATAGCTATTTATGTATTGAGTGCGTTATATAGATCCTAACGCCCGGAGGTTAACGATCACCCGAGAGCCTTTGGCCTGAGGGATGAATGATGCCCGATGGGCGTTAGGATCTAGTAACGCTCGTGGTGCATACAAGATTTTATTTTTCACGAAAAAATTATCTTAAACGACGTTGTTTAATTCATAAATTTCTTCTCATAGTATTTGCTGGGTTCTGGTCGGCAACTTTTCTGTGCACAATTGAACTTCTATGCAATTGCCATGGAAACATTGAAGAGGTTGCTAAAGGTTGTTTATTTGATAAAATGACGCTGCATTTTTGCAAGAATTGACAAGCTTGTTAGTGGAGGAAACTAAAAAGGGTTGTGTTATGGAGATCCCACAGAATGTGACGCTCAGAGCTGAAAAAGCGTTAGGAAATTTACAGCATGTGAAATCCAAATACTTATACGAGAAGGAGTATGACCATTTTTTGAAATGGAAAGATGAAAACACAGTGAATACCGTAAATGAAACTGTCTTGATGACATACTTCCAGGAACTGGTGGTTATCTCATGAAAAATATTAATATTTTTTATTTATTTTCCATTATTTCAGTCTGAAAAATATAGTGCAAATAGTCTATGGACCAAATACTCACAGCTGAAATCAACATTGATTGTTAAAGAAAACATTAATAAATCAGCATTTAGTCAAATGATGGCCTTTCTGAATGTTAATTCAAAAGGATACATTCTTAAAAAATCAAAGGTGTTGGAAGGTGGACAAGTATTACTCCAGATGATACTTTTCTGCTACATAAAGTTGTTCTGGTAATGGGCGTATTTGAAGGCTTAAGACGTGATGAAATGGTCAAGGTGACAATTGATGACATTGTAGACAGAGGAGCCGTTTCACTGATCAAGGTAGGTACCAGAAACCAAGACCTGCACCTCAAACAGTTTCCACCGTTTCATATATTATCGAACCGTCCTATGTCGAAAATGAAGGACAAACGCTGTTTATACCCTATTAGCGTGTTCGACGCTGAAATTGAGATCAAAAACATCCACCAATTTAGTGAAATTGCACGAAAACCGCCCTTTCCAACTACCTGAAACAGTATATCGTCTGGATGTTGTTTCATTCCTGGTGGCGAGTCCTAAATAAATATTAAGCTACCGATGCAATCGAATGCAAGCATGTGCAATAATTCGACACTCAAACGAAGACAAACTACTCAATTAGGAGGGGGAAACCCCAGTAAATTGCATGAGTGGTTATTGCTTGGGGAGCGGACATTATTCAGCTAACGAAGGGAAAATGAAATTACAAACCAATTTTCTAGGCCGAGGGTTGTTCTCCAAGACCTGATGCTATTGTGATTCACGTCAAGATGTGGAAGAAACACGCAAAATCAATCGAAATTTCAGTGGACCTGGTACATGACCTCAGTTCGAAAAAGCTTCATTTATCAAAAGTGGATAATTTTCCCGTGAGACATCGAAAAATGGTCCCACGGGCACGGGGAAGATTATTCAATCTGAATACTTTGTGGCTCATTCATTCTTCTCAGGCAGTCGGTTGTACAGCGACAAAGAGGGTCAGTCTTAAATTCGGAAATCCCTTTCGATCAGGGTTGGGGTTTCTGTCAGCCAACATGATTTTTCACTTAAGATACGTGTACCGCATTATTTCGATTCATTGTATTGATCTAATGACATTACACTAAATTATAACTTAGCTTTTTGTATTTTGAAGAAGAACCTTATGGATGAAAACTTCAGAACTGAAATAAGTAGAAAATTATCTGGAACAGAACAGAAGGAAGAATGGATGAAGGATGAAAGAGCTGCTGAAAAAAACTGATAAGTAGTAAAGCTCATCAGAAAGGAACAAAAAGAAAACCAGCTACAGATAAATGAAATGAAGGACGAGAATTGGCTGGAACACTGGAAATGTTAAAAAGTGAAAATAAAAAGGAAACTTTAAGAACTTTGGGATTGAAGGTTGGTACAAATAACGATAAAATAATAAAAGAATAGAAGGAAAAATTTATCGCAAAAGAGCTAAAATTAAAGGTAACATTAAGAATGGTAATAATAGTGTGCGTGGTTGAAACAGAAACAGTAAAAAAAGGTAAATATATTACAGAACACAAGTCAATTACGAAGCCTTTCCACGAAAACATTTAAAAGAGAAAGAAATACAAACACAAATAAGAGAAATAGCGAAGAAAAAAAGGCAATCAAATAAAAATAGGTTAGAAAAAAATTACAACAAATGTAAAAATATGGACTTGAAATGAGGAATAGGGTAGACTGGAAGAAGAAAATTGAGGAATCGCTTCAAAAAACTGACAGTAATTAAAAACAGACGGTGAAAGGGGAAAACGAGAAGGAAATGGATAAGGAAAAAAAGACAAAGGACAACTGAGAATGAAGATGATATAATAGGAGAGAAAAGAGGCAGGAAAGCAAAGAGAATAGTAAAAAGATAGAAGAAAAACATATGTGAAGAATCGGTACATGGAATATGAAAAGTTTAAAGGGAAAATAGCGAGAATTAGAAAAGGAATTTGAAAAAAGTGAAGCGGACTCATAATGTTATCCCTCAAATCATGACATTATTGCCATGATGCAATTTTTCAAGGATACAATGCGAACGTCAGCTAGATTTTGATATCTGTCGGGTATATTCATGGCAACGAGAAGCCAAAAATACTGTCTTGGATGAAATATATAGCAATGAGAAGGCAATTGAACCGTTCATTGCAGCTTGTTGGAGCATGTAGAAACGATAATAATTCCATCGCCGAACGAACATTCTTCGTTGTCGATATATTCTGGTCAGTACGGCAACGCTTCATTTGAAATATCAAATGTCAAATATGACAAAATAACAACAAAACATCTCTGTTTGTTTTCGTCTTTGGATTATTGGAGTGTTTATTCTTGAATAAAGGGTAAATTCTGAGTTGATTGGTGTTAAACTTTTTTTTTAATTATCAAGCAATGGTGAAGCATTGTGAAATGTGTAAAAGACCATTTGGAGCTGGAAATCAAAATATGTCAGCTCATAGGTAAGCTACCAGTGTCGTAACTATCGAGAAAGAGAAACCAAGTTGGAAAAGAGAAAAATGAATGAATTATGAAAAAACATGTCAATTAGAGAATCTTGTGGACATTATTCAATCATATTCCATATTGGGTTTCCATCATTTCTATTTTATTGAACCTCAATATTTCTGTTAACAATGCACGATACCGCCGTTGGGGCAAGATGTTCCCTACACACAAATTTTAATGCATGTGCGGCGAGTAACTCATCCAGGTTGTGTTATTTGATTGGAGGAAGTGGAGATATTAGCAATAATAGAAACAAAATGGAAAGGACAAGGATTAATAGAAACAGACAAAGGTCAGTGGGGCTTCAAAAGATGAAAGAGCAGCAATGGGAGTAGCATATTTGAAACAGAAATGTTGAAAAAGAAATTTAAGTGGAAAGGATAGACAGAGCGGATACAGTTAAACTGAAAAGAAATGACAAGAATACAAAAACACGATAAGAAAACAAAAACAAGTTTTGTAAAGATTTAACAACAATTACAGAAGAAGTAAGAGAAAAAAAAATCATATTTGGAGATTCAAACAGCAAGATAGGAAGAAGAGATGCAAACTCTAATACAATAAGACAACATGGTGAAACTACATAACCTAATCGTAACAAATGGGTTTTTCGAACTTCGAGATGTACACAAATATACAAGAGAAGTTAAAAGTATGAATGAGAAATCGATCATTGATTATATTTTAGTGCAAAAAATATTCAAAAGAAACGTAGTAGACACGAGAGTTAAAAGAGGGCCAGAAATCGACAGTGACCTCTACTTGTTAGTAACAAAAATAACAGAGAAAATAACAAGAAGTGAGAAGAAAGTGCAGTGCATCAAAGAAATTGTTGAATTTGAATCAATTGGAGCTTTCAAACTATAAGACAAAACTATTGCAAGGAAATATAGAGGGGCACTAGAAGATACATTCGAAAGGTCAATACAACAGTAAAAGACAGTAATCTAGTCTTGCAATATCTCCATTATGGTAATAGATAGATGGATGATTTTATCATGAAAATGATACCATTTCCTAGGCCCTCTAAAATAAAAATTACACAGGGTGTACATTTTTTTGGGCGGATCCCAACTTTGTTTTTTTAAAAGACAACCTGTCATTTTCATCAGTTTTTCTGCAAGTATATATAAGTAGTGAAATATTTAGTGAATGCCAGTTTAATAAATGAAATCTTCATTGAATGTTGCTTTATCGAGAGGTTTAAAAATGTTGATTTGATGTTATGCTGAAAATCTCAGAAACCATCAATAATTAAGAAAAAAAAACAAGTTCTATTCATTTTGCATGTAGAAAACTAAAAACTGATAAAAAATACAGGTTGCCATTGAAGAAAAACGAATTTGAAGTCAGAGACACTTTTTCAATGCTAAATAGGGTACCAGACCCTTAATTTGTTATTTTAAATCACAGATATCAAAAATGAGGTACATACAGAGATAAGGACGAAATCAGCAAAATGGATGACAGAAACTATAGTGACAATAAGAGATGAGTCGCAGACAGAGATTTACAAGTGAGCGATAGGAAAAAATATTCAAAATAAACTATTTTTCCAAATTTTGACTGTACAAGGACATGTAGTCGTCTCAAAGAATGATAGTGATGCATGTCCAGATTGAAGATAATACTACCGGACAGGAGTACAAAGAAAATGTTATACATCTAAAAAATTGTGGCCGAATAGGGCATTTCAAAGATCATTTCTTTCGTCTATTAAATATCAGTCGTCAATCAATGATACATTTTTTTCCTATTTGACAGGACCAATCAACACGCTCTATTAGCGACTATTTGCATGGTACACAATAGTCACCGACTATTCAGCATGATACCTATACAGGGTGGGCCAACTATTGCAGATCGGAGGATAGCTCCTAAACCACTGTAGATAAAAAATATTTTTCACCTGGAGATCACATGGCACACAAATGACTATTTCTGTAAAATATGCTGAAGTATACAGAGGGTTCCGTGAGCAGGTGCAAAATTTTTTTTTCTTAAATGACACACCCTGTATTTTTTCCATTTTTGGATAGTGCGAATAACAAGCTATACAACAGTTCTTGATTTTTTTCAGTTGTATGCGAGGTTTCCGAGTTATTGCGTTTCCAATGATATTTCTGAAAAATCATTGTGGAGGGTTAAATTCCATAAAAACTCAGCACTTAGAGTAGTCGCAAAAAAAGTATTGCAGCTCCCAGTACAGGAATGAAGATATCCACTGAATCATTGAAAATTGTTTAGAAATATACTGGGTGCTTGCTAGACGACTGCCAGAATTACAGATTTCAAACGACAAAAACTTTTTTTTTTCAACTGGAACATCATGTATATTCCGATGGTTTTTGAAAGTTCATTCTTTAGGCTTTCCATCGATATAATATTTTCTATGGTGGAATTTATTAGCTTCCAAGTTATTGGGGAAATGGGGCATTTTCTCAGTATTTCTCGATTAAATTCCTTCTTTGTTAGTTTGGTTTTGTGTTACTATTCACATGATGATAGAGAATGGATTTTTCAACAATGCCAGTAATGAACGGAATACTCGACTGACGGAAGATATGAAAAAGATAAGTGAAAAGTATTTATTATATTGGAGGAAACAAACGAATAGGTAATCAAATTCTTCATTTCCCATCAATTATGTACGTATAAAACATTTATAGTTGTAGTTCTTTAATGAAGAAGTACCAACAAACGAATATTATTTAAATGTCGGCCATTCTGTGCGATACATTTTCTTGCTCGAGTTTTAATGGATCTGCGTACATTCTGAAGCATAGCCGGGGAAATTGTAGAAAATACCTGTCTAATTCTTAGCTGCATGTCTTCTTTCGTTGTGACTGGCTCTGCATAGACTTAGAAAAAATCAAAGGGTGTGAGGTCTGGCGATCGAGCTGGCCACATAACTGGACCTCCGCGACCAATCCATCTTTCACCAAACTCTTCATCAACCCACTGTCTCACTATAGACGAAAAATGAATAGGAGCACCGTCCAACTGAAGCCATATAGTATTGATAATATTCAAAGGCACATTTCTAATGAGTCCGTGAAAATTGTTCTGGAGGAACGGTAGGAATATTTGGCCATTCACAGGACCTTCGAAGAAAAAAGGGCCAATTACATAGTTATCGATTATTCCGCCCCACACATTCAAGGACCATCTTTGCTGAGACGTGGTTCTGAACAAATGTGGGTTTTCGTCAGAGTAGTAATGGTAGTTGTGACGATTCACGGTTTCATTTCGGTGAAAGGTAGCCTCATCTGAATATAAAATTTTATTCTTAGTTTTATTTATTAACCAAATGCAATATCTCCGCCTCTGAATGAAATCACGCGGCAGAAGTTCCTGATGGAGCTGAACATGATAGGGATGGAACTTATTCATCTTCAAAATGCGCCTTATTGTATTTGTTGATACATCATAATTCCTACTTATTTCTCTTGTACTTATGTGAGGGTCCTCCACAACAGCAGTCATGATTATTCCTCATTTTCTTCGGTCAATACGGATCCCGTTTCACTGAATCTCTCTATTAATAATTGGAAACAGGCTTCTTTGGGCTGTCGATGTTCTGGGTATCTTTGCCTGTATACCCTACCAGCAAGGAAACAATTTTTATCACACTCACCCAATATAAAAATCATATTAATCATCTCTTCATTCGAATAATCCATATTGAATCAATAATTTTCACTAATTCGAATAGTGGTACACTAATGTCAAATCACTTTTATCAACAAGACAAAAATTATGTACTAACAGACTACTAGATCGTCAAATACGTTAATAATCTAGAAATACTGAGAAAATGCTCTATATCCCCAATAACTCGGAAGCTAATGAGTTTCACCGTAGAAATTATTATATCGATGGAAAGCCTAAAGAATGAACTTTCAAAAAACTTCGAAATATACAGGACGTTCCATTTGAAAAAAAAAAGTTTTCGTCTTTTGAAATCTGTAATTCTGGCAGTCGTCTAGCGAGCACCCTGTATATTTCTAAATGATTTTCAATGATTCAGTGGATATCTTCATTCCTATACTGGGAGCTGCAATACTTTTTTTTGCTTCTCCTCTTATTGCTGAGTTTTTATGGAATTTAACCCTTCACAATGATTTTTCAGAAATTTTAATTGGAAATGCAGTAACTCTGCAATATCGCATACAATTGAAAAAATCAAAAACTGCTGTATAGCTTGTTATTCGTACTATCCAAAAATGGAAAAAAATACAGGGTGGGTCATTTAACCTGCTCACGGAACCCTCTGTATACTTCAGCATATTTTACAGAAATAGTCATTTGTGTGCCATGTGATCTCCAGGTGAAACATATTTTTAACTACAGTGGTTTAGGAGTTATCCTCCGATCTGCAATAGTTGGCCCACTCTGTATATCAAGGAACCTGTGCACCTGACAGTACTCTAAATAAATACATCTTAAACGTCAAATAGAATCAATCGTGTTGAAGCTGTATAAGTATTTGAAAATGAATCGGTTTGGAGAAACCAAAAACGAAGAGATAGATAGGGTAATCGAGGCTACAATCCCTGACAATACAGTGCCATTTATATGACTGATATAAAGAATTGGATTCAAGAAATAATCTTTATAAATATAACACGACCTTGATTATATGTTGACTATTTTATTGCTGCCAAATTTCACTTGTCTTTATTAATTTTACTCGACATTATTTTGGCATTAATAGAGATGAAAGCCCTCGAGCTTCGCTCCTGGGTTTTCATTAGATTATTAATGCCGAAATAATGTCTCGTTGAGTTATAAACCACTATCGTAAAATAGTTTGGAAAGAATAATCCTGTACGTCTGCTTCAATTTTGTCTGCCCGATATTGTCCCGAATTTTTTTCTTACTTTCTAGAATTCCGAGACATAACAATAATCACTCACAAAGAAAAGGCATTAATCAATCTAGTGAATGCAAGAACGAAGTTCTGATACTGACCTCAACTTTTTCAGTCAATGCAGAACCATTTTTCTCGAACTGATTTGCAACTGCACAAGTAATACCCCGGAACCCTTCCTTTCGATCCGGAATTATATCAAATTCTTTGTCGTCTGATAGTGTCTAGTCGCGGAAATTCTTGTTTATTTTCATTCGGTATATTCGAAAACATGCCCGAACAGCATCTTCGAATGTGTTTCCGAAAAACACTGAACTACCCGGAATACGAGAATATTTTTATATATGCTCTGATTATCAAGTTTTCGTTGTGTATACCGAATTCCGTTTCGTACGATCGAATGCAGTGATGCTTGAATTGGAAATGTTTTCTGTAAACAAGGAAAATATTTCGATGTTTGTCGACAGACGTGTTTTATTTTGTTAAGATATTTTATATTTACTTTTTTGTTCACCTTTTCGTATTCGTATTTGTTTAGAGATTTGCAAATTGCTGTACAAAGAGATAGATGTGTTTGAACGCTAACTAGATGGCAAAAGTACGATATTGGCGAAAGAAACGAAACGAGAGGCGTCCTTTCCCCCTCAAAAATCCAAACTATTCAGTAGTTTCGCTCTTTCCTGTACTGATTTCCACATTGAAATTCACACATACAAGTTGAATGAATGAATAAAATTGATTGAAATGGGAAATCCTAATACACAAACTGTTTTTAGGTACAAATCAATTTAAATAATCTATGTATAAATCTTATGATAAACACTTTGAAATACATGACAAACACACAAACAATAAAAAAGCAGGTACAAATTGAACGAAGAATATACAGAATACAATACAGAATATAAAATAAAACATAAACAATTTGTTGGTACAAAGCAATAAAAAGAATTGTATATATATAAAACTGAATAGAAACACAGTGAAATACATGACAAATAAAGAAACAAAAACAACGCAGATACAAAATAAAAAATTCGAACGAAAAATATACATTCATAAGTACGTTAAAATATTCAAGTGACGTAATCCTGAGACAATTTTTAGAAAAAAAGTTTACATAAATTTGTGTTCGGAGATACAGGGTGTTCAAAATGAAGTTTTTTTGTTCGTTTTAAAAAATAACTTTTGGAAAAAATAAGTTATTTGCACGAAATTTGGTACCCGATGTTTTTTTGACCTGGAAAAGCATAATTTTGTATTGATTTTGATGTAGCACCTAGAGGGCGCTGCGTACGCTGTCATCATTTATTTCAAGTCGCCCTAACTTTTTTGGCAATACATTTTTGGCACTTTTCATGGAAAAACCTTATTCCTACAACTTGAAAAAAAAAATATATTCCCATATTCGGAAAACTCACACTTTTTTGTAAATACTCACCAAATTTGAAATTGATTTCGAGTCAAATAGTGATTTGATGGGCTTTTTACGGAACTTCTGTAATTTCGAGTTCAACCTTTTTTCGAAAATTTTGTTTCATTTTTCGAAAAAACGCAAACCGCCCTCCTGCATATCTCGACGAACTGATTTCCAATTATGTATTGAAAGTTGATTTCGGTCAAGAATCAACAAAATATTTTTTTATTTTTGCGATTTTGACAAAATTATTGCGCTTTTTTGGTTAATCCAATTTAATTTTTAATGATATATTTGGAATCAGCTCAACAAAATACGTTTGAGGGCATTTTACTACTTTCTCAAAAATCAGAAAGAAAAAGTTAAGAAAATTTGCTATTTCAGGATATATGAAAAATATTGCCCTTCGAAATTATCATTTCAAATTCGCAGATTATACTAATTTCGTCATTCTGAATCGATTGGCGTTCGCAGAATAGCTCTATCTCCAACCGTTCTTGATTTGAAAAGTTCATCTGGAGTTGAGAGCTGTTATTTCGAGCCAAAAATTTTATATATTTTTTCTTTCCCATATACGTGAAATTCAATCTTTTTTGTATGTGCTCACCTAATTTAAAAACAATTTCTAGTCAGGTAGAGGTTTGGTAGGCTTTTTAGGGAAACACTGCAATTTCGAGTTGAAACATTTTTCGAAAATTTTTATGATCCATTTTTCGAAAAATTTGCAAACCATCCTATTACGTATCAGGACAAGCTGACTTCGAATTATGCATCAAAAGTTGATTTCGGCTAGTATTAACAAAATAAGCACCTTTTTCCCGATTTCTACAAATTGATTTCTCTTCTTCGGTTAATCCTGCATCCAATTAAATTCTTAAAGACATATTTGGAATCAGCTTGAAAAAATAATAAAAAATTTCATAAATTTGATGTTTTGAGATAATTTTTGACGTTGTATCGCTATTTTATGGTACACCTTGTATCTGAGTATATCCAATTCATAAATTTTCGGAATCAGCATGAAATTTTGAGTATATAGTGGTAATTTCGAGTGAATCTGATGATTTTGCACTTTTCTTGATTTTTAGGGGTATACCACTTGGACTTTTTTCGAGTAGGTAATAATTTTTTTGGTAATCGATTTGAAATTTACAGAGTATACTAATTTTGTCATTTTTAATCGATTGGCGTTCGCAGAATTACTCTATCTTCTTCTTGTGTTGGGAAAGCTTCTGATGTTTTGTTTCTTTGTATTATACAATTTATGTTATTATTGCAGACGTTTTCAATTACTCTTATTATTTTGTTGTCAACTTTCCTTTCTCCTAGTATTTTTCATAGTTTCTCCAGGCGGCTAAATACCTGCATAATTCAGTGGAAACCGTTAACGCTAGGTCTTAAATGACAGTTCACTTAAAAGAATCTCACGAGCACTCCTGTGGTCCACATACCGACGTGGTTAGTCTTTCTGTATGTTATTTAGTTCCGTATAATTCCGTCTATGATAAATTTCATGTATTCATTGTTCAGAATCTATTTTCGTACGATATGCAATTTTATTGCAACTTCCCGAATCGGTTCACCATACTTTCCATTATCGGTTCGCCACACTTTCCATCTTCAGTTCACCACACTTTCCATATTCGGTTCACCACACTTTCCATTTTTGGTTCACCACACTTTCAGATATTTGTGCTATTCCAGTTTGTATCAGCCGTCTCATATTCTTCTCTATCCCTATTCTACTTACTCAAGTAAAGAGTTTGAAGAGCAAATAGTCTGTAGGGAGGAGGGAATACCCTGTAAGAGAAATGGTAGATTTTACTCTTTGATAAGCTTTTGTGATATTTCCACGATTGAATTGAACTACCCCAAAACCTAGGAAACTACTTCTTAGCTGAACAAAACTGTCCGAGTGATCGAAGTGAAGAGAATTATAATCACAAGTGACCTAATAGTCATCTGAGTACTTAACAATGCTGAAAAGTTCTGTTTCCAAACGAGCTTTCTCTACTAATTGTCGCCGATTACGGACTCTTGAAAATAATCCCGCTTGTGACATTTTAAAGTTACCTCCAACTTACTGAAGTATTTTACTAAATGAGCTTTTGTAATGACAGTTAATTTGGGGTAAATCGGGGAAGTTTCTAGAAGTTCCTTCAACTTCCTTACATCTATTAAATTTTCTGTCATGTGTAACAAAGTGAATAATTTACAGCACATGGAAAATATGAGTTCAAAGGGGAAATGAGAAATTGAGGAACTGGTTTGCAGAAATGTGACAACTCTGTCACTTTCAAGTTGCATTATTTGAAATGTTGAAAATTAGGAATCTGCTGAAATCGGTAACAAAGATAGTAATAATAGGTCTTTATTTGTCATGCATCAATTTACTTGAATTGGCTGATAAATTCTATAATTGACATAAAAGGCGAAGTTCAAATCTACCTCAATATTCCTACCACTGAACCTCAATAAAGCTGAATATTTCGAGAAGGAAGGAAGTGATCAAAAAAAAGTTTTTTGATATCAAGCAACAAAAAAGAAGCAAAAAAACTCACTAATCACATTACGAAATAATTTTCACTTACTCATTCATCAAAATTTTTTTATAAGTTGATTTGAATCTTTTCAGATCCAAAAAAATTAACATTCATCGGTATGCCGTAATACGAATAGCCTATCTGATATCGAAACGATCGTTTGAAGAATCCGTGGTAGTGATTAGGAGTAAAAAGACCTTTAGAACAAGTATTTTCTGTATGAACATTGGTGCGATATGTTATCTTCTCAAATAGATATTCAGGGGTTCAGTTCAAAAAAATGTCATGGAATAGACAAGCTGTATGTAATTGCGTTTGTTAGCCAAATTCGGCCAACCAGCTTCAATCAATTATTGGGAAATATGTTTCCGTCGTCTTACCTCATAAATTAGTCGTGAACAAGAATTCTGAATCTACTGTATTTTATATTGATACATTTTTGTCAAACAGGGACCGTAGACTGAGTCAGCAAAATTTAACGTCGGTGAAACTAGACTTTCGCATACCATAATTTTGGTATTCCCAGACAAGAAGTCTCTGTTTTCATATCTATAACTAGGTTTCCAGAATGAGATTCCCTATGCGCTTCGAATCTCAAGTAATTTTCAAGTAGAAGGCCTTAGCTTTGAGCTTTTTCGACAACCACTAACTTGTTATGATTTATTACAATTTTTACCTTGTCTTTGATTTTTTCTGTCATTCTTGTGGCCAAATATCAGAACAATCGATTTGGTTGGCAGGATTATTCGCCAGGAAATGTTAAATGAACAAAACTTTCTTCGTTGCGGAAAATGCCAGTTTAGTTAAGAAAATAGAGTTCTCGCCGTACTGAGATCCACACATCGACAGGGTCAGCTTATCTGTATGTTATTTAAGTATAATTCCGTCTATAATTATTTTCATGTATTCGATATTTTTCAGTTTCATTGAAACTTTCCAGATCGGTTCACTATACTTTCCTTTATCGGTTCACTATACTTTCCTTTATCGGTTCGCCACACTTTCCATAGTCGGTTCACCACACTTTCCACTTTTGGTTCATCACACTTTCCATTTTTAGTTCACCACACTTTCAGATATATTGTGCTATTCCAGTTTGTATCAGCCGTTTCAAATTCTTCTACATACTCAAGAAACTCCTTTATGAATATATTCATCACCGTCTACAATATCGGAATGTATCTCTATTTAAATGTCAATAAATTCCGCATAATTTTGTCTATAATATTTATGCCCACATTCACAACACTTTCCATAATACTTAAAGTATGTTATCATGTACACCTACCTCATGTACTTCTGCAAAGTAAACAGAGTCAACATGAGTTCGTGAGGCTGGTATGACCTATGAAAACCCCTTATCAGGCACCACTGTGGACTACCCTGCAAACACGCCAACTCATTTCAAAAGACCTAAATTATCCTCGAACTCTCATAAGCCACTACCGGGGCTAAGACACATTAATAATCTTCATTTCATAGCTAATGTCAATGAGCTTATCAACCCCTGAACATATATCAAATTTAGTGAAAATATGATTGAAAACGTAAATGAATATACACGTCGAATATGAATACTTCAAAATAATCTATGTTTGTAGTCATATAGTAGTTCATCGAAATACAGTTCTTAAAACGCGGAAAATAATAGTTTAATTGGGAAAATATTGGTCTCACCGTATCTCACGAGTACTCCTGAGGTCCACACATCGACGGGGCCAGTCTCTCTGTATGGTATTTAGTTCCGTATAATTCCGTCTATAATTACGTTCATGTATTCATAGTTCAGAATCTATTTTCGTACGATGTTTTTGTTTCATTAAAACTTCCCAAATCGGTTCACTATACTTTCCATTATTGGTTCGCCACCCTTACCATATTTGGTGCACCACACTTTCCATTTTCGATTCACCACACTTTCAGATAATTTATTGTGCCATTCAAACTCTTTTACGAATATATTCGTCACCGTCTACAATATCGGAATGTATCTCTATTTAAATGTTAATAAATTTCGTATAATTTCGACTATAATATTTATTCACAACACTTTCCATAATACTTCACGTAAGTTATCATGTACATACACCTCATGTACATGTATGCAGAGATATCTGGTGAAGACAGTTAAGGATCAGCTGCCTTCCTTTCTGAAGGTAAACACAGTCAACATGAATTCGTGTGGTTGGTATGACCTATGAAAACCCCTTATTAGGCTCCGTGTGAACTACCCTGCAGACACGCCAAAGCTTTTCAAAAGACCTATATTGTCCCCGAACTCCCATTAGCCACTACCGGGGCTAAGATACATTAAAAATCTTCATTTCATAACTAATGTCAATTATAATATCCAGGTGATTACGAGAATTTAGAACTTGGAATATGATTTCATGAAGAAACGCATATTTTTCATAGTGATGAGCTTTTTAACCCCTTATTGACCCCTAAAAATATATCAGATCTAGCGAAAATTTAATTGAAAACGCGAATGAATATACACATCGAATATGAATGTTAGATTGGATTCCACTCAAACCCGTTTTTAAAAACTTTACTTTATTTTACAAACAATAAGATTTTCAAATACAATAATTTAACGTGAACTTGCACGGACTAAAGCTTGCAGCAGTAATAGTGATGCGTCGATCTTGGAGGTTTCTTTTATAGTCTTGGAGATGCTGACTGGGTGTCTTCTGGCTTCTACGTCTTCAATAAATAACTGGAATTGCGTTACAGAATAACCTTGATAGTCGGCGACATCCTGGCACCATTGGGATTAACTGCGTAGATAACTGCGCAATTTGGAATAAAGGTCCATTGTATTTTTTCATATAACAGCTCCCATCATTTTGAAAAAGTTGATGCTTTGGATGCAGCAACTTTTAGGCAAGAGTTTTGTTGCTCGAAATTGGATTCAATTGGAGTTCCTCTTCTTCGATGTCTTCAACAATGTGGATATTTGGTCGCTTCCTCAAAGGGATGAATCTTGATAGGGTTCTAAACGTTCCTCGTCCTGGAGGTCTTGGGGGTAGATCATCATTTCTTGATGCCATTATTCCAAGTTTTACAGTACGATTTTTCTTGCATTTACAAAAAATGTATTCAATGTGATTGGATCTCCATCATATTCAGGAATGATTGAGAATATTTCAGATAATTTATAAGGTTCTAATTCTGGAGGAACATCAGTATGTTCTCGTTCATTATTTAAATTTTCGTCGGTTGATGACATTTTGAGTTGTTTTTCCTTAAGATTGTTAACGAAAAATTGGGTAGATTGTCAAAATTGGTAATAGGACAGTTTCAAAATTAAAAATTCAAAAATAGAAATTTAAAATTTTGAAATCACGTACTTCGAATATTTAAAATATTTAATCTAATGACTAGGATGATTCAATGTTACTTACACTAATTCCTTACAGCTAAATCGATTTCTTCGTGTTGGTTTCTTTGGGTTGACGGAAGATGAAATCCTTTCTACTGTGTGAGGCTAGCGCTACTCTGGGATGAGCAACGTTGGACGACTTCCGCGTGTTTCTCGATGCCTTCTTGGACAGCAAGATGAGCAGCGTACAGCGACTTACGCGTGTTTCTCAGAGCCACAGAGACCGTCTTCTCGTCTTTGCTTCTGGTTCTTCTCCCTTGAAGGTTTGGTAATCACCACCGTTGTGTAGGGATGTCTTCTTTCTTTTTCTTCGTTTCTTCGTGTGAGGGGGCCTTACCCTCGGCTAATTATTCTTCTTTTTTTCGGTGTTGAGGGATCCTACCGACTGCGCCAATTTGTTAGATTGGATTCCACTCAAACCCGTTTTTAAAAACTTTACTTTATTTTACAAACAATAAGATTTTCAAATACAATAATTTAACGTGAACTTGCACGGACTAAAGCTTGCAGCAGTAATAGTTATGCGTCGATCTTGGAGGTTTCTTTTATAGTCTTGGAGATGCTGACTGGGTGTCTTCTGGCTTCTACGTCTTCAATAAATAACTGGAATTGCGTTACAGAATAACCTTGATAGTCGGCGACATCCTGGCACCATTGGGATTAACTGCGTAGATAACTGCGCAATTTGGAATAAAGGTCCATTGTATTTTTTCATATAACATGAATGATCGACTTCAAAACAATGTATGTTTGTAGTTATATCGTTCATTGAAATACGGAACATTCTGTGGGTTGTGTAAATATCGATCCGAACAGGACCGATTAAAAGTGTAATAACTTCTCTCTAGCAGGTGTACAATATTAAACGTGATCGGACTAATTGGATCTGTAATACTTTTTCATTTGATGCATAAATTGAAAAACTCCTCGCTGCGGTCTGGCGAAAAATTATTATTGGAAAATTGCCGGGGTAAGTGATATTAGCCGGGGATGCTGTGGTCGGTAATTTCGTTCAAAAATGATTTTAATTGAAGAAGCTCGCGAATAATCCATTTTCTTTTAAATGAACCGAAATTCAATTAGTACAGTTGAGAACTTTCAGTTGTGTATTGTGACAGAAATCCACTTAACGTACAGCGAACTCTCATCAGTTGAATGCCAATGCTCAGATTTCTCCTCTAATTTACGTAGAAATCACCGTGTATAAGTAAGCAAAACATGATAATTCCCCGAGAGCATCGTCCCTCACAGCTTCATCAGTTTCTCTGCTTCTACGTGTCTTCTACATTTCGAGAGGTATCAGTTGCCGTGCCAGTGCATAAACAGCAAACTGAGATTTTTCGAGAACGTGTCACTTGAAGAGCCCATTGAAAACAATCATCAACACTACTTGCACTAATTAATACTAGAAAGACTCCCGTAACTGGCCTGAAAGATACATTCCACGGGGAAAGTAGGGAATTGTACATTTTTTCATGTATGTTGAAGATAACTCTTATAATGTTTAATTTGATAGTGAGTAATGGTGGATTTTGATGTTTCAGGTCGTCAGAAACGAGCGGAAGTTTTCGGTAATGAGTCATAAAAAGTCCAATTATTGGCTTGCAATACGAATATTTAAACACGAATCCTGAGTTTCAAATTTTAAAGAAAGATGGCCTACATTCTATCTCTCTCTGTATTTTTCTGACCTTGCTTCTGATTGGAGCACTTTTCCAGCTCTCCCCCATAATAATGGGAACCGCCTCACTCCAGCATTGTTACCGGCGTAAATAGTAGAAGCTTCACCAGGGGACAAAGGGGGGTCTTACTCAAGGGAATTCTACACCATGAAAAATGTATACACTTCTTTCCTTATTTCTTGTACGTGAAACGGTGGACGTCACGAAAATCTCATATCATACTTTTGCAGAAAAGCAAAATATCCGATGATCCCTAAGAATGGACATACGTAAAAACAAAAATTAATAGATTCTGATTATGCCCAAACAGTCTGGTGACAATACAATTATCAAAAATAATAATATAGCGACTAAATCCAATCAGAAATTACATTCCGTAAAAACATCTGATGTCATTCCATCGTATAAAGGCGGAGATTCAGATGATCTATCGAATCTTCGCCCGATCTCCATCATTCCAACCATAGCTAAATTAATTGAGAAACTGGTGAAAATTTTACTGACCGGTTTCCTTAGATGCCAAAATATTTCAAGTGGAAAATAATTTTCATTTCTCTGACATTTATGAAAATAATTCTGGTAATATAGCTGCTGCGGTTTTTTGTGGTCTATCAAAGACGTTCGAATGTGTTGATCATAAATTATTACTGGAAAAAATTCAACATTATGGTTGCAGAGTATGGATGGTTTGAGTCATACTTTTCAGGAAGGAATTTTGAATCGATGTAGCCGATACTTGATGAAAATCCATGTTAATGTTTAGATAAAACTTTAATTTTGATTTTCACTATTTGAGTTTACGAAACTGCTTTTGTAAACTCAAATAGTGAAAATCAAAATTAAAGTTTTATCTAAACATTTCAGGAAGGACTCAAATAGTAAGAACTACAGAACTCTCTGAAAAAAAAGGACTTCATATCTGGAGTACCACAAGGATCAGTTCTGGGGCCCATTTCATTTTTATTATATGTTAATGAACTTGGCAATTTAAGCATTTTTGGAAAAATTCACTCTTTTTGCTGTTACGACGGTATTGTGGAACAGCAAAAACTCAAATAATTTACAAGACACATTATCTACAGATAAGAATAAAATCAAAGAGTGGTGCGATGCGAATTTATTAACCTTCAATGCCTCAAGAACAAGTATTATGTCATTCAGATGTTCTCTAGATGACTTAGCAATTGGCGAAAACTTAATGATGAACAAGTCTAAAAATAAATTTCTATGTTTACACATAGACAATAGACTTAAATTTGACGACCATATCAAGCATCTTGAAAGCAAGATCTCTTCTGGATGTTATGCAATGAGAGTAACTTCAATGAATTTGGGAATTAAAACTGCCAGATTGGTGTATACGCCCTTTTTGAGTTCATTTGCGTTATTGAATACCGTTTTGGAGAGTATGCAACTCATCAGCACTTCAGACTATATTGGTACTGCAGAAACGAGCAATCAGATATCTGTATAAGATCAAACCTCGTGATTCATGCAGATGCATATTCGCAGAGAAAAAGAAACTGACTTTGATTGCAATATTCATTTTAGAATCTGTTTGTCTCATTTACAATAACGTGTCCTTATATGAGACTGCGTCCAATTCCCTCAACAAATATGGCCAGGGATTCTATTCATTATAATGGGGTCAAGATGTTTAATCACTTGCCTTCGGATATGAGAGAAGGTAATTTGACTTGAAAGTTTAGAAACACAGCTAAAATATTTTTTACTGATAGACCCTATTATAATTTGCTAGACTATTATAATGATGAATTTACTTGATATTATGTGCATATTTGAATCTATGGTATTCGAACACATGGTGTAATTGTATTGCTTTCTGGATTTTTTTACGATGTTTTTGATGATGTTTCTAAGCATATTCCTTTCAAACAAAACTGATTATTTCAACAGAGTTTTTACATAACTGATGAATAACTATTTTAACTGTGCTAACAAAATTGACATTCAACTGTATGGTTTTATGTTCTAACTTTACTTCATTTTAGAAGTACTAACTATTTTTACATTTTCATACCGTTATATTTACATATATAAATTCATTAAACGCAAGCATAAGATTAATTCTTAATGAGAATAAATTAGGTATACTTATTATTATTATTCTATAATATTGTTACAAATTGCTAAATAATAATGCCTAGCACACTAGTAAACTGTTTATTTTCTAACTTCACTAAAAACATACAACTACTTCACTGACTAATAAAACACTTAGATCTAAACAACAATACAACTAGCTAAATATTCCAAACACTTATATACTTCTTCAAAAACTGTTTATCACTTCTTCATGAATTCTTCTTAATCCTCTTAATCTTCTTAATCCCAGTCAAATGTCTCGCGTTTATATAGGTACTCAAGTGTAACCAGAATCTTCGCGATGCGACGGTTCGGTTATCCCGAATATTCATTACCGGCAATTATCTGTCTTTTTCTAGGAAACCATATCGACGATACGCGTGCAAGTCTATCCAGCGGCGTAGCTAGGGGATTTTTATCAATCTCGTAACATTATCCCCCTCTCAATTTTGATCGTCCCGATCAAACAATGTATCGTTGTCTCCATTAGAACGTTTGAGTCTTTCTAGGTGAACGACCTTCATTTTCGCTCTCGGGCTGCGTTGAATTCTATAGACCACGTCGTTTATTCTTTTCACTATCGTATATGGTCCTTCCCAAGATGGTGTTAATTTGGGAGAAAGTCCTTTCTTACGACGAAGATTGTACAGCCACACTCGATCTCCTTCTTTGAATCCACCAGTATTGGCCTTAAGATCGTATCGAGCCTTCATTCTGTCACTAGTTATCTTCAATCTTTTTCTTGCAAATTCGTGGATCCCATTCAAGCTATCTCGCAGTTCGTCTGCATAATCCTGTACCTCTTTTTTTTTTTTCAGAACTTGGTGATCCGAACACCAAGTTCTCTCCCGAAAATGATTCTGGCTGGAGTGAGCTTTGTGGAATCGTGCACAGAGGCCCTATCTGTGTCATACAAAGTTAGGTTTTCTTCAATTCTGTCATCTTCAAGATTTGTTAAGGGATCGTAGGGAATTATTATATTCTGACTTAGATTTTGTGCTATAGAGCAGTGATAATCATTGATTTTATCAGGACTGAGTGATATTCCATGTTTTTTTTCTTAGATTTTCCTGTAATATCACTGATGATAGACCAAGAATCTTTTACTTTATTTTTTGATTAACCGATTTGATTCATGTAGTGGATTTCCTTTGCTTTCTTAATAGTGGATCTATATAATCTGCGATAGTTATTGAAGTACTCATAAAAACCTTGATTATCGGTAAACTTCCTTATGTTATGCAGTGACCCTAAATTTTTCGAGGAAACTTTCAATCCTGTTGTAATCCAGGTTTTTTTTGATTAATTTGAATTTTTTGTATGGGGAATGATTCATCAAATACCTTCAATAGCGCGTTGTGAAATGTGAGAAATGGTTTACATTGAGACAAAACATCTTCCCTGTTAACTTTTAGACAATTCTGATAGAACCTGTTATAATTTGATTTGCTGTAGAGTCTCCCAAACTTACATTTTCGTTGTTTATTCAACGGTTCAGAAAGTAAGGAGCTAGTAACTGCTTCATGATCAGATAAACCTGATGGTATCCCTGAACATGTAACATTCTGTACCTCAAAATTGCTGCAAACATAATCTATACATGAATTAGAGTATTGGGAAATACGAGTATCTGATTCGACGTGCATATTTAAGTCGAAAGTTGAAAATAGGTTCTTGATCGAGTCAGTGTCTGTCGAACCATCATTGTTGAAATTTATGTTAATATCACCAGTTAATATTATAGATGAGTTGACATATAATTCAGATAATTCAGAGTTGAGATTATTTAAGAGTATATTTAGAGGTAGTGGATTTTCTCAAAAGCTATGACTCATACCATAGTAGAGGACAAATTTACGTATCGGCAATGAGTGTGAGTGAGAGATATATTCAACGTCATAGCTCTTAAGAAAATCCACTACCCCTACATCAGAAGACGGTGTACGGTAGAGACATAAAATGTACAAATTAATTTTTTTGCAGTAGTAGATTGAAAGCTCAAACGTTTTGTCTTCAGATAGTTCTTGGAACTTGTCAACTTGAATGAAAGTCAAGTCATAAAGTGCTGAATTTCTTATCAAAATTACAGTTCCTCCATGATTCGAACAGTTTCTGGAGTATCTGGATATCACAGTATATTCTGGAATGCTAATTGGTTCAAACTTATTGCACCAATGTTCCGTAAGCAAGACTATCGTAGGTAAGTTTATGTCATTCAACAATATATAAAGTTCATCTATTTTGTTCCGGAGTGATTGAATATTAATTAAAAATAAGGTGATGGATTTACTGGAGTACGAGTATTATAAGTATGTTTTCCAAATGATTCATTAGGACCGGCTTTTTCACATGAGTTTTTAGAACTAGATGTTTTTTCAACAACTAGACTTTTTTTTGACTGTAACCTTTTTTGCACCATCTGATGAGGCTTTGGACTTCCTCTGGTGGAGGAGAGGTTGGCGAGTCCCCTGGGGAGTAGGTCGAGGCGATGATGACCAGCCTCTTGCCTGCTTCAGTTGGCACTTCCACAATGGTAGTTGCCAAATCTCTAGTGATGAACTGTGGAATAGGAAAGAAGTTAAAATTAGGTGCGAGCAATAAGGCTGCTCGTGTTTTCTTGTAAGAAATGCAATAAAGCAACCTACACAACTTGATGTTGAGTCCTTGTATCCGTCCTACATTTTTTATTCAGGGCTCTTGAAGTACCCCTATGTGTAGATTGCCTTCAATAAAGCTTCTTTTAAGCACACTTGTGGCTGCCTTTGAATGTTGGAGGTTTATTTGAAGGCAGTTAAACTTTGTCGGTGGCTTGGGAGAGGCTTTTGGTTTCCTCCCCTTCCTAGATCCGCCGGAAAGAGTTCTTAGTTCTTAGTTCGATGCACATTTTTGCCTTTGGTTGAAATATGCCCCGTTATTGTAGATTTCCTAGCATTTTTGGCAGCCTTTCCGGCCTGCTTCTCGTTGCTGTGTGCCGTTTGTGTCGTACTGTCTGTTTCCATAATGATTTAGTCCTCTGTGTTGATTGGGGAGATATCCACGTTTCTCCATAAATGGTCCTACGAGAAGCTAGAGAATATCGGGGGCGCCAGTTACCCCAGAGTTCGCATAGCTAGCCATGAAGTCTTTGGCTTATGTTGTTCCACCCCGAACTTTAGGAGATTTCCATTGTAGTTCACTTCTACTTGGACGGCTATTTGAGGCAGGCCCTCACGTTATGTGAAAACGTATACCAGGCAGGTATCCCGAGAGGCACAGGCACCTTCTCCCTCCACGCTGTGGGTCCTGGAACTCACCCTTGACTAAGGGGTATTTTTCAACTTGCCTTGTTCAGATCCGCTGTGTTCAGTTGACAGGGCATCTTGCCACAAAAGCATTGAGAAGCCTCTGCCGTGTAGCACCACCTCTCTTAGATTACTATTCTTCATAGCGCACAGCGGTCATTGGGAAAAGTGTACTTGAGAAGAGGTTTGCTCTAGCCCTCCTCAGCTATTCCCCTGGAGTCAAAAGCATTGTGTCTGACCCAATTCAGCTCCTTTCTGTACAAGAAGGCCGATTGCAAAAAACGGCCGGACCAAAAATGTTGTAACCATGGAAATTTTCATTCGCATTCATATACGTGCTTGGAATTTTCAGTTGTTATTCGAAATAATGATCAAACTGAACTTTTTACTAATGATGAACGTTCGATATTGTTTGTCAATATACTTGAAATCCCATCAGCAATTTGGTGGACATGTGTGATTTCCTCTCCTTGTAGTACAAACGGCCTTTAAAGTTTCATTTTATGAGTTGTTTATGCCTCAACATGTCAAGCGTGAAATTTGGTTAGAGAAATCACAATGCATGAGGTAACTTCAGGCACTCTGTTAATTAAAAACTTCGTATTTCATTTTATTCCGTGCTAACAGCGGAGCATTTGATTCTACGGCTTTATTTGAAAAGAATATGTTTATACTCCGAAAACCCAGTGTGCTTAACGCATAATAGACTGTGGAGTTCTTCTTTGAAATAATTAATTCCATGTATCCCGGCAGATGTTTTGGAAATGCTCTCTCAGTTACTAACTATATCGTTCTGATCAAAGCTTTCGTATAACCAAAGGAGCTTTTGTGCGATGTTTTTGATTTTGAGTTCTGATCCAGGATAACTGCATTGCCTAGGACTAGACACAATAATCGATTATTGCTGGAATGATTCGCGAAACATAATCTGACTCCACCAAAAATGTCTTCAATACTGCTGTAATTGAAAGAGTTACATCAGCATTCTTTTATTTGTCAGCCCCGCTTAGAGTTTTACACATATTTTTCTTCTCTTCTTAATCAATGTCTGAAATTTAACACTCCCGAGCTCATTCGAATTTGAAAGATGCTTCAAGAGCATAAGTTTCAGTTTGTTCAAATTCTCGTGATGGTAACCTGATTACAAACTTTTTAAACAATTATAACTAATTCTTGTCCAACTCAGGGAACTCTCAAAACATTTGATAGTAAAATAACCGAAAATGATGTTGTTTCGAAAACCAACAAAGGTAGGTAATTGTGGAGTGATCACAATTGAATCTGATGAATAAAGTTGTTAAAAATTTCATTTTAAATGTTATCTACGGATATATATGAGCTTCAATGGATATGGATGAGCTGTCTGCAAAATATTAAAAAATCTTCGTTCCATATGTCTTGGTTGAGGGAATAAATGAATCATTGAGGAATAGTAATTTCAGACCCAAAATCATCGAAAAATTCGAGGAGAAATTGGTGAAAAAAAATTAATATCATCCAATTGGTGAAAAATATGCTATTAAGACTTCAAGTTAGCTTTCAAAGTTTGAAAAGTACCACAGATGTCATTTTCTCCTTTCTTGATAATGCATACCTACTCTAGCATAAATGATGGCAAGGCTGTTGCAGCAGTGTTTTATGAATTCTCCAAAGCCAAAGCATTTGATTGCTTTGATCATAAAGCGATGGTATGGAAGTTAAGCCATTATGGGATGAGATGACCAAATTTGATCTGGTTCGATTTATACCTTTCAGGTTGTGGCTAGTTTGTGAAATCATCAAGTGAACAGTCATAAAACATGGACTACCACAGGAGTCTGTTTTATGAATATTTATGAAGGAGTATTTTTTCCATTAGGAATAGTAAGGCCCTGTCTCCGGAGACCCGATACATCCGAAGGGCGCGCTGGTGTATCATTGGCCTTAGTAAATCATCACTACGTCCGTGGAGTGAGTGATTACTAGGTCCGAGAATCATGTGCCCTGAGCAGGCGAAGTGAACTAAGAATTACGGCCTTCTGCATTTATCCAGCTAAGATTTCTGCCATATTATGGAGCCGGTATGATTTTTAAACTTGATAGCAGTGTGTCTATCATGCTACCAAGGGCACCTATTATCAGAAACACTATTTTAACAGAATGATGTCTGTAAAGCTTGCGGAGTTCAATGAACAAATCTAAATGTTTTGTCCGTTTTTTCTTCTCTTTTCGAAGGATGTACGTTTCGCCTAGAGCCGAAAACTCTATGACGAAAATTGTCCTACTTTGATGGTCAAGGACTACATCAGGCTTATTGGCTTGTATTTGTCTGAGGGTGGGTAATGAGTAGTTCCAATAGATTCGGCACTTCTCATTCTCCACAACTGACTCAACGGCAACACCGGTGTCTCGTCTTTACCATACGATTGTCGTAGATGGTAGTACAACAGTCGAAGCGCCGCGTTATGCCTGTGGATATAGGGTGAGATCGCATAAGCTGAACAGGTTGAGAGCAGATGCCTTATGGTCTCGGCTGCCCCACAACACGCTCTGTATCTAGTGTCAGGGACCTCTATACCTATCACGCGACTACGATAGACGAGGGTGTTGAATACACCATCCTGGCAGGTCATTATAAATCCCTCGGTTTCCGACTCCAGTCCACTTGACCTGAGAAATGCGAAGGTCAGGTTTTCGATAAGCCCAGGTCTTCAATGTTCTTGAAGAAGACCCCATGCATTGACTCATCCTTATGTAACTGTGAGATACTCTCATTTTCCGCAGCTTTGATGTGAGCTATTTGCTGAAAGGGTTCCAACTCGGTGACAGAGTTTGGGTTCGTCCGTTCAGTGTCAAATACGAGACCGAGTTCATTGGCTGTTTATGTTGCTGTCTTGAAAAAAAATGCTCCAATCCCTACTTTTTCATGTGCGTATAGAGACATTTCATCAGGACATCATGAACTTTATTATACCAAATTCTGAGTCAATTCGACTGGGACTCTTTTTCCATAAGAACCGTGCGTCAGGGTCCTTTGTATTTCACATCCTGGAAAATCACCCGGTGAGTGCAATTAGATGCAAGATTTTTGTTACTTCGAAGTGGGAGTGGCGTCGGGACGCACACTCATGTGATCGCGGTTCAGCTTTGACAGTTTTCGTGCGGCATCCTGGAAAGCAGGACGTAGTGAGACCAGTTGGAGATTTCGCGGGAAATATTAGTACGAAAAGAGTTTGGGAATTGTTCGAGTTTCGTAGAGAAACGGTGACTGCAGTGTTTTTTTCTCATTGTATGATTTCCACATCATTTAAAATTTTTGTTTCAAGATATTTTTGCCATGATGAAAATTAGAATATTCAAAAAAAAGATACCAATGGGATATGATAAAATTGATGAATCAAGTATTATTTTAAATATGTTTTACCGTGAAAACTGGAGTCGGTGCTTTTTTATAGGCAAAGAATTGTGCCAACTAATTAGGAATAATCATATAGACATTTTTCACAAATTTTACAAATTTATTCATTGTATAATAAAAAAAATATCATGATTCACACTCTCCATAAAATCCTTTGCAGCTTCTCAAACTCAAAATGCACCATTATAATTTTTATTTATTTTTTCATATACGAGGGACGCTAAAAAATGTAAAAAGTTTTCGAGAAAAGAGCAGCATTGTTTTTCTTAATACACAAAAATTTAACTTATCATAAAGGCCTCTGTTTCTTTTTTGACATACATTACCACAGTGAAGCAGTAGGAGATGAAACTCACAATCAAATGAAGGTATTCACTAAGAAGAGTTCATTAATATTGTCAAAGACTTAAAGGCCAAATTTTTGTCGACAAATTAGTGGGTTATTTATATGAATAAATTTACAGAAACGTCTACTCTTGGAGTTACTCCCTGACGGGTAAGTAGTAATATTGCCATACATGAAATATCAGATACAAAACAGTTTAAAGGCTCTAAAAAATATATTTCATACCCCCATTCTGACTCCATAGTTTTTCAGAAAGAGTGTCTTCATGTCGATTGATGCAACAAAGCATGGAAAAAATTCCAGAATGTTAAAAAAATATATTCTATTTACCAATGGAACTCTTGAGAGATGTTAATATTTTTCTTAAAAATCACATATGGATTGATAGAAACAACATGCTCTGACGAAAAGATATTTTCAACAGTTTTATTTTTGAGGTCAAAGTTATTGGAGATTTTTGGAGATAATAGGGTTCCTTCTCTCTACTAGGAAGGCTAGGCTGACTGTGTACTGCACATTTTTTGATGATCATTTGATGTCACCACTGCCAGAAATAGTCCAGCTCATAAAGTAAATGTTCATGCACGATGATGTTCAAACACTCTTCAATTCAGTTTCCAAGTACTGTTTGAATGATGCTCTCCAAATTGGTGGATAGGTGGATGAGGAGCACAACATTGACCTCCTCTATCACCCGATTTGAATATCCCAGTGTCTTTCTCTTGGAATATATTTAATTAGTTTATGCTGCTTCAATTGAGACTGAGAAGGAAATTCAGAGTCGAATTTCCACGGCTTGCATGAAATTTCAATACAAGGCTATTGAAGCTTATAATGAAGTCACAGGTAGCTATTTCCTAGCAGCTTTCCGAAATATATCCAGTATCTTTCTTTTCAATACATTTTAAAATGACACATGGTACGAAAAAATGCAAGAGATAAATAAGTTTTTAAGTGAGTGATACTTTTGACCTTTTTAAATTACTAATATTCCACTCCATAAAAAATTTTACAGAAAAAACATTTGGGGTTACCAACAAATTCTTTTCGAAGGTAGATTTAGGAAAAATATTGGGGAGTGCTGTAGGTTTTCCAGGTTTTCCTACATCTGAAAAAGTGAGTGTGTTCATATTTCATCCAAAGATTAATTAACTTCGCTAAATACCATTTGTTTTCATGAACAAGGAACACAGACAAAAAACAAACATTCATTTTGAAATATTTCATATGGTCATTTGATTGTAAGTTTCTTCTTAAGATAGAATACTAGTTTTATTTGAAAACATTTTTTAGAAGCAACTCTTATTGATTTTTCTAAAAATGTCATGATTACTTTACTTGGTAGTATTGGCATTTTTACAATTTGTTACAGTTTTATATTTCAACAAAGACTACACTGATAATTCGCCAGAAAATAATTAAGTTTGATGTAATGGTTGTTGCTGCAAAAAGCGTGCTATTATATTTTTGATAAAATGGACAAAACATGACCTCTCAAATGACCTAATAGTACGAACATTCAAATCAGTGCGGTAATCTGAAACATCAATCCTACATCAACTGCAGCTGTAGTGAAAATGGGACGCCATCGAGAATTATCGGGAATTCTGGCAAATTATATATTCATGCTGTTTTTGATTGAGATTATTAGTGGTGAGTATTCCTGGTGTTATTTTAATATTCAGAATAGGTGATTCCTCATGGATGTAGAAGGGCAATTGAAAATGTATGTACTCTTCCAATAATAACAATTTTCTTCTAACAATCAGAAGGTTTCTTCTTTCACTTTCTTTACACCTGAGTTATATAGTGTGCAGGTTAATTGTGGAGGAACAACCAAATGATTTCTGGAAAAGTGCTATTTTAAATTTTGGTCATTGTATTTCATGTTAACTGTAGCATTTTGTGCATTTCGCTGCTATAAAACCTGTAAGATTTTTCAAGGTAGATTTTTGTACTTTTCATATTATCTTTGCGGATGTTTGTTTGAATTATTGTCATCTGTGTTTAAGGAAATTGCATTGCAATATTTTTCATTCCACCACAACTATTGACTTTTCAACGGTATTGGATTATTTTGCAAAAAATAAAACAATTCAAGTGGAGATATTTTTTCGATTTTTCATTTAGAGTATAGATTATTACTTTCGTGTCTGGAATATACAGTGAGAAGAGAAACTCCCAAATAAGTACCACAGTAGGAACAAACACCTCCGTATTCCAGACGGAGATGTACGCTATCTTGTAATGCGTGAGAGAGAACAATATGAGGAAAATGCGCAATGTGCGGATCAAAATATGCACAGAGACTCAGACGTCACCAAAGGCTCTTATGAACCCAAAAGTGACATCAAGACTGGCATGGGAATGTCGCGAAGAACTTAGTGTTATTGCAGAATACAACAAAATAACCTTTATATGGGTTCCAGGATACTGTGGCATGGATGACAAAGAAAAAGCTGATAAATTAGCCAGAATGGGCTCATCAGCTCCATACATTGGCCCAGAACCCGCACTGGGTTTACTAAATCGGACATCCGAGGATGCAAACGGGAATGGGTGAAACGAAAACAAAAAAAGGGGTGGAACGAAGCCCCTCTCATGCACCCCGGGAAAACATTCATTAACGAACCGTCAAAACACAAAACTGAGAAAGTGCTTGAGTTAGACAGGAATCAAGTTAGGACTATAACGGGTCTTCTCACTGGTCACAGTCCAATGAGAATAGAATAGAATAAAATAGAATACAATAGAATAGAATAGAATAAAATAGCTACGATGATGACTTCCATCGGTAGCAGTTGTTGGATGAATAAATAATTTATTCGAGGCAAATTCATATAAATTTCGTCCGCTGGCAACTTTCGCATCGTCTCATCATGCTCTAATGAATTTTTCAGTTTTTTGCTCAATTTGACGCGCTCTTCACGGTGCCGTACATCTTCCAGATATTTTAAAACTGCTCGAAGCGTCACCTTTTGTCATACTCCAATGCCCAATAACTTCCCGAAGGATAAACGTTGCTACTTCTTTCCTTTCATCTTGAATAATTTATTATACTTCGTCGTTTGATAGAGACAAATAACTGCGGGAAAATGTATTGGGTGGCCATGGGAGGTGACATTAAATGATTGTGAATGAAAAACTCGTATTGTAATCGAAATAATTGAATATTGTTTTTATGTGGTATCTGCATATTCCGCCAATATCGGGAATATTTTTATAAATGTAGGTTCACTTTTTATATCTAATTAGATAGTAGGTATCTCGTTTTTTCTGCTTTCCACCAAAAAAAATTGAAGTGTAAAGCGATCGACAGTGATAATATATTTCCATTGAATGGATACAAATCATACCGGAATCAACTCAATAAAAAAATACACATGCACACCAAAACATAATAATTATGAACAATCAGTCAATTGGAATAAAAACGACATAAAAAAATGTTTCAAAGTAGTTTGTGAAGTAAGCAACATTGATAACGGCAAAAATAGTAATAAAATAGATATTTATGACGGGAATGATACAAGATTTAACAACGATGATGGCATGGCTAACTATTGCAATGAATAAAATTTGCTAATTACGGCAAGAATAGATACCCAGTTATTTCAATATTCTTATTTCCTGAAAAAAAAAAAATTGAACATATTAACAAGCTAAAAAATAACTCTCCTTCTGATAACTGTAACTATAAATCTAATACATCCATATACAGTGTGTCCCAGCTAAAACTTGTCACCCCCCTAATATCCGAACTCATGAAAAAAATGGAAAATCGCTCAGACCCGTCGATTTGTATTTCAAGGGGGAACACTTCCACCAAATACACCATCATTGTGTTGTCAACCCCCTCAACCCCAGCACCCCCTACTTCAGAATTTTCAATGGGACTACTATACTTGTGATACATCATTTTGAAGGGAATTCAATCCCAAATACATCGGTGTACTGAAATTGAGGATCGATCAAGTGTTGTTGAAGTTTTCATGAAAACTAATTTTTTCCAGATATTTTTATTTTTCATCACCTAACATGTTATCATCGTATGAAAGGTTCAAAATGTGAACCATTCAGTTACATACAGAAGTATAAGCGATCTTCGCACGATTTCTTCGCACATTGCTCAACATTTCTGGAGTCACTGCACGACACTCCACAACAATTCTCCTGCGTAGATCATCAAGAGAAGTTGGCTGGGTAATATAAACTTTGGATTTCAAATGACCCCATAAAAAGAAGTCTAATGGTGATAAATCAGGAGATCTAGCCGGCCATTCTATTGGTCCTCGCCTTCCAATCCATCGCCCTGTAAAATTGTCATCTAAAAATTGACGTACAGGTGCAACAAAATGTGGAGGAGCTCCATCTTGTTGAAAGGTGAGCTGACCGTCAAGTAACCTATCATCGTCTTCAAGTAACTGAGTGATTCTGGGGTTCACAGTTGTCCGTTGTCCGTTGAGGTTACCATCAATAAAATATGGACCTACAATATGGTCTCCCAGAATACCAGCCCAAACATTCAATTTCTGGGGAGTTTGTGAATGAGTTTCCCTGTACCAATGGGGATTTACGTCACTCCAGTATCTGCAGTTGTGCCTGTTCACATGTCCATTTAAATAAAAAGAAGATTCGTCAGAAAAGCACACATTGTAAAGGTAATTATTATCACCAATCAATAATTGACTCATGATTTCACAAAACTCTGTACGTCTGTCAGGATCATCTCCATTTAATTCTTGTACATTCTGCATTTTATAAGGATGGAATTTTGCGTCTTCCAGAATTCGATGTACGCTGCTTTTCGAAACTCCAGAAATAGTCTCAAGTTGTCTTAACGATTGAATGTTGTCCATCACTGCATGTCCTACAACTGCAACAGCGACCCCTTCATTTCTCATAGGCTTCTCTCGTTCATGTTTTTTATTCAGCACTGATCCCGACTCCAAGAACTTATTCATCAATTGAAGCACGTACTGATATGATGTGGTGTTTTCTGGATGACTTTCATTGAAACTTCGAGCCGTAGCTCTAGCACATCGTCCATTTTCAAAATACGCAGCTACAATGGATATTCTCTCTTGTACAGTATAAACCATTTTCGAATGTTTTCAAATTGTTGAATGCAGTGACTCGAATACATCAATTACCAAGGCGTAAACAAAGATATGCGTATACAAAAACACATGAGGGCAATTTTTTTTTCATAAAAACGTCTGTCTCACCTTCGAAACTATTATTTTTAACAGCATATTATTTTTCAATACAGTGGGGTACCCACAGTGAACCTTTCTTACGACGCTAACATTTGAGGTGATGAAAAATTAAAATATCTGGATAAAACTTAGTTTTCATGAAAACTTCAACAACACTTGATCGATCCTCAATTTCAGTACACCGATGTATTTGGGATTGAATTCCCTTCAAAATGATGTATCACAAGTATAGTAGTCCCATTGAAAATTCTGAAGTAGGGGGTGCTGGGGTTGAGGGGGTTGACAACACAATGATGGTGTATTTGGTGAAAGTGTTCCCCCTTGAAATAAAAATCGACGGGTCTGAGCGATTTTCAATTTTTTTCATGAGTTCGGATATTAGGGGGGTGACAAGTTTTAGCTGGGACACACTGTATAATATTCCCACTTGATCCTAGATCTAATGGGGGCTTTTGATAAAGTCCCACATAATGAGATTTGGATCATAATGGGGATCGTGGGTCTGTGTTAGAAATTTTTAAGAACTATCTTAATAACAGAAACCAATTTGTAAAAATCAGAGATTCATTAGGTAAATCTATAATCTCATATACATATTATACTGTTCTGATTGTTGAAGACGATTCTTGGGAAGGTGTTGAAGAAGAGGCCACTGAAGGTATCCAAAATGTTAAAGTGTGTGGCTTGATTTCAATAAACTCTCACTTGATATAGAAATACAAAATACACAGCATTTTCTATCACGAATTATGACAGACCTAATTACAATAATCTGAATTTTAACAACTCTACTGAATATGTAAAGGAATGCGACCATATCAAGTTTATAGGTGTTACCATTGATAAAAATCTTAGATGAGATCAGCATGTCCTCGAACTAGTTGAAAAAAACCGTAGGATTGTATACAAAATGTACCATATCATTCAAAATCATGAACTACTTCTGATCGTATGTATAGAGCACATACAACTAGACATATAAGACCTGTATCTTAAGTTTTTATTGAATCTAGTTAGGTGATATTTGCAAATACAACTGTTGTCCACTTAGGTGCGGAAAAAACAAGATTGAACAGTAGAAAAAATAAAACTAATGGCTTTTTTATCATACTATAACTGTATATTTCAAATAAATATAATGTATGCTCTTAGACCTCTTAATTGAATACTCATCAAAACACAGTATAGCTTGATTATTTACAATTTTGAAAATCAATAATAAGTTTTACTTGCTCATTATGAGTTAAAAATCATTTAGAACTTCATTGATTCTCACGAACTATTAATGGAAGTACTTATATCTGTTGCATCGGAATTCTCATTGGCTTATTTTGAAGAAACTGCAGTCTATGATGACATCAAAATATATATTCATAACTAGTTAAAATACGGTTGGATTATAGAGTTGTACACTAATTTTCAACACCACTTGAAGAAGTTTTACCAAATCTAAGAGTTGCAGATCAAATTGGAATCCTGAACATTTTATATCATCTAGATATTCCATCAAAGCATTGTCACTTCTATAACATTACCCTTGTTCGAAAATTAGTACAGTGTTTTTTTTCTACCAAGTATGATACATTTTGTGTTTTATTTATCAGCCATTCATTTGAAATATCTAATTCCTTATTCATATTAGTTTATATAATAGAATTATTTTCACCAGATACAGAAATTAACGTATTATAAACGATAGCGGTCCTAATATACTTCCATGCGGGACTACTATTTCTCAGGAGTGATCCTGACAAGGTGTATCTCAAATGATGTCATTTATTTCATGTGTCTTTTTTATGAAGTGCCGCACACGTTCATGAATTATTTCTATTGAAGTATTTAGCAGTTTATGAACTACCATTTCGATCACCTTTCCACCAGCAGGCAGAAAGTTGACAATTGACAATTTACTTGGCATAACAGGCGTCCTTGTTAGATTAACTTCATTAGAAATAAAAAGAATGAGAAAATCGCCCTCTATAGAGCAAAATAAGAGCCGTTGTTGCAAGAGAATGATGATTGAGTGGTCCATAAAAGTTAATGGATCAACATAACTGAAAGAAACATTTTCATAATGAAACCGTAACTGAGCACCACAGCACGCCCTGTAGCCATTCATCATAAACTACGTGACAGCGAACAGTCGGAAAGCTCAATTTTTTCACGCTGACGTGGATCAACAATTTTTATTGTTTCCTACTGCTCGTCAATCTCAGTTAAAATGAAATTTTATTGTACGGAAAATCCGCGCTCGCTCATAAAATCCTATATTGAATATTTCGTATAAAGCACTCGTCCGACAGGTTTTCTGCAGAGACGTTTGATGAGAAAATTTCTGTAAATATTTCACTGGGGTTAGTGGTGTGAATTTAGAATCTGCTATCAATAATAAGTACATTCAGAGTTTATAGATTCGTTTTCGTCCTTATATGAGACATTCCAAATGAACTGCTGGTTTTGGTTTCGGGAGGACACGCATTATCTGTTCTTAGTGATCACTGACTGTCATGTACTTTTCTAATAATGAAAATTTTTTATTCGATACGATAGGCTCGTCTTGAAATTTACTTAGCCTCAATAAGATATACTGAGTGATTCTCAGTTTCTTGCAAAAAGATATTTGTTAGAGCTCATTATTGAATTTTTGAATTCTCAGTGAAAGAACCCTGTTTAATCACAAGGTATACCTTTCGAAATCAGACAATTTGACCTGAAGAAGGTCAAAGATTTTGATAAGCCAGGGTCTTCAATGTTCCTGAAAGAGACCTCATGCATTGGCTCATCCTTATCAAGCTGCAGGAGTACCCTAGTCTCTCCAGCTCTGATGTGAGCTTTTTGCTGAACAGGTGCCAATTCGGTGACAGAGTTTGGGTCACCTCGTTCAGTACCGAACCCGAGATTGAGGTAATCGGCAGCACGGGCTGATGCCTCAAAAATGATGGCTCCAATCCCTAATTCTCCATGGGTGCTGACCAGATAGAGATGGGAATCTTGACTCTTAACAACTCTAAAGTCATTATAACATTCTGTTATGTAGACACTCCAAACTCAAAAATCCACGGCCACCGTATGGTGATTTTTATTAATATTATTGTGATTTTGACATTGGTTTCCAGTTCATCTGAACTACGCCATCTTATTCTTTGAGAAAATTCACCGAACAATCCCAATCAGTGATGCAAATAATGGTTGGACTCCAGATAAACCTTAGCTCACTAAACATAACACTCAATTTGAATTTCAAATCAACAAAATTACAAATAATGCTATTTTGGATCTTTTGTTCAACGTATATACCAACATCAATCGCAGCGAGGCTGTGGCAGCCGTTTTATGTGATTTTTTGAAAGCTTTTGATTGCGTGGTCACGGAAAATTACTGCATAAGATACAATATTATGTTTAAAAGGCCTTGCTTACAAATGGATACAATCATATCTGCAAGGTAGAGAACAAATTGTCAAGACCAATATAAGTTCTTCAGTAGGATAGATAAATTGTGGGGTCTATTTGAATCAGGACTATCCTGCCCAGGTTGAAAACATTATTGATTATTAACCCGAAGGATATCTCTGAAGATTATGAATGGAGTAATTGAAACCTAAATATGGAATTCGCTACAATCCGTGTTCTCAATATAATCTAAATTCAGCTCAGCTCTAATTAGGACTTCATTCCAGCTCATCGCAGAATCCAAACCTTGCATGAAACTGAGCTTGGATTCCGTAAAATAACAATTCGAGATAATTAATGAGTTTTCCTCAAATGCACCGGTGTTGTGTTGAGGTTGAATTATCTGATAGTCTTGGAAATGTAGATGAAAACAAATGGGTTATAGTACTGTTGATGGTTTGGATGAAAGAAAAAAAAAAATAAAGTTTTAGATTTTTCCATGGTGGTTTGCTAATTTTTATTGCACGCTAAAATGACAATAACAAGTTGTTGATTTAATTTTCGCATCATCTTTGTCAATGATGCGATCAAGCTTTGGATGTTACTAGATTATTATTTAATTTGGATGGATCTCATAAGTTGCATCAGGCAATTCGCATAATAATCTAGTTACATCAGTATCTATTGAATTGTCCAATTTGACTGGTAATAAGTGATCGTTCAAAATCATCAGTCATTTTGTGTTGTTTCCAATGCACAATCTGTAAAGAAAATAATAAGTATATTGTAAATATGAGAAGATTTTGAACATTTTCAACACATTTTTTTAGTACAAATATTATTAGCTAATCAATTTCTGAACTGTTAAGTGGAATACAGTGTTCTCAAATTGAATTTTTGACCCAAGCTAATAGAAGCAGCTATCTAGCTCAAGAATACTTTGAAAAGAACCCAAAAACGCAACATTTGGTAGCAGAGTTGAGAAACGTGATCTTGAAGAACGAAGAGTGAAGCAGATTTCCAGTATTTGATGGTGAATACGAGAACAAGGAACTTGCAGGAAACAGTGACACAAAGAGCCTCTTCAACAACTCAAAAGGGAAAAAACAGAACATGAGTTCAAGGGGAAATAAGAATAAGGAGAGCCGCAATCGCATCAAACAACGAATCAGACAAAATCAACACTGCTTCTGGAATGAAATCACAAAAATAGTACAGCAAGTCATAGTAGAAGTCTGAGAGGTTAAGGAAAAGTCCAGAAGGTCAGAGGTAAATTTCAAGTAGTCGATAGCAGAGTCCAGGGAGTTAGCTGTATCTATTTCCACAAAGTTCTTATTATTCATGACAATTTTCGGTTTTTACACTATAATCAAGTGACGTCTATAATAATGTTGTGAAAAAGAAGATAAGAACCAAATTCATCATTAAATAATAAGTAGACAAACATTTTTATGGAGTTGATAAGTCACCGATCACATTTTATGTACATTTTCAGGGATAAAGACAGTTTGTCAATCAACAAATCATGGCGGAATCTTTCCATATAGCAATTACTATCATTATCGTCATACTCTGTAACCACAAGCAACAACTTGATTCTGAACTGTTCGTGTAGCAAATTACAATCGAATTACTGAACCGAGAACTACAAATACAAAGCAACTTTCTTCGAAACTTCGGAACATTCACGTTGGGATAAAGATTTATTACTTACAAAGTACATTATCCAGATGGCCTTTATTACATGACCGGCATAGTACTGTGGCAAAAGTTAGTCGTCAAAATTACGTGAGTTTCGAACAATAAATCTGCCAGATGTACTTCACAACTTCTGCAACTTCCGGCCCTTCTCGTACAGCCAAATAAATTGAAAATTATAGTGTATCGTCCGGAGCAACTTTGTCTTAGTTTATGAATATGATAGATAAGGAGTTATTTTAGCACAGTACGCTTTTATACTGGTGTGAAATGGAAATATATGGGATGTTTGATTGAACTTTAGGTAGAGATAGTGTTCGATATAAAGAATAACAAATTAATAACTGTCCACAAAGAGTGAAAGGTCCAAACGATATCATCAGACAGGAAGCAATTCCAATGGTTTACACACAGGTCTGTAACCAAAATAAGGTATGAGTTGTGATAGAATTAAAAGAGTAAACAGAACTCTTACACCTCCTCTAGTAACTGTGCATGTCAATAGTCCAATTGAAATTAATATACAATAAAGTTAAGTAAGAAGGGAGAGGAATGAAATAATTATATAGTTGCGATATGCACTTCAGCTGCCTATGCAGACACAAAAGACATAGACGAAACTGGTATCACCAAAGGAATTTTTTACTCATCCATGTGCCAGTGTAACTGCGATGAGCTGTATAGTGACCGCTATGAGAGAACCTGCTGTGATTGGATAAAGCATAGGGACTGTAGTAGTGACAAGGATTGTACGAAGTATAATACCCCAAATTCAGATTTCCGAAGGAAAGTCAACGGCGACATCTAACTTTCTTCAGAATATTCTTGTCGAAGAAAATCGTTTTAAATGAATCACTTCAATTTTTGGAACTTCATAAATCGAAAATGTAATAATAAGCTTAGTGACCAAAAACAAGGTGAACATTGATACTAGCTCGTTGATGCTCTGGCACGCACTTCAGAATTTGAGGCCCCGAGAAAATTCTGCAGAAGCCAGAATGAAGTCAGGATGATTGAAAAAGATCAACAGGAGCCTGATAATATTGAAGCTACCACAATGAAAGTGATAAAGGAAGTATTGCACGAAAAAATACCAATTAGATAAGGGAATTGCGGATAAATTGGGCATCGAGGACGAGACAATCATTGGAATGATCATCTTGCATATCAGAGGGTTTGAGCTGAATTTCAGGGATGGCATCCTTCGCTCCAATGAAGATGTGTTGTTGCTTCATAGGAGAAGTGAAGAAATGACATGGGTCCTGTTGGCTGAAGTTGTACACTTACCTGAAAGAGCTGAAAATAGTCTGGAAGTTTTCCCTAAATTGGGGTGCGAGCAGTGGAGATTTGTTGTTCGAGCTCAAGCAACGTGATAAGAAAATTGGCGAGGAATTGCACTAGGAAAGAACTTCTTACGTATTAGTAGATTTGTGCCAGTACGTGTTACTCATTACCAGCAACTTTGAGACGAAAGAAACAACTTTGGGACGCTCTTAGTCAAAAGAAGAATCGGAAGATCGGCCGAGTAAAAGGGGGTAGAACAAAAGTGGTTCAGCATAAGATTGATCCGACAGTTAACTAGAAGTCTTCCTCTATCCAAAATATTCATCGATATGGAAGAAGAACGAATTATCGACAGTCCGACAGTCGATGGTCCTCCCCAGTCATGCTGGTGAAGGAGAAAGGTGGATCAACGTGTTTTTGCGTAGCTTGTCGTCAACAAAACAACGCGACAAACTATAGTTACCCTCTCCCGAGGATAGATGACACCCTAGACAGGTAGAACTGGTTCAAAAATATCGAGAAAAGACAGATTCCCTTGTTGGCTCAAGACTGTGCCAGTTTAGAGTTATGCCATTCGGGCTCTGCAACGCTACAGCCACAATTAAAAGATCATGGAAGACGTGTCTAGTGTATCTTGATGACATTAGTTGGCATATTGTTCAAAGACCACGTGAAAAACCTGAGTAGGGAATTTCTTCTACTGAGAAGGGCCGAATTGAAACTGAGTCACATCGTTTTAGGAAAGAAGGAGGATATACACCAGCATCGAATTTTTCCTGGTTTGTGCACTGATACGTGCTGGGGTTTGCTAACATCGCCTATCCAGTGATCAGACTAACGGATGGGCAAAAACAATTCCAGTGTTCGAAGGAATGACAAAATTCATTTGTGAAGCTAGAAGCTGCCTTGATCAACGCACCAATTTTGAGCTATTCCTTTTCGACTTTCGAACAGCGTGGCAAGTCATAAAAAGTTACAGCAACTCATCAGCTGGTATCAAACAACCTGGATATTATGTGGACGAGGATGGTAACTGATATCATAACGCGGATAACATTAATAACTTTTTTGTTGAATCTGTAGATAAAATAATAAATAAAAACGATGTGAAAGAATACGGGGTACCCTTCTCTCTAAGCGTTTCCACCAAGTGGAAAATTAAAGTCAAACATCTGTCAGAAAACAACTACTTCCCTGGCTAATGCAACGGCGGACATTGAACTACATCTGACAGATATTTGTGCAAAGTTCTTCCAAGAAGACGCAATTGCGAGTGCTTGTCTTGTAATTAAACAGCAGACCTGCATGTTTCGAGATTTATTGCCTCTCATCAGTGAGAGGGTAGGTCGGACAACATTATAATTGTCCTGTCTCTGTATTCTGTCTGTATTCTCTCACATTGTTGATACCTCTCTGGCACAATATATTCGAGCGTCGTTCGAATTATTACAGTTTTCTCTTGCTGGAGTCTGTGCTACTTGGGAGTGTTTTGTCTTGGTCCGTGCGGATGGTGCTGCGATCAACTTTGTTGTGGATCGTAATGTCATCCGTGGGGAAATATTAGTTCAACACTTGATTATTATTAATTTGGCAGGGACAGGACAGTTATAATGTTGTCCGACCTACCCTGTCACTGATGAGAGGCAATAAACCTTGAAACATGCATGTCTGCAGGTGGTTATTCCCAGCCAAATGATGGATAATCTTCTGTTTGATTACAAGACAAGCAATTGGATCTTCTTGGAAGAACGTTGCACAAATATCTGTCAGATGTAGTTCAGTGTCCGTCGTGGTATTAGCCAGGGAAGTAGTTGTTTTCTGACAGATGTTTGCCTTTAATTTTCCACTTGGTGGAAACGCTTAGAGAGAAGAGTACCCCGTATTCTGTCACATTGACTTCGTTCGAATTATTACAAATAAAAACGAATCGCCTATTAAAAAAACAATACCTAATAATAATACAATATTGAATGTATCATATTCCGATTCATAAAAATATCTCTGATATCAGTTTTTTCAAAGGTGTTTGAGAAATGCTTTCATAGACAACTTGAATCGTTCTTAAATAAAGAATCTTCTTTTAGTAATTTCCAATTTGGTTTCCGAAAAGGTCGCTCCACCCAAGATGCTATTTTATCCCTATATTCACACGTTTTATCAAATTTTGAACAGAGTAACAAGTCCTCATTCCTCTTTTTCGATCTGAAAAAAGCAATTGATGTGATAAGCATCGAATAGAGCTGTTTTTTGGCGTTGAACAACATTCAATAATGTTTTAAAAACTTATTCAATTTATGTCATAGATTTGACTGTGTCAGAATATTGCATTAGATTTTGAAACATTCCGTCTATGACGTCATTGTTTCAACGCTATATCGCAAAGTTTTTAAAACAGACCAAATAATTAAAAAAAAGTGGTACGCCGAAAAACAGCTCTAATGTTAGAACATTTTTACAGAAGCGGCATGCGCGGTTTGGCTCACTCGTGGATTAGAGCTTACCTTACATTTCGGTTTGCTCAATCTTCATTTCAGTTACCACTGGCGTCCCTCAGGGTAGCATACTTGGACCTCTTCGATTTATAATTTTCTTTGATAACCTAATGCAAGAATTTCCTTGTCATTATGTAGCAGCATTCGCTGATGATGCTGTTGTTACGACATCAAATAGAAGTTCAGGTACGTTATCCAAAATGTCATCTAGTGTGGTTAACCAAATGATAAACTTTTGCAAAGCTAAGGGCCTTGTGTCAAATGGACCTAAAACTGAAATGATAAGTTTTCAAATTTTTCAGTATTCTCCACACACTGTGTAATCTTTGGTGAAGATGAATGATCTCAGATTTTTTTCTTCTTAGATTTTTATGCCCTAAAGCAAAACTAGGATACTGAAAGAAGGCAACTTATGATCTAATAATTTATTCAACCTACATTTTATACTTTACAACTATTTAGAACATTTTACTATGAAATCATAATCATCTCGATTTTTTTACAATTTACAAACATTACAATACAACACATATTCGCAGTATTCGCACGTTTTTCTCACGATTGACCTGACTTGTCAGGAGTTGAAAATACTTAAATAATGAATTAAGTGAAGGCAGGTCAGTCACACCCATTGCTTATAGCGGGTGATCGTCGAAAATCCCTGGTTAATTGATTCAGAGCTTTTGGTGCCCAAAGTATTGAAATGGTAGAAAATCTTGTTAGTTTGATGTAAAAGTAATGACAGAAAAAAATGTTTAACAAAAACAGGTTAGAGCACTACAACAGTAGGTAGTCAACTTCTAAAAATACAACTGCTTCCCGTTTGAATATTATGTTGGCAGATCTTATTAATAAATGAAATGTAAATACTAGAATAAATGACTTAATATGAAGAAAAGGCCTTCATGTAGTTAAAAAAATCCATTCCATCCATACAATTCTAATAAAAGTAAGTATCCAACAGGAAAATGTATGTATCGGATTGAATAAAATTTTTGAAGCAATAAGGGCTTCCACTACTTAACATAGTTTCATTCATCAAGTCTCTTGAATGCGGTCGAATAAATGGCTAGTCCAGGTTGTTCTTCATCGATTTCCAAGTCTTCCAGACTAAAAGTGACGACAGTGTCCCAGTTCATGCTCCTACAAATTTTTCTGGTATAAAGTGACGGAAATGTAGCAGCTATAATTTTCGGTACTGGTTCCAAACTCAAAGCTTCACCGTATATGGATTGTTTCACGTTTTCGCCGGCGTATAATTTTTGTGCAAGGTCCGTTGACACTTTACCCAGAGTATTCGCTATTCCTTTTTTCCTGAACTCTGGAAGAGTTCCTACAAATACCATTTCTAACATGCAGTCGACCTTACAATGTTCGAATAGGTCACACTGAGCATTTGTGTAAATCAGGACTTCGAAAAAGTTTCTGGATGCGTAGTGTTGGCACGATAATTTGAAGTTTTCGAGGAAGACGTTTTCTTCGGGATCATCTTTTGCCTGAAAACAAAGATATTAGGCAAGATTGAGAAATGCATATTTTCCAAGATCTTGAAGACTACATTTTATTATGAAGAGCTGATTTTTTTCCTTTCTTTTGGCCATGGACATTAGTCCTTTAGCCACACACAAGTTATATCTATACACATGCATATATCCACTATATCATAAGGAGCTGATAAAGTGTATGTTGATTTTCAACCAAAATAATATTCGAGTTGTTCCAAAGTGTGCAGGGATCGGTGTTTATGATGAGTACCTAATCTGAGGTTCGAGCTCATGTACCATTCATATATTGGATTTAATAATCTTGTGATCTCAGCTGATAATACAAGACTTCTTAAAGGAATGAAATGAGGAGTTTACGTGGGGCAGTGAATGTTCGACATTTTTCATACAAGAAAAAGAAGGATGTACAAACAGAAATCTGCATATCTCTCTTAATTGTTTCAATCTTGTAACCTTAACCTGACACCTCATTTCTTCTTGAAATGGTACCTACGGTTCCTAGGCAGATTAAAATCGTATTTTTTGTTTGCAAGAAATAATCGTGAATTACCTCTAGGTTGGGTGAGGTTTAGTTTGAAATGAACGGGTCTGCTTGGCCCTCCAATGCGACCTGTGAGTCTAGTGGGGCTCATACCAAATCATATTCCTCATGAAGAGTGGCAACACTACTTGACGGAAGACCATGAATCTTATCATGATTACGTAATCCACCATTTATCAAAATCATATTCCACCAAAAAAACTGATCGGCTTTGTTCAGAAGCTGGGTTTATTTGAGGTTAGGTTTAAAATGAGTGGGTCTACTCGACCCTCCACTGCGACCTGTAAGGGTCTATTGTAAGTCAAATGAACCCAGCTTTTCGACAAAGCCGAGTTGCATTTGGTGTATGATCTTTCAGGTCCGAAGAAGAGAGTGAACTCTTCCAAACATCAAAAAGCTGATTCGGTCCGCGGCGGGGCAGGTACGAAGTATGTGCTCTGTTATTCATCATCTTCAAGACAGAGACGACATGTCGAGCCCTCCGACAGTTTAAGTCTTGTCATGTGATGATTCGAACGACAGTGGCCTGTGAATAGGTCTGTTAGACGTCGCAGGTCATCCCTGTGGTTTGGTCAAACTCTTCGAAGAATGTATGGATGCCTTGGAATGAGCCAATCCTGGTAGGTTTTGCCAGAAGTTTAATACTTTATTTCCAGAATGCTTTTCCAGTGACAATCAATACGCTCTGTATAAGCCTGTTGCATATAATTGGCAATATGCATATTTCTGAAGGTTGGCCATCTAGGAGGTAGGTCTGATCGGATTTCCATAGCTGCTGACGGTGTGGTGCTGATGGCACCAGTGATCGCCAGTCCAGCCTATCTTGAGAGCTTCACCTGGGTCATTTGCTGTGAAATTTTTGTCCACCATGCTATGGCACCGTATGTGATCATTGGTCTAACAACCTTACATATAGCCAGTAGATTTGTCAGAGACCTATGCCCTTATATTTTCCACAAATCCTCCTTGGAGAACCTTTTCCAAATGAGCGCTCCATGTGAGTTTTTTTATCAAGGGTGACCCCTAGATATTTCACTTTGCTGCAAATGGAATATCCTTACCATTAAGAGAAAGTGGAGTTAGGTCTTTCATATTTCTTTTCCTGGTGAAGAATATTATCAAAGTTTTGCTGGTACCAACTGTGAACATCGTCGAACGTTCTTTGGAAGGTATAAGAGGCTACCCTTCCCGATGTCGTCCACCCCTCTCCTCTCGAAAGCATTGAGCAGATTCTCCACCTCTTAGTAAATATACTCATCAGGATTCTTCATTGACGAAGGAACCTTACGTTCATTGCCTTGAAGATGACTTGAAAATCGAAACGTCGGAAATGTATTAATAGTGATTACAGTTATTCGACCTAACTCCCAATCAACTTTCTGTCACTCTGAAGGAGTAGAGTAGAATCTGAACGGCAAGCATTTAGTTTCCCGGCACTTTTGATGAAAAGATCTGTCGGAAGGTTTCCACCCGATCAGCAACCAGCGGGTTCAGTTACTTCCGAAACTATCAATATAAAGGTCATAGTACTTATTTTTTAAATTGAATAAAACTTTTAATTTCAATGTGATGGTACTTCATACTGTCGTTTTTAGAAATTGGTACGAAATAAAGTTTCCTACTGAACCATTTAAATTAATTCTTTTCTAGAGGATATAAACCCAAATCGATTCGGTTTTCTTTGTCCTTGTAATTTGTAGATTATTTAGTGGATACTCACCCTGAGTTTGTTGAAAACAACTCCACAAACTTTGTTGGTCTCCCTTTCCAGTGCAATAATCGACAGTCCATCTTCGGCAATTCTCAAAGTGAATTCGTCCAACTCTAACATGGCACCTTCTTCTTCTGATAGCCCCAGAGCTTTGCACGTGGTACTTTTTGTATATATAGTTCTCATAACTTCATGGGCTCCTTCTATATATTGTGGAGCGAGAGAAATGAAGTCAATTGTACCTGGAAGTTTGGAATAATCTTATACTCATTTTTTGACTCATAAATGAATGGATATAAAGAGCTCTCAACAGGGTGGATGAACTGTATCGTTCAGTAGAGCTGAGTATGAATCCTGAGGAGCCTGAGTTGGGTTATTCAATCAGGAATAGCAAACGAGGGGGCCTACCAAATGTCCTACCCTTTGGGGAGGTCCTGCTACACAAAAGCTCAGTCAAGTACCTTAGAGTCATCCATGACTCCAAGCTAGACTGCAAGGAGTATAATATCGAACATAAAGTTTGGAAAGCCTCAGCTGATTTCAGATAACAGACTGACTTGGGACGCCCGAATAGACAGTATACAAAAATATGTTTTAGACAAAACAAAACCTATTTTATCATCGAACAAATGAAAAATTGTTTGGATACGGCAGGTTTACTGAACATCTACGGCTATGTGCGCAGTGGTACCAAAAGTAAACCACAATTTTATGATTTGTCCACCATTATTGCCAGCTAGAAAATGTCTGAAGATTTGGTTCGTCTTGTCTAACACAGATAGCGGATCAAGTGACATCCCTCGTCTTTTTACGCCTATTTCACAATAAACGACTCTGCGGTCAAATTTTGAGGTTAGGTCTAGTGGCAAGTGAATATCCAGACGAAAATTAGTGTACTCTGTGAATTTCGAGTCGATCGGTGGAAAAAAAAATAACCCGAAATCCTAAGAAGTACCTAGACCTTTAAAATTATGAAAAGTACAAAATCATCTGACTCACCTGAAATTCGCACTATATGCGCAAAATTTCATGCAGATTTCGAAATTACGTGATTTGTATATGCTCAGATAGGTACAAAGTTTAGCATAAAAAAGGAATAAAACGTCAAACACTTTTCCACTCGCGAATAATTGCTGTTGTTTAAAAAAATTGATTAAAATTGATTTTTCCGTTAACCAGGTGTCACCCCCCTACGAACGACAGCCCTCAGAAGTCGAAACTTGTGCTAGCTAGGGATTAACGGGGTCTCACCTTTTAACGTGCGATTCCTAGCACGTTAAAAGGTGATTGAATTAGTGTACTCTGTGAAGTTTCCAGTCGATCAACAAAAAAAACTTGGAAAAAATCCTAAGGGGTAGACCCCTTGAAATGATGAAAAAAACAGGCAAAATTTTATGCTGATTTCAGAAATATGTGATTTGTATATGCTCAGATACAAAGTTTAGCATAAAAAAGGAATAAAACGTCGAACACTTTTCAACAAAGGGAACGGTCAAATTTGTGTAGTTACTCTGTGAAGTTTCCAGTCGATCAAAAAAAAAAAAACTCGGAAAAAATCCATACCATTAGATTTTTGGTAGTCACAATCTAACAGCTATACTGAATACTACGTATGTTCTAACCGTTTTTTGTCTTTGCACCATTCATAAACCCCAGGCTGAAAACAAGACCACAAAATGCAGATAATAAACCAATAAGAGCTACTAGAAGACACTGTGCTCTTTGCAACTCAAAAATGAGTGATATGCGTTACAATTGTCAGTATTCAGTATTGGCATTTCCACAACAAGGATGTCCAAAAAGTTTGCCTGACAATGTTACTACTAAAGCTAACAACCTGAGACCTATATAAAAACGTCACTTCTTCGGTAGGGTTATGGAACGGTTCAGTCCATTGTTTGGTTTTGTCCCCACATTGTGAATATGTAAAAATAAGTGGTCCAAGAACAGAGCCTTGGGGGACACCCAATTGCACGATCTATGCAATAAATATGACATTCGTTATATTTTACCATAATTTTTTAATTTGTCATATAAGGTCCCTTCAAGTCAAGAATGTTAATGGGAATCCTATGAGGTGATATTGATGCCCAATATTCCAGATGTCGAAAGCTGTCAATCTGTCTATAGATCAAATAGGAAAGACACCACAAACTCATTATTTTTGTCAAGTTGTTGATGAACATAACTGAGCCGATGACATCACACCCCCTCGTGATTAGGAAAGTGAAACGATCCCGAATTTAAAATCGAGATCCCGAAATTAGAGACGGGATTATTAAAAATGATGGCCCTTTAGTGCCTTTGTACTGATGTTTACCTTCAATAGAATAAATATTGACATTGACATTTACGCTTATTCCATATTGTCAATTCAGTAGGGAAGAGGGGCAACACTTAATACCCCCACTATTTATACTACAAGAAATTGTGTGACTCACCATTATTACTAGTGGCCCACACTTTTGGTGCCATTATTTCCCTTATGTACAGTCACAAAACTATAGCAAATGTACGATACGCTGAAAATTTTATCAGGTGATCGTTGTGGTAAGAAAGAAATCTGAAAAGAACATCTGGAAAAACTCTAAGAATTATACGGGGTGATTCAAATTCGTGGAACACCCTTGTGACCTCGGAAGCTATAGGAGATCTAATCAACCCAGAAATTGATTCGTGGTTCAGAAAGGACAGGACACAAAATCGTATAACAATTAGTAAAACAACTGAAGGTTTCTATAGAAGACTCCTTCCCGGAGTTTAGAGTCAGATAAACTGAAAGAACGCCGATGACACACAACTACTGACAGAACTGTATGGGTGTGTGTCGTCGTCGTAATGATGATGTATTTTACCCGATCTGATATATGAAGTCCAAAAAATAGTGGACCCAGGATAGAACCTTGCGATACACCGAAAGGTTCCAATAGAGGATATGATTTGTTACCATCTAGAAATAACGCTCTGGGTACAATTTGATAAATAACTTATCAATAGTGATCTTGCTGTTTTGAGAAATCGAAACACCGAATGGGTTCTCTAAGGAATAGTTCTTGTGAGTCACTTCTTGCTCAGCAAGGAAATGATGTTTTCTGAGTTTTCTGTTGTCACTCGTCTGTGAATCCCTTCTACTCGAAATTGTTGCACGCCCGTCACAAAAACAAAATAAGTTTGAGTGCTTCATTTCGGAGACTCTGTCCAACCAAGATAATGAAATCCAGGAACAAGAAAATGAACACGGAGTATACTAAGTACACTTGGGAAATAAAAAAAGCGGTTGCGCTTCGCGAAAAGCGAAGTCGATGGAATAGATTATGCATTTAGGGTTCTTATGTAAATGAATCCGGTTTCAGAGCTATTATTTCACCATGGCGCCATGGGCGTATCCTCGGGGAACACTTTTCGGTTAGTTATTGAATTCGTATGTATTTCTGAGCGACTTTCACGCCAGTATGTGTTGGTATTATGTATCCATATCGTTTTACACGGTTTCATGATTGAATTTTGATCCCAAAGAGTGATAAAACTGGAAAAATTATTTATTTGACTATAGGTTCGCAATCGCTTAATTTCTGAGGTAAAGGGTGATGAAAGGATTCGTTGAATTGAATGAAAATTTGGTATGAGGTGGTTCATGATGTCCTGGTCAAATGTATTCATAGGCACAACGAGATCTAACGGACAGTTTTCGAGATACCGGGTGTTGAACATACGGAAATGTATATAAATACAACTAAAAAAGAAAATCCTGGGTTACCATGTATAATAGTAACTTCAGATCACCCAATATTGGAATCAAATGATATTTACTCAATTTTCAAGTCTACGAGCTTAGCTTTTGAATGAGTTCGTTCAAAGAATCACATGAAATTTCAACATTGAATAGTGGAAAATGAATCGCCCTGTTTACGAACTCTTTGAAGCAACTTTTGTCGAGAATATTGAGATTTTAATCGTTAATTTTACATTCTGCAACAAAATAATCGGCACATTATTGATTTCATAGTTGACAACTCTGCCTCCGCATGTTTAACACCCTATTTATCAAAAACTCTCAATTAGATTTTGTTATGCCCTTAGGGATAGTTGATCAGGATCTCATAATCTAAATCAAACCAAATTTTCAGATAATAAATCAGTTTCTCTTCGATATTTCTTAAACCGCTTTTTTTTTAAATTCTGGTTTAGGCGGAATACGCATTGAAATCAGTTTTTTTTCAATTTCAATTTGAATCCGTGGCGTCCTTGTGAGCATGCTCGGCTACGCTTTTTATCAAAATATTGATACGCTAATGGTTTTTCGTCAAATAAATATTATTTTCATAACTATTCTCTATCTTTCGTTGTGGGCCGTGATGGTCATGATGGTAGAGCGCTTGTCTCTTAACCTAAAGGTCATGGGTTCGATTCCCAGCATGGTCATCGGTCCCGTGCATGGCATCACACGTTAAAAGCTAAGGACTGCTTCTTCCCTAGCTCGGACAAGTCTTTCGAAGACTTTTGAGGGTTTTACTCTTAAGGGTGTGCAGCTGGTTGACGGAAATAACAATTTTAACAACAACAATTAACAACAATTTTTCCATGACATAGTCTTTTGACACTTTTTTTCGTCCGGCAGACGGTTTCTGATGAAAAAAATAAATGTTTTCATTTGCTTGTAATTATACAATTATTTTTTGGGTCCCACTGAATGTGTATTTCATTTCATAAGTAGAAAACTATCAACCGAACGATAAAAAGTCTGGTGACCATTTCTATGAAATAATAATAATAATGATAATAATGATACTCCCTCATAAACACTCCATAGAATGTATCCAAAGGCATAGCCTGTGCGGGTAGAGGAAGGCTATTATTATTATTTGCCGTAGCGCTCCGGGTCAACTCACGGATATTTGGTGGTGTGTTCACTTTTCAGCTGTAGGACAACCAGTAAACCTACAACACCACCTCGGGTGGTCGGTGCGCACTACAAGCTAGCACCAGATGTCGGGAATAGCATCTAGGCAACTTACATCACACTTGCTTTATGACAAGGTATGTAGCCTTTTAAAGAGAAAAAAATTCTCGCATACTGAGGCCTCGAACCTCTGTTAGAGAACAATTATGAAGATAATATTCATTTGAAAAAAAAACACAGTGGTGTATCATTATTATTTTTGTTCAATTTCACCTCAGTACCTCAGATATGAAGATGTTGAGGAAGTATATTATAATGAAGATTTTTTCTCGAAATTATAAGGATAAGGATGAACATTCAATTGTGAAACGCCCTGTATATTGAAGAGTTCATTGTTAAGCCACGAACCAATCCAGATGCACTAAAAAATTGGGCATTACATGCGAAATGACACCAATTAATATTTTTTTATACGCTGATAGTGATATTTTATACATCTGATCAATGTAAATACATATAATTGGAGGAATAAAAATCAACTTCTGCCTTCTTTTCTTATAATATGTACCATTGAAAACCCTCATTTTATAATATTATTGTTTGCTTTACGCCTTTTTTTCTTTGGGTTGTTATTCAGTAAACTTCCTGTGTATTTAGTGATTTTTTTTCAATATCAAAACTCCCAATAATATGAAATATTCCTACTACAATTTAAAATCTGTGGATTCCTAAATTTGCGTTTGAGACTCAACGGAATGAACCGCAGTGGTATTTTCACTTCATTTTATTATTGACATCAGATTGCCACAAACCATCTCAAAGAATACAATTGAATAAATTAACGATTTGGCTATACTAATAGAATTCATGAGAAAAAAAAAGATATCAACAATTTTTGTGCATATTCTGCAGTCTTAGTTCTCCGTATTTTTCTAAATTAGCTCGTTAACGGGGTTAGATTTTGAAATGAATCAATACCACAATCTCGTTTGTTTGATAGTGATAAAGTGAACGTCCTACTGAAATAAATGCAGATATGAAAAAAGACTATTCGAATCCTGAAAATCAACAGTTCCAATCCAATCCATTTGAATGAATTGAATAATTTTCGTTAATAAAAAACAGAAAGGCCTGAATCTAACAGTTGTGGATATGGAAAAAAAACAAATTTATAACTGAATCACTGAATTTATCTCTTGAAATAAAATCCAATTAGTATCCAATTAAATCCACTTTATGCACATATGCACTTTCATACTAGGTTAATCTTTATTTTTCCACAAAATGAAAAAATCGGATGTGCCAATTAATCTTCAGTAGTCCCAAAAATGAGTTTGTTACCTGAGGTGAATTCTTTACAGAAAAGACATATTTTTATTAATACAATTGTTGATACTACTAGGCAGGAGCCCATTAAAATAATAATAAAAAATGAATTAGGTAATAGAGTCTTCCGCATTAACCTATAGGATGGGTAGATTCCTAGGCAAAGTTTCCTACACGAACTACTTGGTATTGCTCTTTAAATATCATACCTAAAATTATATTTTGATTCAAGACTATAACGAAGATAATTCAAAGGTCATAGTGGGCAGTAGTAGTTTTCCATATACTGGGTGACAATTTGATATGAATGAAAAATAATACATCCATTACGAATAGTACATAACTATTTCTAGGGTAAGGATATGATAATAATAAGACTCCCTCATGAACACTCATAGAGTGTACCCACAGGCATAGCCGGTGCGGGTGGAGGACGGCTATTATTTGCCAGGGCGCTCCGAATGAATAGTCCACCCCGTCAACCAACTTGGTTTCTCGTCATTTTTTTATGTCAGTTTTTTTCGTAAACTTTCTTCTTGGCAAAATCATTTCGTTGAAAAACAAAATTTATCCGAATAAGAAAAAACTCTTGCGTTTCTACCGTTGATAATTTGTTTGCCTTAAGTCTTTGACGAAGCGAATAAAAACAATCCGTAAGCCACATGATTTTGCATCATGACAAGCTGTCACACAGTCACTCAAAAAATTAATAGTCTGAACATTTCAATTGTTTCTTCCAGTAATGAATGGAATGATCATCCAAGCTTTCAATCCCATTATTTTTATTTCCTCGTTTCCAGACATTATTATACTCTTCGGAAAACTCAGGGCTTTCTCATACCCATACCTTCCATTATTTAGTATACGTCCATCCGGAATTTTAGTAAATCTATCATAAAATTGTATAAATGGAATAATGAGATTCTCAATGGGAATTCTCGTTGCGACAATGCACTTCAGTGTGATGCTTTTCAGATCCTTTCTTCGGAATACAGAGAGAAGGTACTTATCTTGTAATGGTGCATTTCAACACTGCAATGGAGATAATGATCTCGAATACATTGAAAAATGCTGTGCCAGCCAAATACACGAAGCTTTGTGATTAAACATACTTATACATTTATGGAGTTTTAAAATAGTGTGGATTGAAATATCAATTTCAATAACGATGCAACTGTCAGTATTATAAATGAGTCAATGTCAATTTCTTTTGCATAGGACAATTATTATTACTAACATGTTTACCAAAAACGCGATTTTCAAGCTGTTTTTTTATCGCGAAGAATGTATTTTCAAAGTACTGTATTGAATTTGAAGTATTGGTAGTGTGAAGTGAAAAGTGAAAACACCGAATTAAATCAAAATGAGTGCAATGAGGCATTCTCCTTTCATAACTGGGGAATAAAAAGTTATTGAAAATAAACGGCATTTGATTTCATTTGAATGGCCGCCACCACTTTCTATGCAGTCTCGCACGATGAAGTAACGAGTCACAAGCACGCTGAAAACTACCTTGTTGTCGCATCTGTTGAACGGCGTTATTTTACCTAGGTTCCAACTACCTCTATCTAATCGCTTCTAACTTTTCGTCTATTATTCGATTGAAATATCGAGTTCGTGGAAAAGTATAGTGATTGCAAATAACGTGTGCGTAATACCTAATAACATTGACATTTTCCATAGTGGTGAGTCTAATAGGGATTGTAGGAATTTAGAAGAACATATATGTAGGTAAAGAAAATACGAATGCAGTCGAATACCGAAATACAGCAAGAATCTAGGTACGTACCTACATAAAACGTATGGATTCATTCAAATTCACCTTTGATATGCACGTAAACTATTCACAAATATCCTAATGAATGCAAAATGCGATATGATCGAAAAATACCACGACAAATAATGAACGACTCTAAATCGATTAGCTCGCGAGTTTTGCCCTTAAAGGGAAACTGAATGATGAGGGTTGTTGCGGCCGAGGCCAAGCCAACTCAGCGACCCCCACAGCTTCGAGTACCTGCGTTAAGCCTACCTCGAGGCTAAAGCGGAACTGTTCGAGGAAAGAATATCGTTTACTTTATCATACCATCTTTGTCACCGTTTCGGTTACATCTAGGGGCTGTTGATCTCTGCCTAGAGGTTCCCAAAAGTTTGCGAGAGTTTCCGAAATCTCCAAAGTCCAATATTTGTTAGGTTTTTCTAGCAAAATTTCCTGAATAACACAGTCAACCACGTTCAACAGATCACAAAAGACCACTACAGCAACATTACTGGAATTCAACTTGATGTAAATAGTATACACGAAAGAAAGTATTGCAACATGCGTATCAGTTACCTGAAATTTCACCAGTTTCTCTATGACTTTAGCCATAGTTGGAATGAAGGAGATTGGGCAAAGATTCAAAGGATCCTCTACATTTACATATAGTTGGGTCAGGTATTTTCACTATCGTTGTTATATTGTATGAAAGCACAGAAGATGATAGCATTTCATCGTTTGAAAGGGTCTTGTGAAGAACAAAAAAGCGACTCCTTACCAACACCAATAAACTATGTATTTTTCGGTCATTATTTTCCAGTATCATTGACCACTATCTCCGAAACTATTGGTAACTTCCAATGAGGAAGACTTCCTTTCTTGATTCACTCTGTATAATAAGTTCTATATATTTGTATCAAAATTTCTTGGACAAGATATGATTAAAGATTCATCTGTCTAAAGTATTAATACTTTTCAGGATCGATTGCCCTCAGGAATGTGCGTGTCATCATCCCACCAGCAGTGAAGAGCTCAGACACCGTTTTACTAGAATGTGAATACGATTTGGAAGAAGAGACTCTTTATACCCTCAAGTGGTACAAGGGCAACAAGGAATTTTACAGATATGTACCCAAGGAGATGCCTAACAAAATGGTATTTCCATTCTCTGGAATACTTGTTGATGTGAGTAGTGTATTATCTGCGTTTCGTGATTAAAATTAGATGAATTTGTGAGTTTGCAATCAAATTCAAATTCTATACCATTTATTTTTCTAAGCCAACTATTTGACAACAAAAACATAAATCTACAATATGATTACAGGCAATGTTAGATTAAATCATATCAGAAGTAAATGCTTTTAACATCTACTTGTTCCAGAGTTATGTCTTCAATTTTCTTCACAAAGTGGACCAAGTACTGAGCCACGGTGTTACTGGCTTTGAACTAAAGTAACTATGGTTCACAAAAACACTCTGCTCTCTGTTCTCTAGCCTTGTTTTCAGAACTTTCAATGAACTTGTTCTATCAATTTTCTTGGTTTGAATAATAGTTTTCCTTTAATTCTTTTTGTAGCTCTTGATTGAACCATTCGACGGGTGGTTTGTATAATTTGTAGGTTTGAAAGAAAAATGTTCTGGGTGAAACCTATAGAACTAAATCTAGATATTCTGTTCGTTTGTCCTTTTCTTTTTGGTGAATATTCGTTTCGTCTAGTAGAAAAAACGACGAAATTTGGCCTACTTTGGTGGTCCGGCTCATTTGCTTGTGTTTGAGCTCATTTTGAAACTTATGAGGACATTCCGTGTACTATAAATTATTGAACCGATGGATATTTTTATAGCTCAACAGGAGTAGTGACAAAAAACTGGTTTTAAAGAGAGTACAGCCCGGAGTTACAGGCAGGTACAAATGCGAAGTGTCCTCGGATGCACCATTCTTTGATACTAGAATGGACTCTGGATATATGTTTGTCGTGGGTAAGTACGAAATGAATTCAAACATGTCTACAATTGATTTTTTCTCCATAATCTTCAACTTGTCTCAGCTATGGTTTTATAATGACCTCAGTCTGAAAAAATGTAGGGATTGGGGAATGGTCCAGGCAAACTCAAAGCTAGCCAACACCGAGAATAAACAATTTTTGATTGACTTCTTTTGATGCTTTTACTGAATTTCGCCAACAGAAAGCAAACGTTCAAGGTAATTAAGGAAACGAGAAAGTGTGATTGCGAAAGGAGTTCCTCCCCTCGAACGATTCATTATGAAGCGAAATTCTTTCGAGCAGAAATTAATCTAATTTTTCCTACGGATGGATGCATACTAATTGCTTTATAGTAAAACTCTTAGGAAGTATCAATGTCGAAAAAGCAATATTTTCACTCAAAACCTCTGTACAGTGTGTTGGTGGTACGACAGCCGTAAATAAAGCATAATGACAGCTTGAATTCAAATGAATAGTTCGAATAAATCATGCAGGAATATACATTTGAAAAATTTATTTTTCCATCAATATCTATTTGAAGAAATAAGTTATTTACACCACTGAATTCTACGTAAGAAAGTTCTCTGGAAATGTTTTCATAGAAACAAGAAATTTTCGACAGGAAAAAAGTTACAGCAACTCTTCGAAACTTCACAATTTTCTCTCAGAAATTATGAAAGATATCGAAATGACATTGTCACCATTAAGTTTGCCATACAATTTGATTCACAGGCACTGCCATCAGTTTTCATCTAACTAGTTCGAAAACAGTACTTTCCCTTTGAAATTGTCCAATTTGGCCCACTCTGTTCATCCTTCTTTGAATATCATCATTTCTGTTATTCCTTGAGATACGGAATACTGCTTTTTTAAAACTATTGATGGAAGTATTCGTTTCAGATATTCCTGTTCAAAATCCAAGCCTTGAGGTTGAGAAGGAACTCTTGGAAGTGGGTGCTACTCTGAAGGGAAACTGTTCCTCACCCCCATCATTTCCAGCGGCTAATGTTACATGGTTCCTCAATGGAGAACAGGTGAGGGAACAATGCATACTTGATTGCAAGCAAATATATTGTATATACAGGGTTATGATAAAGTAATGCACAAAATTCATAAAACGTACAACGATCACTTTTGAAAAAAATGCAAAAACACGTCAAACGGTTTTTTTTATTCCGCATCTTTTGACATAAGTTACAAAAATATCACGTCAAAGTTGTCAAAGTTATGACGTCGTCAACAAATTTTTTTAATGGGAAGCTAAGAGTTTTATTACATTATGTGATAGAGCTTGTGTTTTTACACAAGGGAAAAATAGTTGCAGTAGGGCTCACATAAGACAAACAACGAGAAAAGGGATAAAAAACAAAATAACAAAACCAATTATAAAAAGAGGTCAAACTTAAACTAGTAAAAACATGTGATCTTATAAATTTTTTCAATTGTTTTACTAAAACAACGGTTTGTCAGTGTCAGTCGTACAATTAGTGTCACCACAGTTTCATTATTATGGCTCGTTTAACCGAAAGAGAAAGGATAGAAATTCTAATGATGGTAGGTTACGGCGATCGCCTTCGAAGTCATGAAGAAGCATGTGCTTTATTTAACGCAACACATTTTGAAAGACTTCCAATTGCTAGAAGCACAGTAAGCAGAATTGTTGCAAAATTTGATGCAACGGGAAGCGTGAGGGATGCTCCGAAATCTGGACGACCAGGAATAAGCGACGATGTGAAGTTAGATATTTTGTTGTCAGTAGAAGAACACCCTCACGCAACTACAACAGAAATTGCCTTACAAGAAAATGTTAGTCAGTCGTTTGTAGTAAAGACGTTAAAAAAAGAAAAACTACACCCATACAAAGTTCATCTTGTTCACGAACTCTCAGAAGATGATACGGACAGACGTTTGGAATTTTGTGAAATCTTCATGCGGCATTGTGACGAAAATCCAAATTTGTAGTATTTTCCGATGAGGCAACGTTTTGTCTAAGTGGTTCTGTAAATCGACACAATTCTCGCTACTGGGCTCGGGAAAATCGTCCCCAAAAAATTAATGTTTGGGTAGGAATCGTCCGGGAAAGATTTATTGGTCCTTATTACTTTCGCGGGAATTTAACAGCTGAACGATATTTGGAACATCTTCGTATGGCAGTGCTTCCGGACCTACTTGCGGCATTTCCGGATCCAAATAATGGGGACAACTTGGATCCCAGTATTTGGTTCCAACAAGATGGCGCACCACCACATTATGGTCATACTGTTCGAAGGTTTCTGGATAACCAGTTTGAAGGACGGTGGATTGGAAGACGTGGACCAATGGAGTGGCCACCTAGGTCACCTGATATAACCCCCCTTGATTTCTTCTGTGGGGACATTTGAAAAGTCGGGTCTACATTAACCGGCCAGACAATTTAGAAGACTTAATATAAAGAATTAGACACGAAATGACTCCGAAAACTCTATAAATGCGGTCTACCATCGTCTTGGCCTATGTCAGTTAGTAAACGAGACACAGTTTGAACAATTCCTATAAGAAATAGTTTTGGTTTAATGGACTGGTTAGTTAATTGAAAAGTTATTATGAAACTTACGTTTATTTCGTTTTTTATTAATTTTCTCGTTTTTTTTTCTTATGTGAGCCCTACTGCAACTATTTTTCCCTTGTGTACAAACACAAGCTCTATCACATAATGTGATAAAAATCTTAGATTCCCAAAAAAAAATTTGTTGATGACGTCATAACTTTGACAACTTTGACGTGATATTTTTGTAACTTATGTCAAAAGATGCGGAATAAAAAGAACAGTTTGACGTGTTTTTGCATTTTTTTCAAAAGTGATCGTTGTACGTTTTATGAATTTTGTGCATTACTTTATCATAACCCTGTATATACGTGCAGACTTTTCGAGTTATACATAACCATTATCCACAAGTGAACATTTTTCATTGACGGCATAATTAAAATGTTCATCGGCTGATTATCCTTAGCAATATCAAGATGAATTGAAACAATATCTATTTTGTTATAGAACTCAGCTGCTGACCTCCTGGTTGGTTGTTAAAATCGACTATGACTAGGACTTTTTGTTTTTGTTGAGTATATTTTTTCATTAATCGACAAAAGCATTATTGCCTTGCACGGTTTCTTGCTCGATTTGAACGTCGATTAGGAAAAAAAAGTGGAATTCAGCCTTAAAATTCAGCCGAGAAGGAACAAGAAGCCAGTAGAAGCAAGTAGAACAAATTAGCCGTGGGCAACACAGCTTCAAGAGAAGGATCCTGGAGTGGGATTTCGTCCAACATAAAATTCAACTTTCCGTCGAAGTATCATGACATGGTTGCATCCATGGAAGAGACAGAGACAAAACTATCGACTGTATGGTATATGGAATCCCACCCCTGGAATTTTGCAAAGGATTCAACGCAGTCAGATAACATGTAAAAAAAAAGTGGTTTATGGCGTTAGAGGAGAGGTCCAGACTGGAAAAATATGGGCTCTAACGAAGAAGTATCCCCAGTCAGTGGACTCACAAAGACCTCTACATCAGTACGAAGCAGCAACGAGTGCGAATGGCCGAATTTTGAAAGGAGGCTCTGAGCATCCACAGGGTGCCTGCATAATCTTTGAAGCTCCGGATTTTAGATATGAACAACAAGTTTTGAAACAAGTATAACGAAATCTGACAAAGTCCTGAAACGATATAAAGCAACTCATCCACCAAAGACAAGAATCGCAAAATTTCTGTTTACCTGGATCGGAAGACATTGAAATGCAGCAACCTCTTCAACTTGGATATCTTCAGGCATTGCGGGGTGTGCTATCGATATTACTGTGGTTCTATGCATCGAAAAATTTGTCCAGGAATATTGAGGATGCTGAAATTTGGTGGAATCACTGTTGGCAACAAGGGAGAAGTTGCCTTCACAACGGAAATAAATGAGAAACTTCTAGATTTGTGGAGTAGAATTGTTGATAAAAATCAGAACCTAGAATTCAAAACTCATTGTCGTGTCGTCAGAGGAGTTCAGTCGATATTTATTAATTTTGGAGTGATCTCAAAAGTAGGATTTGAATAGCCCGCTTTTTAGTTCATTGAAAGATAATATTTTTGTCTCTGTCGACATTATAACTTCTGATCATCAAAAGTCATTGTCGTCAGAGGGATTCAGTCGACATTTATTTATTTTGAAGTGATCTTAAAAATAGGATTTGAGTTGGCCCGTTTTGTAGTTCATCGGGAAATATTTGTTTCTGTTCAAACTATAACTTCTAATCATCAGAAGTCATTGTCGTATCGTCAGAGGGATTCAGCCGATATTTATTTATTTTGAAGTAATCTTGGAAACGGGATTTGAGTTGGACCGCTTTGTAGTTAATCGGGATATATTTGTTTCTGTTCAAATTACATCAAAAGTCATTCAGCCCTATGCTGTATCACTTCCGTTATAAATAACGTCACCGTTATTCGCCATTTCCGATATTTTGCTATGATTGGTAATAGCAAAATAACGGAAATGGCGAATAATGGGGCCTTTTTTTTTTAACGGAAGTTATATAACTTAGGGTTGATTTTCGGGTCGTCAGAGGGATTCAGCCGATATTTATTTATTTTGAAGTGATCTCAAAAGTAGGATTTGAGTTGGCCAGTTTTTTAATTCATCGGAGATATTTGTTTCTGACCTAATTACAACTTCTCATCATCAAAAGTCATTGTCGCATCTTCAGAGGGATTCAGCCGATATTTATTCATTTTGAAGTGATCTCAAAAGTAGGATTTGAGTTGGTCCGCTTTGTCGTTTATCGGGACATCATTTATACCCTAATCTTCTATAACGTCCTCAGGTCAATGACTCCTTCACCAAACGCTCGCAGCGCCAACTTCCCTCCAACGATCCTAAAACAACCCAGGCCATCAACAGCCGTCGAGCTCCACTAATAACCGATTCAGCCCTAGAGCTAGAAATAGATGGGAATTCGTTCAAAGGAGGAAGGGCCGAATTATTATGCAAGGCCAGTATATTCAATCTGTACCAGAAGGAAAAGGGGATTATTCTGGAGGAGGAGAGACCAAAGCCCAGACCGTCATCGGTATTGAGCAACCCAGAAGTCAAGTCAGGTGAGAAATGACGTACAGGATGTTTCTTCGAAACGTTACACGTGTCTCATATATTTTCTTTGCCGACCAAAATATCCATTCCCATGCGGAGGAGTTGGATTGCTTGATCTATTTTGCTTGATTAGTTGCTCAATAATGATGTATTCATACAGTGGGCAGCGTAAGTTCCCTGCTTCCACGTATTTTTTAAAGTATTGAACTCAACTTGGTCACTGCACTTTTGGTGTAGTAATTAAAGAATGACTTTTATCCCAACAACAAACCACTATTTTCAACACCCAGACACGTGTTTTAGCTACCAAGTTACTCTTTCCTGGAGGAAGTTTGAATTTCCCCCATAAAACTCCACTGTATTCAGTTCAATTATTGAATATCTGGATGTCTAACATTACTGACATAAGATACATATTGTTGTGAAAATTGTTGTAAGTAAAAAGAACCATAAAAAGAGATAATGTGAAGAGTCTTACTAGTACAACATCCAAAACAGCCATCAGGATACAGTAGAAACAGAAACTTTTGTTGTAGAATTTTGGATCACATGTAGAGTCTGAGATGAAGAAATTTGTATAATGAATTAAAAGTATACATGAATTTAAAAAAATATGAAAAGGATAAAAAATTATGAAGATGAAATTTTATAAAAATTATCAGAACTAAGATAAAATATGAAAAGTAACATCCAGTAGAGTGATTGAAAATTGACATGGTCAAGCGAGATTGAAACATAAGAATCTTCCGAAAGAAACTTCAAGTAAGGGAGATCGACCTAGGTAATGAATGCATTTTAAATGAAATGAAAATTGTGAAACCTTTCTAAGTAAGGAGTGGCAGTTAATTCATAAGCTTACTTTAATTTCCTGATCAAGAAACTCTTTGCTGCGATAGAGTACAGTTTCTTCATTCGATATAGTTCGGTCTGACAAATATGTGTCCTCTCATGGAAATGTGTTGAATCGCACTTTGAGACCATTACCAACAAACTTGGTGGATTGAGCAGTTGTTCGTGAATAAAAAATTTTAATTGGAATAAAATATTTTACCGGCATTACTTAAAATACCAAAATAAAAGTTAAAATCGAAAATCACAATCCAAAACCTTGAATGTCCATCATCAACGAACTAATAAACATTCCAACACAAAAATTCACAAATTTCACAATATAGACTTTCATTCGAGCGAACTAAGTGATTCAAAACCCCTTCTATAAAGACTTCATTCATTTATCAATTGGTTAATAGGATAGATTCAAATATATGAAAACGTTTTTTTTCAAGAAGTGAGTTTCAGTTACCAGTTTACTAGAAATTATAAGAATAATTTCAAACGGCTTGTTTGGGATGTTTATTGGATTCTATTCAGTTTCGCAAATCTGAATATTTGACGAATTTTGAAAAACATGTAATTCAGAATAAGTTTTGTATCATATATTATAGGTATATGGAAATCATATATGAATGATCGTACTCACATTTTTATTCTTTTACAAATTTATTAATCTTCAAAATTCATTTTGGTGACAAAATCATATTTACCTACAATTACACTTTGACAATCATCAAAAATGCAGTGTTATTCAATTTTATATACAACAGTTTCTCTACAAAATTCATTTTTTCAACCTCGAACATTATCAATATCAAAATTAAAATTACTTTTCAATTAACATTAAACGATGTGAAGGGATATTTGAAATTAGCACATTTTTTCTTCAAAATATACAAAATTTCTTATTGTAATCAGTGAGGTAATCATGAAAAATGGCGGGGAAACGTAATTTCGATTGCTAATTCTAATTGACTTTGGATATTATTTCCCTGTTGTTAAGAAATTAGCTATTTTTTAATCACTGGGTTTTCCAATATTGGTAAACACTCTAAAGGTTTGTGATTTTTTAATAAACGAGGATAAACTTTTCAAGTGATTTTTTATTCAGATTTTTTTTCTTTTGAAATATATTTATAATTATTGTAAACCATTATTTAAAAAAAAAATATTAAAATTTATTCATGAAACTTTATCTTATCACTACTCTAAAGTAGCAGTCCAACGGTTTTACATTGGGCAAGCAGGTGGGACCTTCAAAAAGAGAACCACTGAACATGGAAGTAGTTTTATGAACCAAAAAACGGAATTCAACCTCCGGTATCGACTTATCAAGAGAAAACCATAACGTCGAACATGATTTTGAAGTTCTTCATGCCGAAAACATTGGCATGAAATTGAATTTTTCAGAATGTTTAGAGCTCAATAAACGGAAAAACTACAAGGTAGAGTTCAATAATACGCAATCGTAGTGAAACCAATAGGTATGAGTTATCATTGATTTGCTGGTAGATTGAATCTCCAGAAATTTTCAATGAAATGAGGTGCATCTCAATGAAATATTGCTTGATACATAACCTTAATTTTTTACAGGCGCGTCGAAAATAACTGTTTTCTTCGGTCTCCGTGTGATCCTGTTCATCTTCAGCATTGTGACGCGGTAACAATGGTTATCACCGCTTTTTGAACTTCTCACAGTATGCTTATATAATTGAAAATAATTATCAATTCTGGAAGTGTAATCCATTGTAATAATCTTAGTGATTAATATTACAACAGAATTGGACTAAGAAGTGAAAATATTATAAAAGACATTTTCATGATATGAAGACTGAAAGTGGATTAGAATGAACTATTGGAAAGAAACTGTGTATAAAATTGAGGAAATAAAAGTGAAATGGCGACATGGTGTGCATATTTGCAATTAAAAAGATTTTTATAAACGATATTGAGACACTCTTATGAACTCGTTAGAAATAGATCCATTGCTTTAGAAAGAAAATATGGTCAAGAAACATTTGAGAATAAAATAATGTGGAACTAGAAGATTGTGAGTGAATTCACTTGAATGAAAAAATATGTTAGTTGAAACTATGCGCGAAATATTTCTTCAATTGATTTATTTCTAAATTCACATTATTTTCGACCACGCCTATTCATTGGTGAAAATTCATTCTATATTTCGAGTAATTTCATTTCGAATGTAGTTTTTAGAAAATGCTGTGCCATAGTCGTAGCGATCGAAATTTGTACAGTGCAATAGAGGAATACAGAAATTGATAAAGCCCTGTTGAAGCAGGACGATTACAGTTTATTCACTTGATTTGAAAATATCGTATTTCTGAGAAACAACCCTTCAATCCATCCATATGAAAAACCCTTAAAATAAGTATCAATATTGTATTTTTGTGTTGATGTGATTTAAAATACCTAATAAATATGTGTATTTTATAGCTGCTTGTCAGTTATTTCTAGTCTTCCTTCTTTTATTGCCTTCACATGCCTTGCCCTCTGACGTAATCAAGATTTTTTTTTCCTTTTTTTATTTATGTACCTATATAACTTGTGTTGATTTTTTAATTTTTTCATTTTCCCTAGGTGGAGCCAGGTAGAACGGTTAGTTGCAGTCTGCCTGTTGCCAAGTTCCCGTCTAGTTTTTGAATTTGAAGTGTGAACAAATTGTATGGATTATTACGAAGGCGTAGAAGGGCCAACACCAAAATATTTTTGAAAATAGTTGAAATTGCCACTTTGAAGTAACAATTGCCACTTTGATCTGACAATTGTCACTTTGAAATGGCAATTGTCACTTTGAACTGGCAATTGTCACTTTGAAGTGGCAATTGTCACTTTGAAGTAGCAATTGTCATTTTGAACTGGCAATTGTCACTTTGAACTGACAATTGTCAGTTTTATCTGACAAGTGTCACTTCTATATGGCAATTGTCACTTTAAACTGGCACTCCACACAAAAATATTGTTTTTCAGTCAAATTAAAAGTGGCAATTGCCAGTTCGAAGTGACAATTGTCAGATCAAAGTGACAATTGTCAGATCGAAGTGACAATTGCCAGTTCAAAGTGACAATTGCCACTTCGAAGTGACAATTGCCATTTCAAAGTGACAATTGCCAGTTCAAAGTGACAATTGCCAGTTCAAAGTGACAATTGTTAAATGAAATTGGCAATTGTCACTTCAAAGTGGCAATTGTCAGATCAAAGTGGCAATTGTCACTTCAAAGTGGCAATTCCAACTATTTATAAAAATATTTTGTTGTTGGTCCTTCTACGCCTTCGTAGATTATAAATGTTTTGTATTATTTTATTTTGTTTGATTTTCTGTTTGTTTTGATCTTGATTTGCTCAATTGCTTGATATCAATTATAATCATATGAAAGTTTTGATGAGTTCCACAGAAATGGTTCTTACTCGACTGTTGTCTTTTTATTTGAATATAAATTCCAGATCATTTATATAGGGTGTTAGGTAAACATGCGGCAAAAACTCAAGAGGTTATTCCTTGACCTATTCTTAAAATATTAGGTTTGGTCGTCTTTTCGAAGATACAGGGCGAACGAAATTCATGCTATCAATAACATTTCATTATCAAAAAGTACATGTGAAGTTGCTCAATTTAAAATAAATGTTCGAAATGATTCCCTACAGCCTGGATACAAACATTCAATCTTCTCGTCATGGACTGCCAAATACACCAGGTACGTTTCTAATTCTAACACCCAGCAATTATCCGATTTCGCGAATCATCCAAATTCGTCAATGGAGTAGCGTAAACTAATAACTTCAGATATCCCCAGAAGATAAAAATTCAGGGGGTTCAAGCCCGGAGATCGAGCGTAACTAATAACTTCAGATATCCCCAGAAGATAAAATTCCAGGGGGTTCAAGCCTGGAGATCGAGCAGGCCATGCTTGTGGCCCACCTCAACCAATCCAGCGATCTCCGGATGTTGCTTTTAAAAAATCAATTGTTTTGAACTCGATAGACTCATGACGTATACCCTACGTTTATTCACATTGATGATTTCAACAAGTATAGAATATGGTTCTCACAAATTTTATTTTCCCTGTATCTTCAAAACAAAGGGGTTTTTCAAAAATCATTATGACTGAACTAAAATGAGTTGGAAAAAGAGTACTTACTTTCATGGAACAAAAACAAAATATGTTTAATTACGTGCTATTATACTACTAACATAATTCAGATATTCAAATTGTCAATGAAAAAGTTACTCATTAACGCATAATGTGAGTTACTCAAGTTCATGTCATGCTTCCTCTTTTGACAGATTGTTATAATCCATAACTCAACATATACCTGCCGAAGATTCCAAAACTCCCTTGAATAGTACTATTCTCTTCACATCTAATAATAATAATAATATATATCATGAAGACATTGGCTTATCCAGAAACCGACCTTCGCTTTTCTCAGGTCAAGTGGGATGAAGTCGGAAACCGAGGGATTCATAATGGCCTGCCAGGATGGTGTCTTCAATACCCTCGTCTACCGCAGTCGCGTGATGGGTATAGAGGTCCCTGACACTAGATGCAGAGCGTGTCGTGGGGCAGTTGAGACCATAATGCATTTGCTGTCAGCTTGTCCAGCTTATGCGATCTCAGCCTATATCAACAGACATTACGCGGCCTTACGAGTGTTGTACTACCATCTACGACACGGTGTAGACGAGACACCGGTGTTGCCTTATGCTTCGGGGGATATTGAGTCCGTTGGGGAGAATGAGAAGTGCCGAATATATTGGAACTACTCATTCCCCACGCTCAGGCAAATACAAGCCAATAAGCTTGATGTAGTCCTCCTCGATCATCAAAGTAGTCGATTTTCGTCAATGAGTTTTTAGCTCGTGGCGAAACAAACATCGTCCGAAAAGAGGATAAAAAACGGACTAAATATCGAGATCTACTCTTTGAACTCCGCAGGCTTTACCCAAACCATTCTGTCAAGATGGTGGTTCTGATAATAGGGGTCCTTGGTGGACTGATGGACACACTGCTCTCAAACTTGAAAATCATACCGGCTTGCCATGATGCGGCAGAAAACTTAGGCGGAAGAATGCAGAAGGCCGTAATTCTTGGTTCACTCTGCCCTCTCATGGCACATGACTCTCGGACCCAGTAACCACTCACCCCACGGACGTGGGGAGTGTTTTATGGGGTTAATGATACACCAGCGCGCCCTCCGGAAGTATCGGGGCTACGGAGACAGGGCCTGTCTAGGTAAATCCTCACGGATAAAAAAAATAATAATAATACTTTATTTCCACTTAGACAAATTTACATTGAATAGAACTAGTGGGGAGGAAAAGTAGAGATCAAAGATCAAGACAACATAAAATATGGTAAAAAATATCAAGACATTTCAAAATCAGTTGAAGTATTCTGGTATCGTATAATAAGATTTTTCTAATAAATGTTTTTTCAGCGCTTTTTTGAACACGGACGGACAGCTGTTCTATTACCTTTAGATTTTCCGGAAGTTCATTGAATATTCTTGGATCAATGTAATCAGGTGCACACGAACTTGCTCTCATTTTGGCTAATGGCAAATGAAAACGACGATTTATTCTTGTACGATAGTGATGAAAATTCTCATTCATTGAAAAGGATGATTTGTTTTTGAATATATACACGCATAGTTCAAAATATACGAGAATATATTGAAAAATTCTTAGCCTACTATAGAACCAAACAAAATTTCAATGCCAAAATATTTTATTACTCAACACATTCTCCTCTTAATTGGATACATTTATTACAGCGAACCTGCAACGTCTCTAGACCTTTAAAACAAAAATTCTTCTTGCTCTGCAAACCAGACCTCCACAGCTTTTATTACCTCCTCGTTGGAAGAAAATTTACGACCTTTTGAACTTTTTTTCAGTTGACGAAAGAGATGATAGTCAGACAGAGCCAAGTCTGGTGAATAAGGGGGGTGTTCTAGTAATTCAAATCCTAAATTACGAATTTTTTGCATGGCAACATGAGATTTGTGTGCAGGGGCATTGTCCTGCAAAAACAAAACACCTTTGGATAGCTTTCCGCTTCTTTTCTCTCTAATTTTTTCCCGTAGAGTGGTCATTAATGTCGAATAGTAATCTCCAGTTATTGTTCTACCCTTATCTAAAAAATCAATCATGAAAACTCCATGGCAATCCCAAAAAACTGAAGCAAGAACTTTTCCAGCAGATTTTTGGACACGAAACTTCTTAGGTCTTGGAGAACCGGAGTGTCGCCATTCCATCGATTGTTGCTTGGTTTGTGGATCGTAGAAATGTACCCAAGTCTCATCTATAGTAACAATTCGGTTTAAGAAGTCTACATCGTTTTCAAATCGAGCACAGATCGAACGCGATTCTACTACCCTTGCACGCTTTTGGTCAACATTCCAACATTTGGGGATCCATTGTGCAGCAATTTTTCTCATGTCCAAATTGACGTGAACTATATGATGAACGCGTTCGTATGAAATATTCAGTGCTTCAGATATCCGTTTTAGCCCAATTCGACGGTCTGTTAAAATCATGTCATGAACTGCATCGATATGTTTGGGGACTGATACAGAAACTGGCCTTCCCGATCGGTCATCATCTTCAATGGAAAAATTACCTCTTTTGAAACTTGCAGTCCAATTTTTCACGGTCGCATACGAAGGACATTGTTCACCAAGGGCATTAAGCATATCTTCGTAAATCTGCTTACCTCTTAACCCTTTTAAATACAGGTACTTGATGATGGGTCGATACTCCAATTTTTCGATTTTCACAATTTCGGCGGACATTTTTTTTTTTTTTTAATTTATTGCGTAACTCTGGTTAACTTTTTTGACGTCAATACACTGACACTTCTAATGAGTTATTGTTCGTTGCTATGGTAACGCAATATTTTGTTTATGCAGGGAACTGGTCTAGGCTAACTAGATATCAATACATCCTCGTATAAACTGATGTTAATGTTAAAATTTTATATTCTTTGAATAGTTTTCTACAAGTTTCTCTAGATGAAATGTTTGCTATGCATCGCAGAATTCGCTTTTGTGCAACAAATACATTTTGATTAGAGGTTGAACCCCTTCTTTGCGTTTTCCTTTCATGAATATATCTCTGTCAAATAAATTCATGAATAATTAAGACAGTACCTGCTACTTTTTAATTTTATATATAACAGAATACTTCTATTTTAAACTTCATTCAAGAAACGGAAATCACTCAAAACACCAAAACAACGTCAATACCACTCGACGCGCGTTTCGCCAACAAAGTTGGCATCCTCAGGAGCTCAGAAAGTGTACTTACTACTAGTCCCTTAATATGATGGTGGTATATAGAACCTCGTTTGAGCTACAAAAGATCCTGCAATGACTGCGAGAAGAAGTATGTGGGTCAAACTAGAAGGGTTCTAAAAGTACGGTTCAAGGAGCACATTGCTCATATCCGTTTCTCGAGAGTATGGCCCAACATGCTTTGGATTACGACTACCGATTTGATGACACAAGCTAAAAATTGATTAGACAGGTTCATGACAATAGACTTCTTGATTCATTCAAGAGTCTAGAAATTTCAGAATGTAAAAATAGTATGAATGCAGATAAGTGCTCAATACCATACAGCCCCTTGTTCAAGTTCATAGTACAGTGAAGAAATAATTAATCGTTTGTTCACATTCATTATTCATTAATTCCAAGAATGTTGTCACTGAATCCAGAACAAAAGGTAGAAATAGATTGTTACAAGTGAACGATAAAAAAATTATCCAGTAAATGATTGTAGCAGGTAAAATATTTAATGTAGTCAGGTATAGCGTTAGGTAATGAGTGCAATTTAGCCCTTAGATTCATGGTATAAATAAGATTACGACAGTATTAGTTAACGGAAAAAACAATTTTAAAACAATTTTTTTAAAACAACAGTTAGTAGTGAGTACGCTTTTCTGAGCTCCTGAGGATGTAAACATTTTTGGAGAAACGCGCGTCGAGTGGTATTGACGTTATTTTGGTGTTTTGAGTGTTTTCCGTGTCTTGAATTCATAGTGGAGTTCAAAATAGAAGTATTCTGTTATACACAAAAGGTAATGACGTTTTTTTGGTGTTTTGGGTAATTTCCATTCCTTGAAGTTCATTCACATCAAAGATTTCAATCTTCATTTATTCGTTTACTATGAATTGTTGACATTTCTTGGGTCTGTACTACGGTTCGTTCATATTTTCTGTTTCTTGAATTCTTTGACAACCTCAAATGTAACTCACCTAACGTGGGCTAATAAATTATGATTATTATTATTATTCATCAAGCGCACCACTCCATTGCGTACTTTGTCACAAATAGAGACCTACTTTGCTGTTCCATGTTCCTCTCATGACAATGCATTGCAGTTCAGTCGAATCAGAATCCTGACAGTGCAATGCATTATTATATGAGCGGTATTATATCAAACGATTTTATCGTGAGGACCATTCGGAATATAATCCGGAATGCGAGAAACTCGCAGCATCATTAGCAACTGTGCCACCTAGAACTGATAACCTTTCTGGTGACTCCGTTCTATCGCCAAACGGAAATCCGAAACACGGCTAATTTAGTGCACTGAGGATTCTGGTCCATGAATTATTTTATTAAAAATTCAGCATGGAGTATGACGGTGGGCTGAGAAACATTTGTCTTCCACAAGAGTTTCTCTAAACTTCCCAATTTATAGGTACTATCAGTCATTCCAAATACGTTTATAAATATGTATCAAGGGCATTAAGTAAGCGTTTATGATTTGCTCTATTGAAATCTGCAGGAATTACAGGGTGTCTCGTTTAAAAAATATATTTTTTCATCAATAACTATGGATATCTTATTTGAAAAAATAAGTTACTTACACCAGTGAATTCTACGTAAAAAATGCTATGGAAATGTTCTCATGGAAACAACAAATTTTTGACAGGAAAAAAGTTACAGCACCATTTCGAAAATGCACATTTTCGAAAAACATGCTGTAACTCAGAAACTATGATAGATATCGATATGCCGTTTTCACAATCAAGTTTGTCATAAAATTTGACCCTCAGACACAGCCATCAGTTTTCATCTCTCTAGTTTGAAAACAGGACTTTCACTTTGAAACTGTCCAGTTTGGTCCACTCTGTACAGTATGACTCATTTATACCTTTATTAATACCAATGACTAGAAAAAACAGAACTGTTAAATTTTTCACTGAAGCCAAATTGCAACAGAAATGTTTCGTTCATGTTAAATACAGGTGAAGGTATATAAGATGGGTCCAAATATTGACCCAAAGAAAAATGTGATTTCCTCATTCCCAGGTGTATTTGAAAATAGCTCGTTTTGTTCAGAATTTTTTCGTAGTTTTCGAGTAAGTAATAGTTTTTCGGGTTGTTCTGCGTTGGGCATCAAAAATCCATCTCTTTTGTGGTATGTATTTTTCAGATTGGTTTTTGTGACATGATCGTCTTGAATGATACTTTCGTATGAAAAATAATGAACTCCCTAACATCCAAAGTAAGAATTCAAGTTTTTGGTGGAATAGACTCAAATTTGCAACTTTAAATCATATGAAAAGCAGTTTCTTTGGGTTCTAGTTAAAATTCAAAACTTTGCAGGCCCCTGAACAATAAAAAATTATTCACTGTAATCGGCCTTGGAAAGTGGATAGGATAAAAATTTTCTTGAGTAAAGACACGATTTTGTCTATTTTTCTCATTGCTGTGGAAAACTTCAGTGAAAGCTCTCAAAAAAAAAACAGATTGACTGATCATTCATAAATAGTCCATTTAATTTTACAGTTATTTAGGCTTATTTTTGTTTCACAAAAATAAAATTGAAACAAGGGGATGTAATATACTGCTTTATCAAAGATACTTTTCAGAATGACGTCTTTCAACTTGCATGTAGAGTCGACAACGTCTCAAAAAGTTAGGTATGTAGACACTTGCACGTTCTTTATTTATTTTCATTGTAGCGTCCGATAGTTTTTCTTGTAATTCCATTTCGTCAGAGTCAACAGTTCCTTGTAGAATCTCCGAATGGAAATGTCGATAGGATTGAGGCCTGGCGAATGTGCAGGCTACTCGATCGTTAAGGCAGTTTGGATGCATGGAAGCTCTTTTTCGTATTCTTGAATTTTTACTCTCGATATTTTTTTGAGTACTTACCTTGCATGACTGTTGGGGAGTTTAATATTTTCGATATGAAATAAGTAACACTCAACACGATCATCTCATTAGAAACAATCTGAAAAATACCCATCAAAAAGAAATATATTAATTTTCGAGGCTCCACCGTCAGAACACTATGAAAAATCACAAAAATATATAACTCGAAAACTATAAAAAATCGGTGGGATATTTTCAAATACCCCTGGGTATGAAAATTGTGATTTTTTTTGTCACTATTTTGACGACCTTGTATACTAAACAATAGTGTGACAAAGCGGAAGGATGAGAGTATCGTTTTTACGACGACTATGAAGAAAAACGTACATTTTGAGTGCTTCTTCGACTAAAAATTCTACCACGTTGTAATACAGATTTTATTTTCATATCCTATGCTGGCGTTGTATCGCTATGTTCATTCCATTTATGGGCTGTGGTGGTGTGCGGGTTGAGTCCTCGCCTCATAAGCCAGAGAGCGTGAGTTCGAATCTCAGCATTGCCACCGGTCTCGTGCATGGCATCACACGTATTGAAAGGTAAGGGCTACGTCTTCCCCTAGCTCGCACAAGTCTATGACTTTTGAGGGTTGCACGTAGGGGTGTAACCGGTTGACGGATATAACAATTTTAACAACAATTTATATGAGAATGCTTTAGTTTTTGGATCAATTCAACATCATTCATGAAGTCGAATCAAGCCTAGGTAAGTCGACGGAGAGGGTCTTTTTCAATCATATATATGATTCATTTGAAAGAATTTTATATCATTGATTGATCAGTTTCAGGGATAATTTATGTCATACAAAATATACAAAAATATACATTATAGAATTATAACACTGTTAATTTTCACCCTTCTAGGAGTTCCACAAGGTCCCATTTTGGGTCCCCTTATTTTCTCACTCTCTATCAACGATGTTCCAGATATTCGGAGTTTAGATCATGCGGTTTATATGCTGATGATATAACACTTGCAGCTGATTCTGCAAGAAAACCTCAATGAGAAAAACTCTCTGAATTTAATTTCTAGTTAAATGATTCTCATCGAATTATGAGTATATTTATGAAAGTGTTTTGTGATTGAGAAAAAATATATAAAATACTACGGAAGGTGCTGTAGGCTTTCCTACAGCTAAAAATTTAACACGCTACAAAAATCAGGAAGTTGCCCGGAGCACCACAATAAATTATAATAATAAACGTCCTCTACTTGTATAGGCTATGCCTTTGTGTAGACTCTACGAGTGTTGATGAGGGAGTATTATAGGTAATTATCAATATTATTAATATAATTATCATCATGAGCATTAAAAATAATGAGATCTCGAAAGATTCCAGGAAATACACGATGTAAACTTCGATAGACCTGTTACCATAGAAGCTAACAAGTAACATGAAGGTAAGTGATGTTGATAAGCCTAGCAATATTTTTTGTTGAAAAAATGATACGCTACTCTTTTCTTTCCACAATAATTGTTCTTCATCTTTTCATAAAAACGGCTTCAAGATTTCCTTTTGATTCACCGGGGGTATTTGATTTCAAAATAAAATACGTTGATTAGCTTTAATATACGATTTTTTTTTCAGTCTCAAAGAAGGTATTTTATTTTTGAAATCTAAAACGGTCTGCCGGACGAAAAAAAGTAACAGGACCACTTTAAAGTGAATATTAAAGACTAACATAAAAATAACATTAATTTGAAAAAAAAGTGGCGTATTATAATTTCAATTATCTCTGAATTGAAGCAGTTGCCGTGCTACATTTCTTTTTAGAATTGCCTAAGGATTATCACCCTTTAGAATCAGCATCCAAGTATAAAACACCTTGTATATATGTGAGATTTATACTTATTCCAATATTCCTTTGTTACATGTGAATAACAGAATAAACGTACAAAAAATAGTCAAATTTCGTTAACTAATAGCCACGTGCTGTCAACAAAATTTTTGGAACTAACGTAGTTTGACCCCCTGAACAAAAAATCTCAAGTTATTTCGGAGACATGGGCCTATTTTTTAGGACACATTTCTATCACGGAAAAAACTCTCAAAATTCATCATTCTTTGATCTGTTTAACACAATTTTTTATTTGAAACGGCATTGTTTATCTAAAATTTCAATCTTCTTTTAAAAATATCGAAACAACAAATTTATGTAAAATGTTTAGTGAATTCATTCATTTAGTTGGTACCTTTGAACTTTGCATATTTGCACAGCCAACTTTTCGTTGCATTTGATTTCAACATGAATAGGAAATTATTCACTCACTTTTTTTTCTAGAAACCAACTTGATATGGATAATATTCACTTACCATTTTGTCTAGATTTGTTGGTTATGTGATCATAAAAGAAGATTTTTTCCTGATAAGTACCGTTTTCAGTGAAGAAAGGTGTGAAACAGGTCCATTGGGGTGTGTACATTATGTTACTTTTAAGAAGGAAGAAGTTTGAGTGTTTTTCCACGGTAGAAATGTGTCCTAAAAAATGTCAATCATTACTGAAAAATAGGCCCATATCTCCAAAATTACTTGAGACGGCCAAAAATTTCATTGGGTATTTTTGTTCAGAAAGCCAAACTACATGAGTTCCAGAAATTTTGTTGATAGCTTGTGGCTATTAGTTAACGGAATTTTACTCAAAAAGCTTTGAAAAGAGGAGAGGAAATCAAAGGCAAACTACAAATTATAAATTATTATGAATTACCTCGAGAATGAGTTTAGTTATTTTTTCCCTCAAGACGTTTATAGCACTCTGAATTGCGATATTCTGCTCTGAACCAACCAACCAACTTGGCTTGGCAAGTCAAAAAATTCAGCATTTTTCGTGAGACAATGGGAGACTGGAGCTGCAACATAAAATTCCAACAAAGCTGTCAAATCCAAAGAATAACAGGGTCATCCAATTTATTATTGAACTTTCCGGTCAGCATAAACTGTCGAGATTCACGCCGAACTTGTTTGCGAACAACTTCTTTGCGATTAGATACTTCTTTAACTGCTCAACTTTCTACCTAGCGGTATATAAGAAATCCGCTAAACATAAATTCAGTAAGAAGTTGTGCCAGAGAGGAACGTGAAATCTTTATTTTCAAAGTTTTCCAATGAGGAATAAAATATTGGAAGTTCTATGTTTCAGATTGTCTTCGGATTCGCACTTTTCGACGATTTTTATGTAGTATGTGGCTGCGTTGATGTGTTTGCGTAAGTTTTGAAGATTTGGGAGATTTATCTTCTTGGAAAAATGGGAAAGCTCGTTCAACTGTAATAATAACAATAAAGTAATCTCCAACTATTTTTGAAGATGTAAATTATGAACTTTTCATAAAACATTGTTATATAAAATCTTATGTTATTGCATTTCAGTGACATAATAGAACTGATTATGGTCCTTGGGACAAAATGAACTTTGAAAGTTTTGTGGAAGTTTAGCATGAATGAACTTTATAAGAAAAAATTCGTAATAGTAAGTAAATAATATCAAACAGTTTCTTCCTCTACAGGAGTCACCATTTTTAATTTTACAAAGAATTCTTAGTGTCCTTTTTGAGTAATAAAAATTGTATTTGCTTCTCTCTGCTGTTTCCGTAGAAAATTAGACCATATCTAATCACTGATTGAAATGTTTATCCAAGAACAAAGATATTAGTCATCTGCATCTGCATATGTTGTGAGATTATACTATTCACAGTCGATATCTGAGATGAGGTCATTAACATAAACAACAAACAGAATTGGCACAGTAATACTTCCTTGATAATGAAACATCCCGTATCTTCGATTCCTTTCAGAATTCTTCGAAACTTTTAACACGATTATTTAGATAATTCATAACTTTTGAATACGACAATATGAAAAGAGTATATTGCCATTTGGGAAATGGCAGTTGTGAGCATTTCTTTTTGGGTACTACTCCGTTTCGAGAAAATGTTTTATATTTATTGGAAAATATGGTTGTTGCAACTACATGAGAAGCCCAATTTTCAGCTGCATCTTACGTCGAACCTTCCTCTCGTAAATGTTGACGCCATTCGTCAGTTGTGATGATTTGAGATTGATGTTCATGGCCAACTTTGTTCGATTGAACAATCAACTGTATCTCCGCCATTTTTCAACTGATTTTCAATTTTGAAGAAATTTATTATCACAAATTGCGTGTTCTTCCGCAAATCGAAAAAAATTGTACACGGTATCATTTGAAAAAAAAAGTTTGGGGTCACTTCCGGTTAAACCGGAAGTGGTGAATATTCGGTAATGGAGACAAAATATGCATATTTGAGTAATATATTGACGTACCTAATTTGAAACCTGTATCTCCAAGATTATAGAAAAATTGGGGGACGTACTTCACCTCGTGGTCACCCGTTTTATATTACTAGGTATAAATGTGTATGTGTATATGACATATCCTATATCATGTCATGTGATCATTACTTTCTATTCTTCTATTCTATACAGGGTGTCTCGTTTAAAGAAAATATTTTTCTATCAATAATTTAAAATATCTCATTTGGAAGAATAATTCACCTACGCCATTGAATTTTACCTTAAAAAGTGCTCCGGAAATGTTTTTATGGAAGAAAGAAATTTTTGACAGGAGAAAAGTTACGGCAACTTTTCGAAAATGAACATTTTTGAAAAACATGCTGTAACTCAGAAACTTTGATAAATGTCGATATGCGGTTTTCACCATGAAGTTTGACTTTCCATTTAAAAGTGTCCAATTTGACCCAATCTATACATTAAATTTTCTTAAAGTACTAAAATTATTATTGAAATATGATTAAAATATAAACCAAGACTATACCTGTATTCTGTGGAACTTTATTTAAGTTTCAGGTAGGAAAAGTAACCTTTCCTCTCTAGGGAGAGGATTTTGCTGTGGAAATCTCAAAAGTGTTGAAGAAGAAAAAAATAAACAACAAAATCGACTCTGTCGACAAAATCAGACTAATTCAGACATCATATCCTCCTAACGTATCAGCAATCCCAATTATCGGTACAAACCTAGACATTCATTCGAACTCGTCGAACATTATTCTTCAGAAGAGAGATCGCGGGAATGCGGGACCAAAGAAAAGAATCCATTATCGGCCCTATAATGGGGTGGCCCCGAGAGGCGTCAAAGGCACTCGCTATTCGAACGATAATACGAAAAACGGGTGTTATATGACCACTATGAAGTAAATTGAATTTCGCGCACGCGTGCACTTGCAACTGAACCTAATTGCTTCTCGAGTATCTTGGAAAATATAAATTCCCGACCGAGGAAATCTATTATGGACTGGGACAAGTGATTTAGTATGTGTGTGGGCACCGCGCGACTGATCGATAGTGGGTTTCTTTCCTGATACTCGGAAAACAGAAAGAAACAGATGAGGGTCTTTATTTTTCGAAGTTAATTTACTTCTTTCGTCGAAAGAGTTTACTACTCCAGGATCTATTGTATGACTTGTATGATAGTGATTTTTCTACAACCACATAGAAAAGTAGGTAACTTATATCGCACTGTATAGTACCACGGAAAGAGGCTTAAAACCGCACACGTGCAGAAAGTGCCCACGTACACTCATCGCATTGTAACGAATGCTAATGCACTTGAAATTCAATAAAAATAAGTAGTTGGAGACGGTCCTGCAACAACACAAAGTGAAAAATTACTTTGTATGGTATTATCAAACGAATTTCCTGATCGACTTGAACAGTGTATAGTAATTTCATCAATCTGAATCGATTTGCGTTCGCAGAATTACTCTATCTTCAATCGTTCGCGAGTTGAGAAGTTCATCTGGAGTCGAGAGGGGTAATTTCCCGTCAAGCTTGTCAATTTTTCAGTATGATTCGAAATTAGCTTGTCGACAGTCGAGATACATTTGAAGGAGAGGGAGGTTTGTGATTTTTGATGAAATAGAAAGTAAAAATTTTCGAAAATTCTATAGTGCGAAGGAATTTTTGATGTTTTCCCTTTGGACTTTTTTCGAGTAAGATTTTTTCGCCGATCTACTTGAACTCAACAGAGAACACTCACTTCATCCTTCTGAATCGATTAGCGTTCGCAGCATTACTCTATCTTTAACCTTTGCGAGTTGAAAAGTTCATCTGGAGTTGAGAGTGGTAATTTCCAGACAATTTTGTCAATTTGTCATCGAAATTTATTTTTTGGTAAAATAGCAAATAAAAATGTTTCACGGAAATGATATGGGAAAAAATTAGAAAAATTTTTGGCGGGCGCAGGTCAGCTCCGAACAGTCAATCCGGTATCCATACCCATATAACCGCCAAAGAAAAATACTTCCGAAAGTTCTAAAATTTTTTCACTATTTTTTCCGTATTCTACGCCATCAGATTAGTTATGATCAGATTCTACAAAGACATTTTTACACGATTTTCTTTTCGTTTGCTTTCACTACCCCGAAAACTAATATTATGTCCAGTCGATCTTCGACGACGTAAAAACACCGTAATACCAAGGAATTTCCGCGAGTATTCCATTTTCCTGTAGGAAATTTTCTCAGCTTTCTTTCTATACATACATATTATTAACAAATGTGTCTCCTTGTGGTCGAAAAATGCGAAAAACGTACAAGGTGCAGTATGATCCGGTATCCCAACCCATATCACCGCTCAAAAAAATACTTCCTACGGTTCTGGATTTCTTTTACTATTTTTTCCGTGTTTTTCGTCATCGATTCCATAAGATCAAATATAAAATTCTATCGTGCAAAGTACTTTTTGACGTTTTATTCCTTTGTATACTTAACCTTGTGTCTGAGCATATTTAAATCATTTATATATGGAATCAGCATGGAATTTTGTATGAATAGTGAGTGACAGCTTTTGCTAAAGTGAAACTACCTGATATATTTGAATTGGCCATATCATTGATATACATATGATAGAGAAAGCAGAGGACCAAGTACCGAACCATGGGGTACACACCAGCAAATATAATGAGGTTGTGAGTAGTGGTTTGTTTTGATAATCTGATGACGATACTTCAAAGTAATACCCCTGAAGCCATATACTTCCAGTTTTTGCAGGAGTATTCTGTGATAAACGCAGTCGAATGTCAGATCGATCACAAAACACTGCTGCTCATTGATTTCTGCCGAGGATCCTCTAAAACTGTGATCTTTGTAACTTTCTGGGTTAAGTAGCGATTTCTGATGGAATTTTACCAAATGTGCTCACGCCTATGCACTGAACAGAGTATTTCCTTTTTTTATAATTGATAAAAAATGACGGTGCGTAGTGGTAGGTGGCCGTACATTTGCATACTTTCTATAGAGCTTTAAAAAGGTTCCATTATTCATATCTTCATATATAACAAAGGATCTTGAAGTATGGTTTTTCGAATGGGAAATTTTCACAATGATTAGGTTTTCTTTATCTTGAATATCGTCAAGCTTGATTTTTATAAGCTCTGCTCTGCGAAGAAGCACCGGCTAGGGCAAAAAATGGTACCTACTTCAATCATACAATATATCCCATCAGAGGCTAGCACATACTTGATAATTTGGTAAAAGTTTGCGCTTTATGTGGTTGAAAACCAACATTTTGTTATTTTAGGAACATGTCAACTCATGAAACTTGCTTATGTCTAGGTTTTGTTTTATTTTAACTGAACATTTCACCATCGACTAAAGCGACTATAGGGTATTACACAGCTCGGAAAAATACGCCAAAATACCTCTTTTCTGAAGCTTTTCACAAATTTTTTCTTATACTAGTTTAAAAATTGGTTGTATTGACAAGGAATAATTTTCTCAATTGATCAGAAAATAATTATTTAATAGCAAATTATGCGTTCGTAGTTAATTCATAAACATCTTCATTTTGTTAAAACATTGGGGGGGGGGGGCGTGCCCCCGCACACTTGAAGCCCCGCCCCTGCTCATAACTAAAATATTCTGAAAGCTCCATTACGAAACAAAGCGCGTTATATTTGAACTGAACCAGGTTTCCGAAAGAATTTTCTCATTCTCAATTCCGATGAAAGTTACGAAAGGACACGACAAGTAAAATTCAGAATTAGGCGGCGTAAATTTGTACGTATTACAATCTGAAAGTTGAGGAACGTGATACTTTTTCAGCAGCTGGTTGAATTGGAATTCCGGATTAAAATAAAACCAAATTGAGTTCGTCACGTTTCTCCTTGATTTTCTGTACGTGTTTTGGGCTGGATTACATTTTCACAAAAATGGTGGTCAGAGCTATACAACTCTGATGAAAAGTGCGCTGAAGACGATATGACTTGTATCTACATTCGTGTATTTGCACTAATTATATTTTCGAGTATGTACATTCATACGTTGCTTTATCATAAAAAATTAATATTAGTTTCCATTCCATTCCATATTTATATCGTAGACTTGTTGCAAACAATTGGTTTTCATTCAAGAGATTCTAATTCCCAACATAACTATATCTGACTGCCAAGATCTTCAATGATAGAACACTATTTGACTAATTTAAACTTGTCTGCTCCACAAGAAAATGGGAATTTTCTTGTGCCCAATTATAAGAAATATAGCGGTTGAAAATGCCGACACTGCTCACATAAGCTTCGTCTGTCGAAATATGTACAATTAAATGAAAAATCACGCTCTTGTTCACAATTTTCCAGGAAACACTGGCAAAAATTCATGCGTTATTCAAAATCTCCTGGTCTAATTTTATGAACTCTTCTGGTCCTCTACAGCTTGTATTTGTGCTTTCTCAAAATCCGCTCAAGGTTAGTTCTTGGTAGTTGATATTTTCAAATTTCGCGTTGATTTTTTTGGGATTATTTTAAACAGCTGCTAAAACGACTATTTCTTTCAATTCCTTATCCCTATTTGATTCATAAAGTTTTGGCCTTTCCTTTTCAAAATCCTTTCCTTTCTGGAAACCTCTTGTAATACAAATTGCTTGCTGCTTCTGCATTTTCCCTGGTTTGTATAAAACAGCCCATTTTCATAATTCTGAAAATCGATGCAATATCTATGATATTTTGAAAAATTGAATGGAAACTTTCTCCTAAAATTGAAAACAACGTACGGACAATGATGGCGATACCATCTTACTCGGAAGTTCCCCATGGATCCAGTCTGGGCTAACTTTTTGCTCAATATATTTTGATGATGAATTTTAGAAAGGTACTCTGGAAGGAAATTTCTTAAATAAATCTACTGAAAGAGTTGACAGCTTGCAGAATTGGAGTAATCTTTCGAAAAATTATGACAATTTTCCTCAGTTGTTTGTCGATTCCTATCTTTTTCGGTTCTCAAAAAATTACAGAATATCCTTTCTCGTGTGGAACTGAAGAAAGAAAAAGCACGAACAGAAAAAAAAGAGAGCTTTCATATATTACCGTCTCGAATAATAATACTGTCAATATACAGGGTCAGAATAAAACAGACAAACTCACCGAACACAAATTCCTTACCTCATTTCCAGGTGAAAAGTTCTTATCAATATATATCCTGAAATGCATCTCTTCTGGGATACAGGGTGTCGAAATTTCGAAAAAAAAATTATTTAATTATATTTTATTAAAACTACTGAAGGCAAAGAATTGAATCTTGGTGCACTGATCAAAGTTTGTCAGTGTGATAATTTGATGTTATAGTATTAATTTCCATAAAACACCATATCTCATATTTTTCTTCATATTTTTTCTTGACAAATGAATCAAATTATCACATTGCTGAACCAAGATTACTCTACCAAATTTCAATTATTTTCCTTCAGGAGTTTTGAAGAACAGGACTTTCGACACACTATATCTCAGAGAGGATTCATTCACATGTATGGAAACTTTTCACCTCGAAATGAGTTGAGGAAGCTATGTACGAAGTTTGTTGGTCTTAAACTGACTCACCCTGTATAATAGTTATAATTTTGAACTGAGGACTCCAGAGTACATCAAAATCATCAGTGACTCATATGAAAATTTGTTATTCCTTTCAGCGAGATGAGAAAAGTTTAAAAGTAATACTTTTTACGTTGATTTCACCATTATAAAATTATCTAAACAGAAAAGGTTGATTATCAAAATAAAGAACCTAGATGTATTTTTGAGAAGTGTTGAGTGGTAAAATTTCCAAAAAAACGTTAGTTCCTGCGTCCATTGGTTTCTACGACGTTTTCTCGGAATTACTACTTCATATTCAAGTTCACTCTTGTTACTGCTGTAAAAGTGTCCAGTATTTTTTTTCAATATCCTCAAGTAGTTCACACGTGGAAAGTATTTATTGAATTCTGATATCAGGCTTGACTTATATGACCTTGAAGGGAACAACATATGGGTTTCACAGAAAAATCAATATACATAGGTAGATATTGCTAGTTATCTTCGAAAAATAATACCGAGAACCGATATGGGACTAGATAAACAATGATTTCATCTACCGACCTATATGAATTAATAGCAGTTTTAAGATTTTTATACCATGATCAATAGTTGCATTGTAAATATGGTTGGTGCCGTTGTAATAGGGTTTTATTTTCTAGTTAACAGGTGAGAGAATGTCAGTGTATGTGATTTATTGTATTGAATTATTAGCCCCACGAAATACTGATAATATATCATTGAAATATAACAAAAATTAACATTGTTATATTTATTACGGTTCAACATGTCTCATTTCCTATATAACGATTCATACTAGTTATGATTTTCCCCCGAATTGAGTAGGTAGCTGAAGCTCTCGGGAGTTATTCAGATTATTAATGTTCATATGGTCTCATTAAATTGTCAAAATACAAGGTGCTCTCGATAGAATTATGAAGATTATTTCATTCACACATTGCTACACCAATGAAATTTCATGACTGAATTCACATGATGTGTGATATGAGCGGCTATTTAGGTAAACAACCGGATATTTAGGTAAACACAGCTATTCATGTAAACAAAGCTTTCTTTTGTTTGTATAAGTGTCAAACATTGACAACTCAGTCGCTCAAAATTGAAATGTCTCGTTTTGGGTTGTCTTCTATGACAGAAATCAATGCATATTTAAGCAAATCCATCCCAGAAAATACCGTGAAGAGTAAAGAGTATATTTGAATTATTTTATACTGTTCATGAAATAATCTTGAATATCACTCGACCATGACAATTAGAGATTATTATTTTCTTTAATTCATCTCGAGTAACTTGTATTTTGAGACAATTCAATTAGACCATATGAACATTAATAATCTGAATAACTCCCGAGAGCTTCAGCTCGAGGGAGTTATTCTTTATTCATTAAATTGTCAAAATACTCTCGATAGAATTATGAAGAAAATAATAGTCGGCTATTTGTCATGGTCTTGGGATATTACCTACGATTTTTTCATTCATGATGTAATAGACCAATCAGACATCATAATTTTTCGAACATATTTTGTTCAAATAAGTGATTATTTCACAAGAGCTGTTTAATCGAGATTTTCGTCCTCCATATTGGTTTTCGTTGCGTCATTTTTCAGAGATTCTTGCAATCCTTGGCAAAAGTTTCTAAAAAAACAATAATTTCTTAATCGTTTGAATGACCTGATATTGATTTTTATCAGTGAAAACTCCATTTTCGATAGAATTTCTAGACAAATATTTTGACATAAGGCAACGAAAGTACGTCAGAATTTGAAATGTTTACATGCAAAATTCGCAGCAAAGGCTTCTTCAATGCATTGTTGGGATGCTAAACGAAAGTAATATATGAACAAACATCATCAACGAAGCGTTTGATTCTGAAACGTCTCGTATTTGAAGCTTAAGCAGAAATGAATTTACATTTCAGTAATATTTCGTAATGTCGGTGTTCATTATCAATAAAATTAAAGGTTTTAATCTACCTCATTCAAGAAATAATCTTGTCGTATATCACACGACCTATAAATTTTAATGGATTAAATACTCCCTCATAAACACTCATAGAGTGTATTCAAAGGCATTGCCTGTGCGGCTAGAGGACGGCTATTATTATTATTTGTCGTGCTGTTCCGGGGAAATTACATTGCCTATCTACTCCTATGAAATTGAGAACCTGGCCAAAATACATGCTGAAGCTACCGAGCACCCATACAATATGAAATTCTCAATCATGAGTTTTGAATCTTTTGAATTCTGTGTTGCTCATTGATATTCGGTATTGAGAAGCAGTGATATACAGTGATTAAAAGTGGATAGAATCAGGGAATCACAGAGTAGCAACTTCGTTTTCAAGTTAAAAGAATGCCTGTGGAGATACAATGATTTCATTTCATCACAAGTCTCCTGAACCAACAGTAAAGTACGCTTCATTAATTGTTATTTCCAAGTTTTCCACTTGATTCTTCACAGGAAGATCTACATCGCCTATTTCTATATTCAATTCACCAACTTTCGACCTAGTACTCTGTCTTTCCAAATTTCATTATGGAGCACTTGTCAATATTTATGTGTAGTGAATGTTTGTTCACTAAGTGGTTCAGTTTTTGGTTCACGATATCAACACTATCCCGCATGTCATCGTATTTGAATGAATAACACAACTGTGTATCATCGGCGTACATACGAAACTTCAACCTGTTCAAGCCTACGGTCAGTTGGGTTGTATATATTATATACAAGATAGGCCCAGGTATTGACCCCTGTGGTACACCCGATTTAATTATCAGCTTTCACCATTTGGGATCTCTTTGAAAGATACGATACGAAGAATCTAACAGAGTTATTAGTTAAACCATGATAGAGCAATATGGAATGAAGAAGTTCACTTGTCATGAATGAATTTTACTTTGGCGCAATCCATTCGCTAATTGCTGAACTTTCGCGATCGGTAACAACTGCAATATCTCATACCTTCGCTGGATTCTGGTACATTACAGCCAAATTGTAAATGACCAAATGATCCCTACGAACATCCGTATAGTATTGAATTCTATTTTCAATTATTTTTCAAACACTATTCAAATATACTGATGTAATTCTTCGCCACTATTCCTCAATGAATCCAAAATCTTTCCGAATTCCCTGAGGAGTAGCATATTCTACACTTTTTATTTATCCTTGGAAATAAGCCAATAGATTCAGATCTAGTAATTTTGCTAGCCATCAATGGATCCTGGAGTACTATTGGTAAAGTAGCTCGCCAAAAAATATGTTATTGCCATCGCATATTGAAGAGGGGCACCATCTTGTTGAAAACTGAATGTAATTTTAAAGTAATCTTCAACATTTTCTATAATCATTTTTGATAATCATCCAACTGCGGCTAGAAAAATGTTCGATAGCCTCTCAGATCTGTTCCAGAAGTACGTGGGAAAGTTGAAGGAAATCAATATTTTTTCATAATGAGCCCAGAAGAATCAGTTCCTGGATTTTTTTTGGTGAATGAACTGTTGTTTGTTTGTCAGGACTTGCATGCTTCGAGTCTCTTTAACTGATTTGACAAAAAATTCTCAGAATTCACCTGAAGGTAATTTCATTTTATTTTGTATGATGCCATAAACAATTATATCCATTACACTCACTATAGATAACGCGAATTAGCTCTGTCGATCACGGGTTTTCACTCAATATCAGATTTTGAATTGTTTGAAATGGTAAACAGTTTCGTAACTGATACAATCTGTTATATCATGAAATGTACTTATTACAAGGTGCCATTGAGTAACAATTTATCATTTCTGAGTGAACTCATGGGATTATTATCAGTATGTATCACTTTCCGTTATAGTTGAATAACAATTTTGTAATTGGAACTTTGACATCATACTGGTGATGGAAAGCGTCAAATTATTTGCGATCTCTTTCATCATATTGTTCCGTCTCGATGGCTTTCTTTCCGTTTTCAAAATGGCCCAAGCAAACCTTATGACGAAATCCGTCTAACTGAGTGTGGAGAATGAGAAATTTCAGTCTCCACGACGCTCAATATCTCCCAAAGCGACAACACAGATGTTTCGTCTATACCGTACTAATGTCGATGATGCATTGGGAATCAGTAGTTTTCATTTTCTTGAATTAACACAAAGTGACAATCCAGAAACACCGCTGAAGGCAGACATCTTTCTACGCGCTCGGTGATTGAGGTTAGGACTGAAACAATAGGATACTTGGTGTAATTCAACCTTAATGAATACATTTTCGATTTTCAGTTGCGTTTCCTCTTTGGACCCGAAGTCCTTCCCAGATAATTTCATGTTTGGAGTTGCATCTTCGGCATACCAAACTGAAGGAGCATGGAATGAAGATGGAAAGGGAGAGAGCATCTGGGATCATTACATGCATGCAGATTCACTGGGAATCCAGAATGAGGCTGAGCCGGGCTCTGCTGCAGATTCCTATCACAAGTACAAACAAGATGTGGAACTCATTGCGAGAATGAATCTCAAACATTACAAGTTCTCGCTATCCTGGACTAGGTGATTGATATAAAGTAGATACTGATTGATGTTTTGTGGAGGAGTTGCATTCATGTTCTTTGGGTATTTCAACCTTTCATAGTCTGATGAAAAAATATTTCGAACAATTTTATTGAAATATGATGAGGTTGAAGTATTCAAAATGCTATGTGCACTACTGTGAAATGAGATGTCAAACAAAACAGTCCCCGAAGATATCAATTCACCAGAATATCATCAGATGTGCGGTAGAATTTGCTCTCTTTTTGATATAAATCTTTCCGTCCATTAAGCCAAAAACTCATTTTCGATTAAAATTCAGGCAAACGTAAAATTAGTTCATTATTATTTGTATTACTTTTGATACATAAATAACTATTCTTTCAGTCTCGCCTGATATTCTTGACTGTTCTGCTACTAATCATTAGGAGCTCCTAGGCTCTTAAGTGAATATTCATAAAACTTCAATTTGAGCTTCTTTATTTAGTACTCTGGGATTATACCTTTTTTGTATTTCTTCGAACCAGTTCTTTAGAACTTTGTCATTAGATGAAGCACATACCGGTGACTTACATCAATATTAATTGTATTTATTTCTTCGAAAAAAATACCGCCTGGTGTGCAATTTCCAAACTTTCCTTGAATTGAAATATTTTTTTCTTGAAGAATTCAAACCATTTTCACTCTCCCATACACTTGTTAAAGTTATCACTAACATCGTTAAAATTTTCTGAACAATTTTCTGCTCGAAGCAGAAGCTTTTTACAACAGAAGTGAGTAGCAGAAAAGAGAAGGCTATTTGTGGAATTTCAGGAATTAGAATAAAGAATTCAGCATTTAATAAACACAACTCATCTCTCTAATCTAAATGTTACTGAGATTACTTTTCAATCTGATTTGTTTGGAACTGATCGATAATGTTGCCCCTGATGAAGAGGTAGAACGGTATCACCTATAATATTTTAACCGTTCTACTAAGAGGAGACTGATAACAATAATTTTTGCCCAAATAAAGAACTGAAAACCATGCATTCCCGTGCAGGCAAGTTCTTATTACTTCTGTCAGAACGTCGAAAATAATAGGTTAGGGTACTCTTGGAAAGATAATTGAACGCCTATCCAAATGATGTGTCAATTGACCCCCTTTCCATTTGAGATTCTAAGTGTAACATCTACCCCTCCTAGGGCTTCGAATATTCATTGAAAATATTTCCCTTGAAAATAAAATTGATTTGTTTTTTCGATTTCGTATATCATTTTCTGAAAAAAGGATATTAAGAGTGGGAAGTTTTCAACTTTAGGATTTTGCTGGTCGTTTTTTGCACTTAAAGTTTCTTGGAGTATTTCTCACTCTTAATATGAATGGCTCCATATTTCTTGATATAATTTTCTTCAGGATACTACCCAGTGGTTTCAATGATTCCATAAATAATGCTGGCATAAAGTACTACAAAAACCTGATTAGTGAACTGAAGAAAAAGGGCATCACTCCAATGGTCACTCTTTACCATTGGGACCTTCCTCAGTCGATCCAAGATCGCGGAGGCTGGACTGACGAAAAAACTATCCAATATTTTGTAGACTATGCGAGGGTTGCGTTCCAATCTTTCAGTGACGTTGAATATTGGATCACCATACACGAACCTAAACAGGTTTGTAGAGGAGGATATGGCAACGGGAGTTTGGCCCCTTTCTTTTCTGACACTGGGAGAGGTGATTATAAGTGTGCCTATATTATATTGAAGGCCCATGCTGCTGTTTATCATATGTACAAAAATGAGTTCCAGGATTTGAAAGGTTAGTTTCATCAGTATTTCTCATACTTTCAAGGTTCACGTATCGAATACATCAGTGGACATATATGAGTTTGTAGAAATACATGAATAATAGGTACTGATTTCTTGAAATGCGTTCGAAAGTTTTTGTTCAGAGATATAAATTCATTGTTTGCTCAGCAAAAAACAAATTTGAATGGTCTAGAATCAATTTTTGAGATTTCATGATTGTAAACTGCAAATGCCTCTCCATAGCATCACCTGTTTTGGTACCTCCAACATTTCCAGGAATGTCCTCATTAACATAACATTGGTTCCTGAAGCATGGTTATGCTGCAAGTAATACTGTCACGAAAATATATCTGCTTAGCTGATTTCCTGTAGCTCACAAAGTTCAAACGGACAGAAATTTATAACTAAGAAACCAAGCATTCGTCCCAATCTTAAGACTTCTTCAGGGTCAGAAAAGCTAGTAAAAGTACTGAATTTGAACTGTTTGAAAAACCTTACAATAAATTGAATAGAATGGTGATATATTTTCACACTGGAGTGAGCATGTTTTTCCAAAAAATCAGCATTGATGGCCATCAACAAAACACAAACCTCACAATGAGTGAAAATGACACGAGCATCCTGTCTACGTGAAATAAAATGGTTAGAGATGAACATTTTGAAAGCGTTGGGATAAATAAACTGAATATAAACGTCGATTTTGCATCTTGAAATGGTTCTAATTAATGACTAATTACATTCAAGTAGATTCGTGCTTGGGGATTTGTTAATTTTATATACCCATGTCGAGACTCCTAAGATATAGATACGTCTCCGAGGTTATGTTAATCACTGTATTGTATAATAAAACTATCAGAAACCTATTACAAACTCTAGTTACTTGATAATGGTGTAAAAGACGAAATCGGCTATAACAAAAAATAAAGTAATTGGTCATAAATTTTTTCACCCTGATGTATCATATTTGCTTATTTTTTTCCGGAGCATTCAAAAGGCCACCGAAAAAACCTTAAGCTCAATTTTCTTTTTTCGACGGTTTCTGTAGATACATGGCAGTATAGTGTTTCTGGAGATTCATGGAACTGGGAAAAATCCTGAATACAATGGAAAATTTTAAATCAAAAATACCAAATTTAATTCAACCAACATCTACTAAACAACATGGCTACTAAAGTATCGTAAAAAATAACAAATCAGAAAAAAAATAGTCAAAACAGTGAATATTACCAAAACCCATTGAGTCAACACTATATTTCATTTTTTATTTTCAGGAAAAATTTCTATAGCCCTAGATGGATCTTGGTCTGAACCATTTACCAATACTCACAATGATGAGAGGGCAGCCAAAAGAAGGAATGAATTTGAGGTATATATTTATATGAAAGAAGGGGATCTTCAGACAGGATCGTTCCAACGATCTTTATTGCTAAGAAACCAAGCTTTCGTCTCAATATTGAGACTGAATTAGTCAATAAACCATAAAATCTTTACAATAAATTGAATAGAATGGTGATGTATTTCAAACCAACTTTCCTCAACAAACTTCCTGGGATTGCAGGATGCAAATCAAACGTGGCTATTCGAAAATAAATGATGGCAATTATTCAGAGATTGAAAGTGCTGTTATTTCTGCAAGATCCTAGGCTATGATGAATTGACTTAGAAAAGTGGGCTTTGAAAATTGCATACATGTAGTCAAGAATGCTGTATTGATGTTGAATCTTTAAAATTATAAATGCAAACATGTACCTTCAGTATATTAAAAAAATTTTTAGTTCGGGCTCTATGCGAATCCAATTTTTGTGAAGGATTGGCCACAAACGATGAAACAGGTAGTGGAAAATAATAGTAAAAACCAAAAATTTAACGCTTCCCGGTTACCTGTTTTCACACCTGAAGAAATAACACAAATAAAGGGCACAGCTGACTTCATGGCTTTGAACTATTATGGAGCTCGTGGTGTTAAAAATTTAAAAGATGTTAATCTAGATCGCTATGGATATGATAGCGATTTGGCCGTCGAGTACTGGAAGAATGAATCTTGGATTGAAATGTCTAATGGACTCTTGGTGAGCCAATTTTCAAATTGCTGATGAAAAAGTTAATATCTAATGAATCTGGTTTCCTAGATCATTCCATGGAGTATTCAATCATTTACGAGATATATAAAAGATACATATGGGCAACCAGAAATAATAATAACAGGAAATGGCGTAGCAGACGAATATCTCAGTCATGATAACCTCAGAATGAACTATATGGCCGTAAGTATTCGGAATCAAAATTTTATTTCATGAGGCTATCAAACATAACTTTCACCAAAATTACTATCCTAAGATTCATTTTCTTATTATTCCATTCGTGTATTGCAGTTGTGTTTTCTGGCAACATGATGAAGCTATTAGAATTCTGAGTAATGCAAAATAAAAAGAAACCTACAGAACTTCCTCAAATCCAAAAATCATGGCAGTTTCTTCACGGTGTATTCAGAAAACTTCGATTACAGCAATCAATCATTCTTCAATAAATCACCAGAAGAGTAGAAAGAAAAAGTATACCCATCAGGGCACAGTAAATAACAAAATAATCCATGTAAGATCATGTATAACCTATATTCCTATACTTATAACTTTCCTGTGAACGAAATTTTGTTCCCGAAGAGAACAGTCATAATAATAATGATAAAAGAAAATTTGCGACCTCCGGCTTTGTTATGACAGCAGTGATCCAGCCTAGAGAGGATATACCATGAATGCATGAATCTTCGGTATGACATACATTCAAATCATGCCGCCGTTAAGGTTTAAAACCTAATAGGTCAAACAATTCAGCATCAAAAACATAAAAAAGGGAAAAATAGCAAAAAATGCAAACTGTCACAAAAGTTGTGTTGGTGCTCAATTAAACTATGAAAATGTTTGCCCTCGTCCAGCAACATAGTTGAAAATATAAATTATAAACATTTTTGGTTCATTTATTCTGTACAGAAAAAATGCGAAAGAGTCTCCTGAGCCCCGACACTTCCGGAGGGCGCACTGGATAATTTATCCTAATAACCATTCCCCACGCCGTGGGATGAGTGACTATTGGCTCCGAGAATCATGTGCCTTGAGCAGGTGGAGTGAACCAAGAATTCCGACCTTCTGCATTCGTCCGGCTAAGAATTGTGCCATATTACGGCAAGCCGGTATGATTTTTAAGTTTGAGAGCAGGGTGTTCATCATTCCAACAAGGACCCCTATTATCAGAACCACCATCTTGACAGAATGCTTTGGGTAAAGCCTGCGGAGTTCAAAGAGTAGATCTCAATATTCAGTCCATTTTTTCTCCTCTTTTCGGACGATGTTCGTTTCGCCAGGAGCTGAAAACGCAATGACGAAAATCGTCCTACTTTGATGGTCGAGGAGAATTAAATTAGGCTTATTGGCTTGTATTTTCCTGAGGGTGAGGAATGAGTAGTTCCCATAGATTTAGGGCCACAGTGGTCATGATGGTAGAGCGCTTGTCTATTGGAGATGACAGCTGGTTAACGGAAAAAACAATTTTGAACAACATAAAAACAATTCACAGCACTTCTTAATATCCGTCTCGGAGCACAAAGCAATATACATTATGGTCTCAGCTGTACGGGTTGCTGCCTCGATAAATACCAAGCAGAGATGGGGATCCGAATTCCTCTTAGATTACAGGCTCCATCCAGCACCATTATGTTGTGTAGACACTGCAAACTCAAAATTCCACGGCCTTCATGTTGTCTGGGGAAGTATAACCGTGGAACAGACGATTTAGGATGCAAGCTCCTATGGACATGCATCATTTTGTGAGTTTTAACATCGAGTTGTCGCAGCTCTTCCTGACGCCATTTCATTACTTTAAAGGACTAAAGTAGAATCGGAACGTCAAGCATATTAGTTGCAGCAACTTCCTTGATAGTTTTGATGATCAGATCTGTTGGAGTTCATGCTGACACTTGCCGCAAAGAGATTTTATGACAGTAGTTACCTCTTGGTTGTGTCGTTGTTCCACCCCTAGGTAGATTTACGTTTCTCCGGCATCCAGATGATGTAGGAAGCTTCCATCTACGAGCTGAATGTCCTCTCCGTATTCCTCGCCTCGTCTTCTTTTGAGATGAACCATGAGATGAAGAAGAGAAGAGGGCAGAGGGAGTCTTCCTGGAACAGGTCCCTTCTAAAAATAACCTGTTCTGTTTGAACTCTGACTTGACCAGATGTAATGGTGGAGCGAGTCCTCCAGAGCGGCATCAGCTGTTCAATGCATCTCATTATTTGATCGGTTACCGCAAGGCATCTGAGCGAATGCATGATGGGGTCATGCGATGTTGTTTCAAATGCTTTGCGATGATCGATCCAGGCCATTGAAATATTACGCTTATAATGCATGGAGTCCTGCGTGATGCATCTAATGATCAGCAGGTTCCCCTTGCAGCTAGCGACCCTCTTCTTTGACTTTTTTTGCTCATATATCAATTCATACACCGGCTCAACTGCGGAGAGTATTTGCATGTAGAGATGTTGATAATGCATGTATAAGATGTGGATACATGGAAATGTTTTCCACCAATAGTTATTTAGGCCATCAGGGCCCGGAGCAGCAAATTTCTTCTTGCCTTTGAAGGCCTGTCGAATTTCTTCCGGGGTTATCAGATTGCGCAGTTCATTGAGCTCGGGCTGACAAAGCCTCCTGCAGAAAGCTTCGAACTGCGCTAGGGCTGGAGTATCTACGTTGAGTGGTTACGGAAATTCATTTATTGTATTTTCATGTATTTTATGGATGTTATGTATTTATTTATCATTTATTTTTATGTTTTCACTAACGGTGAGTTACTTTGAGACTGTACGATATTTCTAAATAATATACTGAGAACGCTAAAGTGTTTCTATCAATTTCACCAGAACTGTCAGGAAAGAACAAAGTTGCTTCTACTCCTTCGGACTGGTGTAATGGATTCCAATGAAGCTGTGACACCTCGACGTGAAAACTTCATAGGAGCTTGCATCCCAAATCGTTCGTCCTACGATTATATTCATCCATAAAGAAGGCGAAATGTGGACTTTTGAGTTTGGTGGGTCTCCATGGTACTGGATGGAGACTGTGAAGTCTTCAGGAGTTTGAATCCTTTTGTTTTCATCACTGCGACTATGAAAAATGAGGATCGGAATATTTTTTCAAAACAGAACCCCTTTGCTTGAACTTTTTACCCTCATGCCAATATTTGTTTTAGAGAGTTACACAAGCTTTTTTAATCGCGTTAATAAAAAAAAAAATATTGATCTTGACTCATTTGGAAAGGTACCTGCGAGCAAATGAGAATTTTGATAGGATAAGTGTTTGAAGAAAATTTCAATTTTTATATTTCAGGATCATCTGGAATATATTCTCAAGGCAATCAATGAGGATAATGTCAACATAACTGGCTACACATACTGTAATCTGTTGGACACTTTCGAATGGGATGAAGGATACAGGTAGGAATTATTATGTCTATAAAATTTTATAAATTTCTCCTGTGGATGTTTATGAGATCAAAAAAGGTTACTTGCAAGACACCGTTGAATATCTAGTAACCAGAAATAGATGGTGAAACGGACCGAAATAAATTCGAGGAGTATTTTAATGGTCTCGAATACATAGGGTGTCAAATTGAGAACTTTCCACTGTCAAAAACTCTCTTCCAGTAATTTATTTGAAAAATTTTCTAGGGGGATTTCCAAAGGATCTCATTTCCTGTTTTGCTTCTGAACTTCTCAATTCATTCAACTTTCCCGTCTTTCTTGTTAGGATTTTTCATATACAACATTTGAATAATCGAAATAACCTATAACGTCGAAAATACCAATAAAACATCCACCAAGTGTTATTTTCCCAATCCAAATATCCAGATGATTCGATGCTGACGATAATGTGTCAAATCTCTTCTAAGAGCTTTGAAATGAAGTCTGAATGTACATCGTAACAAAATTGTTCTTGTTGCCTTTTTTTTCTTCACATCTTTTGTCCATCTGTTCTTCTAGAATTTACATAAATCTGCTCTATTTCACTTGTTCTCATTCACCTCTTTCAGTTGCTTTGTCGCAACAAGTTCTAGCCCTCTTGCATTTGTTTACGTTTTTGATTATTCGTTTTTGTGATGTTGCCTCTTTCTATTGTTTTCCTTACACCCTCTTTCCTGTTCCTGTTTCTCCAAAATTCCAAGTCTTCAAAATGCCATAAAATTTTCCACTGCATTTGCGTCTGTTCATCATTTCTCGCCCTTGTCTTGTCTTGAATCCTGATATTCTTGTTCTCCTTTTATCAAACTACCATTTGATCATTTCTATTGAGGCCTCTACTTAAAACGATTCAATACTATGGGTCTCCCCAAAACTTTCTTTGAAACCATCTGGATTCAGTAAAATCTACTTTTGATACCAATTGTCAATAAATAATCTTTTGTCCACTAAAAAATTTTTTAATTTGTGCATTGCTAATAATCATACTTTTGATTCCATCTGTTTGCATATGGGGATCGAGGCTATAACGATGCGTAAATCAATGGTTCCTATTCACTGACTCATCTTGTACGTCTGCACAACCTTCTATTTCCCAACTTCTGTTCTGTTCAACTTCTCACAATTTTTTCAACGTACTATTTTGCACCTTCACCATACACCCCCTGAGGTTGAGGCCAGCATTGACAATGCCAGGACGCTCCCCTCCTCAATCCACCAGTCCCGCTCTCAGAACAGATTCTCATCCTGCTGGTTGGCGGTCAGCAATTTGAAATGAACTCTTGAAGTGAAGTGCTCAGCTATTATAATAATACTCCCTCATAAACACTCGTTGAGTGTACCCAAAGGCATAGCCTGTGCGGGTAAAGGCGGCTATTATTATTATTTGCCGTGGCGCTCCGGGGCGACTTACTGATGTTTTAGGTGATGTATTCACTTTTCAGCTGTAGGAAAACCCGGAAAACCTACAGCACCACCTCGGGTGGTTGGTGTGCACTCCAAGCTAGCACTAGACGAGATTGGCATCTAGACAACTCACAATACACTTGCTTTTCAACAAGGCATGCGGCCGCCTATCGAATCCGATATAAAGTAGTTGAGAAAATTTCTCGTACCTACATCGGATTCGAACTGACTATCGCTATGCTGGAGTTTCGAACGGCCTGTGCCTGTGCAACAACGCTCTTAATACATTTCTGGAAGAAAAAGTCAACAATAAAGAAGATGTAAATATAATTGTGGGTGACATCAACATTAATATCTTAGACAATAATGATTATAATATTGAATATTTAAATATATTAAACTCATTCGGATATATATCAGCAATAAATGAATATACCAGAATACAAGGAAACTCCAAAACATGTATTGACCATATATTCATCAACAACAAACTGGAAAACTCCACTATTGTCCCAGTTATCATACATTCATCTATCACGGATCATTTTCCAATTGTACTACAGATGAAGCCTCCACATCCTAAAGAACAAACAACATGTATTGATAATAGATTTAAATATTTCCTTAACAAAAATAAGTTACGTGAGCAACTAGAATCGGAATCATGGGCAGATATTTACAACGAGAAAGATGTTAATATAATGGCTACCAAATTCACTAACTACTTGAAACAAAAAATTGAGGAAAGCACGAATAAAGTGCTAATTAAACGAACAGAAATAAAAAGGAAGGAATGGATTACAAGTGGACTAATAAAGTCAATTAACACAAAAAATATTCTCCACAAAAAAATGCGTGCAGATCCGACCAATGAAGCTTTACAAACCCAATATAAGAAATTTAGAAACAAGCTAAATGAAACAATCGAAAATGCTAAAATAAATTTTTTCAAAAATCAGATCAATAAATTGAAAAATACCCCCAACAAGCTTTGGCAGGCCTTAAAAACTATTGACAAACCTGATTCGAAAAATACTATAATCCAAATTGAAAGGGACGACAAAACGATGCTCACAAACAAACATGAAATGGCAGAATGTTTCGTTGATCACTACACAAAAATGGGTAAAAAGTTAGCTACTTCAATAGGAAGTAAAAAAGTTGCAAGAAGCTACAAAGAAACCACTTTAGTCAATTCGTTTTATCTAGAAGAAACCAACGAAAGAGAAATACGGGAAATAATACTGCAGCTAAAAACTGGCAAATCTCCTGGAATTGACGGAATAAAATCAGAACTATTAATAGAATTTGTCGATCATCTAACAGCACCTATTTCCTTCATGATGAACAAAGCAATGCAGTCAGGTATATTTCCGGATGTTTTCAAGCACTCCATTATAAAACCCATTTATAAAACGGGAAATAAAATGAAAGTTATAAATTACAGACCTATATCGCTCATTAGCCACATAGCAAAGATATTCGAAAAGTTGCTGAAAATTAGAATGGACAAATTTTTAAAGAAATACCGAATACTTTCAGATAACCAGTACGGTTTCCGAGAATCCAAATCTACCCAAGATGCAATGGTCAAGCTCACGAAGGAAACTTATGATGCAATGGACAAAGGTGAAGCAACCCTATGCATTTTTGTAGATTTGGCCAAAGCTTTTGATACCGTGTCTCATGAAAAATTATTAAAGGTTCTGGAAAATGTTGGTTTTAGAGGCATCTCTTCTAAACTCTTCAGCAGCTACTTATCTAATAGGAAGCAATGTGTCCAGATTGGAAACTCGTACAGCTCTAACCAATACATAGAATACGGAGTGCCACAGGGTACAGTTCTTGGACCATTATTGTTCAACATATATATTAACGATCTTTATGAATCAAATATTGACGGAACTATAGTCAGTTTTGCTGACGATACCGCTGTATTATATCGCGATAAAAATTGGACAAACCTTAAGAGTAAAGTTGAGAATGATTTCATTAATATAATCCAGTGGTTTGAGAGCAGAATACTCACAATTAATTTCACTAAGACATTTTTTGTTCCATTCGCAAACTACAACAACAATTTACCTAACTATGCCACACTCTCCTTCAACAATGATGGGACCATTATTGAAATAACTATGAAACCACATATAAAATACCTAGGGTTAATTATAGATAAAAACCTGCGATGGAACAAACACGCAGAATACGTCGCAAGAAAATTAAGATCCCTATTAAACAAGTTCAAGTTCTACAAAAAAATATTTGCAATAACGCAGTTAAAAATGTTGTACTACAGTTTGGTTCAAACACATATAAACTATGCTATAACTGTCTGGGGAGGAATAACAAATAATTATTCGAATATAATTGAAGTTACCCAAAAATGGTTGTTGAAAATTATATATAACAAAACATATACATATGCATCAGTGAAACTTTTTGAAGAGTCACAAACATTCACTTGTCGACACCTCTATTTCCTTAACCTAGCTATCTACCATCATAAAAATAAACAGTCCATGGCTACCATTGAACATACTCATGACACAAGATACAAACAAAAAACATCAAAAATACCCAAAGTGGGGACAACAAAACACCAAAAGTTTCTGACTTATCTGAGTCCTATCGTTTATGCTGAAATACCCAATGAGATTAGACATACCCGAAATCTGCACATATTCAAAAAGAAAATTAAAGGTTGGCTTCAAACAATACCTGCAGAGAGAGTGAATCAAATTATTGAGAGAAGGATGTATTGAATAATTCCCACGAAGACAATGTTGAAAAAAAAAAAAAAATCCAGAATCGGGGTAAAACAATACAAAAAAGTGTATAAAAAATTAATTAATTAAAATTAACTATAATGTAAACCGCTCAAAACCAAGTGAATATAATCATCGAAACTGTTCTAGTTTAAAAAATTTGCAATCAAGACTTTTTTTTTTTTTGTAATATACGTGCTTGCAAATAATACTGAATGCACATTGTTGCGATGCTTAGGCGTGATAATTTTATATATGTATTCATTATGTCTAGGTATAGTCTTTTATTTACAAAAAAAAACTTTCTTACCTTCAAACATACCTATATATATTTTCTATTTACACAATTTTATATCTTTTTATTTCACATATATACATTTTACACTTTTACACTTGTATGTTTTTATATTCTCCAATGATAACATTTTCATAGATTTATATTTTCACAGTCGTATCTACATTTTCACAATTCTGAATTCTGTAATTATTGTTTCATTAACTACGTAATTAACTTTGCAACTTTTGATGTAATTAATTAGGCTAATTGCTCATGCACAAGGTTTTACCTTTTATGGGCAACAACTTATTCATTTGCTGATATTGTATTGTACTAATGATTTACATTTATTGTTTTTTTTTTTTTTATATTTATTGATGGCAAATAAATTTATTATTATTATTATTATTAGACCGCTGATCCACCGACCACCTTTAGATTACGTGCCAGAAACTCGAAACTCCCATATATCTGACATGAGTCGATTTTTATAGCCATAACTTCAATGTGCATGACACACCCTAAAACTGGCTGATGGCATTGTTTGCTGGGCTGATGGTCCTTATGTCTAACAGTTGAGTTTGAAAGCGACAGACTTCCTGAAAGCTGAAAATCGTAAGGTATGGGTGATCGGCGTTTTATTCCTGTTGGAGTTGATGCTGGCTTTGCCGGAGGTTCTGCCTTTTACTCACCTCGTTGTCTGTCTTACTGACTGTTCGTCTGTATTTGTATCTGTAATTTTTTAATTGCCTTTCCTCTGGTAGGTCATTTATTATTCTCGTTGTATGAACCAAATTTGGCAAATATTAGGGTGCAGCAAACGTTGTAGAGAGTCTGAATCTTGTCTCTATACGTTGCCACGCATTGAACCCATGCTGCGTACAGTTTGGATGGGGATCAGGATGGTCCTGATAAGGCCATTCTGCTACTTCGTCCTATGAGTGGACTTAGCACCTGCATTGCGGCTTTTGTCATGCCCAGTCTGTTTGTAACGCGTCTTCAAAAAGTGAGCTTCTTGTCCAGGGTTATCTCTAAGTACACGGCTTCGTCTATACAGAGAATTTGCTTTGAAAGCAGTATGCTCTGCTTCCATCTACATTGATACTAATTTTCCACCGGTTGAACCACTACTCAAGTTCGCTTTTTCGTTATTGTCATCCGCCTAGATTGCTAGACTTATCATCGGGTATTCAGCTGTTTTGGAGAGGTGTGCATTCCTTCTTAGAGTTGTATGTGCATTTTCGACATATCTGCTTCCTCAAGAAGGAGCTAGCCTAACCGTGGATGTTTGGTAGCCTGTTTCTATCAATTTCGCTATTAGAACGTCGTGCCAGACTATGTCTAACGCTTCTGAGACGTCCTATGTGGGTTGGTTACAGCCTTGTGGTTACGTGGAGTTCTGGTTGATTATCTGTGTCTGAGAGTGAACTATTCATCTAGCTAATAGTCTGAGTTGCATAGTGTCGTTTATGATGTTGGCAAGGATCAGGCCACATTGTTTTTTTTGGTTTTAGAAAACCTGACAATGAACTTGATTTCCGCTAGGGATGTTGTGTCGGGGACAATAGCTGTCTGATTGTCCTGTTTCCGTATCTCTCACGTCGTAGGTGTAATCGTAACGAATCTGCAAATGATTCGACCCTGTCCGCACCTTTGACAACCAGTGAAGTCCCACCGTTTGTTCCACTGATGTGCCTGAGCAGATCCAGATTTTCCCTCAGCTTGTCCTCGGGGGTTAGTTCCCTTGGTTTCCCCTTCGTAGTCTGAGTCTTTGGCTGCGTAGTTTCTTGATTTCGTGTGGGATCCTTTCTTGGGAGTCAAATTGTGTGATTTGAATCTCTTCCGTACGTTGATCCATGCCGTTGTAGATAGTCTGACGATGCTATGAATATTGATGCGGTCATAGACGGTCTGTTGGTATCTGAACTAATCCACAATCTTCTTGGTCATGGAAGCTACATCCTCCACGTCTTCTTTCATAGTTATTAGGTTGGGGTTGTGATCTGAGGAGTTTCCTCTTATTCTTTTTTCCCTCGGGGTGTGAGAATAGCGGTTTGATATCGAAATAACGCTCCATAATATTCTTCAATGAATATGAGCTGTAGACCATTATCAATAACTGTATTCTGAATTGAACTTCAATGAAAGAAGAGTTGATTGTTACCACTTTCCTAATTATTTCGGAAATTCCAGGTCACATTTTGGTCTGTTTGGTGTGAATACTACTACTTTCAACAAGACTCGATATTCTAAGGATTCAGTTGGATTTTATCGAAGCATTGCAACAAACTCGAACGTTTCGACTACCACCACAAGTCTTCCGGAGATATCCAGTTCTTCTGAGCTCACAAGCACCTCAACAGCTTCTCATACTGACACCACTATAACCGTCCAAAGTACTAGTTTATCTGACACATCTAGCCCATCTGAACGTCCCACTACGGTAGGAAGTAGCTCTTCTGAAATGACTAGATCCTCTGATTGGTCCACTTCACCAACACCAGTGTCGACTTGTAAAACAGCTTCAACAAGCTTGACTTCTCCTATGACTGTCAATTCCGATACTTCTACTCTTCCTACTACCCCTTCCACCTACTCTGGAACGCCCAGTATGGTTGGGATTTCTGTAAATCTGTTGGTTGGAACAATAATTTTTCTAGAGATATATGTATGGTATGAATTGTCCCATCACAGTTGATTAAAAGTGTTAGCAAGTTACATTAATTGTTTTTTACACGAAAATAGCGTTTTATTACAGTATTATGTTAAAACTTTCCAGCCAACATTACGGCCTGTACAGTGTGGATACTAGTGACAATAAAGACAGGAAAGCTAAGGATTCAGTTTACTTTTATCGACGTATTGCAAGTGACTACAAAGTTCCTGATGAAGTCCCCCCTCCTGATGGAATAACGAGTTCCTCTTTAACTACTATAACGACAACCGCCACTAGTATACGTACTACTGGTATAACGACAACTAGTGCTTTAAGTACTACAGTCAGGTATTCTGGATCGCTAGGATTTCCTGGAATATCTCTCAAATTGATAATGGCAACTTTTTCACTCATTATTTACTTGGGAATGTTTTAAAATAAGTGGAATATACAACAAATGAATATTTTGAAACGCAAATAAAATCTTTCGTATTGTTGAAAAACTCATAATGAATAGACGATACAGTTGCAGATATTTGAAATAATGATTTTGAGGAATTTGTTGAGGGTATTGCAAACTTCTTATTCTCTTGTGTGATATTACCAAGCAACACACATTGAAAGGATTTTGATTTTATTCCAAGTTTTTTATTCAGTGCATGTATGATATGTTTCAAATCCAATATTCATCTTGAATTTTAGATATCTCTTTTAAACCAGTTTTGGATTTCTCACTCATAGGGAAAATTATATAATCGTATTAATAATTTTTTAGTTTAATTGGAAACTGATATTTCAATTGTGTTTTCAGAATGATCATATATTTGATGATATATTTGATATATTTGCTTCTCTTCATAGATAATAATAGTAATAATAATTCTTCTGCAACGGATTCGCTTGATTGGTAAATGTATGCTCTTCATCTTAGATACCACCATATCAACTCATTTGCAAACATATTCCTCTTGACTTAAAAATATAACTCCTTGGTGAAAGTCTAACAACACAATTGAGCAATGCATTATGCATTGATGCTAAAAATCTTTTTTATCAGTGTGTATACAATTTTGAAAAAAAACTCTTAGCACAAAATCTGCCGAAAATACTCAAAAAAATGTATTTCCCAAGGCCGAGATCGATAGTGACTCTTGTTCTATCAAAACTGCATTTAGACAGGACAAATTGTATTCAAGAGTAAAAAATATATTTGTAAAAATGTTAATAAATAAAATGAATAAGATCTGTGCTGTGTCCTTTCTTGTATGGTAATATTGGTAAGTACCTTGGTTATCGAGTACGTGCCAAATTCCTTGTTGGGTTGCATCTGGTGTATGTTTCAAAGAGTTGTAACTTTTTTATGCATTCGCCTGAATAGGAGGATTGAGCATACAAATGATCCCACCGTGATACCTGAAAAACCAATATGTTATCAGCAGCTGAACGTTGAATTGAATGTTATTCTTCTAAGAGAAAGCAATAAAAAATTGCATGCATTTGTACAGCGACCTGTCTGCAGTAGGTTTCAACAGCATAAGAATAATGACATCCATAATTCGATAACTATATGTGCCTTGGAAGGTTTGAAAAAATTTGCTGTTTCAAGTCCTCAGGGGCTGAAAAACCTACCTGGAATGCATTACCGTTTTTCCATATGAAAAAAACGGTATTCAACTCAATTCAGCAAGGAGAGTTGAACTTAAAATGAGCCAGAGAAGTTACTCTGGATCTTAAAACCATATACGGAACATAATGAAGGATCTCAATGTATTTCGGTTGTTATTCGAGATATTTATGGACGAGGGATGTCAAACTAAAGGCTGGTGTATCTATATCAAATGCTGTGAAAATGATTCTGAAAGATGCCAAGTATAATCCGAACATTGAACAAGGAAAAGAATTCCATAATAGCGATTTCTTTGTATCATTCAACAGTCAGCACCATGAGGGCCGCCATGGCTGAAAGAGTTATAAGAACTATAAAAACTCAGCTGTACAAGGAGTTTTCACTGAACGGAAACCACAATTGGTTGGGAATTCCCCCATATAGAACACTGAAGTATAAAACTAGAGTACATCGTACAATTTTCATGGAACTGATTGATGTGATACCGAGTACACAAATGAAAGTCATTAGAAAAATGCATAACTAGTCTCAAATTTGATGTGAATGATATAGTTCACATCAGCAGAGGTAAGAATGTATTCATAAAGGGATTCATAGATAATTTTAACACGGAATTATTCGAAATTACTACCGTTAAGTAAGAAGTTATTCCAACGCACGATGACCTTAGAGTCAGAGAAGAGATAAATCTGCTTCGAACACTAACTATGAGAGCTCATACTCACCTAAGACTAGAACGTAGAATGGAGCATATGTCCAGAAGTTATAATCGTAGTGCAAACTCTCTATAACGGAGGGACCTGCTATTAAATACAATGAAATGATTATGACGTCAAGGCCTGTAATCAATGTGTGCGGGAGAAGCAAAAATGGTCTTTCCTGAAAAAAAAACTGTTGGAGTTGGCGTTCGAAAAATTGAGTTGTTATATCAGGATAATGTATGAATTAGGCCAGCATTCGAATAGTTTTCGAATCGATTGTGTTTGTATTATTCAGAAATTTAAAGTAGAGATGATACTGAAAAAAATTGGATTTGAAATGTTTTGAGGAAAAAATTTACAATAGGTAAGGAGGTAACCAACAACGTTGGCAAATAGTTTTGGAAGTCCCACTTTGAATTGAATAATTTGTAAAGATTTAAAAATTTGAAAGTAGAAAAACTTCAATGTTACACGACGTTATTGTCATGATCGCAAAAAAATGGAATTTTTGATTCAATTGTCCAATAATCAAAATATATCAACTCGAGATTTCACCAACAAGTCCATATATCAATTCAGAAACTCTCACATCACTATAAATAGATTGAGAAACCTGAAAAAATCACGAGTTTGAACAAGAAATGTTGACTTACTCTGAGAATTCCGTAAACGAAAGCTGTATTTGTTGCTAGAGTAAAAATGCAATAGGTGAATATAACTAAAATGGCAAGGGTGCCCATCCCCTTGGGATCGTCATCGATTTCTACTATTTGTATAATTGCCAGTATCATTAGAATAAATCGAAACGTCTGAAAAAGAAATATTCTAGTTAACAATAGTGATAATAGGAAAGTCTCGTTCAAAAATTTGGTACAATGGTCAAAGTCCTAACAGAAGTCTTGCTTATATTGGAGCCAATTATTTTGGCATAACCATGAATAATCGTCTTTCTTCACATCCCCATATAGTGCAGAAAACAACTATTCTATTTCCTTATGGGCACAATAACCGAACACAATAAATGGCACACCCTATATTATATTTCAATGAGTTTTAATTCAACGTACCAAAAAAGTTGATGATCAGTGCTGGAATTCAAGTTTGTACATCGTTTATTGAACAACTGAAAGTTTTCACTTTACTTTCGATCTTTTTGAATCATACAGATGTGAAATATCTAAAGGTGCCATTCATTGCTTTTCAGAAGTGAACAGTTGTGTCGTAGAGAGTTAATTTGGTCGTGTTTTTGGATTGTCCACAGAAGATACGAAGACCATTTATGATCAAACTATGACTGTTTGATAAATTACACTGAATCATAACAGGATGAAGCAACATATATTAAAAGTCGACACAATCGGCCATTAATTTGAGAAAGTATTGCGAACTTTTAATTCCGCATCTGTTGGTGTTAGTGGGAGGTAGAATATTCCTCCTGATAACGGTTGTACAGACACCTGGGTGTTCCTCCATTTATATTCAAAAAGCATTGCAAAACTACCTCCTGTGCCAAATATTAAACAGATATAATGCAACGGTTGTAATGGGCAATAGTTTTTTTTTGACGACAAAAATACCTATTGTATAGGGTTTATTGCGAAGTACGTGACCCACTTTTCACGATTAGTTTATATTGGTACCCAAAGCAATCGTAATTAATACATTGTCAACTGTCACTTTTGATGATGCCACTTTGGTTCTTTGTCAGGCCAGTGTCTCGTTGTGAATAGTTATTACCAAAAATGATCCCATGTCTATATAGCAAGGTCACTGAGCCCATGTTAGCACATTGGTCGGTGGACTATATACTTTTGGACTCATTCGGTCCAATACCCTTTTCTCCATTTATTCTTACGGAGTGAAAAACAGGCAAATATCTGACAGAAAATCTCTACTTTCCTTCAGAGTTATCGAATTGCATCTGCCATCTATTTGTGAAATGTTCCTGGGGCTTTCACAGCTGCTAGGAAACTCAGAACAGATTTGCAAAAACAGATCATGTGAAGAATTGGAACTCTGACTACCTGCTCTTCGCTGAAAAAGGATGTAGGTTGCCTCCTAAGGCTCCGAAGAGTCCAACAGGAAAGAAGGAAGAAGACGTCTATTTACGTTACTATCATCAACTCAACTCCAGAAACACAATCAACGATGACTTAGATGAGCACAAAACGGCACTATGCTAAATTGGAGTATTCTTCTGTGTTAATCTGTTATGAGAATTTACTTCTTCTGTAAGATGCTTGGTTATTAATGAAAATCTTCAGAATGCAAATAAAAATTGTAATACAAAAACTCCCAAAGCACGAATCGTGTTTATTTAGTTTGATTCCTAGAAAGTCAGAGGCTTGGTCATATCTGAAGTGTTTCAGGTTTATTATGAAATTATCTGGTAGATTGGTTCATAATATGAAAAGCAGTCAGTGTAGAGTTTATTAAAGAGTTGAAAACTGAAACCTTTTTTGGGTTGATCAATCACAAACTTTTAAAAATGTTTTGTTTAACAAAAAGTTGATAACGAGGCAACTATCAACATTGTGAATCTTCATGTGACTTTCACTTGTAGTTATGGAAGATTTGAAGAAACAGTAGGGTATAACAATGTACCCAGTTGATTGAACCGATTTGAAAAAATGCTTGTTATGAACTGTTTTCAATGAGAGCATGGCGAGTTTATTAATGAAATATGAGTTTCAAATTGGTTTCAAGCTAGGTATGTTACAGATTCTAAGTGGTACTCACTTTCAGTACTGAATACTAATGAATTATTGTGGTCATCTTTCTAGAGTTCGTCCACACGAAAACTGAATATGATTAAATTATTTAGGAAAATAATGTAAAATACAGGAACATGAAGAAACGCACATCAATGATGGTCAATAATATTGCACTACGAAATTTTCAATTCCGTCAAAACTATTTCGACTTTCAAACGGTATTTAGATTATTTTGGAAAAAATATACAATTTGTATGGTACTATTTTTTCCAAAAAAATTGGTCTTTCAATTCGAGTATGGAATATATTTTTTTTCCCTCAAAATCACTATGTTCCTGGAATATTAATACGAGGACGATGCGCCATCTCTGGAACCGATTACAGAAACAGACCGAGATTTCATTTGTTATGTCTTCAAGAAATTCTGAACAAAATCTTATTAGTCGTGACAAATGTCAAAGTCTGAAGCTAACAGAAAACAAAAGAGAATATTAAATAGACTCATAGAAAAGGAAACATCGGAGATGAAAATCTCAACATCTATAATTCATAAATTCATAGAACCCAATGTGAATGGATATGCTTTATCTAGAACATAATATTATGTATTATAATAATCAAGAAGTTATTGCCAATTTTTTTTTCGAACACACATTATCTCAACAGCAATGAATATCGAAACAAAAGTAGCACAATCATTCCAATAGCATCGTGTATCATTGATTACATGATGCCTCCATTAATGGTCTCCAGTGTAACTAGTGTAATTATCTTTCTACTTCTTGTACAAGGAATGGGGGTTAAAAAAAAACAATCGTGAATAGATTATAAGCGTCATGTCGATATCGTACTGTTTGACAGCCAAGTTTCATGGAGAAAAATATAAAAAACTCAACTTACCACACCAATTATACCACATATATGGGCGGCGATCCTGACGGAGAACTTATATTGAGAACAATGATCCCTCACGAAAGTTCGACTTGCTTCCATTTTGTATAAATCTATGGATTCGATGTTTTTTTCAATCACTTTTATGGGATATAAACATTGAAAACCAATTCGTGATCCATAGAAACAGATTACACCTTCAGTAATATTTGAGCAGTGATAAGTCCAATCAGCGATAAGGATTATTATCAGCTACCGGTGATAGACTTCCACGAAAAACATACAATATATTATAATTTCAGCTGGACAGGTAAATTATGTCTTCACTGCTCATCCTTTTTGGGTTTACAGGCACTGCAAGAATTTCTGGAAATATTGTTCGCACCTAGAATGAGCAGAAAGAAAGTTGGACTTCTGAGAATCTTGACGTTCGTGGAATAATTGTGTCCTGACATTGAAATATATGCAGGGTCCACCTCAACGAGCTTACTCGATATTGGAAGATATGTTTACAGGGTGACCCAACAAAAGCTAAAAACGCGGATTTTGGGTATCAACATAGATACATGTAAAACTACTGCTTTCAATAGGCATTGCAAGCATGGTTTAATTCCATCAAGGCATTCAATTTTCTTAAGCTATTGTAATAGGCATTGCAAGCATGGTTTAATTCCATCAAGGCATTCAATTTTCTTAAGCTATTGTACCAGAAGTTTCCATGTCTCTCAGAGATATATTCTTGATTAAAGGTTTGAATTGTCTTATGTAACATAATCACACAAGCGAAGTATTAGCAATCGTAAATATGCTGATAGGGTAGTCCAGACAGCTCTGCTTTTTGGTACCGGAAGAATAATTTTATCAACGTTGTATTGGAGTTGAAAATTGATAAAACGACAATGAACAGATTGGATATGAAATTCATGAGTGTTTCATCGTCAGTAAATGAGTATATAAGTGAAATATGACTGACTGTTGTTCAAAAATAATTTATTAAGTCTATCATCGAGAGATAAGATTAACCGAATTCCTTTTAGAAATACTAAATTCGATTATTATTAAATTTTTTTATTTCGAGATATGGTTTGTCAGTTTCAAAATGTGCTCACAAAGTTGCGAACATTTTGCGGTTGCTCCGCATCTAAAAATGCGCAAATTGCAGGATGGTTTGGTGTAGTGAGTATAATATTTCTGTTTTTTCACGTTTCATACATCGTAGGAGCCGAGGAAAAGTAGATGAGACTTAGTGTTCATGACTGTCTGCAGGCTCTATGCCATAGGGAATTCTTCCAACTGTGAGATCTGCATTTTAAGAGAAAAAAAAATTGCTCAAAGTTTGTTCACATTGGATTCCACCTACTTGTTGGATCCCCATTCTAGAATTTCTGCCAAGTCCATTTTCAAATCGCTCACATTTTCCTCCCGTTTTTTTGTGATTGGAAAGCGTTATGAAGGGTGATATCATCAGCAAAGATGTGCACTGGTCATTGATGTGGATAAGAAACAGTGTTGGTGCTAGAAGGGTTCTTTGCGGAATATCAGCACTTACAGAAAGAGTGTTATATAAAACTCCATCAACCATCGAGTAAGCCATGATAAAATATTTCGGCGAGGAGTCCCAAAATGCCAAATACCATCAAACGCCTTACAAACGCCTGAGAGGTATGCGATACCACGACCAGAGTTTCCAAAATATGCCAATATGTGATACATGAGCTAACTGGTCACCAGATCATCTCTGATAAAGGAATCCGTATTTTCGAACAATCAAAATTTCTGAGCATGAACCCGACAATGATGGCTTTTTCCATGACCTTCGAGATAGTAAATAGTAGTGTGGTGGGTATGTAGTTGCTAGGCAGGCCCTTTTTGGGAACTGCTTTTACTCTTGCTCTTTCTCAATTGCGTGGAAATACTCCCAAATCATGAGAGGGGTTGGATAACTTGCAGATAACTGGTGTTGGTTCTGTGAGATTGAGCGTCAGATCCGCTAGCTTTGCTGATGTTGAGACCCAGCAAAATTCTTCTTTTAGTTCCTTTCATTATATGATATGAAAAATTAAAAAAAACATTCAGATTTATTTTCAAGGGGGACACTTGTAATGGATATTTTTAGCCCTCATATCCCATAGATGGGTTCGATATTACCTAAGAACTTATGTGGGATTGGGGTCAGAAGAGCGTTAAATTCCCTTCTACATGGTTCCCTTACTTATTATTTTTTGATGAGCAGTTTCCAAAAAATAGCGGAATCTGGGTCATGGCGAAAAAATCATCACCTACAGAAAGGTAGAATGGGCTGTAGAACGCTTTAGTCTACTAAAATCAGCAGGGCCAGATGGAATCCAACCTATACTTTTACAGCGAGTAGCAGACCTACTGATTCCATACCTAGTCAGGCTGTTTAGGGCGAGCCTGGCTCACAGATACGTACCCAACATTTGTCGAAGGTCCAAGGTGGTCTTCATAACGAAAATGAAGAGACCATACCATTCCCAGGCCAAAGCACTTAGACTACAAGCCATCGAAACTTTGTGAAAAAGTGAAAGAAGTAAAATATCTCTTAAACCCATTAAGAAGATGGACGTCCAAAACCTCAGTAGGTAATCAAAAATATTGTTAATAGAAATATCCAAGATAATGATACAGAGTATCAAATCTTCGGTCGGTCGGTCGGTGGCGGAGTGGCTAAGGTTCCTAGCAGTGGAACTTCTACCTCGCATCAGACAGACGTTCGAGGCTCGGGTACGGAATCTTTTTTCTCATGTACACGGGTCTCTTTAGGTGGCCACATGTCTTGTTGTGAATCAAGTGTGATGATGATGATGATGATGCCAATCCCGACGTCTGGTGCTAGCTTGAAGTGCGCACCGACCAACCGGGGTGGTGCTGAAGGTTTTCCGGGTTTTCCTACAGCTGAAAAGTGAATACACCACCGACAATATCAGTAAGGCAAATAATAATAATAGCCGTCCTCTACCCGCACAGGCTATGCCTTCGGGTACACTTTACGAGTGTTTATGAGGGAGTATTATTATTATTATTATTATTCTCAATGTACCAACACGCCTATCGGCCTGGAAAATCCTGTCAGACTGCATTCCAAAGTCTAGTCTGCAGGACTGAATAATCACTAAAGAGACTGTTCTCATAGTATTTTTTGACGGAGCGTTTGATAACACATAATATTATGCGTTAATCACTGTAGCACTTTGGGAAATAAACGTTGCTACAGTCCTCAACCAGTGGATATATGTCATGCTGTCATGTAGTATTATACTAGCCTCCATATTCGGGGACACGATGAAGGTGGAAGCCACGAGAGGCTGCCCTCAGGGGGGTACTATCCACACGTTTGCGGAACCTCGTGGTAGACAGTCTCCTTACAGTCCTTGAACGGGAAGGACTATATCGTAATAATGGTGGTGAATGGAAAGTATCTGGGGGTTTGTGTGGATATAATGCAATCAGCACTTACAGATGAACAAATATGGTGCACGAGGGTAAAACTCAAGGTCAATCCCTAAAAAACCACGATTATTCCTTTCACCAGAAAATTAATTTTGGAGGCCAACATAGCTCTTAGAATGTTTATTAAAAGCTGACAGATGTTAGAAGAGTCGAAATGCTTGTGGACTCAAAGCTCACCTGGAACAAACTTCTGGGAAAAGTGCTAACAAGGCAATGTCATTATCAATGATGACCAGATAATCCTTCGGCAAAACATTAGAACTAGGACCCAAACAAAATGACCGGAACCTATTCCTTCCATTGAACAGTCACCACCATCATTTAAGAAGGGGGAGTCACATCAAGTGCCCTACCAATGCTGTTGAGGGGGCAAATGTAGTACAAATATGGCTCTAAAACACGCAATGTTGTAGGGGCTAGAATATACGGGCAGAGACTGAGGCATGACATCAGTCTACGTCTTGTTACTCAAGCCGCCGTATTCCAAGCCGAAGTGACAGCAAGTTCACTTTCAAATTAGTTCGGGTGAAAGAGCGAGGGCAGCGATAACTCTGACTGGACCAGAACCAGCTAGTGAAATCTCATTTGGAGACATTGAGCAGGACAAGAAGAAATGGGTCATTAACCATCATCAATCTTCTTGAGGGGACATCACACGCAATACTCACAGGAAAATGATGATGATAGGGCCAACTGAACGGCTATCAAGGTATCTTCTTGAACTGAGCCGGAACTCCCTCAAGAAGAGTACTTCGACCACGCCACTGAAGATGACTGCCGCAGTTGCAGTCGAAACGTTTGGAGATTTAAACCAAAGAAGACCACGGCAAAACCCGGAAAACAATCAAGACATCGACGCCAGTCGTGAAACCTACATTTCTACTCTAGCCCGTTAGTTATGAGAGGATCGATAGTCTCTTCAAGCATATTAAGGTACAGATTGCCAGTCAAGTTTTCTTCAAGGAATGAAGGACCAATAATAGCATTTTCCAGAATACCAGCAAAACTTCACTTTTTTGTATGTCCTCGAACGATATGCGGGTTTTAGTTAGCAAAACTTTTGTCTTTCAACATTGTCATTCCGAAAAAAATCAATGTTCATCACTGAAAAAAAAAAAAAAAGGGATGGCATTGACTCGATGAGACATGGTTTCACAGCACTATATTCTTCCATCATCACCATTCTCAAGGAGCTCTTGAAGCATTTGCCTCTTGTATGCATTCTTGCATTTTTAGTGATTTTCTTACAGTCTTGAATGGGATTCAGCTTTTAATGAACGCAACTTAACTACCATCTATATTTCACTATCAGATTACCTTTTGATGTAATTTTTTTGAAGCTAATGGGTAATGTGGCTTCTGAAGAAGGGATGATTCATTATAGATCAGCATGCCACGAATATAAGTGGAAATAAAAGAAATTCTATCCATCCTGACAATTTTATATTTTCCCAATAAATGAAATTATAAATGTAATAATCCTTTTTTTACACTTGCATTCGAATAAAAATGAATCTCTTGAAGAAGTCCATTTGGAGCTGAACTAGAACTTTTGTAAATGATTTTCAGTCCTATTTTGCATTATTACTCTTATTACCACTTACTCTGTATTATTCTGACAAAAATGCAAATAAACATTATTATTATTAATTTATCTCAAAGTGGAGTGGTATAGATGAAGCAAGAAGAAATATCACAAAATCATCTCCACAACTGAATAAAAATTGGGTGATAATCCATTAAAATCTTATTTTTCATTGTAATTAAAAAAAATTGTAAACGAATATTATCTTACTTATAGGTAATGATCCAAAGTACAATAGGGAGTGATCTTTTGTATAATTATGGTCTTGCACCATTGATCACATATCATTAATTAGTAATTACATTTTGTACTACTTAAAACCGTTCGATATTTGAGTTCTCAAGAACATACAAAGTATGTAGGAATAATGGTTATGTGCTCCGTTGTTTTTTACGTAATTTTTAATCCCAATATAACTTTAATATTGATTTTAGGTAATCACTCAATTCATATTGTTTTCAGGTATGGAGATCAATCATCAGCGTGTTGGTAGCATATTATTTTAAAAGGTTGAGCATTGATGACCCATCTATCTACCAAACAGTACTGATAGCAGGCTTATCTTATCTACTTGTCAGCTTCGCAGCTAATGTATTTTTTTTGGTTGCAATTGTAAAGGTAAGTGTTAGCAATGAATTCCTCACTGATAGTGGTAGTGCTAGATCTCCATTATAACAGATCAGCCTTGCTGACAGTGGCGGATTTAAACTTTTGCCGCCTAAGGGCTAGCGACAAATCTCCGCCGCCAAGTTAATTTATGTTTTGGATAACTTATCAGTTTGTAACTTGTAACAGTTTTTTTCAATAAATAAATACTATTTTATTTAATTTGGAGTTGAATTAAATGTTTCATACTAAAAAAAAGAAAAATGTGGTTTGATTTAAGGTAATTAATTAGTGTTATGCTAATTTTATTAAAATAACATATTGAAAGTAATATGTAAAACATAAATTTACATCTAGTTAACCTCACATGATCGGTGAGTCAATAACATCATCAAAGTCCAATCTCTTTGTTATGTCAGATTCAATGTTCAGTATTGCCACATCCCTCAAACGTGCCTCAGTAATCGTTGATCTTTCGTAGCTTTTGATTCTCTTCAGGACGGAAAATGATCTTTCCGCTGAACAGTTCGATGCCGGGATTGTTAAAAACAGTTTTAATACTATATCGACATAAGGATATAAGTCTTGAAGTGCATTATCGTGTAGAGCTTCGTAAAGTCCAATAATTGTCAGTGGGCGTTCTTTTTCTTCCAGTTCTTTCAAAAAGCCAAAAAATTATACAAAGTGCACCGTTTCTTGCTGCATTCTCCAAGTGTTTTCATATTGGAGGCTTCTTCCCCATCATTATAGTTGATATGAAATCCAAACAACGAGTGAAGCTCATCATAAACAGTTTTTCTTTTTTCCATTTCAGAAATCAATGTGTCCAAAATGACGTTGTAGGTATTCACTCTGAACTTGTCTCTACCAATCGACGTTACTTCTCCTTCTCCACTTTCATCGGACTGGAGTTTTCGTATCCGCTTCCTTTTTATTACGTTTTGGTCTTCATATGTAGTCTCTTCTGATTTTACCAGTGCCCCATTATCATAAATTTCGAATTCAAGTTCTCTTCTGAGACTACGTATGTACTCGCATGCCTGTAGTTTTTTATTTGTTAAATTGAACCTGCATAGCAAATCTCCCTATAGAATCTAACGAGTCCATTGCTGTTTTTGGTTGAGGCCGTTGAGGGATGGTGCGATAGTACGTGTTATTAGTGGAGGTGGAATGTGGAAAGGTGTGATCATTAACAGTACGTCGGACTAAGTAGTTTCTTTTCTGTTTCCTTTTAACCCTCGACTTTCCTAGTTATGAAGTTTATTCATTTTAACTCAATATTTTTTTAAATTTCATACTAAAAAAACCATGCCTCTAAAATTTGCCGCCCTTAAAAATCTGCCGCCCTGGGCTGCAGCCCCTACAGTCCTCCCCTAAATCCGCCTCTGCTTGCTGACGTACACATCTTCTGTTAAAGAGGAACCAAAATTCAGGAGACCTCCTTTCAAGGACTAGGAGCTTGTTTATTCGTATTCAGTACAGATTTTGAATTATAAGAATCCGAGACTGACATGCTGACCAAAGACGACATTGAAAATATTTTTTGGAAGAAGATGTATTGAAAAAGCTATCATTGAGAAGATAGTAAGCGAAAGGGTGATGAGGTTGGGCAGCTTTAGTGCCCCAAGCTCCTGAATAATTTGCTGAATAATGAATAGATATTGCTTGAGAAAATAAAACAAGCTTAGCAAGCAAAACAGGGTTAACTTTCTCTGGTTTCTGGGACACTTCGGTGTTAAATTGCTGAAAACTTACCCAGAAGGGAACTAAAATAAAATTATTTGGATCTGAACTCTACTACAGGATTTGACAATAATAAAAAATTAAAATAATTATTATAATAAATCTACAGCGAACATTTATTTTTTCCGTCGTCCAGCAACCTTCAGGAGTTTTCCAAAAACTCGTGTGAGTTAGAAATAACGGAGTCATACCTTTGAACGTGTGATTCTCAATACGATACTTCTGGGAATGCACAACCAAAAGTTCGAAGTAATACCAATTCTTCATTTTCAAATGAAAAACCTTGTATACAAAATTCTGATTGGTTTCAAAACTAATTAAGTGATTTTTTACAGCGACTTTACTGACTTTGTGGAGATTAATTTTTATGTTTTGGTTGACAAAGGGCAAAAGAAGGATGGATTGATATCGTTGTCATCCGATATATGTGATTTTCAGATTTTCAGTATATTCAGAAAATACAACTATGAATTCAAAATCATAAATGTAACTCATTCTGAAAGTTTTTAAGAAATTCTTAAAGAAGTTTCGTCTGAAATTTAATTTCGTAAAAATATTTAAGCTGCGTTTATTTTTCAGAACTGGTGGTATGTTCTTCTTCCGTACATTTTAATTCAAGGGATAGAACTGATCGTTTACATCTTTCTCTGTACAATACTAGCAATGGTTTTGAATGCCCTGAATGTTGCTGCTCTTTTCTGGCTTGTGGAACCGTCATTGATTGTTATAGTAGGTGAGTATTGAAAAACAATACATTTTATGATGGAAAATTATCCAGATCTATTCGATTTTCGTTTAGCAAAGAAACTATGGCATTTTATGTTTTTATAAAAAAATTTGGATCATCACATACACAGTACCAAGTTTATTTTGATAACATAACGTTTGAATTGCGCTATATCCAATTCAATGATACGACTGAATGGTTTAGTTTTTTTATGTCAAACAGAGTTGGTTCGTTTTTGTACTAAAATATTGCTGCATATAAATTGAGAAAAGTCCACAAATATCAAGAGGGAAAGATAAATCTACTTGTAACAAAAAAAAACCTATTCTAATTAATAATTCCCCGATGATGAAACAATCTATGATTTATAAAAATGAACAGATTCACAATCAATTACCTTATCAGATAAATGCCATAAAAAATGATTCAGAACAATTCAGATCAGAAAATGATATTATATATAGCCTCGATGAACAGGCTTATTTTTCATTTTCTTTTATTTTGATTGGCTTTGACATTTCATATGATCTATAAGTTTCTCTTATCTTCGAATAATTCACAACTCTTTGAATTCATAGCATTCCGAAAATATATCTTGATTTCAGGATTAAATACCTACTTCTTCGCCTACTCATTGATAGAACTCAAGGATATCGAAGCCAAAACTCTAAAAAAGAAAGAGGAAGACAAGAAGGCAACAGAAAAGTCGAATTTTACCAAAGAACCAAGGAAATCTCTCAGAGCTATCCGTAAAGGAAGACATAGGACTACGGCCCAGTTTTAAATATTATTTTTGATACAAACGGGTTTTGTTAATTTCAAGTACCTTTCAGTTTTATACTCGTTTATCTCCAAATACTTTTCTCATTTGAATTCACCAGGGATATCTTTATTTATGAAAACCTGACAGAAACAAAAGTTTTAGAATTATTTCCTGAAAGTAATTATGGTTGTTCTATCAATATTGAATGAATGAATGACTTGAACCACACCATAACTTGATGTTTTTCTCCTTCATATCTTTCCTCAACTCTTCAGACCGTGTAAAGAAAAGGATAGGACCTAACACATATCCTTGTGCCACCACAGAACTGACATCAATTAAAATTTCACTCCATCTTCAGGAACTGAAAGTACCACAGCTATAAAACCTTCACTGACTCAAAACCATCAACAAATAACGAAAAATATTGTGTTATAGTCAATACGGATATTAGAATATATTGAATTCCTACTAAATTACGACGTTTAAACTTTAATATTAGCAGAATCACAAAATCCAGTGTCAGAAGTTTCAATAAACTGGGTTTTATCGATTCTGTATGGAGTAAAATAAAATAATAATACTCTGTCAGGGGTTGAGTTGAAGGATAATTAGCTGAAATCCAATAATTATTTCAGTTTGAACAAACGCTATACATATTTTTTTCAACGACCGTTAATAAACTTCAAGCACTGTTTAGAGAAGATGAATAATACTAAAAATAATCATTTTTATATCATTTATTTTCGGGTTTAAATTACATTGGCACTTTAAATAGCCACCGTTTTATTACAGAAAAGGAAATATATACACAGTTTCATTTCAAATGTAGTCTTTTATTGCACTATCTTGACTAACCGAATATAAAATGTGTTATTATATTGTGACACTGGCAATATATCGAATATATATTGTAACATGTATATTTGTTTCAGCTATGAGTTGCATTACAATCATCATTATAGATAGGTACTATCGTTTACTGTGGTTTCTATCATTTAAAAAATTAGTCTTTAGTCTTTGGCATGTTATTTGGTGAACAATTATGTCGAAATCACAAAAACAAACGATGTAATTAGCCAAAAATATGTCTAATAAATTGTTAGTGTGTAAGGAACGAAAGTCAACATACGCGTCGTAGTAAATGGTCACAAATCATCTTTCCGGATATACCAAATATGGAAATATGGAAATGATGTCGCCTTCTTTCAATCTACTGATCAATTATCTTTCCATTAGAATCGGAACGAATCAGGTGAAACGAATCATTAAAGTGTTTTTCAATGTCCATTGAAATATGACAGAATATAAGTATTCAGTATGAACGCATTTTTCGAAATTTTACTGTACCTATATATATATGCTATATATATTGCGATTGCAAAGAAAGAATATTTTTTCATTTGTCCAATCGTATTTTATCATGCATACATTTGGTAGGAAACGTATTTCATCAGAATATATCCTCGTCAAACTTCAATTCACAATATAGAGAAAATATTGGAGATTAAAAGCTCAGAACAGAAATTTATCGTAATCGTATTTTTCTCTTATAACAATTTCACAAGTTTTTGTTTTGGAAATTCTCAATTAAATAAAATGAAAAATGTCATATGGAGTGGTCGGTGGATCAGCGGTCTAATGCACAGGCCGTTCGAAAGTCCAGCATAGCGATAGTCGGTTCGAGCCCGATGTAGGTACAAGATAATTTTTCTCATCTACTGCATGCCTTGTTGAAAAGCAATTGTATTGTGAGTTGTCTAGATGCCAATCACGTCTGGTGCTAGCTTGGAGTGCACACCGACCACTCGAGGTGGTGCTGTAGGTTTTCCGGGTTTTCCTAAAGCTGAAAAGTGAATACGCCACCAAAAAATCAGTAATTCGCCCCACGGCAAATAATAATAATAGCCGTCCCCTACCCGCACAGGCTATTCCTTTGGGTACACTCAACGAGTGTTTATGAGGGAGTATTATTAACTGCCGAAGACTATATAAAAGGGTGTTTGTATTCACATTTTGACAATTGCGAATAAAAATAAAAAACGTAACAGGATTGATCAAATATCATATTGAGATAAATAAAAATATCAATAACATCAGGAGTGTTAACCAAATTGGAATTGTTCTTTTCTCAATGATTACTTCAGGTGATTTGTCTTCACCAAAATTGATATTGGGATTCGATAATAGTGTCCATATATGTTTATTTTTGCGTAAAGCACTATAAACTTCTTGTCCGATGTTTTGTATTCCTTCAAAAATGTATAAGGAAAAATAAATTGATATTAGAGCTGTGTATGTTCAAATTTTGTGAATTGAAAGTGAGGACGACATACCAGAAAGCATGATTTGAACCAGAAATGCAAACACCTCAATTTTGAGCAACACTTTGAATACATTCTGTATGTGAAAACAAAATCGCAATATATCTGAACATCGACTATTAGATGAATTTTCCATTTAATATGTACATTCACTGGTATATATGGAACAGTGCTAATGTTTTGCAATATTTGAAAGTTTCATTTTTATTTACAGTGTGATGATAACGTGAGTGCGCACATTTTCTAATTTGATCCTTGAAATGAATACGTTATTTTGATATTTCAACGTGACGTTCTTAGGAATTTCCAAAGTGCTTTCGTCCTATCGGTTGAAGAAAATGCCACAAAAGTTGTCAGAGATGATAAAAATCTATATATGGAAGTTCTTAAATCACATATAACATCATATGTGATTCCTATAGTTTCTAATTATAATAAAAAATTGATTCGCGGAAATTGCACTAACCCAAAGCTGATGTGCTGCATTTCAAGTTCGGTTAGGTTAGGTTTGAACGTGAGTGGGCCCATATCAGGCCCTCCACTGCAGCCAATGGCCTATTGTGGCTCACCCTATGGTTATATTTCTCCCAGTATATCCAATCTCTTGACGAAATTGAGGAGTACGTTGGGAGAACAATGTACCAGGTTCTCTGGCCTTACTGTTGTATTGCCAAATGTTGAAAATCTGGATCTGGACGTATGTGGTAACGCACTCGAGTGAAAATTGAATCATCCCAGGTTCAAATCTTGGCTTTATATTTCGAAAATCTGAATAATTTCAATCTGGAAACCTAGACGATTCGTTAAGAGAAGAAATTCATTGTATTCAACTTCTGAAGTGGAATAACTTACTTAAATTCTATCGATTTTGTGAGGGCATATTAATTGGGTAGGAAGATTTTTGATCAGAAGTACCAGATGACGAGATAACTCTTCTAGGTACAAAACCACTTTGGAAACAACACCTCGTCCATCACCGAAACGAATATTTTACCCTTAAACACCTAACATCCAACAATGAAAAAAAAACAATCCAGTATTGTGATATGAGGTTAATAACTGTGCAAACTTCTCAACATACAGATTGCAATCTCATCTCAGTAGGTCACAGTATGTCCGTCTCATAAACTTTATTGGTCTGCGTATTCGTATTATTTTTGTTATTCTGCTCATCTACGTTATTTGATGTGATAGAACTAATGGGGTTAGAATTGGTGTTAATCAGTGACGTTTTGGTAGTGTTGGGTAAGTTGGTGAGGGAACCGGTAATCTGTGAAGTCGACAGCTGCAACCCCATCTTCTGCAAGAGATTCGACTCGCTTCCTGTCTTCTTCAACAGCTGATCGGGGGCTGGGGGAACCACAGCGATGGTATTGTTGCCTCTTTGCAGTTGCTGTAGCCTAGCGTATTGTTCCTGAAGCGCCTTTTGCTTCTTCAGCAGCTCTTGGTGTCTGTGCTCCAGCTCCTCCTTTCTTGTTTTTTTCGAGCCGTCTTGGGAATTGACGCTCTCGCAGCTGCTGCTATTGCTGGCGGAAATAACCTCAGCTTCCACCGGTATTTGGAGGTTAGAACCGATATTTCTGGGTAGCGTTTGTGACTTCGATGGGTCCTTGATGCTCGACCTGCTGGGGATGTTCCTACGCAAAGTCTGAAGGCCCAGGTTCTGCGTCGCTTGTTCGAACTGAGACAGAGGTTTCTCCACCATGTTTTGCACGTTCTGGATATGTTGTAGTCCCGCTGCGGGGGATTTCGGAGGCAAATTCGGCGAGGTCGGTGAAGCAAGGGGGGATTTCGAGCTGGTCCTTGGAGGTGGCGGTGGTGGCACCCTTTTGCCAGCCACCACCTGGTGCAGAAGTTCTTGGTTCCTTTCGGGTAGCGGAGGCTTGGCAGTAGTTTTGACATCCCTCTGCAAGGGTTGTATTGGAGGGCTGTTATCCGTATCGGACCCGCTAGGATACGAGTGCAGCCTTCTGAGACTTCCGGTGGTTGTGCTCACAGACAGGTTCTGTGTCGGGAGAAACGAGGCAGAGTCCATACTGCCTTTCCTGCCGATTTCCGAAATTTGGGGTGGTCTAGCGCCTTTGACGGGGATTGCGGGGGCGTCGGAGTTTGAGGCTTCTGGGGTTTGAGCAATGGGGTGGGGTTTTGAGAATGTCTGCAGCTCATCTAGCAGAGCGTCGAGTGCGTTCTCCGGACGTTGGCTACTGTCGGAGGGGCTGCTGTCTCCCCCGACGAGGACCGACCCCACACGTGGAGCGGAAGGGGGCTGAAAAATAAAATATTTTTAAATGGTGAACGAATTTGATGTCATCACTGCTATGACTGCATAGAAAGACTATAACGAATGGAATCCGAATGCTTGGTAGTAATGTGATATTTATGACTCAATGTCGCATACTTTTTTTAAATAATCATCAGTTTTTACAAAAATAAATGTTAGAATCATACAGTATAGTGTTCTCATAAAGTGGTTTGAGCGAATCATTATTATTAAATATTTTGTCATTCCGATTTGGATTGTTGAAGATTCAAGATAGTGAATCTAGAACAAAATAGAACAGATTTGTTTACTTCATTTATGCAAAATGATTCAATGATCGTACAAGGATGAGAAAAGGAATATTAACACTAATAGTGGGTAATAGGATACGTGATTCTAAAAAAAAAGATGTGATCTGTTAATGAAACAGATTTGTTGCTGTACATTGATGTATAAGATATGAAATAGTATGTCACATTATTGATGAGGAAAGTGACCCATTCCACTCGAGTGAGAGTAATGTACAGTATTTTTCCTACGACCACGCGATAATGTTTCCAAGTAATAATGTTATTGACATGTGTGTAAGAAAATTGAACACTATGGGATCAAAATCAAAATTAGACATACTTCATTATTGATTATAATCACGAATGCCTAATATTCAAAGGCGCCTAGGCATATTCAGCCCTTTTGAGCGAAGAAATGCGAAGGTCAGGTTTCTGGATAAGCCAAGGTCTTTTGTGTTTTCTTGAAGAAGACCCAATTATTATCAATATTATTATTATGTACGCGAACGATACCGCATTATAAGCGCAGTCATACTACAGTGAGGTTACTGCAACGCAGATATAGATTCATCTGGATTTGGATAATGCACCGTTTATGGGGAAATATAAGATCAGAGTAAACGCAGAAGAGATCAAGATTATCAACTTCACGACTATGGTACGTTTTTCAAAGTTCCTCCACGTGGATTGAGGGTCGAAGACAGATTTGTGGAAGAGTCTATCGCTGTGAGGTACCTGGAGGTACAACTCGACAAGCGTAAGATATTCTACAGACATTTTGTTACCCCTGGAAGCTCAGTATAGACATCAAATTGCTTCACAAGTGAGACCCGCGCTTTTATATTGTTGTTTGGTGTTCTGCAGCTGTTGCAATATGCTTCTTACAAAGCTGGGAAGGATGCAGAACGAGGTACTCTATGTGGTTACTAATAGTGACTGGTATTTTCGCCTGGATGACTATCGGGAAATCTGCGGTGCGAAAAATCTGCGGTGCGAGAAATCTGACGTATATGAGGAAGTTGTTTCACACCTTCAACAAGTTCTTCTCGCGTAAAAGCATCTTGACGAGCAATATTACCCACAAAGGAAGTACGACGAAAATATTTGGAGTTATTCCAGGATCCTTTTGAAGAAATGGACCAATCAAGGGATTGCAAAGAATTTTCAATCCCGGATTTTGCAGTAAGCTTTTTCTGGGATTTTACATCACATTGCCTTATATAGAATAACATCGCACACACGCGTAAGCTCCGCAACAGACGTGAATTCTGCCTGAACACTAACTTGATCCTAGAGTATTTATGGATCTGCCCACTAACATCGTGGGGACAGTTGCAAGTATCCCCTAGAGGGATAAGGGGTGGATTAGCGATGATATCGAAGGTGATATCATCGGCGATCCATATCTCGATATACAACTGGATGTTCTGATCCTTCTCCTACCGTATAGGCCAGATTTGAAAAGTCAAGGAATTTAAAAATTTCAGTTCGAGACGTCACGCATGTTTTAACTAGAACGGTCAACTTTTTTAATTATGAAAATGCGTTGATATAGTTGAACCTTAAAATACATTTCACTCTAAGGTGATAATTGTGATTTTCAAAGTAACTAAATAGACAATTTTTCATTTTCGCTTGTGGTCGTCGGAAAAACTGTATTTTCATGTTTTACCATCTCAACATAAACTCATATTTCACGAATATTATTTCCTCGTTCAACATTCGGGTGAATATACTGAGTGTTTAATAATCAATGTTACAGGCGATGCCATGGTGTAAGAAATGTTTCATATTGGGGTTTAGGATTACACATCCAGATATGATATATCAAAGATTTTTTTTTGCAAATGATAAATTGTTCGAAGGTAATATTTGTGGAAACAACGTGGTATCGATACTATTTGGTGAATTTGTTCAAATACCCCGTATAAATTTGAAATGAACTTTAAATAAAATGAAACAGTTGTTTCAAATCTTGAGTGGATAATTACAATCAATAACTAAGCTAAGCTGATAATGACTTGATCTGAGATGTTTTGTATACTTTACCCATCTTAATTTTCAATCGTACTATATAAAATCAATGTTCCTTCTCCAATTATTAAAAATGATTCCAAAATATGACATCTACTTATTTTGTTTGGAGTATTTTTCCACATCTTCCACAATTTATTCGCACTTTAGATATTTCTTAATTTTTTAGAGTTATGATGTCTCATTAAAAAAACGATCATGGTATTCTATAGCAGTTGTTTTTCTCCTTAAATATTTGAAACTAGATAAAAAAGAGACTAGATATAAAGATCAACAGTTATGAACTATTCATACCTAGACTCTATTCTTCGAAGTAGAAATCTGATTTTTTTTTATGATGCTAACATCAAATACTGATATTATCTAGTAATTCGCCATTAACTCAACAAATTGACATATATCAAATAATCCCAATGAGATGATGTGGCAAAACATATCTTCAAGTAGACCTTCTTGTTGTAGATAAGGGATTTCAGTAGTTCTATACAATATTCTTCCTGACACAGTACGTTTCTTGCACGTGAAGAGGGACATTGAAACTTTTTTGAAAGATCCTATAAATTTTAATGGATTTTTACTTTCCACTGATATTCTACATTCCGTTCTTGGAATGTTATCAGTATTCAATGAGAAAATCTTTGAAAAATACAGGTTCAAGAAGTAAAAATGATTTGTTTTCAAATTTCTAGTAGGTAGTAGTTTTTCTCCATGCAATGGAGATCCACCAAACTTCAGCTAATATTTCTGTATTTACATTTTTTCTCCAATTTCTCTGAAACATTTCGGAACCGTTCGTACTTAATTCATCCATTGGTGAAATGAAGAAGAGATGCTTCTCGAATTCCTACAAATGATATCTCTATGGGATATTTCGTTTTACATATTTGAAATAAAAAATTCTCCATATGGACGTTAATATTTCAATGTCTTCAACAGCCACATCAAACAAAATTCTCAAAAATCAATATTTCAAGTTTTATACCTTCATACATGAGTACCTATATATACATGAAAAATATATTTTATCAAGACATTTCCATCAATCGAAACGAAATATTTGCTTGGTGTTCTCTTTACCATGAAAATTATATTTGTAGTCAAACGTGCTGACAAACGCGAATACTTTCCTCACTCTCCCTAATAAAACTTACTCAGGAGTGTCTACAATCAAGTATAACTATAAGTAAAGATTTTTTATTACCTCAACACAAAAACGTTAATGGGTGCAAAAATAAACATCAACTACTGAATACTGGGTAAGTCCAACTAAAAAAAAGAAAAGAAAACAATTAACACCAATTAACACAAATGTCGAACTCAGTTTTTACAAGCCTGGAACATGATCAAAGAAAAAAGCGGAAGCGCATTATATACAAAAAACAAAATCTATCAGTCTAGAAAATGATCATTCATAATTTTTCATGCTGAATCTGGTACTGTTTTTTGGCTCAACATTGCTGATATAATGGTCTGCAGAAATACAAATCGATGTCTTGTATTATGAAGTGAATCGATCAAGATCACTATGAAACTCATGCCAAAACAGTATATCAACAAGAAATTCTTCCATAGAAAACAATTACTACTTTCTATGACCATTTAGTTGAATCTTCATAATTTTGGATTAGCGATAAGTGGCTTGTTCTTGTAGGAGGATTGCCAACCATCTAGCAGATTCAATTCAACGATCGTAATGTGCAGTAGCTGTTTCCTAGTGGCAAATTGCCGTCGAAAATGATCTTTCCTTATAGATTGATGAAGAAGTCAAAATTGATTGAATGTATTTATTCAGGAAATGGCTGCTCTGAAAGAAGTTCCTGAACTACATCAGTGGTAGTAATTGTATAATGGACATTTGTCGAATGGCCATCGATCTGATAGATCCTTCAGCCGTTATTATTCTTGTATGCTTTGTTACTAGCTTCATACGGGATCTTGGGAACAGCACCGTTCATTTTAAACCAATAGTGAATGGAAGACGTCTCATTCAGGTCGATATACAGATTTTTGATTTGATGTACTACTAGAATCTAAGACTAAAATCAAATAAAAAGTTCTTGCGCCATCCAGGAATTGATCCATGGACCCTTCGCCCATGAGTCGCATGCACAAACCACAACTCCACGCTGCCACATGATCTTTATTATTTCCTCAAGTTCATAAAAGACTAATATACAGAAAATATACAAAAGATATTCAGAAATATGCAGTTTCTTCGAGAATACTTTGGTTTCCAAAGAGTTATGAAGATTTAGTGGGAGTTTCAACGCGGTTGATCCCGTTAGGTTAGGTTAGGTTTAAAATGAGCGGGCCTGCTCGGCCCTCCACTGCGATCCGTAATTATTTTGAATCGATTTGAACTTAATTTGTGCCATTGCATATAAGGTTGGATGAGTCTTCACAGACCTTCGGTTTTTACCAAAAAAATACAATAACGCCTTAGTCACCACTTCGCGATCCTCGACTCATTATATTTACAGTTGAGTAAATATGTGAAAAATTAAATACACTGTACACTTTTTACAGGGGAATATCAAAAATCACTCAACACAAAATAAGGAAGACAGAGATTTCATGCAACAACCAACATTTAGAGAAAGCAATACACATGCATTTCCAAAAATAAAACTTCCCCTTATAGTAAGGTTAGAGTCTGCCAATCGAAAATATTTGTCAACTACCTACAAACCCTTTGTTACAAGGTTAGTAAGCGGATAAGCTACATTCTAAGCTACGTAGGCACTTTACAAGTACATTCATTTACAGGGTAAGCCAAAATACTCTATACCTGTGGCCGTTTTGAGTACAAAGACTAAGTGGTAGGTACGCAAATCTACTAATATACAAAATGTACTAGTAAAGTTCACTCAAGTGAAAACTGTGAAATCAAGCGTTATCGAACTACAAAAAAAAAATTATAGAATAAAAAAAGGCAACTGTGTATACTCATTTATCGTTTATCTTCAACTTCCTGACACAGGAGACATTTTAATGGTAATGCGAGGATTTACGGGCGGTGTAAAACTCGAGGCTGGCACAGCCCGAGTTCAACATTTCCAATGACACCTTACTATAAGGAAAAGGTAAAACGTTTCTATACACTTCCATTATAATCATATTCAGACATGTTTTTGTTATAATTCATTGGTCGTAAGCACAACATTTTCAACAAACAACTCACTGTGTACTCATGGAAAGATTATCGATTATTACAGAATTTTGAAAATGCCCTATTATTATGGTGTCATGCATCCATTTTTTCACTAATGGATATAATTTTTTGATAGCAGTAGGTACCGTTATCCTACTCAACTTGATGATATTTGAATTATGAGTGACATGAGCAAAATTTTATTTAATACTGTAATATTTGTAATTTTACGATCTTTTTCTTTACGAAAAGTTAAAAGAAAATATGCAGTGCGATTTTGATTCGTGTTTTATACCAGGTGTAACAGGATCATGGTACACCCCCCGTATCTCCGTTAGTTTTGGAGGTAATCGTTTGAAATTAGGGATATCCTACATAAATAATGAGCGGACCTAATAATGATTTTTTTTCACTTCCGGTTTCGCCGATATAGAATACTCTGTAAATTATTACATTTTTAAAAATTGCATAATTTTCTGAATCCGATGATACCACATAAGTGACATCTCAAACGTCAACAGTTTTGCCACATCAATTTTTAGTTTTCCATTTAAGTGTGCCATGATGGGTCTGATTTATTACAATTGACTATGATTCATTCCAATTGAAATAAGAAAATACAATTATTTTGTTGTAATTTAATGCTAAGAAGTTACTAAGGTGGCTTTGAAATACAAATAATCAACACAAAACATTACAACAATTGTTCTAAATGCTGTCCATCAACGTTAATGCACTTATGAACTCGCATAGCTGTTTCTTGAAGAACGTTCGACCATTCGTCGAAATTACGATTTCCTCAAATGCCTGTTGAAGGTAATCAATTACTTTTCTTGAATTATGGGAAGGAGATCCAATTCGTTGGAAATACATTCCCTATCGAGAATGTACAGGTAATTCAGTTGACCTGTCTTCAATTTCATTTTGCAGAAATCCTAAGTATCTAGCTCCAGTCAAGGATCCTTCAAATATTACTGTACCATCAGAGTTTGGATTTTGTGAATTCAGGTGATGAGTTCTGTTGAAATTCGGGTTTTGGTGAATAGCTAAGGGCCTTTGCTGGTTGGCTGAGGGCCTTTGTTGGTTGAAATTTGGATTTGGTGAAATTATTTGTGGTCTGAATTTGGGTTGAGATTGGTTCGTCGGTTGAGTTGGTTGATTGGGTCAAGGATTCTGATTGAATTTTAGATTTTGTTGAAAGTTTGTGTTATATTGAGAAAAGTTGGGTCTTTGGAAATTTTGTTGTGTATTGGAAATGTCTGAAATCGTCCTGTTCGACATTCATTCAAATTATGGCCTTGACGATTACAGAAGGGACAAAATTTCTGTTGATTGAGGTTTGAATTCACTTTTCTCTGTTGGTGAGGATGTGTGTTCAGGATTCTATGCAATAAAGTTTTGTGTTGCTGAAAATAATTCAATTACATTTCCCTACGTACTCTCTGTGTTGCAGTGAGCATGTCTACGGGATTACCTGCCCTAACAATCAATCCTATTTGGGGATTTAAACCTACCAAAAGAGTGTTTAATGTCATAGTCTCAATAAGTGCACACTGGGAATTTTTCTGGTCGGGGGAGAGATTTTGTTACTACATTGTACAGTGCATTTTTGCATTATGTGTTTGTAACCTATTTATAAATCTCAGAGGTGATTCGCCAAGTAACTGTGGTGTGATTATTTTGTTGGCTACCACTCACTCATCTCTGCCCGGTCATTTCGGGTCATTCGGGCCTATATTTGTGACTGGAGGTAGATTTTCCAGAATCAGGCTGCCTGGGAAGTGGTTATTAGCTCTAGTGTTTCTTTCCTGGAGGCCGTAAAGGAGCCGTCTGGACGCGATCTCAGCTCCTGTGTCGGCTCTCTGGATAGACAGTTTTCGTGATACGCTGAGATAAGTGCAGTTTGTAGATGTTCCGCAGCAATATCTATTTGATCAAGACTATTTATTGTGGTCAGTCCGTTTTTAAGATGGTTCTTCATGGAGGTTTCGTATCCTTCTCTGTCCATGCTCCGCATATCTTGGTAATGTAAACTGGCCTGGGGTCTATTTCAATTTGAATTGAATATGTCTAAGATCTGAGCAAGATGGTTCGGAGGACACCCTTCAGTTGGATCGATCATGAAGACGATCGAGTAATCCAATCCAAATATTGAAACGGAACCGCACTTGAAAGTTACACTCCCGCAAGATCCAATTGCAATACTCCATCCTACAGGTGCTGGTGCAATTGATATTTGAGAGATTTATAATTATGTTTATGCTAGATTTGGCTTACCGTTTGGTGACTAATGTCCAATACAAACCCTACTTTTTCACCCCTCGAATAAATGTGCGGCATTCTGAACAAAAATAACAACAAATTTAAAGATTCTTCCAATACACAATGAAAACACCGATGAACTTACAAATATATATTTGACAATCTGAAGGAATAATTGCATTGCTTTCAAAGCCTCCTTTGTAACTTCTTGACACTAAATTATTGTAAAATATTTGTAATTTCTTAGTTTCTTTCAGCTGTAATTTTGATTGTATTTATCGCTCTTTTTATAAATTCCTTATTAATAGTACTAATGAATGGTACCGCTGCCAAAATGGTTCCATTTGAAAAAATTCAGTTTCACCCCAAAATCGATTACGATGAACTTTATTTGCTCATAAAAAACACAATATTAGTATTTTCAACGGGATTTCGATCTTTCTAGCATTAGAAGCATCAGTTGAAATAAATCGGAATCATCATGGCACACTTTAATAGAAAATTAAAAATTGAATTATCAGAAATTATGACGTTTAAAATGTCACACATGTGGTATCATTGAATCGAAAGTGAAAAAAAAAATCATTGTAGGTCAAAAAGTGCCGCTTATTATGAATGTGGGATATCCCAAATTTCATTCGATTACCTTCAGAACTAATGGAGATACGGGGGAGACCATGATCCTGTTACAATCTGGATAACATCTCAGTTGAAGAATCTACTAATTTGCAAACAACGCTGATATAATCTGTTACTACTCAAAAAAACTGAATAGGCTGAGCAGGCAAAATAGGATTACCTTCCTGAGGAGTACCTATGGGGTACACACGAATGGAAGAAAATGAAACTGCAGATAAACTTGCAGAAAATATGCTGAAACACAAGTCTCGGGATATGAACACTCCTGCGATATGAAAATTAATACGATAAATGAAATAATGAGAATAACACTTCCTTATAAACACTCGTAGAGTGTACCCAAAGGCATAGCCTGTGCGGGTAGAGGACGGCAAGTTATCGACTTACCGGGTGCTCAGTGTGCACTCCAAGCAAATACCAGACGCGAATGGCATCTAGGCAGCTCACATCACACTTGCTTTATAACAAGGCATGTGGTCGCCTAAAGAAACTGGAGGAAAACTTGAGAAAAGTAATTTACAGACTTTTTTTCCCGTCAACCGGTTTTCAAAATCTCAGCCTCATTTTGATGCTGAAACTTAAGATGAAGAGATATTAAGAACAAAATTGACTCATAAAGGATCATTCATTCTGGATACGTCCAGATATCTCTTGCTTCCAGAAGTCAAAAGAATTGTGCATGAGAAAATCTAATTGAAACAGCAATAAAAAAAATGCTTTTTGTATGCATGGCCCATAACCAAGATAATAAGTGACTGACAAGCCAGGTTAGGCATCAATTTCAATTCGTCTGAAAAAACTTGATAATATCGATGCCGCAACTAACGCCTGACCAGCTGGATCTGATTCCACAAATGACGGAACAAGTATTATCTATCCTTTATTTTGCCAAATCTGCTTGGAACAAGAGTTAGATCCGTCCAAAGAGCCCACCTCCGAGCTAACGCTGTGGATATTCAGTAACGACCTAGGGGGCTAAGAAAGGTGTTGGTTTTTGAACTTGAATAATATTTTTTCTTGTTGTGATGTTCGTTATTTTCTCTGATGTTTCTTACTTACAGGGATATCTATGTATAGTTGTTGAAATAAAAGTAAACAAGAAGTTTGTTAATATATTTCTATCAGCAAAAGTTACAAAATCCTTCAGATCCCATCAAAAGGAAAAAAGAAGAAGAACAACTTCCGCTCAATACCACCTCATTGGAAGATTAGTACGGCGGACCAAGACTTCACCCGCCCCCAAAATTCGTCATGAATTGATCGATGCTACAGAAATTCAGGTTTCAAGTCAGACAATCCGACGCCGGATCCACGATCTTGTTTTTTACACGCAAAGAAACCAGTAGCCGTTCCCTTACTGAAACCTGTTCATCGAGCAGCAAGGCGGTTGTGGGGAAAAGAATATCAAAACTGGGGAGTAGCAGAGTGAAGAAGTTGTATGTTTGGGAATGAAAGTAGGTTCAACTTGTTCCGAAAGGATGGGCGTGTGTTGGTATGGAAAGTAAGGAATGAAAGGTTTTTGGAAGGGGATGTGGAAGCAACGGAGGCTTTTGGAGGTGGAGAAGTGACTGCGTGAGGCGGAAATTCGATGAATGAGAAGAGTGAATTGGTGATTCTAAGAGGAAAGAGTATGAATAGTGAGAGGTATAGAGATTTGTGTGTGATAAGATATCGTAGTCTCTTATGCCGCAAATATCGGCGACAACTTTCTTTTCGATGATGGCAATGCGAGACCACATTGTCAACTAGTTTTTGGGGGATCACGGTATTGAGCGAATGTACTGGCCGCCTTTCTCTCCGGATATGAATCCGATGAGGCATGTCTGGAGCCGCATGAAATTAAAATTGGAAGAAAGGGAAAAATTTGGATGACTTGGTGAATGCGGTACAGCAAGAATGGGCAGCTTTTCCCTAGGGATTTATTGAAATTCTGATAGACAGCATGCCGGAAAGGGTGATTGTCAATAGGGGTGACCCACTTAATACTGAATTTTATGGATATTTTTAACTTCTAATGATATCAAAGTTACCCTTTCTCTTTGTTGTTTAATAAAAATTTCATGAAACTTGTTTTCTTGTTCTTGCGTACTTATAGAGTGCTACAAGATTGAGAAAAAAATCGCTATTTTGGAATGAGCCTCAGATGGTAGGGCTTGTCAGTTGCTTATTGTGATTCTTGTAACGTTAGTTACGGGTCATGCATTTCAGATGAACAATGGGCTGTTTTTTTATTTACTTTTTCAAAAACATGCCGTTTCAATCGGGTTTTCTGACGCACACTTCTTGACTACTGAAAGCAAGAAAAGATTTGGACGTATCCAGAACGAACTATCTTTTCGAAAACAATTTGATTTTCATTTAATTCTCCTCCCAACCGGGATTATGAGGGTGTTTCAGATTTGGGTCACCTTTGAGGAAACCCTTGATCTTGAGTCAATTCTGATCCTCATTTCTCTTTTTCTAAAGTTTCAGCTTCAAAATATGGCTGGGATTTTTAAATTGGTTGACGAGGAAAAATTACAGAAAATTTTGCACAGTAAGGTAACACCCTACAGCGATTTTCTGAAGAAGTACAAGACTATAGCTGAAGGACTGGGCTAACGAACAGTGTGAACAGAATTAAAATTGTTCAAAGCAGAAAAAGTTATTCAGATTTTGACAAGAGCAAAATTTTGCGGTGCGACAGAATTAGTGTTGAGTAGTTGAATTATTAAATTTAAAATTTTGAAAAGTAATTTTGATCAACACAACAGCCTGTCCATTGATTGAACGTCATATTTTGTAAATATTTATTACCATATTACTATTTATTGATGGACGCATTCCAACGTTATTCTGAAATACAGCATTTTAAAATTTGGTGATTCCAGTGGTGTAGTCAGATTTTTTCGAAAGAAATTGCTAGATAGATTTATAAAATTTTTGACTTCGAAAATAGAAATAGTTGGCCCTGGAAATTCACATTTATTCATGAAATTTAGTGTCGAATTGAAGAAGAAATCATATCAATCGTTTGATAAATTATTGTTAAATAAGGGGGCTTGCATTATAAATGGGTCACACTGTATATTCGCTGAGCTGATGTCACTGGAATCATTGCTCCTTGAACGTGAATTGTGATTTTCCTGTTAAACCTACTTCTGAAAATCAAGCAGTTTATCAAATATTATCGTTATTCCAATCAACATTTCCACATATTATGTGTAACTAATCAAAGCTAAATTCCTCATTTCGGTAAATGAGTCACGGAACAAATTTTTTATTAATTTTTGTTGCCAATATCACGAACGTTCCTGAAATAACTTGATAACAAACCTACAACCAAATTGCATGCTTAATGGGTAAACACCAACACGACAATAAAAATAGTAGTATAGAACCAGTTGGAAAATGCTGAAACATTCCCAAATTTGAGAATGTTTCAAAAGATCCAGCCGATATGGATGAAAAACTCACAACATATTATGTTCCATCACTTGTCTATATTAGGTGTTACCCGACACAATAATAAAAAACGTGTCGAAGAAAATATAACTGTGGGGTGAAAACCTCTGAAGCCAATTGTATTTACAAAGATGAATATTGTGCATAGGATAGGTTCTAAGTACTTGTAAGTGCTTTTTAGTGCGGATTTTTATAGACCAATCAATTATAAAGGTATTTGTGTCCACACCATCCGGATATTCTCAGAGTGTCGATCAGTTTTCAATAATCCCTTGCGAAGCTTTTGTACAGAGGAACATTGAAAAGGTGGGTGCTATATCAGGAGGCAAGGATTATTTCATCAATCCAAACTAGGAGAATATGTACAGCTTTGATTGACTGTTTGATTTTCCGAAAGACTTTGTCTCGCATTTTTTTACCATTGAAATATTCAGTGTTTCACGGATATTACATGTGGAAAAAACATGAAATATAAAAGAGCTAATTTTTCACTTGAAGAGTATATTCATTTTCTATCAGTGATATTTCCAGAACTATTTGTTTAATATTTTTTTCTCTTTGTTTTCTTTGAATCACAAAGGATTGGACATTTTTATAGAATCAAACGTGAATTGTATACCTACACTAAAATAATCTCCATGATTCAAGAAGCAGTGTAGTTGAGTAATCAAGATTCTTTTCTGATTTTAATTAGTATGATTAGTATGATTCAGCTGATTTGCGTGCAGGGGTTCAATTTCAATTTCATGCTCAGATACAATTCTACGGATGTGAGTTCAGCTTGTAATTGGTACAGACATTTTTTTTCATAAACCCAGTGAAAGGAAATCATGGCATTTGTTTTATTTCATGTTCGATGAGCATAAGCTAGAATTTGGTATTTTTCCACTAATAGCTCGAATATTCTAATCACTACATCATGTTTTACATCACATGGTTACATATCCTTCATTGAGCTAGTTTCCTCATACATTTTCACAGATATTACAGTAATCTTAATCGCACAAAAAATTCTGTCGTTCATTTCAGAATCACATATTTATTTAACAAAAAATATTCGATAGAAAATTAATCGAGTAAAAAATTCACCTGAATATACCAGTTATGTAAGAATGTCTCAGAAACAAACGAAACACAGTTTTTTTTTTTAATGAAACCCACGTTTTTTCATGCATCGTTCAAAATTTGAATTATGAGAATGATATCAAAATTCTCTATCTTCCTGCCCTTATATTATTTTTGAGAGTTAATGATTTTTCCTCATTTAATTTCTTGAACTATTTTTATTGCCCCGAAGTGTCGAATATGATTTTGCTGAACTTGAAAAGTAGTTGGGTTGAGAATGTTCTACGCCATCTCTCATGAGAAATAACATGGGAAAACGAAAAGGTCCATTTTGCTCATTTTTGTTTCTCAGCTATCACTGTAGAGCATACCTGCGGCTTTCAACCTCCGCTGGCGAATAATAAATCAGTATTACTGATAAGAGTCGACAAAAGCTGTCAAAACTGCCAAAGATCCGCCATAATCCGCCATAATCCGCCAGAAAGCCACCGATAGCTGGCAAAGAGCCGTCAGAGCCGTCAGAGCCGCCAAGAGCCGCCGGTGGTTGAAAGCCTCAAGACATGCTGAGTGGTGGTGGTGGGTCTTTGTCAGATCTTGTTTGATTTTTGGCAGATCTTGGCGGGTTCTGGCGACTCTTTAGTGGATTTTGGTCGATGTTGGTGGCTTTTGGCAGATTTTAACGGCTCTTAGCGGTAATACAGATTCATTTTGTACATAATCGTCTGCTTGTCATTATGAAATATTCGTATATTTGTGTAAAATATTTCTATCATTGTTGTTGTTTGATATGAAAGTAGACATTCACTTTGAAAACACTGATTTGACGTTTCCAATGAAAGAAAATAATAAATGAAAATGAGAAAGCCATACATTTGAACAGATCGAATTTATATTGAAATTTTTGAATTGAACACTTCCGATGAAAACTAGGAGAGCTAACTATAGGAAACTCAGATGTTATCTGAGTGCGAAAGAATCATTTTCTTCATTCATATGATAATCATATTTGACCCTATTTGAATTCGAAAAAAGTGTACTCGAATGTTTACAAGCTAACCAAAATATTACTTTTCGCTGTACCGATATGCATCACAAGTATTATTTATCCCAAATACTGAAAATAAAAAGTTTTCTTTTTTATAGGCTTGAAAATCAGAATATAGATATTTTTATGTCATAATAAACATACTTAACCAAATGATACGAAATACTAGAATATAAAAATTATTCTACTTCGAATAAAAAGTGTGCTTTTAATATCACAAGAAATGACAAAAATAAAAATATCCTCATTGAATTTAGCTACGAAAATCCCCCTTCACTAATTTTCGGAAAGTAAAATGGAAGATAGGCGTGAATATCCTTGTATCTGACTTGAACGTTGTTTTGAAATACTTATTAGTATTCATCCATAAATCAATATGTATATAACAAGGAATATAAAAAAATACTATCGAAGTGAAATATGATATTTCCGAAGGGTTATATCAAGAAACAGTCTGACTATTAAGTAAAACCGGTAAGAACACTGATAGAATATTTGTATAATAACCTCAGCTTGAAAGAGAAAATAATAATAAGCTTGAAAACTAAAAAGCTAGGTGAATAGAAGTAGTTATTATGATGATTCTAAATTACAGAGGAGGCTTTGAATATAACGTATCATACTGAAAACAGATATTCAGCCCTATGCTGTACAATTTCCGTTAAAAATAACGTCAACGTTATCCGCCATTTCCATTATTTTGCTATAATAGGTTATAGCTGATTAATTCAGTTTGTTTCTTTGTGAAAGCAATGTACTTTTTCAATCGATTTTAAAATTGAATGATGTTACTAGAATTCTTGATTTTATTCAGCAATATTTGAAAATTTGACAGACCTGAATATTGTGTGAATCTTTTTTAGCTGGCAGGATCAATATAGAACAAGTTATGTTGCCTGGTACGATAACTATTTATTTCAGAATCTCTAGTTAGTATGAAGTTTGATTTAATATTTTCATCCACGATATTCAAAGATATTTTGAAATTTTCTATTGCATTAGTTCTTTCAACTAAAATTTTGCTGGAATTATGTTTAGTGTATCATACGGAAGACAATACAAGACTTTCGAAGCTTTTTTATACAAAGTGGATATTTTTTTGAAATAATTTTCAAAATATGTTCACCAAAAGTTTATGAGATGGGTAATTCTACTTATGATAACTAAGACTCATATTTGCAATTTTTGGATTGAGTTCAGGACATCTTCTCAGGGTCCCAATAAATGGAGACATTCGTTTCAGAAGTACTTCAATATATTTGTCCTACTTCAAGTTTTTATCAGTCTATATTCCTAGGTACGTTATTTGCGAAGTTTGCTAAAAAATATAATTTTTTATTTTTGAATAAAGATTCATGTATGGTTTATTCATTTGGTGGAAAATAATGTACTCAGATTAATTTGTATTCAATGAAAAAAAAATGTAATAAAGCCACCTTTCATATTTTTCATATCTTCATTAATAATAGTTTTGTTACTCCGAGACAATGTCCTTAGAAAAATCAAAGTCAATCAAGCTGTGCCGACAGTGGTGTATAACGAAGGACACATATCCAAGCAAAAATAGATCTGAACAATCCATAGAACCAAAAACATTTCACGTAATAATGATGGCAAGCATTATATTGAAAACGGAAATTTTTACTCGTGAGTGGTTATAGCCTCCTTGAAGTTGGAGCTCCACTTCCAGTCGTACTATATGGAAATACAACAAAAATAGATTTTATCAATGCCATGTTATACAGCGGTTTAGGTTAGCATGTGGTACGGGCGTGGAAACAGCATTATTGTGGCCAGAAACGGATTAGCATGTGATCAGTTTCGTGTGAATTTTCGAGATACTTTCAACAAATTTCGTTACGGTCATCATCATCATCATACTGTGGGTACTTAATTAACACTTCCGCCCCTAAATTGAAAGAAAATTATACTTTTATGTTGATCATTTCTCGAAATATGTCTTTATAGTGAATAGAATAATATATATTTTGTGAAATTCTAAACTTGTGCTTTTTTGGCTTTCTTACCATTAACTGTCTGGAAACAGAAAAAAATTTATAATCTATGGAAAAACTATAGAAAGAACAGTTCATTTCGTCAGTAGCTAATTGTTCACTGAATGTACCCCCATCTGAAAAATTAGGTCTATTTAAAATAAAAAAAATTTACAGTAAGAAATATTCTATATAAATAAATATGCTTCAACACTCCTCTTTCTTATTCGGTATGCACTTGGAATCGGTTGAAGATATTTTTTCATACAGGAACTCCCAGAACTATTAAAGGTTCAAATCGTTCATATATGAATTATGGAGCGAAATTTGCCACCAGAGTTTTCTCATTGTTGAAAGTATCTCCAAAGTCTACTTGTAGAGTTTTCAATGTGATATTACTTGTGGATGTAGGAAAACAATAAGCCATGGAATACTTATAATATACGTTTTATCTAAGATATCTAACATTTACAACTTGATATACAGTTACTTCAATATACTCAATAATGGTACAAAAATGTTACGATAATACTTTCAGGGAGTTGATACATATGATACTCAAGGTTGAAAACGACTATGTAATGGGGTAGTTTCATGGTTGAGAACTGGGAAGAAGGCTCATATGAAACAAGATGCTTTCTACAGCAAGGAAAATACTATTCTATATAAGTAAGTGGATCATATCTGTGAGGAAGATCGAATTTAAATGTTCGCTCGTTCGATTCATAATTTTCAACACTGCAGATAAAACTTTAGTCAGACGTATGTGGTCTGTACAACGATGAAGAATCTAATTGCAATAGGCTCGTTCACTGATGAAATCAAAAGAAGTGAAGGAGTAATAATCACCAGGAAATATTTATAAGGCAATGCGAATGATTGAATGACATTGAGCTAGTGTCAACATCTCACAAATACGATCTGAATGGATGGAAGGGAAAATAGCTAAGGTAACATTGGAAATGCTTTTACATGTTTTTTAAATCACCTTATTAGAATCCATTGATATTTATGCATTCTTCTGTAATGAAAACGCTGAGAAAGGAATCAATTTATATTTTTTGTGATGATAACAAGATGTTGATGTTTTTCAGTTGTGGATCCTTCGTCAATTACAAGTTACATTGATGATACCATGAAAATTTCCGAATAGTAACAATGGCGCAATAATCAAATTATTATATTCCAAAATCCAATGTTCTCCGACTCAGAAGATATCATATCGGAAGTGTTCATCTCAGTTGAGGTGATTGAAATTTATTTTGAAAAACCAATTGAATTTCTTACGATGTGCTGAAAGATATCTTCTTATATATTTTGTGTATGTGATTAAATTATAAAACGGAATTTTTCATACATTGCAATAGTTGTAAAGACATTAGTAATTCTGAACCGCAAAAAAGATAAACATCCTAAATAGGACAGGAGATAGGACAAAGGGGACTGGACAAAAGGGGAACGAAAAAGAAGACAGGACAAAGGAGACAGGACAAAGGAGACAGGACAAAGGTGACAGGACAAAGGGGGCAGGACAAAAAGGGACAGGACAAAGGAGACACAACAAAGGGGGCAGGACAAAAAGATACAGGACATAGGGGACAGGACAAAGGGGACAGGACAAAAGGGGAACGAAAAAGAAGACAGGACAAAGGAGACAGGACAAAGGAGACAGGACAAAGGAGACAGGACAAAGGGGGCAGGACAAAAAGGGACAGGACAAAGGAGACACAACAAAGGGGGCAGGACAAAAAGATACAGGACATAGGGGACAGGACAAAGGAGACAGGACAAAGGGGACAGGACACATGATTCATAGCATTCGACGACCAGAAATAAAAATTCCAGTGTTTCAAACAAATATCGCTCAACATTGAATTCAAGTACTGAGATGTATGTGTTTTGGTCAGTTGTATTCAAATATATGAATATATAGATTCTCCTATCCAAAATTTCGAATTGTCGGTTCAAAATAACAATATTGAGAGTTTTGGAGTCCCAAACTCAAAAATCTACTATTAGTGAGTAAGAATTGGATTATTATATGAAAGTTTGAACTTTGGCGAGAGCAATGGAGACAATTTTTGCTGAACATTGGTTCATATGGGACTTTATATGTATGTCCTACTGCAAACAGAAATTGCCTTGGCGAATAGTCTTGGATATCAAATATCCCGTTTTCCACGCTGAGGAAAACATGCAAGGATAACCAGATATAATCATGAAATTCACAACATATAGATTCTCCACCAAACCGAAAAATATTTACACCACATGAAGTATATACAGAGGTGAGTTGCTTACAATATATCAGATAAACTATTATCGAAATTGTCTTTTCTTTGGACAGATGCCAGACATCTCCTTCTCAGAGTTCATTCTTTCAACAAACGGTAAATGTCTGAAACTCTCTGCTCAGAAGATATTCCCTGAGGCATACAGCCTGCAGAAATTCCGAAAGAACATAAATTCTAATTCACTTTATCACAGCTCACAAGATGTTCTCTTAATATACTAAGATTTTCCGTTTCATGAGAGAAGAATATGAAAAAAAATTACAACACAACATTAAAAATACAAGACATTGCTCGTTATCATAGTTTGCTAGTATAGAAGGATCACAACCAAAAAAACATCCACATCGGTGAATTTTTCTAGAACTCAACTGATATTACCCAAATTCAACAAATACACCCGAATTGACCTACAATCCACAATTGATGAAATTATATAAATTGATTCAATACATCAAACACATGCGGGTTAGTATAGAAAGTTCTGTCCAGAAAAAATGTCCTCACCTTGCTCTGCGTTGAAGATGGTGTTACAGGTGGAGTTTCCGTCGATGTTGGGGACAATCGCCCATCACTGGAATTGGAGCATGGAAGCCTTTGTTCTTGAACACTGGCCAGTCTGGAGAATGAAAAAATTAAAGAAAATCATCTTGATAAGTTTTGTTACGGTTCTTCCGGAGTCAAGTTTCCCAGGAGCGCATATAGTGTGATGTTATCTGGACTAATGTGTAGATGGAAGAGGGTATTACCATTATCGATTGAATTAATAATCAATTTTGAGATTCCATATAAATCGAATTTTGAGATTTCATATAAATCGAATTTTGAGATTCCATACAATCAAGCCTTAAATAACAGAAATCAAAATTATTTTTTTCGTCGAATAAAAAGCAAAAAGAAATATCCATAACCTTATTGTTACTTAATATTCAGTTAGTACGAAATAAGTTGGATGAACTATATATATTTTTGGAGAGTTTAGAGTTTACTAATATAGTTTCTTTAACAGAACACTGGTTGAAAATAGATGAACCGTTATATATTCCAGGATATACTATGGTTTCAAAAGTTTGTAGGCTGAGCTCGATTCATGGTGGTACAATTATTCTTATCAATGATTCGATGATGGAAAATTCACCATTTCTCAATATTGATAAATTCAGTGATCTCTTGATAAAAAAAGTTTTGAATTTTCCATATGTTTTTGTGAAACTCGCAACATGTATATAATCTCTTTATATCGATCTCCTTTATTTGATGTATATTTATTTTTAAAAAATTTAGAGTTGCTGCTATCTGGATTACCATTTGACTCTTCGATCATCCTAACAGGTGATTTAAATACAGGGTTATGATAAAGTAATGTACAAAATTCATAAAACGTACAAAGATCACTTTTGAAAAAAATGCTAAAACACGTCAAACTGTTCTTTTTATTCCGCATCTTTTGACATAAGTTACAAAAATAACACGTCAAAGTTGTCAAAGTTATGACGTCATCAACAAATTTTTTTAATGGGAAGCTAAGATTTTTATCACATTATGTGATATTGCTTGTGTTTGTACACAAGGGAAAAATAGTTGCAGTAGGGCTCACATAAGAAAAAAAACGAGAAAATGAATAAAAAACGAAATAAACGTAAGTTTCATAATAACTTTTCAATTAACTAAACAGTCCATTAAACCAAAACTATTTCTTATAGGAATTGTTCAAACTGTGTCCCGTTTACTAACTGACATAGGCCAAGACGATGGCATTTATAGAGTTTTCGATCATCTGCGGAGTTATACGAGTCATTTCGTGTCTAATTCTTTCCATTAAGTCTTATAAATTGTCTGGCCGGTTAATGTAGACCCGACTTTTCAAATGTCCCCACAGAAAAAAATCAAAGGGGGTTAAATCAGGTGACCTAGGTGGCCACTCCATTGGTCCACGTCTTCCAATCCATCGTCCTTCAAACTGGTTATCCAGAAACCTTCGAACAGTATGACCATAATGTGGTGGTGCGCCATCTTGTTGGAACCAAATACTGGGATCCAAGTTGCCCCCATTATTTGGATCCGGAAATGCGGCAAGTAGGTCCGGAAGCACTGCCATACGAAGATGTTCCAAATATCGTTCAGCTGTTAAATTCCTGCGAAAGTAATGAGGACCAATAAATCTTCCCCGGACGATTCCTACCCAAACATTAATTTTTTGGGGACGCTGGGTGTGTTTTGTCTGCATCCAGTGGGGATTTTCCCGAGCCCAGTAGCGAGAATTGTGTCGATTTACAGAACCACTTAGACAAAACGTTGCCTCATCGGAAAATACTAGACTATTAAGAAAATTTGGATTTTCGTCACAATGCCGCATGAAGATTTCACAAAATTCCAAACGTCTGTCCGGATCATCTTCTGAGAGTTCGTGAACAAGATGAACTTTGTATGGGTGTAGTATTTCTTTTTTTAATATCTTTACTACAAACGACTGACTAATATTTTCTTGTAAGGCAATTTCTGCTGTAGTTGCGTTGCGTTGTGTTCTTCTACTGACAGCAAAATATCTAACTTCACATGTCGCTTATTCTTGGTCGTCCAGATTTTGGAGCATCCTTCACGCTTCCCGTTGCATCAAATTTTGCAACAATTCTGCTTACTGTGCTTCTAGCAATTGAAGGTCTTTCAAAATGTGTTGCGTTAAATAAAGCACATGCTTCTTCATGACTTCGAAGGCGATCACCGTAACCTACCATCATTAGAATTTCTATCCTTTCTCTTTCGGTTAAACGAGCCATAATAATAAAACTGTGGTGACACTAATTGTACGACTGACACTGACAAAACGTTGTTTTAGTAAAACAATTGAAAAGATTTATAAGAACACATGTTCTTACTAGATAAGTTTAAGTTTGACCTCTTTTTATAATTGGTTTTGTTATTTCGTTTTTTATCCCTTTTCTCGTTGTTTTTCTTATGTGAGCCCTACTGCAACTATTTTTCACTTGTGTAAAAACACAAGCTCTATCACATAATGTAATAAAACTCTTAGCATCCCATTAAAAAAATTTGTTGATGACGTCATAACTTTGACAACTTTGACGTGTTATTTTTGTAACTTATGTCAAAAGATGCGGAATAAAAAAAACAGTTTGACGTATATTTGCATTTTTTTCAAAAGTGATCGTTGTACGTTTTATGAATTTTGTGCATTACTTTATCATAACCCTGTATAAATTTTGATGAAAGTTCTTATTACTGTCAGTTTCTCACAAATATTTTAATTTCATTCAATTTGAAAATGCACGTTGAGACAAATACTCGTATTAGTCAATTTTCGAGATCTACTATTGATTATATGTGCAGTAACTGGGATTCAAATAATATATCTTGTTCTGTTATTTCGGCAGGTCTATCTGATCATGAAGCTATAAAGTGTACAGTAACCATGAACTCAAATGAAGTTGAAAAAAAATATCGTTATGGAAGAATGTATACCAAATCGAATTATGACAAGTTTTATTCTAGATGTTCTGTAACAAATTGGGACCGTATTTTAATGTCCAGTGAACCATTCTTGATGTTTTATAAATGTCTTTGTGATGAGTTTAATAAAGCATTTCCGATTTAGAGGATCAAAATTAAACATAATTTTTTTTGTTCCTCTGCTATTGATTGTTTCTATATCATCCACAATTTGATTAATATTTTTTTCTGCTTTCATGTACATACTCTTCATTTGTTCATAAACTTGATATCACGAACTGGAGTTGCAGAGAGATGCGGAGATGAAGAAATCCTTGTGTAATGATGGATGAGCATGTATTATGTTTTGTTTCATTCCCTCATTCGCTAAGGACCAAGTGTAGGTTTTTCCTGGTTTTTCCTGCAGTTGAAATAGCAAATGCGCCATCAAATTTTCAAGTCGCCCCGGAGCGCATATAGTGGTGGTGTTCCTTCATCTGGGTTGATATGCAGATAGTGGGGAGTATCACCATTATACTTTATCATTAATTAATTGAATTCAATTTAAATATTAATCCAAAACCAAAAAGCTTTGTCTATAAGTTTTTATAACTTCCGACAATAAAGTATATTTTGACTTTGACTTTGACTATCATCATAATTTTGGAGGAGGTATTTCTTTGAAAAATCGAATTGCTACAATGATAGTCCAGAGAAGAAAATATGTAACTGTTCCGAATGAAACTGAATTATTGAGAAGTTCATGATCAGTCAACTCGCAGAATTTCAAACATAGAATTTTTACTGGAGAGCACCAGTTATAATTCCTTCATATGTAGTTATAAATGAATATTTTCTAAATAACTAAATCATTTGAACAATTTTTTTTATTAGCAAGCAGACGATTCATAATGCCCTCTATAATGCCCTTGGTATGGGACACAATAAGTTCTTTTGGCTGCAATGACGACAGAGACATCAAAAATAGCATATCGTTTTTTTTACTACCTAGAGTCCGAAGTAATGCGTTGGTATTGAAACATGTTAACTGAAATTCACTATGCAATTTGATATCACTCACCTTTTAAGTGTGACCAGAGTACCAGTCAGCTTTTTACACCGCCTCAGGGCACTTTCTAATCGTTCAGGTTCTTCCTTCAAGAATTTTTCTTCTCTCATAACTTTCTCCATTTCAGTTGTCAAAAAAGTCTTCATTCCATCTTGGAGACCAGGAAACCTGAAATTGATAATGACCACTAGTGAAGTTGGTGTATCTACTATAACTTCAATACGAACAATTGGTGATAAAAAGTCCTAACACATATTCAGAAGTATTTCATATATTTCCATAATCTCATTAGTGACTTAATACTTTTTGACAAGCGTGCCTCTGATATTTCTATGAAAATATAATAGTAACTGCCTATTCACAACACCACAATTTCGGTAGAATCAAAAAAGTTGTAACATGATTGCTGTGGTGGAAGAAAATAATATGCTTCCTCACTTACCGTAGTTTCAAGTCTGCTACAGTCTTCGAGCTCTTACTCAGGATGAGCGCCATATTTTCCACGTCAGACATGTTAACCCGTGTTTTCCGATTGATGACATTTCCTCTCAGCTCTTCAACGGTGGATTCGAGTTCACTCAGATCATTTTCTAGCCTCAACATTTCCTGTTTGTACAGGTCTTCTTCTCTAGTAAGTCGAACCCGTTCTTGATCCATACCTAAAAATAATAGCTTTGAATGAAACAACTCTCGGGCTTCACAGGGAGAATAGTTTATGGTATAATAATCAGGAGCCAGCCCCCTTACGAGCAACCCTCAGAAGTCTTCGAACAACTTATGAATAATAATAATAATAATGGTGATACTCCCTCATAAACACTCGTAGAGTGTACCCAAATGCCTGTGCGGGTAGAGGACGGCTATTATTATTATTTGCCGTGGCACTCCGGGGCGACTTACTGATATTGTCGGTGGTGTATTCACTTTTCAGCTGTAGGAAAACCTACAGCACCACCCTGGTTGGTCGGTGCGCACTTCAAGCTAGCACCAGACGTCGGGATTGGCATCTAGGCAACTCACATCACACTTGATTCACAACAAGGCATGTGGCCACCTAAAGAGACCCGTGTACTCGAAAAAAAAAGATGAATGAAACACCAACACTTCGATGATTGAAATCAAGTAATTCCCCAATCTCACCTGCTTGCCAAACTTGTTCCCCTCCAGCCATCAACATGGCCCTGATCTTTATGAAAGTATCCCTTATGGTTTCCTTGACAGAATGCGCTTGAGCCTGTGACATCCTCCGCAAATTCCTCATCTCTGCCCGTAGATCTTTGGCCTTTTTCTGAAGCCCTCTGAGCTGGTTATACATTTCAGGAGTGAGTTGTAGATCTCTGTATAATCTGCTGTCGTATCCTGGTGAGAGTGATGGTGAGGGTTTCGGTGGGGGGCAGGGCTTGAGTCGGTCTCGCTCTGGAAAGAAATTTGGTGTTCAGTATAAGGGGTTTTCATCAATTCGTGTGAAATGCAGTAAACCTTTTCTAACGTCGTATTTCTTCAAATAAAAATGTATATTTCCTATTTTGGAATTGTTTTCTGTTTTAAATACAAGAAAGTGGTTCAGAAAACCAATTATCACCCTGTTCATATCGGTACCAAATTGTTGTTCATATCCATAGGGGGAAATTGTGATACTACTTCGTCCAAGGATAATCGTTGGAATTCAATCTGTGTTTTTTGGTTGCTTGTGGTTGTTGATCTCTCACCTCTCAAACTTATGGGTCTTGATTTCATCTACTGATTATATCAACAGCTCTTTTGTTGATAGCATAGTTTCTTCAGTTATTTGACGATATTTGCATATAGAGTCAGTAGAGGCATTCTCTTATGTAATTATTATCCTTTAGATGGATTGAACTTTTGTATTCAGCTCTGAGTATCGTAAAACAATCTAGTTTGGATAGATAGATAGATAAGTAAACTTCATTGTCTAAATGAAAACATTTGTCGACGGATAGATAGATGATCTCAGGAATGCTCCAATAAAGAAAAAAACATTAATTAAAAATTTATAAAATTACAAACAGGACATAAACAAAGTAACGTGTACAATGTGAAATATATAAATGTAAAAAAAATGTATTCTAGTATCACACAATAGTCAATAGAATATAAGATGACTAGAATACATCCGTAAGATATTCCTCTTGATTCTAGAAACATTTTCCGATAAGAAGAGTTTTAAAAATTATTTTGAAAAATGTTTTATATCGCAAATATCTCTGACTGAAGTTGAGGTGGGAAGTGGGAGTACACATTTTTTATTTTTTTCCTGACGTGTGACATTCCTAGTTCGCGGGACATTACTTATATTGACAACGTAGCAATCAGAGGATAACTTTTTTTTAGGGCCATTATATGTGACTCGATTTTCAGATTACTGTTAATGTGTACGCCAAGAAATTTTGTTTCTGGCTTACTTTTAATTAGTAGAGATCCTAGAGGTACTCGTTCCTGGTCCATCTTGAAGGTGACTGAATTGGTTGTTGTAACATTCAATGTCAGCATGTTATCCTCACACCACATTTTTATCAATAGAAATATTTTGAACCGAAGCATAACGATCTTCGTTGTACCAGAGAATTGTGGTAACGTCAGCAAACAATGTAAGGTGTCCACAAATACCTAGGCTGGTCCATTCCGTTCATTTAGAGCAGAAATAAAATGGGACCCAGCACAGAGCCTTGGGGAATACCACGTACAATTGTTTTATGTCAGAGCTATCATTTTTCAGTACAATACTTTGATTTCGATCACCAAGGTAGGATCTGATTCAGTCTAGGGATTCACCGCGAAAACAGTAATGTAAATATATAGTCTATAATAGTAGATGAGAATTTAGAGACACAAGTAAGTTGATTGATTTACATGCATTACTACAGTAGAATAATTGATGCGAGTGGGGGTGAAGTATTCTAGTCGTTTTATGAAGATTTTGAGATATACTGAAGGTCTATAGATACACACATAGTATGTATATATCGTGAATTTTTGAGTGAATTATTACAAATTTTTTTCTTACAATCTACTTGCCATATTCACAAATATTAACAAAAGGAAGACATTCTAAAAACTGCTTTTTGACCATTATCAGTGTATTGAATTATTTCGGCAATATTTTTTGAAATTATGACATAGTCCGAATATAAATAAAATGTATGAAAGTCCTATTAATTTTTTTCTCAGATGTCCTTTCTTGCAAATATACAGTGTGCGGATAATGAAGAATTTAAAGCTTGCCCAGCACTCATTGGAAGGAAACATCTCAACGAATTTAAAAGAATAATATTAAATATGTGATAGTCATCGATCTGTAAACATTCGAACTAGTTCGAATATTTTGTACCAGAGAGGTATCAACAATATTGAATGAATACAGGGGTACCCTTCTCTCTAAGCGTTTCCACAAAGTGGAAAATAAAGGCAAACATCTGTCAGAAAACAACTACTTCCCTGGCTAATACCACGACGGACATTGAACTACAACTGACAGAAATTTGTGCAACGTTCTTCAAAGAAGACCCAATTGCAAGTGCTTGTCTCGTAATTAAACAGAAAATTATCCTTCATTTGGCTGGGAATGACCACCTGCAGATAAGCATGTTTCGAGGTTCATTGCCTCTCATCAGTGACAGGGTAGGTCGGACAATATTATAATTGTCCTGTCCCTGCCAAATGAATAATAATCAACTGTTCAACTAATATTTCCCCACGGATAACACTACGATCTACAACCAAGTTGATCGAAGCGCCATCCGCACGGAACAAGACAAAACACTCCCAAGCAGCACAGTCTCCGGGAAGAGAAATCTGTAAACATTCGAACTAGTTCGAATATATTGTGCCAGAGAGGTATCAACAATGTTGAAAGAATACAGGGGTACCCTTCTCTATAAGCGTTTCCACAAAGTGGAAAATAAAGGCAAACATCTGTCAGAAAACAACTACTTCCCTGGCTAATACCACGACGGACATTGAATTACAACTGACAGATATTTGTGCAACATTCTTCAAAGAAGACCCAATTGCAAGTGCTTGTCTCGTAATTAAACAGAAAATTATCCTTCATTTGGCTGGGAATGACCACCTGCAGACATGCATGTTTCGAGGTTCATTGCCTCTCATCAGGGACAGAGTAGGTCGGACAACATTATAATTGTCCTGTCCCTGCCAAATGAATAATAATCAACTGTTCAACTAATATTTCCCCACGGATAACACCACGATCTACAACCAAGTTGATCGAAGCGCCATCCGCACGGAACAAGACAAAACACTCCCAAGCAGCACAGTCTCCGGGAAGAGAAATCTGTAAACATTCGAACTAGTTCGAATATATTGTGCCAGAGAGGTATCAACAATGTTGAAAAAATACAGGGGTACCCTTCTCTATAAGCGTTTCCACAAAGTGGAAAATAAAGGCAAACATCTGTCAGAAAACAACTACTTCCCTGGCTAATACCACGACGGACATTGAACTACAACTGACAGATATTTGTGCAACGTTCTTCAAAGAAGACCCAATTGCAAGTGCTTGTCTAGTAATTAAACAGAAAATTATCCTTCATTTGGCTGGGAATGACCACCTGCAGATATGCATGTTTCGAGGTTTATTGCCTCTCATCAGTGACAGGGTAGGTCGGACAACATTATAATTGTCCTGTCCCTGCCAAATGAATAATAATCAACTGTTCAACTAATATTTCCCCACCGATAACACCATGATCTACAACCAAGTTCATCGAAGCGCCATCCGCACGGAACAAGACCAAACACTCCCAAGCAGCACAGTCTCCGGGAAGAGAAATCTGTAAACATTCGAACTAGTTCGAATATATTGTGCCAGAGAGGTATCAACAATGTTGAAAAAATACAGGGGTACTCTTCTCTCTAAGCGTTTCCACAAAGTGGAAAATAAAGGGAAACATCCATCTGATGAAACGTGTATTCCTGCAATTTCAGATCCATTAGAACATCGTGAGATGATGTAAAATGTCCAGATAATATGACTGTTTCAATTATTGCAAGATAAGTCTTTGGTTTGGGATTTCACCTGTGTGGATACTCTGGCGCCTTCATGAGTTCCATGCTATTGAATTTTCTCTAGTGCAGCTGCTGTAGTTGCAAAAAAGTATAAATAATGAAAATATGAGTATTTATGGAGTCACTATATTGTTCTGCATTATGGCCTTGAGGCTCTTGATTATTCTGAACCCTTAGCAATAAAAATCATCAAAGATATCGGTGAAAAGTTTTCACAGGAATGAAAAGAAACCTAGAGCTGCATTTTCAATAACAAAAATCGAATTGCTGAACAGACAGATACACGTCTTGAACATAATGATATATACAAAAATTTACTCATACAATATTAAAATTTCAGAATAACAACAAATGAAACGTGGTTATGAGCATATGAATTTATTGAAACATGGAATGAAAAAATACTCACCTTGAGACGATGTCCTTGGAAGTGTTGAGGACTTTATGGCGGGTTTTGCAGGTTTAGTGTCCGCTATCAAAAGCAAAATTCAATTTAGGAAAGTTAGTAACAAATAAAGAACATGCAAAAATGAGGGTATAGATATATATCGTCGTCTAATTTTCATTAAAATCAATTTTCTCAGAATTTTGGATCAGAAAAAAAATTACTGTTAGCATGTTGATTTTTTTGAAACTGCCTTAAAAAAGTCTACGTGACATATTCTCAAAGTGAAAAAACTAAAATATTTTTATGAGAATTTCTCTTAAGCTCTTTCAAACTTCCTCAGGGTTCTAATCTGAATAATTGAAAACTGACGCACAGGTTATTTTGGAGTATGGTGGATGGATTTTGATACGACAATCACTTAATAGTATATTATGGAATAAGCACATATTGGGGTTTATTTTGCACGTGTGATAAAGTTTACCTACATCTGTGATGTTTTAACAGCGGACCTGTCACCTCATACATATTGGTTCATAAGGCATTTGGTTCCCTCATAACAAATGCAGTATAAACCATGTGTCAGGTCCACTATACAAGATGATATTGTGAGCAATTTTTCAAAAGTTGTCTTCAAAGTAACAATTCAAACAGAGGAAGTCCGATATAAAAGTAATCAATAGCTATTGATGACTGAATGTACGATCGTTTTACGACATAATTCGATGTTGGACAAGAAAATAGGAATTGTTCATCGGGTGACACGGAATGAAACATTTTGGACACATTAATGTATAGTTTCAAAAGTCAACAGCAAAATTATACTTTAACACATATCAGCAAGCATCGAATTACCCTGTATAATATTGCAGATAGGGACGACCCAATTTTTCATTGTGTACTAGAAAATATCCTTCCTCAATTTTCAAAATTTCAAGGTTTCCGAAAGTTGTTCAGAGTGGCTCATTTGAAATGGAATGCGCTGTATTTATTCATGTTAATCAACATAGTACCAAAAACAATATTATCTCGAGATATATACAGGGTGTTCCAAAATGATTATAGTTTTGGTGCTCTTAGAAATGTGTCTTCTAACATTTCAAGTGATTATTGAATATGAACCCTGTTAACTGTCAGAGCAACAAATGTTTTGATTAGACCTTATGCAGTCGCCAATTGTTTTGTTAGAAAGACGTCTGAACTTCTACTCCACTGATATTTTGTTACATGACTGGTTTTCCTTCATACTTTCTTGAATGATTGTAAAAATGTTTATGTATATCTCGATGAACAAAACTCATTTATTATTATTATTATCATTGAATGAAAGATAATAAACTGTTGCTATAAATATCACCCTCTTTCGATTTTAGAGGAAGAACCTAATATTACCTCTATACAAATTTTCTACGCAATATATACAGGGTATCTCGCAAATAACGAAACATAAATCAAATATCTTACCTGCATGCTGTGGACTGTGCTGCTTGGGCGAGTTCATATCTGGGGGCTCATCACTGAATGAAACCGATTTCTCAAATGACACCGATTTATCTAAAAATCATACATTTTTCAATTTTTTTGAAGATGACGAAAATTTTGTGGATCTACAATCAAGAGCAGAGGAAGATGCCTTCAGATATGGAAATTGAGTTGAGTTGGCGTGGTATACTTTTGATAGTCGGTGTGGTATGATCTCATCAGAAGCAATCCAGCTGTGATTGATTAAGTTGATTAAGTATTCAAGTTTTAAGATTTTCGTAAGAAAAATGTAATATAAAAAGGGATCGCTTTGGTGAGAAAACCACATCGAACAACTGTTGTAGCCATATACCAGAATAAAACATTTCGCCAATCTAATACAACATATTTGCATTCAATGCAGAAAAACTATGCACATGCATTAGACAATTCAGTTATAGTAATTCAAAGAATTTCAGAATAGGTTAATGTTTTTGTTGGGTTAGAGTGGTTTTAGGTGGTTTTATTGATGGGTTGGGACAGGTATGTTTTCAAATTGTACGTATTGTAAAGATTTTATATGTTCCTCCATATATTTGATTTTGTTGAGAGTGCATTCAAAAGTGTTATGAATTATTTTCATTTCAAAAAGCAAACTTGACACATATTCGGTTTATGTTATCAGTTTTCTAAAGCTTAGAAAATGGCAGTTCGCTAATAACTTTCATGTCGTGGTCCACATGATATCATAGTGTCCGAAAATAACCTTTCGCATGCTAGCAAAAGTTTTGCATTTAGACGGTATGTGGGAGGTTGTTTCAGCCTTATCATCACAGGACCTGCATAGAGTGGAGTCTAGTGCATTTCCATCATATGCAAATATTTTCTCAAGAGGTAGTGCCCTGTCAGGGACTCACCTTCTCCACGATAGAGTTTTAGCTCAGTTCCACCAAGTGTCGGTTGGCACTTCATCATTACTCCTGGTTATTGTCCCCATACATGATTCCACAGGCTGGTTCCGACCCAATGGTAGTTGTTGCTGTCTCTACTTTTGCTAAAACATCTGCCCTCTCATTTTCATGGACGCCCCTGTGACCTGGTAACCAGACAAGTTCAACTGTTCCTAGGTCGTTGAAGAACTAATTTGGACGCCTATGCCGTTACGTAAGGATGTTAGAAAACTATCTACCACCAGGTTTAATGATAGTGGGGATATTACTATCCCCTGTGGGCAACGTCACGTAGCTTTCATCCCCATTGAATGGATATTCACTAGTTCAGGCCTGAGTGAGTTTTCCAAGGTTCAAAGGCGTGTTGGTACTTCGACAAAAATTAATACCATGTATCAGTATCTCACAAATTCCTCTCAGGTGATTGTTTCTTCGTTTTTAGCTTGACCGATAAAAGGCAAATTGATCTGAATGCATGAGTCTGGGCCTAAGAAGTTATTGAGATCACCTTGGACCTCTGCCAGGTGCTAGGCACCTATAAATAAGCCAAACTCACCCTGAACAACCTCACAAGGCAGATGGCTCTTTTTTTACAGAGGAAGAGCTTCATTCCCATTGCTCCAGTACCTTATTCTAGAAGCCTTGTTAAAGATAAATCTGATATTTTTCTCAGTGTTTTCAGCAATTTGGTTCAGAACTGGACCATGATATTTTGCCTCCAATTGGTTGAACGGCAGCTTATTTGGAATGAGGAGACCACTACATCATCAAGACAGACTGTCGTCTCTTTGAATTCCTTAGCCCCTTTTGTAAAATTCTGTTTACTCAAGGATATCCGAAAGGAAAATTATCTTTGCCTTTTAGTCGGTTTTTCTTGTGGGCATTAGCATCAGATACACTACCAGAGGGTCATGCACATTTCCAGCTCCTGAAGATGGATACACCACCATAGGAAAGATATCTGGAGCTGACAATAATTTTTTTCGGTGAAACCACTCGACTTAGTCTTTGACACAGAAACCAAGTCGTGAGGCCTAACACATATATGCTTGACCTATCAGGTTTGCAATCGTAGATCTGCTCACCTCCCAGTCGTCCTAGCCTAGTCGTTCTTGTATGATAACTAGGTCGATTTTTTCGGCAATAAGCAGTCGTGCCTGCTTACTGTGTTAAAGGGTCATTTAAAACATCGCTATCTTCCTGATTTCGGATACGTCACCTGTTAGCTTCCTAGCTTCAAGTTTGTTTGATTGGATTCACATTGTGATTTTCCATATTGTTCCCACTAGTGATGTCAGGAGGACGGCCGATTCCAGCAATGCCACTTGGTTCATTACCAATACATCGTCCCAAGTGCCACGCACCCTCCAGCACGATCCCTTCCTCTTAGGGATGGAAGGGCTTCTGACACTGTTGGTTTCAGTTTCAGCTACTTTCTTGAAAGTCCACCTCCCACGACGTGGATGCCAGTGCCATATTTCCTCCCGAACTGATACGAGGTTACCCATCCAATACGCAAACTTGGCCTGTACCAGATGCCGATATCTAGCACTGGACTTTACTTTTATTGACAATCCATATACCGAAAGAGTATTATTTTATGCAATGTTTGGGTATGGAGAATTCAATGCAGGGCCCGAAAATCATTCTTACAGTTTTCTGAAAAAAATCTGCTGATACGAAGCAGATAACGTTTCATCGAAATATTATTCACAAATGCTTATATATGTAGAAAGCCAATACACTTTGATGGTCAGTAATTCAATATAAAGAAGGCATCCAGTTGAAAACATGCTTATAAATAAATGTCACTTACGACAGCCACTCTTGCCCAATTTGGGCGCTTTACTGTCAGATCGAAGATACGAGTCATCTGCCAACATATATACAAATAATGTGTTTTTCAATTTTGTTTCATCTATCGCGAAATCAAGGAAAGCTAAATTCTTTAAATAATAAGTAATGGATCTATAAATAATGGAACAGTGAAATATTATTAATAAATTAAAAAATTTGAATATTTCATATTTCACTGTTCCATGAAAACCTAAGTGCAAACTTGGAAGCTGAATTTTACAACCTATGGAGTTGTTCAAAAATGTTGAAACAAGAGTATTCAACTGATGAAATTTCAAAGTTTGCATTTGATTCTCGGCATAGTATAAAAATAAATCGTGAGGTACGTGCAAATAGACCAAGGCCAAAAATTTTGAAAACAAAAAATATTGATATTGATATTGATGAAATATTGATTATTCTGAAGATGAAGAGCGACTAACAAAGAAAATTTGATTAAAGCAAAACTATTTCTACATTTTTTCTTCTATATTTAACCGTAATGAAACAATTAATTTTTAAAAGTGAATAGTATATGTATATGTATTTTGGATGAAGAAGAATTCTGTTAATTGAAGTTCATTGTATTCGATTAATATTTAAAGATTATTTTCGGTAATTTCGAAACCATTAATATTTTTCAATAACTTCAATGTCATTCACAATGAAAAATAATAAATTCTCAAGAATACCGATAAACCGATTATCAAAAAGTTGTTTCTTTGTCTTTTTTGTAGTTTTAAGAATATTTTTCTCTGCGAACATACCACCGTAAAGTCGAGGATTCCACAAAGAAAATGAGTACTGAATAAATTCAAAAACTGAACATTTGTTAACCAACTTTTTTGATTGAACATTAGGCTTTTTTTACATACTTTTCTTATTATACTTTTTATTTTTTAGCTTCACCTTTATGTATATATGTTTGTAACCGACTCTTTTATACTCGAATTTGACCCACTTTAAACTGACAGATAATTGAAACTTTGTAAACTTATCATGAACCAGTAACAATACTATAATTTGATGAGTTTGTCTCATTATCCTGACAAGGATCTCCATAATTAATGAGCCCGCCGCAATACTTGGATAGGGTCGTTATTTTTTTTTCAGGCTCTCTCACCGGAAAATGTTTTTTTTTTAAATAATAAATTAAGAACTAAAAAGTGAAAAATTTAATATTGTTTCACGAAACTAAAAAACACGCTTTTTTAGTATGTTGAACTGAAGAGTACAAAAATGTTTATATAGACAGAAAATAATAAAATATAAAAAATTATTTTTGGCTTTTCAGTTGAATGTGTTTTAAAGGCGTGTTTTTTAGTTATTTTCAAGTATGATTAATTTGAATTTAAATTCGTTAGCAATCGAAAAATTATTACTGTGCTTCTATAAAATTACTGCACATTAAGAACACAAAAAAACGTTTTCTCCAGGTTTTGTAAAAAAATTGCAGTAGATAAAAATAATCAACAAAAAAAAAACAGTTTATAAGATTTTTTCGATAATTTCGTGTTACTACTGAAAAATCAATTCAACAAAAGTTCTGGATTTTCAATTATTGACAACTTTTGTGAAATACTTCTTTTGATAAGATGCATATTTCAGCCACTATACAACCTTCAGAATGTCTGTTTAGCTACCCCTAGCCCCCTTCCGCAACTTTTACTGAGTTGACTTGATTTTTCTCAATACACTCATAATTTATTCCAAACTTTCTGAACACCTACACACTGCTAAGGATTTTTCATGAATTCGGGTATATATAATCGTTTTGGTCCTGGTCTAACAGTGTAATGTGGAAAAAGAAGCAAATCAAGCCGAGTGAGTACAAACCTGGTAACGAGGCAGAACTGGAACTGGAGTTCTTATCGAACTCATCTCCTGCAGAGTACAAACGAAGGTGAAGTTAGCAACACACTATATACAAGCTTGCAACATTGGGATTATTGCAACATCTTCAACATATAACGAACGGTGGTTGGTTTTGTCTCAGGCAAAATACGCAGAAAATTAGATGAGACAATAACAACCACCGAATCGAAACTCTAAAAGCTTTCACAATCAGAAAAATTTAACGGTATACTTGGGTGTGATCAAATTGTGAGGATACATGACACTTCATAAGATAATTCACTGTATTCCGAAAGTAAAACATTTGTCAACAACGAAATAGTCTTCAACGATAATTCCGACTTCGCAACTCGAAATTATTATAATTCAGACTTCGCATCTCGAAATTAGTATAATTCCGACTTCGCAACTCAGAATTAGCCTAATTCTGACTTCGCAACTTGGAATTAGTGTAATCATTGCGATTCCACGTGTTGGCATTGGAATTTTAGTGCAAGTGAGAAGAAGGCTGAGAGGATTGAACTTATTTAGATGAAGGAAATTCATTACCATTTACCAATTTTAATGAATTGGAGTTTCATCCCAACACCAATCCGCTAGTTTTACACCTCGATACTGGTTTCAGTCACCAAGTAACCATGTTCCGGAGGAAAACTATAGACTCAGTCAATATTTTCAATTGAGCTACTTTCGGACAGACGCATCTGAGATAATAGCGCATGCGTTAACGTCATCTCCTCAAATGTGTAGACATAAACACTCATGGAGTGTACCCAAAGGCACAGCCTGTGCGGGTAGAGGACGGCTATTATTATTATTTCCCATGCGCTCCCACGCGACTTACTGATTATTGGAGCTGTAGGAGAATCCGGAAAACATACTGCACCACCCCGGACGTTACGACTGGCATCTAAACAACTCACATCACACTTGCATTTTCAAACAAGACATGAGGTCGCCTATCGACTTCGATTTAATTGAGGAAAAAAATTCTCATTCCCAGGACTCGAACCTGGCCAAGTGCTAGCAGAAGTTTCAATGGCCGACATCTAACCGCTTCGCTTCCGACCACCACAATACAAATGTTTTCGTAAGTTCTGATAATTTCTTATTCAGAGCTTTATATAAATATCCTAAGTAGTCAAATGTAATTTGAATTTGAATGAAAATGAAACTTTGTTCACGAGCATTCAGCTGACACCAACTTTGGAAACTTTACCACTGCTAATGTAAATATGTCACTAAAGAACTGCTATCTATCAGACCCATGGCATATGATCTAATTGTTTCAACAAACTGCCTTAAAGTGAAGTAATTTTTTTGGTTAAATACAAATTGGGACAAGCAAACCAATGGAAACGGCGTCATTTTGTAGCAATTTCATTAACCCTTTCGCTGCGGATCGGCATGGTGAGTAACTCGTCCGGAGCTGCACTTATTTTTTTAGTAAAAATCAAATTTTTATTATCAATATTTCAGTATTTGCTGAAGTTTAACAGATAGTAACACGATGTTAGTATTTTTTTCCCCGACATACATACGTGCCAGCAGCACTCAGCATCCAATTTATTGCCCAGTGCGCCCTGGCTCACATGTGTGTATACATATATTTGTTGTTTTGCATAAAAAATAATGAAACAATCAGAATATGAATGTTTATTTTTGATAAAACAGGAAATAAAATCCGAAATTTAAAATAAATGGAACGTCATATTGCTATAAAAGCTATAAGAAACAAAATTTAATATTGTATCGGGTCTTCACAACAAGCTCCCAACGATAACACACCTCTCTGTGAGGCTGCTAGCAGAATCGCTGCGTCGCGCATGTGCGCCAGGCGCACTGAAATGGTTAAACTATTTGACTGCGAGCCATATACATATACATATACACTTAATATATTTTGATGCCAAATAATCCAGATTATACTAGATTTATGTGCACTGTATTTTCCTTTTTATCTACTCGACTTCTTCGTTAGCTACCTACTAATTTTGAGTTGTAAAGTCAGAATTATACTAATTCCGAGTTGTAAAGACGGAATTAGGCTAATTTTGAGTTGTGAAGTCGTAATTATACTAATTCTGAGTTGTGAAGTCGAAATTAGGTAAATTCCGAGTTGTGAAGTTGGAATTATACTAATTCTGAGTTGTGAAGTCAGATTTATACTAATTCTGAGTTGTGAAGTCGGAATTAGGTTAATTCCGGGTTGTGAAGTCAGAATTATACTAATTCTGAGTTGTGAAGTCAGATTTATACTAATTCTGAGTTGTGAAGTCGGAATTAGGTTGATTCCGGGTTGTGGAGTCAGAATTACTATACTAATTCTGAGCTGTGAAGTCGGAATTGCTAATTATGAGTTGTGAAGTCAGAATTATACTAATTCTGAGTTGTGAAGTCAGAATTATACTAATTTTAAGTTGTGAAGTCGGAATTAGGCTAATTCCAAGGTAGGCTGATTATATTTTTTTATTCTTTGTGGCCCTTCTACGCTTTCGTAAGTATCAGAGGTTTTGATGAAAACTAAAAATTCTTGTATCTTCAAGAACAATTGAGCCAATGGACTAGATCATCGTTGATAATACTCAAGCAAGCGCCATATATCCTCAACTCATGTATTTACAATGTTTTGTTGTTATGTACTTGTGCAAAAATAAATTGATCTCCAATTTATTGTCTGATACAAATTAATGAAAAGACTTGAAATAACTTATGGATTAAATAGCAGAAGGGTACATCAACAGAAGCTTTAAGTTCTCAATAAATTGAGAACAAATATGTTTTTTATTAACTATGAACTTTTTTAATAAATATTTCTTGATGCTAATTTCTAATCGGGTGGGTGTTTTCTTAATTTTATATTTACAAAATAATAATGAAATTACGTTCCATGATAAAACTACACATCGAATGAGAAGGGTATCATCACATTGTATTTTACAGATAGACTTTATTTAGCAAATCCCCAAAACACGTTTCATACATGAAATTTGTTGCAGTCTGTGTATTGGTGAACTATCTGTGTTGCCATTGTAGAACTAACCACGTTTGAAAGGAACATTTTCATTAAACTCCATATATTGAGCACGTACTGTTTCACAAGAAAAGTGTTTTGTATGGCATTGTGTTCGTTAGTATGCGACAATTGTGAACCCACCAATGTTTTCTTTGTAAATAGAAAATAAAAGAAACCAGCGTTGTTGGCAAAAGGCCATTTCGCGAGTACATACTCAAACAGTAACAATCTTCTTTCAATCTAATCAGATGGAATACTCGTCTTCGACAGATATAAGTATTTGTCATTGTGAACATAGAGATACTGCAGTTGAAGTGCCCTTATTGCCCTCTCGATAGTTTCGGTAATCAACTTTGAAAACATATTGTTTTCCATTATATTCACTGACGGTCTAGTGCATAATTAGCATTATACCATGTGAAACATTCCAGTAGAATATGTCAGTAATAGTACTGAGGGAATGCTACAGGGTATATTCGATTAATATTTGTTGAAAATATCCACAAGAAATTTAAATTGAGAACAAGTTTGCTCATGAAAGATTTGTTCGAAACATTTCATTCGTTCTTTCTGTCAACTTACGATCAACCTTAGATGTATGGGTAAAGTAGGTAGAGCTTATTTTATTCAATATACCACCCAAAATTGATTTAACCTATTCGTTATTGCGTCAAGAGCATTTTATAGCAAACTTTCCCAAAACTCATTTGTCAACAAATATAGCGGAAATAAAATTTTATACTTCACACAACGCAACATATACCACCGACAATTGTTGTGACATATGAACATGTATAGGCCAGACAAAACACAGTTTTCATAAAAGATTCAGGAAAAATTCAAACGGTTACTGAATGAACAAATTAGATTCACACTATGCCAATCATCTCATCCAGCATATGTTCATGAGACTATACAAAATAAATCAATTTTAAATTTCGGTTTCACACCGTTTCCTCGAAACAATCAGTATCACTCCCACTGCTGTAACGTAATTGTATTTATCAGGCAATAGGTTCTTTATTATGTCAAAAATGAATATTTAACATTTCTGTTAGCTTATGATATCCCATATGCGAGGTCTGAAATCATAATGTTGCAAGATATACTGGGTGTATTCTGGCAATATCTCTGAAAACCTTTGTTCTATAACCCCACAAAATGATATCATATTATGTGTAATTTTGATGGCGGATTAACAAAGTGACGAATATTATCCAATTTTTTTTATATTTGGAGGAAAATGACAACTCTCGACTTCATATAAATTTCCCAACTAGAGAATGGTTGAAGATAGATCAATTCCAGTCGATTCAGAATAATGAAATTAGTATAATCTGTGAATTTTGAGTCGATCGGTGGAAAATAAAATAACTCAAAAAAAGTCCTAAGGAATTTGCACTATATACGCAAAATTTTTTACTTATTCCTGAAATTTATGATTTGTATATGATATTTAAGTTTCAGCATGAAATAGGAATAAAAAATTTGGAATATATTAATTTTCCATTCTTCAAAAAATAGCAGAGATCCCTAAATGAATCACGACTAGGTAATTCCGAATCATACCAAAAAAGTAAGTTTTGATGACCAACTGACCCAATTTCAGAAGATTTTAAGTAGAAAAAATGCATCAACTCCCCAAATAAACATTTTTTCAATGATATGGCATCCTAAGTAAAAAATATGAGCTAATTTCGAGATTTTTAGGAGATTAACAGACGATTAACGGCCAATAATGCAATATTCAATATTGAAGAAAACCAAATTTTGAAGATTTGAAGTTTTCATTATTAATTATGAAGAAAAAAGTGGCAGTAAATGATCACTCTCAACTCCAAATAAACTTTTCAACTCGTGAATGATTCAAGATAGAGCAACTCTGCGAAAACCATTCGATTTGGAATGATTAACTTAGTATTCTTTGTGAATTCCAAGTCGATCGGTGAAAAATAAAATTACTCAAAAAAATTCCCAAGAGGTAGACCACTAAAAATCATGAAATTTACGAAAGCATCAGATTCTCTTGAAATCCGCACTGACTTCAAAAATATATGATTTATTTATGCTCTGGCACACGTTTTAGCATAAAAAATATCTAATTTTTGAAATATTTTTCATTCTTTTTTTCGAAACGCAAAATTTGACGGCTGATTCCGAATCATACTACAAAAATTAATTTCGATGACAAATAGACAAAATTTCAGAAGATTTTTTGTTGAAAATATTCATCCATCCTCAAAATTAATACGTGAAATGACTTTTCAATTGAAAAATATGAGCTGATTTTGCATTACCCTTCTCAACTCCAGATGAACTTTCAACGAATCAATTGGCAGTGGTCAGTACGTGGAGTAGCACTTTGACTTCGCAAACAAAATTGACCAAAAATAAATTTTAATGGGACTTTATAATTTCAAATATTATGAGTGACGAATTTTGGAATAAAAGGTGTCATGCAAAAAAACTAGAAAACATTTAATACGTTCGAAAAAAATATCACACACATAGTACCTTTAATTTATCATGTATGAGAAACCGACAAACTGATTGAAATAATAGGTTTCCATTCGAGAAAACAAAGTTGGGTCCCGCTCAAAACATACTGAACACCCTGTGTAAGTTACACCTGTATCTACATCAAGATGAACTTTGCTAATTATTTCCAAATATAATAGGCGTGAACTAAAAAATTTTAAATTTATTCGTTCAAATTTTAGGAAATAAAGACATTTAATATTAATACTAAGCTTAGAAACTATCATCATTTTCTATTAACATAATGGAGTTTTGGAACACCGCGCCCTTGTTGCAAGACCCTGTATATCAATTAGAAGTTTCGCTACTCCACTTCATCAGTATTTTTCATTTTCCAAAGAAAACTATTAATTTTACAATCCTAAACAAAATGGACGAGTCAGTATTGAAATGTATGCGTATTCATGTGATTCTTTACTTGTGTCGTTACTGTCACTAAACTTTATGCTCGATAAAATACCAGTGCAAATACAGATGCAAGCACAGTTCGGAACAAATATTGAGCGATAAATACCTCTATAATTCTCCCTTCCTGGCACCTGCAGATGGGTCGTAGGTGGTTGGGTGAGAGCTTTTTGCACCAACCCTGTCAGATTAGCTAGTTGTCTTTCCATATTCTCCACACGAAGTCTGAAAATCCAATGAACTTTAGTGTCTTGCTTCAAAATTTTTTGCTACGGAATTGATGACAAAATACACACCTTGTTGCATCGTAAGGAGGACCGGTAGCGGGCTGAGGAAAGGGTGATCTAGGGGCCACTCTTGGTCCAGTTCCTGGGGGTAGTTTCACTCCATATAAAGAATACGAATCATCCAGTAGTTCCGTGTCGCTAAAAGATGGAAACATGTACTTTTATACGGAGAAGAATTGAAAGATGATGGTATGAAAGGCTTTTGACTTCAATAACTTCACTTGGGGTTCCCCACGGATCAATTTTGGGGCCCTTGAAATTTCTGCAGTATATTAGCGACCTGCCAGAGTATATGGAAACCTCCTCGATTAAACTGTATGCTGATGATAAATCAGTAATTTCAAGACATGATAAACTTGTAGTAATGCAGAAAAAACGATAATAACTGTATTCTTCATTCAAACCATATGTTCAGAAAACTCAACAGCAGCTTCTAGGTACTATTGCAAGTAGGTACGTCAGGATTCACAAATAAAATCTTTGCTTGATATGTTTCATTCTTTGGTTCAATCAACACTCTCAGAAAATATTTCTTCATGTGGGGTGGTTGTACATTCATTTGAAAGTATATCATACAGAGTTGGTCATATGTAGGTATGGACTCGCCTATTTTTCTCTGTTAATATAAGAGTTATTGAAAAAAAAATGATATAAAAGTTAAACGATACTTCACTCTGCATCTTTTTGTGAATTCAAATATTTTATTGATATGCTATTGGTGGAGGAGTGACGTCATGTTTAGTATATTTAGAAAGCTTGTTTTATTCTCATTTCAGTAGTACTTATATTGTATCAACTCTCCCGATAAATACAGGGTGTATCGTATTTTTGTTTTGTTTTCTCAATCATTTCTGGGATATTCTAAACTAGAACAATACTAGCTATTTTTTTATTGAAAAATTTTCCAACAAAACATTTGTCCCAGAATAAACGAAGTGCCCTAATCTTGAATTTTTCCTGAATAGAAGGTCAGAAACAAAATAAAAAACAGGAGTTATTGCACTGAACAAATCAAGTGATAGGTATGTGGATTGCAGAGGTTGACACAAGATTAAAAAAACACACTTTATATATCGATACAGTTGAAATAATTTTAGTACTACTGAAATGAGAAGAGCAAAAGCTTTCTAACGACACTAAACATGATATATGGCTCTGTAAAAAAAATTGTCGATGACGTCATTCCTCCACTATGGCATAAACAAAAATTATGAAAGTATTGTAGGAATGTATGCTTTCACGGCTGGCGTCAATGTTTTGGTTGATTTCCGGGTTTTGCCGTGATCTTCTTTAGTTTAAATCTCCAAACGTTTCAACTGCAACTGCGGCAGTCATCTTCAGTGGCGTGGTCGAAGTACTCTTCTAGACGTATCAACTGAAACTAAAGCTTTCGAGTTTGTCATGTTATTTATAGTGATGTTTTCAGTGGAATGAAACCTTCTATGAAGAAGTTTATGGAGTCGCCATGGGCAGTCCACTTAGCCCAGAGTAGCAAATTTCTACATGGAGAAATCTGAAGAAAGGACCATTCGAACTTCAGAAAAACGACCGAAGCACTGGTTGAGGTATGTAGATGACACGTTCCTTGTTTGGAGCTACGGAAGAGAAGAACTTCAGAACTTCCTAAACCATCTGAATAGTTTTCATCCAAAAATCCAGTTCACCATGGAATTAGAAGAAAACCTTCAAATCCCATTTCTTGACGTATTAGTCACCAAAGAGGGTAATCATCTAGGCCATAAGGTGTACAGGAAGAAATCACACACAGATCGATATCTACACAATGGATCCAACCATCTTCCAAAACAGAATCGAACCGTCATCAATACCCTAGTGAACAGAATATGTGAACCAAGGCACATCGACGAGAAAATGCAACACCTTATAACTGTGTTACAAGCGAATGGGTACAACAAGAAAGACATCATCCGTGCTACGCGCCCAAGGGAGAAGAAAAGGAACACCAATGAAGAGCAACCCCAAGGCACTGTCTATCTGCCATACAAAGAAGGTGTCACCAACAGAATTGGGAAAATTCTGAAGGAGGAGAAAATTAACACCGTCTTCAAACCAACGAAGAAGATATCGGAATATCTAAGATCAGCCAAAGATATCAGAGATCCACTCAAATCAGCGGGAGTCTACAGAATGCCATGTAACTGTGGGAAGGTCTATATCGGACAAACGAAAAGGAGCATTGGTACCCGCCTAGTCGAGCACAAGCGAAGTTGTCGTTTGGGACAAATCGAGAAGTCCGCAGTCGCTGAGCATACATTGTCTGACGGAGAACACAAGATCCTTTTTGAAAATACCAAGAGACTAGCAACGTCGAATCATTACTCAACAAGAATGTATTTAGAAGCCATAGAAATACACAAACACCAAAAGAACTTCAACAGAAAAGAAGAGAGAACATATTTACCAAAGATCTGGCACACAGCATTGAAAGGGACCAAAACGAAGCCATGTCACCCGAATCGCGCGGAAAGTGCGCGCGAACCCGCCATTACAGAAAGTGCGCGCAAAAACATCACTATAAATAACATGGCAAACTCGAAAGCTTCAGTTTCAGTTGATACGTCTAGAAGAGTACTTCGACCACGCCACTGAAGATGACTGCCGCAGTTGCAGTTGAGAGGTTTGGAGATTTACACCAAAGAAGACCACGGCAAAACCCGGAAACCAACCAAAATATAAAAGTATTATTATTATTATTATCATTTTCAACTACTTACCCAATTATGTTGAATTAGAACAATATTATATCAATAATACTACATTCTCTTATTAATATTCACATATAGGGTGTGTCAACGATGCGTGGGTAGATGATAATTACCAAATATCTCAAAATTAATGAGTAGGAATGAAAAAAAATGTTCACCAAATTTATCGAATATGGTGTATTTTCATTTCAATATTTCATTCCACCAATATAACTGTGAATGAGGGAAGTTGTTTCGTAGCCAATACTATTGAAGTAAATATGTTCTCAGATATCACACATGAATGAAGATTTGTATAGAAGAGTCGAAATGCTTACCTTATTTCTTCATCTATAACAGGTGTGATGGATCCTGACCTCGTTGTATATTGGCTGTAATAAGGATCTTCGTATCTTGAACTCCTTTCAGGCGATGACATATAACCGTCTGCGAAGAAACTCATTATTCAAAAATAATTATTTTTGAAGCATTTGCGTCAGATATTTTTCAAAAATATATTTCGAATACTGGATAATATCAAGTATTTTTGCAAAACCTCTGAGTTTGTTATTACTAGTCCTTGAATCTTACAACATTCAAGTTGGTGGCTACATCTACTGACACATTATGACATTAATGACTATAGAAAACAGGGATACTACGAAAATGCAGTACCACATCAAAGCACTCACAAAAATGTTTTCTTTATTAGTTGATTGAGTTCTGTTACGATAAAATGCTGTCAATCTTGAATTCAATCATACACGGTTTTACAAAATATATTATGTGAGTTACATTTCTGTTTTATTTCCACATGATTATTTTAATATCGTCTAATTTTCAAGTAGCTGCATTGATATTCGAAAGAGCTCACTCTGAAAGTAGTGAAGGCCGTGTTGACCCACCTGGTATATTGTACAAGGGGTTGGCAGGCCTTTGGAATGGAACGAATCGATCTGGTGGTCTAGGTGGGCCATCACTGGACCGGGACGCCCCATTGCTGTACGCTCGTTGGGGTTTAGGGGGCGCACCTTTTGGAATTTTCTCATGTAGATAATGATTATAATATTTATTTATTTGTAGGTTTAGAGGAACGAAAACAACAATTCATTCAAGTCAGGCAGGGGTGGGGCCGATTGGAAATGATAAAAAATAAAGAGATTTTTATAATTGACACTCTTAAATAGTAATTATTTTCACACCTAAATCTTCAAGCATCTGAAACTTCATGGCGGTTTACCTCCATTCATCGTGAATTCCAAACATTAAAAAAGCTATGAAATTGCTAAAAAAATCAACAATAAAAATATGGAACAGCTATGGTCGTTCAAGAACATTGCATACATTCTCGTCAACAATGTGGCTATTTGACAATCGGAAAGTGTGTACGGCACATATTCTTCCATAGTTTTGTCACCATATGAAGCAATAAAATATATAATACAACTTTTGGGTACCATTCAGGAACGAACAGTTAATCTTGTCACTTCTCTTTAAAATTCATCTTTATATCTGATGGAGAAGTTTTTACGGAAGGACTGCTTATCAAAACTCATTATGAGTGTAACTCACATTTCTATTTTTATATGAGATCTGCTAGGGATGAGCTTTGAAAGAGAGCAAGATTTCTTTAACCAGCTGTGGAAAGTTTATTATATCTTGGTTATGGTTATTCTTCAAGTTTACTATCATGTTACATGGTGTTCTTTGGAATATAATTGCACTTTAACTTCCTTTTCATTCAATTGAAGATGAGCATTTCTATGCTCGACAACTTGTTTTTGAATTTTGTTTGACGCCCCCTATGACAAGGATCAGCTGCGTTGACAACACTCTGTCCCTAACCTGGGGTTTGAAAGTATATGTGCAGACGACTTTGATTACTTAATTTCTTGAAACGGGTACTTCACTTCCAGAATGGACTACTTTCTTCTTATGTATATAAGTTCGGAAACTCATCTTATGTGGAGATGTTTTGATTTTTTTATGGAAGAGAACAAATGCACTGAATATCTCTTCTATTTTCTATCATTTCCAGCGACCTGGGCTAACTTGAAATTATTTTACGTGTTATGAATAGGTTGGGCGAACTGAAAACCCTAAGTTTCTTCCATAACTGATGGATCGTCGAGCGGTGAAAAGTGTTAGATCAAGATTCCCAAAAAATTTGGCAGATATTGAAAACGGAAGAAAAAGGAAGTGAATATACCTGACAATTATACCATTGTAGGAATGTAAGCTTTCACGGCTGGCGTCAGTATTTTGGTTGGTTTCCGGGTTTTGCCGTGGTCTTCTTTGGTTTAAATCTCCAAACGTTTCGACTGCAACTGCGGCAGTCATCTTCAGTGGCGTGGTCGAAGTACTCTTCTAGACGTATCAACTGAAACTCAGAAGAGTACTTCGTACCACGCCACTGAAGATGACTGCCGCAATTGCAGTCGAAACGTTTGGAGATTTAAACCAAAGAAGACCACGGCAAACCCCGGAAACCAACCAAAATAATTATACCATTTATAATAAACAGTCGAGTGAATATGACCAAAGGCTTGTATGTGCCATAATGTGTAGTTTTTATTATTTGCCGTGGCACGCCTTACTTATTTTTGGTGTCGTGAAAATTCGGACAGAGACTTTCAGCATCCACACCACGATTTTCATTTTAGTTTAATTTTTATTTTTCACCAACCCGATTTTATCAATGATATAATCAAGGTCTCTCAGTTCACCCAACCTGTATGAAGCAATAGGCAAATCTCTTTTGACAGTCACATGCATTACATACGCACACACTTTTACGAGTGTTCTAAACAGGAATTTTTTGTGAAATCAAACATTTGGTAGAGGAAAAAATGCAAAAAATTTAATTGAAGAAAAATTTAATTCAACACATTGTATCAAGAATGATTGATAGAATCAGTATATAAAGCATATTTATTATTTTATTTTTGATAAAAAAATTGAGTCGTGTCCAAATGAGCATTTTCACTTCAAAACAGTATAGCCTACTAGTCATAATATTCTGTGAAGAATTGTGACGATTACTTTGACATATTTAAGTACCAAAAAGAAATGTCTTAGATTATTTCTGCATATATAAAAAAAAATTGTAAATATACTCATATACAGGGTGTCCCAAATTCAAGCCTCATCATTGGGATCTCGGAAAGTAGAAGAAATTCGAGATTGGTTGAATGAAGGCAAAGTTGCACAATATGCTAGTGCTCATCGAAACGCCGTTTTGAAATTTGTTAAACTCCGAATACCAAATTTGCAATTTCATTTTGATTTTTTCATGACTCTATTAGAATAGACGTAACGAAACAAATTACACACTCTCATTGCTACTTTTTTCGTTCTACAACCCTGGATTTTTTAGGGGTTTTAAGAGATTCTAATACCCCAAAATCAACTGTGTATCGCAATTTTCCGAAAAATTCATATTACCGGCATTTTCCATAAGAACTCATGTGGTAGAAAAAGACAAAAAATATATTTTAATAGTATTGAAAACAAATATCGTTTTTTTGGAAAAACGCATTGCATACAACTGAAAAACTAAGATAATAGTGGGTGGTTAATATATGAATTAACTGAAGTGTCATCCCTCAAACACGAGGCCCTAGGCTGTATTTACAAAAAAAAATTATTTGCATTTTGTCAAATGCCTTTTAATTAGTATTTATTATATTTCGAATTGAAATTCAAAAATGGCGTTTGAGTGCTATTTGTTGGAATATCCAGAAAGACATCAACTGCATTATAGTTATTTTGCTAATATTGATAATTATCAATTAATTATACATTATGAAATCATTATAATTCAGCTCAATACGGAAGTTCTGTTGATCAAAGAGTTAAATATGGAAAATGAAACGATCCAGGAGAGGAACAAATTATGCTAAACGCTGTACCTATTCGAAAATTTTTCTCGATAACAGTTGCAGATCATTAAAAGCCACAGGAGACAAAAAATTGTATGAATAAACCAAAGAATTCATATCATATTTTGGAATTCACCAGCGACGCACTACAAAAATGGGGCAGAAAATGGCCTGACCATTGAAAGACTATCAATCTGTAGATTTTTACAATCCCTTAAACGTACTATGTTTAGAATTGTATTCTAATAGCTCGAAAACTGCAAGAGCTATGCGGAAAAAATAAAAGAATTCCAAAAACGTAACGCTCTATAGATCGAAAAATACTCCACTATAATCTTGATATTTAATTTTGAAACACCCTGTATGTTATTTTTCATTGTTTTACTCCCGGTAAGAATATAATAGTGTTTTTGCTAATACTCTTGTTGGCAGATTTTTACTGAAGTATTCTTTGCGTCAATCAATATTCACAGAATACTAAAATTATGTAAAAACATTCAAATCCGGTCACAAAAATAATAATTATTTTCTGCAATATCCAACAGCAGCCTTGTTATCAATCATCCACTGAAAGCAATAAACACATCACTCAACCGATGCTACATACATTCCCCATTCTCTTCAAATGCTCCACTGAAATAAATATGGTTTGACAGCATACCCGTCGACAGGGGTTTCATGCGGTCCGATGGGGAGTAGGTCCTCAGGAGGGTTGCGCCACGAGGTAGACTGGCGGTGGACCCCATGTAGTAGGGCGCGCCCTTTCCTCCACTTCCCTGAAAGAAACAGAATTGGTTAATTATGGTATTTGTCGTGAACTATGATAGACTTAAACATCTAAAAGAATACTGAGTGTTTCACGGTGAATAGAAGATTAGAAGTATCTGTAGAATAATAATATGGAAACAATAATAAAAATAATGATGATGATAAGCAGAGGGGCAAAGTACCATCCAAGGCATTAGTGAGTCACTGGTGCCATCAGCACCACACCGTCAGCAACTATAAAAATTCTACTAGACCTACCTCCTCATCAATAGTAACCAATAGAATTATTATTTCTGATTACGAATTGTTTGATCTACAAAATTCATCCATTACCTGTAAAGGACCCCCGCACTTTTTGCTATATAAAATGGCGTTCTGTCAAATGTACCAAATTTTTGGTATTTTGTAGGAGTCGGTCTCCTTCAGATATATGTACAGGCCCAACTCGATCCTATGACTAGTTTTCGAAATACAGGGTGTTAAAGTTGGGAAATGACGACTTTTCCCCATCTTGTATCTCTAGAGATAATCAATTTATTTGAATTTTTGCATGCAGTATTTTGAAAATATCTTTTTGCAACTATCCTCCCAAAAAAAAACTCAAGAACTCTTTTCCGTTACAGGGTGATTTCAATTCATACTCTCGCGATTTTTCGAATTTCAAAATATTGATGCTATATGGTTTGGAAACACTTGCAGGATGAACATTATCACATTTTATCTTGTTGTCGCTCCATGTAATATCATTCCATGTCTGAATCATACAAGGCGATTCACAAATACTGTGGTATACCGTAATAAATTTCTCTTGAGTTTTCTCTCCCTCTTTATGTTAGAGTTGATGAATTGTATTCATTCCAGTTTTTGAGGATATGTCATTGAGGAAACTAGAGCATACAGGGTGTAAGTATTTCTAAAACTAATGTAAACCACACGCAAATATCAGAAAACTGTATTATTTTTCATCACTCTGTATTTTGGAATTATGACCATTATGTTTGTATTTTTTTTCATTATTCTATTCAAAATATTGTTAATTAGAAGCTGTAGAATTTTCAGCTTTTTTCTATGACTAGTCTTTGATGGATTGAGTCAGAAAACATTATCAAGCTTGAAAAAATGTATACTTTTATAACCTCACGGAAATTGATTTTTTTTTCTTGTACTTTGTACTTCAAGTTGAAACTGATATTGTCAGGTAGCATTTTTTGCAACAATGACATGATTTGAATATTACCTTCGTGATAATGAAAATTACGGAAGAATCTAATTACCTACCTCGTTTTTACCTTTTATGCTCCTGAACTATGTGGCCTATTTATATTTCATCGCTCCGGAAAATTGAGATATTTTTCGAAAGAACAAGACTATATCAATTGCACGAATTGATAGCGTAGTAATGATGAGTCATTTCATATCATGTATTTAATGATTATTGTTCACTCAATGTGTAACAAAAATCAATATATTAATTATAATTAATATTTAAACTCGTTTCCACACCACCCAAGAGGTAGAGTTTCCGGCGCGTTTTTTTCCCCTTAGTGGTATCCCCTTTAGACCAAGTCCACTCTGAAATATTTCATAACTTTGAATTTATTTCACGAAAACAAACAAGTATCAAAAATATTGTTCTGATACTCAAATCAATTCCGGACCGAGGTTCATAATTTCCGGTTGAATTCGATCTGAAACTTCTGAATAGAATTCAGGAGCCGACAAAATGAAAATGTTATATTTTCTTGATGCCTTGCGTAATCCATTAACCATATCACACTAGTTACGTTACTGACCTACAAGTGCAGTAGTATCCTAAAATAGGCGTATCTTCGAAATCATCCTACCCTACCTACTACCCACAACATATGTTTTGTGGCATTCCTAAACCTAGAAACTATTCTAAGTCTCAAAAAATTGGGTTTCTTGTTAAACTCGTCAATTTGAAGTATATTTCCTTCACCTTCATCTCTGAATCTATCAAAAACTAGTCATAGAAAAAAGCTGAAAATTCTACAACTTCTACTTAACAATATTTTGAATAAAATGATGAAAAAAAAAACAAACAACGGTCATAATTCCAAAATACAGAGTGATGAAGAATAATGTGGTTTTCTGATATTTTCGTGTGGTTTATATTGGTTTTAGAAATACTTACACCCTGTATGCTCTAGTTTTTTCAATGACATATCCTCAAAAACTGGAATGAATACAATGTATCAACTCAAACATACAAGGAGGGAGAGAAAACTCAAGCGAAATTTATTACGGTATACCACAGCATTTGTGAATCGCCTTGTATGATTCAGACATGGGATGATATTACATGGAGCGACAATAAAATAAAATATGATAATTTTCATCCTGCAATTGTTTCCAAACCATATAGCATCAATATTTTGAAATTCGAAAAATCGCAAGAGTATGAATTGAAATCACCCTGTAACGGAAAAGAGTTCTTGAGTTTTTTGCGGAGGATAGTTGCCCAAAAATATTTTCAAAATACTGCATGCAAAAAATTCAAATTAATTGATTATCACTAGAGATACAAGATGGGGAAAAGTCGTCATTTCCCAACTTCAACACCCTGTATTTCGAAAACTAGTCATAGGATCGAGTTGGGCCTGTACATATTTCTGAAGGAAACCGACTCCTACAAAATACCAAAAATTTTAAACATTTGACAAAACGCCATTTTATATAGCAAAAAGTGCGGGGTCCTTAATCTAGATGTGACAAAAATATCGTTTGAATAAATAGATATTTGGATCATTTGCTGTAAATACATGAAATATAATTTACCAAAACAAAACAATATCAATTTCACTAGACGTGCGTTTCGTCAACGAAGTTAGCAACTTCGGGAGCTAAAACTTGATAATTTTTTTTACACCCTATCCAACACATCGAGCTTCGTAAGTTTTTGGGCCCCAATATTTTTATTCTTGAATACGGACCAATATTTTTTAGTTAATTCTCTACATACTTATTTCGAATAAATTTTAATCAATTTCTTCGAAATTAATGACTACCTTTTGATTTCATTATGAAGAGGAGAAATTGAGTATTGGGCGTATGGAATTGGGTCCTTATCGGCATTTATACTACTTTAACTTTTCGGGATTTCCAGAATTCCAAGTTCGAAATCTAATAAATTTCAACTTGTGTCATGAAATCAGTAGTTGTGATCTATATCAACTTGGTTACGTTCGATTTTTCTGTTCTCGAACTTTCTGATATGATCAATATGCTCCATTAACCGTAACTCTATGGCCGATTCAGTTTGACCCACATACCTGTTCTCGTAGTTCTTACAGCTAATGTCGTAAATCCCAGACTCGAATATTCCTTTTCTTAGGAAGTACCCAAGAAAAGATTTGTTGTTCACAAAAAGTTCTGTAAACCATCCATCGTCTTCTTCATGTTGTGGGTTCCAAAAATACCTCTGGAAATCCCAGTTATTCGACGTTTATTAGGGAATATATTCCGGAAGGTTTTCTTTTTGTAATCGTAATAGCCACCACCCTGAACACCATTCTTTGAGATAGGAATCTGATCTTGTTGAGAGTAAACAAACGAACAGGTAGTTAGTTCTGCCTAGACACTTCATGCAACCCCCTGATGAATTGCTGGAGAAGTTTCTATGTTTGATGATATTTTCTTGATTGAATTAAATAAGACTACCACTGATCAGAAACTACAGTACATTATAGACATCAATATGTTGCTCAGAAAATTAACAACTAACGATTATTTGGACATTACTTTGTTGCCAAATAAGATACAGACAATTACGAACAAATGGAAATCAATTCGAGCTCTCAACTCTGACGTGTAGTCCCACACTATTAGAGTTCAACAAAATAATGAAACACACTTATTATGCTATTTCCATTCAATATCCTTCCCGCTCGACTGTCAGCTGTTATTGGAGCTCGAGTCTACATCTTCAGTGCGCTTCTATTGAGTTTACTAGGTCAGGCATCGCTTTGTTGGGTATACACTTCACAAAGGAAGCGGTTAATCATCACAGAATGAATGTATAATTAATGAATCTTTCATAATAGGTCTCCGATATTCACCGCTTGCTTTTAGTATGTGTTACTCCTGCAAGAAACGGAAATATTGGTGATTTGTATGATTTACTTACTGTATTATTCATATTTTCAGAAACCACTCGGTTTTAATTTCTAAAGATCTCATGAAGCCTTCCTGATAGGTGGGAAACCATAAAACAGTTATCGGCGGATGATAGAACTCTCGTAATCGAATCGAAAATACAACACTCTATTTACTAGTGACATTTTAATTGTTTTTTTGACAAAACCCCTTCATAACAGGTGATTATTTACAAAAATGATAAGGCGAATCATGCCTTGGCTCACAACGAATAAAAACTCACAAATTGCTATTCAACGAGTAAGTATTTTCAGTTTATTTATGGAAAACTTCTTGCTATTTTCATCTCCAAGCTCCATTGCGGTATGGAATTCTAGATCAATAAATACGCCAAGGTTCATCTCATAAGAGGACGACCGACAACGAAAGGAATACAGACAGTATAAAATGAAATATATATACTCACATAGGGTGGAATAACGCGGCTGGCAATATATTCATATGAACATATTTGATCACATAATACATAAAAAATCTCCAAGCAGAAAGTCAGCTCTGCAAGTTACCACTTTTATCACTCAAAAATTAATCCTTCGATGAGAAACATGAAAAAAGTGGACAGGGAACGGCAAAATCATCAAGACCACCAATTAGTCATATGTTATTTGAACTGAAGATTAGGAAATTTCGTAATAGAAACACTTAAGGGACGAGGCAGTAGTAGAATGTACCACGACGAATATGCCTATAAAAATGGCTGTCTAATACTACATCAACTTGTGGAAAGGGTGGAAAATACGATGGAAAATAAACAGATTCTATTAGCGGCCTACTTAGACATAGAAGGAGCTTTCAACAAAACCTCTTCGAATTCAATCATTGAGTCACTTAGACACAAAGAAGTCTAGGAACCATGTGTGGTCTGGGATAGACTCAATGCTGAAGAATATGATGATTCAAGCAACGATACTGAAGGATACCGAAGTGGCCTGCAAGAAGGTGTTCTTTCTCCGCTCCTGTAGAACTTGGTCGTTGTAGTCCATCCTGGAGGCTCTCCAGGATGGACGACGTAGAACCCTTGGATATGCCAATGACATAATAGTCTTGGCATAGAAAAATATAGCACCAAGGCAAAATATCGTATGCAAGAGGCTCTAAATCTGGTAATAAGGTGGACAGATTCGGAGGGCCTAAATATTGGTTCACATGAAGCCACCTCTGTAATATTCACTCGAAGACACAAATAGGAGGGCCAGGGACCTCCAAAGTCCGAAGTGAAACTCTACAGATGAGGGGAAAAACTCAAATATCTCGAGGCGATTCTAAACTCGAAGCTGATCTAGATCTGACACCTGAAAAAAGTCAATAAACAAGTGGAGACCTCACTTTTTTTGCTAGACAATCCTTTGGGAGAAATGGGAGCTCAGACCAGACATGTCATACAACCAGAAGATCATGTTTGTAAGGCATTCGATATGGTGTCTGAAAATACAGCAAAGATGGAGTATGACTAGAGTAAGCAAGGTCCAGAGACTTTCCTGTATTGAGATCATGATAGCCATGAAGTTAATGACTACTGATGGAATTGCCTTTCCTTCACTTAGTGGTCTAGGAAGAGGCAAGTCCTGGCACCTTCAGAATACAGAGTATGACGTTCAGATTGGACCAAGGCATATGACCTTCGTAATAATTATGACCAAGAACGTGTTAGACACGAAAACAGATCAACACATTCAGGGTATCAATAACCTGAATGGAAACGTATCTGGACTTCATTCTTAAAAACAATCGCCGTTGAAGATGAGCAGATCCACATCGTGTCAGACAGTCAGGTCACACTCAACGCAATGAGAAGCTAGCAAAAAAGTACTGATATGGGCATGCAAGGAGGTACTGAAAACACTGGCAGTCTAGAACCACGAAATTGCTAGCACTAAAATGTGAAGAAGACTGAAAAACCACGAGGGAAAAATCCCATGACATGAAAAAGAGTTAATTAAAGGACCATGGTATAAAAGTACGACAAACTCATAAGCACTTATTAGGGGAAAAATTAGGATCATACCAGGGCTCATAACTGGGTATGCACCAGTGAAAGGATATCTAAGTGTGTGTGAAAGATCCACATACTGTGCAGATGGGAAGCATTAGACCTCAGAGGACAGATAATCTTTGGACATCTAACTGGCACTCCATAACTACAGTTCTCACCCAGTGGAAGACTTGTACAAACTTGTACTAGGCAAAAAAGTACTGTGATTACACAACACAGGGGTGAGAGATTCTATGGCGTATTTTGCTAAGAGTATTCTGTCATGGGTAACTAGACCAGAGAAGTCATCCATGAAAATCCATTACAATAAATAACTTTGAGAAATGTAGGTTTAGCTCTGTGCCAAGATCTTATTCACTCCCAGTTGGTTTGTCATGATATACAAGGCCCAGATGCGTCCTGACCTAGAATGTTATCAACATATAGGAAAATTATATCCAGAAGAGATCAATTTGTCTCGTCAGTGAATCCTAGCTAACAAGCTTGCTAAGTTTTTCAGAATATCCAAGAAGTGTTGGCAATCTGTCTCCATTATATAGATATTTTCATTGCCGATATCAGCAGTTGTTCCATCATCTCTTTCCACCTCTTCCAATGGACGGAAATATTTTGGAATCCCTTTCGTAGGAAATCAAACAAATCAATTCCTGCTTCATTTTCCTTAGTAATCACGAACGTTACAGGATGCTTCATTGCTTGTGAACTTTGTGAACTATGAGATAAAAAAAACAGAAGGAACGATAATCAATATAAACACAAGTATAGGATTGAGGCAATCTGAGTGGTAATTCATTCATAAAAGTGATCATAAGGATTGGCCCCAAGATATATCCTTGGGCAACTCCTATCTTACTACTGGAGTGCTTAGTAACACAATGCACAAATGGGAGATTTGATACATCGTGTTTGATTGGAAAAGTCATACTCAAGACAAAAAATAATTGAGAGCCGTGTTCTGAAAATATTTCATGAAATGATTTTATGTTACTCAACTAGAGTCGAACATGAGAAAATGGTTCTAAAATAGTAAATAGTTTCACTACATAGTACAAAGAATTTCGTGTTTTTTTTTTCAATGATATGTCATTATGAGTGCTGAAACTCAATTTTTATACTCGTACGGATGAAAGATATGATATGAGATATGACTCATAACTTCTCATGAAGCAAGTCGAAGCTGGACCATTATTTTTCGCAAATAATGAATAATTTCTTGTGGAGAAGTGGAGAGCTATTGAGGTATTGTAGCATGATCAGAAAAATCATCTAAATTAGTGAAACCAATATGGAAATTGACATTAACTTTTACAATTATTGTTGCATGATCAAAAAAATTATCTAAATTAGTGAAACCAATATGGAAATTGACATTAACTTTTACAATGACCAGCAACACTTGTTGTAAAACAAATTTAATGCTCCTAAAAAACTACTGACGATAACTCTTACCACAAAGTAAATAAATTCAAGTGTCAGTATGAATGAAGTAAACACTCTGAAATATGATATTTTGGAATTTTTTGCCTTTTCCGGAAACTTGGATTAAATTGCGAAATACTAGCAGCAAGAACTAAGAAGATCATTAATCACCAGAGATAAACATCCTAATGGATGTTCCAGTGTAATAATTAATCAGCCTTCTTGGCTTCTGTTACACAAGGCCTAGATTTATCACCATATTTGTATAGAAAGAGTGGTAACTTCTGAAAATAATGATGAATTATCATCAATTTGATACATAAAAATATTAAATAAAACGTATTTCAGCTAACTCCGTGTAGATTTATTGTACTTTAACCCTTCACTTTATATCATGGACAATCCGGAACATGTTGAAGACATCTGATAAAAGCAATGAATATAAATATTTGTTATTATGTTTCTTGAAATACAGAAAATGTGAATGATATCAACTACTTGATGAGGAAAAAATCAAAAGTGTCAAAAAATTATCAAATGAATGAAGATTGGTACCTTTTATGTGAATAAAATTCAAGAAATGAAAATGGAACCAAGAAAAGAGTTGATGGGTTAAAATATAGCGGCGGCAAATATTCTCAAAGGCGATGTGGCATAATTTTACCAATGATCAGGTGAAAATCACGCTTCTTACTTATGTAATAGTTAAAAACAAACAGTCGCTTCCAATAACAATTGTCTATAAGATTTTTTTCCTTCCTTAACTTCGATTTCAGAATATTCCTGCGACACCAAGTGTTCGAATTACTTCGGGAAATGCTTTGTCAACTGAATTACTGTGTTATGCGACCCATGTCGAACGAATTAGTCTTATCAGCTACAAACGGTGCCTCTGAGATACTGGAAAAAATCCCAAAATACTCCTGCCGCACTGAACCGTACTTGCAGTATTTCAGACCTGAATGCATGCGATATATACATGAAGAAGTACTGCAGAATATATTTTATTCTAAATAGAAGATTTTTTAGATATAGAACTTGTATCTCAATGGCTATTCCTTCCAAGATACTTGAAATACATAACTAGTGGATCAATTGCACTTCTCTATCACGAATAGTATCAAACCCGCAATTACTGTACCATCATAGCATTAAAACCAGCTTTCATCAATACCCAACTGAATATTCTCACCACGAAACCTAGTTTCGGGCAACATTAGGATGAAACGACCGCTGGACATATGGTTCCCATATCTTCATATCAGTGTCAATATTCATCGAGGTCATGTACTCCGATTATTATAATAAATATGAAAGTACGCCGGGTAACTCGATTTTGGAGTTCCTGCCGTAATTGCGCATTTCTTGTGAGAATGAGTTTCACAATTCGATTACCCTATAAGGAGACATTACTTAACAGATGAGTACTTATGCATTTATCTGTTGTGGGGACACATTTTTTCTGACATCTTAGGATCATGTCATGATCAGCAGCTTCTCTTCATATAATCAGTTCCTTAGTAGTTTGCAGCGTCACACTTATTTTTTTCCAACATTATTTGTTGTTTATCCAGCTCGATAGCTTTTTCAGAAACATTTTGAGTCCTACGAACGTGTGCACTAATATTTCAAAGAACATTTTTCGCTACTTTTACTCTCTTACCAATCATCGTTTGATTTCGCCCGAATTACTCAGGTTGGTAACTGTCAGTTTCATAAAATGTATTTCAGGGGGTCTTTACCACACTGGTGCTTGGAGAGGGGTTTCAGATCGATACTCTTGGTTCTGTTGTATTTTTGGAAGCGGCTCTTCAGATGACTTTGATGAACCCGCTGCTTATGTCTCTTCTCCAAGACCTCTAGGAATCAGGAGTGTTCTTTTCCTTCAGTCTGTAGAGATTTCTGAAATTTTTTTGTTTCGCCTCTTGATTTAGGAATGTAAAAGAAATTAATTTCTTCCTCGGTTCAGCCATAAGCATTATTTGCCTCTTCAATATATCAGAAATTGATACAAAGCTCGTCGAAAGTTGGAGGCATTTGAGCATTCATTCACAAATAAATGCCTTTGGGATTCCATTTGGAATATCTTCACTCTAACCATGAAATACCAGTTGCTCATCCTTGAAAAATGTTCATTGAATGCTTGAAACTTCTGGTGATATCCAAGACTTTCCGCTAACCACTGGATTTTGCCTTTCACTTCATGACTCTAGGACTTCATTTCCGACTTCCTGTATTATCAAATCAGCTAATAATAATAATAATACTTCCTCATAAACACTCATAGAGTGTACCCAAAGGCATAGCCTGTGGGGGTAGAGGACGGCTATTATTATTATTGGCAGTGGCACTCCGGGGCGACTTACTGATGTTTTCGGTGGTGTAATCACTTTTCATCTGTAGGAAAGAAAACCCGGAAATCCTACAGCACCACCCCGGTTGCTTGGTGCGCACTTCAAGCTAGCACCAGACATCGGGATGGGCATCTAGGTAACTCACATCACACTTGATTCACAACAAGGCATGTGGCCACATAAAGAGATCCGTGTACTTGAGAAAAAAAGATTTCGTACCCGAGCCTTGAACATCTGTCTGATGCGAACTAGAAGTTCCACTGCTAGAGACCTTAGCCACTAAGTCACCAACCAGCTAAACTACGTAACTTTCACTAGACGTGCCTTTCTTCGTCAAAGTTATCATCATCAGCTGCTGTTTCTCAAGGAGGTTTGCAAGAACTTGTGTCGGATATAGTGACAATTGGAAAGAGGAACATTTCGAAAGAGTTTCGGAAAAACGCAAAGGAAATGCGACAATCATTATCGGAAGCAGTCATTAGACAGATAATTCCAAAGCAAGTTCTTGTAGAACATAAGGAGATTCATAATAGTTGTCAAAATTCAACACTTATGGCGACTGAAGGTGAGTACGTTCACAGGAAATTAAACAACTTTCTGAAGAAGATGGAATAGTGATACCAAGATATCGATAAGTAAAGAGCTGAAGGAAGGTTTAAACGGTTGAAGGTTTTTATGTGGTTACGCGATGAACGGAATTGGACGGGCTGAATGTCAACCTTAACAAGGCAACTCGAAGAGAAGGAACATACGGTTTATAATCTATACGTCATCGAGAAGAGAACATACAGATGAAGAGGGAAGTCAAATATCTTGGAGTACTCCTTTACTACAAGCTGACCTGGAACAGCATCCAGAAAACAACCAAAACAGCGGTGATCTTACTAGAGATAGCCAGACGCTTTTGTGAACAGAGATAGGGGCACGTAACATACGCATCTCTGTTATAGTGGCCCAAGATACAACAAAGAGGAGCCATAAAAAACTAGGAAAGCTGCAAAAACTTACCTGTCTTGAAATTACAGGAGCAATAAAATCTACACCAACTGCAGTCATGGATATATTTTTGGGATTGCCTCCTCTTTACCGAGTGGTCCAGGTGGAGGCAAAGCTTGGTGTACACACACAGAAATCGAACGTTGGATCAGGACATTATGAGAATCGTTAGAATCGTTAAGAAAACTTGATAGAACCGAGTGGGATGGCTCACAGCCAAAATTCTATAGGGGATGATCTAGTATGAAGATGGATAAATGACTGGGAAAAGACTGGGCTCAGGAGTGTTCTCCAGCTATTCAGCTGTCTTTCAGACAAAGGTGTATGCCATCTACCAATGCGAAAGGAAGAACAAAAGGAAAAATATCCTGTATAGGGATCCCAGTACATAGAAAGTGTGAAAGTTGAAAATTCTACCATGGCAGTTTTTCTAAGAAATCCACGTAAACTTCACTGGGTGGTACTAATGTCTTTATAATAATACTTTTATACTGAACTCTAGCAAATGCTATGAATATATCAGGGACTATGCAAGATACTATCATTTGGAGGATGCCATATAACCAGTCTACATAACCACGTGAGTTTTCCATTGTTTTGTGATGCCAAAGATCAGATTGTTGATCGTCAGAAAACGTAATCATGAACAACATCAAGTATAATTAACAAGAACATATCGCGAGAAAACATATTACTACTTTCTTTCTCCTTTAGGGCAAAGTTACGCCACCAGTGCACTTGCAGATACACTTTTTCATTACGAAACACTATATCAATTCAGTTTATCAAGTCTCGTAGAATCGTTGCAGTTATTTTGAATTTGTCGGAATAAAAATTTATTCAAAACAGTGGATGAGTGAAAATTAGCAATAAAATATTCCACCCATGAATAAATCTCACATGCATACTTATCTGAACTCTCCTGCTTTATTTATGGAACATACTTGGCATTAACCTACTGAACTGCGAATTAATCTAGTTCTATTCACTTCCGATGTGGATGAGATTATACAGTGATAAAACATGAAACAGATATCAATCATTGGTATAGGAAGCCGCGTTACATTTTATCCTAATTGAAATCTGATAAAGTAACTTTTTTTCCCACAGCTAGCTAAGAATTATTGGTGTGTTGTCATTTTTAATCTTCGTGTTCCTACGGAGACAAAAATGCTGTGATATTCAAAGAACTTCGTGGGAACCAAAGGAAAATAGTAGTTTTTTTTTTTCGAATGAAGTCTGTATGTAGTAACCGTCGGACACTCAGGTAGCAATTGAACATTGCGGCGACCTGCTCAAAACATGCGCCATGAATGAGTTGCATAGCCAAGCTTGATATAACGTTGTCACATTCCCATCCCCATAATATCAGGGTTGTTAAAACCGTTCATGTTCAACTAAAGTAGCAGATGATCGTTTTCTGAATCTCTAGAAAATAATAAATATTCCAATCAAAGTGTTACTGATGGCCAACGAGCATATGGCATAATTCAAATTAACACTCAGTCCATATGATGTCTCTGTCGTGGATCAAAAATATGCAAATACCAATCAAGAAGCCTGCAACATTCTTATAAACAAGCTGTTGATAGATGCAAACAAAATAGAATTGTCGATAGTTCATACTGAACAATGAAAACTTGGAGATATTGACATGTATCTATATGATATGTACGTAAATAGAAGTAGCATCATCGAATGTTGAGGAATTACAACGAGCAAGATACTTGACCCAGAACGTTGCGTTGTATGGAAAAAATTACAAATAGGAATTCTACTCTACAGCACATACGTTATTTATATAGAGGAAATAAATGAGAGATATTTTTTTACCGATAAATATTTATTCTCATATCCTCTTATGTTCTATCAGGTGTATTTCTACAAATATTTCAGTCTGACCTACCTTATTCATTCATAGTCAAGGTAGAATAAAGCAGGTCAATTTGAATCCTATTTTTTAGAACACTTCAAAGTATTTAAAATCCGATCACACTCCTCTGACGACCTAACAATAATCTTTGATGATGACAAGTTGTTATTTGGACAGGAGTGAATGTATTCTGTCCCACAACAAAGCGGGCCAACACGAATCCTTTTTTGAGATCACTCTATATTTTGAAGTGATCTCAAAATCCGACCGCACTCCTTTGACGCCCCAGCAATGACTCCTGATGATAAGAAGTTGTTATATGGAATAGAGTGGATGTATTCTGACCCACGACAAAACGGGCCAACTCGAATCCTCTTTTTGAGATCACTTCAAAATATACAAAATCCGACCGCACCCTTTTGACGCCCCAGCAATGACTTCTGATGAAGAGAAGTTGTTATATGGACTATAGTGAATGTATTCAGACCCACAATAAAGCGGGTCAACTCGAATCCTATTTTTGAGATCACTTCAACATGTACAAAATCCGACCGCACTCCTCTGACGCCCCACAAACAACAACAACAAAGTGGGCCAACTCGAATCCTCTTTTGAGATCACTTCAAAACATACAAAATCTGACTGCACTCTTCTGATGCCCCAGCAATGACTTCTGATGATGAGAAGTTGTTATATGGACTAGAGTGAATGTATTCTGACCCACAACAAAGCGGGTCAACTCGAATCCTATTTTTGAGATCACTTCAAAATATACAAAATCCGGCCGCACTCCTCTGACGCCCCAGCAATGACTTCTGATGATGAGAAGTTGTTATATGGACTAGAGTGAATGTATTCTGACCCACAACAAAGCGGGTCAACTCGAATCCTATTTTTGAGATCACTTCAAAATATACAAAATCCGACCGCACTCCTCTGACGCCCCACTAATGACTTCTGATGATGAGAAGTTGTTATATAGACTAAAGTGAATGTATTCTGACCCACAACAAAGTGGGCCAACTCGAATCCTCTTTTGAGATCACTTCAAAATATACAAAATCTGACTGCACTCTTCTGATGCCCCAGCAATGACTTCTGATGATGAGAAGTTGATATATGGACTAGAGTGAATGTATTCTGACCCACCACTAAGCGGGCCAACTCGAATCCTCTTTTTGAGATCACTTCAAAATATACAAAATCTGACCGTACTGTTCTGACGCCCCAGCAATGACTTCTGATGTTGAGAAGTTGTTATATGGACTAGAGTGAATGTATTCTGACCCACAACAAAGTGGGCCAACTCGAATCCTCTTTTGAGATCACTTCAAAATATACAAAATCCGACCGCACTCCTCTGACGCCCCAGCAATGACTTCTGATGATGAGAAGTTGTTATATGGACTAGAGTGAATGTATTCTGATCCACAACAAAGTGGGCCAACTCGAATCCTCTTTTGAGATCACTTCAAAATATACAAAATCTGACTGCACTCTTCTGATGCCCCAGCAATGACTTCTGATGATGTGAAGTTGTTATATGGACTAGAGTGAATGTATTCTGACCCACAACAAAGCGGGTCAACTTGAATCCTATTTTTGAGATCACTTCAAAATATACAAAATCCGACCGCACTCCTCTGACGCCCCAGCAATGACTTCTGATTATGAGAAGTTGTATGGACTACAGTTCAATATAGTCTACAGAAGGAATAATTACATTAGTGAATAAATTTGGTGTTTCCCATAAAAGGTGTATACCTCGTGCATGGGGCTAAGCTGATGTTATTAAGAATATTGATGATAAATATCACATGTTAGTAATCAATCAATACCGACGAACGAACTCCTCTTGATGAGTTATAACATTGAGCGGCGGGTATGATCCGTAAGAAACCTTCACTTATTCAAGAAATTTCGATCATTACCCAAACAAGTCAACTTGTTGCTGGTTGGATTTTTGAAACCGGAGCAAATGAAACCGATACACAGTTGCAACAGCAATAAACCGTTCTTCACGCTCTCCGTCGACACAATCGGCCGCTATAAGAGGTAACGTCTTCTCGAGGTTTCAGTAAAGACTTCGACAGGTGGAGAGACAGGAAAGCCGTGAGATTTTTTGTTGTTCGCCGGACTTTGGGTGTTCCGCAGGAGTGATGGTGATGATGATGATGTGACGACAGGAAATTAGTGATAGTGAATAATGTGTCTTGGATCTTATTGTTACACGATAAGGTGAATATTTAAATTATCTACAGGGTGGTACTAGTAGTTACTAAAATATTATATTTCGAAAAAAATTAAATCAATTATGTTGCGCTTCTGGATTTCTTAATACTTATCGGTATCTCGTTTTATAAAATGAAAATGAAGAGAATGTTCTTCTTTAATTCAATAAAAACTTGACAGATCACCAGAACGACGAAGGGATGAGTGTGACGAAGTTCTGTATAGACTTTGTTACTTATTCCACACATCACTAAGATGCAGTACTAATAATTTGAGAGCAGCAGTGAACTGTGAAAGATAATTCGAAGCTCTAGGAAAAATTTAATAATAAAATCTATTCAATTCAGACTGCAGAACCTCGTCCCTTCAGCATCTAATTCAGATTCCGAATCCAAATATGTTTCAATGAGGCTCTTCATAGGTAATATATACCATTTTATTTGGTATAAAACTATAAACTAGGTTTGATAGCATCCGCTTTTCTTCAAGGCCAAGGATTTGGGGTAGGTATGGTTGCTTGTATAGCATTCTCTCACATACCCTCAATCCTCTTAGATTTTTGTGAAGGTGTTGTTCCTAGAGACTTGGAACTAGAAATAATTGCTTCCAGTACCTACCTCTGGAACTCAATCGAAGGACGCCAAGCAAACCATCATAGGGAACCTTTGCAATTGTCTACTTGATGCAAAATGAATCACCTGATAATCAATTTCAAAAAAACTGTATGTATGAAATTTACAAGCCCTTATCAAGGACAGGAGGCAATGAATCCGTCAATGAATGACGTACAAATAGATATTGAAAATAATACAAAGTTTCTAGGCACAATGGTTGACAGCGACAGCTGGAACGATCATATCATCTACATCTGCTCCAGACTGAACAAATTTTATTTTGCAATGTTGACTTTGAAAAAAAATCTTGATGAAAATTCTCTCAAATGTTTATTTTATTATGTTATTTTGCAGCCGTTCATTCAATAATGTCATTATATAATATCGTGGGGTCAAGCCCCTCAGATCGATCGTGTCTTTGTTATTAAAAAAAAATTCTACGAATTATGTTTGATCCAGGTTAAGCTTGTAGAGAAAACTTCAAATTAAAAAAAAATTCTCACTGTAATCGGGATAGGTATATATTTTCAAAACAATACTGTATGTTCGTCAAAATATTGCAAACTGTATCAAACATTGTGATGTGCATCCGTACCCAACAAGAAATAACAATAAATTATGTACTAGAAAATACAACCATAATTACTTTACGAAATCTCCGAAAGGAGCCGGTATCCAGCTATACAATGTGCTACCCACAAACATCAAATCTATCGAATCTACCAAACATTTCAAACATAAACTCAAGGCTTGTTTAATAGCGAAGTGCTTTTATAACCACGGCGAATTCATTACGTACCGCAAATCTTAATTGATTTTATCTTCTTTTGTGATACTTGTAAATTCTCGAAATGTACTTTTTTGTTTTGTGTACTATTTTTGGGATTATGTGATATTTGTTATCATGTGAAGCTAATGACGACGCTTATCCTGTCATGGGCCTGTAGTTAATAAATAAATGAATGAATGAATGAACCTCTAGCGTGCCTCTGAAGTGCAACCCTGGCAGCGGAGGTGGGTACCCAGACAAAGGGTACTAGAGAAACCGCAGGTAGGAAAAAAATATGAATTAGCAGAGGAACCTCTGAAGAGACCCCCGAAATCAACTACAAGGGAAATCTAAGCAGAATCCCTGTAACCCAATCGAGAAGAGTCAAGCCACACCATCAAGAGGGTGCCAACAGTGGCAACCCAACGTTACCTATGAGGTACAACACTGGGTGTAATGGCGGGCATCCATAAAAGGGGTACCAGAAGAACTGTTAGGTACTCTCAAAACATAAATTAACTAGGGAAGCTCCTGAGGCCCAAAACCACTTCATTTTGTGTACCTTAATACATGAGTTCGCTAGGGAAGATCCTAAGGAACTCCTAAAACCTCTTACATGCAAAACCGAAGTAGGAACTCCTGAAACCCATTCCAAAGGAGCCAACCCAACCATCCTGAGAACGCTGACCAGAAGAACCCCAAGGATGCCTCTGACGTGAAACCCTGAATGCGGAGGTGGGTACCCCAGCAAAGGGTACCGAAGGAATCATAGGTACTTTCAAAACACAACTTAGCAGAAGAACCTACCAAGGTACCCCCGAAATGACCTACAAGTGGAACGAAAGCTAGGCCAACTGTCCATATTGTGCTGAACAGGAGATCCCCAAGCACAAAGAGACAGGAAAAACAGATCTTCCAAAAAGATTCCCAAAATCTCCTATAAGGAATATCAAAGCAGGTACCTCCAGAACCCAGTCTAGGAGAACGTTTACCGGAGAAACTTCAAAGGTGTCTCATAGGTGCAATTTTGGTGCAGTAGCGAGATCAGGGAAAAGGTAATCGAAGGTACTCACATAACACAAATTAGCATGAAAACCTCCCAAGAGGTCCCCAAAACCAATTAGCCCAAATGTACCTTTGCGGTGCAACTCTAGTTGCGTAGGCGGGACTCAAAAAAAACCTCAGTAACCGATAGTATGCTCAAAAAACAAGTTAGTAGTGAAACCTCCCAGGTTGACCTCGAAATCATGTACAAGGAAAACCGGAGCGGGAATCTCTTGAACCCATTCAAGCCAACTGTTCTGAGGATGCCGACCAAGAGAACCCCAAGGGTGCTTCTGAGGTGCAACCCTAGTTGCAGAGGCATGCATACGGTAAAAAGGCACAAGAAGAACCGAAGGTAGTTTCAAAACACAAATTGGTAGAGGAACCTCTTGTGTGACCCCTAAAACCACCTACGAGGGCAACCGAAGCAGGGAGCTAAGCCAACCGTACCAAGGGCGCCGATCAGATGTACAAAACAAATCTTAGCACGAGAACCTTTGAACGGACCGCCAAAACTACCTACAAGTGGAACCAAAACGGACATCTCTGGAACCCATTCAAGAAGAGCTCAACCGTTTTGAGGGTGCCTTTGAGATGAAAAATCAGGTACGGAGGCAGGCATATGGGAGAGGGAAACCTGAAAATGCTTCTTCCCAAAAGACTGCCGAAACTACGGCAGGAAAATACAGGTGCCTCCAGCAAAGCAAATAATGCATTTGCACAAATAGAATACAATTTATTTGACCAAGTTACAAATATGTTTTTGGCAAGGCAATCATGTACAAAATGTTAATTAAAATTCGTTAAAATATACATCTAAGATATCACAAACAGATATACACAAATTTTTACAATCTAAAAAAGAACATGAATTGTCGAATAAAATACAGTAATATATTTACTTTACTACGTCTCATTTTCAAAATGTTTGTAGCACTTCAAAAATACATATTAGAAAAGAAAACACATAAATAGATATCAGATATCAATCAATTAAAATAAGGTCAGATTACAATTAAAATATTTTCAACACAATTTACATACTTAATCTTACTGATTAACACTTTGAAAGAATTATGGCGAGTATGTTCACAACTATCGATTTCGAAAATGACTAACGTATTCATTGAGAGTAGAAGCAATATTTCAAAAGGTAACTCTTCAGGGAATTTTTGAAACGATGCATACAGAGACATTTATAATCATCTGGTAAATGATTGTAAAGGTTGAAGTCTAAAGTATTTCTTTGAGATTTACTAAGCCAATAGCGATGTATACGAATATTTTTTGCAGATCTGGATTATGGTCATGAACGTCACATTGCTTAATTAGTATATTTGCGTTCTTATGAATTTCTACCAGGACACTATAAGTATATAGGGTCGGTAGAGGCATTATTTGAAATTTTAGGAAAAGTGGTTGGCAATGATCTCTATAGCCTGAATTTGTGATGATTCTGATTACTCTTTTCTGAAGTTTAAAAATTTTCATAGCGCCGCTTGAGGTTCCCCATAGAATTATACCATAACTGATGTGAGAGTGGAAAAGGGAGAAATATGTAGTTTTGAGTGTATCCCAACTGGTGATATTCTTCAGTTGACGTAAAAGGAAAAGTGTACTACATAACCTACTGCTCAATTGTTCGACGTGATTATTCCAAGAGAGATTGCTATCCAAAATGACTCCAAGTAATTTTACACTATCCACGTCCGACGTAGCAATGCCTGTTGAAAATTTTAGTTCTTGAGTTTTGTCAGAATTCAGTTTCAGTCTGTTTGCAGAAAACCATGTGTCTGCCTTACTATTTACTTCTTCAGTTACTCTCTCAAGTTCTGATAAGTTCTTGTCGGGATAAATAAAAGTAGTATCGTCAGCAATTAAAACAGATTTATGTGGGTTCATAAAACGACCGATATCATTTACATGAATAATAAACGAGAGAGGCCCCAAGACTGATCCTTGAGGAACACCATGATTCACAAGTTTGAAACTTGAAGTAGAACTATTAGTAGTTACAGCTTGATGACGACCCTCCAAATATTAGAGACAAAGCCATTCCCCTAATGCCATAGTAAGACAGTTTCTCCAATAAAATGTCATGAGAGACGCAGTCGAAGGCTTTGGATAGGTCACAAAGTGTAATTGCTGTGTGGTGCCCAAGCTTCAGGGTTCAGACTAAGATGAAGTTCTTAAAGCTGTGTACACGTAACTATTCAATTCAATGAAAGAGTTGTATTTCGTGTAAGTGAATAAAAACCTGTTCGTTGATGCATCTGTTCAAAAATCAAATGTCCACTTGGATTGTGGATCTCTTCACGGAGAGCTTCCTGTATTTGTCAGCAAATTCTACCATACTGTAGTCACTAAAGTGAAGTTCTTAAAGTTGTGTACACGTAACTATTTAATTCAATGAAAGAGTTGTATTTCGTGTATTTCACTTACACGAAATAGAACTCTTTCATTGAATTCAGACTAAGAGGCCTACGTACAGAGGCTAAGAAGGTGTTTATTCACTGCGATCCTGGAAAAAATCCGGGCCTAGATATATTTTCCCGCCCTGTTGATTGTGATACACTCTGACGCCGGAAATTCTTTGAGTTAGCATCTTTTTTTACAGAAAAAAACTTAATAATTTATTGAAAAGCAAGCTCATACAGGGCGTTCCAACGGAAACATGACCCTACCTTCCTAGTAGTCAAAAACGGAAGTGTGATCAAAAATGTCAACAAACCCGTCGATTTTTGTTCCAATTCCGATGGAATTCATATACCCTTGCGGTCAGCAGCCACCACCCATATTTGTTTCAATGTCATGAGGGGTCGAGTGATACATGATCTGAAAGGGACAAGACCTCTATTACCTCTGTAATTTTTTCTTCAACGTATTTCAATAATTATCTAGGAATTTGATATTGAATCTTTTATTTAAGAAAATATTGAGAATTCGCCGTCCTTCCTCTCATTGAGAATTTCAATTTTGACCTTTCAAACGATGTACCCCTCATGCCATTGGAAATGAAATGGGGGTGGCTGCTGAATTGAACCCTCCAGAAACACAGATTGAAACAAGTTTTCGTTAGAATGTACTGTGTATTCAATAAGCACATTTTCTTCTGCAGTTTCGCACAGCATAACTAGTGAGATGTTTAAATCAGTGTTGGTGTCGATACGGATCTACATTCTGCCAAGTCTCTTATGGGTGTCCGTCTGATAATTCAGAACACTAAATAGGCCTATATAGCAACGCCAGCCTTATTAGCTTACTATAATCAGACTCGAATTCTTGAGCACACTCAAACGTGACAAGTAATCTAAATGAATTCAAAAAATCGGTGTATAATCGCAAACTTTCTAATATTGCTAAACAACGGATATTTCGATTGAAAAGCAAATTCACACAACCTTCAATTATCTGAATGGGAGATCATGCGAATGATTGAGAAAATTGCTCTCTTACGTTCACTGCGAGACTGAAGAAATAGAAGATCAAGGTGCATATTCCAAAAATAAAAAGTTTATTCAATTTGAGAAGGACTTGAATGGATTTCGTAAAGGCTCTGTGTGAATAGCAGTGAAGTTCAAGTAACTGCTTCTTTATTGATATATTTCATTCTATATTCTTTTTGTGAATTCGTTATTGAAGCAAAGACCGTTAGTATTCAAATATTCAGAATAAGTTGTATCGATATATGGATATTTATTAGAATATCAAATGAAATATAGTACTTACTGAAAAATTTCCAGTTAATTTCTCAGTTTCACTTTTATTCAAGTTAAAGAACACTGATGGCAGAAAAAATCAGTCATCTCAGGTAAAGTGTTGAATAATACTTTCAAACCTTTAAAATAAACCCCATCGGAAAACAATCCTGAAATAGTTATCTATACAACAAAACTATAAAGCAAAAAATACTTTATAATCGAGGTGTATACATGATTATTTTCGATACTCTGTTATGAAAATAATGTAATATAATATTTGTTTAGTTTGAAAAATAAAAAAGGTAAAAAATGCAGAATATATAAAAAATAAAATACCTTGTATTATTAACGTTCCGAATGCAATCATCCAGATTTCATTGTTTCGACTGTGACACTGACATTAAGCAATATTATTTTGGTCAATCGCAATAGATATACCTACCAGGTACATTTAGAAAAAATATCAGGTTGTCATTACTCTAAAACTGCAACCAAAAAATTTTGGAAAATTTATAAAATTTTGAGAGATGCTCATAGAGGTGCAGCAGGATGGAGGTTAGGACAAGTTTCAGAACAAATCCATGAACACCACCTGAAGATGTTCGTTTCTAAATTGGTAAGTGATGAGACTATTCAAGATTGACACTATCAGTCGTAAATTATTTTGGAATGTAAGCAATTTTAGACTGACAAATTGACAAGATTGACACTATCTGAAATAGTAACACATTGTGTCGACTATAGAATTCTATGGTACACAGAACCCCACCCCTAGCCTACTGTGATTAAAAATCTTTGCATAAAAAACGTAAGAGATTTTTTCAAATATTCTATTGAAAAAACTGCTTCGGAGTTACGTCAAAACCCCTAATTCCAAATTTGGTTGAAAATAAAAAATAAAAAAAATCACCCCAAAAAAGTTAATTCATTTCATTCTCAGAAGTCGCAGTCCGAAAAAGTAATCATTATTAATAAGTCTTTTTAGATGATACAAAATCATCAGCTGGTAAGTTTATCACAGAAAAATTTCAAGGCCCTTTTAGTTCTTTTTATCGAAAAGGAAGTCATGGAAATACTGATCTTCGATGATGTGATAAATGACTTTGCAAAAAAAGTCCAGAAAGGTTCATATTTAGACTAGCCTTTTGTGTGATACATATTTTTCATTCATTTTTCATCATCATGAAATTTTTGTTTTTATTTTGTTATCGTTGACAACAACAGCAGCAGCAAATTTTATGTAATGAATTCGTATAAAAAACGGAATTCGTTTTTTAAATATATGGCCTGCTGTGAAGGCACATTCCAGAAGAAATGGGGCGCTGAAGTCAATGGGGAATTCTCCTCAATTTGGGTTATTGGGGCAAATGCAAGTTTGAATAAAATAAAGTTGAGTTTCTTCATTCATGAGTTTTTCAATTTCACTGTCAAAAGTATTCAAATTAATTTTTCAAATGATGGGTTTTAAATTTTAAAGGGTTTTGTTTCTAATCAACATGTTGGCAACAGCGCCTACAAAACATAGGGGATGGTAGTATGCTAGAAGAAGAAGTACCATAGTCAATATACAGTGTGTCCCAGCTAAAACTTGTCACCCCCCTAATATCCGAACTCATGAAAAAAATGGAAAATCGCTCAGACCCGTCGATTTTTATTTCAAGGGGGAACACTTTCACCAAATTCACCATCATTGTGTTGTCAACCCCCTCAACCCCAGCACCCCCTACTTCAGAATTTTCAATGGGACTACTATACTTGTGATACATCATTTTGAAGGGAATTCAATCCCAAATACATCGGTGTACTGAAACTGAGGATCGATCAAGTGTTGTTGAAGTTTTCATGAAAACTAATTTTTTCCAGATATTTTTATTTTTCATCACCTAACATGTTATCATCGTATGAAAGGTTCAAAATGTGAACCATTCAGTTCCATACAGAAGTATAAGCGATCTTCGAAATTTCTCCGCACATTGCTCAACATTTCTGGAGTCACTGCACGACACTCCACAACAATTCTCCTGCGTAGATCATCAAGAGAAGTTGGCTGGGTAATATAAACTTTGGATTTCAAATGACCCCATAAAAAGAAGTCTAATGGTGATAAATCAGGAGATCTAGCTGGCCATTCTATTGGTCCTCGCCTTCCAATCCATCGCCCTGTGAAATTGTCATCTAAAAATTGACGTTCAGGTGCAACAAAATGTGGAGGAGCTCCATCTTGTTGAAAGGTGAGCTGACCGTCAAGTAACCTATCATCGTCTTCAAGTAACTGAGGATTCTGGGGTTCACAGTTGTATCAAGAAGTTCAAGATACGTCTGTCCGTTGAGGTTACCATCAATAAAATATGGACCTACAATATGGTCTCCCAGAATACCAGCCCAAACATTCAATTTCTGGGGAGTTTGTGAATGAGTTTCCCTGTACCAATGGGGATTTACGTCACTCCAGTATCTGCAGTTGTGCCTGTTCACATGTCCATTTAAATAAAAAGAAGATTCGTCAGAAAAGCACACATTGTAGAGGTAATTATTATCACCAATCAATAATTGACTCATGATTTCACAAAACTCTGTACGTCTGTCAGGATCATCTTCATTTAATTCTTGTACATTCTGCATTTTATAAGGATGGAATTTTGCGTCTTTCAGAATTTGATGTACGCTGCTTTTCGAAACTCGAGAAATAGTCTCAAGTTGTCTTAACGATTGAATGTTGTCCATCACTGCATGTCCTACAACTGCAACAGCGACCCCTTCATTTCTCATAGGCTTCTCTCGTTCATGTTTTTTATTCAGCACTGATCCCGACTCCAAGAACTTATTCATCAATTGAAGCACGTACTGATATGATGTGGTGTTTTCTGGATGACTTTCATTGAAACTTCGAGCCGTAGCTCTAGCACATCGTCCATTTTCAAAATACGCAGCTAGAATGGATATTCTCTCTTGTACAGTATAAACCATTTTCGAATGTTTTCAAATTGTTGAATGCAGTGACTCGAATACATCAATTACCAAGGCGTAACAAAGATATGCGTATACAAAAACACATGAGGGCAATTTTTTTTTCATAAAAACGTCTGTCTCACCTTCGAAACTATTATTTCTGACAGCATATTATTTTTCAATACAGTGGCGTACCCACAGTGAACCTTTCTTACGACGCTAACATTTGAGGTGATGAAAAATTAAAATATCTGGATAAAACTTAGTTTTCATTAAAACTTCAACAACACTTGATCGATCCTCAATTTCAGTACACCGATGTATTTGGGATTGAATTCCCTTCAAAATGATGTATCACAAGTATAGTAGTCCCATTGAAAATTCTGAAGTGCTGGGGTTGAGGGGGTTGACAACACAATGATGGTGTGTTTGGTGAAAGTGTTCCCCCTTGAAATAAAAATCGACGGGTCTGAGCGATTTTCAATTTTTTTCATGAGTTCGGATATTAGGTTAGGTACACAGAACACAAAATGTCACAGAATGACTCGAACCACCGACCTATATTTTATAATAGGTCTATGCTCGGAACATTGTCATTTCAGTTTAACTTATTAACGTAACAGATTTGTTGTCCTTTCTTATCTGTGAAATTTGTATCCGATGTTGCCAGATGGTGAAATAGAAACAAATCCCTTTAAATTTCAAATGCCCAATTTTGTTTTTCATTTTTAAGTACTTAAATAATATTTTCAAAGAAAAATAGTGAAATGGCGTATTTTAAATGCAGTATTTTATATACCTTCAATAGAAAATACTTGATTATCGTCAGGTGGAGAATTCCCCATTGCGCTTCTGTCTGCCGAAGATCATGATCCGCTACTGATTATTTTCAATATTATGCTTTTGTTTTCAGCCCAACATGGTACGAAAGTTGCTGGCCCTGGCTTTTCTATTATATTCCTTCAACGAATCCAGTGGAATAATTCACAGTAATCCTAGAAGTATAGCAAAACCCCCCAGATACCCTGATCAGGAATTCACCATAAATAAAGTTACTCTGACGCAAAGGGGTTATATACAGGTAAGGATTATTTAATTAACATTCTAGTTAATTTCGTACCGAGAAATTTATTGTTGCAATTTATCGTAGCTGTTTCTGATTCCATTCTCCTCTCTCAGGGCTAATAAAAAAATATTTCCCGCTCGAGAGGAAGAATAATTAGCAACAATGAGTTTATTTTCCTGAAAAAAGAATATTCACGATATGAAAGTTTGAAGTTATAGTAGACAGTATCAGTAATTCTGTTAACTGAGATGGAAGCTATACAGAGTCAGTATTTATTTGAGTATTTTTTCGAATACAACAGAATTATGAAGGCTTTTCACCATAAAAATCAATGGACAGTTGTATTTTGATGTTCGCCTAATACATATTATGAAATGTGATATAAGAAAATATAATTGAAAAATACTATGCCCACTCCACTTTTCACAAAAAAAATCCTTTCGTTATAACCGCTAGCTGTCAACATAAAATCGTTGATTTATTTCACACAAAAAAATCATGCGTTTTCTTTTGTTTCGTAAAATTCTAAGTGAATTTGTACTGAATAATATTATATCAGTTGTCAATTTTTCAAAAGGCCTGTCTGTAGTCAAAAGAGGAATTTAATGTAATTTGTTTCAACTGTCAGAAACATGTTGAGGTAACAAGGGAATGTTACATGAAATTTTTGGTACCAATGAGCAGGATTTTCGAGAAATATCAAACAGTCACATTCCCTTCTCCATCTTTCATATGGATCTTACACACCACTCCATCTATTTTGTTACTCTAGTTTCGTATTCACGGAATGGTGTGTATGCCAAGATGAAAAATTACTGGAAGGGTTTTCTATATATGAATTTGGAAAAATTGATCAAAATTGACCCTCATTACCTACTGTTATGACGCTGAATATTGTGATGAGAATACATGTTTCAGTTTGATGCAAGGTATTTTCATATAAACTCAACAACATTTAATGAATTTTGGTAATCATAAATACAGTTTTTTTGATTTGCCAGAGTCTCGTTGATATAATGCTGAATGGTATATAATTATTTGATGGATTTGGTTTTCTCAGGGTTATTTTTTTCATGGGATGATGGAAACATCAGAATATATGACTCATAAACAATAAAAAAGGGAATTTGGGGTAATTTTTATCGAAACAATGATGATATATTATGTTTATCGCAGTCTCCTCTATGATTTTTCCTATTTCTGAAAATTGATCAATATTGAATGAGAAATGTTTTCTATTTCAGTTTCTGAAATATATCGCTGAGGTTCCACCACTGATGGAATATACATTTTGTATATGGATACGAAGCCACAATCTGACACACGATCACCCCATCCTATCATATTCCAGTAAGTATTTCATATCTTCCAACAGATAAAGATCATTTTGAAACTAGAAAAGTTTTAAAATGCAATAGATTTTCCATTTCACCTGTTCAAAAGTACAAAATAACTTCAAAAATATATTTTTGCACATTGAGAGAAAGTTCTCGATGTATTTGTATTGATAAAATAAGAAATAGAATCACCTAAATAAAATAACTAGAATTTAATGAAATCACAAATACATAAGGTGATAATTATAACTCATCAACGCCAATAGTGTAATTAATTTCTCTATACAAGATGCTTGTTTAACGAAATCACCCAGGTTATCACAGAAAACCCATCAATAGCAGAGCTTGTGCGAGTTGGGGAGATCCAGGACATACAGCTTACGTTCAAGTGGATTCTGAACCACTTTATCTCAGTGATAGGCTCTAACAACAAGACCACTTGGATTCAATCCACTCATATAGGGGATTTTTTAGAAAAAAAATCAGGATTTTTTTTTTCTCAATGGTATTGTATCAAAAAAGCATCGTACATGAGCTATAAGCGAAGTTACCTCACCTTTAAGGTAGTGGCCAACTCAAAATTATATTCAGCTACTGAAAATCAGCCCTATGCTCTATCACTTCCACTGAAAATAACGTCAACGTTATTCGCCATTTCCGTTATTTTGCTTGGATTGGTAATAGCAAAATAACGGAAATGGCTAATAACGGCGACGTTAGTTTTTACGGAAGTGATACAGCTTAGGGCTGAATATGTATAAAACCGAGAAAATTACTTTTTTATGTTTTGAATTTTATCCTGGAAACATCAGTTGCAGAGCTCATATACTTGGAGTATTTTAGCAATTTCATACATGGTCAAATATGTTATGATAAGTTTGCTATTCTTCGGATGACTTTGGTTGTATTATTACTATTATTTTTTTATACGATTTTAGAGCACGAAGAAGAGAGACTCATTCGTGTATGGATCGGTAGACAAGGAAAGAACGTGAACTTGGAAATTCTCAACCAACAAGTTTTCGAAGTACCCATTAATATGGTAGAAAACCATTGGTACCACATATGCCAGTCGTGGTCTTCTTATCAAGGAGCATGGAATCTGTATTTTAATGGGAAATTGAAGTCTGGTGGATATTTTCCAAAGGTAAAAACAAGAATATTTTATGGTTAGAGAAATACAAAAATGGAAAACTGAGATTTGTTTCGGTTTATAAAAACAAAACTGATCCAAAGAGGCATCGATCTATTTTTTTTCCAGCTGTTTTTAAGGATGAGATGAATTTGCTTCTTCCCACTAATTGAGGTTCTATGAGATTTCTGCAACTTTTTATCTCCTCAAATCTAGATTAAATATTTCGCATAGTAAAATCAATAAACTTTTCAGCTTGTATTGGTAGGATTTTGAAATTATTATAAAAGAAATATAAGAAATAAGAAAATTAATTTTTTTTCCCTCAACATTTGAAATTCTGATACGTTTGACAAGAAATTTATTGACTGGTGGTTTTTAACGAAAACAATGAAAAATTCAGTTTATTTTTTTCCGGGCGGGTCCCAACTTCGTTTTTTGAATAGCAACCGGCATTTTATTTTTATTTTTCAGTTTCCACATGAGAAATGAAATTCTTGGCATGACAGTTTTCTTTTCAAAATTCGTCACTCATAATATTCAAAATTATAAGATTTTGCCAAGTTCTATTGAAATTAAGTTTTGGTCAAATATTGTACGTGGTGCATGACTCTTTCAAACGATATATCAAAAGTAAAAAACAGCTTGCCAAACAATAAATGATAATGTACAAAATATTCATTATTCGAAATGGAACACCCTGTATATTGCTTGAAAAACCTTTTTCTTTTTTCGAAAAATGTGAATTCTTACAATTCCTGCACCATAATCTTAACAAAAGACTTTTCTTAAGGCGAAAATCATATTTGACGACTGCAATCAAGAGATAGTTATGAATTCGACCACCACTCTGATATTATTTTCATTCACATTAAAATTCATGTTTTGAAATATTTACAATAATTTCAGTTATCTCGAAATTTGTGCCATCTCATCATCTTCCGGTTCATTCCAAAGGCGATTGCCCTGTTTGAAAGAGTTGTTATCAAATTATTGATGTATCCATTTCCATGTGCTTGCAACTGTGTTGTTTTCGGAAGAAGTAATCCATTTTTAATTATATACTCAATGGTTAATCAAATAATATTGTCCTTAATGAGTTGCTATAGAAGTCGATTTAATTGCCTGAAAAATTTGGCTCAAGGGTAGTCAATGCAATTCAAGTCCGGACAACATACTGGCTACTTCCATGATATTCTATCCGATTGTTTTCAAATTTCGCGAATCGAGAATTTTTTGCCTTGTGCACGAGTATATAAAATGGTTGTAGCTGTGTGATCCTATCCTGATATCTTATGACAGTCATTGTGGCAAATAAATCATGAAGTTGCCCCTATAAAATTACCTGAGGAATCACATCCTAAAATATAAACACGCTATCGCAATTATTGATAAGTGAATTGTTGATGGATCTCTTCAGAAAATTTTCAATAGAGTTATAATTAATGAGTGACGTTCACCAAAAACTTATTAAGAGCCGCCCTGTAGAGTTGTACTCTTGCAATTAGACTTCTGATGAGCGTGGTAAAAAAACAATAATTTGAATTAGGAATATATTCTTGTTGGCAAGCATCATTTTCCTTCGGCATAATTGGATTTTCATTAGCCTGGTGTGCTAATTACCATGACATGTACCACCGCCCATATAGGACTGTTAATTAGACTGGTTAAGTATATCGTGAAATAGGTATTCACGGAAATTTCCTGAGGTGTGCGTTTGTGCGTTCCATTATACATACGGAAGTGGACACCATTACTTCATCAATGCAACTTTCTCACTATAAAAAACTTGTGAATATGTGAAAGAAATATTCCGAAGAAGAAAAACTCGCCAACCGGATGCTTTCATGATATCTGAAAATATGAAACCTGAGGAAGTCAAGTGATATCTACTTCAATTAAACACGTATGAAATATTTCAAAATAATGGAAGAGAACTCAGAGAGAAAGCTACCATTTCCACTTGACAATCAAGAAAAAAATGTTTTGATCTTAGATATACAATATGTCCACGTGAGTTGGCGACAAACAGAATTTTTCAAAAGTAATTCTTCCTAAAAATTTTGGATGTTCTAAAACCTGAGTGGAAATGATCTAATATCAAAATTGATCAGTCATATACATGGTATAATAAAGAATATGAATTTGATGCAGGAGAAAAATAGGTAATTTATTTATGATACTATCGAAAAGTTTTAATATACAGGGTGTTATGTTATAAGTATCCGATATTTCACACGATGATTACTGAGTTATTTATAAGGTAAAAAGTTCTAATGCGCATGGGTCAGCAAGGCCTTTGAAATGACTGATCGTAGCGACTTTTGATACGTAAAAATGGTACAGAAATCGATTTTTTTCCTAGAAAATGTGATACATACATGCACGATAATAATAATAATAATAATAATAATAGGTCTTTATTTCCCATGTAAGTCAGTATATACATATAACATCACATAATACAATTGAAGATAGAAAAAAAATAACAAAAGGAACCAAATTTATGGGAAAACGCCGAAGATCAGATGGTATCGTGTAACTCGCGTTACACGATACCCCTGTTATTATTCTTAAGGGTGAGAAAACAAACAAAAAAAAGGACGTAAAATATGAATACGTTAAATGTTTCTGAACATTGCTATAAGTCAGTATCACAGTATCAGATACCATAGTTACAAAGTTGTTATGGATGAGTTTGTTAAAGCACTTCGTTACTCTGATCCTTAAGATATTTCTTAAAATATTTTTTGAATGCTGTTACTGAAAGCTTTTTGCTATCCATAGGCAACAAATTGTATATAAGTGACACTTGGCAGGAAAAAGACCGTTTAAATATTTCTGTTCGGTGAGAGGGAGGAGTGACAGTTCCTTTGAATCGAATATTGATGTTGTGGACATCTTCACGAAAATGATATATATTTCTGGCTAGGTAAGAGGGTGTTTTAGTTTCAATTATTCTGTGGAAAGAGTATGCTGAGTGGTGTAACCTTTTATTTTTTATATGTATCCATCCTATTTCTTTAAGCGTATGAGATATATGCTGCCTACGTCGAATTCCATTAATTAATCGAGGCATGAATTTTGCATAACCTGTATCAATCTACTATCCTCATAGTCCAAGCATGGGCCATAAACAGAGTCGCAGTAGTTGAATCTGGACAGAACTAGTGCATCACATTCCGAAGAAGGGAAGGTTGAATGAAGCTGAGTGTCATCTGCATAGAAATGTATTTGACAATGATCTATTACACGCTTGAAGTCACAGGTATATAATGTAAACAGTAATTGTCCGAGAATGGACCCTTATGGGACTCCACATGACAACTCAAGAAGACGTGATATATCATTTCCAATTTTGACACTCTGGTTTCTACCAAACAGGTAAGCTGTGAAAAATCTGACAGTCTCGTCGGTAATACCGATGAGCTTCAATTTATTTTTAAGCAAGTTACAGTCCAGAGTGTCAAATGCTTTAGAAAAGTCCAAAAGAATCAACATAGTAAGTTTTTTATTATCAACTCCTCTTAAGATGTCATCAGTGATATGCAATAAGGCAGTTTCACAACTGTAACCTTTCCGGAATCCAGATTGGTTTTCTGGTAAAATATTGAGGCGATATACGTAATGTCTTAACTGATCATCAATTTCTCTTTCTAATATTTTTGAGAGCGTGGGCAATATGTTGATCGGACGAAGATCTTTAAGCTCGTTTACACTAGATTTTTTTGGAATAGACTGAACAAGAGACATTTTCCACGCCTGCGGATATACATTGCTTATGAGACAGACATTTATTATATGGTTTATAAATGGCAATATGAACGGACAACACATCAGTAAAAGCTTCAGATTAATGCCGTCGGAACCTTGTGCATTTGATTTGAGTTTGTGTAAAGTGGATAAAGTTGTGACTCCCCATAAGAGACAAAGACCTGTAGGTGGCGCTCTCTACAATTGAGGTTTAAGCTAAGATCAAATTTGAAGTTCTCATATTAAAAAATTCCGAAGTTACAACTTTCGTCCAAATATCGACATTATTTTGATAATTGTTTACGAAAAATCAAAATAAAAATAAACGTTTAACATCCTGTATCTCAAAAATGAAGGCCATGCGTATTCATGCTTATACGAACTTCTCAGCTTATGAATAACTGTGGAATCCTATGAAATATCGAGCACTCATTACATAACACCCTGTATAAACTTAATTGTGAGCGGAATTGAAGGTGATTGTTAATTTTGAACAATTTTTCATGATAACAGCTTAGCATTATCACAAGACGAACATGTAGAACTTGTGATTGTTTAATTTGTTAAACGAGTTTGAAATTTTAAAATTGTTGAAATTGTTGAACATGTCAACATTTTTTAGAACTGGTAAAATTGCTGGGATTGTTAAAATTGTTGAAATTGTTGAAATCGTTAAAATTGTTGAAATTGTTAAAATTGCTATTTTCTTCAACCGCGATTTAGAAAGGTTTTTTCTGAAACGAACAATAACATAAAATTGGTATTAATTCGAATTTATGCCAACAAATATTCATAAAACATCGTTGACCAGAGATAGCAGTCTGATTTCAACACAACGGTATTTGAAGTTTCCCACAAAGTGATGTTTGTTAGAAGTGATTTTCTATCAATATTTACATACTATAGTCAGTCTTCGTATCACGGAAAAAACTGATGATAGACCTTTTTCGCTCGTATAAGTCTTCGCGAAGAGAATAATTGTTTCCATTACGGCTGAATAAACTGATGAATTCATTGGAATTGGATACACGGGAGTAAGAAATAACTGGTAAGAAGTCCGCACTCTAGAAAAGACTCTCAGAATGACTGATCCAAAAAGCAGAAACTTTTTTCTTATTTACTTGAGTTTCATAATGAATAAATAAACTTGTTACAAAATAGCAAATCCTTGAAAGAGTAACTGTAAAGTGTCTGGAAGAGAAACTTCTGGAAAATTTGGAGAGTTAAATGAAGAACCTCAAGAGAATTCGAGGAGTTTGAGAAAAGAACTTCACGAGGGCCTCCTGTATACAAAAATTACCCCAAAAGCATAGTCTTATTTTCTGGTTTATCTTTTTGTTTCACTTGAACGAACTCTCAGTATCTTTCCGGTATTTGTTTTGGAGGGATGAATCGAAATAATGTGTGAACCGTGTAGAATATGTTATCAACTAAGCTTTCGTCAATAATTAATCGAATAGTCTGACACATATTACTATTTCGAGCTACTGATATTAACATATAGAAAACGTAATATCCTGAATTATTTATATGAGTGTATGGGCAACACTTTCATTATTCAATTTTACAGGAGTTCATGCCATACATTATTTATACTACTTATTAAACGACTTTTTATCGCATGCGATACCACATTTGAAGCAATAATTGAGTAAACTGAAACATGTTAATTTTCTATTCACGCTGACAGTAACTGGAGCAAATGAAAGTTACTATTACTTTCCTCTAGAGGTTGAAATAAGTACTATCAATACAGAGAGTACAATAGATGAAGTGAGCTCTTTGAGAAACATATTTATAAGAAATTTCAGATAACACTGAGGTAAACATGATAAGACTTCAACATATATATTCATTAGAATCTGTGGAAATCTAGTCGTGTTTATAGACCAGGAGCTGGTGACAGGTGACGTTCTCCCATTTTACACTGCAAGCCTTATTAAGGCTTGATAATCAACCCTAAATTATGAAAACTAGACGTGTGCACTTCATAAGGAAAAGCGTTTTTCTTTTCGTGGAGAATTTTCGTGTTCTTCCGCGATATTATACTGCCTGCCGTTGTAATATACTGTAGTCCACGTTGGATAAAGTCAGAATCAGCACATTCAAAGATGATTTTTAGAACTTGTAGATCAGTTTTCTGTCAATGTGACTCAAATGTTATTGAATCACCTTAATTTCTTGACTGAAACCTATTTGAAAAACATATTAATTCTTTCAGTTGCGAGGCGCCATCATCAAAGGTGAAGGAGACATCGTCATCGGCCAGGAGTACACCGACTTCGACAAGGGACTAGAAGACGGAATAGAAGGAGACATCTTCGGTTTCAATTTCGTGCTAGCAGCAACCTCCAATCCTTCGAAACAAACCAGCTTCATCTCCAGGAAGCAATACGAACTTCCAAGGAGAACACATCCATATGGAGAGAAAGCGTACCAAATACCCAACCAACAGTACCCTCCTCTGAGTCCACCAGTCGATCCCGAATTTACCACGCCTAGTACAAGAGCCAACCAAGTAGAACCAGACCAAGTACCGGATGTACTGACTTACCTCAATGCCCAAGCTAGCCGGAACCCTAAGGGCTTGCTGGATGTGTTCAAGAACGCTTTCAAGTTCTTCGACGAGCCTTCAGAAATCAAAGTTGTGCTAAAGCCAAAGCGGCATACTTTTTACAATAATCCCCTGCAGAGGTCGGGTCCCTCGAGGGTTATGAATGATATAAGCGAGGTCAGGAAACCTCTGGGTCTGCTTCTTGTGGAGTTGGGTTTCGATTGTAGTTATAGGAAAGGTGCGCCTGTTAGTGGCAAAGGGGTGCTTATAAATTGGACTAAATCGCCTGTGAGGGTGTTTGGTGGGGCTATGTTGAAAAGCGTTCCTCCTTTTTGTACATGAGAAATTTATACAGTACTTGATTTGAGAAAAGACAAATTGTTGATATGTTTATTGATGCTGTAGGTACCGATGAAGAAATTTAAATACATTTGGGACAGTGTTTCGCAGTTTTGGCAGATATATAATTACATAATTCGTGCCATGACTGCAAATTCATTGATATCAATTATGACAACACAATCCGTAAAAATTGGGGTTAGGCTTGATACGAGTGATGTACATTCAGAATATACCTATGCTAGAAGGAAAATAAAAGTGACGTAAGAAGTAGCCATCACGATACGTCTGTACTGTGTTGTTTCCAAAAGAATGAGAGTTGAAAATATTATTTCTGATAAGAACTTCAGGAAAACCCATTTTATTTAGTAAGAGAAGACGTCTCAAGATACCTACTCAATTTCATTCTATGCCAATCACTGGAATGGACACATTGCTCTGATTCATGATGAGCGATATCTCTACTAGTTAATTTCAATCTTTCTTTCTGCTAGTGTTTATTCATTTGAATATGTTGATAATTTATTAGTGAAATAAAAAATGTGCTCTTATTCAAAAATGGTTATTTTTTTTTCAGTTTGATGAATAGAAAGTGTTTTTCGTGGCTCAAAGAGCGAAAAGGAGCAATTATATTTCTAATAATGCAATATACTATAAAATTTAAATAATGTTACTGTTTCTGTTACTATTGTTATTTGGCGTAGATTAATTCGTGTTGTTTCTATCGTTATTTTAGAATATTGTTGAATAATTCAATGTGAGAATTTTTGTTCAAATATCCAGAAACTTTTTAACTAATGGTTTCTCAAAAAATTTCATTCTACATAAAAGTTGGTGCATTCAATTAGACTAAATATGCGCATAGCTGTTTTGATCAGTGGCGTGCGGTTAAGCGGTTATCGGCCGTGTTCTAATTTCACTATGTAGTAAAGTGGCATTACTACACAAAATACCGAAAAATGTTATTAAAAAAGATGTTTGCAATTGAATGGTATTTTCAGTTAATCAGTTTAATCTGCCAATTAATGATTTCAATAATTACTTAATGAGCCATAGATAAACTGGAGGCTCTTTTTACACTTAAATAAAGAAGCAAATAAACTGTATTGTCTTTCAAAAGATAGTTCGTAGATGGAAACCCTGCTACGCAAAAAGTATTGTCGATATATTTTCCATTAAAAATAGAGGCCAACTCATTGAGACGTTATTGAAATTGGTAATTGGCAGACTAATCTGATTAACTGAGAATATATTTTAATTGCGAACAACTTTTTTCAGTAACATTTTTCGATATTTTGAATAGTAATGCCACTTTACTCCATAGTGAAATCAGAATATCGGCCGATTACCGCTTAACCGCATACCACTGACAAAAACGGCTATGCGCATATTTGGTTTAATTAAATGCACCAACTTTTATGTGGAATGAAATTTTTTGAGAAACCATTAGTTAAACAGTTTCCCATATGGTTCCAAGTTTTTGGCGAACACTGTATAACAAAAACTTTGGATTATTTGAAAAGGTAATAAAGTGAATTGAAACATTTTTTTCCAGGACGTCAAAGATTAATGTACTTACGTTTCTAGTATGTTTTCAATTAGGAAACCTACAACGCTGCATCACAGATTTTTTTTCCACTACGGGCAAACTGTATCGGAATGTTAAATTTCTTCCTCTTAGTAAGTATATTATGACAAAAAATAATTTGAAATCGATGGGATCGAATGGAGTCTGTTAATGCCTGTTTGACATTCTGTAGTGCTCATGAAACTCTTTTCAGAATAAAGCGAAATCAATACAAATCAAAATGATTAGCGATAGTGACGGTGATACTACCTAACAGTGTGGCATGAAAAAGGAATATGTCGAAAATTCCCTATTATGATCGAATTTTCGAACGTTTTATAACCTGATATTTGAAAAAATCGCAAACATCCATCATATCATAATACGAAAATGAATTTCCATGACATATTGACAAAATTTCAGAGCAGTCTCTAAGTGACAGCGTTCTCATCCAAAAATACGAGCTGATTTGGCAATTTTTAAAGATTCACAGTCGATTTAATGTCAAATAATGTAATATTCGATATTGAAGAAAACCGAATTTTCAAAAATTTTCATCTTTTATATTTAAAAATATCGCAAAATGCCCTCAAATGTATTTCGATGAATTGATTTCGTATTATACAAAAAATTGGCGGTAAATGACTACTTTCAACTCAAAATAAACTCTTCAATTCGAGAACAGAGATAGAGAAATTCTGTGAATGCCAATCGATTCAGAATGATGCAATTAGTATACTCCGTGAATTTTGAGTCAACCAACGAAAAACAAAGTTTCTCGAAAAAATCGAAAGACCACTAAAAATCATGAAAAATGCAAAATCATCAGATTCACTTGAAATTCGCACTATATACGCAACATTTCATGCTGATTCCGAAAATATATGATTTGTATATGCTCAGATACAAGGTTTTGTATAAAAAAAAAGAATAATACGTCAACATTTACATAGTATCATCGAATTTTCGTATTTATTTTCAATTTTTCAAAAAATAGCAAATACTCCTCAATTGTATATTGACCAGTTGATTTCGAAACATACCACAAAAATTATTTTCGATGATGATTTTACAATATTTCAGAATGTTTTTTTTTGGTCGAAACAATGCCCTTATCCTCAAAATCGATATTTTCTTAGTGAAATGACGTTCAGATTGAACAATACGAGCTGCTTCCTGATTTTTAAGATGTTAATATAACAGGTCAACATTTCTCTCGCATCATCAAATTTCCGAAGAGATCATCAGATTGAAGTCAATGCAATATTCTATATTGGAGGAAACCGTATTTTGTTAAATTTTTATTTTCCATTTAAAAAGGTCTTCATATGTATCTCGACGATTAGATAGCTCATCACCTACAAGATTGTGATGCCATTTTTTTTTCTATTCAATTCTATTTAATTTATATACAACAGGCCAAGAACAGGCCCTGATATGGAACCCTGTGGTACTACTAATTGGACCTGTTCCATTCTTGACGTACATATATATTGATGTGAGGTCATTTTCTTCAAACTCCATTTCCATGTATCTGCTGTATGAACATCACTTTAATGAAGACAAAGTATCTGATGAGTACCATTGTAATGATCACCATTCATTATATGGGCCGTGGTGGCGTGCGAGTTAAGCGCTCGCTTCTCAATCATCCGTTGGTGCATGGCATCACATGTTTGAAAAGGTAACCCTAGCTCTCAGAGACTTCTGAGGGTGATGCTCGTGAGGGTGCAGCAGGTTGATGGATATAACGATTTTTCAAATAACAGTTCAACAATTCCACTTTAGAGATACAAATCAGTGAATCAGTGATATCTCCCCTGCCAGAAACAGTACCCACACATGCAGAACTTTAGCAATTTATCAAACTTTCTTGAAGTAGTGATCGATAGAAAACGACGAAGAAATCTAAAAATAATTCGCGAAATGCTGTTCGTTGGGCCATTGGTGGAAATGACTCCCATTCAGGATTCAGGAGGTTATTGATCAAACCCAAGCGATGTGATGACGTGAATGGCTTCCAATTTCGGAACTAGTTGTTAATTGGGGAGGGACATGACGTATGATTTCTGTAAACTAAGCATCACCTGCCGTGGAGCTGAATAGAGTTAGGCGAGAATACTCCGTTGAGTAATTTCGCGAAAGGTCAGGGGCGTGCTCAGAATTAATGAAATAATCCCCGAGTCGATCATCTCATGAACTCAAGAATAGAGAGTGTTTCAAAATTTAGTAGTAGTAGTACGACGTATTCTACAGAGCATTATTGAAGATTCAAGATATTTACATTTTTTTCTTCGTAACTCATCAGTTTTTCGAGATATTGAGATCAAATTCAAAAAGTAGATTACGTTTCAGGGCTTACATCATCTAGAATGCCAATTTGTTGTAAGAATCTACAGGGACGAATTTTTTCGAGGATCAAGTGCTTTTTGGCCCCAAAAACTTTTTTGTGGTGCGCCGCTGGTGAATTCTGAAATACGAGATGGAATTATTGTTACACCTTCCAACTTCCTTGTCTCTTATAATATTTACGCATCTGCGACCTTTATCAAAAAAAAATAATAACAGGGAGAAGGATACGAGATAAAAGTTCACGAGCCCCAGAACACTTCCGAAGTAGCCATTTGGAGAACCGAAAGAGCCGTGGAAAATCTCAAGGAAGAGAACCTTGGACGCGCTGGGTATGATATGGGTATCGCATGTTTGCCCGTAAAACTCTACAGTCGTGTAAAAGTCTACAGTTGAATGGGAAACATCCAAATCCCATGCTATTTGTCAACTACTCAAACTAGGATTTCCGTCTATAGCATTCAAAATCTTTTAATCTATCACTGGGTTGCCTGCTTCTCGCGGTCTGCCAGGAATTCATAAAGATTCCATAGTTGGGAAGCTGACGTTCAGAAAATCTCAACGCGTAATATCTCTGAGCTTCAAGTCATTGAAAAAAATTAAGAGAAAAAAAATTATGAATGAAACAGAAGAAAACATGTACTAGGAAAAAATTGAATAGTCTATTATATGATTTCAACTATAAGAGGTCAACTGGTGACCTGTTTGCCTATGTCTCACATATGTGGCAGCTATGCTCACCCTTCAACTCCAACTTCATATCTCTCTTTCATTACTTCGGAGACGTTTGAAAAAAATTTTTGAAATTGTTTTTTCCGTTAACCAGCTGTGATTCCCCTACGAACGACAGCCCTCAGAAGTCGAAACTTGTGCGAGCCACGCTTTCCCAGCGCTCGTTCTTCCAAAAAATGGCAACGCTTCGGAATTTACCTCTGGAGGTCTTCTCTGCCGAAGTTTAAAAAGAAAATTTACAACAACTTTCCTTCGGCTCACACGATGTTCTATAATCATTAAAGGATATTTTCTCTTGGGAAACAGAAAATGTTTCAGGCAATCCCAATCAATATATTCTATTACTTACGCTATGCCAGTTATTGCAAAATGGCAAACTCGCAAAGAAAGTCTCGGAAGAACTCTATTCACAGAAAAGAATTGGTACGGTTAGCTGTACTCAACGGGATGTAAATTACTTTTGCCCGAGAGGCAAAAACGTGTCATTCTTGATCATGAGCTGACATCGTTCAACAGTATCCTTCAATCTGGGCCACATGGTCCCATGCCAGAGTCATCAAACCCATGGTAGTTTACAAAGGCCTAATGGCACGCAAAGGTAAGCTTGTCTCAAGGCCATCAGCTTTATGGGGATTCCAACAACTACTCAAGGATTCTTCGGAGGGCAATCCTTTATAAACGATATGCTTGGAATAGCCCACAACAAGCTCTATGAATAGTTACTACAACAGAAGAAATAGTATGCAGATATAGCAGTTATAGACAGGAATACGTGGAAGGAGAGGCCTCCTATAAATATCCCACTTTCGTGAATAATTCGCTTTCAGTAAGATTATTTACGTGTTATTCGTGACTTTCTTTCCGAAACCACTGGAAAATGGGTGTTATTGAATGACAAAATTCCAGATTGGAATATTTTCTATAAGGACACTTGAAAAGTAAAGTACCGCAATACATCTGAGCAAATACATGATGGGATCAAATGCCTTGCAGTAATCCATCCATGCCATTGAAAGGTTACGCTCATACTGCACGGAGTCCTGCGTGATACATGTCGATGAGCTGGTTCTCCTTGCAACCCCATTCTCTGATCCTTTTGGCTTATACAGGGTGTCCGTGAATTCATTCGATGAGCTCTCATGCAGAAATCAGTTGTTTTGCTACAGAGTCAGTTGTTTTGTTACAAAGTCAGGAACGGACTACCCTCGATGGTCCACACCCCAAAACTTAGAATGACTGGTTTGGTGAGATGTTTTAACAAAACAAAGTTACCTGGACAATTTCCTGAATAAAAGTACTCGTGTGGAAAATCGATTGGAGCAACGATTTTGTAACGATGGCTTTTATGAACAAACGTTATATGAAGTACTGGTGATATTTTGACCTCATCTATACATTTCCGAGAGGAAAAGAGAATGTCCAGGGACACCCTGTATATCTGCTCATACACCGGATCAACTGCGGGGAGTATTCACATATAAGAAGCAGAATCTTCTAACATTATTAAAGCATGTTATAGTTCTTTGGATCAGACAATTTCATGTGTTATTGAAACAATTATGAAAAATTTTATTATGAGCAATGTTTTCATTGTATAATATATTTTCCTCAAAATCAGCTCAGTCAAAATGATTTCGTAACGAACAAAAAATATCCAAGTATCAGAAAAGCTGATAACAGCCAAAAACTAACTGACCTTTCCGAATTAATAAACCATATTATCATCATGATCCTGTAATTTATGTCCATACAAATTTTCAGTTCAACGATTGGATGTTTACTCATCGTGCCACGTAAACACAATCGCAAAGTCAATGTTAAACGCAGTGCTATTTTTAAATGCAAGTCTCACATTGCAATATGGGAATTTCACTGTGTATGTCAAGCAAGTATGTGGTGCTGGTGCATGACCTGACGACGTCTGAAATACATATTTGCGGTATTCCCCTTTCCCATACAATCGTAACAGGCCGCGAGCAACGCGACAAGCGATGTTGCCACATTGCCGATGTTTTACCTAGATGTGCTAGAATTAGGAAAGATCAGTAAAGTCAGCCATTTAGACAAGAAAAATAGTGTGACTAACAGATATAGAAAACGTACAAGATCTTGTGGTTGAGAAATGAGACAAATTCCAAGAAAATATGTGAGAACAAACAAACACTTACTTCCAGTACCAATGATAAAGTATCAATGACAGGTGCATGAATTTATGGAAATTCATTGATATATTTTTGATAATCTAAGAAAACTATTATTCCATTGTTATTTGAAGAAGAAAGGTGGCTTTTTCTCCACTTAAAGAAAACGTATTTTTAATATTTTGATTATTTTGATTGATTTATAAAAACCAGTTAATCAATCGTTGGGAAATTTGAATACAATCTATCCCCACGTGGCATCTTCATGCCATGTTGGAGAAAAGATCTCGTCAAACTTCTATCCTCTATTTCATTAGGAACGGAATTAATGGGTATTCCACGACGATTGACGTAATTTTTAGACGTCAAAATGACGATTTCAGGATGAAGTCAAGAATACTTCTTTAGAGTAAACAGTGTGACGTTCAATTGACGTCATTGTGCACCTTTCTGAATGATATAATCTATCGTGGGGTCAAATTGAAACACACAAACGAAAGAACACGTCATTCATTAATAATAAAAAGAACTCATAAAATATTCGAATAAATCAATATGTAGAACATTCGATGTGAATGAAATTCAAGAAAAAGAAAGTGCCCATAACACCAAAACAAAGTCTAATTCACTAGACGCACGTTTCACCAACAAAGTTGGCATCCTCAGGACCTCTGAGCTTCGACATGACAACTACTGACATTCTCATGCATTGTTGTGGATATATAGATATATTAAGGTCATAATCAGTTACAATAAATAATGGTGATCTATTAGTAACGTCAACATCCCGTTATTTTCGGTCATGTGACTCCAAATGACCATACATTGACGAATAAATTACGCCAGCTTGTTGTTTGGATTGTTAGGGTTTTTTGACCAAAAGTTACTGCTAATGAAAGTTTATGCATTCCGTATATTTGACCATGCAGCAACTAAATATAGCAAAACAAATTCAATGAAAAATTTGTTCAGCATTGATATCTGTCCATCTAAGACTATATTTTTCAACAATAAATAAATATTGCGTCATAAGTACGATAAATAAACTTCTGTTTTGAATATTAAAAAATACTATCCATAAAAAATTTTGCATGGTCTAAAATTCGAGATACTAGACATCGGATAAAATAAAATTCAGTCATACACAAGGTTTCTTGAAAAATATGAATTTCAAGCTAGAATAAAGTACCTTTGTTCGAAAATTGTTATGGGAAACAGTTATTTTTGAATTGCATCTAATTCGTTAAGATATTTTACATTTAAATATTTTTGTCAGTTTCAGGAAAAAAACTAATTTTTCTTAAAAACTTCTGTGGATATCAGAATGTAGTTAGTAATTCTAAAGAATTTTTTTTCACAATTTTTTTTTTATATTTTCAAAAATAAAAATACGCGCTTTATTCTTGTAGGGAACTCATATTTTTCAAGCAACCTCCTATAAGACTGATAAAAATTGTTATCTAATCCCAGGTAAAAAGCTGACCTAATTTATACGTCAATATATGGTCATATAGAATCATTGACGTCACATATCCCGTAAATGTCGTGATTTCAACTTACTAAATGAGACGTCAATCGGACGTTACAAGTATGTCCTCATTTTTGACGTTATTCATAGATCATAATTTTCTATTGTAATTGAGTTTGACCTCAATATATCTATATATCCATAAATTATTGCATGAGAATGTCAGTCGTATGTCATGTCAGAGTATTGAGCTCCTGATGATGCCAACTTTACGGAACGGAGTGGACGTTGTTTTAAGAAGCTCCTCTTTCTTCAATTTTATTCAGACCAAAGTTTTCAAATATCGATATATTGGAATAGTGAATGTATTTCTATTATTGATTAAAAATAAGTGAATATTTTCTTCATTCGTGTTTGTATTTGACTACATTATTAAATTTACCATTCAGAAACATAAAACTGACGTCAATCAAACGACATATTACTTTCTCTAAGGGCGTATTTTTGACGTTATCTTGAAATCATCATTTTGACGTCAATATAATGACGTCAATCGTCTGCGACTTATGAAGTTATATTAACGATATTATAACGTCATTTTGGAGGTCACTTTGACGTTAGACATGACCAAATAATGACGTACAGGTAACGTCAGCTTATAAAACTGAGATGGTTGTGTTTAAGGTTTTAGTGTTAGAGTAAATTTTTTTAGTAAAATTAATATTATAAAAGTTCTCCATATGCAAACTGAAGTGGATACACTGTATGTACCAACCAAGAAATTTACTTTCGAACTTTCAAAAAACTTCCTGAAAGTTTATCAATCCCACAATCCTTATATCAATTGCGGAAACGTTAGAGGAAGTGGCAACGCCGGAAACGGTATCGACTGGGATCGCACAAAGTACTTGGCGCTTGGCGCGTAGTTTCCCCTCAGCTGCAGCGTCATGTCTAGCACAAATTTCATCGATTTTGTGAGTAATATTAATTCCACGTGCACTATGGACGCATGCTTCGCGGCTTTTGACAAGAACTGGTAAATACACTACTTCTTACTCTCAATGTAGTTCGTTTGTTTTTCAATTTGCTTGATATGGCGACTTTATACTAATTTTCAAAGTTGTTGTTAATATCAGGTTTTGTGGGAGGTGTGAAGTAGTTCTAGAGAGTTATCACTTGCTTCGAGTATTGTTATTTCAGAAAATATATCGATTATTTATCACTGAAATTTTGTAACTGATTTTTGTTTAGTTGATTTTTTCAGAAAAACGTTTACTGATAACGCTCTGAGTATCAATATCAGTATCAGTATACAGTATTAATTATTATACCCAGGAAGTGATAAGATCTCCCGGTAGATTGATATTTCATTAATGCGAAAGATGTTGAAAAGTATATATCCATGAAATGAAGTAAAGTGAACATCATTTGATACAGGATTTTAGATTATTTTAATTAAAATCGTAATAATCAAGTGAAGTTCCTTATGAAGGATACATAACTCTCACAACTAGAGAGCTAATATGAGCAGTAGAAATCACTAAAACCGATATCACATGCATGCATAAAATAAGAACTTCTTTATTATTATTATTAGTTTCTCTCTACTATGCGATTTGTAGTTTCATTAATTGAATGGCCATATTTCTAGATCTTGATCTTGTTTCTGATATCAGTTTCATTAATCATTTTGTATCACTTCCATATTTGTTATTTTGTTTCTTATATTTTTATTTAGGTTGAGTAAAAAAATATTCAACGTTGACCCTTAGCCTTAGACTACTAGTTTTATTAATATATTTTTGTGTGATGGAAAGAAATTCAACTATTATTATCGCTATCATCTGGAACCTTAAAACAAGGCTCTTGAATTTCTGCATTATGCAAAATAACTATGTGACTTCACCGATTCTTCACATTGGTATTTCTAACATAATCTTGATTCTTCCGATTGCGTAACTACTTGTTTCGATTAAGATATATTATGTTACAAGACTCCTCTATTATCAAAATTATCGTGATTGATGAAGAACCTGCTCTTTTCACATCAAAACCATAAATGATATTTCAGTATGACAACATCTTTGATCAACAGACACTAATCAGTTGTTTCAACTGAAAACAGAGCTTTCTTTTGAGGTTTGACAATTACAAGCTTATCAGTTAAATGTGAGTTAGGAATGAAATACAGATATGGTAAAATATTATCGGCATATAGCATTCCCAATACTACCGCAACTGCAGATGATATCATTATCACGTAAATTGTGCTCGAGGCAAACAGTTTGTAGGGAGGAGAACAGTAGTTCAGTTGAGTACTCTCCATCGCGTATATTTGTTATAGTTTATACTGGTCGACTGGCTACACCAACGCTATATGCCGATAATATTTTACCATATCTGTATGATCATGTGAATGAGTGGATGGTAGCACAGCGCTTCGATCTCGGCCGTTGAAACTTCTGCTACATCAAGCTTATTGGCTTGATTTTTCCACATACTTAATATCTTCCAGAGAATAGGGCAACAAACGGTGTCTCGTCTATACCGTACCAGTATTCTAGGTGATAATACAACACCCGTAGCGCCGCGACATGCCTGTAGATATAGACTGAGATCATAAGCTTGACAAGCTGATAGCAAATGCTTTATGATCTCAGAACCTCCATGACACGCTCTATATCTAGTGTCTCGAACCTCTATACCCATCACGCAACTACGGTAGACCAAGCTGTTGAAGACACGATCCTAGCAGGCCATTAGGAATCCCTCAGTCTTTCACTATAGCCCACTCGACCTGAAGAAAGCGACGGTCAAATTTTTGGATAAGCCGACGTCCTCGATGTTCTTGAAGAATACCTTATGCTCATCCTTATGTAGCAGCAGGAGAACTTCTTTCTCCACAGTTTTAGCGTTAGCTTTTTGATGAACGGGTCCCAATTCGATGAACCATTTGGGTCATCTGGTTCAGTGTCGGAACCAAGTTCATCTTCTGCAGGGCAGCTGCCTTGAAAAAAAATTTTCCAATTCCTGCTTTTTCATGGTCGCAGACTGAGCAGGGAAGGGAATCTGAACAATGACTTCACATCCAGTATCATTATGTTATGTAGACACTACAAACTCAAATGTTCAAATCCAAGTAGAAATGTGAAACATGCAATTCAAATTGGAATGCAAGCACCGATGAAAGTAGATAATATTGAGTTTATTCCACCACTCCGAAGAGTAGAGTAGAATCGGAACGGCAAGCATATTGATTTCAGTAACTCTGTTCTTCCCCGAAGGTATACAGAAGTAAACATCAAAATGTAGGATGCTTCCGTTTACGAGATGAACGTCCTCTTCGTATTCCTGGGCGTCTTTTTAGATGAACTCCAGCCTTAAGGACTGATGCAGATCCTTTTCTATATAGTTTTGAGGCCATCCATGTAGAATAGATGGGTGACTGTTTGTCTCCGGTGACTGGGGATGTTTGAACCCTGACTTGACGTGATCTTATGGTGGAGCGAGTCCACCAGAATGGCATCAGCTCTGATCGGGAACCGCAAGGCATCTCAAGGCATGTCAAATGCCTTGCGGTAATCAATCCAGGCCATTAAAAGGTTACGCTTGTACTGCACGGAGTCCTGCGTGATAGATCTGTCGAAGAGCAGGGTTTCCTGGGAGCCAGCGACGTTTGTAAACTAGGTGAATAGCAGGATATGAGTAAACATCTTATAACATGAATTCAAGCATGTTCCTGGTCTGTCGTTCTGTGGATCGGACAATGTCCGTTTTGGGGGATTAGCAAAATTCGCCCCCCTACAAACCAATCCGGAATATGTTGCTTCCCTTCTTGCTATCAGTCAAAAAGTATCTTCGAGCCCTTGACGGTCCGTTAAACTTTTTGCGGGGTTAATGAGACTGACGAAGCCTTCTGCAGGAAGCTTCGAACTGCGCTATGGCTGGAGTATATAAGTTAAGCTCTTGGACTTCCTTGCAGTCCTTGCATTTGTACAATACAGTGCTGTTTAATGATGAACCGCATTCCTCAATTTAATGTGTGTTGAGCTCGTTTAAATTTTTTGGCAATTAGCCCCACTGTGGACACTCAAAGCGTAGTGGTCGCCAAGTAATCCACCACACATTGGATACGAGCTACGTATTGTCCTGTTGACTTGATCTTCCATCTTGCTGCTCATGCCTCCCAATCAGAGGGGTGGGATCCGTCCTCATTGTTTGAGATACAGTTTGAGCTGAGTCATATATGGCAGAGTTGAATCGCCACATCTCAGCCTTTTCTGAAAGACTCTCGTGAATATTTGCATCCAGTTATTGTGGATTCAGAAGCTTGGTGTTCTGATGCCCTCCATTGGTGGTATAAAGCGAGCCTCCTCTACAGCCTGATCGAACCGGCTGAACTCTGACCTAGCCTCACTTTCGCAGATAAGATACATAGTTCCCCTAAGATTGTTTGGATTGGATTGATTGTGGGGACTTCTTCTTCGTATATGGGGAATCTAGATTTGCACCTACTGCCCAGGAAAGTAGTCTCGCAACTTACTAAGACCTTTGATGTTAGTTGGCCGCCTCGCCATTGGGGGATTATCAAAGCTATTGAACCCTGTGGTTGTAGTCGAACTATGGCCAATAAGAGCAGAACCACTAACTACTTGAAAATGACTGCATACTTTTTATCATATAATTGATTTTCTGCATTGTATCCTTACCTCATTTGTTTCGTTCCAGTGATGGAAAATTAAACTTGGATGAATTCAGGATTTTATGCCAAGCCTTGTTCAGAAACAACAAAGGAGAGACCTACGAGCTCAAAGACTATGAATTGCGTGACATTTTCTCAATTTTCGACAGTAATCATGACGACTTCATCGACAGAGATGAATTCACGTATTGCTGGAACAACTGGATCAAAGTGGTGAGACTTTAGTGGTAGAAGAAGTAGTGTATTCTCAAATGGTTAGCATCCTCGTTAATTTTTGAATGATGTGATATTACATAACAATAATAATATCAGACGGTGCTATGAATACTAGCGAGATTGATGTAAATGTAGTATGTTCAGTTGTTAGAAATACTGATAGAATTTCAAGAATTTTTAAGGCCCGTTTCATCAAAAAAACACACATAGTCGTAACAAGCATCTGGGATTGGAGCTCGTACAAAAAGTCAATGTTTTATTCTCATATTTTTGCTGACCAGGGATTCATAGACTTGATTTTTGAACTGGAAAATTAATGGATAGAATTTGTTCTTCGTCAACAACATGAGGATTCGTAGGTTACCTGTCTAACTGACTGTACATAACTATATGGTTTTCCGAATACATCAATGACAATCCCACTACTTGGCACTTGAATCAGCAAACGAACGTCACTTCGATTGACAGTTTATTAACATTTTTACGATTATATTTGAACTTCTCTCTATAACTATAATTAATATAGACTCTGATAGCGAAATTCCAGTATTTTATAAACGACATCTATCGTAGAAAAATAGCATTTCATATTCGAGATGAAATACGTTTTTTTCGTTCGTGAGATTGCCACACTTGCTCCGCGCTTTGCTCGTGGACAAACTCTAGCCTCACGAAAAAAACAGCATTTTCATCTCTTGTTGAAAAGTATACCATTCTTGGAGGTTCAGTTTGGTAATTATAATATCCCTATCCAGCACTTGGTATGGAAACTACCCTCATTCTTCCTCTTTTGAATTCTTAGTTGTGGTACAAACTGTACACTGGACTAAAATTCATTCCCATGCATTGAAACAGCAGGTTTTGAAATAGATCCATCCCGTACGTGTAATCACCGTAGAATGAAAAATATGTCCGAATCACGACAACAAGTATCGATTGAAGCAAAAGTTAGCGAACCATTTTTTTGCCGTGACTCCGTTATATGCGGAGAATATTGTTTTTTCCTTGTACCGCCTCTTAAGTGGTATTTAGGTCGTTAGTTTTGGTGCGAAACTATCGATTCTGACCTTTCACATTTTGGATTCGAGTACAAAACCGATCCTCCCCAAAGTTATATTGGCAAACTAATTATACATCAAAGGTTGAACGCCAAACAGCAACTCCAATTACGAAGTTTGATTAAACTGGGTCGAAGAGTCGCGCGAGCTAGTTTCGGGGATAGAACACGACATCCAAACTGAAATGACGATAAAAAACCAAATATAGTGAATAAAAAATATATAAAAGAGAATATTTTAATAGCCCATGCAACTGAAAAGGGAACGTGACCATGAAATTATTTTTTATATTCCATCAAAAAGAACATAAAATTGGGAAACTATGACAAAATCATACAGTGACTTTTTGAAAGTTTTTCTTTTTGTTATATTCAAGATGAGGCAGGATTTATGAAACTGGCTGCAGGGACTGCGAGAAGTATGTGGGTCAAACTGGAAGGGTCATGAAAGTACGATTCAAAGAGCATATGAGTGAATCACGACTACCGAATTGATGACACCATTTTGAAATTAATTAGACAGGTTCATGACGATGGATTTTTCCGTGCATTCGAGTGTATGGAAATTGCAAAATGTAAAAATAATATCAATGCGAAAAAAGACCCAATACCATACAGCCTCTTTTTCATAGTACAGTAAAGGATTCTCCTCTTTGTAAAGAAATCAGTCATTGATTTTTAAGAATGTTTAACATTGAATTAAAAAGAAATCGGTAAAAATTAGATTAATGAAGTGACTAGTTAATGTAGGTACACAATTCAATGTAGACAATGTAGACAGGTATAATGTAGGAAAAAGATAAGTGTTATAAATATGATCAGAATATCATAAGAAATTCAGTATACCCTTTGAACTCTCAAGGATGCCAACTTCGTTGGCGATACGCGCGTCGAGTGAACCTGACGTTGTTTTGATGTTTTGGGTAGTTCATATTTCTAGAATATTCACATTATATCACCAATGAGTGAATTAATACTCACTAGCTATCCTATATGTATTAGCTTCTTAAACACCTAATAATTCACATCTCTAACAGAAATACCCATTCACCTGATTGAAAAGCTCCAACCCATGCCACTTTGAATTCCACGAGTTCATCATCATAATTTTCCATCATGCAAGAATAGATTCGTCTTCAACAGAAGAAGTGAAGAGCAATGCTTTCAATATTCATTCTAGAGCAGTATGCTGTCACAAAATTCTCGAAAAACGTCAACTTTGCAATGAGGTCTAAAAGCGTTGAAGGCCAACTTTGGTAATGCAATACAGGGCCTGTAGATATGGTATCTTGAAAACAACTAACGAACTGAGCACTATATTTCGTATACATACTACATTTCAAACACAAGCGTTCCAAATAACGGCTTCGTAAATTTGTCATCACAAATAAAAAGAATCTCAAGAAGAAGATCTGCGAATTCACTGATATATATTTTCTGATCCAGAATTACGCTTAATTTGTTAATATTCTATATTCCTAGATCAATCTTTAATAAAATCCTAATGAACCTACAATCGTGTCTTCTCATTACTGAAATTATCTTTCAGATCGTCCGGCCAATATCGGCCCTTCTGATCATCGATGTCCAGAATGACTTTATATGCGGCACTCTGGACATCAGCAAATGCCCAGCCAAGCAAAACGCCGAAGAAGTCATCCAGCCCATCAACAATCTTCTAGACACCATCGAGTTCGATGCCATTTTCTACTCCTACGATTGGCATCCGAGCGATCACGTTTCCTTCTTGGATAACATCAACTTGAGGAAATTGCATGCAACCAGCGCAAAAACGGATGCGGAGTCAGTGCAGCTGTATGACACCGTGGTTTTCGAAGGGGATCCCCCTGTGACGCAAAGGATGTGGCCCAGGCATTGTGTTCAAAATACGTGGGGCAGTGAACTGCATAAAGATTTGAAGGTTAGCATTTATCTCCTAGTGCTGTGGTTTTCAATAATTTTAGCCCGCGTGGTTCAGCCCCTAGGAGGGGTAGATGTTACTCTTAAAAACTTGAATGAAACGGGTACAAGTGGCACATTATTTCAAAGGGCGTTCAATTCCCTTTCCAGTGGTACCTTGGCTTGAGAAGTTTTCGAAAAGTAGCGTTCTGTACTTGAAGAAGTGATTAGAACTTACCTGTACTGAGATGCATTGGAGTATCAACTCTCTTTTCAGAAGGAACGGTTGAAAGAGTAGGTGACACCGTTTCAACTCTTAAATTAGGGATGTTAGATTAGATTTGTTCAGTGCTTCAAGCCTCTATACCGCGACTTCTTCAGATCTATTTTGTGTGCCCTTGTGTGAAATCGTTTAGAGTTCTCTATCTAGCCTTGTCTTCGTTATAAGACTTTATAGACTTATTTTTAGAACTCCCATATATCTGGGAGCTCCTGATTTTTCTCCTACCTCAGCCTTGACAAGCTCTCTTCTTTCTTGTACAACCTGCATATCATCTCTTCTGCCAGGCCGATTGTACTCATATGTTTGTTGAACCTACAATACCATGTGAGAAGTCCTATCATTATTCTACTAGTGCTTTTCTCCTGGCTTAGTAGATATTCTGTGAATGTTGGCTGTAGCTGTTTGAAAAATCTTTGGCCTGTCTCATTCCTGGTAAATTGTTCCATTACATTTGAGATTTCTGTTGGATCCATGATTCGGTGTTTATATTTAGTACAGATTTTGCAACACCGCAGAACAGTTCTGGGCCATTCGAGGCCTCACTTGCCCCTTCGCGGGCTAGATAATCAGCCTCTTCATTGTTTCTATAACCTGTGTGTGCTGATACCCAGGCTGGGGTCAGTCTGTTCTGACTGCCCAACTCTTTTATGGCAGTCCCGAACAAGTTCGGAGGCATAGTTCATCCATTATCAATTGCAACAACTCGTATAGATTCGAAGGAAGCACCGCGGTCCAAAAGAAGCTAATTAACGTGCCTTAAAATGCAAAATCGTTGGCTGGCGGATAATAAATCATAACTTAAATGAGGGGTCGGCAGATCAAACGAAATTGTCTGTATAAGAGTTTTGAACGGGTTTTTATGTTCTGCAATTGATATTGGAAAGACTGTAACTTGCGTCGAGTTGACTGCTTCTATCTCAGCTTGGCTGCCTGAGTAAATTTCAATAGGTTAATCTGAAAACTCATGCCTTATTAGCTCTTGAGCGCATTGGTGTATTGCGACGATTTCCGCTTGAAACATCGTCACGTATATACATAAACTCAATTAGATTTTTGTCTTTGGCTTGGTCTCAATAATGCCGGCTTCCAAACTTTCATACATTTTTGAGTCATCTGTGTAGACAGCAATTTCCGCGTTGATGGGAGGTCCCTCCTTCCACTCATCCCTGTCCGTTATTTCAAAAGTTTTGTCAAAGACATATCAATTTCAGCGATGATAATTGAAAATCCAGCATTCAATGAACGCTACTCAACTGCCATCTAGATTTTAATATTAGATTACTTTTTGATGTAATTTGTTTGGAGCTAATGGCTAATGTTGCTGCTGATACGTTGGAACGGTAATATCTAACCTTCTTACCTGTTCTCCCAAAACGAAACTCAATACAATAATTTTTGTTCGGATAATAACCTGGAAACCACGCATTTCTGATTCTGAGGGTAACACCTACCTCTCCTAGGGGGTTGACCACGGGGGCTTGGAATATTCATCGAAAGTATCACCCTTGGAAATAAAATTGGCCTCTTTTTCATTTCTCATATCATTCACTAGAAGGAAGATATTGGGGGTGGGAGTTTTCAACTTGATAATCTTCTCTGAAAGACTGACAACTGGTTCAAAACAGTAATTTTCAGAATTATTTTCGTCAATTTATATTTCTTTAAATAAACGAACTCAAACTCTCACTCATCAATACTCTAACATTGCAAAACTCGCACACAATGCTATAAATGCTATATTGGACAAACAGGGTCATATTGAAATAAAATGAATATCGGAAGATCATTAATCACCAGAGATAAACATCCTAATGGATGTGTCAGTGCAATAATTAATCAGCTTTATTGGCTTTTGTTATACAAGGCCTAGATTAACACGAGAGAGGTACAAAAAAATATGTCAACAGCAGGACTGATTCATTGCAACACCCTCAAGAATTTTTTCATTATTTCTTGATTTCATCGTTTTCTTCGATAGAGAAATGTCTGTATTAATCATCATTTTGTGAATAATAATACAAATTCTCTATCAAAACCACATCAACACTAGAAAATATGTAGAAGGATTAACATGGTCTATTTTATATCGATGAGTCCATTTTTATTATAACCATAGCATGCTCTGACAAGTTTCGTTCGTTACATGATCACCCCTTCGAATTTTTTAAATGAGTAAGCTCTTCATGTGATACCTCATTAGAAAGATTGGATTCTGGGTTATGCGAGATAGAGTTTGAATCGTGCATTTTTGTGATGGTCCAAAGTCTTCGACAAATCCAAAGCTATAAAAGCTTCTGGATGTTGAATGTCCCAAAGTAGGGGAGCGGGCGATAGCAGTTTTCTGTGTAGGCATTCCCTTCTTGCTCTATTTGTTCTATTTTTTTACAGAAAATGCGAAAAATGTGTTCCTCTCACGTCTTATATTGATTAACGCAATCATATTTTTTCTAATTGGGCCGTCACCTTCATTTGCATCTTTCCGTCATATTCCTATACAATACTGAATAAAATTTATGAAACTTCCTGAGGAAATAAGTGACTGTGACTTCTTATTCAGTATCGTCATACAATTATAAGTTTTTTGAAATGAGTATTACTTGGACTTCACTTTAGAATTCAAATCACCCTGTTATTGAGATGGCTTCGCGAAAGTTCCCAGCATTCCACTGATGAAATTCTCCATCGTAAAACTTTTCGACGTATCCAAAATAATTTTATGAGAAACGGGCAATTTCCAAAGAACTTCACCCGATAACTTCCGGCGTCGTATATTTTTCATATAGGAAGTTCCAAGTACCCTCTCAGTTCGAATAACTTCTAGGTTACAAAGGCATAAAATCAAGGAATTGACAAATCGCTCTGAAACTCACACACATACTCCGCCTGTTTACGAGCAGATAAGTCATCAGGATCACCAAGGACAGCAGACAAAGGATTGACGGCTGTGGAAGTTCATAATCTTGAAACTCAAATTAGTTGAAGCGTCGCGTGGATTTGTATAATAGATACCTTAATCCAGTTTGTGAGTTCGTCGAGGAGTTATCGTAAACTTTCACGGGCCGCTATAAATTTCCGTGTTTCGAGTTACATTGATTTCGTGTAATACATAACGAACAGCGCCGAAGACTTTGAAGTTCCGGGTTTGTTAGAGTTTAGGTGTCATGTACTTCTCGTTCACACGGAAGGCTCAGAAAAGTTACACAAGCACTCGGATAGAGTACACGAAAGTTTTCACTTGGAACTCATTAGCTTCCTGGATTCTCCCGAATCCCATTAATTAATAATGATTCCAGAAGCGCTGTGATCATGACAATTTTGATTTGTATTTCTGGCGGTATATTTCTGGTTGGGAAGGTGGTGGCAGACATTTTTGAGTTATCTGCTCATGTGGCTGAAGAAAAAAATACAGTTTATAAAAACTACTAATGTCTGTCAAACCATTAGCGCTGCATTATTGAGTAATGATATACCAATTACGTAAGAAGAGAATGCTCATAAGTCATCCAATCATGTCTGGCTTAGGTTTACTGTCGTTCATCGCCAGAAGTGGATGTTCCTGCCCTTTTGAGTATGTCGCACTTCTCATAAAAACGCCTTTGTTACTTCTGTGATTCTTTAGACCATGTCGTTGATCTTTTTTTGTCTCATGTGTGTAGTAATGAACTCGTCTCAAGTTAATAGTCACGTATGTCTGATACCAGCAACTCCTTTACGATAATCTGTTGCCAATGTATACCAATATCCACCCCCGTGGCCAAAAAAGGAGTCTTCAATTTAAAGCACTTGAGGGTGAGAAATAACAATTTCTTGGTGTTATTCGAGATCTCAGCTCTAGTCCGCGGTTGATCTGGTGATGTTTCGATTAGCCCCCACTCAAAAGATCAGTCAGTCCCAGTTTGCTGTACCCTTGCAGCTCTTTTTCTTTCATCATTATTTAGATGAATAGTGGGTTCTGGTCGACGCAATTCCACTATAATTCTAAGAAACGTGAGAAAATCAAGACCGCAGACATGTCTGCCAATTTATAATTATATGAAGCTACAGCTGACTTGAATTGAAGACTGTACTGACTATATAAACCGTGAGTTTCTTGATTTAATCGACTTGCAAACTTTTCTATTATTTTCCCTACTCTCTGGAACCTTGGTACATGTTTCACCATCTCTATTCCTGGCTTTTGACTCCCACTTTCCAAGACATTGCATAACTCTTACAAATCATCATCCTGAGACTCAGTGATTTTGTTCCTGTTCATTCAAGAACCTATAGAACTGAGCCTATGTCTTGACTTCTGGCTTCTCTGGAATTTTCTGCTGTCCGATATGGTTTGTTGTGATTTTCCACGTTCTTCCTGCACAAACAAATGTTCTTCTGGAATTCAAAGATGCCTTCCCTGTTGTGAAATATTCTGTAATTGGTCCTCTTTCTCTCGTGTTTCTTCATGCTTTTATTCTTCTGATCTTGTAACTTTTGATTTTCTAGCATCGTGGCATTTACCTGTTCACCTCTTCCTGCAAGGTTTTATGTAATGTTTTTCTTCTGATCACGTTCCTGTTCAACATTTTTGCCATGTAGCTCATCAATATATTATTTTCTAGCTCTTCCTTTAATTTTTTTTTGTTTTTTTCTGGTTCTTCCTTTGCTATTGACAACGTTCCTTACATTTCTACTCAATTCTTTTCTTTCCTCTCTTTCTCTTTGTTCTACACATTATTGTCGTGATTATCCTTCTCTTACCTTTAGCCATGTGGATTCTAGCTTCTTTACGAAATCAGTTAGTAAATACTCTGTGGACACTTTCACTTCCAATCTGCTACAATGGACGGTATCAAAGGCTTTCTGGATATCCAGCAGGATCATCACTGTGTTGAGTACTTGAAGGCAGCTCTTCCTCACCTCGTGGACACTTCTGGCCACCTGAGAGGTCGTTGAGTGACCTCTTTGTAAGCCGAACTACTCCACCTGAATGAGTTCGAGCATTTTTTCAAATTCTCTTGAGTCTTTCAAGGATGATTCTGTCCAACAACTAGGCCACAGCGCTGTGCAGTGAGATAGGACTTGAGGATTGAAATACTTCAGACAGTACGAGTATTGCTGCTTTTTGATGATACCATCTGAGGCTATTTTGAAAGCTCCTAGAGTGGCACCGCGTCGATCTTGTCCATGCCAGGCGCTCTGATCCTAGAAAGCCTTCTAAGTGGTTTTCTCGAAGTTCTAGCGTCCATTGTCACCATGGGGCTAGCTCTGAATTCTTTTGATTTTCTAGAAACGGACTCGTGCATCTGGTAATGCACTCCAAACAATTTTGCTTTCTCTGGATCGGTCATTGCTAGTTTTTGGTCATTTCTTCCGTCTAGGATTTCCTTCCAATTGTAGGATTCTGGTCGTCCATTATGGGAAATCGTCTTCAACCGTTCAGGTTCTCCAGCTTCCTTTATCAGATCTCATCCTCCTAGTCTATGATTAGTGTATTGATTTCTCGACCTATGTTTAGTATATTTCTTTTATGTATTGAACTTCGAGTGTTCTGCCATTTCTTTCGTTTCTTATCTTGAAATTTTATAAGCTCAAAGTTTCCTTTTATGTTCTCACTCATCCTCTAAGTCTCCAAATTGATGTTTTATTCAATCAGTGGTTGAAAAGTCGTACAGTACTCTTTCACCCTTTGGGGGTTGTTTCCAGTGAGTGGAAAGAGCAGACAACTAGCAGGTTATGATCCCTACTGGAGTGTCAATGAATATTTCTGTAACGATTATGATTTATTTTTGTAGGTGGTTGAAAATGCAACGAAAATTTATAAGGGAACAAATCCTGAGGTGGACTCTTATTCGGCATTTTGGGACAACTCCAAGTTGACAGACACCAAACTGGCAGCCCAACTGAAGATGAGGAATATCTCGGATGTGTACGTTTGTGGAGTGGCCTATGACGTTTGCGTCGGTAAGTTCATTACAAAAGTTTCAGTAAATATACCAACTAAGTATAACCCAATATAAACCGCGAAATTATCTTTGCATTTCAAAGTCTACCAAGCATTGAACTATCATCGAATCTAGATCACAGACAGACAACTTGATGTTTTTCAATAAAATGCAAGTCAATATTTGAAATAACCTTCAGAAATAATAGTTTTTATTTCCATGTCGTTGTATGATATACCTATAATTGTTGTGGGTCATAATGTCATCGATTATAGCTGTGTTTATGATGTTAACATCACTATTATTATTTTATCAGGTGCAACTGCTATCGATGCAATTTCCAGTGGATTTCGCACCATATTACTGGACGACTGCTGTAGAGGAGTGGATTTACTGGATATAGAAAAGACGAAAAATACTGTGATAAAAAACCATGGAGTTGTGGTCAACTCAGATCGGGTGAAGAATATGGTCGAGGGAAATGACCGCCGACCGGAGTTAGGATACAAATTAGCCCTTAATCTGCAGGAACAGAAACACATTTCTGCATAAAATGAACAGCGATGTACTTAATGGATCTGGAATAATAGTTCCAGTGTCTTTAAATCAGTCTATCGTTTTGTTATTGTCCATGGAATCACAATTGGATTTCAAAGTTGTACTTATACATTTAGTGTTCATAAAATTGTTGTTTTAGGATCATAGTCACATTATCTAATACAGCTTCTTTGGTAATGAGCAGAGTAGTTCTGGAAACTACTGATAGGGCTTTGTTTTCTTTCAACGCATAATTGATTAATAACGTGTATTTTTCAATATCTTCAGACATTGAAAATTGTTCCATAGTCGACACTATTGAAATTGAAGATTTCAAATAGAATACCCTCTTTGAGGACCTGAATACTGTAGTTACTTTGGTAACTGAACCTTTTCAAAATAATTCCTGATTAAATAATCTATTGTTTCAAAGACACAATAATTAATATTGGCCATTTAATAGTTGTACTTATATTTTATTATCTACTTGTATTTTAAAGTAATGTTTTTTCACCCTGTTCAAATTCCGGGCATTTTTGAAAGAAATTAAGCATTGGTCTTTCCGATTTGAGTCTTGCCCCGAAGCTTTTGTAGTCTGTTGTCAGTTTGACGACCATATGGTCTTGAAAAGAGGTACTGAAGAGAACCATATCGTCTGAATATACTAGTCATGTTTCACTATGTCGTCCTTTCGGTGTATTATCCATACATCTTTGGAAGTACGCGGGGGCATTATTTAACCCGAAAGGCATCCGTTTTCATTCAAAATTTGTATCGACCCAGTTTTCACCTAACTAGTCAAGTATTTCAGTGCTAGTTGGCAACAGATAATCATATCCTATAGTCTTATTGTTCACTTTCCGATATCATATGAAGAGTTGCTATTTGCTTTTTCTGACGCATTTTACTTTTTTCGTAAAATCCAAATTGGGCTGGTGTTCGCAGAATTGGTCTATCTTTAACCGTTGTCGATTTGAAAAGTTTATTTGAAGTTGAAAGGGGTCATTTCCCCTCACAATGTGTCTATCTATTTTTACTCATATAAAGATTTCATAGGCTTTTTACGGAACCTCTACATTTTTGAGTTGAAAATTTCGAAAGTTTGCTCATGTACAAATCTTTGTCCTTTGATATCTCCATTTCGAATTCAGGGAGTGAACTAATCTTACGATTATGAATCGATTGGCATTAGCAGAATTGCTCTATCTTCAACCTTTCTCGAGTTGAAAATTTCATCTGGGAGGGGTCGGTCATTTTCCCCCAAAACATTTTCATTCATTTCTTCTACGCATATTCGTGAAACTCAATTTTTCTTCAATATGCACTAAATTATTTGAAATCCTCGACTCAATAAAAGATTTCATGCTTCACATGGAACATCTACATTTTTGAGTTTAAAATTACGAAAAGTTACTTATGTGTGCATTCCAATATATTTGTCCTTTGATATTTCATTTCAAATTAAGGAAGTAAACTAATCTTTTGATTATGAATCCATTGGAGTTAATAGAATTGCTTTATCTTCTCGAGTTGAAAATTTCATTTGTAGTTGAAAGAGGTCATTTTCCCAAAAAACATATTAATTCAATCTTTTTACGCATAGTTGTGAAACTCAATATTTTTTAATTAGCACACCGAATTATTTGAAATCCATTTCGACTCTAATGAAAGATTTTATAGTTTCCACATGAAACCTCCACATTTTTGAGTTGAAAATTACGAGTAGTTGCTTATGTGTGCATCAACCCTTCTTTTTTACTGATTCATTCCAACCCTTCTTTAACTGGAAATTCTCAGAATATTTCATTGACCAATTTCCAAAAACACTCTGCTAATAGTGAACTTTTTCTAGAGTTTTTAATGTGATGACTTTTATATCACTTAAGAAACCAGTAATTATCTTTGAAACTATATTATGTGCTTTAATTATTACTATTTACATTCTCTAACTAGCATGCTATGACCCATTCGGTCTGTGGGATCATCTTTCCTATTTTTTTATATGTTAATTTATTTTTTGATAATAAATAGTTGTGGTATTTTTTGCTAGTTTCCTATTCCGCCTACTTCTCCTCCTTGTGTCAACGTTCTTTATGTTCCTATGAACAAAGAGCAGTGAATAAAATAAAAATGCATTTCAATCAAAGTATTGAACTCCATTGTAATAATGAGAATTCCAACCAATATCCAGCGATTATAATATATTTCATAACTCCATGGCTGTCTTTGTACAGATAGACTTGCCGAAGATAACAATAGGTTCTGATCAATTTCAGTTTGTTAACGTTATGTTTCGAAACTGAAATTTAAATTGAAAGTAAAATTCAGAACAAATTTCAAACAATAGCAGAAAAACATTCAATCAAGTCATGTCTTTATCGTGATTGGTTTGTAATAGTATTGCGTGCTGAATGCTATGTTCGGAAAATTATTAAATATTACTATGAAGCCAACTGAAAGCAAATATATTTCATATTTTTCTCTATGACATCGATTTAATGAATAAATAGCGTGAAAAAGTGGGTAACTGATGTTAATTTTAGATATGTTTTCAATAGTGATGCTATGCTATGTTCAGAAAATTATTAAATATTACTATGAAGCCAACTGAAAGCAAATATATTTCATATTTTTCTCTATGACATCGATTTAATGAATAAATAGCGTGAACAAGTGGGTAACTGATGTTAATTTTATATATGTTTTCAGTAGTTGCAATCAAACCATCACAAATTGTTAGATGTATCATTCAGATACACTATATTGTTTGTTCATTTATTTGTTTGCTCAATGATAAAGTCACCGGTCGACATCCATTTTTTGGCCAAGTAGCTACTATTTCACTTTGAGGCTCTTTCATTTTTGAACTTCTGTATTATCGCTTTGTTTCAATTAAATTTTTGATGAACATAGGCCTAATTTAAAAATATAATACCGCTTAGTTGATGTAGCTAGTTATTTTATCAATTTGATTCCTACCAGTTGTAAGTAATTTGAATATAGAACTTGAGTTGAAGACATGAACATTGTTGAACTGTTGCATCTTTCATTTTGCATAATGTTGTTTCACAACATTAAACTAAATTTAATTTCATAGCAAACACTGGAAGATGGTTATTGTTCAGTTCTACCATGGATCTTTGTTCAAGAATGTATATCTATCGTCAATTCTATCAGTACTTAATGAAATTGCGTGCCATAATTTCCTCGAATAAAACATATTATTCATCATGGAACAATTTCATCAGTTGAAATAATGATTGATAGTAAAGTTTGAACAATTATTTTCAACGTTAATTGCCGAAGATGTTCCATGTTGCTGCTGATCAGAAACGTTAGATAGTTCTTGAAGAGTTGATTCCACAATTTTATCAGATATTTTAATTTGTTTGGAAGAAGATAGACAATTCAATATTTTGTTAGAAATCTCAATTTTGTTATTCATGGATGTAATGTTCCCTCCTGCTGGCCAGAAGAGTTACAGAGATTCTCCTGGAACAGTGACCTGTGCAGCTTATACATGTCTTTTCCAAGCCATTTTGCAATAAAACTGGAAATTTCTTCTATTTTATTCATCCCCACATGTTGGTTAATACATTTTCCTCTCGAATATTTAAAATAAAATTTGTTAATTTTTGTATAAGGCAGCCGTCGTAGTGATCTTCTATACTTGCGGTAATTAACATAAGATCTAGCATCTTCAATGGCATCAATAGTTATATGTAATAATTCTTCAGGGCGACAAGCACCGCCGATACCCAAAATCAGGACAACCTACTAATAAAAAATACTGAAATAGTAGTAATAATCTTACAAAATTATGATTATATCTGTACCTTAAAAAGTAAATTTGTTTGGATATCAGCATTGATATCATCCTTTGACAAAATTTTAGACCGGCGGTCTCGGCCAAAAATTAACACTTTTATGTGCCATTAAAAAAAACACTCATTTTACGCACTCAATAGAAAAATAACTCTTGTGATCCTGTACAGATGTGGTTCATGTACGTTGGTTCATTATCTATTTATATTCTTTCCTCATGTAATATCGAGATTTCACTGATCTATATGAATAATTCCATTAATTTTATAAACATTCCGAATATCGCCATTTACGATATTCACGACATATTTTGCAACATCGTCTATTTCTTTTGTGCGGAATGCTTTCTGGTTTCGTCCTTCATTCATGAATATTTCTTTCAATTATTTATTGTGCAACTCGCTTGAACTTGTCCTCAAAAGAAAAATGCAGTTAACCAGATCATTATAATAAATAATAAATAATACTCGAAGCTAATTATAGAAAGTATTCCCTGTTTTTGTTGGGACTATAAAAACAAATGCATGCAATAACTGATATTATGCAAATAAAAGTAAAAGGCGATTTGTTTCTACACAGTTTCAGCGGTTTGTTTATGTCATATACAAAATATTTGTGTAATATTCAAGAAATTACAAACGATGGTTGTTTCAATGTTTAAGAAATTTCTTTGAACGATTCTCTGTCATTCTATGTAAGTAAGTAAGTAATTAAGTTTTTATTGGCCTAAATTAACATACATACTACAAAAGGCGAGTCAAAAACTGGTAAAGATAAAATCACTATAAATGACAAAAGATCACAATAGTTATCTAAACACTACTGCAAAGTGAAACATGTAGTATCATAAAAATTGTATGATAAAATTTATTAAAACTGGTTAAAATCATCAATTAAGAGAAACTCAACTCCAAGACAAATATTCTGTTCTGGAGCAAAAACTGTTTGTTAATGAAAAATCTTTAACTTTTCTCTTAAAAACACGATACAAATGTTCTTCTCTAGTATATACAGGTAGAGCATTGAATAAAGATATGCAGTTGTAATTTGGAGAAGTTCTGAGGTTTTGTGTTTCTGTATTTTCAAAATGTTATCTCTTGTGTCATAGCTATGGTTTTCCCCTTGTATTTCAAAGTATAAGTGTTTTCTGGTGAAAATAATGCATTTCAAAATATAAATCGATGGTAGGGTGAGATGTATTTCTCTTTAAACGTTCATTGACAACTTTGGCGATAGTTGAGGTTGAAAATTTTCCTTAATATTCTTTTTTGAGATATAAATACTCTGTTTCTGCCAGGCTCAGATCCCCAAGCCATTAGGTTGTACGACAGATGACTATAAAAGAAAGCGAAATACATAGGTACTCATCAATCCAGATTCATCCAAGTCAATATGAAAAATAGCATATAAAGCTTTGTTCGAGTTGCCATATACATGATTTACATGATGCCGAAAGGTCCAAGAAGTTAAGAATGAGGCTGTAAATTCAAATTGAAGTTTGTCATGAAATTCTCTGGTATGATTTTTTTCATGTGGAAGTTCCAACATACTGTTTTATTTTTATTGAGGATTAATCAATTCATCTGACACCAGACCTCTATATAATCGAATGTCCGTCTAACGTTTTCTTGGAGTTTTTGAAGGGTTTTTCCTATCACAGTTATCGTGGTGTCATCAGCAAAGATATCATGAAAGATTGTTTCTTTTTCATTCCTTATGTAATGGGGAAAGTCGTTCACATACAATAGAAATAATAGTGGTCTCAAAACAGAACCTTGTGGAACTCCAAGAGATACAGGGAGTTAGTCTGACAATTGATTTGCAATCTTAACTATCATGCCACGGTGTGAAAGATACGATGTTATCCTATCTGAAATTAGACCTCTTATCCCAAGTGCTGATAATTTTCCTATAATATTACCAATACTAAGGCTGTCAAAAGCCTTAGAAAGATCAAATGAAAGTTACATTACATAGTTTCGCTTATCTATTTCTTGGTATACATATTCGAATAGTTGCTAAGTTGCGACTCAACAGACTTTTTTTTAAACCATGTTGGCTGAAAGTTATCAGTGACTATTTTTCCGCGAAATCAATTATAATGATGAAATATTTGAGATTTCTGACAGTAATGATATTTGATGGAAACTTTCCATATCCTGAGCATTCCCTTTTTTGTGTAATTGAAAAACTATTGCAAATTTGACTGGGTCTGGGTAAATACCCTTTGGAAATAAAAGATTTAGCACGATTGTGAAGGGTAATATAACAAGACCTTGATAAATAGTCGACTATTTTTATTGCATCTAAATTTCGACTGTATTTCATAATAATTTAACAAGATGTTATTTTGGCATTAATAATCTGATAAAAACTCGAGAGCAAAGCTCGAGGGCTTTCATCTCTGATTATTAACGTCAAAATAATGTCGAGTAAAATTACTAAATACAAGAGGAATTTAGCAGCAATAAACTAGTCGACAATTAATGTAGGTAGTGTTATATTCATGAAGATTATTTCTTGAATCCAATTCTTTATATCAATCATATGAATGACACTGTATTGTCAGAAATTGTAGCCTCGATTACCCTATCTATCTCTTCGTTTTTGGTTTCTCCAAACTGATTCATTTTCAAATACTCATACAGCTTCAACACGATTGATTCTAATTGACGTTTACGATGTATTTATTTATAGTACCTACTGTCAGATGCACAGGTTCTTTGATATATATGTATCATGCTGAATAGTCGGTGACTATTGTATACCATGCCAATAGTCGCTAATAGAGCCTGTTGAGGTGCTGTCAAATAGGACACAAACGTATGATTTGTTGATGACTTATTTAATAGACGAAATTGCTTCTTAACCTTTCTGTTTCTCTCTTGTTCCACCATCTGAGACATGGGACTATTTCAATTCCCAGATGCTTGCGATAAATTCAAATGAAATTTCGATAGTCTATCATTGCCACACTTACCACAAGTTAACATGAACCTAGATATACCTATTATTGATAATTTTATTGCAAATGCCTGGAACATATGTGGAAAGTCGTGAAAAATTAGAGAAGATAGGCGCAGTTTTAACATTCTTAAGTGCCTGTTCACGTAAACTGTCTTGGAATTTTACAGTCTTCTTTATTTGATTACTATTATATTTGCATTGAATATGAGGGGATTGGGGAGTAGTGGAAATGGAACATTTTTTTCCCTGATACCTGGTATACTTATGCTTTCAACTGTGTTCGATATGTATTTCAATTTTTAATATTTTTTCTGTGTGTGTATATATGATTTCAAAATCCTCCGTTCGTACATCGCATTCTAGAATTTTAGGTCTGATCATGCAGGTTAGATGGTGAATGTAATGAGTTTGATATCAATTAAAAGTTTAACAAAATCTTACACTGAATAAAATATTTGCTAACGAGTAAATACAGCGTAAACAGGGCAACATACGTGGGCATTCATGTTTTTTTTTATTAGGTCACGTAGGAGAGTGTGGCTATTCAAGTTATCGTTTTGAAGCATTCATCGAGAAATTCCGTGTTATTCGAAATTTTCGAACGTTTATGATGCTCTCAGATATTGTGTAATCCATTCGATACATGTAGAGAACCAGTCTTCCGTAGAATATTACGTTCTTCTTCGATATTATGGTTGACGATAAACCGTTTGGATCGCCCATTACACAATTTTCCGTGACTAATAAAAATAATTGGTTGACGTCGATTCATATAAGTTCATACTATGCATAGAAGAGTATAAAGTTGTCTTTGGTATGTTAAATAAGAACAGATTCAGTGGAGGAGCGCCATTTTTTTATTTCGGAACCTGTCAGAACTACTCGGATTTTTTTTCGAAATATTGGAGATATAAGAGGATACAGATGCCATGTCGCTTTCCTTGAAATGCAAGTTTTGAATTCTCTGGTATAGATTCAAACACCAAAAAAAAAATATCAGTAAATTTCTGATATTTCAAAGAATTTTCTTGATGCTAAAGGTGTCGTCTCATATGTACAACCAATATTTTAAGAGGATAGAGGTGTTATAGGACAGTGCGGCTTTTAATATTCCCCCCCTGTTAACTTTTGAACGGTTTGACGTACAAACATAAAAAAAACTGTTTAGAGGGTTTTACCGATATTACTTTTTGAAATGAAACACATTGTGATTGCTCGATAGATGGCGCGGGGGGCCCATCAACTAAAAAAATTTAAATGGCATGGGGGTCATATTATGCCACATCGTTGAAAAGATAATTCAACCAACCAACTGAAATTTTTTTGAATTTCGTCCCATGAAAAAAAATTCTGTCCCGTTATTTCACAAACCATTCAAAAGTTATTCTAACATTTCAGATGCATATTGTGAAGAAACGTAAAAACGAAAATCTAAAAGATTTTCATGGTTGAAAAGAGAATTGAATCATCTTTTCAACGATGTGACACATGACCCCACTTCCATTTTTATATTTCTACGTCAAACCGTTCAAAAGTTAACAGGGGTGGGGAACTATTATCATAAAATAATTGTTTGCTTTTGGTACCACACTATGTTAATACTGCCCTTCAAAGATTTTTATGCTGAATCCAAAATTCATTATATCGTAGTTTGAGTTCAAGGTTATAAAGATATTTTTTAAAAAAAATTGAATTTTGTTGAGGGTTGGTGATTTATTTTAAAGATATAAAAAATTACCTAAACTCATCCACTATTGAAGGTATTACTCATATGAATCGAAGATATAATATAAGTTGCAATTCAAATCACGTTTCAGTGATTCTATCGAAACTTTGAGGAAGTGACATAATAATAATAATATTCTTTATTAACCATAATAGTAGGGGAGCCCTCGATGCTAAATGTGGATTTACTCGAGCGTCATAGAGACCTATTGGGTAGCAAAGCTCAGATGATAATAAGAAAAAAAAATTATGTAATGTATACCTTTTCATCGGTGTAGGAAGCGGCTATAGATTTTCAAATTTGTAAAGAAAACTGTTGCATGGACATACTCGAGCGCGTCACATATTGATAGCATCAATGCCCCACGTATTTTTAATAATGTACGCGCGTATGTTAATCGGATCGTAGGTAAGGATTAGAAATTAAAAAAAAAATTAATCGAGCGCGTCATATTTTTTAGAGGGTGTTGAGTGAACCTAAAAAAAGCTCCCATGCAATAATCTGACGATGTCGATGTGACGCAAACATTATTATAACTGGAAAAAAAATCGCCATTTTTTAGATGTGATGTCTCCTAAGATGACGATTATCTGGATTCGCCTAATTTGACAAAAAAAAAATTAGGAAAACGGTTGACCCTAAAGGCCATCCCTGCAACTTCCCACTAACTCCATACCTAAGCGCTCAACATTTCACTTATTTTGTTTTTGAGCTCTCCGATCACAAAAATATGATCTTTGTGTCATTATGAGTTCTCCGAGCTCAAAAGTCTGATAATAGTTTATAAAATTTTTTGAATTTTCAAACCGCAATAACTTTTGAATAAATGAACCGATTTTCACGAGGTTGGCGGCATTCGACGGAGTTTTTCAAGCTCCATGAAAAATCTTTAAGTTTGAATTGATCGAAATTTCAGAGTGATTTCGAAAAATAGTTATTTGTTTAACTAGGCAGCAAAGTAGTAGATTGACTGCCGAGGCTGAATTCATAGCCGAGCGTAGCGAGGCTAGGAATTCAGCTAAGGCAGTCAATCTACTTTGCTGCCGAGTTGAACATATAATTTTTTCTCCGATTGTTCATAATGATATAGGAGGATATTGTATTTGCAAATTATTACAATTCCCACAATCTCTTTATTTTTCCTGTAGTGTTCAATTAAAATAAAATTTGATAGAAATCGCAGTTGTTGGAATGGTTGGTTGCTATGGAAATATTCATAATAATTATAGTTTGACAATTCATGAAATTTTTTATTTCCATTGAGTATAATCACTTTGCTGCCTAGGCAGGAAAAGTAATACTTTGCTGATTGATATGTATCAGCGAAATTAATATTTGCTGCCAATCGGAGAAAAACACTTTTTTCGGTTTTCTTTCGACAACGATAACTCACGAATAAATCAACCGATTCTAACCGGACTGGCGGCAATCGACATGGTTTTCTGATATTAAGAGCCGATAAGTTTTTGAAATCGATCGATGAAGCTGTTTGAAAGTTATTAAAAAAAAACACATTTGAAAAATAAAATGTTCGTAGTACAAATCGGTTCAAATTATATACAAAATCTAAGTTTGGTTAAGCCAAATAGATAGAGAAAGAGTGAGAGAGAAATATTAACGCGGAGAGGGGAATATAGGCATTACGCAGCTGCACGCATTAGACTTTATCGACGAATTTTTGTTATTTCGGCATGTGGAAATCGTCGGATTATATATTTTTCATTATCCTTGAATTATTTCCCTCAAAATTCAAAAAAATTTAGTCACGCTTGAGAATGTCGAGATGACGTTTTTTTTTGACAACTTTGTAGCTCTCCCTTTTCTTTACGTCACTCTCAAATCGTCAGATTAGTAGAATATACACTTTTTAGCATGTAATTAACTCACCCAAATCTTAATCTAACGCGCTCGAGAATTTCTGATGATCATTTTTTTATGGCGCTCAAAAAGTCGTCCATTGAGAGTGTGGCAAAGAAATAGGAAAAATTGACATTTTTCGAAAGGAAAAAAGTTTTTCAAACACAACTATTCATTTCAACTGTAGGAAATATTGAATGATTTATTGGCGCTTTTTATGGATTGATAATATACAGGGAGTCAGTTTGGCCAGAATCTGTAGCGGTTGAAATCCAAGATATCATGGTTCTTATGAATGGAGACGTACTCCAACAAGTAGTTATCAGGCTCGAAGGGCCATGTATATGATCAAGGGAGGGCTTGATCTTTTTATTTATTTGAAAATTATTTACAGTATCAAAAAATCGAAATATCATTTTTTTTCAATTTCAAAATCATAAGTGGATTTAGTCAATGAGTCTATTAGTCTTTCTTCGCACTTGGCGACTGACTGCCATACTGACACTTCAAAGAATACTAGTATAGGAGTCTCTTAGACCGGGAGTGGTATCGTTCTTAACATACCATTAAAATTAAGAAATTTCGCACATTTTCATCTACAATGCATGGCAAGCTGTTTTTCGCACCCCGTATATCACAGGTAGATTTAAGATATCATTTAAGAGAGTCAACAACCTACAATATTTAATCAGAAAATTAATTTTTTTAGGACTTGGCACAACTTTATAATAATTTCAAATATAAGGAGTGGAAAACCCTCAATATTTTCGATAAATAATTTATGGAGTACCTTTTCATGAAGAAACGAAACAGGTTGTCATTAAAAAAAACAAATCTTGGACCCGCCAAGAAAAACCGAACACCCTGTGTAAGTACCATGATTTTTATTTGGTAGAGCTGAGAAATTATATCTTAATTCCACTGAAATCATCCTTCAATCTATTACTATAATGGAGATATGGAAGACCGCGTCCTTATTGCAGGACCCTGTATATATTATTATATTTTTGTACTACTCAAAGATGTTTGTTTGATTGTTCAAAGTTGTAAATTTTTGAAAGTCGCACCAGAACCAATTATCTCGCCTTATTGTCTATATCTCTATACACCATCATATTTCCACTCCGCTTTTCATGTGAAACTCTCATAATTTGTTTCGGAGTACATAAGGTCGGTAAAGGCGAGTGGCAATTACATATGATTAATATTCTCACCACAGCTGTAACTGGAATGAAACATTTTTACATACCTACTTAATTTGAAATTGTTTACGACAATTAGTCGAAAGTAGGTTCTATTTGAACAAAAAATTAAGTATCCAACAACAATTCGCATATCTACTAATGATCAATTTTTATAAGAGTTTAATATTGCACGGCGTTTCGAGAACTCAATATTTAACTGTACTCTAATCAAGTGAGTTTTCATCAGCCGCTAAAAATGTAATGAATGTACTACGAGGGGATAGTAGCTTTGAATATACAAAGTTTATGGAAACTATCATAGAATTTCAAATAAGTCGCAGTATCAGCTCAGTAAAATAAAGTTTGACTACTAGTCCATCTTCAGTTTCCTGAACATCATCAATAGTAACATGTGGGTAACCAGGGGGCGGAAGACCCAACCCTGAATGGGACCCAGCTAACATTTTCCAAAGAAGTAAAACACCTGGGCGTTATAATTGACCAAAAACTGACACGGGGCAGTCAAATTAGCCACTTTCTTTCCAGGGCTATAGCGGCAAGCTGAACATACTGCAGAGTCTTCGGTAAGACATGGGGTCTCAAACCAAAAATGATTCATTACTGGTCATACCAAACCATCATCAAACTGGTATGCTGGCCAAAAATGCAAAATATATCAGCACAAGTCAAGCTGCAGAAAGTGTAGCGGCTAGCTTGTCTGGGAACAGGAGCAATATTTACGTGCCCTACTGCAGATCTAGAGGCAATGCTAACCCTTCCGCCATTGCACCTATGTGTAATAAAAGAAGCAGCAAATAGTGCCTTCAAATTGTACCAGGCAAAAAAATCCCCAGCAACTGAACTTAGTTCACCTGAACTGTAGGTGAACTTATGTTGTACAATCCGTCCTAAGAGTGCTTAACCGAATTATAATCAGAAAATTACTTGCTCCGATTCATATTCACCGTCAGAGTCTGATGCCTCAGTGGAATAATGGATTGAATCTATACGACACAGAGGATAATTGTTTCAACTGCAACCGCTCACAAAGAACGTTACTAAAAAATAATATTAGTCACGAATTATGTGACTTGTTGACACAATTTGAAGAAACGGATACCGTGAAAAGCAAAAAGAGACATCATGAGTACTTGAAGAAGCTGCTGATGATGAGGAAGTACTGGAACAATTTGGAATGAATCCTCAATTTTCCCAGTGACAGGCATTTTTCGGAATCGCAAAGACTTGTCCGAGCTAGAGAAGACGCATCTCTTACCTTTTAACGTGTGATGCCATGCACGACCTAATACCTCCGAATTATTAAATTCCTTGTTACCAATACAAAATTGGGAACAAAAAAATCAAATAGATATGGCCCTTCCTGTATCAGCCGACTAACTGACTGAAGAGAATGCTGTTCAATGAATGGAGGGTAGATTAGATTTTGTATGTCCTCATAGTTCTTTATCTAATCCCGTTCTTACCAATAGACTCCAGAGATAAGACTTCAACTCTGTCATGTACTTGCGAGGTTGAGGTCATATCCTACTATTGAAACCCTTACCCTTCAAACTGACACAATATGTGCTCAGCGTTTTCCTCATCTTCTTGGTTGAACCTACCAATACGATGTTATTCATATATTTATTGAGTCTACCGACCCCTGTTAGAAGTCCAACCATAATTCTGGTTGTTCTTCTGTTCTAACTTAGTAGGCGACGGTTCTTTCATAAACATTTAGCCTGTCGCGTTGTTGCACCATTCTTGAAACTTAGTTTTCATCCACGTGTTGAAGTGAGGATTTATTAGAGCTCTCGTCAATGATGGCCAGGTGGTCCTCTGGCAAAACATGGGGACTAGGACTTAGGCATTGGCTATACACAGCGATAGTGAGGCCCTTGATAACGTATGCTGTAGTTGCCGAAGGTAGAACAGAGAAAACCTGGCTAGTTTGTGAAGACTGACCCTGCTCGAAGATACTGGCGCACTGTCCAGCTTATCGACGATTGGCCTGGAAGTGATCCTGAATCTCCCTTCTCTACATCTGCACATTACAGCTGAGGAGGGAGGCCTCCAGACTAAAGTGCATGTGCTAATGGAGGGGCAACAACTTAGGCCATTTCAACATAAGAAGGGAAAGTTGTATTGAGAGCTCTATCAATATTGTCAAAGGGGCAAATCTGGTACACAGCTGGGGTAGGGGCTGGCATATGTAGGACATGACATCAGTCTCAAATCCTTTTATCAAACTTTTGCCCAAGTAAATCTTCTGCCTAATGATGTTTTGCTGCAAATGATGCTTAGAATACCGTAGCAGATTTTTCTAAGCTCGACGAAACTTTCATTTCCGGTTTGGTAATATACATCTCTGCTCCCACACCTTCTTCGGTTTTTGAGCCGTATGTACATAAGGCAATTTCTGGTAATCATTATGGCTCCTGTGGTCACTGAACAGCATTGTCTTCGAGTGCTATCCAGCCTCCGAATTTTCCCAGCCTGCTGAGTCTTTGGTAACCATACCACCAATCCAATTTCTCCGCACATTCTTCTGCTATCAGGCTCTTTTGGAATATTTTGCTGAAGATGTTGGTTTCATGTTAACTTATTTGCAGAGTAGTTTCTGTTTGCTCTGATAAGATTGTTCCTGCGAATTTACCTTTTGCAATGAACGCAAGATCATCAGCATATACTAAGCAATTCATGCCATCAGATATTAGCCTTTGAAGCATTCATCCATCAGGATAGCCCACAGAAGAGGAGATAGAACTACCTTGTGGTTTTCACCTAAAAATAGGTAGTGAGTAATACCAACCAATCACGTGTTACTTACACAGAGTGAATAATTGTACGGTTCGTTTTCATTCATAATTTCTTGCCCTTGAGCAGTCTCACAGGTTCTATTATTGAAGTTCTCATAATCATCGATTGGAAAGATTATGTGATATCGGTTAATTAATTATGGTAATCCTGCCAACTGTCTAAAAGTTTCACCTCTATCAGAATTATAATTAGGTGTAGAAATATGATTATTATGGCAATATTTTTAGAGAGTAGATCAGCTGTCAATTACATAAAAGTGCTACCCATTCATTTGAGTAAACTGACAATATATTGCGATCACTTGAAGATATATTTTATTTCCGAAGGATTATAGAGAAACGAAAGTCACGTTCATTTACTCTTAACGATCATCGAAATGATTTCGTAGGAATTTGGAAAGGTGTGGAATTCTTAATTTGGATTAGACAGTTCGTGTTCGTGTTGCGACTGTTTAAGTATTTCCAAATATACTCATTGAAACCAAAAAATGTACTGGGTGTTTTATATATGGAAGACTCGATAGCTGTTCAGGAACGTGTTTTAATAATATTCTCAACCTTCCGAAAACTAGGATAGATTAAAATATGCACTTCTCTTTTTCAAAACAAATGGTTTGAAGATTGTATATACCTCCGTTTTCAACAATTTCAGTAAACTCAATTTCGTTTGGGGATGATAAGATCTTTTCCTGACAAAGTCAAAGAAAATTGTCAAGAAAATCTCTAGAGATGCATTTGTTACCATCATAATGAGAGTGTCTGTTATCAGTTAATTATCATTCTGTTATTTCTCACTTCTTCCCTGAGAACGATCCATTTTATTCATTTGCTGAAAAACTGTTTTTCGATAAAGGAATGCAGACAGTCTCTTCTGTTTTTTGTCTTGGATTATCTTCTACAAGCTCCCCACTTCGCTATCACGTCCTTTATATGGATGCAGAATTCATTTTGGAAGACTCTCGTTCATTATTTCAGCACGCCTAGCTCTTGCGTCAAGATGGAATGATCAAGGATCATTTAGAACTCTGGAGTATTGGCGAAGAACGACGAGTGGTCAGGTTCGTTACATTTTCCCTTTCTTGAAGACTTTCCGTCCCAAAATGTTATCCTTGAAATGTGTTGATACCTGCGATCGATAACGTTCGATAGAAGTATCACTCTGCAGTCTTCATGTTTGGTCATAGAATATGGTTACAGCACACCAAGCTCTTGATACTGCTGGATCTGAATATTGTCTATTCAATCCAGCTCATCAATCCTATAGGACAATTTTGGAATTGCCAGATCCACAAGATTCTGGTCCACCATTTTATCTCTTAGTGAGGTTCTTTCAGATATCTTCATAGGTCGGTTTATTCCAGAAATGCTCCTTGAAAACCAAGTAGCACCCCTTCAGTTTCTGGGTTCTGTTCCCTTAGTCTCTATGGGTCGACCAAAAGCTCACCACAGCAATGCCTCTGGAATTTAAAGATCTTCTGTGACAGAGTGAGGTAGCGCGTAATCGATGGGTTCCTGGAAAAAGTATCATGGCTCCAGTCAAGTTCAGTTATTATTGAGCTTAAATCAGTTTCAGAAATTTTGAATTAGAAGATTTTGAGGTCTTCTCCATCCGAAAGTCTTTTCTGGAGTAACGCTATTTTTCTAGTGTTTTTAATTCCCTCTTCTCCAACGCTTTCTTCAAATTTGCAATTTTTGAATCCATCAGACAAACTTTCTTCAAAAAGATTTTTGTATTTGAACATATAACTCTGTTTCATCAAATTATTCCCAATAAATACGGGTGGAAAGTTTTTGTTGGATCACCTTGTCTGTCCAGACAAGAATATGAAGATGTAGTATAGTATATACTACAATCCATAGATCACTTGAACAAATGTTTGGCTCTTATAGATTTTTGATGTTCTTGGTTGAGTATAGGTGTGGGCATGCAAAGAAAATGGTTTTCTGATATCGTAAGGCTGAAATAATCGTTTCACTAATAGTATTCATGATGACGGGATTGAATGAACTGATGCAAACCATCACGCTCCCATTTTTGTCACATATACTTTCCATTCCATCATTGAATATAATGTATTTCAGTTATGTCAATATGATCAGACTCATACTTTATCGCGAGAGAAAGACAACGATAATAATGAATTAGCGGCAGAGTAAATCCGTCAAAAAATGAAAGTTGAACAGACTGTACCCATGGATGGAAAGTAACATGTGGTTATGTAAACGGTGTGCCCCAATTTTGATTCACACAATCCAAACCATCGATCTCGGTATGTGGAATAATGATAATGGTTTATTATACATAAGGACATGACAACATGAGTCTGGGTAAAAGTAATCAAATAGATACAAATGGAAACTGTCGACTCACCTCGTAGTGAATGTTTTATCGGGTACATACCTGTAACAAGAGAACGTAATTAGCATTTATATGGGAAATTAGGATCCATGATTAAGAATTATTCCAATTGTATTGATTTTGTAATTCAAAAATAATCTCAATACTCATATGTTTCAAGCCACAAATAATTAAAATATTCGAGCAGTTCTTTCAGTGTATCAGCAATCTGAATTATTTCAGTCATTTTGTATCAGAAACTTTCAGTTATTCTTCTGTTAGTGAAACAGAAATGTAGACGACAAAATTCTTACGGAATACATCTTCAAACTTGTAGTCACGATATGAAATAGAAATTTGACGGGAATACTCTTATTTGAGAAAATTGTTATCATATAAAGGAAATATGATAACATATTTACGTTGATTATTTTTTTCCTCGTATAATTTCGATAATACCTGATTATGCATAGAGTAGCTCCACCAATCGAAAATTTTAAAATAATTTCATTTTCATAGTAACCACATCGACATCAATATACAACAAACAGAACTGTCCAATTGTGACGTTTATCAAAAATTGTTCAAAAATGAGTCGATTCGGAGATTTATCATCAAATGCAATAGACGAAAGTATACAAAATACTGAGCCTCATAATACAGTGAAAACAAAAAAGTACGTATGGAAACAATTTATTACGTTTTGCAATGTGCTAAATGAATCAATTTCCACTGAAATGATAGCGTCCTTTTTGAAAGATTGGGCTTTCAATATGCGAAAATGTAATGGAGAAAATTATAAAGAAAATGTGGTTAAAACGATGTGGAACATTACGGCAAAACAAGTACAAGAAAAATATATGAAAAAGTTTAATAGAGTAATTGATCCATTCTCTAGTCCCATATTTTTAGCCGCACGAAACGCAAGAAATTCAATAAGAAGGGAACTTAAAATGTTACCGGACAAGAGAAAGGTTAGTGCATCAGCATTTAAAGATAACGAGTACATAGCAATGATAGAAGCGTGGGATGAAAATACACCGGAAGGATTACAAATAAAAAATTTCCTAATTGCTTCTGTAGAACTTGCGTGGAGAGGAAATGAAGGAGCGTCATGCTTGACTCATCATTTTCAAAAAGAAACTGGAAATGATGATACTCCAACTGGTAGAATACAATATAATCCTATTTTTACCAAAACCACACAAGGAGGAGCAAAATCATGTGCTAATAATAAATGGCTTGTACCTAACCATAATGAAGTGAGTCGTTGTCCAGTGAGACTTCTAGATAAGCTAATGATGAAAAGAAGCGAAAACATCAATATTAAAACAGATAGGTTATTTCTGACAGTAGGTAAATTCCAACTGGAGAAAAGAAAAAACCCTTGGCTGGTACAAAAATATGCCAATTGGAGTGCATGAAATTAGTAAATGCACCAAAAAGTCTTGCAGAATTGGCAAATTTGAATATGACAAACAAAAAATTTTCAAATCATTCTCACCGAGCCACTGCTGTTTCACAATTGGCAAAAGCAGGTGTATCGGAACAAGAACTTATTAAAATAACAGGACATGGTAATAGCAATTCTATCAAACCCTACCTACAGATAGATGAACAAAATCACCAAAACATAATAAATAAGATGAGATCCAATTTTAAAAACGCTGCATGTTCAAGTAATAACACCTCCAGTATTTCCAGCACTTCAATGAGCAGTGGCCACGTTTCCTGCGCCGAAAATAACTTAGTTAAAAAAAACGTAGTATATAATAATTGTAACTTTCATTGCACCAATTTGTATTAACATTAATAAATTGTTTATTTTACTCAATTTACTCAAAAAATAATCGTATCAAAAACAATACGTACTTCAAAATAAATACGGTTATACATCTCAAACTTCCTGCATAATTACAAATCGTGTCAGTTTGACAGAATAATCCTCCCGCTTCGCGGTCGGATTATTTAAACTATCAGACTGATACTCTTTATAATTATGCAACAAGTTATCGATGTATAACCTGATTATTTTGAAGTACTTATAGTATTACTACTGAAAATATAATAAAACGTTTTTAAAATTTTTCTCCTCGTTCACAATGGAAATAAAATTGGTAGACTTCGTGTTAGTGTAGAAAATCTATGGTAACCTATTTTTTCATATATGATTGCGTATTCCAACATGGATAGTCCTTTTTAAAAAAATTTCATCGTAACAATTTTTGTTGATGTCAACACCCAGAAATATATATTCCAGGTTGTGTAGGCATGCAGCGTGAAAGATTGTTTTCTTCTTTTTTTATAATTCAGGTAAATTATTATTCATTGGCTATTCACCTTGAACAATAATGATGAATAATTATGACTCAACAACATTTTGCGTGAAAATTTCATCGCCATTACTACTTTCACGCAAATTAATGACGCTTGCTATAACCTTACACCTCATTAACATGCAATAATTCCACTATTGTACTCACTTTCAGACCTCACTCGATGGACATTGCGGGAATCCATAATTTATTTCAACGAAGACATTTTCTTACCTCATTTAGTCGATTTATCGCATTGAATCAGATCAAAGGAGTGGTTAGTTCATTCAAGAACATAATTCGAAAAAGTGTTTAAGTCAACTGGGAATTATTTCAATTATCTTTTTCAGGTCTCAAATTTTCAGTATATCCATATGCAATTAGTATTATATTGAGACAGCTGAAACTCTTTGTGCAAGATACAAATACTGATTGTTCATGAATTTGCAACCATATTAACCATATTCATCTCGGTCCAATTGATCCTGACTTTACTATCGGCATCCGAGATTACCTTTATGAATTAGGACTAAACACTTTGACAAATGCCAACGTATATGTTGGTTCACTTTGTGAAAAAGAGTATAAAACAGACAATATGAATTACCCCCAAATATCACTTCTGAACTCATAATCAAAAGCATCTGTAAAAATTATGGCAAATAGAATAACGCAATAAAAGAATTTCATTAATTTGTTGTGCGAAAATCAGCATGAGTTCAGGATAAACACCTATTGAAATTTCGTCATCTCATTTGCTCAGTTATGTACATTAATAACTTGATAACAATGAGTTTGTGATGTTTGTCGTGTTGGATGTATAGACAGCTTTCGATATCGTGTGTTCTGAAATATTGTGCATCAAACTATTATCTCATGGGATTCCTATAAACATTGTTGACTGGGTAGAATAATATAAAACACATCAAAAAGTGATAAGTTGTAATAATGTGAGATCTAATGCATATTAGGTGCAATCGGGTGTGCCCCAAGGATCAGTTCTTGGACCTCTTCTTTTTCACACATGCTCATGTAACAATCTATGGTTCCTAAGGACAGACGAAAGGTTAACGATATCGTGTAATTCTGCATTTTGGAGTCTCAGCACTTCTGGTTTATTACATTCCAAAATAATCTACGACTGAATCGATTGGCGTTCGCAGAATTGTTCTATCTTTAACCATTCGCGAGTTGAAAAGTACATCTGGAGTTGAGCTAGTTGGAATCAGCTAGCCGAGATTTATTTGGGGTTACGTGGTGAGTTTTTATAAAATGAGGAATAGAAATTACCGAAAATTAATTTGTCTCCAATAGGTATCGAAAATTACATTATTTGACTAATTGGTTTTGAATCTCTTAAAAATGCGGAACCAGCTAGTATTTTTCAATTAGAACGCGATTTCATTAAAAATACTGTTGATTTTCTGAATAGGTGCATTTTTTCGCTTAAAAATTTTCTGAAATTTTGTCAATTTGTCATCAAATTCTATTTTTGTGGTATGAATTGGAATCACCTCATGACTTTTAGGGTTCTACCCTTTGGGATTTTTTTCGAGTGGTTTGATTTTTCGCCTATCAACGTGAAATTCACGGAGTTAACTGAATTCATCATTCTGAATCAATTGGAGTTTGCGAGTTGAAAAGTTTATCTGGAGTTGAGACGGGTAATTTCCCAACAATTTTTTTTTCAATAATTTGGTACCAGCTCGTTAAGATAGATTTGAAGGGATCTGTATTTCTTTTTAATTTTAATAAAAATGTTCGAAAATTCAATTTATTTCAATATCAAATATTGCGTTATTCAACTTCAATCATCTATGTTTTTTTTTGCGAAATTGGCTCGTATCCTTGAATTAAAATGCCATTCTACTTGAAAAATGTTGATTTTGTGGATTAATGCATTTGTTCGACAATAATTCTTCTGGAATTTTGTCAATTCGTCATTATTTTCGAGTTGTGCATCAACATATATTCATAGGACGTTCGCGATTTTTTGAAAGATCAAAAATAAAAATTCTTGTTTTATTCTTTTTTATGCTAACCCTTGTATCTGAGCATATACAAATTATAAATTTCCAGAATCATAAGATTTTGGATATATGTAGAAATTTCAAGCAAATTTGATGATTTGGTATTTTTCGTGATTTCTAGGGGTCTACCCCTTTGGAATTTATCATTTTTTTTTTCAGCTTTCCGATTTGAAATTCATGGAGTATACTGATTCCATCATTCTGAATCGATTGGCGTTCGCAGAATTGATCTATCTTCAACCGTTCTCCAGTTGAAGAGTTCATCTGGAGTGGATAATTTTTGTCATTTCATTAATTTGCCATCACAGAACAAAAAATTATCTGGATAGTCATTTGCCACTAGAACTAACTTCGAAACCTGACAGAGCACATTTTTTCATAGTGAAACAGTCGGGAAAAAAGGAGGAATCTTCTAGAAGAGAGGTTGTTCAGACATTCGCTAGATGGCAATAATAGTGGACAAATCATTAAATGGTGGTTTACTCATGGTACCACCGCGCACCTAGCCCAAATTCTTAGTGGTACACTATGTCAACAACATCGTCAAAGAGATAAGACATAAGACATGTTTTTCTTTCGATTGGTGGTAGAATGGGCTTTGTTTTTTCTAGAGCAAGATGTCGAATAGAAAAACCTCTGATTATAAAAATGGTTTTCTGACTCGGTTTTTGTACCATTTCAGTATATAACCCCTTATCGACACAATTTGGCAATAGTTTGTCTCTCATCTAAGTATTGCTCAGTTGGAATTTATAATTCTGAAACACCTTATAAATAAAAGCCAATATTGTATCACTTCAATATTTTCTATTAACCACCACCCGTGATATGATGAAGCATAACCAATCAGTACATAAAATATTTCAGTTGGAGACCAGAATAATTGATCAAATGATTTTAAATTCAAAATTCATAACCTGTAACACGATCTGAATATTTCAAAGGAAGCGAAACAAAAGGAATCAGTCAACAACGTCTCCTCTAAGGTATCATCACAAGGGCTGTGAAGTAGTTCATTTAAAATTTTTTTCCGTAATTTTTGCTGCAGCACGTTGCTAGGAATTTCACTCAACGTAAATTGGCGCCTTATTATTCAATTAGAACATAAAAGCCCCAGTGATATGAGTTCCATCCTTACAGAGAACGTGATTAATACTTTTTCCTATATCATTGCCTTGTGCTGGAATTTCAGCGTCAACTCAAAAGGCATGTTGAAACTTCAGTGCATACAATGCATCCATATTCCCTATTCTGAATATACACTATTAAAAGAAAGACTGATAAAGCTTCATTATTTTTTGACATCAATGTCGTGTCATAATTTATACTGCATAATGTCATAACAGGGTAGCCCAGCGAAAACGTACCGCAAGTTATTACAGGTTGGGAAAGAATTTAATTACCTGTCCATTTGCGACAGGAAATGTATTTCCAACAAGATGAAACTCCTGTCCATAATTCAAGAATAGTGATTTATTATCTCCAACAGGCATTCAAAGAAAACGTAATTTAGACGAATGGTCCTGTGCGATGGCCTCCAAGGTCACCTGATTTGACACCTCTTGATTTCTTTGTTTGTGGCCATTTAAAAATATTGTCTATGCAACCGCTATGTTATGCGAGTTTAGTAGTGCATTAACGTTTATGGACAACATTTAGAACAATTGTTGTAATGTTTTGTGTTATATTTTTGTATTTCAAAGCCACCTTTAACATTTAACATTAAATTAGAACAAAATAATTGTATTTTTTAATTTTTCTTAGTTGTAATTTTGATTGTATTAATAGCACACATTTTATTATCAGGTAGATAGGAATAAATTCCTTATTAATACAACTAATAAATGGTTCCACAGTTCCAATAAGGTTCCATTCTAAAAAATTGAGTTTTACCCCAAAATTGATTACGATGAACTTTATTTTGCTCATAAAAAACGCAATTTGGTAATTTTAACGGGACTTCGATTTTTCTAGCATTAGATGGGTCAGTTGGATCAAATCGGAACTATCATGGCACACTTCGATGAAAAACTAAAGATTGAATTATCAAAAATTTTAACGTTTGAAATGTCACTTATGTGGTATGATTAGATTCAGAAAATTTTGCAGATTCCAGATATGTAATAATATACAGGGGGCTCAATTTAATAATCAAAAGTTGGTACCACTTTCGGCGAAACCAGAAGTGAAAAAAAAATTTGTTGGTCAAAAAATGCCGCTTATTATTATTGAACCATAGTCGGTTTTCTGATAGTATTTTTGTTACAAAAAATCTTCTTTCGATTGGCCAATGGTACCAAAGAATTATACCTACTTTGAGAGAATATTAGCAACATTGCTGGCATGTCCTGAAAGAGAGCGAAAAGAGAAGATAATCTTCAAGTCCTGAACGGCATATGGAGAGATTGGCAATATTCATTGCATATATAGAAAAATCAATTTGGAAAAAATATCGAAATTTACAATAGTGTATCCCCTATTCATCAATCTGTTGCTTCAATGATTCAATGCAACATGTGCAAAAAGTAAGTGTTTATTGCACTCGACGTGGAATTGACAGCACGTTGAGTGCAATAAACATTTTTTGCACGAGTTGCATACAACATTTTTTCTACGTTCATGCCAAAAGCAAAAATTTATTTTTATTATTTAGGTGCGGCACTAGGTGAAGGAAAATGAAATACGCCATTTAAATAAATAATTATTACTATCGATTTCATCACCATCATCTAGTTTTCCATTAATATTACTCATTTTAAAACTTTCAGTTCTGTAATTATCGGAATTAAATTTTTACTGACGTTTAAATAACCACAGATGCATTATAAAAATCAAAATCATGAGAGCGTATGTTATCACGAAGTGTGGTCATAGTACAGACAGTTTGCTCTATGCAGGTAGACGGTTTAGAACATAGTGGATCGGTTTTGATTATGGAGTTATTCTCGGGAAGGCATTGTTTGTTCAACTCCGACTGCTAACATTAATACAAAATAATATAAAATATGTAGCTGTTTAAAAGGTATGGCCAATCTCACAGAATATCTGCTAAATATGTAGTGGGTTTGAACGTTCATGTTTATCATGATGACAGCACGTTGAAGTAGAATGATAAAGTTCAATAAAGTTTAGCTTTTTGCATGAATGTAGAAAAAAGTAAATTATCAACGAACATTTTCTAGAATATATATGTTGAATAAACATTACCGAATATATAAATAGCCAGTTTTATTGCTACGTGGTGTTATTATCGAAATTCATTTCCCAAAATGCGTCTTCAATAAAATTCGAATCCCAATAAGCTTACTCATCAATGTTGAGTATATGCAAAACAAGAGGGGGATTAAGTACTTGAATGATTCATGTACGATACACTTTTTCAAGGTAAAATGATTAATTCCTAACAAAGCCTTTGGAGGAGAGAAATAACTCAATTTTGAAACAGTCCTTCATTTTTGTTAGGTTGGTCACGGAAATCATTTTAACCTACTTTCGAGTATCCCATTCATCAAGAAATATTACTACTAATAAGTGTCATAATCCACACGAAATGGATTTAAGGTTTGGCCCAGATTGCTTCAATAAATAAGAGGGATCACTTCACAGCACCAAGGTTATGAATGAGAAAATAATAATATGAAAGTGCGGCAGTGTGGGGAATGAGGATGTGAAATATTATAACGGCTAAGAGTTCCTGATGTGACGAAAGGAGCTTCACGCTCTCAATTTTCTTAGAGTAGGAAATTAAAAGAAAATTTGATTATAAGGGTGCCTCCGTTAAATATAAGTAGCGAGGCAAGCGTTTTTTCCACTCGCTGGTATGGTTGGATTATATTAGGAGGATGAAAAATATTGCGATATGTTGAGGTCGATTCGGATACATACATGCCCACTCTGCATTTTTAACCCTGCATGAGATATGCCAGCCTGACAACTTTTACACTTGTGCATGTCGGCGTGCGTGAAAACGCAGTGTGAGCACGCAAGGAATTAGAACATGTTCTAGTTTGAATAATAATCGATACAGTGAAAAATACGTCATAATTATTCGAATTGTTTATGGCATTACTCCAGTATTGACAATATAATCAGAGTCAAATAAAATATCACGTTATCATAAAAACGGGCAATAGACCAATTCTGCTAATACCAATCGATTCAGAATGATGGAATCAGTATGCTCTAAGAATTTAAAATGAAAATATCCTCGGACAAAATTTTGAATTAGCACATAAGTTGCGTGAAAATGCTATGAAATATTTAATCCAATCGGCATCGCTTCAAAGTTTGGAGACCCTATTCAAAACAGATAGAGTTTTCAGAAAATGAATAGAAAAAATATGAAAAAAATGTATTGGAGGGATATTACCGCTTTCAGTTTCAGATGAACTTTTCAACTCGAGAACTGCTAAAGATAGAGCAATTCAGCGCACACCAATCGATTCAGAATGATGAAATTAGTATACTCTATGGATTTGAAATTGAAATATCATCAGACAAAATTTTGAATGAGCAAATTAGCAAATTTTGGAAAATTCCCAGCTGAAAATTGCAGAGGTTCCTTTAAATGGTTATGAAATATTTAATCGAATCGGCATCGCTTTAAAATTTGGTGACAATATTCATAAAAGATAGAATTTTCAGAAAATTAATAGAAAAAATATATCAAAAATTTTTTGGAGGGATATTACGACTCTCAGTTCTAGATGAACTTTTCAACTCGAGAACTGCTAAAGATAGAGCAGTTCTGCGAACACAAATCGATTCAGAATAATGAAATTAGTATACTCTATGGATTTGAAATTGAAATATCATCAGACGAAATTTTGAATGAGCAAATTAGCAAATTTTGGAAAATTTCCAACTGAAAATTGCAGAGGTTCCGTTAAATGGTTATGAAATATTTAATCGAATCGGCATCGCTTTAAAATTTGTTGACAATATTCATAAAAGATAGAATTTTCAAAAAATTGATAGAAAAAATATAACAAAAATTTTTTGGAGGGATATTACGACTCTCAGTTCTAGATGAACTTTTCAACTCGAGAACTGCTAAAGATAGAGCAGTTCTGCGAACACTAATCGATTCAGAATGATGAAATTAGTATACTCTATGGATTTGAAATTGAAATATCATCAGATGAAATTTTGAATGAGCAAATTAGCAAATTTTGGAAAATTTTCAACTGAAAATTGCAGAGGTTCCGTTAAATGATTATGAAATATTTAATCGAATCGGCATCGCTTTAAAATTTGTTGACAATATTCATAAAAGATAGAATTTTCAAAAAATTGATAGAAAAAATATAACAAAAATTTTTTGGAGGGATATTACGACTCTCAGTTCTAGATGAACTTTCCAACTCGAGAACTGCTAAAGACAGAGCAGTTCTGCGAACACCAATCGATTCAGAATGATGAAATTAGTATACTCTATGGATTTGAAATTGAAATATCATCAGACAAAATTTTGAATGAGCAAATTAGCAAATTTTGGAAAATTCCCAGCTGAAAATTGCAGAGGTTCCTTTAAATGGTTATGAAATATTTAATCAAATCGGCATCGATTTAAAATTTGGTGACAATATTCATAAAAGATAGAATTTTCAGAAAATTAATAGAAAAAATATAACAAAAATTTTTTGGAGGGATATTACGACTCTCAGTTCTAGATGAACTTTCCAACTCGAGAACTGCTGAAGACAGAGCAGTTCTGCGAATTTTTAATGAGCATATTAGCAAATTTTGGAAAATTTTCAACTAAAAATTGCAGAGGTTCCGTTAAATGGTTATGATATATTTAATTCAATCGGCATCACTTCAAAATTTGGTGACCCTACTCAAAACAGACAGAATTTTCAGAAAATGAATGGAAAAATTATAAAAAAAATCTTGGAGGAATATTACCGCTTTCAGTTTCAGATGAACTTTCCAACTCGAGAACTGCTAAAGACAGCAATTCTGCGATCACCATTCGATTTAAAATGATGAATTGAGTATACTCTGTAGATTTGAAATAAAAATATCATCAGACAAAATTTTTAATGAGCATATTAGCGAATTCTGGAAAATTGCCAGCTGATAATTGCAGAGGCTCCATTAAATGGTTGTGAAATATTTAATCGAATCGGCATCGCTTTAAAATTTGGTAACCATATTAAAAAAAATGGGTTTTCAGAAAATGAATATAAAAAATATTAGGAAAATTTTTTCTCGAGAACTCGAGAACTGCTTGAGATAGAGCGATTCTGCGAACACCAATCGATTCAGAATGATGAAATTAGTATACTCTGTGAATTAAAAATAAAAATATCATCAGATACAATTTTGAATAACATATTAGCAAATATTCGAAAATTTCCAGCTTAAAATTGTAGAGGTTGAGTAAAAAGGTTTTGAAATGTTTTATTGACTCGGCATCACTTTCAAATTCGGTAATCACATAAGAGAATTGAGTTTTAGGAAAATTAATGAAAAAATGTGACAAAAATACTTTTGGAGGTATATAACCGCTTTGAGTTACAGATGAAATATACAACCCGAGAACGGCTAAAGATAGAGCAATTCTGCCCACACCAATCGATTCAGAATGATGAAATTAGTATACTTAGATAATTTGAAATCGATCTAAATTGAATGAATGATTATTCGAAAAAAGTCCTAAGGGGTAGACCCCTAAAAATCGTATAAATCCAGATGAACTTCGCAATACGAGAACGGTTAGAGATAAAGAAATTCTACTAACACCAATCGATTCAGAATGATGAAATTAGTATACTCTGTGAATTGGAATTATCATCAGACAAAATTATACTCTGTGGATTTGAAATAAAGATATTAAACAGACAAAATTTTGAATGAGCATATTAGCAAATTTTTTAAAATTCCCAGCTGAAAATAAAGCTAGAGCAATTCTGCGCACACCAATCGATGCAGAATGATGAAATTAGTATACTTTTTGAATTTGAAATCAAAATACCATCATACAAAATTTTGAAACAGCATTTTAGCAAATTTTCAAAACTTCCAGCTGAAAATTGTAGAGGCTATTGAAAAAAAAAATAGTGGTTTTTCTCGATTACTGAAGTTAGATCACCTCTGACGAGGAGGCAAAGTTGAAAATCGGTGAAAAAGACCGAAAGTACCTACCATCAAGTCGTTGAGAAAACTTTCGGAATTTTTTCCTTGGAAAAACCCCAATAATATGACTTAAGTACAATCACATTTTATCAGGCCTCGAGAACTCAATAATTAAAGTAACATTAATTAAAATTGAAATGCAATCCGCTCTCCAAGCCGACATTGCCCAACTTTCCGACACAATAACTTAAAACTATTGATTCGGTCCAAATTCGAAAGTAGTTCGGAATATTTCGTTCGAAATTAAACGTCTATTAGAATTTCAAATTATCGCGTTTGGCAATGTTTGCATTCATTAATCGAATATCTGTTCGGAATGATAATCGCCAACGTGATATCAGTAGTATTTCGAAATAAATTTTAAAATTTTTAATTAATGTATGTTCGCGGAAGACGATTTTTTCTACGAGGTAGTAATGCACTACAGGGTTTGGTTGTGACCTGGATTTGGAGAACAGAATCGGAGTTTTTGAGACCGCATTTGTGTCGAATTATGACTGGATTATACGTAATCAGAAAATCTACAGCAGAAACAAAACCGACAAATGTTTCTCATATCTTCACTGGGGGCCATTATATAGAGACGAAGTGTTGTCTAGTATGAACTCATGGCATGCAGCAGCATAGTAAGAGCATGCACAATTGTCTTTGTTTATAGTGGCATCAATTGTTTGGATTATTAGCCACTATGTGTTCTGGGTAGGCTGTGTTGCTAACTCCATATGCCACCTTAGGAGCAGGACTGTAAATTTGAAGGCAACAATGAATCGTGCAGGACTCACCCTAGTCAAGCCTGAGATTTTAACATTCAATCGGTGAAATGAAATTGAAAAAATCTCAGCTCCTATTGCAGCTCGAACCCGGGACCTTTAGCCCCGAAGCCATGCGCCATGTCCAGACGTCTAGACCATTGTTACTGGTGAAAATGTATCTCATGCCATGAACTAGTAACACTAAACAAACCACGCTTTCCTTCAGTTCAAGAATGTCATCAAGTTCTAGCAGAAGCTTCTAACACGGTTGTTTCAAGTACGCCGGAAAAGATCAGTTTAAGATCAATTTTCTAATATATACTACTAACGCTGAACAAACCAAGCATCCCTTCAGGTTCAGTCCAACCCTAGCAGATGCCATACTGACAGTAACAGATTCGTACAAATCTGATCGCAGACTCACTGACTTTGAACAACGGAGGACAACGAACCCTTGGCTATGCTGACGACAAAGTAGTCACAACAGGAAGAAAATATGAAATGACGATTAGAGATCGCATGCAGAAGGCTCTCAACCTGGTTACAAGATGGACGGACTTGGAGAGGCTGAACATCAACCCTCACAAGGCACCATTCGAAAACACAAAACAAAGGGCCTCAAATCTATACGACTTCGGGAAGAAGACGAGCAGATAAAGGAGAAAGTCAAATATCTTGGAGCAATCGTTGACTCCAAGCTTACCTGGAAGCAGCATCCAGAAATATCAATAAAAAAATCGGTGATCTCACTAGTGCCGTATCTAACAGTCTGAGAAGTGCTATGGATTTCCATCAAGTAACAACCGAGTCAACTGAGAACTCATGTTACTTTTTCTACTCACATAACTATGATGGCATTTGGTTAGTGACAGTTTCACAATCTGTATCTCAACGCCGCTTCAGATACAAGCGTGCCCACCCTGTATGAGATGGTTCTGATCTCCTATCAGCTTCTATAATTTATTGCAATAATCTCCCCTCTGTCTTTATACCCGACGCTTTAATCTTCCATCGGCTTTTATACCTGCTGGCTTTGATCTTACATCATCCTTCATATTTGATGACTTTGATCTTCCATGAGCCTTCATATCTAATGACGCTGATTTTGCGTAGACCCGATAATTTTGATCTTCCATCAGCCTTTATACCTGATACTTCTACACCTGATGGCTTTAATCTTCCACCCACCTTATACCTGCTAGTTTTGATCATCTTTCTCCGGCCATGATATATGATGGCTCTGATTTTCCATCGACCTGATGATTTTGATCTTCTTTCGGCCTGTCTACTGATGGTTTTAATCTACCATCGGCGTTTATACCTGAGTGACTTTGATCTGTCAACCTGTTAGTTTTGATCTTCCATCGGCCTCTATACATGATTGTATTATTCTTCCATTGGCCTCTATACCTGTTGACTTTGATTTTCTATCGGCGTTTATCTTCCATCGACCTGATGGTTTTGATCTTCTTTCGGCCTGTCTACTGATGGTTTTAATCTACTATCGGCGTTTATACCTGAGTGAATTTGATCTGTCAACCTGTTAGTTTTGATCTTCCATCGGCCTCTATACATGATTGTATTGTTCTTCCATTGGCCTCTATACCTGTTGACTTCGATTTTCTATCGGCAATTATCTTCCATCGACTTGATGGTTTTGATCTTCCATTGGTATCTATATATGATTGATGATACCTGATGACTATGATTCTCCATCGGCGTTTATACCTGATTGGCTTTGATCTTCGATCGACCGATGGTTGTGATCTTCCATCGGCCTTCATATCTGATGACTTTAATCTTTCATCGGCGATTATACCAGAATAGCTTTGATCTTCCATTGGTCTTCATTTCTGATGACTGTCCATCGGCTTTCATACCTGTTGGCTTTGATTTCCCATCGAACTGATAGCTTCAAACATCTATGGAGTTTTGATCTTTCTTCTGCCTTTATACCTGAATGACTTTGATCTCACACCGGCCTTCATATCTGATGGCTTTGATCTTCTATCGACTTGATAGTTTTGATCTTTAGTCGGCCTTTACATCTGATGGATTTGATCGTCCATTGGCCTCCATACTCTATATTGAAACTAATAGGCATCAGACAATCGTGATGAGTGAATTGTTATGATAATCCCCAACAGCGTTTCTACATCCAGCCTTCCATTGAAAACAATCGAAACCAAGGATTTGAACTCCATTAATTCCAGCTCATATTTTACAAGCGTCTAATTATATAGATATAGTTCAATGCTAAACTAGCTCAGTCTGCTCCGTAGCATCACTGTACCATGAGTGTGATTATTTCGGAAGTAACCACCCAGTGACATCTGTGGGTTCGTTTTATATTTGCGATTGGAGGTTGATTGTCCAGAATCAATTGTGGTTTTCAACTGATAACTCTTATGTTTCTCTTGAGGAGACCATCTAGTAATCGCCTTTCTTGAGGAAAGTGGATTAAGTCGGCATCAACGACTCTCGTTAGAAACACTGTGTAATCTTTCAGAGTAGAAGACTTAGCTCGTCAATCATAGTTTCAACTGAGTTGCTAGGTTCTTGCATTGGTAGGTCTAATCCAGTAGGTATAAAGGCCAAAAAAAGATCAAAGCGACCAAATATAAAAGCCGATGGAAGTTCAAAACCCTTGGGACAATGGAAATTCAATGCCTTTTGGTACAAAGGCCGATGGAAGATCAAAACCATTAGGTCGATGGAAGATCAAAGCTAACAGGTATAAAGGCCGATGAAAATTGAAAACCATCATGTCAATGGATGATCAAAACCATCAGGTCGATGGATCAAAGTCATAAGCTATTAAGACCAATGAAAGATCAAAGCCAATAGGTATAAATGCCAGGGAAAAATCGATAGCCTCATCTATAAACGTCAATAAAAAATGGAAATCATCAAGTGTAGAGGCCGATGGATGATAAAATCCAGCAGGTCGATGGAAAATCAAAGCCAACAGGTATAAAGGTCTATGGAAAATGAAAATCGTCAGAGATAAAGGAGATCAAAGCCATCAAGTACAACAGCTGAGGGATAGAAGATTGAAGCCATCAGGCAAAGAGGTCAATGGAAGATCAATCCCGTTACGAATATGCTTGATTTTGTGTATCGGGTATGAAGGCCTGGGATGAATATAGAGTATGGTCTCGTATAAGGTATCAAAGCCTTTATAGGTATCAATGGAGACGCATTTGAGAATGAAGGTCCATACAGAGAGACGACAAAAGACACAATACCCCAAAAACAGTCACAGATATGCTAATACTCACACAGAGTACAGCCGGTAAGGAATTGGTTGAATCGTTAGAGGGTGAACTGTTAGATACCAGCCGCGGTGGTGTGCGGGTTGAGTCCTCGCCTCATAAACCAGAGAGCGTGAGTTCGAATCTCAGCATTGCCACCGGTCTCGTGCATGGCATCACACGTATTAAAAGGTATATAAGGGCTAGCTCGCACAAGTTTCTGACTTTTGAGGGTTGCACGTAGGGGTGCAACCGGTTGACGGATATAACAATTTTAACAAATTTTTTTTGGAACATGTCAGTGTAGTGATGTCAAAGTGTTCGGGGGATACTTGTTAGATAGTTTTTCATTAGCGTTATTTGCGTGATTTGATTACCAGAGTAGTGTTTCAGCAACAATTTCATCATCAATATATCCCCTATTGTTTCTAAGATATCAATTTGATTCACTCCTCAAGATCCTTCTTTGTCCTTCGAACCGCAGTTAACTAGATAAGTCATACAAAATCCGGATGAACCCTCGTACCGCTAACATCCTCGATGCAAAACCCAATCAAAACAAGAACTCGAGCATGCATGTGTAAAACGGATCATCGAGACATGACTAAGTGGTCTGAGATGAAGAAGGGAAAGTGAAAGCCCCCACTTGAGGAAACTGTCGTAAGAAACGCCGATCAGGACACGCGACTAAGAGGAAGCCGACTTGTAGATTTAGTTCTTTGCCAACGTTAGTCTAGGTGGCCGTGTAAACGCGAAGTGCCTTTTCTGGTGCATATTGTTTTTGGATGAGGTTTTTTTGGACGTGAGTAACTTTATGTATACATTGAAAAAATGTGGATTTGAGAGTCAACTCCGATTAAAACCAACACCTAAAGAGCAAAGTATCATATAATTCATCTGAAATTTTCGTCGTGCCAATTCTTACCATAGTAGTGGAAATAAAATTGGCATATTATTACAAAGAGATTCTGGAAGATACATGCATAAGAAACACTAAATAGTTGTGAAAGCAATACTTCCAATAGTGCTTTTATTGATGTTAAGGCAATGAATACATTGATTATATAGGGTGTTTCAAAATTCAGTATCAAAATTTCAGGAGCCCTAAAGAATATCTTTAGGGCAAAATAATACTTCTGTGAATGCAAACAAGTATCCGCAAACGCTTCGTTAAAGATTTGCAGAATATGGAATTTTCAATTTTATTTTTTTATTTTTTTCCCATAACCCGTTCAGTTTTTGAGATATTGACATCAAATTTGGAATATCGATCAGGTTTGAGGGCTCACATCATTTAGTATGCCGAGTGATAGGAAAAAATTCTACAGGGAGATATTTTTTCTGGAGAGATTCCTGTTTTCGTTCCATTTTTTTGTAGTACACTGCTGATGGATTCTGAAATATGCAGCACATTCTTTGTTCTGCTTTATTTTTTTTTGCTCCTGTAATTTTTACGCATCTGCAACCGTTATCGGTAAAAACATTCAAATCATTTTTGCTAGATTTAATTGGAATGTTTCACCGAAACAATTAAAGTGAGAATTAGTGGGCTTTGACTTCTATTTTTATTTCGACGTTTAGGTTTTAGGTTTGTTTTGGAGCATTTATCTTTACATTGAAATGGAAAATGAACCATATTCATTTGAATATTGACTAACATCCATACTGTTTATGGAGAGACTAATGGTAATGGACTCAAAGCTAAGAGGTTGTACCTACTGAGATTTCCTAACCCAGCTTCCCAACTATGAAACTTCAAATAAATTCCCATCAGCTCATTTCCATCAGCTCCATCAGCAGATTTCAGAGTCCAAGGCTCGATACTTCAATTGTTCCTATTATTCCACCATTTTACCGCAAATTTGAAATGATGACACATATTTGAACTTCCTACAACGAACTGCCTTCATTTCTGAAGGACATGCCTTTAAAAGTTCGTCAATAAATGTTTTCAAGTCACCATCAATGATTAGTTACACACTACAGATCAGGTCCAATTGCTTGACCCCCACGGTCTCCAGACTGCAACTCGCTGGACTTTTTTTTAAGGGGACATGTGAACGGGCCTAGTTTATAGTGCAGAACTAGTGCCTTCCATCGAAGATTTAACCGAACGATATATGGATGCCTTTCAATCTACAAGGAGGGTTTGCTCTCCTACCAAACTTTGTTCTGTAGTAACTACAAGCAGATGGTGTAGTTTCTGTTGATTGTTCATCTCAGGTTATCAAATAATGATCATGACTGTACCTTCCTGAGATTTCATTACCAGGTACTAGACAATCATTTGTTTCGATTTGTTGTATTTGATAATTTTTTCTGACGAGTTGTCATCCCTTTCAAAGTCATTCATTGTCCCAGATAAATTATCGTCAAAATTGTTTATACATAGTGATTTTCTAACATTCTGGGATTTCTACGTTCAACTTTTCCATTTTTATCTCTTATCCAAACAGACCTAGGTGCAGAATGATGATTACTTATTATTTTTGAGCCATGTGTTGTAAGAATCATATAAAATGAGACAACATTTATACTAAGTTTTCATTGAGCACTGCTTCTGTTCATCTTCCAAACAAGGAACCCACTTTGCAATATTGTTCATTCCAATGCATTCTTGAATTATTATAATTATTATATGCTACTGGTCAAAAGGTCAACAATCAAATAAGTAGGGTGTTTGTTTTCATTGTGATAATAAGGTAAGGTGTGATAACGTTAATTGAATGAAGCAAATTACAAAATTATATTTTTTTCCTAAAAACAAATTTTTTTAAACGGAACGAAAAATCCATTTCTTATTACAGAATCCACCAGCGGCGCACTACAAAAAAGTTTATGTGGTAAAAAAAGCTTGTCCCCTAAAAAAATGTTTCGCTGTAGCTCCTTACAATCACTTGGTATGCTTGATGATGCATGCCCTTAAACATAATTTATTTAAATTTGATCCCAATATCTCGAAAACTGAAAGAAGCTATGGAAGAAAAAAATTATCAAAAATTTGAAATTTTCTCTCTAGATCGGTAACGAAGTATTTGCGGTCACGCTTGAAGGAAAATTAATCTTGTTTCAACCTAAAAAATACGTTTCTGAAACCTTGATACTGAATTTTAGAATACCCTGTATGAAAGGAATACTCGTGTATGAATTGTCAATTTTGGTTCCGAAAATAACATTGTGAGATTAGCAATTTCCAATATAAATTTTTCGTTCCAATGGTCGAAATTAGTACGTAGGTTCTTCCATTTGAAACGAAACACAATGTTGGCTATGAGATTAAATAGCATTGCGGAGTAGTTCTGTGGCAAATTTTGCCAAATGAGGCAAAGAAAAACATTTCTTTCCAGGATGATTATACTCAACAGGTGTATCTTCACAACAGGAAAATATTCGCATAAATCTGATAAGTGTGAAAAGTAACCGGAAATACTTTCCTTGAAATTCGATACAGGATCTGTAAAAATCACCAAATAATTGTGTGTTGGATAAAACAAACGGAAATAATTAGTTATCACCAACAAAGTGTTAATTTTGTTCAAATTAGCAATGGTCTAGTGTAACTTCCGACCGAATTCAATTCAATCAATACACTGTAGAGGAGAACAGTAACTATCTACCGAGATTAATAGACGACACTCTTGATACACTGGCCGGTTCTACAATTTTCTCAACCCTATATATGTAGAGTGGATAGTGGCAGGTAGAACTGGCTTAGACCGTCGTCTCAGGATTGTGGCAGTTTACAGTTATGCCATTCGGGTTCTGTAACACTCCAGCCTCATTCGAAAATTCGATGGAGACGGTTCTGGAAAGACTGTCATGGATGACATATCTGGAGTATTTCGACGACATAACTGTGATCGGCAGATCGTTCGAAGACGAGGTGAAAAACTTGGAGGAGGTGATTCTGCGTCTGAGGAGCTCTGGATTGAAACTAAGCACCAAGAAATGCTATTTGTTCCAGTAAGAAATAAAATATCTCGGCTATGTTGTCACTGGGAAAGAAGTAATAGTGGATGAGCAGGAGAACAAAACTGTTGAGGAATGGCTCATTCCAAAAGACATACACCAGCTCCGTAGTTTTCTTGGTTTGTGCACCTACTATCGCCAATACGTGCTGGGATTTGCTAACATCGCTAAATCATTGACGGAACGGAAAACGCGGTTTCAGTGGTCCGAGGACTGCCAAGATTCGTTTAGGAAGCTATGGTTATGGAAACATCAGTTCTAATTTTCACTAAAAAAAAATTGAACGTACATAAGATGAGAGCTCAGATAAAGTCGGCGAAACAAAACGCTTCTCGTATTAATTCTGTGGTGGACTACGTGGCGGTCAATAGCACTTTTATTCGCACAGTGCGGCAAAGAGCCGCAGAATTAAGGCCAGCTCACCACACATTAAATCATGGCGTGCTGTTTAACATCGAGAAGCACTGTCTTGATAGGATACAAATACTGGTGGCTAAAAAAAAGTTATTATTGAGGCGAGCAAGAAGCACCACAGAAAACATGAAGTTCCGCGATGAACCTTCTCGTTCAGTCCAAAAGACAATGATTATTAGTATCCGCAACCAATCACCATAGATACTCCAGATCTGGCACAGTTCGAAGCTTTCTGCAAGACGCTTCGTCAGCCTGAGCACAATAAACTGCGCAATCCGATAACTATGGAAGAATTTTGACAGGCCCTCAAAGGTTCAAAAAACATTGCTGTTCTAGATCTTAAGTGGCTGAATAAATATTGATTGAAAAAATCACAAGTGCCAACCACCATATCCGCAGTTGACCTGGTGCAAGAGCGAAGGAAATCAAAAACTGGGGTTGCTGGCTGCAAGGAGAACCTGCTTCATGCAGTACAAGCGTAATCTTTCAATAGCCTGGATCGAGTACCGCAAGGCATTTGATGAACATCGCAAGAGCCCATCATGCATTTGTACAGATGCATTGAGGTACCCGATCTTATATTGCGATGCTTTGGTCAGCTAATACCGCTTTGGATGACTCATTTTTATATCTGGTCAAGTCAGAGTTCAAACAGAGCAGAGCAAGTGATCTTTGAAAGTAGCATATTTTCTTCTGCATCTCCCTATTGCTATTGTGCGACACCTCCAGTAACTGAAGGCATGAGGTCAACCATCTTTTTCACATGGATGACCTCAAACTTTAAGCTTTGAAAGGGAAGGATCTGCATCAGTCCTTGAGGAAAGAGAACACAGAGTCGTACTGGTGATGATGAAAGAGAGATCAACACAATTATGTGTAGATTATCGCCAACTGAACAACTTGAGAAAAAAAGGCAGTTGTCCTCCTCCGAGAATAGATGACACACTAGCCCAGCTCTACGATATTTTCGATTTTAGATTTCAAAAGTAGATATTGTTAGAAGGAACTGGCCCCAGAAGATCGAGAAAATACAGCTTTCACCATTGGCTCAGGATAGTGGAAGTTGATCAGCATGCCATTCGGTCTCCGGAATGCCCCAGCCACATTCGTGAGGTGAATGATAATGATTTTGAACAGGCTCTTTTGTAAAACGTGTCTAGTATGTCTCGATGACATTATTGTAATCGGCAGATCATTTGAAGTCATGTGAAAAACCTGGAGAAAGTATTAATGCGACTGGAAAACTCCAAATTGAAACTATTTGCCTTGATATATTGAAAATAAAACTAAAAAAGCAGAAGGCATCTAGAGTAGGGGTAATAATTCAATGTAAGGTTTTATTCAGTTGAATGACTTCAATAAAAACAATTTTTGTTCAATCAGTAACTCTGAATATAATAAGACTGGCCGTCAGTAAGAATCATCTCTGTTATACTTCAAACATTAGCTTGAGTAAGTAGGGGAAGGTCATACGAAGTCGCCCAGCTTATAAGGTCAAAAATTCTGAACGGTAAATGTTCTTGACAATGAACTTCGGCTGCTAATGACATTCGTTCGCTGTTAATATATTCGCTACAATACCAAGTCACCCAGTTTCTGTTCCGGATGGAAAAAAGTCAAATAAAACAGATATCCTATACGTAATGAGAGGAAAAACAGTATGAATGCAGACCTGATATAACTTATGTTTTCGTTTTATGTTAACATTTATTGCATCTTTCACTCCTTAATGAATATAACATGATCAATATGCAAACAATGTCACCGATATTGACCATTCCATGATCATTTTTCGTGATTGGAATGGAAAGCTAATCAAGTGAACTAGGCGAAGATACTGGAATTATATTAACTCGTTTTTTTATGTTACCAATGAATTCAGCACTCGCTGAATTTTGCAATGGAGTAATAAGCCTGATTTGTGACATAATCGATCAGCTGAAATTTTATTGTGAGATATATTCGATTCTAATCGAGATAGAAATAGCAGAAATAGCAAATTTTGCTCAAATTTTGATATATTGTAGATCTTAGCATCCTCATTACGTAGTCCAATTTACAGATCGATCCTATGACCAGTTTTCAAGGTACAGGGTGTCAAAAATTCGATTTTCGCTATTTTGGGTAGTATGCATCGATTTGATTTTTGTGCTCTAATTCGAAATTGAACCGTCTTAGAAATGAACTTAATATATCTTAGTTGTAGCTCATGAGTCCCTCCATACGAGTGAAAAATAATATCTAACAAAGGGTGTTGCATTACAGCATGACAAGACAATTTTCATAGAGATAGATAAAAATTAATACCATAATCGTTTTAATTTTCACTCAATCTGTTGAAATTAGAAAACAAACGGCTAGATTTTGTAATTTTTTTTATAAAGTATGGGTCATGATCAACTACATGAGGATTAATATGATTGCTTGTCCAACAGTATATAGTTTTCCATGTACAGGGAGACGATTTGAATGCTTTCAAATGCTACAGCTCATGAATAGAATTATATCATTACGAATTGTTACTAGGATATGAAAGGTAAACTGACTCATGAAATAATCCTTCCTGTCACCCCTCCCATTATAGCCAACCCCCATCACCCCCTTGATATACAGCCTCCTGCATTCCAATACTTTCAATAGAAATCTCTACTTGTAATACCTCATTGAATAGCTGGTAAAAATTGATCTGTTCTCCTTCCTCATCAAACAATTACTTAAATATTATCTTTGTGATCATCTCTGCATATGGGAATGAAATGAAAAAATGCATCATCAATATTTTATATAACTGAATAGGTATTTTCATACTCTAAGTAGTTAGTTATAAAAAATATATTCGATAAATGAACTAACAAAACCTGCAAAGCAGTGGTTTTTATATTCTATATACAATTATTAGCATCGTTAGTTTAAAAAATTATTACAATTTTGCAGGACCGCTTCCTAGAAAGTGATTTCATAATCACTTGACATTATGAATTTGTAATTTTGTCATGACTCACTTGAATAATCAATCGTATATTTTTACATGACTGTAGTCATTTTCACACAATCACAGCTACCCTTGCTGTAATTCTACGTCTATCTATGATAATCATTTTATGGTCCCAATGAACATAAATCTGCGAAAAATACCAATAGATCTATAATTCAAAAACTTTCATTTAGTATGTTTTAAATGTTTATTTTTGAATGCTTTTTCAAGTAGGTATCTGTGAAAATAAATATTTTTTGTAACTAAACAATTAGAATTTGAAAATACCTATTCAGGTAAATAAAATATTGATGATGCGTTTTTCTATTTCTTTTTCATATGAAGAGGTGTTCACAAAAATAATGTTTGATGTTTGATTTGATGTTTGATGAAGAGGAAGAAGGAAGGAAGGGGAGAGCATTTTTTACCAGCTATTTAATGAGGTATTACAAGTAGAGATTTCTATTGAAAGTATTGGAATGCAGGTGACTGTAAATCAAGAGGGTGATGGGGGTTGGCTATAATTTCATGAGTCAGTTTAACTTTCATATCCTAGTAACAGTTATGGACAATTCGTAATGATATGATTTTATTCATGAGCTGTAGCATTTGAAAGCATTCAAATCGTGACCCTGTACCTAGAAAACTATATACTGTTGAACAAGCGATCATATGAATCCTTATGTAGTTGATCAAGACCAATACTTTATAAAAAAATTGTCAAATTCTAGCCGTTTGTATTCTAATTTCAATGGATTGAGTGAAAATCAAAACGATTATTGTATTGATATTTATCTATTTCTATGAACATTGTCATGTCAAGCTGTAATGAAACACCCTTTGTTAAATATTATTTTTCATTCCTATCGAGGGACTCATGAGCTACAACTTAGATACATTAAGTTCATTTCTAAGACGGTTCAATTTCAAATTAGAGCACAAAAATCAAATCGATGCATACTACCCAAAATAGCGAAAATCGAATTTTTGACACCCTGTACCTCGAAAACTGGTCATAGTATCGATCTGTAAATTGGACTACTTAATGAGGATCCCAAGATCTACAATATATCAAAATTTGAGCAAAATTATCCGAAAGCCATTTTACGTACTAAATGTGCGGGGTCCTTTGTGCTGGCAAGGATCATTCATGTCGACTTAGAGACAGTGACTTTGAGAAAATAGATTCTCTACGCAAAATTGTCTCTTCTCCAGTCGTTCTGGTGAAGATCATGAGAGAGATGAATCAACACAATTTCGCGTAGACTATCGCTGAACTGAACAATCGGAGTAAAAAGGCAGTTGTCTTCTCCCAAGAATAGACGACACACTAGACACGTTAGCCAGATCTACGATTCTCTCGACTTCAGATTTGAAGTTCAGATATTGTTGGATAGAACTGGCCATAGAAGATCAAGAGAAGACAGCTTTCACCATTGGCTTGGGATTGTGGAACTTCATCAGCATGCCATTCGGGCTCTGGAATGCCCCAGCCACATTCGTGAGGTGAATGTTGACGGTTTTGAACAGACTCTCCTGAAAAACGTGTCTAGTATATCTCGATGGCATTATTGTAGTTGCAGATCATTTGAATATAACGTGGAAAACCTGGAGGAAGTATTCATGTGACTGATAAACTCCAGATTGAAACTGATCCCCATTAAATGGCATCTGCAGAAATGAGCAAAAGGTTTCACGGAGTTTCAATGAGTGAATCATTAACATTTCTGGATCAACGAAGAAACCATTGAGGAAAAAATCCCAGCGGAATACTGGTAGAAATTTACCTGCCAATAAAACAACTGTACTGACTAGAAAGTGGTGGAAGGATAAGAGAGTAATAAAATGATTTTCACGGAGAATTCTGAAATCGCTAGCTAGTGACTCATGCTTGGAATTTCACAATGATACAAATTTTATAAGACATAATTAATATATCAACTACTAATCTCTGCAAAAATTATGGATCATAAACAGTGACAATGTATTACAGTTTCATGGACGAATATGTGCTCTTTTTTATCTCCTTTTCATTTTTGTAAAGTCTTGCGTTTCAGTTTCTCAGTACACGTTTGGTGTAAACCGTGCTTAAATCGAGCAGCTGTGCATCTCGTTCACTTCCTATGTAAGGAATGTTGCAATAGTTTCAGATTCATATACTGCTAAAGACTATTTCTTAATTGATCGAGAATATTAAAATCTACCTACTTATTGATTTTCCCTTAGTCATTGCATTATGCAGATGTAGGTGCTTGAAATCAAGGCTGTATGTAATAACATTCATAAAGATTTATTATTATATTTCAATATCACATTCATATTGTATAATTATTTACTTTCTCGAAACACAACTCACTCATATGATTTATTGAAGAGTAATTTGATTTGACGTGAGTATGATCCTGATGGCACGAAAGGGGTCAACAACATTATTCGTGTTGAAACTGTAATTTTTTAAGCGATCAGTTGAAAACATATTTCGGTTTATGTAATTGATGTTACCGAATACCTGATATTCAGACTTTCACAACGTATGTAAGTTAACGAATGATATTAAGGTGAAGTAAGGAGCATACAATTAAATCAATATGATATTTTCATTGCAGTTTCCAATGGAAAAAATATTCAACTATTTTGTCCACAGAAGTTTCAATAATAACAAGTCAACCAAATGCAGATGGTCCTATGGAACAATAATTATTGATTCACTACCCTAGAATATTTTCTATTCCACGAAGTGGAAAATTTCAAAAAAGCAATATAAATATACAAAACAGAATGTACAATAGAAGACAACTGCTTTCCTGGTTAATCCTTCGACATATGTACAAAAATCCTCACTTTGAAGAAACATCTTTGCAAGATCTACCTGATTCAAACAGAGTACCCGTTTCGTAGTTGTAGAAAACATCCTAAAGACGGACTTTCTGAGGGACATTATCACAATACGAGAAAAGAATATATACAGATTCAAATATTTGTTGCTTTAAACTGAGCATGTCTGTAAATAGGCCGAAATAATTTAATATTGGTCGAAATATTGTTTCACAAATACTGAATTATTAATGCTGCTTAAAACACGTTTGATAATATGTTGAATGTTTGATGATGAATTCCGATAGTTGACACAAAATTCCGAGATTTTTGTCGATATTGCGAGATCTAAGTCAGAATTCCGAGATATATAACTCTGAATTCCGAATTCTGAGATCTAAGTCTAAATTCCGAGATCTAAGTCTAAATACCGAGATCTAACTATGAATTCCGAAATCTGAGTCGGAATTCCGAGATCTGGTAAGAATGCCGAAATTTGAGCTGGAATGCCGAAATTTGAGCTGGAATTTCCAGATCTATGCCAAAATTCTGAGATCTAACTCGGAATTCTGAGATTTGACTTGGATTTCCAAGATTTGAGTTGGAATTCCGAAGATATAAGTCAGAATTCAGAAAAACTAAGTCGGAATTTCGAAATTGTTGTCCATTTTGCAAGATTTGAGTCAGAATTCGGAGATCTGGTCGGAATGTCGAGATTGGAGATGTAATTCTGAGATCTGAGTCGAAATTTCGAGATCTAACTCGGAATTACTAGATCTTAGAAATAATTCCGAGATCCAAGTCAGAATTCCAAGATCTCGTTGGAATTCCGTGATATAAGTCTAAATTCCGCAATCTCACTCGGAATTCTCTGATCTGAGTCGGAATTCCGAGATTTGAGTTGGAATTCCGAGGATCTAAGTCGGAATTCAGAAAATTCAAATTGGAGTTTCGAAATTGTTGTCCGGCCGGTGGCTTAGCGGTCTAATGGCACAGGCCGTTCGAAAGTCCAGCATAGCGATAGTCGGTTCGAGCCCGATGTAGGTACGAGAGATTTTTTATCAAACACTTACTCTATATCGGATCGATAGGCGACCGCATGCCTTGTTGAAAAGCAAGTGTATTGTGAGTTGTCTAGATGCCAATCTCGTCTAGGGCTAGCTTGGAGTGCACACCGACCACCCGAGGTGGTGCTGTAGGTTTTCCGGGTTTTCCTACAGCTGAAAAGTGAATACATCACCTCAAACATCAGTAAGTCGCCCCAGAGCGCCTCGGCAAATAATAATAATAACTGTCCTCTACCCGCACAGGCTATGACTTTGGGTACACTTAACGAGTATTTATGAGGTATTATTATTATTAATATTACATTGCGAGATTCGAGACAGCATTCGGAGATATCGTCGAAATGCCGAGATTTGAGCTGGAATTCAGAGATCTGAGTCAAAATTCAGAGATCTAACTCGGAATTCAGAGATCAAACTCGGAATTCCGAGATCTTAGTAAGAATTCCGAGATCCAAGTCAGAATTCCAAGATCAGGTTGGAATTCCGTGATATAAGTATAAATTCCGCAATCTCACTCGGAGTTCTATGATCTGAGTCGGAATTCCGAAATGTGTGTTGAAATTCCGAGAATCTTAGTCGGAATTTCGAGAATCTTAGTCGGAATTCCGAGATCTTAGTAAGAATTCCGAGATCCAAGTCAGAATTCCGAGATTTGGTCGGAATTTCGAGATATGAGTAAAAACTCCGCAATCTACCTTGGAATTTCATGATCTGAGTCGGAATTCCGAGATTTGAGTTGAAATTCCGCGAATCTCAATCCCTCCGGACGGTTGTCTTGGCTCCCTTCAAACAGTTTCCAATGGTCCTTAATTTGGTTTCCCTTGTTGGGGGTTATAAGGATTCTTTGAGAGGATTTCCTGCTCACTCATGTTATCGGTTCCTCTGACTGATTTTTTCCGCGTCCAGGGTTCAACTTCAGAGGCACCCTTGGGGTTCCTCTGGACAGTTGGCGTGGCTTTCCCGAACGGGTACCAGAAATCCTTGCTTTTGTTTTCCAAGCTGGTGGTTTTAGAGATTCTTCAGGAGGTTTCCGCTAACTTGTATTTTGGGCAAATCTCGGTTACCCTGGTTCCCTTTTCCCGAGAACTCGCCTCCGCACCCAAGGTTGGACCTCAGAGGCACCCTTGGAGTTTAACTGGTCTGCGCCATCTGGAAAGTTGGCTTGGTTCTCCTCGAACTGATTCCAGGGGTGATTTCTTCAGTTTCCCTTGTTGGTGGTTTCGGGGCTTTTTGAGTGGTTTCTGGCTGGTTTCTGTTATGGGCGTACTTCCGGTTCCTCTCATTCTCTTTTTCCGAGTACCCGCACCTCAGCTGGCAGCAGTGCTCTCATGTTTATCTTTTTTCATGTTTCATATGTCAAAATATAACTAGCCAAGGTTGCTATCAGGGTAACTAGTGACTGTATGCGATCAAAACCTGACTATCAGGTACATTTTATGGTCAAACTGGAATTACTTTTGTGACTCAATCGTATATGTTATTCGAATTGTTATTGTAATTTTCTTACACAGATGATAGATATGGACGGCAAAGAATGAAAAAATTCTCAAATATATACTTTCTGGGGTTTTCTACCGAAAATAACACTTTCCCAGATTTCTCTTCTCCCTTCTTTTTATACCTATACAATACTGTTAAGTCTTATTGGTTGTTCCTGGTGAACAATAAGGGCTCCGTCACAGTGTCAGGAATCTCCTACTCGAATTAATTTTTGAATCTCCAGTTTTTTCCTAGTAAATTATGAATACGCAGACCTTTTGATATTCGGGCATCGAAGGAGTGTTGTATTCGTGCTATAAAAGCGCTGACAATGGTAGCATAATTCAGTTCACTCGGTATTTATCTAGTTATCGTTTTCTGCAAAAAAAAGTTGCACATCGTTAACAACTCTATGCCTTATTGAAAGGCAGTTCGTTAGGTCTGGCTAATAACATTTAATTTCCCTCAACACTCTAAGCCAATAAAAATACCAGCGGTCGATAGTTGACCTGATTAGCAAATTATGTATATTTTTCCCAACACCTGATAATGATTTACCTCGTTATATAACACGGACTTGTACTGTTGAACGCGGTTCACTTTCTAATATACTCATTTACCGCCTTTTCGACTTGTATTTGATTGTGTTGATCCATTTTCTCTCTGATTTGAATAACGGTATAGCGAATAAATCATGAGATGGAATGTTCGCCTAGGGTTTAATATTCAAATCAGACAGTTTGCATTTTTTGTCGAAAATGGTCATCCGTTACGTAAGAAGGCGCAGAAGGGCCAAAAGCATTTTTTTTTTTATTCCTGAATCGTAAAGTCGGGCCCCGGGGGAATTGATGATGGTATTTATATGAAAATTGAAACAGAGTTCATCATCAGAATAGACACCCAAATCCCTAATCATCTCATTTCGTTCTGAAATAATATTGTTTATATTGTGAGGGTACTGCAACATATCCACTTCGCGACCAAATGTTACTATTTAACATTTTGATATGTTAAAATGGAGGCTATTAGCAATGCACCAATCATGAATAATGTCAATTTGATTATGCAATCTGATGCAATCATCCAAACTGACGATAGAAATGAATAATTTCAAATCGTCTGCAAACATTAGTCTCTTGCATTCCAGTGAAGTGCATAAATCATTAATAAATATCATAAATAATATTGGCCCCAAGTTAGAGCCTTGAGGAACCCCACTTGTTGCATAATGAATATAAGAAATGAAGCCATTAAACCCATATCAGAGAGTTTAGTGGGGAGTAATTCATGGCTAATCTTATCAAACGCTTTGGAAAAGTCTGTGTACACTACATCAACTTGTACTTTTTGGTCTAATTTTTGACACAAGTACTGATCAAAGACAGCCAAATTACTAATGGTTGATCTAGACTTCATGAAACCATGTTGATGATCTGATACATGCCTAGTAGACAGATAGATGCGATTGTACAAGATAATTTCGAAAGTCTTTGCATAATTGTTCATAATGAATATTGGTCTATAATTATTGATGGCATTACGATCTTTGGCTTTGTGGATTGGACAAACTGTGTCAATTTTCCAATTGCTGACAAAACTTAGGTGCAGGATTTTGTACATCGATTTCATGTTCCTGTAAGGCTGTCTATGTCTCGCCACCAAAAATGTATGTTTTCAATACGATGTCCATGAAACAGAATCTCATTTAGCATGAAATATACGAAAAAAAAAAATACAATGAAATGTCACAAGAGAAACAAGGTACGCAAATGAACTGCAATTTCCTGAAAAAATAAATAACTTAGGATTACGGTAATATTTCTCTATCTCTCATTGAGTAACATGGAACTGGTCGATCCTAAAAGCGGTGGAACCAAAAACAATAAATCTTCTATATATCCAAGTTCGGAAATACAAAAACATCTGTTCATTCATCGTTGTGATTGTTGGTGAAAGTTAGTTCTTTCGTTTTCGCGTTGTGAATTCCAAGCAGTCGAAGCAGAGATTATTTTACTGCTATTTACATGACGTTTTGTCACGTTTAATGCGTGACTAATGGCTGTGGGTCGTAAGGAATGATTTATCGAAGAAACATGTTGTTTGCCAAGAATCCTCTGGAGAATAGCAAATGAAGGAAGACGTTACATTGTGTTCCACACATGTTTACATTATCTGATATAAACCGACATGGTAACTCATCATTAGGTGAGGGTGTTTCGTTATGAAACGGCACAGGGTGTGTCACCAATTGTGATCTTATATTTTCGAATTGAAGGAAAACATTTCTTTGATTTTTAGATAGTCCATTTTCGTCTACAAAACTAGCATTACTCTCAATATACAGGGCGAATCGTTTTGAGTCACCACGATCATCCGCATATTTGTCTACTGAAAACTCTGAATCCTTTTTGCCTTGGGAAAGAGGAGGACGCGAAGAGCTTTTCAATGAAACAACTCAAAATACAGATTGAATTTCAACCTCATAAAATGTTCAGTCAGGCATGACTAAATTCAAGAAATAAAAACTACATTTTTTTTACTAAACCTTGCATCAGAGTATACACAAATTGTATATTTTTGGAATCAGCATGCAATTTAGCATAGATAGTGTGTATTTCGAGGGAATCTGCTCATTTTGAATTTTTCATGATTTTCAGAGGTCTACCCCTGAAATTTTTTTTGTTGAACTTCCATCGGAATTAATTTTTGTGGAATGTTTTGGAATCAGCTCGTCAAGTTGATCACAAGTCAATTAAGGATTCATTAGGCTTTTGACGGAATCACTACAATTTTGAGCTGAATTTTTTTTGTTTATCTGCCATCGAAATTGATTTTTGTGGTATGTTTGGAATCAGCTCGTCGAGATACATATGGGGGTAACTTAAGATTTTTCGAAAAATTTAAATTGAAAATTTTCTGTGCGAGAGAAATTTCGACGTTTCATCCTTTTTTTCTGCTAAACCTTGTATCTAACATTATACAAAAATTATATTTTTGGAGTCATTATAAAATTTTGCATAGATAGTGCACATTTCAAGTAGAACTGATGATTTTGTATTATTCATGATTTTTAGGGGTCTTTGGACTGACTATCTGGACTTTTCTCAAGTATTTAATTGTCAGTATACACAGTATACTAATTTCAGCATTCTGAATCGATTGGCGTTCGTAAAATTGTTCCAATCGATCTCGTGCTGGAGAGTTCATCTGGAGTTGAGAGCCGTATTTTCCCACCAAAACTTTTTTTTTCATCATCATATCCAGTAATTTTCGTTAAAGTCGACCATTTTTGAATATGCTCACCAAATTAGAAACCGATTCCAAGTCAGTTGGGGATTTTATAGGCTTTTAACGGAACCTCTGAAAATCCGAGTTGAAAATTTGCTATTGCGTTCGTTAAAAAATTTTGTCTGTGGGTATGTTCAGTTCAAATTCTCAGAGTATACTAATTCCATCATTCTGAATCGACTGTCGCTCTTGAGTTGAAAATATCATTTGGAGTTGAGAGGGTTCCTTTCCCCAAACATATTCTTTTCATAATTTTTTTATCAATGTTCGAAAAGCTTGTTCTATTTTGAATAACCTCACAGAATTTGAGGTCAATCACAAGTCTATCAAATATTTTATAGGCTTCTGACGGAATCTTCACAATTTTGAGTTGATAGTTTTCTTTTTTTTAGGTTTTGTGCTATGATTCATATTCAACACGAGATGAATTCGAAGGTACTTGGCGATTTTTTGAAAAATTAAAAATAAAAGTTTTCGAGAATTCCATAGTGCGGGAGAATTTCCACGATTTTTTTTTTGTGCTTAACCTCATTTCTTAGCGTATACACATTGTATATTTTCGAAATTGGCACGAAATTTTTCGTAGATAGCACGAGTTTCAAGTGGATCTGATCATTTTTGAATTTTTCATGATTTTTAGGTGCCTTTCTTCGAGTAATTACTCTTTTTTTACGCTCAACAAAATTCATAGAGTATACTAATTTCATTATTCTGAATCGACTGCCATTCGCAGAATTGCTCCAACCGCTCTTGAGTTGAGAAATGCATGTGGAGTTGAGAGGATTCATTTCTCACCACATTTTTTTTCTCATAATTTTTTCATTTATTTTCGAAAAATTCATTATTCAAATATCCACACCAAATTTAAGGTCGATTACAAGTCAAGTGAAGATTTTATAGGCTTTTGACGAACGCTCTACGATTTGGATTTGAAAATTTTCTTTTTTTTTTATAATCCGTTATTGACACGAATTTTTGTGGTTTTATTCGGAATCAGCGAGTCGGAATATAATTGAAAGTAACTTTCAGTTTTTGGAAAAATGAGAAATAAAACTATTCGAAAAATACATCACACGACAGACTTTTCGACGATTCATTTCTCGTATCTACGAATAAAAAAAACGTATTTTCAGAATCAGCTTAAAATTTTACGTAAATAGTGCGAACTTCGAGATCATTTGATTATTTTCAATTATGATTGTTATGGGTCTACCCCTTAGGACTTTCTTGGAGCAATTACTTTTGTTTTTTGATAATCTCAAAAATTACAGAGTAAACTAATTCCATCATTCTGAATCGACTGATGTACGCAGAATTTCTCTATCTTCAAAAGTTTTCGAGTTGAAAATTCATCTGGAGTTGGGGAAGTTAATTTCCCCCCAAATTTTTTTCATCATTATTTTATAAACTAACACTACCGAATTTGGAGTCGATTTCAAGTCTATTAAAGATTAAATAGGCTTCTGAAGGAACTGAATGATGAAATTGTTCTTTGTGATATGATTCGGAATCAGATCGTCGAGATACACTTGAAGGTACCTTATGACTTTTTGAGGAATAAAAATAAAATGTTCATAATTTTTTTTCTGCTTAACCTTGTACATGTAGTATATACACCTAGTATATTTTCAATCAGCATAAAATTTTGCGTATATAGTGCGAATTTCAAGTAGATCTGATGATTTCGTATTTTTCATGATTTTTAGGGGACTACCCCTAAGGTCTTTCTTCGAGTAATTACTTTTGCTTTTCGATCAACTTGAAAATCCACAGAGTATATTAATTTCATTATTCTGATTCGACTGTTGTACGCAGAATGTATCTATCTTCAACCACTCTCGAGTTGAGGATATCATTTGGAGTAGTTTAGTATAAGTATATAGTCGTAGGTCCTATAAATGTTAAACTTGTGCCATCAAATAGGTGATCCAAAGCATGCTGGACCACACTCGATTCATCTGGTCTCAAAAATCGGATGTGAGCGATGTGCTCTTCGAACCGTACTTCCATGGCCCTTCTAGTTTGACCCACATACTTTTTATCGCATTCTTTACAGCTCATTTCATGAATCCTCGGTTTCTTCTTCTTGTGTCTTATATTTGGAAATATCCATAATCTGTTGAAGCTCATACGACGTTTTGTATGAGTACCACTTCATATTGGGGGTTTTGAAAATGCTGTCGAAACCTCAAGGTTCGTATGGGATAACGATACATCAAGGAGATTTCATCTGAAGAATTAACTTCCAATATTTTCGCCTCATTCGATTTATCGTCATCCTCTGTACAATCTACATGTGATTTCACTTCCTTGTCATCCCTTCTAACAAATTCGTTTAACAAAATTTGGTCGATATGTCTTTTGAATTGAATATCGTTTTCTGTTTTCACAATGAAATTTCAATTTCCCAATATTTCTTTTATTATCGCTGGTATCCAACAAGGTTTTTGTCCTACATGATAATCTTTCGTTAGAACATTGTCCCCTATTTCAAAATTCACCTTTCTGTGTCCTCTAAAATTTTCAATTTGAGCATTTTGTTTGATTTGTACTCTGTCGTTACTTAGTGGTGATAACAAATCCAATCTGGATCTCAAAGTTCGGCCCAACAATTTTTTTGCTGGACTTTCACCGGTGGTACTATGTTCGGTATTTCGGTATGAAAACAGAAATCGATTTATGATTGTCTCCAAATCCTTATTTGGATTTTGGACCCTTGCTCGAGTTATAGCCTGTTTCATAATTTTGACAGCCGATTCTGCTTGCCCGTTACTTTGTGGATGATATGGGGCAATGGTAAAATGTTTTATACCATTAGTTTTTAAAAACTGTACAAATTCGTTTGAACAAAACGTTGGACCATTGTCAGTGCACACTGTTTTGGGCAAACCGAATCTTCCAAAAATTTCTCTTAATTTGTGAATTGTTGCCTTAGATGTGATATTTTGCATTCTGAAACATTCTATCCATTTTGACGTGGAATCTTCCACTACAAAAAAATTGTTGTTGAAAATCGGTCCGAAAAAATCCAAATGTAACCGGGACCATACTTGTTCAGAATATTTCCACGGTTTCAATTCCGATTTTTCCGGATTTGCTTGATATTTTTGGCACGCTACGCATTTCTTTACGAGAATTTCCAAATCCTTGTTTATTGAAGGCCACCAAACGTAAGAACGATCTAACGATTTAGTTTTCACTATACCTTGGTGACTTCCATGCAGCTCATCCAGAATCATATTTCGGAATTTATTTGGGACAACTACTCTGTAGCCCCACATTAGACATCCCTGTTCTACCGTAAGCTCATTCTTTCGTCTGACAAAAGGTGAAAATTCTTCAGAAAGTTTATCATTTGGCCAGCCTTTAAGTACAAAATTAATTACCTTACTTAGAGACGGATCCCTGCTACTCTCCAATTTTATTTCTCGGAAACTAATTGGCATAAATTCTTGGACGTAGTGACAATACGAAAATTCATTTGCGGTGTCTATTTCAGTTTTTTGTAACGGCAACCTGGACAGTCCGTCCGCAATATTTTCAGCTGACTTCACATACTCTAAATTAAAATCATAAGCTGAGAGGAAATGAGCCCATCTTTGTAACCTGTTTGCTGCGATTACTGGAATACCTTTTTTTGGTCCAAAAATACTCAAAAATGGTTTATGATCGCTACATATAGTGAAATGTCTTCCAAAAATATACTGGTGAAATTTACTCACCCCCCATTTGATTGCTAAAGCTTCCCTATCTAATTGCGAGTGATTCCTTTCCGCCTCATGTAATATTCTTGAGGCAAAAGCAATAGGTCTTTGACCTCCATTTTCGCTAGGATGGCTCAAAACCGCTGCCAAGCCATACTCACTGGCATCCACCGTTAAGTTAACCTTCTTTTTTGAATCGAAATGAATCAATATTTTTCCCGACAACAATTCGTTTTTAATATCTTCGAAAGCTAATTTACATTTCTGGCCCAATTTAAATGACACTTCCTTTTTCAATAAGTTATACAGGGGATGTAAAATTGTAGCTGCGTGAGGAATGAATTTTAAATAAAAATTTACCATTCCCAAAAAAGCTCTCAATTCTTTGACATTTGTCGGAGGAGGAGCTAATTTAATTGCTTCCGTATTTTTTTTCGATGTGTGCAAACCCGATTCATCAATGGTATGTCCCAAAAATGCTATTTGCGTTTGAAAAAATTTACATTTTTCCTTTCGGACTTTCAAACCGTTTTTTTGTAATATTTCAAAAACTAATTCGAGCAGCTTGATGTGTTCCTCTTCGGTTTTACCCGTAACCAAAATGTCATCGATAAAAACTATAACACCGGGAATTTTCACCAATAGATTTTCCATAATTTTTTGAAATACTGATGGGCCGGATGTAATTCCGTAAGGAAGATGTGTATTACAAAAAAGTCCCCTGTGGGTAGATATAGTGAGCAATTTTCGAGTTTCCTCTGTGACAGCCAACTGTTGGTATGCCTCACTCAAATCAATTTTGGAAAAGTACTTTCCCCCTTGAAGATTTGTAAACAGTTCCTCGACTTCTGGGATCGGGTAACTGATATTCTCCAAATTTGGATTTAAACTAACTGAAAAATCTCCGCATATGCGAATATCCATTTTGTTGGATTTTATAACAGGGACTATAGGTGTTGCCCACTCTGAATACTCTATAGGCAATAAAACCCCTTCTTTGACAAGTCTATCTATTTCTGCTTTGACTTTTGGTTTCAAAGCAAATGCCAAAGATCGATGTTTTATAAATTTTGGTACTGTCCCGTTTTTAAACTGCAGATTTAATTTCAAGTTTTTTCGTAACCCTAACTCATTTTTAAAAATATCTGAAAAATTTCCTAGAAGCTTTTCCAATTTATTTTCGACTTCTAAAGAATTTATTGCCACAATCGCCAAATTTAATTTTTGTAAACCTTCTCTCCCAAGTAGCGGGAGTCCGCTGTTTTAATTACATAGGTTTCTAGAAGAGCATGTACATTATTGTACATGAAATTCAAAAAGACTTTTCCCAGAGGACAAAAAGAATGTCCTATATAATCTTTCAATTTCAGATTAGAGCTGAGTAAGTTTTTATTGCTGAAATAGATATTGTAGAGTTCTTCAGAAATTGCCGTGTATGCAAAATCAGTATATATTTCAAATGACACATTTTTACCTTCCACACTTACTGCAATTTTGGTTGGATTTTGGTTAATGTTAATAATGCTTTTACATACGTCAGATGGAAAAAGTTTTCTGAGTAGTCTGCTACCTCCGTATCCATGTCTTCTTCGATTTCTACAAAATGGTTTCTCTGAAACGATTTTTTTGGTTGTCTGCAACCTGGTAGCAAAATCAGTAACTGATTCCATTTCTTGCTTCTTGGCACCGTAGAATTTTATTCTTTCACCAAAACTGGTTTAAAATGTTCCGTTAGTAAGGTCACCAAGTCATCAAACTTTTTATATACTGGATCCTCTGGCACACATAACTTCCTTAGTACCTTGAAAGTTCCTTCCGTTAAACAATTCAGTAACAAAGCTGCTTTCTTGTCATCATTATTGATTTCATTCAAGGTCAAAAACTGTTTGAACTGAACACAAAAAATTGTCCAATCTGAATTTTCGTAGTCAAACTTATTCAAATGCCCCATGAATGTAGTCGGCGTTATATCGTAATCACTAATGTAGCTGTAGAACACTCACTGTTTCACTGACTTATTAATTTTTAGTGCAGCTATTGTGTATTCAACCCTACTGACTGGATTCGATCAAAATACTCGTTGCCAATTTTTATTTTCGGAAATAAAACTCGTATTTCCGTAACTGAAATGTCTATATTCAATTTAAAATAACAACTCGCAAATTCGCCACATTGAAATCTGGTCTGCCTCGAGTGTGTTGTTTTTTATACATTCCAAGAAACTCCGGCTCACAGGGACGGCCTAGGCTGAATATATTACATATAACAAAGTTGATTAATTAACACAGCCGTCCTTCAGTTATTAATTAGCGAATTCCGCACACATCACTCATAATCTTAACCTCGTTTCAGATGACATATGCTCAGCGCTTGTGACGCATAATCGAATAGAAGAACCAAACAGACGACCACGATCTTGGAGCACTTGATTCGAGAGAAATGTACAAATACCTTGCGCTGTGTCTAGTTCTCACATGTGCCGCCGGAGTCCATGAACCTGACACTTGGAACCCGTTCCAGCATGAGTTCTTTCAAGGCGTCAAGTCCTTTCCATCTGCGCCTTCTTCGGCAGACAACATCCAGAGTCAAGGGTGAGTATTCGATCTGGGGGATGTTTGGAAACTTCTTTCAGAATGCCGTGTGGAATATTCAAATGTTCTCGAATATTGTTTCGATTGTTTCTTTCGTGCGTCAAAATTTATTCGACGACAAACCGTCCTTAGTTTCTTGGAAACTACCCTCAATGCTTTTCCAACCAATGACTTAATAAGAGTACTTCTATAATCTGGGTTTCCAACACTCAAAAGCGAAAAAATATAGCATTTGGTTATCTGCAACATATGGGAAATAATCTGATCAAATCTAATAGTAACGTTTTTAATTGATGATCTATTCATTTTGTGGAAATTCATAGTGAATATGGGATAGAGAAGGTAGTAATCACTTTTGTTTGATTTCCACTACGATTTAAATCAAATTTCGAAACAACTACTTTGTTTTACGAATCTACACGAGCGATAATGAAATTGAAAGCTTCAATAAGGATGATGATAAGAAGATGATAGGTGGTGGTGTGTGAGTTTGAAACACTTCGTAAGTCTGGCATACCTCTTCTACCATTATTTTGTTATTTATTACTATTATTATTTTTCGGCGGGGCTAGCTATAGGCTGGAATGCAAATGATTCTGCATATAAACATTCTTCTCCCCAGTCTAACTCGTGAGTGCTGCGGATCTTCTGATGAACTTCTGGCGATTTATCACGTGGTTTTTCTGTGTTATGATATCATCTGCAATACTGCATTCGAAGATATCCATCCTCATACCAGCAGGTACTTCGCATTCAAACAGTTTGTGAGAGGATGGTTCGCCCACTTTATCACAGAAGAAGCAGTTGAGTCTTGGTGTATTTCCAGCAGACGCAGATATTTTCTGAGGTCGCAATACCCTGTTTGAGGTCCTACCACCTTCCTGAGAGGTTTTCGGCCCAGACCGGCTTCATAGCTGGTCAGTTGGTCCCATAATCACGATTTATTTGAAAGTATTGCCTGAGAAATTCTCCTAGTAAGATTGATTATGATTTTTGCCAGTCCCTAAACGAGATTATACGGGCTAGTTCTGATTCATTGAGGGTTGTTGTTGCTTTTGCTACCCAGAAAAGTTTTACCCTGTTCTGCTCCTTAGTCGTTGAGCTTGAATGATAAAGAGAATGACTATGGGTTGGTTTCAACAATCTTTCCACAGAGTATCTCCCGTACAAAAGGAAATATCCATCACATCTGCTTGAAACATAGAGGCTTGAGGGTCGAGGCTGAGATTAATGTGCTAAGAGCAATCGTTATACCAGTCTTGCTCTCTTGAAAGCATTGGTAGTGTCCTTGATATGTCTTTCCATCTTCTACAACACAAACAGTAGGTTAAAGCCATCTTGTACGACGGCATCTCAGATGTCGATTCTTATGACCACCATTATGTTGTTGGGTAGCCCAAATTCTTGCCTCTCCATTAGCCTATGCTCTTCAGTCTGGATACTTCGGTTCTCTCTTCTGCTACAATATGCAGAAGTAGAGCAAAGAGTTTCAGAATTACCAACAGGTTGAGTGTCGATGTGTTGGACCAGTAGCAGCAGTGAGTTATTGGCAGTCTTACAAGCTAGACAAATTTCATCTGGTTGTAACTTTTTCTATTTTTGGATTCCACAGCATTACTATCGCTGTTTATAGCCAAAGAGGTTGTGTTGGTCCGAGATAAGTGGTGTTTCCTGGTTTCGTTGGTCTCTAGGTGTTTTTTACCGGTGAGAGAAACTCTCATGGTTTTTTGAGGATGCACCACGTATGTTCATCTATGACGGCTGAATGCATGTGATCCAATGAATTCCCATGTACTTTCCGTTGACCATCATGACGATATAATGATGATAATACAAATTGTTTTGTTCATTTTTTGGATTGACGCCAGCCGTGAAAGCCTACATTCCTAAAATAATAATAATTATATCTATTGACAGAAATACAAAGAGATCATATCAAAAAGCAGAAATCAACATCGAATAATGAATCGACTTCATTCACATACCAAAAAAAGGGGGGAAAGGTGAAGGGGCACAGTGGCAGAATTTTCCAACTCAACATCTGAACATGATAACCCATGGCAGAGATTGCTTCTTTATCTAACTTGAAAAAAATATGAAATTTTCCTTCAAAATTTCAACTATGTAATTATAGAATATATATCAACCAAAGTTTGAAATCGAACAGAAATACATAATATCTTTTCTACAGTCTGCATTGAACACTAGAATTCTCCCAACAAACAATGATATAAAAGAGAAAATAATTAAAATAATAATGGAAATACCACAACAATTAACAATGTATCAGAGTACACTGACATTTGAATAAACACACAAAAAATCACGTGTTGATAATTTAAATAATTCATCATTTTACAAATGACAGAGTAATATATCATATTCATAATATAAATTTAAGCAGGTATTTTTAATTTTTGTTTTAATTTTTCATGGAAAGAGTCATTTCAGTTAGTAAACGGTGGTATAGAAGGAAAATAACAAAATATGTCAGGTATATAACCTCAACCTGACATTCGTTTTTTCTGGTGGTGTTTCCGTTGTGAGGATCTTATAAAAAAATTGTTACACAATGAAGAAGGTCTGGCTTCCATATTCATTCAACCAAAATCTTTCAAGTAATGTAGAATATGATCTTGTCTTCTCGTACCTGTTATGATCCTCATTCTTGAATTCTGTAATTTTCGTATTATCATTCTTCCCGTTCTCAATAGACTAGGACCATATGCAACAATAGCACAACGCATTATACAGTAATTTTTTGCTCCTTCTGTCCAGTATTTTTCTACTGGAATGAATCAATTTGATGTTTATATATTCTTGCTTCAAAATGTGTGTGCCATGTGATGAAGATCTTATAGCACTATCAAGACATAACCCCAAATTCTTGTAGTTTTCTTGGAAAGTAATTGCACGCCTTCAACTGTTACATTGTCGAAATCAGTACAACGGTTTTCTTCCGAATAATATCACACATGATTCCGATGGATTGACAGAGAGGCAGCATTTAGCCGAAACAGATATAACAAAAGCCAGATCAATATTACTTTGCTCTAAAGCCCTGTCCAAATCATTTTCATCAAATTCCAGAAACAGAATTGATCCTTGAAGAACGCCATTTTTTATATGGAGTGAGATTTTATATATACAATCTGAAAGCGACTGTGTAGCCCCGACAGGTGCCCCTTCCCAGTTTGGGAGGCTGTTTACTATGAAGCTCCAAAGCAGTGGCTTTTATCTTCATTGTGTCCCCGAAAAAATAGGCCGAAAGTATCCTGCAACTGAGCAACGCACACATCCACTGATTCAGGGTAACTTTTGTTTCTCTGATAAGATATGCTGTGAGAGCAATCTCTCCATTGGAGAGAAATTGCACAATCTTGACGACTAGATCTGACAGAATATTCAAGGTTGAGAGGCGTCCCACCTTGTGGGATAGTATGGAGATAATGGGATTTCGATGTCGTCGAAATGATTCGTGTCATTTGATCCTGGAATGATCAGATCATTCTTGCTAAAATACTTATAATATGTAAACTTTGACTGTCATTGAATCACCCTATATAATACAGTTAATGATTTTCAGGTATAACTATGGCGCCGTACAAGGAAGAGAGCAGTGCGAGGTCTACAAAGTAGGGTTCACGCAGGACCTATACTTCCAATACATTCAGTATAAGACTGATATCCCCGACATCAAACAGTTCACTTTGTGTTACTGGAGCAAATTCTACAACCACAGCAATGACCATCCCATCTTCTCATATGCAGGTACGAAATAACATTTTATTTTGCTAAGTTTGTTAATCATCCTTTCAAATTATTCTGATGTTTCCAACAAAAAAGTTGGTCTGGAAAATTTTTGATAATTGATTCATCACTCTTCCATTAATGTTATTACTTTCTTCATGTCTTTTTGACCAGATTTAAAATGAAAATTCATCAATCAGTTCATAATATAATATTCAGAAAATTGTTCAGCTTGGAAATATTTAATCAATATCGGACACGGAATATTGATCAAACTTCCTAACTTGGAAGGGAAGGTTGGGCAATCTCAAGGGAGAGTAGTTGCATAAATAATCTTCCTCACCACAGGTCTGTGGTGAGTACCACTGCAATTATCTTGAGACTGTTTCTTCCTAACGTTGTGATTAAATTTTGAGAACCAAAAAATTTCGAGGAACTGAAGAGGTATGTCTACTCTTGATTTACATTTGAATACCATGCAGCGAACTTGAGAAAGTGTGTGTCAAAGGAATTATTTGACGAGAATCATCCAGCCATTGGACGAATGGTGTTTTCATAACATTATTAATTATTGCGTTATCGGTCTTTGAGATGCTACTTTGATTTTACTTCTGGTATAGTCTTCAAACGTAATTCGCACATTCATTCTAGCAAATTGTTGATGAATACTTGAAGAAAGCTATGCCGACGTGAGTAATTACGGTAATAACGATGGAACGTGATAGTTTCTTATGTCATTTTTATTTATGTTCGTAATTTCCTGGATATAGGTGTTACCGGAATATATCAATCTTGAGCTGCGGATGAACAAGGAGGATCTTGTTGAGATAGTAAATGGAAACGGAGAGCGTCTAATTCAAATGCATATTTGGTGGAAGTTTGATGAATTATAACATCGGATAATGTTTAAATCTCCAATTTAGTTTCAGTAACAATAATAATTTCAATATCGATACCAATAAAAGGAAGTGTCGGTCCAACTGTGAAGAAGGCCCGTATCTGCCGTGTGAGACGCAGCTGAAATTGCAAGGTACCGCAAGTGATAGTAATAATAATGATAATATCTTAATTGTTATTAAATCATCAAGGACATGGACAACGTCAAAAAAAATACACCGATCACGTAACATAATGAGTAAAACATTACAAAAATACACACCTTAGGGACTCAACATGTAAAAATAAAACACATATGTATAGGAGAAAAAGGAGGGGACTCAACATTGATTCCTGTGGTACGCCTCGCTTTATTAATGTTTTTTCTGACATGAATAATCTACCTTCTTGTACAATCGCAACTGCTTGAGATCCGTTTTCAAGGTAGGACCTCAATGAATTTAATGGTGTACATCTAATTCCAAAGTCATCCAGTTTCTTCAATAGAAGTTCAAATCTTCAAATCAACTGGAAAAGTACCAGTCAAAAAACATTGTCTAGGACTTTTTATAAATTGCTGAGGGAAATTGATCAAAACCAAATGCATATTGAGGATGTAACTTGACTGAATATGGAACTAGGGAGTGGACAGGCTTGTATCTACGGGGCTAACTGCTTGGTTTTCATCTTCGGTTGCATTGGTTGAAATTTTCGATTGGATCGACCTGATCCCCCATATTAACAGCGAGGGTTGCGACATTCACATAGGTGACCCTGGGTGGCTTGGTCAGCGATTATTCGAATAATCTGGGTGTGGGCGGCCTAGAGGCGACCTTCATCCCACATCGAGAACATAATAGGCGTCTGGTCTTCGTTTGGTAGATAATTTGGCCCTCACAATCTCAAAAAACTGCTCTAGGCTCTGATGGGTTGAATAATTATTGGCGGAAAAATTTTTGAAGCATCCACCACCAACTGGCGAAAGTTATCAATCATCATGCTATGTGTACCCAATGAAGTGAGTTGCATTACTCAGTCAGGAACTGTCTCTGATGATCCGACACTTCCGGAGAGCGCGGTGCATCATTTTCCTCAATATCCACTTTCCACGTCCTGAGCAGGTTGAGTGAAGCTATGACGACCTTCTACATTCGTCCAGCTAAGATTTTTGCCATATTACGGCAAGCTGGTATGATTTTGAAGTTTGAGAGCAGTGTGTCCACCATTCCAATAAGGACCCCTATTATCATGATTTCAACAGAATGGTGTGGGTGAAGCCTGCGGAGTTCACAAACTTGATCTCGATATTTAGTACGTTTTTCTTCTTTTTTCAGACGATGTTCGTTCGCTTCACCAGAAGCCAAAAACTCTATGACGAAAATAATCATACTTTGATAGTCGAAGACTAAATCATGGTAATTGGATTATATTTCCCTAAGGGTGGGGAATGAGTAGTTCCAGTAGATTCGGCACTTCTCATTCTCCACAATGGACTCAATATCCCCTGGAGCATGAAGCAACACTGGTGTCTCGTAAATACCGTACGACTGTCGTAGATGGTAGTACAAGACTAGTGCTGTGTTATGCCTGTGGACTTAGGCTGAGACCGCATGAGCTGCAATGCATTATCGTCTCAGCTGCCCCACGACACGCTCTGCATCTAGTCAGGGACCTCTATACCCATCACGCGACTACGGTAGACAAGGGTGTCGAAGACACGATCTTGGCAGGTCATTCTGAATCCATCGGTTTCCGACTTCAGCCCACTTCACTTGAGAAAAGCGAAGGTCAGGTTTTTGGATAAGCCAAGGTCTTTAATGTTCTTGAAGGAGACCCCATGCACTGGTTTATCTTTATGTAACTGTAGGAGACTCTCATCCTCCAAATAACAACTTGTCATCATCAAAGTTCATTGTCGGGTCGTCAGAGGAGTGCGTTCGGATTTTAAATATTTTGAAGTGATTTCAAAAATAGGATTCGAGTTGGCCCGCTTCGTGGTAGGTCAAAATACATTCATTCTTATCCAAATAACAACTTGTCATCATCAAAGTCCATTATCAGGTCATCAGAGTAGTGCGCTCGGATTTAATATATTCTGAAGTGATCTCAAAAATAGGATTCGAGTTGGCCGCTTCGTGGTTGGTCAGAATACATTCATCCTTATCCAAATAATATCTTGTCATCATCGAAGGTCATTGTTGGCTCGTCAGAGGAATGCGCTTGGATTTTATAAATTTTACAGTATTCTCAAAAATAGGATTCAAGTTGGCCGCCTCGTGGTGAATCATAATACATTCATTCTTGTCCAAATAACAACTTGTCATCATCAAAGGCCATTATCGCGTCGTCATAGGAGTGCGCTCGGATTTTATATATTATGAAGTCATCTCGAAAATAGGATCCGAGTTGGCCCGCTTCGTGGTTGGTCAGAATACATTCATCCTTATCCAAATAATATCTTGTCATCATCAAAGGTCATTATCGGGTCGTCAGAGGAGTACGCTCGGATTTCTTATATTTTGAAGTGATCTCATAAACAGGAATCGAGTTGGCCCACTTCGTGGTGTATCAAAATACATTCATTCTTGTCAAAATAACAACTTGTCATCATCAAAGGTCATTGTCGGCTCGTCAGAGGAGTGCGCTGGGAATTTATATATCTTGAAGTGATTTCAAAAATAGGATTCGAGTTGGCCTGTTTAGTGGTAGGTCAAAGTACATTCATTTTTTTTAAATTTATAGGAAAATTTGCGAAAGGCTGGATTATTTTTATAATCAAATTTTGTTTTGAAATTTATTGCCTTTCGTCAAGTACTCTATTTCCACATGAGAAATATTTAAATATTCTTCATGATGAAAATTTAGATATTCGACTCAAAGTCGTGGTACTGGTCGGAATCTTTCTGTGGTTTCTACAGATGGCTCTGCTGCTCACTTTCTTAGTGGGTGCCGGAGATATCGCAGTGCCTGTTAACAAAACCGATTGGAAATCAATTACATATTGTGGCCGAGTCTGTACTGATGAGCGAGTTGAATCGCGAAACCGGTCTGCAGATGTCACATGTTTTCGATTGCCAGTTGGTGGTTGTTACAGGAAGATTGCAAAGTATTTCCTTGTAGGAAAACTTTGTCAGGCGTTGAATAGACGTGATTCGGCGGTCGTATGGGGCTTTTGAATTATTTCTGTTCGACGTTTGCCGACAATCCTATTGTATAGGAAAATTTGCGAAAGGCTGGATTATTTTTATAATCAAATTTTGTTTTGAAATAAGAACTTGTCATCATCAAAGGCCATTATCGCGTCGTCATTTTATATATTTTGAATTGATCTCAAAAGTAGGGTTTGAGTTGGCCCACTTCGTTGTGGGTCAGAATACATTTATTCCCATCCAAATAAAGAGTAATCATCATCAAAGGTCATTGTCGTCAGAGGAGTGCGCTCGGATTTTATAAATTTTGAAGTGATCTAATAAATAGGATTTGAGTTGGCTCGCTTCGTGGTGAGTCAGAATACATTCATTATTATATAAATAACAACTTGTCATCAAAGGCCATTATCGGGCCGTCAGAGGAGTGCGCTAGGATGTTATATATTTTGAAGTCATCTCAAAAATAGGATACGAGTTGGCCCGCTTCGTGGTTGGTCAGAATACATTCATCCTTATCCAAATAACAACTTGTCATCATCAGAGGCCATTATCGGGTCGTCAGAGGAGTGCGCTCGGATTTTATAAATTTTGAAGTGATCTCATAAAGAGGATTCGAGGGCGCCCGTGGTGGGTCAGAACTCTCATTCACTCATTCATTTATTGTCAAAATATATATTTTGTGAATGTTCTTCACAGGGCCACCACTTCCTTATGCCAATGGCTATGTACTAGTACGCGAGCCCTTGTTCAAAATCGGAAGTGATAACCAACAAGTTGTAACTTCATACACTGTTCAAGTGTGACGTGTCTGACAGGATGTCGTAGAGAGAAAACATTGAAAGTGGTGAGTTTTTCTTTGTCGCCAAATCGGCATCTTTGAAGCGTTGGACTGCTGAATATTCTTATTAATTTTGTCGGACAATGGTTCCATTGAATCTCATTAAATTATTGTATTCTCCTAGAAAAATCAGATAAAAATATTCGTTACTTCTAGGTTGTCCCCGACAGCAATCTGATTTTTCTAGGAAAATACAAAAGATAAATGAGATTTTCAAAGGCACCATCGTCCGACAAAATTAATAAGGATCTTCAGCAGTCCGACGCTCCATATATGTCGATTTAACGACAAAGGAAAACTTACCACTTTCAAGGTTTCTTCTCTGCGACATCTTGTCAGATTTTGCACAGTTAAACAGTATGGAAAGTTACAACTTGCTGGTTATCACTTCAGATTTTGTACGAGGGCTCGCGTACTATACACCCTGTTTGTGTATTGAAAATGAAAATACTTATTTACTTACTTACCTACCTACTACCTACTCTGTAATACGAACTGACAGACAAAGTAAGAGTCCATAGATTTAAAATGATAAATAGAATTGCTCAAAGCAAAGAAAGTTCTAATCAGCTTAATGAAGGGCTTTCTTTTGAATTCTCAGAAATCGCAAGTAGAATTCACGACACAACGAAAATGGGTATTTAATGCAAAATTCCCAGAACTCCCAAGTAACTTCAAATGAAATTTAATCAGAAACTTTTTCAGTCGACGGCCAACCGAAAGCCATCCATTCCTGGATTTCCAACACAGACAGGTCCAGTTACTTCAGCATGGCAGTAGAGGGACACACATTCTATAGACTGAACTATCCATTGCGATTGAACAGATGGTATCACACGTGTCAGAGTTGGAACGGAAAGACAGGAGAATGGCAAGTCTGGGTTAACGCCGAGAGAGTGGGCAGAGGATTCCACAATAGGGTGAGTGAATATGATTTAAACGGCGGATTTAGGTCCGCAATCTAAGTTTGTCTGAATGTGTGCGGAGTTCTGATAGCTTCGGAAGTTTCCCATGTGTAGTAAAAGTGGTGTGCACACAACCAAGAAACGTAGTTTGTGATTGATTTTCTCCATACTCCATGATAAGTTCTGAGTGCTGAACAATTCTCAATTTAACCGAATTGAATATATGGTCCAGTGAAGATATTCAGTTATTCTTGTTAGTACCTAATTTGTGATGTTAGGCAGTTTGTAAACTGTTCTTTTGCTATCTAAAACACTTTTACAATAAATAACTAATATTTGATCGATAAAATCAAAAGAGTTTTCATCGTAATGATCATTCATCCTTTATAAATAAGAGTTTGAATCCAAAAATTAACTCAATATGTATATCCGGTGACCACAAGGAGAGGAACGCCTCCCAATTTTTCTATAGTTTTAAATATACAGATTTCAAATTTGGTTCGTCGATACCACGCATATTTTGACTCCATTACCAAAAATTCACCACTTCCGGTTTGACCGGAAGTGATCCCAAACTTTTATTTTCAAATTACAACTTTTTTCATTATCCGGTAGAACACGCAATTTGTGATAACACTGTTCATCAAAATTGAAAATCTGTTGAAAAAATGGCGGAGATACAGCTGATGGTTCAATCGAACAAAGTTGGCCATGAACATCACACTCAAATCATCACAACTGACGAGCGGCATTAACATTTACGACAGAAAGGTTTGAGGTAAGATACAGCTGAAAATTGAGCTTCTCATGTAATTGCAGCAACCATATTTTCCAACAATTATCCATTTGAGAAATGGCAGTTGTAAGCATAACTTTATGGGTACTACTCCGTTTTGAGAAAATTTTTGATAATTGTTGGAAAATATGGTTGCTGCAATTACATGAGAAACTCAATTTTTAGCTGTATGTTACTTCGAACCTTCCTCTCGTAAATGTTGACGCCGTTCGTCAGTTGTGATGATTTGAGTTTGATGTTCATGGCCAACTTGGTTCGATTGAACAATCAACTGTATCTCCGCCATTTTTCAAAAATTGGGGGGCGTACCTCACATCGTGGTCACCCAGTATAGGTGACCCAATACACAAAAAGGTTAACAGTTGATCTTCTCTGATCTCATACCAATATCCTATTCATTTGCCAATTTTTTTTAAACCATCATCAATACTATTTGAAAAGAACTATGTAGGGTCTGTCGTTAAAAAAATCCGACAAGATGTTGAAAAATATCAACTTTATCTACAGATACTCAGCGTATGTCCACATTGGCGCACTGCACTTAGCGTACGTCCATACTCGTACACTGCACTTAGCGTGCGTCCACATTGGCGCACCGTACTGACCGAACGTCCACATTAGAGCAATAAATTCAGCGTATAGTGAACCGCACAGTGCACCATATTGAGCGTATGTCCCCAGTGGCGCACTGCACTTAACATACGCCTACATTGGTGCACTTCACATTGCTGCACCTCACTCATTCACTCTGAGCTTGACCTCAGAGTGGTACGAAATATACACAGTAGCGCCTCGCATATAGCATCGCAGCTCCACCTTTTCATTAAGTTCTACTACATCCGCGGATGGATACCTTAATGTCTTTTTTCATCGACCGCTGCTTCATCTGATGAAGAACGTATTCTGTTCAATTAAAATTTGCAAATGTGACACATGCGTAAAATGAAATGAAAAACATCCTCATTCCCATCGGCAATACTATTAAAAAAAAAACTATGTGGGGTCGCTGAAAATTGTACGAAATGTTGAAGAATAAATATCATCAATATCACCTTTACCTATAGTCTATATTGGCGCACCGCACATTGCACCACATTCATCGTTCGTCCATATATGCGCACCGCACCTAATTTGTGTTCACACTGGCGTAACTTCAATCACACTGTACTCAGAGTACTTCCCCATTGGCGTACCGCATTCTGCATACATCCACATTGGCACACTTCAAATTGCACTGCACTCAGCGTACTTCACGTTGGCGCAGAGCACTTTACGTGTGTCCACGAAGGCGCACTGCACATAGCACCGAATCTTGCGTACGTACAGTGGTGCACCACACCCAGCGTATATTCAGGTTGTACCGCACTCAGCCTGGTTCATAGCCTCGCTTTTACTTCACTTCAAACTTGGCCACTAGAGTGGTACTGAATGTACATAATAGAGCCTCGCATAGAGCATCGCAGCTTCACCTTCTCATCCTGTTCTACTAAATCCGCGGATACCTTAACATGTCTATTTCATCAACGCTTCATTTGATGAAGAAAGTATTCTGTTCAATTCGAATATGCAAAAGTAGCACATGCGTAAGATAAAATGAAAATGAATCAAGTTCTGATTACTTCGCTATATTTTTCTTATTTTCGACAGAATTTTGCTCTTGTTGTGGTTTTTGTATCGAAACGCAGTTGATCAGGAAAGACTATGTGCCATGCCAAGTGCGATGCGCTGATGTGGATACAGATTTAATTGTTTGTTGAAATTGTTTGTTAAAATTGTTTTTTCCGTCAACCAGCTGTCGTGTCCCTACGAACGACAATCCTCAGAAGTTTTAATAGTAAAAGTAACTGTCGGAAGTGAGATCTAGATAAAATTGCGATGTAATGACTACTTGAATAAAAATGGGCTACGAACTTATTCTCAATCCACAGATTATTTCGAGTATAGTTTGCTTATTATTTGATTTGATGAGGAACCACTGATGTTAGATGACTCTTCATTCAATTTTTTTATTGTTGTCAATGGGGCAGTTCAGAAGAAGTGAAAACCTGATTTGCATACTGTTTCTCAGACTGAAGAAGACCAATTGAGTTATGCCAGGAAAAAATTGTCCATTTTTGAAGTATTTGTTCAATAATTTACTCGTACACTATATTTCCAACTCTTTGCAGTTGGTGGGACACGTTGTACCTGGTGGAGGTATCGCCATCACAGGGCAAGCCCAGAGCCAGCTCGGAGGAGGCTTCCAAGAAGGTGCTGAAGCCCCAAAAGGTGAGTCGCATAACTTGGAATTATTGAAAAACTAAAAGAAGAGAGATTTTGTAAAAAGTTTATCAATTTATGATTATTGCAAAGCGCTTTAAGGTCACGTAACAGAAAGTATTACAATTGGTGAACGCATTTTTCAGTTTAAAATGTGAATTTTGTCTTAAAATCTAATGAAAAACCTGAAATGCCGTGTTGAGAGAAATCATATTATTTTTTTTCATGGAGAATCTACCTTCTGCTACATCATATTAAAACAAAATCGTTGCCTATACGAATTCAACATAAAACAGCCATTGTCTTTTTCATGACCACTGTATTATATCCATCGGACTCTTGATAAACAAAATTGTCATTATTTGTCATTGTAAGAGTGTTTAATGACAATATTGAATATTCATTTTCAATAGGCTCCAAAAATCTTGAGCTATAAGATAGTTTCACTTTTTCTTCAAAATATTGAACTTCATCCATTCTGGATCTCTATTGGATAATTCTCCGCCTAACTATTATCCTAAAATCTGAATATTTTTATTAAACTCCTACAACTCTACGAGTTAAATTCATTTTCTATCAAAGCGCACTGGTTTTCCATATCTCTCCTTTCAATTCTTCTTCGTAGGATTTTCAGTCGAAGTGACTGTCTCTTCGAAACAGTTTGGAGCTGATAATAGATAGTTTTTCATATATAATGAAAAGTTCCTAATGAAAATAGTGTTAAATTTCCATAAGTCAAACTCAAGATATCCATAATTGGAAAAATGTCATATTATATCCAACACTGAATCAAATTAGTGTTATAAGCAGATTTCATGACGATAAACTTCTGAATTCCATCGAAGTTCTTCAGTCAGAAGTTTGGAATTTGAATTAAAACTGAAGTTCATGAAGAAATTCCATTAATGAATTTTCATCAAATATTCAAACTTTCTAGATTAGCCTCAAGGAGAGTTCATGAATTATCAACATGAAGTGGTATCAACTTTTTCAAACAGGAACAAACAAAAAATACCATTAATGAGTTTTAAATTGACGTTGATTACCCAAAACTTCAGTAAAATATCGTCTGTCCAATAAAAACCATGACGTTGCTATTTGAAGAAGCTGATGTAATGTTGTATTAAACACCAATTATCATAAATGAAAAGAGAAAGGTCGCTTGAATGTGAAACACTAATTTTCTTCTACTACTAGTTATCTTTTGATGGGGCGAATGCTAAGAAAAGTCTTCAGTAAAAGTACCAGTACCCTTTAGAGGTTCAATTGTTTTTCAATCTTCTCTCTTTACTCAGCTTGATATCCTGGATGGTGGAAACAATCTCATAATTTCAACCGAAAGTGACACAAAGTACCTAGGAGTCGTAAAAGACTGTCACATGGAATGGGTCATACACATCAACAACGTCACTTAAAAGCAACAATGTATCATTTATGAATTGGGATAGATGAAAAAAATTCTTCCCGTCCACAAATATTCACACTATATTATGCACTCGTTGGAAGTCACTTTCGATATGGTTTGTTAGCATAAGGAGGTGCACTAAGAGCTCACCTCACATTCGATCCCTTAAAGTTCTACAACGACGATTTCTGAAAATCATCCTAGGTAAAAACCCAAGATACCTAAGTGAGCTACTTTTTGAAGAATCAAAGGTACTAGACCCCAAACAATTTCATTACTAGAATGTTGTACTTGAGGTACTATAAAACAAAACAGTCGTCAAACTAACCAACAAAAACCTTTAACACCAGACAAAGAAATGACCACACAATACCGCATATCCCTATAAATCACTTTTGAAAACTTTCTGTATGTGCTAAAATTCTTGAACAATTATTGTTTTCTCATTGAATTCTTACATTTCATCTAGATTCTTTATCTTTTAAACCTTTATCCATGCCAAAATTTTATGTGATTAAAAATGTATTTCCAACAAGTTATTCTATATCTTTGTGTTAACCAATCATTATTATTTTTGGTAGTTGATGAATATTTTTTTTCTCGAAACAAGTTTTTTGTACTTATCAAGTATCTGTTCATTCACATTCTTGTATTTGCATTTGTTTTTCTAATCTTTCACCATTCACGATTGTAATTTTTACATACATTTTATATATTTCTTGAATAAATATAATTATCATTATTGTAAAATTATCGAAAATCGAAACATTTGAAATCCAATTTTGAGCGATTGACAAAAAAAGGTATGGTAATTCTATAAATTTAATGAACTTTTTTATTTCCACAGGATCCGGAGGCATGCTTGGTGAGGTCACCATGGTCCAGTTCTACAGCGTAGCGCTAACAGCCGGCAAAGCCCATAAGGATCACAAACATCACCATGCCCATCAGTTCGACCACCACGGAAGAGCCATCACGACGCAAGCCCCCACTACCACCAGCAGCCGAGCCCTTCTACCGGCTCACCCACTACTGACTGGAGGCCAGATCAACCCCAACGTGAAAATCAGCCTAGCCGCGCAAACCATACAGGGACAGCAGTATGACGCGCAGTTCTTGAACGGCCAGTTCGTGGGAAACTTGGTAACTCAGCAGTTGAGCCAGAGTCCGACCCAGGTACAGAAACCTCAACTGTTCACCCCACAGGCTCAATTGCCGGGTCCGTCTGCTGACGGGTCGTATTCCAGCCAGTTTTTGAGCCTAGGAAATACCCCACAGGCAAACAGTGGCTTCACCCATTCTTTCCTGGATGACAGTCAGTTCAGCTTGGAGGGCCACGACTTGTTCAAGCGTCAAAACGAAGAAGGGTCTGATGGAACAGCGACTGAGAAGCCTGAGTTCGGCGAAAAGATCGTCGAAAAACGACAAGCAGACACCAAACTCGAGAAGAGGCAGGTAAACCTGGGTGGTGCTTTCTACGAAACACCACTGAGATACGAGGACTCGAGCTCCTTCGACCAAAGCCTGCTCAGTGGTCTTGCTGGTATCGGACAGAACGAGGGAATTTCGCAGCAGCAGAAACAGGAAGACGAGAGAGAGCCTGCTGAAGCTGAGGTTAAAGCGGTGCTCAACGTTTGTAACGGGTGCGATGAGGAGCCTTTCGATAAGGCTCTCATCTTCGGTTGGAGGACTGTGCCGAAGAAGTTGTATTCGGGTGCTTTTTATTCGCAAGCTGTTCCGGAATGTAAAGTTTTCTAGATGTAGGTTGGTTGTATATATTTTAGGTTGGAGGACAGACATTTTACTGAGGTCTGCAATCAGTTGATGATTATGCTAGTACTTCGATCATGATTTTGCTGTATATACTTGATTTTTCGCATTCAATTAAGTATTAAATAATTAAGAATTTGGGAGCACGTTGCGAAGGGTCAAGTATGGCCCAATTCATTTTCTAATCATACCAGATGGTCACTTCATAGAGATCTCTTCAGAATATCGTCAAAACTGAAGAAACTGTGGGTATATACTTTGGTTAGCAACTATTAGAATGAGAGGTGGTAACTGCATTTGTTCAAACTGAAGGAATTTCATGGTGAAACGCACTCATGTGTCAAATGTTGTAACACTAACACTACCGAATAGGATTTCAATGGACTATTTATGTCATATTTTTGCAATCTGTATTTATCGAAAAAAATTCTCCTCAGTCATGACAGAGTTAAATGTTCAACAATAATATTGAAATTGACATGATAAAGCTTTTCTAAGCAGTCCCAGAATTGGTCTTTGTAATTTGTAATCTGTTGGTCTTTTCCTTGGACCCCAGTGACCAAGTGTCTCAAAATTTTGAGACAGGATCGATGGCGTATTATACGTGATACATGTAAACACATTATTTCTGTGAGAGTACCTGTTGTTCGTAGCAGGTTCATTTCAAAAAAATAGAAGACACTTTTCTTGTAGCTAGACTGATCTATCCAGTCTTAATGTTTCAACATTTTTATGGAGTTAGGATGTCTGTTCCTTTTCATATTTTCTATTTTCGATGTTCTGATGGCCTGTTCCCTGCATATTCCTCTCCATACTGCTGCTCTCTTAACTTCCTCAAACGACCATCAGGTCTCACTCTCCCTATTTATAACTTCATCTCAAATTGAACTGGATTACCTTTTCCACTATTATATTTCCTGATAATCTTTGAGCATGGCCATATCATATCAGTTGGCTTTTCTTCAATCGTTTTTCATCGGTTTCACTTTCAATTTCCTTTTGTTTATAACCTTTTCGTACGTTGACCATTTCTCTATATGTATATTGAAAAATTCACTTCATTATTATTGCCTGTTTCATCGACTTAGTTTGCGTTCTTTATACTTTATTAGAGACTTCATCAATATCTATGATCAGATATGTATATCATTGCTTTTTTTCTCTATTGCAATCTTGAATCTCTGAATATCTGCCTTTCATCAGTAATTTCTTTCCTACTCAGTCTTCTTTACTCAGGATTTCTAACTCTTTTTTTTTCAACGGTTCTTGTTATCTGCTTTACTCTTTTTCCAGCATAGATTTAATGACAAGTTGACACCATTCAAAGAGCAGATTTCTGTAACATTCAATTCGCTTCTAGTGGTGTTGAGTCTGCAATAAATGTATCGTTTCTTTATGATTTCGTTTACTGCTTCTTCCATTTTTTCTATGTTTTCTTTTAGGAAGCCCAGTTTTGTTCAGTAGTCAGATTATCTTTTATTTCAATATGGTGGTTGCTTTCTTCACTTATCATTAATTTTTGGAATAATATTTTTGCCATTTCTATTTGATAATATTCTATGAATTTACGATCTTTTCATTTTTTGCCAAATCAATTTCATATTTTCCTTATTTGTTTTTATCTTTTTCTTCACTAGGCTAGTTTTTTATGGGTCTGTTCACTTATATAGATATTTGAACTTTGTTAGAGCGTGTACACGTAACTAGTCAATCAAGAGAAATTTTAATTCGTGTACTTACACAAAATACAATTTCTCTTGATTGATATAGTTATTTTACGTTATTTCGCTGCAGTTATTCTGTTCTCAACTCATGTTTGAACTCTGGCAAATATTTCTTTCATTCTCTGGACCTGTTATTTATTCATAGCACTTTCTTCAACTAGATTCTCGATATCCACTCAGAATTCTGGTGCACTTCTCTTTTCAAAGTACCTACGTAATTTCTAGGTAGAGTTGGTTTTCTGAGAAGCCGAATATTCTTTCACCATTTATGATGTACATATATTTCCCATTTTTCTACCTTCTATTCCTTGGTTATTATTTTCCATTCTTTCACTCAATATTACATAATCATTAACATTGTCTGGTAATTGTTCCTGACTGCAAAGTATGATTTGTGTATCTCACGATCTCACGCCAAAATAAAAAACTTTTCTGAGAGTTAATTTTAGAGAAATGGCTCTACTAATAGTCCAACTTTGCTTTGATAAGTAATTCACCTTTTGCAATTGAATGAAATCCTGTGTGGAAATAACCATTTTTCTGGTAAATATCGACGCAGAGGGTAGCTATCGTTTCGGTGCTATTATCAAAAAGTTGTCATATCATCAATTTCTCTCAGAACTTAACTTTACCCAAACTTTTAGTGAAGTATACCCTTCTAACCAGTTTGTCTTCCACATAAACCGCATTCAAAAAGTTTTGTAGATGTTCGGGAAAGATCTATGAAGTACGCAGGCAATAAACTTTGTAATTCATGAAATTTTTCAATCAATTCAAAGAAACTGAAATGTATCGAGTCCAAGAAAATTGTTTATGACAATTCAATTTTAAATGATGGTAGTTTCATTGCTGTCACATTACGGCACCAGAAATTATTGAAATAATGATATATGATACATTTTTTCCATAAACAACCGTTTCTTTGATAACAGTCTTCCTCATTGGATGATGATCGGATCAATGATGATATAAACAGAGTGTTTGGTTTAAGATAATTATTTTCTCTGGTAGCCCAAATATTGATATATATATATATATATCAATTTGAACCTCCCAGTATGGAAACAACAATAAAAATAAGCACATTTTCAGAGCCCTTGTATATAAATCAAAATCTCATAGAATCGCCCATTGCCATTGAAATCGAAAATCTGAATTTATTTAACAACCTTTCGTTCTCCGACGTGCATCAATATTCTGGTAGAATATGATTTTTCTCGTGGTGATCATGGAGGTGTTAGATAAATTCCGATAGAAGCATGAACATAATTTATAGACATTCCTTGTTTCATAATATGTAGTATTTATAGTATTTAATTGTTATTTTTTTAAATAAAGTCTCATTGTCCAAGCAGCATGAATGATAAGATGATTTTGTATCTTAGAGTTTTTACCCACCAAAAATTTCAAATGATTTCAAAGAGTAACAACTCCTGGTTTTGAATTTGAAAAAAAATCACAATTCATTTAATAATACTTCACTGTTACTTTGCGCAATTTTTTTTTTTGTATGTCGAACCGCTAGAAAAAAAGAGTCACTATCAGAATGGATGAACTTAATACCTGACAATTGAAAAATAATGCAAATTTACAAAATATTGCAATTTGATAGTAGCTACATAAGACATAAGACCATTGAGTATTCTGCCTATAAAATGAGTTTCAGTTTTAGCATAAAGCATAGTAGGTAAGTAAAAGTCGAAGGGTGTAAAATTAGGTAATCGGAAAGGTAAGTTCGGGTCCATATATATTAGCTGAATTAGTCAACAAATCAAAAACAAAAAGTGACTAACCTTGCTTTTGTGGATGTGTTGATGCTGGTACTCAGAATCGAATTCAGGTTCAGAAAAATAACTGGGATCTTCGAAATGTCCAACTCCACCTGCTATACCTATTCCTGCCATCGGGAGGCCCCCGGATACATCAGCTGATTCGAACAACCTGAGGACTGATCTGTCTCGTATTTCACGCAGGTGCGACCTGTAAATAAATCAATATTTCAAGAAACATGTTTATAGAGAATAACAGTACGTGAAATTTCAAATAATTGTTAGTGTTAAGTTGATTTGGCTGAAATAGGTATAGAAAAAAACATCACCGTAACTTCAGAAGTTGCAAATACCTTTAAAACAATGGAACAAAACTATTCTAACAAACGAAGTTCTTATGAATTTTTTATTATTTTTGGATAATGTATTAAAATTATCAGCAGGACATATAGAAAATTCAATGAAATGTATCCGAATCTATCGCCAATGAACCTCAAGAAATGTATGCGAGTTTAGAACAATTTCAATATTTTTGAAAAAGCACCAATAAACTTGAAAATTTCATTAATTATTATGAAAAAGTAAAATAATCATGTAGAATATTTCAAAATATGTTATTCACTTATAAGCACTTCAAAATGCGCGTGTTGACTGCTTTCGTAGTGGCAGATCTGATTTCATTGGGATCCAAATCTTCAAATGTTTGGGTGATCCTATCTAACAATAATTCATCTCTTGAACGCACGGGTGTTTTGTGAATTTCTTTTTGAACATTCTCCACAAAAAAATTCTAATAGATTAAGATCGGGTGATCTCGCTGGTCAATCCCATGGTCCCAAGCGCCTTATTCACCGATCGTCAAAAAGTATTTTCAGTTCTGCTCTCACTTCTCTTGTATAATGTGCAGGAGTTCCGTCTAGTTGGTACCAACAGTTTTGATATTCTTCGAGTAAGAGATTATCGACGAAGCTCTCTACAGTATTTTCCAAAATATTCAGGATATTAATGATTCATCACCGTAACTTCAGAAGTTGCAAATACCTTTAAAACAATGGAACAAAACTATTCTAACAAACGAAGTTCTTATGAATTTTTTATTATTTTTGGATAATGTATTAAAATTATCAGCAGGACATATAGAAAATTCAATGAAATGTATCCGAATCTATCGCCAATGAACCTCAAGAAATGTATGCGAGTTTAGAACAATTTCAATATTTTTGAAAAAGCACCAATAAACTTGAAAATTTCATTAATTATTATGAAAAAGTAAAATAATCATGTGGAATATTTCAAAATATGTTTGAATGGCTGGTTATTCACTTCTAAGCACTTCAAAATGCGCGTGTTGACTGCTTTCGTAGTGGCAGATCTGATTTCATTGGGATCCAAATCTTCAAATGTTTGGGTGATCCTATTTAACAATAATTCATCTCTTGAACGCACGGGTGTTTTGTGAATTTCTTTTTGAACATTCTCCGCAAAAAAATTCTAATAGATTAAGATCGGGTGATCTCGCTGGTCAATCCCATGGTCCCAAGCGCCTTATTCACCGATCGTCAAAAAGTATTTTCAGTTCTGCTCTCACTTCTCTTGTATAATGTGCAGGAGTTCCGTCTAGTTGGTACCAACAGTTTTGATATTCTTCGAGTAAGAGATTATCGACGAAGCTCTCTACAGTATTTTCCAAAATATTCAGGATATTAATGATTCATCACCGTAACTTCAGAAGTTGCAAATACCTTTAAAACAATGGAACAAAACTATTCTAACAAACGAAGTTCTTATGAATTTTTTATTATTTTTGGATAATGTATTAAAATTATCAGCAGGACATATAGAAAATTCAATGAAATGTATCCGAATCTATCGCCAATGAACCTCAAGAAATGTATGCGAGTTTAGAACAATTTCAATATTTTTGAAAAAGCACCAATAAACTTGAAAATTTCATTAATTATTATGAAAAAGTAAAACAATCATGTAGAATATTTCAAAATATGTTTGAATGGCTGGTTATTCACTTATAAGCACTTCAAAATGCGCGTGTTGACTGCTTTCGTAGTGGCAGATCTGATTTCATTGGGATCCAAATCTTCAAATGTTTGGGTGATCCTATCTAACAATAATTCATCTCTTGAACGCACGGGTGTTTTGTGAATTTCTTTTTGAACATTCTCCACAAAAAAATTCTAATAGATTAAGATCGGGTGATCTCGCTGGTCAATCCCATGGTCCCAAGCGCCTTATTCACCGATCGTCAAAAAGTATTTTCAGTTCTGCTCTCACTTCTCTTGTATAATGTGCAGTAGTTCCGTCTAGTTGGTACCAACAGTTTTGATATTCTTCGAGTAAGAGATTATCGACGAAGCTCTCTACAGTATTTTCCAAAATATTCAGGATATTAATGATTCATCACCGTAACTTCAGAAGTTGCAAATACCTTTAAAACAATGGAACAAAACTATTCTAACAAACGAAGTTCTTATGAATTTTTTATTATTTTTGGATAATGTATTAAAATTATCAGCAGGACATATAGAAAATTCAATGAAATGTATCCGAATCTATCGCCAATGAACCTCAAGAAATGTATGCGAGTTTAGAACAATTTCAATATTTTTGAAAAAGCACCAATAAACTTGAAAATTTCATTAATTATTATGAAAAAGTAAAACAATCATGTAGAATATTTCAAAATATGTTTGAATGGCTGGTTATTCACTTATAAGCACTTCAAAATGCGCGTGTTGACTGCTTTCGTAGTGGCAGATCTGATTTCATTGGGATCCAAATCTTCAAATGTTTAGGTGATCCTATCTAACAATAATTCATCTCTTGAACGCACGGGTGTTTTGTGAATTTCTTTTTGAACATTCTCCACAAAAAAATTCTAATAGATTAAGATCGGGTGATCTCGCTGGTCAATCCCATGGTCCCAAGCGCCTTATTCACCGATCGTCAAAAAGTATTTTCAGTTCTGCTCTCACTTCTCTTGTATAATGTGCAGGAGTTCCGTCTAGTTGGTACCAACAGTTTTGATATTCTTCGAGTAAGAGATTATCGACGAAGCTCTCTACAGTATTTTCCAAAATATTCAGGATATTAATGATTCCTCGTATATCATATACCTCAATTTGTTGTCCTTTAACATACAGAAGAAATCAAAACTAAGTTTCTCTGGAAATCCGGCTTCTTTTGTGACGTGGGGATTTTTACTGGGCCAATAATGACAATTTTTTCTATTGAAAATCCCCCCTCCCGAAAATTTTGAATCAATAATCAAAATAATTTTATTCAAAGAATGGATGTTCTTGAATACGTATCAACATCATTTCTCAAAATTCAACTCTCTGTTGAGGGTCTTGCTTGAATTTTGGTAAATTTATAATCATGCATTTTACGTCTTCCCAATATTCTTTGAACGATGGATAAATCATACCTAAATCTTCTTCAGCACTTCTCATCGATGATCCAAGAAATGCATGAAACTATGCTAGCACATCAATCTGGTTGTCTTCAGAAGTTATGGGCCGAGGCAAGTTTCTTGGTCCCTTCAAAATTTATCCAAATGCATTTAAATTGTTCTGAATTCGTATAAATTTCTTGAGGTTCATTGGCAGTAGATTTGGAAACATTTCATTGATCTCTCTACATATCCTGCTAATAATTTTATCACACTGTCCAAAAATAATAAACAAATCCATAAGAGTTTCGTTTGAATCGTTTTGTTCCATCGTTTTGAAGGTGTTTGCAACTTCTGGTGTGACGAAATTGATTGATCTAGTATTTTGAACAGTAGGGGGTGGGTTTTTGAGGTGGTTGAGGAGTCATGAATAATTTCGTGTCAAAAAGACTTTGAAGCGAAGATATATGGAAAAAACATCCCAGCAAGAGCTGTTTAAACTGAGTTATGGCATATTAGGTATATGGTCATTTTCTAAAGGGATTGTAGAAGAACAATTTTTGAATCACAATATATTTCAATGCTTGAAGCATATGTAGTGCCTCCTGAATCATAGATCTGCTCGAAAAAATACCAGCAACGATTCATCTGGAATTTTCATCAACATTGAAGAGTCTTTGGGGTAGTTGAAGGGTCTGAAATTATGGAGAGGTATCTATCTGTCATGTCTCAAAGATTGCAACAACAAATATTGTATCTAAATATTGGGACGCTGTATAACAATGCTTAAGTAGTGGGTTTTGGGGATACTCAATTGGTCACAAATTATGTCGGGCTGCCTACCGTGTCAAAAGACCTGAAAACATCCAACACAACATCACTTACCGTAAATCTTCTAGTTCGTAGAACATGTCTTTGGAAGAATCGTGGATGTAGATTTTCACATTTGGTGAATCCAAATACTCCATGGTCAGTTGTTTGGGAAACGATCTAACGAAGAGTGCTTTGACGGTATCTATTGATGTGATTTCGTTCGGCAGAAGAGCTCGTTTCGTTTCATTGCGATATTGAAGAAAAACTAATCCTGGAAGAGATAGTAATAATAGATTCTGTTGAGAGACAATTCCATCATTTGGTATGAGCGCATGGAGTTTTTTTGAAATATCTTTGTTACCCATGGATGTAGACAATGGAAAAAGTTCTCCATCTGATGGACTGATGAAGCTCCACAGTTTTAATGATATGTTCAGTTCAAGATGGAAGTTGGGTAAGTACAGATATTGTTATCAAGCATTACAATCATGATGAAAATGAGGTGAGCAACAAACAGAAAAATTATTTGCCATATAAAAAATTATTTTTCATTAACTTGAAACCTACTAACACCCTATCAGATATACTGAGTAATTTTCAGTTTCTTGAAAGAGACTTTTATACTCTCATATTCCAGATTATTTATATTGCGACGTACTTTGGAAAAAATTTAACATAAATGATAGGATATGAAATCCCAATAGTTCAATGAGAGTTGTATTTAACATTTTTACAAAATAGGTGAATGGCAGCATGCATTTGACTGCGTCAATTATGAGGCTTTGCTGAACAAATTGTATTCTTATGGAGCGAGGGTGGTGGCACATGATTGGTTTGCTTCATACCTGTCAGACTGATATCAAAGGGTTACATTGAACGATGAGAAATCTGACTTAGTTTGTGTTCGATAAGGTGTTCCAAAAGGATCATTTTGTATAATATTATTGTGCATTGGGGGCAAGCAGCTGAGGCCCAAAGAATTTCTGTTCATAAAAAGCGTGATATACGGATTCTGGGTAACTTAGAATTAAATGAATCTTACAGAAAATCTTTCAAATCATTGAAGATCTTGATTACGATATCTCTGTACATCTAATTAGTTATTGTGTTTCGCATTTGAAAATAAAGACTCGATTGTGGGAACCAAAACTGAACATCACTATAACGTGAAAAGAAAAATAGACTATTACCTCACCTATGAAACATAACACGTTGAGAATATTCTTGTTCACAAAAGTTTTTGTTATAGATGATTTTTTTTGACATAATTACATTTTTATGAATTCTGTTTATGATGTTATCGCTATATATTGTTTCCCAATGTATATTGCTTGTTATATTTATCTCTTTCATTACTTTTCTATGTATATATTTTGTACGTGTTCATCTACATACATTTATGCACTCGTTTTTGTTTTTTAACAATATTTCTTAAACGTTGTTTAGTATTAATTTTTACAATGTTTTCTGAAATAAATGAATATTATTATTATTATATCTTCGTTGTGAGTTCATGCTGCAGATATTTATCATTAACCACGTCCATTAACCTGCAGATACATAACAATAATCTCTCAGAAACTCGCTAACTCCTGTTTGTCTTACCTAATGGTCGTTCCAGAGTTTTGCTGGGAGTTCGCACGACGGGAAGCGAACTTCTCTGCTTTCCGCCTCTTCGGAAGCCCGTCGAACTGGTCTCCACCTCTGACATAATGCCGGGATCATCGTCGAAAAGCATCGCATTAGAGGGTGGCGGATATCCTCTGGGTTGGCCCTGAAATCAGATTTAATCAGGTTCCGGTTCCAGCGTTCGGGCCGAGCTATCGAAAGTTTAATGGAAAAAGCACGAGTGATGATGTATCTGCATAAAGGGGTGATCTGGAGGTAGGAAGAATGCCATTCGTCGGGAGAATTGGTCAAGGGGAAATATTGCAAATTTTTAATGTGATATGTATAGATGTGACGGAGTAACAAAAGTTTACTCAATGGTAGCTTCTGTCAATTTCCTTCAACTTTCACTATATGTTTATGCAGATCAAAATATCCACACCTTGCTATTCATATGTTTATTAAACCATTTTCCATACTATCACAAACAAATAATTTTGTTTAGTAATAATCAAATTGATATTCAATGAGAAGGATCTAGGAAATGAAGGAATCATTCTTGGACGTCATAGAAAACATCAAATGACACACACAAGTACAGTCGAAATTACTTCACAACGTTAGGAGTCGATATTTTTGTCAATATTTCAAGCAGCTATGGCGTGTCGAGTTCGGAAAAAATGTTCAGGAAATGCCTGGAAGAACGCGAATCAGAGCTATATAATGATTATTGAAATCGCTGAATACTGTAACCAGGAAATGGAAAGAAATCAAGCTATTCAAACTGCCAGCAAAAGTTGCCAAACACGTGAATTTTTTCTCAATCATGTTAAGTTACCTCTACTCGTTTATATCCCTCCATTATGTTTGTTGTTTCATTCCACGTAAAGGAATCACCATTGTCCAATATTTGGATCAGTGTAGTGTATGAGTGTATGAATGAGTATGTTTGTAATTATTATTTTTATCTATGTTCATGTAATTATCACCAAGTACACGTGGTACAAACCCTGATTGTTGAAACACTAATATTCGTAAAAACTTGTTTTCCATCAGCAATATTTCAGGCACTATATTTTTGAATATCCTGGTGTTATGTGCCAGGCGCGTACGATAGGTGAGCCATCAGATTACCAAGGACGCCATTATAATCAGAACTACTATTTCAATACAGTAAGTGTAGGGAGACTGGAAGAAACCAACCTCACACAAAGATCTATCAAAATTTACTGTCTCTGTCTTGAAGATGATGCAACAGCAGAGCACACACTTTGTGCCTGCTGTACAAGTGATTTGAAGAGGTTTATGAAGAATCAATTCAGCTTTTTTCGAATGAATGGCCGTGACACCTTCATCATGCAAATTTTTCAGTAAGGAACATCGAACGAGCTACCTTCATCATGATTTTCCTAGTATGAAACTCTGAACGACCTTTTGAGTTGTTGGTCCTTTAACGACCTTCATCCAAATTACCTAATATTGTATGTAACCTTACGTAGTCTCACATTCTCCATCGTGTTTCCAAACACTGTATTATTCTCTTATTCTAATCGATTTATTTTTTTGTCATATAAATCAGCTATCGTCTTAAATGGATAAGTCTTGCGAATTGTTGACATTCTCTATATTATAGCTATCCTATTTGCCCCAGAGTTGCTCAACACTGAAAGTGAGCCAAAAGGCATAATAATCGCAGATGTATCAAAATATTTCTTGATTCACTAGTAAAAACATAACTTTTGCATCGATGACCAAAAAAAATCAAAGCCTGCATGGTTGATTGTAATTATAATTGATATATGGAACATCTCTTATGAAATACCGAATGTTGTCGAGATGACTTCGAGTTTTCTATAGTTAATATCTCTTGAAATTCACTACAAAACTTTTATAATATTTGATGATGAAAAGTGGATTTAACAAATCTAAGCCTTCTGTTATACCTATTTTTCTCGTGTCAAATATTCTTTGAACAGATATAAGTATCGCCTATTCAGTCTTGTGCAATCACCACAACGTTGTGCTTTTCAATTGGTCGATAATAGCTCACAAACAAAAAATATTTCATATACTGCTGGAGTTTTTGAAAGCTTCCGAAACGTCATATGAAGTCAATAAAACACTAGTGTCTCATGAGTTATAGTGACATGTTATATTATATTGACGTCAATTTAATTCAAGCTTCATCTCAAGGTACCTAAAACACTGGTGTGATGACTCATACCTGTAAAACTGTGGAATGACATGCTGGATATTCGCTGGCTTGATTATGAGGAAACAAATGAAATCATCTCGCGATACTTGCTTGAACTGCCACCGTCAGTTTTCTTGTTACATTACAAGATACATTTTCATAAAGTATTGCGCACGAGCATGAAATTTACTGTTCGCAAGCAGTTTTATTCGTTACATTTTCGACTTATTATATTTTTATTGTTTTACTAAAATGCAATTTAATGAAATAAATAATAATCACAGTTTTCACATAAGAGTATTGAAATACAGCTGCATGGAAATTCACCATTACAACCTATTAATCTTGTGCCTGTCTGACATCTGCCCAAGCATTCGAATGTATCTACGCAATTGTATCCGAATTTTCCTTAAGAAGTTTTCTAATATAATTTTGTCGTTTATTTTGAGCTTAATTGCTTCTCAAAAGTGATATATGTAATGAGTTGTGTGTTACAATCTTTTTTCTTTATTTTAAAAACTATCAATGTCATGTAAAACTGAAAATTTTTCTTTCTTTGTGTACAGTTTTTCTACCGAGAATTTATATTTCTTGAATAAACTAACTACAATGAAAGATTTCACCATTTCAATATTACAACGAATGGTGAAATGGTCAAAACCTAAACAAGCTTGATGATATGCAAAATTGTTAGATTTTAGTAGAAATGGTAATTCTTTTTTACCTTATCACGGACTTTCACAACTTGTACTCATGGAAAATTTAAAGAAACAAAAGGGTATAACAATGCAAAGTATTTTTCAGATTCTAAGTTATATTCACTTTCGGTACTTAGATATAAATGAATTATTGTGTTTATCTTTCTGGACTTTGTCTACAGAAAAACGGAATATGGTCAAATTATTTAGGAAAATAATATAAAATACAGGAAAATGAAGAAACGCACATCAATAAAAGTAAGCAATATTGTACTACGAAATTTTTGATTCTACCACAACTATTTTGACTTTCAAACGGTATATAGATTATTTTGGAAAAATAACACATTTGTGTCATGTTATTTTTCTAAAAAACTTGATCTACCACGAGTATGGACTATACATATAACTGTAGTATGATAATATTTAAAGAATTTATTGACATTCCGTGAAATTCAGTTAACAATAACCACAATCACTATGTCCCTGGAATATTGACAAGATGACGAGGCACCATCTCATGTACCGATTACAGAAGCAGATAGCAATTTCATTTGTTTGGTCTTCAAAAAATATGAACAAAATATAATCAGCCGAGACACCAGGGTTTTTGGACATCTCACTTCATCTATTCTATATCATAATCTTCTTAGGATCTGTCACAAACGTCATGGAGCTATTATTAAACACCCAAGAAAAACAACATTACTGTTATTTTCCCACGATGGTTTATATTGCTGATAAGACTCTCATACAAGAAATAACTGATTTTTCACTGTGGATTCCTGAACATAATTTCGTGCTTCAATACGCCACAACTGATAAGCAGATTCTCAAGTCGACTCCTAACCACAAAACACCGAGTATTCAATTACCTTCCTAATTCTTGTAGAACTCATCTGTTCGGCAGCGTGCAACATAATTTTCAGATTAACGGCCTGGTTTTCTTCAAGCGGAAAAGAAGTTTCCGACAATTTGAATAGAGTCCGAGCCTGCCGGGTACTAGTTAAACTCCGATTTAAGCTCGAAACTGAGCTAGAATTTGCATTGTTCGCGGATAAATTGGATTGCTTTTTCGCGGCATTTTCAGCGTTTTTCTTTTTCAGGAGTGGGATTGAACGAGGGGTCATTTCCAGCTGGGGCGGAAGAGATATTATGCTGTTTGTTGACATTTCCGTAGAATAGCTGGGAAGTTAAGTGGTTTGGTAGAGGCGAGGCGAAAGCCTTGTTGTCGGTGAAGTGGATAGCAATCCGTTCTGGAAAAGCATGTGCAGCTGTTTATTGGATACACTTGACCTGAGTGTTATTATAGCGTTGATATTTACAAACTTGCAGCCGTTCAAGAAAACAGTTAAGAAAAAACATTTCAGTCAATAATTAAAATATATTCCTTTTAACCACACACTCCATTCACTTCAAATGAAAGGATTTTTCTTTGACTCAATATAGAAGATACAAGTATACAAAATACTTTCTCACAGGAACATTTTGTTTACTACTTCGTAAAGCTCTCAGTATTTTTCAGCAACTAACATCAATTTTCTGAGTGCCCTATTCATTGAAATTATTTTAGATCCAAATTCAACGACATACTACACGTTTGATATTATTTATGTTCAGGTGTCCACGAAAAAAAAATCCTGTTGTTCAAATATTATCGTGACAGCTAAAGGAATGTAGGAAGGAATTGGTGTCTTCCTTGAATTTCTGCAGAGTGTATACCTCAGGGAACATTTCCTAGGCAGTAAGTACCATGGCTTTGTCGTTCATTGGAAAGAAGTCCTAGGACATGTTTGGCAAGTGTCCAAAGTGAAGATAATCCAGCCTTTCGCAAATTTGTATCTGTGTGTACTTGACGAAAGTCTCGATTATAAATCGAAAATACAGGGGGAATCAATTTTTTTTAAATATCATTGCATGTCAACAACCTTGACATATCCAAAAAGTATTTAGATCTGAGATTAGCGAAAACGGAAAACGGAAAATTAAAATACTCAGTACCTACAGGTTATAGGAAATAATATCATGTGAGAATACCATTCGATGTAGCAAAGTAGTTTGAATTGCATAATAGTTAGAGGAAAACATCTGCCATTTTCTCTTCTGCATCTCCCTATTACAACTATGGCACCCTTAGCAACCGAAAGCAAGAGGTCACCCATCTCTTATACATGGATAACCTCAAACTACATGCCTCGGGAGAAAAAGATTTTCATCAATCCTTGAGGGTGTTGCAAGAGTAAACGCATGCTATCGAAATATTGTTTTCGATCTTAAAAGAGGACGATGCAAGCAATACGAAGAGGACGTCCAGCTCGTAGACGGACGCATCATCTGTATACCGGAGAGACTTATAGTTGTATCAGTAGGACAGATCTTCTCTACTGCTTAGTATTCGATCATGAAAAAGCAGGGATTGGATCATTTATTTTCAAGGCAGCTATCCCTGTAGCCGATGAACTCGGTCTCGTATTCGACACTGAATCCAAACTATGTCACCGAGTTGGAACCCGTGCAGCAAAAAGCCCTCGTCACATTTGCGGAGAGTGAGACACTCCTACAGCTACGTAAGAATAAGCCAATGCACGGAGTCTTCTCCACGAATATTGAAGACCTTGACTTATCCAGGAACCTGACCTTCGCGTTTCCCAAGTGAAGTGGGTTGAAATCGGAAACCGAGGGATTCATAATGGCCAGTCAAGATGATGTCTTCAACACCCCCGTCAACTGTAGTCGCGTGATGGGAATAGAGGTCCCTGACACTAGATGCAGAGTTTGTCGTGGGGCAAGAGACTATAATGCATTTGCTGTTAGCCTGTCCATCATATGCGGTCTCAGCCTATATCCACAGGCATGACGCTACTGGTGTTGTACTACCATCTTCCATCGCATTGAGTTTTCAGCTCCTTGCGAAACGAACATCGTCCAAGGAGAGGGGAAAAAATGAATTGAATATCGAGATCCGTTCTTTGAACACTGCAGGCTGTACCCAAACCATTCTGTAGAAATGGTGGTTCTGATAATGTGTATCCTTGGTGGAATGATGGGCACACTGCCGTAATTGAACAGAAATCTCAGCCGGACGAATGCAGAATGCTGTCATCTTTGGTTCACTCTGCCTACTCAGGGCACATGATTCATGGATCTAATAGTCACTCACCCCATGGTGTAGGGAGTGGTTATCAACAAGCGCGCACCCAGGATGAAGTTTCAAGGAGTGCTAAAGCATTAAATCCTGATATACAATTATAAATTATAAAATCTCGGGGGGTGAGTGGCCCAATGGCTTCCCAACTGAATGCGCCAATGGTTGTTATGGAAAATGATCCAGCGCGCTTTCCGGGAGTGTCGAAGCTTCGGAGACAGAGCCTTACAGGGAAATTTTGACGGGTGAAAAAAAAAAACAAATTTCAACTCAAACATCGCAGATACTCCTACTAAGCCGTTATCAAATATTCAAGAAATTGCAACAACAGAAGCAACTCTTTCATCGACAATTCATCCCTCTTCCATTCCTTTCAACTGCAGTCCAAATTTAAAATTGTTTAGAATTGTTTTTTCCGTTTACCAGCTGTCGTCCCCCTACAAACGACAGCCCTCAGAAGTCGAAACTTGTGAGAGCCTAGGATTAACGAGGTCTTACCTTTTAACGTGCGATTCCTAGCACTTTCTCAGGCAAACAGAAATATTTATTGAAATCCCTGGGATTGAACCAGTGACCGGTACACCAGAATGATTGAACGCATTGACTCTAACCACTTGGCTATCTGACCACCAAATTCTCGTCTCCAATAAACTTCAGCATTATTACCAACTACACTTTTGACCTTAAATTGTTTACTTTCGTTAATGTACTTGAAAAATGAAATATAATAAAAATATAGAATAAAAAAATATCTGTAATTGTCTGAAAGTTTGTTTGATCTTTATATAGGGACTACTAAAACTACGGAAGAGAAGTCGATTTTTGAAAGGGGTGATAGAAAAACGAATTTTTGTTCCGTTCATATCTGATGAAATGAAAGTCGGTTTATTAATTTTTTTTTCTCAAACATTTCCACCAAAAAGTTGACATTAACCTCTACAACACGCCGAATCCCATGAAACCAGTAGTTAGTACAAAATATTATGTGAAACAATAATGTGTGATGAATCGTTATTGTTTCATCACATCGATTCAATAGACATAATTGCGGAAGTACAGCCTGCAAACGTTCATAACGAGTGTTATGACAAATAACAATTACCTTCTCATTCAGTATCGGATAACACGTCACATATTCAATTTTGCGAAAACATACAGTAACATTTTGATCCCGGTTTGAGCCAGGCAACATTTCGTTAAACGAATTCATTGTGCCAGCGACCGCATAAAATCCAGGGGTTTCGAAATCCTGACAGGTATATATTCCACCCGTCGATCTCTAATTAGGCCAGTTGTCAGAGGGATACAATCCCATTATACATCACTGAATTAATAAGAGAGTGATTTATGTGAATGAGAGTTTACTCGGAAATGCCGAAAGTTCGAAGCTGAAATAGAATGAACGGATACGTTTTGGCCTTTCATGCCAAGACATACTCTGAGAAACTGGGAAGCAGAAAATGATATTCTCATTAGGCTGATGTATTATCGAACGACCCAATACCTTCACGTGTTTTACAGGGTTTTAAATTATACCGTCATGAAATTGGCTCACAATTTTTCAGTTTGATATTGGATGAAGAAATTGACTCTCTACTGTTCAAATCACGACGTTTTCATTGTTCATATTGTTACGAGATTGGAAAAAATCCCCTAGCTAGGCCGCTGTTGGGTGCCGAACATGAAACGTAGCTCATTTGCATAACAAACAAACCGACTGATTGCAGTTAACATTACCTCATTCTTGGAGCATTTTTTGATGTTTTTCTGTACTGGCCATTCTGGAGAACGAAAAAATCCCGAAAAATATACTCTGTTTGCATTAGGTATACAGGGTGTTACCGAAATTGGAGCAAATGTGTAATAGAAATAAAAAAATTAAAGCGGAATGAAAGAATACATTTTTCTCGAAAAAACGTTATTTTGAAGAATATTGGACTTTCGTGAAACTCTGGCAAACCTCTGGCCAGAGATCAACGGCCCCTAGATATAACCGAAGTGGTGACAAAAAAAATAACTTTGACAATGTTGCCGACGTTAAATGTAAATGTTAAACCATATTCTTTCTTCGAACAGTTCCTCTAAAAGCTAAACGCAGATACTTGGAGCTGTTGGGTTCGCTGAGTTGGCTTGGCGTCGGCCGTAACAACCCTCATCAGTTCCCCTTAAAGAGCAAAGCTCGCGAAAAATTACGCACACGTTATTTGCAATTGGGGACTCCGGGTCGAAATTTCAATAGAATAATAGACGAAAATTCCAAAGCAATTAGGTAGGTAGTTGAAACCTAGGTAAAATAACAACGCCGTTCAACAGATGCGACAACATGGTAGTTTTCAGCGTGCTTGTGACTCGTTATTTCGTAGTAGTAACTTTTCAATCCCCTGTTATGAAATGAGAATGCTCCATTGCCCTCATTTTGAATCAATTCAGTGTTTACGAAATAATAATAAACTGGCAACGGTGCGAAAATACGAGTAACACAATACTAGAAGATAGACGCCCTAGGAACTGATGAATGAAACCAGTGCTTCCCAAACAATCGTGAAAAAAAGGTAAATGATTTTTATTGTGTCATTATATCTCATAGAACACCCCATTTAATGTATTGCAATTTTGGAAATACTCTATATAAGGCGACACATTCCACCTGAAGGAAAAAGTAAAGAGATCCAAGTGTTTCATTAGTGAGAGTAGTAGTTCGGGTGCTCGGTAGCGAAGCGGTTAGATGCCGGTCTTCTAAATTTCCGCTTACATTTGGCCAGGTTCAAATGTAAGTTGTCTAGATGCCAATACCGACATCTGGTGCATGCTTGGAGGTCGCGCCGACCACCCGGGGTGGTGCTGTAGGTTTTCCTACAACTGAAAAGTGAATACGCCACCAAAAATCACTAAGTCGCCCGGAGTGCCACGGAAAATAATAATAATCGCCTTTGGGTACACTCTGTGAGTGTTTATGAGGGAGTATTATAATTATTATTATAGTTGTTTATTTATAGCGAAGCTAATAAGAACAGTTTAGTGTGCTCGGGGTATTAATTAAAAATACAGTTGTGTCGGAAGAAGGATATTACTGAAAAGCAGAGAATATTTATAAACTATTTATGGTGAGTGAATACGAGGAGTACATCATAATTACGATACAATGGAGGACATTGTAAAATATATCCAAAATCAATCCACGGAATTGGAAAGAAGGCGACAAGAGGAGCAACAAGGAGAGGAAGAGCGGTGTCAGAAGGAAAAATACTCCAGAAAATCCTTGAACAACAAAAGAACGGATTAGAACGGACAGGAAATCAAAGGGAAACAGACTTCCAGAAGGTTCTAAAAGATCAAAATAAGTTCTTTCAACATGTATTACAGAAAACCGAAGTACAAATGGAGGAATTGAAAGAAGAACTAAAGGAAGACGTCAAGAAAATCGACGATGAGCTCAATAAGAAAGTGGATGAAAGGACCAGAAAACCAGACTGCTCTCCCCAAGAACCAAGATCATCGGAACAGGGTTTCCACTTCAGGAATTTCTATAAAACCACCAACTTTCGATGGACAGTCCTCTTGGTCCATGTATTGCCAGCAATTTGAAGCTGCGGCAGTGACTAATAGACGGGGTGAAGAAGAAAAAGCTGAGGCTTTTATAATTGCTTCGAGAGTATGAGCTTTGGATATGTTGCAGACATACTCATCGAACAGCAAGATGAATATTATGAAGACTCGATTATTGCATTGGAGTTACGGTATGGCGATCAACATCGAGAACAGCTGTATCGGGCCTCAAATGAAAGCACGCACTCAAAAATCTGGTGACAGTCTGTAAGAGTTTGATGCAGATGTGAGACGCCTAATTCAGCTGGCGGGAGATTTCAAGGAACAGCTAGCGGTACAGTTATTCGTAGATGGACTGAAAGACACCGAAATCCAAAGGACTCTACGATTAACACACTTCAAGAGTATGCCTTGGTACGTTCTGTAGAAGTAAAAGCGGCCTTCAACACCTCGAGGCCGAAAGTACGAGCGGTATCAATAGAAAAAACCGAACAACGATCTGGCACAGTTACTAGTTCATTAGGGAAGGTTCTGGATGAGATAAAGACTTTGATAAACGGAATGAGCACTAAGAAAAATAGGGCATGCTATCGATATGGGAAATTGGGACATCTTATTAAAGACTACAGGGTAAGAATGTCACCACGTTCGCAATCACCTCTGATGATAAGGTCTTCCAGCGAGTCCTCAAATGGGCGGCATGAATTACATTAGCTAGTGGGTTGAAGCGTATGCCCTGCCTGATCATAAAGCATCCATAGTTGTGGGAGTTCTAGTGGATTATATGTTTCCAAGGTTTGTAGTGCCAATGGAGCTTCATTCTGATCAAGGAAGGAATTTTGAATCAAACTCATTCAGAGAAGTTTGTGAATTGTTGAGAATTAGCAAGACCAGAACAACTACCCACCACCCAGTCTGATGGCATGGTTTAAAGGTTCATCAGGATTGTAGAAGAACATCTTTTTAAAGTAGTAGAGGGGCACCGAATGAACTGGGATGAACAGGGCATCCATGAAAGATTCCACAGAGGCCCAGCCAGCATTATCTTTCAGAGTGTTGGCAGTGGGTTTGCTGGGTTACCCCACCACCAAACCTCAAACTTGTATAAAAGAAGTGAGATCAGAGGAAGAAGATACATACAGAGAATACATGCTCTATTGTGTTGAACACACCCAGAGCCTTAGGAATCATGTATCCTATCACTGGGATTGAGATTGGATCTGGATGTAGAGAAGCTTTGCATTCAAATGACAATGCATGGCATTAGCAAACTTTTCAACTTACATTATCTCACTCTACCAAAGTTATTTTACCTTCCGTTCATATAGAATGCAATTATATAGTTCAGTAGTTGTCTACTTTGCGTTTTCTTTGCATCATTTTTCGAAATTGAGCGTTGAGACTAGTTTTGCTGATGGGAATATCTTTGTGTATGCAATGATGAAAAAATTGCTATTTTATGTACTTTAGATTATCTCTTTTCCTAACCCCCACCTACGTATATGTATAGATCCTCTAGAAATTCAAAAGGAATACCAATTTATTTGGTTCTAACGATGTTTTTTGTGAACATTACATGATTTTTTATTCCGTGGGAACCAGAAGTTTCGAAAGAATTCAGAAGTTTTCCAGTTCCAGTGATATTATCGTAATTTTTAACCAAAATATAGCATCGATTCGTTGACTCAGACTGTATCCATTCACTTTTCACAATGCTGCTGTATGCCAAAACTCGCCAATCAAGTCCAGAACGCAAACACCCCACCGACAAACATCAGAGTTGACCACATACGGTTATAGAGGCAACTCGAATCCATGACCGTCCATATCGTTCGAGTAGAGCACGACGAATACTGCATTAATTAATACTAAATGAAGGGAGCTGGGAAAGGGAGTTGTGGAAACTGACCGGCACATTAGTTAAACTCTTAATTGATGAGGTCATGTTTGTTCCCGTGCTCTTGTATAATACGAAATTAATTTACATAATCCCATTGTACGAGACGATTGGAGTCCTTTTTCGAGTGTTCGATTTGTGTTACGATACAGGGTGGCTATTATTCAGGGTACAATTATTTTGCTATTTAGATAATAGGCCAATAATGGTATTTATTCCTCAAATTGATAATAGAAAATGATATGGGAATCATACAGAGTACAGAACACACAAACAATGGAACATCTACGTAATGAACAATACTTAAATATAGAAATATATATAAATGATTCATCAATATTAATTCTAAATGTAGAAATTCTGCCGTCAGTAGAGTAACAACATGAATCATCATAATAATATAGGAACCTATTATACAATACAGAGGTATATATTTTTAATATACCTGAATCATAATGTTTTTTAAATGGACAAAAAAAATTGTCTAAAATTGATGTCCAGCATCTTTTTGAAATCACGATGAAGGCATAAAAGAATTGAGTATAATATAAGTGTACGAATACCTTTGAAGTACTCACAAAGTACTCACAAAGTTAAGGGCTTTCTTCTTTGAGTCTTTGATACTATTTTGTACAGATTATAAAAAAAATTGAGTCATTGAGACTCAGTTTGGAGTATTCTCAGTAACAATCTTGTGTCATCTCATTGGCAATCTTGAGTCTTTGAGACACTTGGACTTGATTTTGAGTCTTTTCAGTCCGAATCTAAAGAATGTTCAACTTACTTCGATTGATTTGTGAGTACGTTGAGTCTTCCAGTGATTGGAATATCTTGAATATCTGAGTCATTGAGATTTGCTTTCAAGTCTATTTATTTACAATCTGGAGTCTTTTATTCAATCGAATTTGGCTTTCAGTCATTTTATTCCCAATTCTGAGTATTTGAGTCATTGAGATTCAGTTTGGAGTATTTTCAGCCACAATATTGATTCATTTATTCAATCAAATTTGGTTTTCTGTCATTTCATCACCAATCTTGAGTCTTTGAGTCACTTGGACTTGATTTTGAATCTTTTTAGTCCTATTCTTGAGTATGTTCAAGTTACGTCAATTGATTTGTGAGTACGTTGAATCTTTCAGCCATTGAAATTGCTATGAAGTCCTTTCAATCACAATTTTGAGTCTTTTAGTCAATGGAATCTAGCTTTCAGTCATTTCATTCCCAATCCAAAATATTTGAGTCATTGAAATTTAGTTTGGGATCTCTTCAGTCACAATCTTGAGTCTTTTTTCAATAAAATTTGGCATTCATCAGTCATTTTATTCCATATGTTTTAAGTACTTATTTGAGTCATTGAGATTTAGTTTAGAGATTTTTTCAGTAACGTTCTTGCGTTATTCATTGAATTAAATTTGACTTTCTGTCATTTTATCACCAATCTTGAGTCTTTGAGTCACTTGAACTTGATTTAGAGTCTTTTTAGTCCCATTCTTTTGTATTTTCAAGTTACGTAGATTGATTTGTGAGTACATTGAGTATTTCAGTCATTAGAGTTGCAATTGTCTCCTTTTAATCACAATTTTGAGTCTTTCAGTCGAAATAATCTGGCTTTCAGTCATTTCATTCCCAATCCTAAGTATTTGAGTCATTGAGACTTAGTTTGGAGTTTCTTCAGTCACAATTTTGTCAATCTTGAGTTTTTAAGTCAATTGGACTTGATTCTGAGTCTTTTAAGTCCCAATCTTGAGAAATGTTCAACTTACGTCGATTGATTTGTGAGTGCGTCTTTTGCAGTCGATAGAAATTGGCTTTAAGTCAATTCATTCCCACTATTGAGTATTTGAGTCATTGAGATTTAGTTCGGAGTTTTTCAGCTACAATCTTGAGTCTTTCATTCAATCAAATTTGGTTTTCAGTCATTTCATTTCACTCTTAAGTATTTGAGTCATTGAGATTTAGTTTGGAGTTTTTTTAATCATTATCTTGAGTCATTTTCTCAATCAAATTTTGATTCCAGTCATTTCCTGGCCAATCTTGGGTCTTTCTGTCCCTTGTATTTGATTTTGAATCTTTTCAGTCCCAATCTTGAGAATGTTCAACTTACGTCGATTAATTTGTGGGAAAGTTGAGTCTTTCAGTGATTGGAATTGCAATTGAGTCCTTTCAATCACAATCTTGAGTCTTTCAGTCAATGTCATTCCCAATATTCAGTATTTGAGTCACAGATATTGAGTTTGGAGTCTTTTCAGTCACAATGTTGAGTCTTTCATTCAATCAAATTTGGATATTAGTCATTTCTTTCCCAATTTTGAGTCTTTCAGGCAATTGAACTTGGTTTTGAGTATTTTCAGTCGTAATCTTGAGTCTCGAGTCCTTTAGATATTTTGAGCCTTTTACATGTTTCAGGTTCATGTTTTCCCCCTTGGTTCACGTTTTCCTTCTCGTTTCATTACAATATATCATATGTTTCTTAATGTATGTCACATACTCCTTAACAGTATTCAATACGTTATAATATATTGAAGTAGATCGTTTAAGGATCACTTTAATTTTAAATACTTGCATGAATTTATTGTTAAATCCCGCTGATTTTTTTATTTCGATCATTTATTGAAGGCTGTTCGTGAATGAACCATTCTTTATCCATCTGTCATCACAGCGAATTGTTTCAGGATTTGCCTGCTATCCTTCATATCCCAAAGGATACAAATGTATACATCACTGTTTCTCAATTGTCGCTCTGCTTCGTCCGAACTCGAACCGTTTTCAATCAACCCCAACCGGATCCCTGCATAATTTTCCATGATTTAATTATGCAGCAGAGTTGATTCCGTAAATATTGTTGTAATATCGGATTTCCATTTATGAAGCAGCGCTGTGTGTAATTAGAGTTCACGTTAACTACCGTTCACAAGAGGGTGGGACAAATACGAGTGGCGTTCGATAAATCCCGACAATGAGGAAATTACAAGGCACTCATAACGAGAGGAGCTTGACTTAATTTCGTATCAGCTGGAGAGGATGATGATAAAATGAACATGTGCTTATGGGATCCGTTTAGTTGCTAATTGAAATCGGCCAGCGTTGATGGAGGGATTCGAGATGAAAGAAACACTCGGTCAGATAGACCTCCAACGATTTGATGTGGAAATTGCATGGTATGGAAAAGTAAAGAGCAATTATACCTTTTAGCAAAGACAGAAGCCTACAAAGTGGCCTGTTTTGGGGAATGACAATCTATTGTACGTGATGTTACTGCTATTGCTCGAGTTTCGACAAAAAACGATAATAGTAATGATAGAAGTCTTGTATCTATTACTTTACAGATCCAAATAGTCCATTAGGCAGCCAATACCATTCCAAAGAACTAGCTTCACCATAAGATCAGATCTAGTTAGAGTCTAGACAAACCATTCAGTCTTCAGAAAATTCGTTTGTCGGATTATTCTTTCACAATAGTAGTACGCGAGCTCAGCAAGTTGTGACGAGTCTGACAAAATGTAGCAGAGAGAAAACCTTGAAAGTGGTGAGTTTTGATTTGTCGCCAAATCGACATCTATGGAGCATCGGACTGCTGAAGATCCTTATTAATTTTGTCGGGCACTGGTGCCAAATTTCATTGAATTATTTGTATTATATTAGAAAATTCAAACAAAAATGTTCGGTACTTCTAGGTAATCCCCCACTCTAAAAGTGTCGATATCACTACTTAGTTTGGCGACAGGCAGCAACCTGATTATTTTAGAAAAATAGTAAAAATGTTCAATGGCACCACCATCCGACAAAATCAATAAGGATCTTCAGCAGCCCGACGCTCCATAGATGTCGATTTGACGACGAAGGAAAACTTACACTTTCAAGGTTTCCTCCCTGCGGAATCTTGTCAGATTTGGCACACTTAAACAGTATACAAAGTAACAACTTGCTGGTTACCACTTCAGATTTTGTATGAGGGCTCGGGTACCATAGATATAATAGATTTCAAATGAGTAACGTTTGATTTCGTGGCTACAAAATGTCAATCTTGATTACAAAATATGTAACGGTTCATCTCAACGCTAGATCAAAGCATCCTACGTAATGTTTAGGCCGCAAAGATGTCCACTAATCCAAGGTTTATACCAAACCGTTCCCCAAAGGTAGTTCAACCAAATTCTCTTTCCACACAGTAAGTATAAGTAAAAACTCTAATAGATAAGAAATGTCGAGGAAGAACAAATTTGTTGTTAACTATTCAATAATAACCATTACATTTCGTCATTGGGATAATAAGTCTTTGAACTCCACAAGCTTTACCCAAACCATTTCGTTGAAATCGTGGTTTTGATCGTAGCGGTACTTGGTTGAATTATGAATACTCTGTTCTCCAATCTAAAAATCATACCGTAACCTCAGTTCACTTCATCTGCTGAAGAAATATGGTGTTTGGATTCAAACTACTCATCACTAATTACGTCGCACCCCAAAATTTTGCCCCTGTCAAAATCTGAATAACTTTTTTCTGCCTGGAACAATTTGAATTTTGTTCAAACTGTTCGCTAACCGAGTCCTTCAGCTATAATCTCCCACTTCTTCAAAATATAAGGTTCATCACATTAAATTGCTACAGGGTGTCCAAAATTTCGACATTTTCAAAATGATACCAATTGAAGAAAAACTCTTTTCTTCAAATTTGACAGCAGAGGCATGAAGATGGTCTCACTACCTTGAGATATTTCCTGAATTGTATTATTATCTCTTTTATTTACAGGGTGATTTCATAATTTTACTTTCAGGTTTCGCAGATATTCAAAATCTCAGCCACATTCTGAAGCTGAAACTTCAGATGAAAGGATATCAAGATCAGAATTGACTCAAGATAAAGATCAAAGATCAAGGGATACCTCAAAAATGACCCAATTCTGAAACACCCTCGAAATCCCGGTTACGTCCAGAACTTTCTTGCTTTCAGTAGTCAAAAATTGTTCGTAAGAAAACCCAACTGGAACTGCATGTCTCAGAAAAAAAAATTAAACTCCTATATTTTTGGAATCAGCATGAAATTTTACGTATATAGTGCAAATTCCACGCGAATCTGCTGGTTTTGTGAATTTTTATGATTTTAGGATTTTCATCGTGTAATAATTTTTTGTCGATCGTTTTGAAATTAACAGTGTATACCAGTTTTATCATTCTGAATCGATTGATATTCGCAAAAATGACCTATCTTCAACCTTTCCAGTAAGAACGTTTATCTGGAGATGAGAGGGGTAAATTCTGGCCAGTTTGGTTTCTCCCAATGTCGAAAATTGCATTACTTCAGTGATCTGTGATTGTCCTGAAATTAAGAAATCATCTCGTATTTTCAAATTAGAACACAATTCCACTAGAACAATTTGATTTCGATTGACGTTCGCAGAATTGATCTACCTGTAACCATTCCCCAGTTGGAAAGTTCAACTGTGGTTGAAAGGGATAATTTCCTGCCAATTTGGTCAGTCATTTATTATGAAACAAGCGTTAAGAGACGAGGAATATCACATGCTTCGCTATCTGTTTGAGATGAACCAAATATTTGACAAGACAGGTTGCTCTAGACGGCAATAATGGTAGAGAAATCATAAAATTATGGTTTCCTTATGGTACCACCGCTCACATACCCAAAATGTTCAGTGATACAGAATGTCAACCACTACCCTTTCAAGGGTTGAATGAGCCGTTTAAGAAGTGTGAATCGAATGAAGATTATCTAGCATCCGATACTGATGATGCAACGTTAAAAATTGTTGAAATTAGTAATATTATTGAAATTGTTAAAACTGTTAAAATTGTTAATGAAGATTATCTAGTGTCCGATACTGAATTTGCAGCGTTGGAAATTGTTAACATTGTTAAAATTGTTAAAATCGATAATACTGTTAAAATTGTTAAGATTGTTAAAATTGTTAAAATTGTTAAAATTGTTAAAATTGTTAAAATCGTTAAAATCGTTAAAATTGTTAAAATTGTTAAAATCGTTAAAATTGTTAAAATTGTTAAAATTGTCTAAATTGTTGAAATTGTTAAAATTGTTAAACTTGTTAAAATTGTTGAAACCAAAATTAACTACTCTTCTGCTCGTTCATGATGAGAATAAATCAGATTTTTACCCATCGTGTATTCTGTTCTTTCACCTATTCAAACACGGATTTTTTTTGCATACAATTTCCTTCATTGACTGTGCTATAAGTTGAAAATCAATCGGAAACATTTCAGTTAGAATATAAAGACCTATATAACACGCATATCTGATTATATTGTTTCTTTCGATAATTCACAAGTTCAAGTATGAAGATTGAATAGCGAAGAAATCAAATCCTTGTGGAAGTGGAAACAGCTCAAGTTCCACCCCTCAAAAGCCTCCTTTCAGAAACAGATTTGCCACCTTCTGAACTATTTACTTCAAGTCCATTGCCCGCTTCACCCATTTCATCATCAGCAGTTCTCCAAATTCCTCCATTCAATCCAAATCTCTTCAATATTTATGTTCAGAGATGAGACCAAGTCCTGACAAATACACTATCTGAGCCTCTCATTAACGGAGCAATTGACCCGAACAATAGAGAGTCTATTCCAGAAATTTTCAATTATACAGTAGACGAATTCATTATGAATGAAGGTCGGGTTGTCAGTCCTGTGGGAACAACCCCAGTGAAATAGCTTTCAGCAGTCGATATTTTGCGCTCCTGGGAGAATAATTCATAACTACATGGTGTAACAATAACTAGTTCGTCATTAGGAGAAAGTATTCAGTGCTTATTATCATTGTTAGTATCATTACTTCGTTTTTGTAGCAATAATTAATTGGATTAAGACAAACTGAGTCAACGGGACCTCCACATGCAGAAAATTCAAATGTATCATTCCCACTTGTGGACTTGAACATGGGTTTTTTCAAAGGCTATGTGTTTATTATTCATATTGATGGAATGACTAGCGTGCCACCTTATGTTTGTTTCCCTAATTGAAAGCATTGAGATGACATATGTGGCAAAAGAAATGGCTCTTTGCGCTTTCATTGACATAGAGGGTGCTTTCGACAACACCTCAGATGCTTCCATAACCAGATCATTGGAGGAAAGGAATATAAACGCGTCACTGATCAAATGGACACAATCAATGCTGACAAGAAGAATCATTGTGGCGACCCTTGGGAGAGAGACAGTCAAGATGACGGCAGAAAAAGGATGCCCCAAAGAGGGAGTTTTATCGTCTTTGCTGTGGTCACTGGTTGTAGACGACCAGCTAGTAAAGCAACATGAATCTGGTTTTACGAATCAAGGTTATGCCGATGACCTAGTTGTTACCATTAGGGGCAAACATGACGGAGTAATTTCCGACCGCCTTGCCAAAGAAAGGGCAAACACACAATTTCCTGGCCCATAACCCTTCTGTGGCAGAGTTTAAAAGAAGAGTTCCGACGCTGGGAAACCGATGAAATGAAATCTCACTGGAACGAAGTGCCAGGACAAAGACAAGCGAAAAGACTAGTGTATCTATCGCCAAAGAAAGCTAAACTGCTGCTCGAGTTGGACAAGAGAGACTTGAAGATGATAACGGGACTTCTCACTGGACACTTCCCTTTGGGGTACCACCTCAAAAAGATAGGTAAATCAGAGGATAATAGTTGCCGCTACTGCGACAACTTCGCGGAAACTGCAGAACATTTGCTGTGCGAATGCCCAGCGTTTTTCTACAACAGGCTGCAGTTCTTGGAAGGGGCCTTCTTAACACCCTCCGACATCAGGAACTCAGCTCCCAGGAAACTGACAAACTTCGCAAGAAGTCTCAGCATCCCGGGCCTCGAATAGATCAAGGGTCATGCACAAAAGAACTTATAGGTCGAAGTGCTTGTCAGGCTGCACAGCCTGTACGACCCCCTTACAATCTACATCTATGCTTGTTTCATAATACATGCAGATGGTATCTTTGTTGTAGTATCAGAGAAAATTGATGTCAATATTTCTGTCAATAGAATTAGTAAAATGGTTTTCTAAGACTTTATATAAGCCTAAGAAATGAAGAATCTCTAAATCTGTCCATTGACACTGCAAACATTGATACGAAAGATATATCACATTTTTCTCAACTGGAGTTACTCACTGCTGAATCATTCTATCAAAGTAATCTTCTTTTTTATGTTCAGAAATATGCGATCTTTATCGAACAATCAGCAGCTTCTGAGTTTGTACTTTGTTCAAGTCGACTCGAGACTGAGAGTTAAAATTTTGATGAGTAAGAGGTCCCTGACACTAGATGCAGAGCGTGTCGTGGAGCAGCTGGGACCATAATGCATTTGCTGTCAGTATGTCCAGCTTATGTGGACTCAGCCAGGCATAACCCGACGCTACGAGTGTTGTACTACTATTGTACGGTATAGCCGAGATACCGGTGTTGCCTTATGCTCCGGGGGATATTAAGTCCATTGTGGAGAATGAGGAGTGCCGAATCAATTCGAACAACTCATTCCTCACCCTCCAGCAAATACAAGCCAATAAGTCTGGAGTAGTCACCCTCGATCATCAAAATAGGACGATTTCCGTCATAGAGATTTCGGCTCCCGGCGAAACGAACATCTTCCCAAAGGAAGAGAAAAAACGGATTAAATATCGAGACTCACTCTTTGAACTCCGCAGGCTTCACCCAAACCATTCTGTCAAAATGGTGGTTCTGCACTCGAATCTAAAAATCATACCGGCTTACTGTTATGCGGTAGAAATCTCAATCGGAATAATGCAAAAGGCCGTAATTCTTGATTCACTCCGATTACTCAGGGCACATGATTCTTGGGCCCAGTAATACTGGACAATGAAATTCCGTTTCCACAACTCCCCGTGAAATCATTGAAACTTCACATTTTTCATAATTTTCACAAAAACATTTTCTTACCTCCAGGTCCATCGTCCGGGATAACGGTCCTCCTTGACCAGCCATAGACAAATACTGCTGGTCGACTCCCAAAGTGTGCCTTCGTGGATCGTCTCTCCTTGTATTTCGACTACGACCTCTCACCTCTCCTCCTTCATTGTCACTCCGACCTGAAACAAACATCACAGTCAGAGGCGACTTCAACGAGGTTGTGGTGAATTTTTTTACAGATGCTGAGTGCAAACACGAAACTGTCAAAAATTCCCGTATATTATCTGAAATAGTTATTATCCTAACAAGTACGGAAAGTCTACCTTTTCCGGTTGCGTCTGCCGTTACCCGAATATGTGTAATATTTTGAGAAATTAGAAAAAATTCCATCTAACAAAGATATTTTCATCGTCGTATAGGGCGGTAGTATTTTATGTAGGAGACGAATATACCTATTCTATAGATTGAAGCGAAATTATATGGAATTATACATTCTGAATTTGTACAGTGAGCATCACTGACAAAGGGTGAAACTGTCAGAATAATTAAAAAACATGCAATCAGTTCGAAAGTTTTATTGAACAGCCGTCGCCAAATTTATCTCAAAATGTAGAAGCCTCCCCTGCCTTTGAGCGCAAACTTGTCGATTCAAGCCTTCTTGAAATTCAGTACGAACATGGGCTCTAAATGGAATAACCTCGTACGGCGTGGCATGTAAGCAAGGCCAGAAGAACACATTGGGTGAAATGCAGTGCAATTCTAGTCTCGCCTCTAGGTTTGTTCCTGATGAGATCCCAATATCATTAAGCACCGAAGCTCCTGCATTCAAATGATATTGTATTTAGTTAGGACTCTGGTTGTGTCAGTTTCAATACATAAATCAGTGATATACATGGCTTGATGGTAATTATAATAAAGTTTCTGAAACGTCAGACTACTGAAGTTTTCCAATGTATATTTGTTTATAGTTTATTGTTATATAGTTTGATGAGACTGTGGCGACATTATTGTTTTACCATTTTCATAATTTTGGATGGTTATGGCTCACCAAATTCTATATTATGTGTAACAACCTCAGTGCAGTACACAGCTCCTTGAATGACAGTAGATTGTATAGTACATAGACCTACTACTACTACCTACTAGAGCTCTTTACTTTTTCGAGAGAATTAATGAACTTTTCACAGCTTCTTAAATGGCAGTAACTTTTATAGTACATCATCCCACTAGAGCTCTAATATTCTTCAAAAATATTCTTGATATTTACAGAGCTTTTCGGATGGTAGTAATTTTTAGAGTGTCAATCCGTAAGAGCTCTTATATTTTCTGAGAGTATTACTGATCTCTACAAAGCTTCTTGAAAGGTAGTACTTTTCACAGTTCATTTAACTACTGAAGCTTTTTTGTCCCGAGAGCTTACCCCTCAGAACTCTTTTATTTTTCATAGTTTATCAACCTATGTAGAGCTTACATATTTTTTGAGAATATTACTGATATTTATAGAGTTTCTTGAATGGCTGTACTTTTTATAGTACATCAACACACTAGAACTCTTATATTTTTCGAAAGTATTACTGAGTCTTACAGAAATTCTTGAATGGCAGTACTTTTTAATCCACTAGACCTCATCTATTTTTCTAGAGTATTACAGCTTTACAGAGCTTCTTCAATGGCAGTACTTTCTAGAGTACATCAACCAAAAAGAACTCCTTTATTTTTCTAAAGTGTTTCACAGTGCTTCTTGAATAGCAGTACTTTATTTAGTACATTAACCCACACGAATTCGATATTTTTCGAGAGTGATCTTTAGTTTTTTTCTCGGTCTGTCCAGTAACATGAGAAGCAACCTCCTTCTGGGGGTTTTGAAAACAGAACGCTTTTATTTCCAGAATGAGCGAGAGATTCGATTCGAAAAATATTGCTCCAAAATTGGTGTCTCCTTGATATCACGTTTCAGACATGTATTTTTCTTCAAATATTGCCAGTTTGAGTATATTAACGTTTTAGTCGCGAATAAATTACTGTATACAACTATACAGGGTGTTCGCTGATTTGTCGCAGTTGAAAAAGGAGAAAGATGCGAACATTTTGAAGCTATATACCTATACGGAACATAATCTTGAATTAAATTAGAGCACATGGCAGATGTTTATTTTTTGTCTCAAACACAAAAAAAAAAATCTGAATTCACGATGAGAGGGACTAACGTATGTGATTGGACATTTCCTTTGATAGCGACCCCAAAACACCGTATGTAGTTGAAATCCATCGTTAAAAGATCTGAGGAAGACAACAAGGAGAGTTGCAAAGAATTTTGGAACGACCACAAAATCGGAAGAAGTATGTTCAAAAAGGAGCTAAGAGAGAGTGAAAAAGTTTGCTGGAGATCGCACTGTGGAGAATAGTTGTTATAAAAAGTTTCTTGAAATTGGTTACAATTGTCATCAGCTGTACCCCTTTCACCAACCCTCAGAACGACTTGGAAACTTTGTGAAAGCTGAGAATGACTAGGATTTTATTCTTCAACATTCGATCCCAAATACGGTAAAAAATGTTTATTGAAAATGCGCCCGTTTGAATAAGGGAAGAAGAAAATGAAGAAAAATTTAAAAAATTTTGTCACCCATAACCAATAAGAACCAAAAGGAAAGATACAATTCAATCACAAACAATTTTTTATTGTTACCTCCACCTGACATTCAAAAAAGACATGTTTCACAAAGTCAGCTTCAAATTACCATATGCCAAAGACACTCTCCTGAATATTTCAGTCTCGAATAAAAGTTGATAATTCAGGATTCTCACAACAACTTCTCTGGTTCTCTTTCCACTTCCATGTCTATGTCGCTTTCTATCGATTATACTAATTTCGACTTCTGATAACCTAAACTCCCCCTCTAACATTTTAGCCAAGATTTCCTTCAAGGGCACCACAAACTTCACAACTTGGTCAATACTGATTTCAAACTGAGGTCGATGCTCATTGGTGAAAACGAAGTTTAGATCAGAAGGGAAGTTGAAAGGTAGAAGATTCCTATCGTGGCATACATGGAAGACTCCAAGATTTTCGATTTTCTGTAAGATTCCAGCAATACGATTCAAGTCTTGATTATGAATATCCCCTCCGATGAAGTTTGGAACATTTTCCATCGATTGTGAGGTTTCTTCAGATGAGGGCATGGAATATTTTCCCGATTCCAATATATTCTGCATGATTTGCTTCAATATGAGTACGATGCTGTGTTCGACATCTGATATTTTTGATATTGAGTCATTCAAACTAATGTCAGACAAATTCTTCTCCATAACAATGGGCGAAAATGATACTCTTGATTCTTTTGGAGTTTCTTCAAGAGCTTCCTCAAGTAACTTCTGGTATTCTTCCCTTGTACAAACACCTGCTTCTGTTTTCGAACCTTCTATCTCGGACACTTCGGAAACCTCTTCTCTAAAGCGGTTTCTCATCTTACCATCATCAATGCTACCTTCAGAACTCTCGACACCAACATTTTTTCTACACGTCTTCACCTTCAGTTTTTCCTTTACATAGCTGCCAAAGTTCTTCCTAGCTTCCTCAAAGGAAAAGGAATCTCGCAGTCCAGAAATTATTCCACTCATTTTGTTGGGGCAAATACCTCTTCTCTCATCAGATTCCTTTTCATCACGTTTATCCAACAAAGCTGGTTTAATACCATCAATCAAGGCACATACACTTTTTCCACATTTGTTGAGAAGTGTAGGAAGTGTTTTACAAAATCGAGATCTATCTCTACCAGCACCAAAATCTTCATTTCTGTCACTCCTATCATTTCTTCTCACTATACTTTTCCTGGTGCCCTTCAATGGCATATTTGGTTCACTTTCATTAATGAATTCCCACGGTGAATTTCTATATATGCAAGGAGTTTGAGGATAACAAGATCTATCTTTACCTTCTTCAAGTTCATCAACATCATCTGTACATTTTTCCGTGGTACAGACACTGACATTTCGTTTTATTCGTGTTTTGTTAGAATGTGTTTCTGTTTCATCGGGTATATTTTTATCTGCATGTATGACTGCTTCTTCATTGGTAAACGAATTATTTATTTCCTGCTTGAAGACTATCGTGTTACACGCCACACTTTTATATTTATTGAAAAGTTTCCGCGATTGGCAGGATTCACCCCCATTGCCTTCAAGTTCAACATTACCAACCTCTGGACATGTACCTCGAGTACACACGCTCATATTCTTTGTTGAATGTTTTTGTTTAGAAAGTTTTTCTGCAATAAAATCGTTTCCATTTATTGTTTTCGTTCCATCTATTGTAGAGGAAGAAGTATCCTTTTCAGGACTGTATTCTTCTTCATCTGGTTCGACATTTCCACGATTCCCCCTTCTCTTTTTGTCTTTCACGATGTTATTCATGATTAAAGCAGTGTCAGAAGTTTTGTTGGTCCTATCGTCACATATTTTACCAGCTTTCATTTTCTTACAATCCCCTCCGACACAAATATCGATTCTCTTATACTTTGTTCTTCTTCTGAGAACGTCTTCCATATGTAGAATCTCCGACTCAGTTAGAGCTGTTTTTACTGAACATTCGCATATCTCATGTGCACTACTATTTGAAAAAGGGCAAATTGATTCCACTGAACAGTTGCAACTTTCGTCCGCCCTTATAATTCTGATTAGTTCAACATCATCATCCTTCATATCCTCATTTACTTCAACTGGTTGAGGATCCATATGATAGCATATTTTCCTCTTCATATGTTTTTGTTGAGTGTGTATTTGTGGAGATGGAACAATATTCGTTTTTGATCTTGTATTGCGTTTTTTCTTACTAGAAATCCGTATTTTCTTTTTCGTCTTTTTCTTTATCATGGATTTATCAGTTTTATCCTTTTCATAAGATTCTCCTACACAACGATTGAATGTTTCCTTCTTTGTTCTTCTTTCAGGTGTTTCTTCCATAACAAGGATCTTTGAATCTCTACGCGCTGCTTTCATCAAACATTCACATCTTCTTTTTGCATTTGGATTGTTTGAACCAGTGCAAACTAATTCAACATAATTGCATTCACCATCAGGACTTCTAGTCGAATAGAGTTTGCCTTCCACATCTTTGATATTATCACGGGTTCTACTATGTTGTGAGTGAGAACAACTACATCTTTTTCTGTCATTGCTTTTCCGTTTGGTTTGCATTTTTGCAGATGGAACATCCGCATTGATATTTGATTTGGATTCACATAATGATACTTTGATACTATTGGAAGCCTTGTTACTACATTTGGTAGCAAAAGAACTTCTTCTCTCATAGTTTGTATAATCAATCCGTTTTTTCTTGCCCTTCTCTTTCACCGTGTGAACTTTCTTATTACGTAGTACTTTTGGAGCGGTACGAGCTGCTTTCAGTGAACAATTACAACCCCTATGGATATCTGGAACAATAGAACCAGGGCGAACGGATTTCACAGAGCTATTCAAATGTTCATCGGTATGAACGACATCTTTGACAGTCTCAGTTGCTTCAAAAGGTTGTGGGAGCGTACAGCGACATAATTTACTTTTAATACGTTTCTGTTCAGTGAGTGTTTCAGATCGTCTTTCTTTGGTCTTTTGTTCCACTTTGGGAACGTTCGAATGTTTGACATTTGTTTTCTCAATGTGTTTTTGTTTAGTGGGTACTTTTGGGGATGATAGATCGACATCAGTGATCGATCCGGCATCGACTTTGGATGAAAAAGGGCATATATTTCGATTTATGTTATCGAACAGTTCAAAACATTTTTTTGCGCTACAAATATGTTTTTGCTTCCTCATCTCCACTTGTTCAATGGATTTATCAGTGTCAGGAGCTTCTGAAGTATTTTCTGTGGTCGTGGATTTTGAGTCACCTACATATACGTCATCAAGATTCTCACGAGGCTTTTCGTCATATTTGCTACAAGACAAGCTTTTAAATTGCTTTTTCACCACATTTTCCAATTTATTTTTATAGTCAGTACATGAATATTTATTACAAATCTCAATCAGCCTTCCTTTTGGTATTTGTTTCATCTTAGAAACATTCACATCGTTTATTTCTGGTTTCTTTCTAACTTTCTTCGTATTCACGAATTTGCATGGCTCAATTTCACATTTTGATCTGCGTACATTTTTCGAAGGTACTTCGTCAGTATACACAGCTTCCTTGAAGGACTTTGGAAATATCTCATGGGTCGAGAAACGAACTCTTTTAGCGAGTATTTCTTCCTTTGTATATTCAAATACTTTTTCCAATATTTCAGACAAAATGAACGACAAGTCTAGTTTATATTTCACTTTTGTGGGGACGCTAGCTAATTTCTTTTCAAGCGTTTCAAAACATCTGTCGATGATTTCTTCCACTAGGTATTCTCCTGAGAATGTCAGGTCCTCTGAAATTTTTCCTAGTGTAATTTGGAACTGTTCGAACTGACTGACAAAGTTGATATCTTCATCGTAATTGAATGTCTGACATTTTGCCTCTGATGTTGTTTCGGAATTAATTTGTTTCACTGTGCTAGCGATTTTGGTTGAATGCATAGGCTTTTTGTCAAGAACTACTTCCAGGTTCATTTTGACGGGGGAAATATTCTGCAGAACAGGAAAGATATCTTCTTTCGTGGAATATGGCGTTTCATTCGACAACGAATCTGTTGTAGATAGATCTGAACTGTTTTCAGAGATATGACGGAGTTCTGACTCTAAAGACAAAACTGTGGAAGTCTTCCTCATGATCAAAAAACCATAGTAATGTTTCAAACTATGAAACTGAATGCAAACAGTTGATTAGCAAGTTAATTTTTAATTTTTGTTGGAACTAAGAATTTGGTTATACTTAGAACTGACGGATAACTGACAATTCAGGAAGAGGGGAGTTATACTAAACCAAAGAAAAAATATTTTCTCTGCACCTGGCCATATTCTGCTCTCATAAGTATAACATGGAACATACTGGCAAATTTTGCATTATCAAATGAAGCGAAGTTGTCATTACAATTGAAAATTCCAATATTAGGACCCGCTCTTCATGAGGTGCTTTTTTTCTAACTGCTGAGTCACTTCCAATCTCCAATTTTTTTGACACCCAAAGAAATTATATCTTGTTTCTTCTCTGTGTGATTTTTCATATTATAGTATTCTTTATGTAGTTTATTTTTTGCTGATTTTCTCAAATACGTAAGAAAGTACCTACAATAAATCATTATGACATTCTTGTTCATTCATGTTACGGGATTTTCTTCTTATAAGTCAAAAGTCATAGGTGACAGGTGCCTGACGATTTTGACGACCAGTGCTGGACGGCTCCTTATCCAGATTTGCAAAAGTTATTGCTGCTACAACTGATACCTTGAACATTTGTCTTTGAACATATCGGAAGGAGGCTATTTTCAAACACAATTTCGTCCATTAGGGACTAGTTAATATTCTCCTTCCTCAAAAAAACACAATCTGCAATTCATGGATCAAAAATCCCTCAGTTGAAAATTTCACTTTTTCAATGAATCACAATGTACTAGAAGAATTCATCAATTCAGAGTCCTGAACAGCGGGGGTTCCGACAAAAGATTATCAAAGCATCACTCGACGGTTGAGACACGCTTGAAGGAGATGAGTAAGGCACAGAAGAAAAAGCAGGAGGCAAGTAAAAGGCAAAAAGATTGTTGAGAGAAGGTTGAGTGAAGCGAAAGCTTTGATTGAACCATCCAAGACCACCTCACATACCAAGTCCAAACCGTTGCAAGCCGGACTAGGACGGGGCTTCCTGAAATGTTTTTTTCGAGACCTCCAATTGTACTTCTGACTAGGCCTAGAGCGATAAGGCACAAGTGACCAAATGGGGACCATTGAAGAAAACTCTCAGGTTAGTACGGGAGTTAAGGGCCACTGGCCAGACAGTGAACGTCTCTTCTCTCAGCAGATGCAGCTCAAGAACTGGAGATCCCAAAGACCTGAGGGACCTCATACAGCGCAGCCGTGAAGAGGTATAAGCAGGTGGTCATGCGAAGTAATAGGGTGAATTGTGACGTTGTCCCTGTCAGAGCAGATGCCCCAAAAGTGAACCACGGCATACAATAACCGCTCACTGCTGAAGTGGCTTACGAATTGCTGGACTGCATCAATCAAAGAGAACGTCACGATTAAGGCAATCAAATTTTTCGTGGCTGGTAAGGATCCGATTCTGGTTCAGGTGCCAACAAGTAGACCATCCAAATCTGACGAAGGTACTGAGCTTCCAAAACCGTCCCCTCAACGTGGACTGCAAATACCAAGAGAGGCAGGTGCGTGGTTTCCAGCCTCCGTGGTTAGCCAGGAGACCACCCGTACCATGAAAAATTAGGGCATGCTGACCTACAACAAGCTAGTCATCTTAACGTTACGCAGAGTGCTATGAAGGTGCCAGGCTACTCCGGTGGTATCTCAGATAAGGCCGAGAAGGAACCACTCAAATCCAAGAAAAGCGTTCCAAGGTAGACCACCTCAATCTGCAGCACGAAATGGATGCAACCAGATAACTGGAAAAGGATCTGACTGGTTAGTCTAAGGACGCGATAGAATTTTCCCTGCAGTACTACAAAAGGGCCTGGAATTGCTCAACCCATATTGGGGAGGGGTACGTTCCAATGATCTGTAAGTCAGCCAGAGTAGTCCTCCCCAAAATGGGAAAGAGAGACTACAAAGTAGAAGTGGTATTTATGTGGAGCCTGTTGCTACAGTCAAGCAAGTAAGCTTTCATGAACCCTATCTAACATCACCTGCTATACTCATGTATGGTCTTCTACCTACCTATGGATTCCACCAGCTCTTCCCAAAATCTATTTGCATGTACTGAGTAGGTGCTTGTCAAGGCAGCAGTTCCCTTTAGTCGTCCTCCTCAGGCACTGGTAGGGCTAGTCACAGTCGGGAAGTACGGCTACCAGACCTGCAGTAGGTATTCGAGCAGAGGCCCCTGTTCGGCTCCCATTGGAGACTGGTTTTCCAGTCTTCCGTTCAAGTGCCGAAGTGTTAATCTCCGATGTGGTATTATATTCAGGAAAACTAGTGATCAGAGAGAGCCTAACTCGATGGACAGAAAGGTTGTATCATCGCCAACGAGAAGGAGAGTTGAGGTATCAGTGGGTTGTCTCAGGGTTCAGAAGCTGATATAAAGAAGAGGAGAGGATATAATGAAAGCTGATATGCTTAGATCAAGATAAATTAGGGGCTTATGTGCTCCTAGCAGATCTATTGTGTGTGCCCTCATGTTATATTCCTTGTCTAGACCTATCCTCTTTGCTAGACTCCAAAGGTCCTCCAGGAAGGTTGTGGTTCTTCTTCGCAATCTTCGAAAACCTTCGCAGTGTGTGGAGGTTGCCCCGTCTTGTTCCATCTATCATGCGACTGCTTTTCCACCCAAGTACTTTTACTTGTTTTATTCATCTGTGTGACCTAGTACCCAGGCTAACGAAAATCTCTTTTGGATGCCTATGTTATGTAGGGCTTTCAACTTCTGCCTGAAATGTCCTCACGTGTTGAACTAAGCACAGTGAGACTGTTGCCTTTGGCTTGGCTATACCTTCCTAGGTGGTTCTCAAGCTATCTTCATAGCAGGTCAGCTGAGTCATGGATACATATTTCGAAGCACATAAATACGCGGACGATGAAAGTGGTCTCTGTCAGCGAACGATCCATTGTGCCCTCAACGTGGATCCTTGTGGAACACTAATCTACATGTAGACTCAAAACTAGTTCTGTTGAAAGGGCAATTATCTGTTCAAGAGTCATTCAATAATGCAAATGATACATGCAGTTTATCAGTGTTCAAGAACAAGACGAAGCCACTAATTCCATAATAGTTCGTGAAACAGTAACTTTTCAAAGAAGAATGTTCACTGTCGGGACACCCTTTCATAGCCAACTAATTTATAATTCACTCACTTCGTCGAGCATATAATAAAGCGCCGACTTCACGAGTTAGAGGGTGTCCATTACAAGCTTGTAGTAAAGCAAATAGTCGACTACGAATAGCTCCACCAGCGCTCTATTGACTTTGTTGATTGGCTACTTTTGCTCTGCTTGAAATAGAATTACGTTAGAGATTCAATTAGCTGATTGTACTCGGAAAAGTCGTGAGCTTATGAGCTTGTAGCAGAGTAGCAGAGATTGAGTTATTCACGATAAGAAAAGCAGCATTCTAGAACTGTTCAAGTGCGGGTCAAGTTTTATCGTTCATTATCGCCTATACGTGTCCTCGAGGCGGTTAATGGAAGAAAGGAACATTTATATAAGACATTTACAACGGATAGGGGTAGATTTATGGGTGTTCGAGTTAGAGTAGGTGGCAAACTAATGACCATTGGAAGATATTTCCCATGGAGGCTACACAACATTTATCACCAAGTAACAAAGTAGCGCTGTTTTTTTTACTCGATCAGTATATCATCGTGAGTACAGATGCAATACTGTCAAGGAAATTTTACAAATAAATGGCGCCTCTTCTGGTCAACTGATTTAAAGCCCAAAAAAATTATACCTTTGTCTTTCAACCTCTTGAAACTTTACATGTTCCACCACTTACAAAGTACAGGAAAATATCATAGTATATTATATAACAAGGGAGTAAAGTAAATGTTTTAATCAATCGTTATGTTTAAGGGATAAAATATCTCTTTAGTCCTGAAGCATATACGCAATTTTTTGCACTTCCCAATATTATAACTTTCAACATTGATACAATTAATAATTTTGAAGAGTTATATTTCAATTAATGTTGACATTCAAACGAATCGTAATTTAACTAACAGAATATCAAGAAAATAAATCAAGAAATGAATGAATCTATAAATTTTGATGTAGATAAGGCAGCTGACACGATAACTTTTGTCCTAGTTATTAATAGTGTAGCTGCGGTAAAGTTTGATTTTTACTTTATGTCCTAGAGAATTGAAATGCAACTCTATCTACACCGTTATCCATTAAGAATAACTGAAGACAAAAAGTTGATTCAACGGTGGAAGACAAAACGTTTCGAAAACGTTAAAAAAAGTCTAACATCTATCAAGACGTCCGAAACCTAAGTAATCAAGAAACAAAATGTCGAACAATTCGATATAGCTAGTAATTTGTGGGCTGTGGCTCTTATTGATATTTCTACAAAATAGTCAAATTGACAAGAAGAAATCGAAACCTTGTAACTGAGCATTAATTAAAATCCAATCAAAATTGTTGATGAAGTGTTAATTGGCAGCGAATATGCCACTGCACTGCATCCGACATATCAGTCATTCATTACCGACATGACCCCGTTTTCGGTAGGAAGTTAATAGTATTGACTCAAATAATTTCCGATGTTTTGATTGAAATTCAATTTGTGAGCTTCAACAAATTGATTTTGCTCACAGTGTTCGAGTCGCTTAGAAGCTACTGTGACTGCTGCGTCAGGAAAAAAAATAGAGAATGATGAAGGGATGAAGGTCATAGAGTATATGGGCTATATAGTTATTTCTGCTGTTACTCGTATGGGGCTTGTCACGCTCAAAAGCCTCTATACCGTGGAATTTGGAGATCTATCGGGTATGCCCTCATGTTGTTTATAGTTTTTCATCTCATACCGCCCTTGTCAATAGACTCCAGCTCTCCCATGCACATGCAGAATTTTGGTTTCTACTTAGACCAGTAGCATGTATGTAGCCAAATTTTTTGTCAAAATCAACCTTGTATCTCAAACAAGTCACACTTCAAATCAAAGGAACTGTTCAGTTCGAAATACCCACCATAAATTTTTGGATTGTGAAGGAGATATCAATTAGAAACAACCACTGGCCAAATTGATACGATAGCTTTTCATCTGAGAATTGGTTGATTTTGATATTTAGAAATTCCAACCTGTGCTATATGTCTTTGAATCTTGAGAAGTATAAGATTTTTAATCTGATCGTTTTGACTGGATCTCCCAGTAAATTCACATGCCATTTTATACTTGATTTAAATGGATAACCACCAACTGAGTCTTGAAGAATACTGCTAGACTACTTTGTACACTGCAGATAAAATCACCATCGTTTACGAAAAGTTCGTCAGATGAGTTCAAGAATAGAAACATCATGTTTGTACCTTCAATAAATATATTTTTCGTTCCAGACTGGCTCCGTGAAGTATCTTGATCCTGACAACAAACGACATTCCCAGCACAAATATATAGCCACCAATTTATTCAGTAAACAAACAATTTTCAAATCCCACCGTGGAAATGGCTCATCAACGTCTAAAAATAGATCCGTCGCTATCAGTTTGAAACGTCGATAACCTAAAATTAGAAATACTATCGTCGTTTTATTATAAGGCATGATGAGTGTAGGTGCATTCAACTGAATAATAAATACGCGAGGAAAATGGATGGACGAATTCGTTGTTTATTGATCATTCACTTGCTGTAAATCAATTCCTTGGGAATTGGAAAGGAGGCATGCATCTCCTCAAGAGTATGAATGAATGAAATAGCATAATGTGCAACAAGTAGAGGAGACTTTGTAGAACAAAGAGGAAGATCTCGGAGCATTTATCAATATTGAAGAAGCCTCGATCAACATTTACCAACGAGACAATGGAATCGATTCAATTTGCTACATGTGGATCAAGGATATCATTGAAGGCAAGGTGATCACACCCAAAATAGAAGGATAGAGGGAGGCCATCACCTGAAAAAGGGTTGTGAGGGAGGACAGAGACCTCTTTCCAGGTTCCATCCCAGAACTTATAAAACTTGATCGTGAGAATATGATAACACTGGGACGTGAAAAAAATAACCTCATAATGAGTCACAGGGATGAAACTTGGAAAAGGAAACTCGAAAGCATCAATACCAACGACAGTTCCCTAAGGCGAATGTCGAAGCGGCTTCGTAGGGGACACGATATACTAATGGTGGGGAAAGGCCAGAGGCAAATGATGACCGACTGGGGGAAGGCGGAAATGTTCGGGAAATATTTCCAGAGTGTGTTCCAAGCGAGCGCGGATGCCACCTAAGAACACAGGGAAGTTCCTAGGGAAACCAAGCTGTTCAGAGAAACACCTAAGGTTGAACTGGACAGCGGAACCTTCTCGGAGTTGATAACCAACTTTGGGCAGGTTCGAAAAATCATCAAGAAGCTTCCTAGGAACAAGGATCTGGACGCGGACAGGATCGACGCCGCTCTGCTGAGGAACCTCCCAAGGAAGTCCCCGTACAGTTAATATACGTCATTATTACCGCCCAATCTCGCTGCGTAGTGTGGTTCAATGAACTATATTTTTTTTACCTTTAAACTAACAAAAAAAAAAGTGAAAATAACAAAATTTTATTTTTCAATAGACGATAGATGGTGATTGAATATCCCAACGTAGTTTTCTTGGAATGACTGAATTTTTTTTGTTGATGTTTTTACTCAAATCCAGTCTTAACACAAAACTAATATTACCATTTGAACTAGTTATGACACGAGTTTCGCTATTGACACGACCTATTTCCTATACAAAACTAGTTCAAGTACATAAAAAGTTATAAATAACTTGTATATTCATCTTCAATGCATTGAGTTGAAAGCATTTCTCAATAATTTTCAATCACCTACCAATTTGAAGTGGTTTTACGGGAACCATCAATTTATAATGAAAATCGAAGCTTTTAAATGAAACTTCCACTTTTGTAAAGTGAAATGGAAAAATTATATTAGTTCTCTGGTGTTTCAACCTTCTCGCTGTAATGTTTTATGTTTTAAATTTTATAGTCTTGTTGTTTTCAGCAGTTCTGGTTTATCAGTACAGGCCGTGCTTAGAAGTTTATTCTCAAACGACTGTGATCAGCTACATTTGTACCATTTTGAGATATGAAAAAAAACTCTCTATTTTCACTTTCTTTCTGCTCCAATGAAAAATATATTTTTCTCCATTGAAGTTTCATTTAAATACCCCTTATTCTGAAGCGATTAGCGTTCACAGAATCTTTAACCAATCGCTAGTTGAAGAGTTCATCTGGAGTTGGGAGGTGTAATTTTCAGCCAATATTTTCCATAATTCGGAATCAATTTGGACAGTTTTTGAAAAATAAAACATGAAAATTCTCGAAAATTTGGTTTCCGTCAATACCGAGTATTGCATTACCTGATTCCAGTCGTCTATGAACCTCTTGAAAATGAAAAATCAGTTCTCAGTTTTTAATTAGAATGCCATTTTACTCAGAACATGTTGGTTGATTTGAAAGGTGTATTTTTTCGAAAGTGCAAATCTTATGAAATTTTGTCAGGGAATTCAGATCGTCGAAATATATCTGACGAACTTTTGCGTTTTTGTGAAAAATTAAAATTTTCGAAAATTGATACTTTTATTCCTTTTTTATACCAAACCTTGTATATGACCATATACAAATAATTTTTTTTCGAAATCAGCATGAAATTTTGCATATGTAACACGAATTCCAAGTGAATCTGATGATTTTGTATTTTTCATGATGTTTGAAACTTCTTTCAAGTCAATCGACTTGAAATTCAAGAGAATCTATCTTCAACCTTTCGCGAGTTGAAAGGTTCATCTGGAGTTAGATGAAAGGAATTATTCACTCGTATTCCTGATAATTTTCGTTAACTCGTCAAGTCGAAATCAAAATCTCTAAAACCGAACAGAAAAAAAATAATTGGGTATTCACTTTCCACTAGAACTAATACCAAAACTCGACAGCTCATTCTTTATTGTGAAACACGAAAATGCGAAAAATGTTACATGTTTCACTGTCTGTTCGAGGAGATGGCAATAATGGTAAAAAAAATATGAAATGATGGTTCACAGTTGATACCATCGTCCACATAGCCGTTCAAAGAGTTGGAAAGTATAGGTGGAATATATATTGGCAAAAGGAGACTTTATAAATTTTCAATTTTTCCTGTTCAACTCCATAAAAGAAGAAGCCAGATAGGATTTCGTCCATTCATATTATCAACCTCTGAAATACTACTACTACTTTGTTCCTATTCAAGCAACCTTCTATTTCTTTTCGTTCGTTACCAACATCCCAATGCATGGAGTCTGATTCTATTTCTATAGAAGTGTTCTTGTGCGTTTTCTTTTGATTATGTGTAACTGTTAACAATTTCTATACATTCACTATTATTATTACAAACAAGATACACAAGTTAAATTCTGGAAATCTTGGTGGCCAGTGATGGACCTCTCTATAAATTTCTGATATGAGACAAAAGTCTGGTGAGTGGAACTTCCTGGAAATTATTATTGATTGTTCCCGAAGCGTCTTAATGAGCTAGATGGAAGCGCAGTAAATAGTGTCAGTTCTACTTGTTTTTTAACTCAGTATCCATCATTAAACCGAGGTTTCACATTTTCTCATCGAAAGAACTATATTGTCAATGGATTTTGAACCAAAATTGAGAAGATGCCATTGATGTTTCGATGTCCTCGTTATTTTTTCACAGCTGGTTAATGAATTCGTCTTTTTAAAGGGCATGTACACTTGATTGTCGTTCGCGTAAATCAACTTCATACTGAAGTGGGATCTATAGGGATCTAGGACAATTGCCCGAAAACAATTTCCCGAAAGACAATTCCCCGAAAGCAGTTCCCCGAATGGACAATTGCCCGAATGAACAATTGCCCGAATGAACAATTTCCCGAAACACAATTAATCGAATGTACAATTGCCCGAATAGACAATTGCCCGAAGAACAATTGCCCGAAAGGACAATTGACTGAAAAATTTATTTAAATATAGTGATACCAATAGATTTTTAATTGCGCGTACGATCATGTTGAGTGCCTTATCACTGTATATATGACGGAATGTAATACCAATATAATACCAATAAAAGTTTTAACCTAATTCTGTGGAATGTTCATCGTCGACGACCAAAAAAGACGATTTTTTATATTTTTTGACTCGATTGATCCTGAACGCACTAACCTGGTGACAGATTCACCTTTTTACAAGGCTGGAGTAACCTTAATTATTATAGTAGGTATTAAGGGTGTTATTGTAAATCAGAGAAGAAATAATAGTATACAGAAATTTCCGAAAATATTGGTTACAAATTTATAAAGTAGCGCTGAAATACATTTTTCGGTCAATTGTCCTTTCGAGCAATTGTTCTTCGCGAAATTGTCTATTCGGGCAATTGTACATTCGGGTAACTGTTTTCGGGGAATTGTCTTTCAGGAAATTGTTTTCGGGCAATTGTCCGGAAGCAGATCTATAGAAGGTGAGAAGCCCAATATAGATCCTTGGGGTACCCACTAATATAATGTTTGAACTGGAGTTTAGTATTCCCAAGATAAAGGATAGGATACTTATTCAAAAAGTATGATACCTCGATCGAAAAACCTATGAAATAAAAAACTGTCCACATTAGCGTGTGATTTGATTAAATGCTTTGGAATGGTCAAGCAGTACAAGAGTATTGATGTCAAATATCTGGGAATAATGCTGGATACGCATTTGCGCTGGGAACACCACATCAACTTTGTCCTAAAGAATTTACGTTTTGTTCTATATAAATTCCAGCAGTTAAACGATATTCTTGAGCAAAAACAAAAAAAAGTACTTTATCACAGCGTTGTTGAAAGCCATCTGATGTACGGTCTAGGGGGATGGGGAGGAGCATTTAAATATCATCTTCGCCCACTTGAGGTTATCCAAAGACGCTTTCTCAAACTGATGCATTAAAAAAAAAAAAAGGTATCCAAGTGATCGTTTGTGCTGGACTTGGGACAGCTATATAAAAATAGCAACATCAGACAGCACAAAAACAAAAATAAGCTTGCAAAGCTCACTCACTCTTATAACACTATTCTATTCTATTCTACTCTAAAATGAGCGGGTCTGCTCGGCCCTCCACTGCGACCCGTAAGGGTCTATTGTGGCTCATTTCAATTAAATATTTCACCGAAAGTTTCAGTCTTGTCATGTAATTATTCCAACGACAGTGGCCTATGAGTAGGCCTGTTAGAAGTTGCAGGTCGTCCCTGCTTGAGTCTAACAGTGTTTTGGTAAAATTCTTCGAGGAATGTCTGAATACTTCCATTGCTGTCTAGATGTTGAATGTACATTTGGCAAAACTAATTGAGATGCCAATGCACCTTCTCTTGCAAGAAGGTCCAAAGTTTTATTATCCTCCATACCGGAGTGGTCAGAAATTCAGACAAGAGACAGACTGTTGAGTCTTCGTATTGAGGAGAGTCTTCTCTGTCAGTTTGACACCAGCTTAGACGTTGATCGATACGCTCCAAGAACATTCTGATTGATCTCTGTGTGAGGTTAATTTCTTGGAGTCTCTCTACACAAAGATTGATGGCGTGAATTTCTGCCTGTAATACTGTCGCTATAATCCTCGACAGACTGATATTTATGTTCTAGGTATACGACCGTATACACCTGCACCAGAACCTGAGAGTGTTTTTGAACAGTAATCTGCTCTTAGTAGTTCCTCTCCTTGTAGGATCCATTCGCCTCTCTTCGGAATCAGAACGGTATAAGGAAGGTCAAAATTCACTTTTGAAAGCATTATATCAGAGATCATTCATTATGACTTTCAGTGTCAATCAGCAGTCTGCTATGCTCTGTATATGTATTTTGCATGCAATTGGCAATATGCATGATTCTGCAGGTTGTTCATCTAGCCTCTCTCTCCAGGAAGATGTGGAGAATAGGTAGTTCTAGTAGAATTTCCATAGCTGCTGACAGTGTGGTGCTGATGGCACCAATGATCGCCAGACAAGCTTGTCTCTGTAAATTTGAGAGCTCCACCTGGGCCATTCGCTGTGAAGTTTTTGGCCACCAGACAATGGCACCGTATGTGATCATTGGTCTAAAAACCATTACATATGTCGGAGACGAAATAATAGTTGGGACTTTCTGTGGAATACCTTTCGTCTAGACATTTTTATCACAGTAGTTTTGAATGGTAAAAATGTCAATAATTTATGATTCGAGCCAATTACGTTTTCCCAGGTTTATGACGATGGACTTGAGTCCGAGGTGACACATCTGGTCACCAAACGTAACCACGGTCACAGGATGGATGGTGAATTTTTATGATGAAAGTATGACGTAGATAGTTGGAGGCGTTTGATAATTTCGACCTGAGAATGCACAAGGGTAGGTAAGACTCTTGTCTGTGGGTACAGTTCTGGGTAGACCACGAAGAAGTAAAGACTTGCTCCTGCTGACCGTAGATTCGTTATCGAACTTACGGTTCAATCTTTATAAGTGCTGGTTATTATTATGTATAATACTCTCAACGTTCAAGAAAAGGAGTCTTCGACACATATATCCAGTGGATTTGTTTGGGGACATCACTGGATCAAATTGAAATGAATGTAGAACCAATTTCGCTAAAAGGATCTGCTTTTGCACGATTTTCAGGCACTCTACTATGAGTGTGAGTGGCTGTTGACATCAATTTGAAAGATAGCTGTAATTTCTTGAGCAGAACAGGCAAGGTCAGTACTGGAATACATACCATTAGACGTATAGATGCTGCTGAATTGTTCAAATGTGTTTCTCTCGTCAACCAGCTGTTTTTTCAGAAGAAACTTATGGAAGTCTTCCAGAGACTTATGTCACTGTCTGTCAATACTTCGTCAGATCTGCAATATCAATGTAAGAACAAACTAAGCAGTTCTCCCTGATTAAATACAGTTCATGAACCTTATGAATTGCACTTGACACTTCTTGAACAAAAACTAATTAATTTTTACAAGGAACTCGCGATAAAATCTTCAATTAAGACTGAAATTCGAACAACGCGCACTTCACAGCATTCTTTCACGGACACTTCCGAAAAATCCGCATGCTATTTGCATAATTTTCAGCGAAATTTGTATTTCCGATTTGTTTGCCTGATATTCGCACACTGAACGAGCACGTTTTTGAGTCCTTGCCAGCACCTTAAGTTCTCTGGCGCGAGTTATCGCACGCATTCATAATGAATTTCTTTCAGAATATAGAGCGTTATGGATTGTTAGCTACGGGGATAAAGCAATATTTTATATCACTTCCTGATGAGTAGAAATCAGTGGTTGTATAAGCAGACTCAAACTTTTATCAAGAGATAATTACAGCATTTTTCAATACCTTTGTGATCAATTTTCGACACATTTCCTGAGTTTGTACGCTCGTCCAAATCACTAGCCTTCTCAATAATTTTTTCTTGTTTCCACTATGATAAAAATGCTGTAGATAGTTCATTATGTCTGGCGCAAGATATCGGACGCATTCGTAATATATCTTTATGGATTGTGTGTTACAGGGATGAAGCAATATATTATATTACGACTTCCCACTGTGATGAAAATGCTGTAAAAATGTCATTATGAAATGGAATAAACCATTATACTCAGATATTAATATTCTATGCCGGAGGAAATTTCAGTATAAAATGTCAAATGAAATATATACCAAATGAAAATTTGAAAAAAATTAAAGTAAAAAATGGACACAAAACCCAACAACTATCAACGATTCTATTAGCAGGACTCATGAAAAATTACATAAACCTCTCCGCTAAAGGCCGATTCAGATACTTACATGAGTGCCCACCCTGCATTATAAATGCATGCCTGTCGACGTTTACACCTGTGTCTGCCGGCGTGCGTAAAAAACGCAGGATGAGCACGCAGTGAAAAATACGTCGGGATTATTCGAAAATCACAAATGGTAACTTATTTTTCAGAGATTTTATAACGTTATATGATTGATTCACTCTTTTACACGTAAGATCTAGATGTTCTTGCCATGTGAAGAGTTAGTCAATCATCGTTCCGAAGAATTTCGTCAAACTGATCATTTCTAAAGATTAGCTCCGAAAACTGAGTTTGAGGTCATGTGGACTTCTAGATGAATTCGCGAATTGCAAGTATACTTTTTCGTTCCGGTTTTCAATAAGCCTGTTCTTATCACACCAATCATTGAATTCGTCAAAACTGTATTGACTAACTGTTCCATATAGTCATATTTTTTGCTTGATAGGATGTCATCTGCGTAAAGATATATTGTTCCATGACTTATATTAGTGGGAAGATCATTTTCATATAGTAGGAATATTAGCGGTCCAAGAACGCTACCTTGAGGAGTCCCTGTAGTTACGATAAACTTATCAGACATTACGTTATTTTGCTTCACCTAAAAAAGACACGCCAACTGATTGATATTATATACTTCGAATACCTATTTTGAAAAGTTCTTCTGCAACTAGTTTGATGTTCGAAATGTCGAAAGACCTGCTTGAATCGAAGAAGATGCCTACAAGAATTTTTTCTTCATTTGAGTCATATATCAACATTGTATGTGTCATTGTTTTGAACGAATTCTTAATTGATTTGAACATTTTTGATTTATTATGAAGCTTCTGATGAATTCATAACTATCGAGTCCACTTTTTCTGTAGCCTCAAAATCCCCTTCCATAACAATATGTTTCAGGAACTAAATATGAATACAATAATTTTTCTTGGAATAAAAACTACGTCAATTTCATTCGACGCTCGTTACGATAACAAAGTTAGCATTTTCATGAGCTCAAAGCTCCAATTGATACTAATCATACCACCAATCTGATTGAAGCGCGCCCAATATTCCTGCATATATCAATATGTCTACCCAATTGTTTTCGTATTTTTGGGAATATGCCTGCTTCTGATTGAATTAGTGCCTATTCGTTTTTTTCGAAAAAAGACATGAGCAATGTGCTCTTTGAACCGTATTTTCGTCGCCCTTATAGTTTGACCAACATACTTCTACTCGCAATCTTTAAAATCCTCGACTTTTTTCTGTATTTACTTTGGGCATACTCAACATATGTTTCATAGTTTATACGTATTGAGTAACTGCAACTTTAGAAATGATGATATGACTTCCTGATATTCGTGAATATAACAAACTCATTTAGGTCCCCCATCAATAACTTTCTAGTTTTTTTCAACCAGTTCGAGTGGCATGGTATTAAAATGTGCTTATACGAGTTCATGTAATGATAAGTTGCACGAAACCTATTCATGGAATTCCAGGAATCGTTTTTTTATCGAACGTTGTCAAGCCTGGTATAGAGAATTATTGCAAATGGAGAACATTCGGATTTTACGGAAGAAAAAGAGGCACATTTAAAGAGTCAACTGTGTTACTGAATGGTCGAATGAATTTTGGAAACGTGATAACTTTACCGGTGGAAAATTACTCCTTTGTTCAGCTTGTCTTGACAATGAAGAAATGGGGACATCTGTGGGTTAAACTGGTTTTGAAACTTGCACTTCACTGGACCTGATAAAATTGCACAAAATGTAACTACTATAGATTGAGTTAGTTATTTTTCGAAAACAGCAGGCAAGGAAGTTTACCCGAGCTCTATAGACCAGATTCAAAATTATGACGTTACAATGGCATAAAGAAAATGTATTTAGTTTTCTATCGTACACCTCAAGGGCGGATCTAAGGGCGGATAATTGGGAAATTACCCCCCCCCAGACTTATTCGATAGCGAAAAGAATTATGTAATATTTGTAGAAATATTCTTGTCTCTACTTTATACCTATATTGCCCAATGGATAAGTTTTACCCTCTCCCCTAGAAAAGTTAGTACAGATCCGCCCTTGACACCTCAAGGAATACGGAAATAATACGGTGAAACTCACACGAAATCGAATAAAATTAAAGTGAAATTTTTAACGTGTTCCTGGTACATTCAACTACGTCATTCCAAGCTCCTGAAATATACATGACATACCGATTTTGTGAAGTGTATACAAAATTGAAACAGTTATAGTTAAAAATAACTATCGCCCAGTTCTATCGAGCGGCATAGTTGCAATATTATTTTTTTGCAAATGAAGCGTGGTCCAAATTAACGACGTAGGTGGCAAAATTATTTCTAGACTGGAGTAATATTTTTTTTTTTCATCATCTGAGTATTGCAAAACTTTTCAATCCTGATTTGGGTACGTCAAAAATCTTAAACGAATAATAATTTGTGATACATGGTTGGATGGAGAAGTTCAAGGAGAATGAAGTAGACTAGAAAAATATATAAGGTAAAAAAATTATCGTTATATTCAAAGGAATCGCTATAATTAATAGAAAAAATTATCTCTCACAATAAAAAAAAAATATGCTACATGTTTCTTGTGTCAGTGGGTAAATCAAAAAAAAATCATCTAATTTTCCTGGAAATACTCCACAGCATCAATTTAATGATTTATGAAATTGTCAGCTTAATTTTTCATTTGAATTTCCGCCCCATTTTCATTTGTCAAATACAAATTTTTGCAATGTCATCCTCGAAATAATACTCCCAATTAATCCATCATGTTTCCGGCCATTCTGAACGCAAAAACAGGGATGATACAACTTAGGAATCGCCTTGTCTGCTGGAAAATATAACTCACCTAAATCCTTTACGACCCAAACTTTGAGATGTAGGTCTTTTCCCCCTGTAACCTGATAAAGTCCATAGAGTTGCGAGTGTGCTTTTTTGATATTTCATCCGGAAGAGGACTTTTTACTCGCAGTTTCCTGCGTCAGTTTAATCTGGTGAGTGAAAGACGTTTTTCAAGAGTCGATGAAAAATGTCTTTAGTCGTTAGGAGAGAAAGATGAGGGTTTAGGTGGCAGTGGAGTAGTTTATTTTTATTCTCGGTCGGTAATAGTGTAGCATACCAGATCACCTCAGTTACATTCTCTAATATAAAAAAAAACTGAAATCGCATCCACTCATCATGTACATCAAAGTAAGCCAATTTCATTATGAAACAATTACATATTTCATTTGTACAATAATATAATTTTTTCAATCTTGAATTTTATTGAAATAATTTGAAAAAACAGTAAAATATCAACATGAAAAATAATTAAGGATCATATAAGGTCAAATATTTCGCGTGTCTGAACTGTGAGATGGCACTGACAAGATATGTTTTTCACACCATAGTGATAGCGATCTTTTGTAATATTTCCAAATAAATTAGTTTTCTGCTGGAATATCTACCGAATATCCAACGGTCAACCCTACTGCTACTGCATTGTTGCCAAATCTCAACATTATTCGAAGTACTGCGATGATTATTATCAGCTGGTATTAATTGTGGTAATGTGGTTCAATGCATAGCTGGATTAATAATAATAGTAATTATTATTATATTTCTTGTTCGTTGTGGAGATGATTTTGTGATTTCTTTCTCTTCAATATCTAATGAATTATTTATTTACTGTATTATCTAGAATAGAGATATAGAATATATATATAATATGTATAAGGCGAAGGGCAGTCTTGACTGACTAGTTAAGGAAAAATGCGGATGGCTCTTGAGGATGCATCCAAAATACTGGGCTGTTTGAAAGAATACTCTCTGTTAAATGGTCGAAGTTTCGGAAATGTTCATTTTCTTTATCAAGACATTAAATATGAGGTTTATAGTAAAATGTCAACATTGATGAGACGCATACAAAGTCATGATTCATGATGGTGGAAAACATCCAATTCCTTCTTTAATAATTATTATAATAATTTCGGTTCAAACTTTCCTCTTATATTTTTTTAAACTTGCATACATAACTCAGTACGGGGTGTTGAGTTTGAACAATGAAGTCTCCATCCAAGACAAATCTGAGGGCGCGCGCAACAAATTTTGTTGGGTGGAGACCTCGGGGACCTTGTATTTCGAATACTGAGGGCCTCTGCTGAGTCCTGTCTACGAATTTGGTTGAATTTGTAGAGTCTTTGTAGGAGACCTCGTTGACCTCGTTATTCGAATTCAGTGGCATCTGCTGAGTCCTGTCTGTAAATTTGGTGGAATTTACAGTGCCTCCATAATTTGGTCGGTGGAGACCTTGGTGCCTTCGTTATTCGAATTCAGTGGCCTCTACTGAGTCCGTGAATATGGTAAAAGTTGCAGTGCCTCTGGTTTTTGTTTGGTGGAGACCTCGGAGACTCTATTATTCAAATTCAGTGTTCCTTGCTGTGTCCTGTCTGAAAATTTCAGGAAATTTGCAGCGCCCTCAGATTTGTATTAGGTGGAGACCTCCAGGCTTACCATGGAAACCTCCTTTTGTTCTAAAAGGGGATATCTTTTCAATCGTTTTTAGTGTTTCCAAAGGTGGGGACCATTTTTTTGAAGCTGGTTCATTCTTTTTCTCAGATGTTAGTTTATTGATGATGCATGTGCTGTCGGTTTTCCTGTGTAAGGAAATCTTGGGAATCTTTGGTATTACCCTTTTTTCCGGTTCACCAGTATATTATTTATTGTATTCTTTCCGTTTGTTTTTCTGATATTCGGGTTTGCAGTGCCCATGGGTTTGTTATGGATATAATCAGTCCGTGCTTGATCTTGCTTCCTAGATTAGATTTGCTTTTAGTACAAACAACAAAACTGTTGGTAAAATTCAAAAATAGCAGCTAATATGAACAACTCACTATAATTTATTTTTATCAATATTTTTCAACTTTGTAAGCTGAACTCCGCCTATTTGCCGTTAATATTATTTAAAAACAACTGGAATGGACAATAAAGACTCTATTATGATTATTATTATTATTTTTCAATTCTGTTTTGCATCCTGTTTTGTTTTGAAAACTGATATTTTAAATCGCAAAACATAAAACTTATTACTTACATACTTCTTCAGTTGTGTCCAAGGACTCCAAGGCTTTAGGTGGACCAGTCCAACATCCGACTGATGAAATGACAAACCCCTATCGACGTAACTTTCATTTTCGATAAATTAAACAAATTACATCGGTTACCGCTGTCTAGAACTATTGGCAACGCTGTACCGTAAATATGACAATAATTCTGTGCAATACCTTGTGGACAGTGGCAGAACTATTTTTTACAGAGGAATCACTTACTAGAGCGATTTACCGTTTTTTGTCAGAGGTTTTGAAAATCATTATTGAAAATATAAATCGTTTGATTTTATGTCTGAAAAATAGTACGAATAGTTCCTCAATGTTTATTCCTCTAAATTTCATATAAATGTCACTTGCAAAAGCGATTCTTCTCAACTGTCTTTGATTTTATAACAAGTTTTCTTATTTTTTTTTTTAATTGTGAGGGAACGTTGAATTAAAAAATTCTGAAAAAAATCGTGATTACTTTTACTTTCACATTGATATGTCATGATATTTGAAATGGAATCTGATGAATGGTTTTTGGGAAAACTTAAAATATCCACGAAAAATTAGGTTTCTATTTTTTCTTCAAAAACTGTTTATCAGATTTTCTTCTACATCTCTCTGATTATTCAATTTGAATGCCAAAATGACTGTATTTTTTTTCAAAATTTTTCAATTTGCTGTTTATTTTTTATGGGTTTACATGAACCTTAATCTGCGCTCCGGGCGACTTGAATGAATACGGTGGCGCATGCGCTTTTGCAGCTGCAGGGAAACCCGTAAAAACCTGCCACACCACATCTGAAGAGTTGGAAATAATTGATGAAAAACTTCTGGAGACGTTCGTCGAATCAGGATTATCTTCTTGTCTGTAAAATAGGATGTATGGTGTCTCCAGAGACTCCAACTCGAAAGAATGCATTCTATTGACGAAACTGTCATCAAATTTGCACCAGTCTTTTGCCAAGGTATAATAGCAAGAATCAGCTCCAGAACCGCAGTGAACGGATAACTGGATGACGCTCATGAGAACAGTCAGCTAGATTGGCATATTCTCTAGCTTGATTCGTTGTGATAATTTGAAACTCCTGTGAATTGCTGAATCATAACTGAAGAGTTTCAGAGTTAGGATCAGATTTGCAGGTGCTTCAACTATATTCGTTATTTTATTACTGTCGGTTATTTTGGATCATATTCGGCGATACACTTGACTATCACCTGTTAGGTGTTCGGTTCTCAGAGTATGAATGAGTACGGTCTGTACGGACTGGAAAAAAATCACTGGAGTTTCCGCAATCCTTACTGCATCTACTACAACACAAAACTGTGAGCATTTTCCCTCCAAAAGACTTCTGTACTGAAGGAATGATAGGCTCTGTGCTATCAGAGAGTCCAAGAACATCGAATGAATACCAAAAATTCGGAACTATCTTGTTATCCTGACGAAAAATTTGTTGGCCCCAAGGACTCTATGAAAACATGCGGAAAATAAGAAGAAACTCTTTTCGAAATGTGAGTTATTTGAACATCTGTTTGAACTCAAAGAATAACTGGGAAACATTATTATTGATGGTTAATATATCGTTTATGAACGATTCTGTCATAGGTAGCGCTTGTGAAACGCTATTCATATAAGATGTATTTCCCAAATAATTCAACCCAACTTTGCTTCCATGACCTCTAAGGTGATTTGTAGACTTATCCAAAGACTTTACTAGCAAAATAGGAACAGAAGCATCTTCAATCAAACCATTCTGAACGCAGTAATCAATCCTTCCTAGTGAAGTGGAATCTTCTTAGTACATTACAATATTACTTAAATCAATGCTTTTCCAAGCACAATAAAAGTTAATAACTTTCATTTTGATTTTTGATAATAATTCGTTTCTGTGGAAATTCCAGTATAATTTTCCAAGGAGTCTTTATTGAAACTGCTCGAACAACAACAGGATTATTTACGGAGGAAATTCCCAGACGAATTTAATGAACTGAACGGGATTTCAGTTAACTTCGATGAAGTTTACATAGCATGGTGAAAATAATTGAGTTCGATGTTATATACAGAAAGAGAAGCAAACGAGTTGAAGGGTTATATTGACGCAATTTCCTCAACTCGGTGTCGGTTGCGATTAAAAGGACAATTGAAGACGACAACTTCATATTTGGGAGTAGCAATTCACAGTGGGTAGATACGAGAAGTGTAGAACGAACTGAACGTCTCGTGAAATATGCAATTAAAATAAATATCTTGACTCCGATATGTTTTGATCAGAACTGCACGTTGTTCTAGCTAATATCACCAAGAATAAGAAAAAATATCAGTAAGGGATACCACGGCCAGCAAAACAGGATCAAGGTCATACCGAGCTAGTTCGCTGCTGGTGTGCATTGACGATCTGCAAAGGCTATCCACCGCAAATAAGCTGAAGCTACTTTGTGTTCCCGATCACACCGGTGTGCCTGGAAACGAACAGGCCGATAATCTGACCAGAGAAGGTTCGAAAAGCTCGACGATTAGACCAGAACCTATCCTAGGATTTACTAGATCATGGAGCGTCTCAACCATGAAGGAAATCCTGGAAATCAAATTCCAGGATGAATTCAGAGGACACGCCTATGCCATCTACCCAAATAACCACTTTTCCTTGGTTTATGATGACTAGTCCTTTTGCTCTTGTTTTTTCGTCGAAATTGAATCCTACCTGAATTGATATGCATTCTAGTTCCAAATGACACCGTCTCTAACCTTGAAACACAAACACACCTCCTTACTTGAATACGTTCCTAGATATATTGTGATGCTACGTTGTTTACATTTTCTTTCTTTTTTAATAGAAGCGAAAATGTCCCATAACATGTTCGTTGAAAAGACGCATCCAGTAGATTTTTTGCTCTACATTTTCGTGAGAGCAGAGGAAAAGTAGTTAAGATTTAGTTTTCTTCATGAATATCCAAAGTAATGAGTGATATAGATCTTCCCTATCACCCGCAAAGCTTAGTATCAACAAATCATTGATGTGATAAACAATTGATGTATACATGAAACCATGCTGGTGCTGAAATAGATCCTTGTGGAGCACCAGCATTCAAATTGAAGTGATCTGTCTGAGAAAAACGCATTATAACCCTTCGAAAGCTGTAGACGATCCAGATTCCATGAAAAAATAACTTCGTGAGGCTTTAAAAGTTACAATATTAGCCAATTCCAAAGATTAAAGAAATTGGGATTGCCAAAAGTATTTCTTGCAGAAAGTATAAGGAAGACTATAGGATGCAATAGGGATTGGCGGAAAATGGGTGAAGATTCCCTACTGAGGAAAAAATTGTTGAATAATGTCTTCAGTAGTCATCGATCAAAATAAAGTTTAGACAATTTCGAAGATGTTCATAAAAGGTTTGTTATTATTCCTCCAATCAGAATTTATAATAATAATGAGGTATGATTGAGCACTGTCCAGCCTCACTCAAAAATAACTACACCAGAGGGAACATAAGGCTGTGTTGTGCCACATAAGGTCATGAGGTCAGGGGACTGCAATAGGGATCGTGATTATTACTCAAAATTGAATATTAGTTTGAGAGGAAAATCCATAGATCACATTGTATCGTCCTGCATCATGAAAACAAAAACTTCAATAATTAATTTAATAATTTCTTGTTTTTCTTCGGAGTTTTTGAGAATGTCCAGTACGGTTTTCGTATTTGTTTTAATGAAGGTAATGGAAAACTTATTCGGTAATGAAAGGGATCTTTTCATCTAATGAATGCTACGAACCCACTCCCCTCAAAACTTCAAAACCACATTTATTGGTATAACCAAGCTCTAATAGGAATAGTTCCCCATTTGAATAACCAATCTTACATTCCTTCATCTTTAATATCTATTTGAAAGAGCGAACGAAATTCAAAGACATATTTTTGTCCGCAATCTCAAATGAAACCGTATCCAATATTTCATTTCCATAACTTCTCCCTTATACTAAAGTAGTTTTCCCCCAAACAAGACCTCCCCCGTCCGTAAGCCCCTCAGCCAAGATGCAATCCACCCGTTCCCTTCTGAGAAATTGTCAATCTCCTGTGGAACATCCCCCGTACACGGACATTCCAGCATTGCCGAAGGCTCAATTCAAATTCCAATTGATCCAATCCAATCCCCACCGGCCTCCGAACGACCACTCCAACAACGTAATCAATTTCAATGACGTCGATGAGGGATAACTGCGATGAACGCGAAAAACATCCTTTGAGAGCCTTATTAAATCGAAAAGGGGGTGAAAATAGTGCTGGATTATCTGGAGGACGTTAGCCCAGTCCCCAAAGACGAATTTGGGGCCAAAGAGTCATTAATATCAAGCGAGTTGAGGATTGTCAAGTGATTAGGGTTCAAAGTGAAAATCAGAAAGAAAGTCTGCCTGTTTCAAAAAAATCATTATTTACAATTGGTATCAATTGGCTGATTTCAAACAATTTGATGAAAAGTACAAGACTTTATAGAGTTCATTATGACCCTAGAACCATGATGAAGTTCAAAAAGTCCTAGATCCTAGTCCTAGAATACAAAACTTCATTTCCCAAATTGGAAGATAAACCATCAGAATCGCCCATTTTCAAAGGTTTCACCACAAATTTTTGTATTTGACAGTGAATGAATAATTTGCTGTAACATTGTCTACGAAATAGTGAGACACAATTAATTTGCCAACTATTTTTCATAATGAATGACTGGAATATATCTGTAGTAGAATAATGTGCTTTGAGTAGATTGAGTAAACCACGAATGACGGGCCATTCGTCCGGCTAGTAATTCCGCCACGTTACGGAAAACTTGTACAATTTTCAGATTTAGAGCAGCTTGTCTATCAGTCCATCAAGTACAGCTGGAATCAACGAAAAAGTGCAACCTATCTCCAGAGTTCCCTTCACAAAAATAGTACAGGAGCTAAGTAAATTCAACTTGGAACATATCAATTTTAACAGCATCAATCCCACATCGTACGTGACAATGACAACATTCTGCGATTTCTATTGATCGCAGCGAATCATAAGACACTGTTGGTAGAAATCATCCAATACGAATCGACATTCCACGTGGACAAGTTCACAGACGGTGCATTTCCAGAGATTACTTTGTTGCCTTCGAGAGTGCCAAAACTTAAATTTCGAACAATATCGTTTACTTGAACTATACCCCCATGATCAGAACCACAATTTTAACAGAGAGAGTTAATCTCGATATTTGGTCCAGTCCTCCTTCTCTCTTTGGACGATATTCTTTTCGCCAGGAGCTGAAAACTCTTCGATGGTCGAGGAGGACTACATCAGGCTTATTGGCTTGTATTTGCCTGAGGGTGGATAATGAGTATTTCCAATAAATTCGGCACTTCTCATTTTCATAGGAGCAGAAGGAATCACCGGTGTCGATACCGTATTGCAGGTGATAGTACACTTGTAGCACCGCGTTATGCCTGTGGATATAGGCTGACACCGCATAAGCTAGACAGGCTGCCTCACGACAAGCTCTGCATCTAGTGTCAGGGACCTCTAGACCCATCACGCGACTTTGGTAGACGAGGATATTGAAGACACCATTTAGGCAGGTCAATTTGAATCCCTTGTTTACCGACTTCAGCGCACTTGACCTAAGAAAAGCCAAGGTCTTCAATGTTCCTGAATAAGACCATATGCATTGGCTTATCCTTACGTAGCTGTAGGAGCCTTTCACTCCCCGCAGCTTTGATGTGGGCTTTTTGCTGAACGGGATTCAACTCGGTAACAGAGTTTCGGTACGTCTGTTCAGTACCAAATACGAGATCTAGTTCATCGGCTGCACAGATTGCAGCATTGAGAAAAAAAACTGCTTTTTCGTAATCGCATACTAAGCAGAGTAGGGGATCTGAATTTCTCCATCCAGTATCATTCTGTTGTGTAGCTCCAAGCTCAAAAGTGCACGACCTCCACGTTGTCTGGGAAAGTATAACCGTGGAACAGACGATTTAGGATGCAAGCTCCTATGAAGATTATTTTGCGAGTTCTTATGTCGAGTTGCACCAGCCCTTCTTGAGTCTATTCCATTACTCCAAAGGAGTGAAGTAGAATCGGAACGACAGTCATATTAGTTTCAGCAACTTTGTTCTTCCCCGACAGTTCTGATGACCAGACCTGTCGGACCTAATGCTGATACTTGCCGCGGAGAGAGTATTTGATAGTAGTTACCTCTTGGATGTAGCGTTGTTCCACCCCTAGGTATACGAGCTGAACATCCTCTTCGTATTCCTCGCATCGTCCTCTTTTGAGATGAACCGTGGCACATTTATCGATGCCAAACTCCATACCGATAGCAGGCGTGTACTCTTGCACCACCCTTAAGGACTGATGAAGGTCCTTTTCACCGGAGGCATAAAGTTTAAGGTCATCCATGTTAAACAGATGGGCGATCTAATGCCTCCGATTGCTGGGGGTGCCGCAGTTGTATCCGCAGGTTTTTCGTAGTGCAATAGACGATGGCAACAGTGAAATGCAGAAGAGGAGATGGCTGAGGGAGCCTGACTTGTCCAGATGTTATGGTGAAGTGAGTCCTCCATAGAAAGGTTACGCTTATACGGCATGGAGTCTTGCGCGATGCATCTGTCGATCAGTAGATTCTCCTTGCAACCAGCGACCCCCTTCTTTGCTCATATATCCGTTCATACCTCGGCACAACTGTGGAGATTATTCGCATGTATAACATGCAGGTAACGATGTTATCATTATTATTATTCCATAGGAGCATCGTCCCTGAGCATGTGACATAAAACAGGTCGCCAATTTTGCATTGATGGGCTAATAACGAAACTTTGGAAGAGAAAGCTGTATGAAGGGTACTGTCATCTGCAAAGCTATACAGCAGACATAGGGAAGCTTCCAATATATCATTGATATTAAAAAAAAAGAGTGTTGGTGTAAAATAGATTCCTGTGCAACACCGGCATTATACAGTGTGTTTCACTTCTGATGGAAACACCCCCGTATCTTCTGTAATTTTCAACGTAGAACCGTGAAATTCTCAGGATCGATAGACACACGAGAAAGGAATTTACTGCACAAAAATGGTCATCCTACATGATATACACTGAACGCCAGCAGCGATGGAACGATCCATTTTTCCGGAAAGTTATATTAGGGTGCAAAATTGGTGCAAAATTCCTTCGGATTCGTGTTCAGGATCCCCAAATTACTACAAATACACCAATTTCCTGGAAAATTTTCAGTCCTGAAAAATTCTAATTTGTTTCACTTCTCATGGAAACGCCCCCGTATCTTCCGTTATTTTTGACGTAAAACCATGACATTTTCAGGCTACAATAGGAATGAACTAAATGCACAAAAGTGGTCATCATATCTGATATACACGGGGGCGTTTCCATGGGAAGTGAAACAAATTGTAATTCTTCAGAACCAAAATTTTTTCATTAATAATAATTTTGGGATCCTGAACACGAATCCAAAGGAATTTCGGACTAATTTTGTACCCTAATACAACTTTCCGGAAAAATGGGTGGTTTCATCGTTGCTAGCGTCACGTAGGATTGCCCCTTTCATGCAGAGAGTTCATCTCTAATATGTCTATCGATCCTGAAAATTTCATGATTTTTCGTAAAAAATTACAGAATATACGAGGGTGTTTCCATGAGAAGTGAAACACACTGTATATAGTTTGTCGGAGAGAACTTATTCATCCACCACGTGGAGAGATATCTCCAAAAGAATGGAAGATGATAAAGAACACAATTTGGGAGCAAGCTATATACATAACTGCCTTATAATATGCGTGATATAAAATGGTCTCTGATAATGGAAACATACTGTCGATCAGTCGCAATTTCTGAGAGTTTTCTATTGATTGTTTTTTCCATGACATTCGAGATAACCAGTACGATGAGTTTGTAGTTGCTGGGTTAGGAACTTTTTTCTTTTTGAGGGTTGTACTCTAGCAATTTTCTCCGTAATAAATATTATCTTAGGCGTATAACTGTCAACTAGAGTGATGTTTCACATATGTTTTTTACAATGAACCCAGGGTAGAATTTTCAGCGAGCAATTCGCTGGTGTTTCATCTTCCTTGGATAGGGAAGGGAACGAGATGGAAGTGAAATTGCTTTCCACAGCTTTTCCAAAAGACCAACTGGAGTAGGACCTTCCAGGACACTCATCCTCTTTCAAGGATCTTATTGTCTCCTTGTCTATGTTTCTAGCCTCAATATTTTTGGTAGGAATGTTCTCTTACTTCCTAGTGGAGATTTTTCAGTGCTCGTATATTTTTATAGATTCTAAATGAATTCTAGTTAAAAACTATTTTGGATCTGCTAGTATTTCGGTGTTTTCAAATGGGAGCTTGTGTTCTCTGTCGGGACAGTTGTTCAGCGACAGGAAACTTTTGGTTTTGTCCCAATCGACAACTTCGTTTGTGCTCACTTGTGAATTTACCCACTAGAATAATAATAACTTCATTCACCCAATAAATATCAACATGGAAGAAGTGGATGAAACAAGTGGAAAGCTGGATTATAAAATATAAAATGTACCATGTATGATATGAAGTGTGGAATGTTAAGAGTTGAATGTAGCCTTTTCTTCTTATTGTATAAAACTCATCAATGGGGGTTGTTCATAAGGGTGCAGTCGATTGACGGATTGAACAAATTTCTTCACATGAACTCCTGCAAACTACTGCTGAGTCTCTTTTGCTGATCCTGAATATTTTAAAATTGTCTCTGTTTGTTAGAAGACAGTGCTTATTTTCTCCTTTTATTAGTTTTTTCAAATAGAAAGGTGATATCTTCAATGTATGGCAGGAAGACAATTATCCGTGTTTGCTCTTCACTATCGTTCCTCTTGTTCGTTCTTGAACGCGTAGCAAAAATTAGTACTTTATTGTGGTGGCCATTTCAACATTTCATCGGCGTGTTTTCGTTTACATATTCTTAACGCGCCGTTCACTCAAAAGTACGTTTTTGCTTTTGATTATGGTTGGATTCATGATGTAGATATAAATGTAACACTTTGTTTCCTTCTTGAACAACTATAGCCTAGCTGATTACTTTCTTTGGTGACTAATACATCTGGGAATTGCCGGTTCTCTTTCAATTCCATTGTGGACTTTTGGATGAAACTCTTCTGATGGTTTGGGAAGTCCTGAAGTTCTTCTCTTCCGTGGCTCCAAATTACGAACGTATCATCTATATGCACCTTAAGCAAATGCTTCGTCATTTTTTTTTTGTTTTTTAATGGCTCTATCTTGGATATTTTTCATGGACATATTGCCACCAATTGGCTGACTGAATTGCCCATGCGACTCCACCAACTTGTTCACGGAACGTTTGACTGCATCAAATATTTCAGATGACTACCTTGTCCACAGCCACATTTTGGTTGCCTCTGTAGCAATCTAGGAACCCTTGTACGTTCTTGTAGTAATAAATTATGTACAAGGAATATATCGAGAACTATTTCGGTTCCAGTAATCCAGTCAAACCCAACACCTCCATTAACTAGACTATATCGGATAAAGGATTCAGTAAAGCGACCCGAATATTGATTGAGCATCTTAGATGCAGACGTATATATCTGCTTTAATGGATTTCGTAGGACGGAGCGGTGCCGTATCTTTATTCCAGCTGGGGTGTTTAAGTGGAGTAACCGCATCGTGAATACACTCCTATTGAAGACAGTGAGGAGTTTTATGTTACGGTACTGGAGGTCGCTTTATGGAGAGTGGTTCACTAGGATGTTTCGAAGAGGACACATGATTGTAATAAATCCAGCAAAGTGTCCCTGGAGTTTTATTCCAACAACAAAGCATTGGTTTCAACACCTCAACTGAAACACGTGTCGAGTTGTTGAAAATAGTGGATTGGCGTCGGGAAGAAACCCGTGTACTACGCCAAAGGTTTCAAATAGTGTAGGGCGAGAACAATAATCAGTTTAAAGTATGAATGCAGGTTGAGAACAAACTAAAATATAAATCCTATGATTCCTAATATGGAAATGACGGACTAATCGTTAGTTTTTCAAGGAAAATCCAAGACGTTGATGACCGATATTTATGAACTTGGTGTTCATCGTTCATTGAATTTATTGAAAGTGTCTCAATAAAAGATATCATTATTCAAGAAAAGTAAACTACCCAAAACACCAACACACAGTTAATTTTACTCGACGCGCGTTTCGCCAATGAATTTGGCATCCTCAGAAGCTCAACGCGTACAGAACTACTTATGATATTCTAATCCTCTTTCTGATGAGAAGCAGCGACAGGCTGGAGGGCGCATTATTCTCGGAATGCCCCCAAACATCATGCCCAAAACTATCAACCTTCACACGCCCTACTCTGTGGTCTTCACTGAGACAGATGACTGGGTTCGGAATGGAACTGACCTATGTAGGGCAAATGAACGTTGGCTTACCGATGGTTCCAAAACTCTAGAAGATGTCGGAGCCGGAATATACAGGATGAACCCAGTAGTGAAACGCTCATTCAGTATGGGTAAATTAGCTACGGTATTCCAGGCAGAGGTATATGCCATTAAAATGTGTGCAAGGGAGCTGGAAAATCGACACCACACACGATATAAAATAGAAATATTTTCAGGAGTCAATCAGCACTGAACGCGTTTGAATCCAACTGCTTTAAATCCAGAGCAGTATGGAACTGCAGAGAAACCTAAAACCGACTGGCACAACGCAACAGTGTTAACCTAGTCTGGATACCAGATCACACGGGCCCAGAAGGGGAGGAAATCGCGGACGCCCTAGCAAAAGAGCGGCCGAAATAACGTTCACTGGGCCAGAACCGGTAATCGATATAGCACCTCTGCCAAGAATGTTATAACATCCTGGGCAGACAAAAAAAGATTCGAGTATTGGCGTAGTCTACCGGGCCTAGCCCATTCCAAAGCATTCATTGCTTGCACAAGGAAAAAAACAGGACTCCGACAAACTGCCAGAACTCAGTAGAGCACATTTCGGACTTACAGTAGGTTTGCACACTGGCCACTGCAAACTAAACACCACAATGCATAAAATCGGACTTGCACAAGATGCAGAGTGCATATTATGCATGGAGGAGGGTGAAACGGCTAAAAACATCTTGTGCACATGCCCCGCAGCGGTCAGAACCAGATTTTCAACATTTGGCAATACAACAGTAAGGCCAGAAAACCTGGTGAATTGTTATCCCAATGTACTCCTTGATTTCGTTAAGAGATTGGATTTACAGGGAGAAATATAACCATAGGGTGAGCCACAATAGGCCATTGGCCGCAGTGGATGGTCTCACTCACGTTCAAACATTTCGTCTAATTTACCAATTGCACTTAATATCGTTTTACCCTTCATTAAATTCTATACCAACTGTACTCAATCAGTTCATTTTACAATCAATTTGCTTCACTCTATCTTCTACCAACTTTCTTGCGATTTTTTCTAAACCGAAAATTAAAAGTTTTTGAAAAAAAGTTTAACACGAAATTGCAGAGGTTCCGTACAAAGCCTACCAAATCTTTATTTGACTCATAATCAAATTCAAATTAGGTGAACACATACAAAAAGTGAAGAGTTTAACGAATATTGAAAAAAAAGTTTTGAAAAATATTTTGCCCGGATATGAGAACTCTCAACTCCGGATGAATTTTTCAAGTCGAGAACAGTTTGAGATAGAGCAATTCTGTGAATTTAAAGTTGATTGGCGAACGAAAAAATCACTTGAAAAGATTCCAAAAATCATGAAAAAAAAAACATGAAAAGTACAAAATCATCAGATTCACTTGAAATTAGCACTATGTACCCAAAATTTCATGCTGATTCCGAAAATATATGATTTGGATACGCCCAGATAAAAGGTGTGCCATAAAGAAGCGATAAAACGTCACACATTTGCTGGCATCATTGAATTTTTGAACATTTTTATTTTCCATTTCTCGAAAAATCGCAAACTTGTCTCGTACGTTTCTTGGCGAGCTGATTCCAAATAACGTCTCAAAAATTAAATTCGACAAAAAATTAACAGAATTAGAGAAATTTTTCGTCAGAATCGCACAAATTGCCTTCATTTCGTTATTCCTTTGGCGAATTCAATTTTAAATGCATAATTCAAAATATGCTCGTTGAGATCCATTTGCGAATTTTTGAAAAACAAAAATTTTAAGTTTTCTAAAAAAGATTTGATTTGAAATTGCAGAGGTTTCATAAATAGCCTACCAAATCTCTATTTGACTCAGAATCGATATCAAATTTGGTGAGCATTTACAAATATGATTTCGTTTCAGGAATATCGTAAAACAAATGGAGAAAAAATATTTTGCCATGATATTAGAGCTCTCAACTCCGGATGAATTTTTAAAGTCGAGAACGGTTTAAGATAGCGCAATTCTGCGAATGCCAATCGATTCTGGATGATGAAATTAGTATGTTCTGTGTTATTCACAGTTGATCGGCTGAAGAAAAAATTTATTGAAATAAGTCCTAAGGGTTGTCCCCTAAAATCGTGAAAAATACAGAATCATCAGATTCACATGAAATTAGCACTATATACCCAAAATTTAATGCTAATTCAGGAAATATATGATTTGGATATGCCCAGATACAAGGTGTGCCATAAAAAAGCACCATTTAATTTTTGACAATTTTTATCTCCTAAATTTTTGGAAAATTGCAAACTGTCCTTAAATGCTTCCAGTTGGGCTGATTTCGATTAACGTCTCAAAAGTTGATTTCCGCAATGGATTAACGAAGTAAAGGGCAATTTTCTTCGCAATCGCAAAAATGTCCCTCATTTCATTAATCCTTTGCCGAATTAAATTTTCAATCCATGATTTGAAATCTACTCGTTAAGATACGTTCGACAGGTGTTTGAGATTTTTTAAAAAACTGAAAATTAAAAATTTCGAATAAAGGTTCAACACGGAACTGCAGAGGGTCCGTAAAAATTCCACCAAATCTCTATTTTAGTCAGAATTCATTTCAAATTTGATATGCATATTTGAAAATAATTGAATTTTACGAATATGAAGAAAAATACTGGAAAAAATATTTTGCCCGAACATTAGAGCTCTCAACTCCAGATAATTTTTTCAAGTCGAGAACGGTTTGAGATAAAGCAATTCTGTGAACGCCAAACGATTCAAGATGATGGAATTAATATATTTGAGGTTGACAAGCAAAAACAAAAAATTTGTCCGAAAATGTCCAAAGGGGTATACCCCTAAAAATCGAGAAAAGTACAAAATCATCAGATTCACTTTAAATCATCACTATATACTCAAAATTTCATGCTGATTCCGAAAATATATGATTTGGATATGCCCAGATACATGTTGTGCCTTGACGAGCTGATTTCGAATAATGTTTCAAAAATTGAATTCGACAAAGAACTAACAAAAAATATTTTACCAGGATATTAGAGCTCTCAACTCCGTTGAATTTTTCAAGTTGAGAACGGTTCGAGATAGCGCAATTCTGCGAACGCGAATCGATTCAGGATGATGGAATCAGACTTTTCTATGTTCAGAAATAAGGTGTGCCATAAAAAAGGATAAAACGTCAAAAATTATCATATTTCCATCACTAATATTGTTTCCATGATGATATAACATTAATCGTCAATATCATCTCACCAATTTATCCAAAGTATTGATACATCAATTCCTCCAATAAATATTTTTTTTATCCAACATTGCACGTTTCGTAGTACTACGACGTTATTCTCTGCCACTTGGGACCCAGAACGTTTCCACATCAATTCCCTTTAAAAGCTCAATGAAATAGAAACAGAACGTGTACAAAGCGTTAGAACGATACATTTTCAATATTGGTAGTGCAGAAATTTCCGAACAGCATTTATTTTGCCCTAATACTGTTTTCCATCATTTTTCTTCCTTTCATGTGCCAATAAACATAACGTTTCTCTAGAAAACACTGGAGCGTGTCAATCCTGCGAAAGCGGATATAGCGATAAAAGCGTAAACATGAGTTTAAATTTCTGAATCAGAATACTCTCTAGTCACGTTGAGTGTAACCTGTGAAACTGGCCCTAAGACTTGTAACATCCTAATTTCTTTCGTCAAAATACAGTCACTATTGTTAAACCAACTCTATTTGCAATTCGGATTGTAACTAACTAATCGTAAACTGTAATCTGCAAACTGACTATAATCTCCATCTCATATCGAGCGTCCAACCTTTATACTCGTAGTAATTTTCTGTTGGACTTTTCTAGAAAAGCCAAGAATCAACAAGAGAGATCGATGTTTAGAATAGTTTGACACACTTACTGATTCGTCTAGATGTTTCTTAAATGGTTCTCGTTTAATCTTCATACATGCATCGTTACAAGTCAAGCTTGATTAACCAAACAAAAACGGTCAGGTTCGGCTCCAGGATTGTTACATTGCCCCCTTCTTAAAATTTTTCGTCCCTAAATATCATCCTTGAAATGTGTTGGTACCTGTAAGACCCACCATATCTGCATCTGGGAGTTCGATGGGAGTTACACTCTAGAGTCTTCATGTTGGGTCGTGGAATATGGTTACAGCATATCAAAATCTTGACGCTGCTAGATCTCAATATCGTCTTCAACATACTTCTCATAGCTCTCCGATCCAGCTCATTTATCTCGCAGGACAATAATAAGGTTCACAAAATTCTGGTTCAACATCATATCCCTCAATCTGACGGGGCTCTTCTAGATATCTTCGTTGTTCGGTTCATCTCCAAAATGCTTCTTGGTAACCATGTAGTATAAGCTTCTCTAGCACTTCTTCAATTGCAGAATTCCTTCAACTCCTGGATTATCTCTCTGTAGTTCCTGGAGTCGACCAAACATCTTACCTCGGCGATGTCTGGACATTTGAATAATCAGCAGAAACCTCGAGTTACTTCATGAAGGACTTTCTGTCCATTCAAAACATGAACTTCCGGGATATCATCTCATCCTTTGGTGATGTGAGGGTGCGAACTTGCTCGTGATTTCCAGCGTAAGGGGACAGCCTTCATAATCTTTTATGCATCTTTTCATAGATTCCGCAAATTTGTTGATAGACCATGGCGACGTTCAGGAATTTACAACCAAACTAAGTCGCATGGCTGAAATCCTCAAGCATCGTCCTTGAAGTCATTGGTCTTTTCCATTCTGTCGCTGGTACTATGGATGTTCAGAACGGACTCGTTCATGGATATCTCGCATTGTCTTGTCCTGGTGACGTCCCAAACTCCAGGTCACAGGAAAGTCGCAGCTTTCGGCACATAATAATTATTGCAGGAGTTTGGCCGGTTGACTTATGTACTGCAGAACGACAGGCCATCAGTAACAGAAGGTGGTACTGGTTCAAATTTTTCTAGTGGTCGAATGTGGTGGTAGTCGATCCCAAATTCTTAGAGCTTCTGGGTGCCACTTGAACTATAAAAGCCATTTGAGGGCTATATGGTTAGTTCTCAACAGGAATTTTCATTTATATACGTATTTGAGGAAGTTACCAGTCAACAGCTCCTGCCTGGTGACAAAATAATTACGCTTCGGTTCACTGTCTTGCTGAAGTAACCGTTGACTTTGTTCTGAGACAAGATGGCTCAAAATGCCACAATACTGCCATCAGTATTAAAAACCAGGTTTCCGTTCGGCAGAAGACAGCTCACAATTGGTTCATTGATGAATGCTCCTTTCAGCTTCCTGAACGTATCTTGGCATTCCTCGGATCACTCGAACTTTGTTTGCCTTTTCGTGAACCTGGTCAATGGTTTAGCTATTTTGACAAATCACAGCACATATCAGTGATAGTAGGTGCAGAGGCCATGGAAACTTTGAAGCTGATTTCTTTTAGAATCGGCAATTTCCTAACATCTTTGATCTTGGCTCATCTACTGCTACTTCTTTTCCAGCAGACATAGCCGAGATATACTAACGAATGGCATTTGTAGTATCTTAGTTTCAATCCGGAAAGGTTAGGAAATAATTTTGGGCAACTAAAACCTTGGAATCCGAATAAAAATTGTGATGGTATAAGCTTTGGGCGAGAAAGCCTCAGCCAATTCTTTTCCGTTCATACATGTTTGAAGTATTTCTACATACTATTCTTTTGAGCACACTTTCTCTCTCCAATAATGTAATCTGTGATATTTCTCTTCATATGAAATGGTGATTTCCGCCAGCCAACAATATTTAGCATGTGAGTAAACAAATTTTACGTCTTTATTTTGACACCAACACAATTATCCAGATTAGGTGGCCGGTGGCTTAGCGGTCTAATGCACGGGTCGTTCGAAACTCCAACATAGCGATAGTCGGTTCGAGCCCGATGTAGGTACAAGAGATTTTTTCTCAAATACTTTATATCGGATCGATAGGCGACCGCCCCGGTTTTTTCGACGTTTTTCCGGGGGCCCACTGAAAACTCAATGATACATGAATCCAATAGCCCGATGTCTTACATATAAGCTGATAATACCCCCCGCATAACTTGGAGGAGGCGGGGAAGTCTCACAACTTCGAGACTTAGCACCTACAGCATTTAACCGCCTACATAACACCGTAGGGCCGGCCTAGGGCAGATGTGTTCAGCTCAGCTCAGCAGGGCAGGAGTAAACCCCTCGCTGCTTAATGCTATATAACTCCCTCCTACCCCCTCTGTGGCTAGTGATAGTTTGAGCATTTCATATATTTAGGTGTTGTAACGTGCTATACATTTTTACTGCTATTTATTGAAACATATTTTTTGGATTTTGGACTTTAGATAGGCGACCGCAAGCCTTGTCGAAAAGCAAGTGTACTGTGAGTTGTCCAGATGCCAATCTCGTCTAGTGCTAGCTTGGAGTGCACACCGGCCATCCCAGGTGGTGCTGTAGGTTTTCCGGGTTTTCCTACAGCTGAAAAGTGAATACGACATCTAAAACATCAGCAAGTCACCCCAGAGCGCCACGGCGAATAATAATAATAGCCGTCTTCTACCCGCACAGGCTATGCCTTTGGATACAGTTTATGAGGAAGTATTATAAGTATTATTATTATTATTATAAATCAAATTAGTTTGGAGCTTTCGTGCTACAAGTCTTTACACTGCGACCTTTCCAGATCTATTTTATGTGCCCTCGAAATCGATCTCTATCTAGCCCTGTCTTCATTACGAGACTCCCTAGGCTTGTTTTTAGAACTCTCATGTATCTAGGAGCTCTTGGTTATTCTTCTCTCAGCTTCAAAAACCTTGCAGTGGCATAGTATGTGTACTGATGTACCCTCTTCTTTCTAACAGAATCTGCATATCATTTCTTCTGCCAGACCGATTGTACTCATTTGTTCATTACGCCTACAATGCCCTGTAAGAAGACCTACTGAAATTCTAGTAGTGCTCTTCTTCTAGCTCTGTAGATTTTATGTGAATGTTGGTTGCGGTTGGTTAATAAACTCATTGGCCTGTCTCATTCCTGGTGAATTTTTCCACTATTCTCGATATTTCTGTTGGATCCATGATTTGGTCTTTGATTCCAATACACCTTAACCATACCGTAAAATGGTTCTGGACCATTCAGGGCTTTACTTGCCCGACCACGGGCTAGTGAATCGGCCTCTTCATTGCCTCTTTCACCTGAGTGCTGGTATCCAGGCTAGGATCAGTCTGTTCTGGCTGCCCAGCTCTTTTAGGGCTTCAATGCAGTCCCAATGGAGGTAACTTGCATTGAGTACACAATTCTCTAAGTAGGAGTCTTGCTTTTGGGCTTTGAGTGTTATCGTTTGCTGGGTTGGACAGGACTACTCTAATGTTTGACCTAACCTAGCACTGATGAGAGGAAGCAACCTTTAAACAAATTATGTATGTAGATGATCATTCACAACCAGATGGGAAATGGTATTCAATGCTTGATTACAATTAGCGCTCACCCAAATTAATGTCAGATATAATTTAATGTTCGTAGGGAAAAGTAGTTGTTTTCTGACAGGAATTTTTCCCAGATTTTCCACTTTGTATGGTAGTGTGGAAAGAAGGGGATTTCGACGAAATTGTCAATTTTATCAAGTAGAATTACTTCGCATTATCACGAAAATTCAATCAGAACAAGATTATTGGCTAATATAATATTATGCATGGAATCGGGGCACAGGGTGACCAGCCACCCTAATTTTATCCAAGATTGAAAACGGACGTTGGCTCTTGTACGAGTGCTGCAATGCAGTTAGGAGCACATTTTATACAGGCCACAGATGTATTTTATCGCTCTTTTGTTGGCATCGTGAATGAGTAATTTATCTCGTTAAATGACATGGATATTATCCAGCCTGCGCAAAGTGATTTATTGGGTACTTTGAGGAAGTTGAGAAAAAGTAAAACTAGACTTCCACTTGGAAGTTGATGCAGTAAGTAAACTTACAAACTACGGCAACTTTTTGTGAATTTGTAATGAACTGAATCTCACGTTCCGTAATGACGTCGGCTAAGTTGAGATGTTGAAACAAAAATTCTCATGAAGTTACGATATTATCGGAGACTGCTTCCTCATTCGCAAGCTGATTATATTGTCAATCATCCTACCATCAGCAGTTTGACTGAGAGTAATCCAACAAGTTTGGTCTTCCCAATCTCTTATGATCAGTCTGGAGATTTTTCGATCATATCTTCTCCTAAACTTTTGCTAACAATGAACGTGAATCTCTGGAGCTCATTGCTTAAGGATGGAAAGTTCTTTAATACATAACATGGACAGAGTCACTTTGTATACGTGCACAAAACTGACAAGGTGTACAATGAAGAAATCCGAAAGAGATGGATGAATCACCAGCATGTTCCAGAATCAATAGAGTACTTGCATGAACAGAGGAGCATAGGAAAAGAGTATATGGCTACTGGTAGAGACCTACTTTCCTTCATTATCGATTCACAAAAGCCAGAAGAGTCAGGTCGGCTGTAGGCAAATTGTCTTCAATGGCAGAGAATAGAAGTGATCTTCATGCGGAAAGTATCAGACCTTTCACCCAGGTCTGACAGACATATTAGAATATAATTTTTTCAGATGAAAGAGGCTATTGTATGCATTCAGAGAACAATCGGTTAGTGGGCGACAATACACGAACCTGCTAGAAAAACCATTGTCGATCTCAATAGGCTTCTTTCTAAGCGAATGAGTGTTGAATAGTGCCTCAACGAAGTCAGAGGTGACGCTGAGGTGAGTGACCCAAGCTATTCTCCTTGGATGAACTCTAAAAAGCGTTGGAGTAGAGCTCCCTGACCTCGATGGAATAATAGTGAAGCTGTGAAACGAACAGTCCATGTAGAATGCAGCTCCAGTGGCTCAGATCTTCCCAGACCACTAAGCTGGTCCTCTTCCTGAAACGGCTGAATTCGACCAATAACTGGCGCCCTTGCATCCAGCTGTAAGCTGTATGAGGAAATGTTACGATTGGGGATAGAGAAGGCGTTGGAGAAAACTGGGGGTTTACTGCCCTAGAAGTACGGGTTCAGAAGGAGGAGATCTACTGTAGACCCAGTGGAGGTAGTGATTCGTGCATCTCAGCAGGGGTAAGGCAGTGCAGCTAACGGGTTGAACTGCTGCTGTTCGATAAACGATACGCGTTCAACTCGCTCGAATGGGGGGAACTCATGAGGTCCTTGAAGGGAAGGCGTAGCACCGACTTCCTTTTGAAATTGAGATAGAAAAGGCTTTTAGTGGGTTAAGAAGTGGAGGTGAGTTTATCAAAGGGGCCTGACCTGGACCTTATGCTGGGAGGGTATATAGATTCAGTACAAGGGGATAAGGATTGTGCCCAAGAAAAACGTCAATGGAAAGAGCAATGGTGCTAAGGAGGTTAATGCCTAACATCGTCGGACCTGGACCTGAACAAGAATGAGGGATTCCTATCAAAGCGCTAATTCCGGACCTCAGAAGGTGGCTTGTGGGCACAGACGAGTGGATTATTTCCTCAAGCATGTTCTCCGGGGGGAAGGAATGTTTCGCATCTACCTAAACAGGTTCAAGGAGACTAGGAAATATACCTGTCTATGTTGCGGTAACACGAACACTGTGACGACGCCGAATGGAGAGATGGATAGAGTCGAGGACTTAGAGCGCATGCTGACGAATGAAAGAGTGTGGAGCGTCATGGAAATTGAATGATTTGAAATTCACACACTATACTAAATTCATCGTTCTGAATCAATTAGCGTTGGCAGAATTGCTATTTTCAACCTTTCTCGGAATAAAAGATGCTATTTCTGGAAAATCTAGAATACTCGCGAAAAATTCAAATTTTTCTGAAAAACTCTTTTCAATGTTGTTTTTTTAATTTTTCATGCACGAGTTGACAGAGTTTCAGACCGATATAATATTACGAAATTTCAAAGAACTTGATGGTACCAATATGACAAAAGTGTAAACTACGAAGTTCCAAATAAGTAGAGAAGAACATCTCTCCGAAACATTTCTCCACATAAACAAATCCGCTGTATTCAAATAATTAACAATCGTATCGTTCGGAGAACAGTTAAGGGAGCTATGATGTCGCAAAGTCTCAAAACGTCGAGGCAACCTCAAAAAAGTATCCAGTACTCCCTTAGCTGCACTCCGATCCACGAGATCGTAATTTTTTTATATTCAGCAGACCATTTTGTATAGAGGAGAGTTATTTTCAAGAGAGCTGTTTGTCGATTTTATTTTTGGCACGTGTCAAAGTCCATGCATGCACCATCTACTATTTCTTTCACTATTATTCAGATTTTTTACGATTCAGAGTCAATCTGTTGGATTGAGCTACCAATATTAGGTATATATATTCGGAATCTACGCGAGATTTCCAACATATTGATGATAATCGGAAATCGATACGACCACTTTGGGTTTTCGTCAATTTTTAGGGGTCTACCCTTTTGGACTTTTCGATTTTTTTAGAGTAATTTCTCCTTCATACGCTTGATTCGAAATTCACAGAATATACTAAATTCATCCTTCTGAATCGATTGGCGTTCGCAGAATTGCTCTATCTTCATCCTTTCTCGAGATAAAAGAGGATTTCCTGAAAATCTAGAAAACTCGCGGAAAATTTAAGTTTTTCTGAAAGACTCTTTTCAATGTCGGTTTTTTGATACTTCATTCATAAGTTGCCAGAGTTTCGGACTGATATACATGTCCGTGATTTTTTAACGAAATTTCAAAGAAAATTCTGCACAATAGCAATATGACAAAAGTGCAGACTGCGAAGTTCCAAAGAAATAGAGAAAAACATCTCTCCGAAACCTTTCTCCACACAAACAAATCCCCTGTATTCAAAAAAATTAAAATCGTGTCGTTTGAAGAACAGTTAAGGAAGCTATAATGTCACACAAGTCTCAAAACGTCGAGACATCCTCGAAAAAGTATCCAGTACTCCCTTAGCTGCAGTTCGATCCACGAGATCGACACTTTTTTTGATTCAGCGAACCATTTTACATAGATTAAAGTTATTTTCCAGAGGGCTATTCGTCGATTTTATTTTTGACACATGTCAAAGTCCATGCATATACCATCTACGATTTCTTTCACTATCATTTAGTTTTTCACGACTCAGAGTCGATCTGTTGTTTTGAGCTACCAATATCATATACAGGCCGTTTCTTTTAGACGATTAAATGGGAAAAAATGTAACTATTGTGGTGAGCAGTACATTGGTCAGAGAAAATCTACGGGGACTATCGCCCTCCCCGACTTATACAGGGAAAACTAAAAATGCTGTTTTCGTTTTTTTACGAATAGAATGGTTATTTCAGAAAATATAAAAAAATTAAAGAGGAAAGTTTTATTGTATTCAAAATGTACTATCAATATTTGTGATGAAATAGCAGGTCCGTATTTGAAAAAAATAGTTGATGATGGCGGTGTTGACACGAAACGTTTGAATAAAAATGTATCGTTACGTAGTTCTAGTACATTTTGAATACAATAAAACTTTCCTTTTTAATTTTTTTATATTTTCTGAAATTTCAGTTTTCCCTGTGTAAGTTGGGAAGGGCGAGAATCCCCGTAAATTGTCTGACCAATTTACTGCTCACCACAATAGTTACCTTTTTTCCCATTTAATCGTCTTTGTATCTATTACGGTTTAGAATATAGCAATGTTACCACATGATAAAAGAAACGGCCTGTATATTCGGAATCTACGCCAGCTTTCCAACATTTTGGTGTAAAATGGAAATCGATACGACCACTTTGAGTTTTCGTCGATTTTTTGGGGTCTACCCCTTTGGAATTTTCGACTTTTTTCGAGTGATTTCTCCCTCATTCGATTGACTTGAAACTTACAGAATATAATAAAATCATCGTTCTGAATCGATTGGCGTTCGCAGAATTGCTCTATCTTCAACCTTTCTCGAGATAAAAGAGGCTATTTCCAGAAAATATAGAAAACTCGCGGAAATTTGAAGTTCGTTAGTCCGTTTGACATTGACTGCTTGATTTAGTGTTCCTCTCATATATATTTCAGGATCGCCAATGATTGGGCCTCTCCACCACGTTTTCCTTGAAAAAGTTTCAAGTTTAACAGAAGTCAATCAAAGTGAATTACCTAGCCACAGTCTCCCCTATGTTGTTATAGCAACGATTCTATGAAAATCCAAATAGATTGAATTGCACAAGACTGACGTTATTCGAAATTCATCAAACAATTCTCGATGGTGATCAAAGAACTGCATTCGCAAATATGAAGTACGCTGTATACGTAGGCTATGTCGATTAATTAATGCCTTCTGGAACAACAGCAGCCGGTCTGATCCAAGTTCTGGAAGCTGTTCACGCTCACACCATATTTATCTACTGCTCAGACGACTGACCCGGAAATCTAATACTGAACATCATGATTCTGGATTTTAGTGCATGCACATGTTTGGAAAGGCATATCATATCGACGGCATAAACTAGCCAAAGTGTTTGATGAGGATATTATCCATTTTCAAACATGTAAGTGCAAGTTTTTCTTCGTAATCTGCTATTTGATTATTCAAGAATCAATAAACCAATTCAGAGTTACATTTTTCTCTCCTCTGTTGTTTTCTGCAGTTTTTCGTTATTTTTTAGCTGATCTCACTGTGGCTATCCCGGGAACGGAGAGATCTACAAGGTCTGTTGAATTGAACAAAAGGTTTCTAAATTGGGAAGCAAAAAAAATCTCTTTTCACATTTCAAATATAAATGGTTGTTTTTGGGATATTCGCCAAAATTCATATAGTCGAATTTCGTTTTTTGGCTCTACCGCCTCCATTCCGAATGATACAATAAAAAGTTAAGGGAACTTTCAAAATTATTTTATATTTTTTATAATTTGATATGAACCACTTTTCAATGCGATGTTTCGTTCATTATATTCCATCATCATCTTTATTTTTTTTAACACGGACATGTATTTTTTTTCATCGATTTTTGTAACCACTTTCTTAAAAAATTCAGTTATGTATTACAATATATGTGTTTCTCGTAATAAATAGCAGAATTTGTTATGAAAGTGACTACAAAAATCGTTGAAAGAAACAAGAGGTCCGTGTTAAAAAAAATAAAGATGATGATGAAATATAATGAACGAAACGTCGCATGGAGAATTACTCGTAGTTCATATCAGATTATAACAAATATGAAACATTACTGACAATTCCTTTAACTTTTCCTTATATCATTCGAAATGGAGGCGATAGAGCCAAAAAACGAAATTTTTCTATTTTAATTTCAGACGAATATCTCACAAACAGCCATTGACATTGAAGACCTAGAAAAAAAATCATTATTGCTCCCCAAACCTTGTAGGTATATCCGTTTCCGACATAGCAATTGTGGGATCAGCTACAAAAAACGGCATGTACATTTCAACGTACATTTGCATTATAAAAGGGATTTTTCCTCTTTCTGTAGAGTTCCATAAATTGTAAGGGGGTCGTACAGACTGTGCAGCATCACAAGCACTTCTTTCGGGCGTGACCTTCGATCTACTCGAGGCCCGGGATTCCGAGACTTCTTGCGAAGTTTATCAGTTTTTCTGGGAGCTAAGTTCCTGATGTCGAAGGACCCTTCCAAGAACGTAAGCCTTTTGCAGAAAAGCGCTGGGCATTCGCACAGCAAATGTTCTGCAGTTTCCGCGAAGTTTCCGCAGTATCACTCTCTGATTAACCTACCCATCTTTTTAAGGTGGTACGCCAGAGGGCAGTGTCCAGAGAGAAGTCCCGTTACCATCTTCAAGTCTCTCTTGTCCAACTCGAGCAGCAGTGTAGCTTTCTTTGGCGATAGATACACCAGTCTTTTGCTTGTCTTTGTCCTGGCACTTCGTTCAAGTGAGATTTCATTTCATCGGTTTCCCAGCGTCGAAACTCTTCTTTAAAGTAGGCTCTGGAGAGTCCACAGAAGGGTTCTGGGCCGGGAAATTGTGTGTTTGCACCTTCTTTGGCAAGGCAATCTGCTTCTTCGTTACCTTTAATTTCTTTGTGACCTGACAGCCACATTAGTTTGACCTGATTGTTTACTGTCAGTTGTCTTAGGGATTGTTTACAGTCCCAAGTCAACTTGGACTCACAGGTGTATGACCTCAGAGCTTTTAGTGCTGCTTGGTTATCTGACAGTAAGATTTCTTCCCTTCAAGTGCCTCTTTCAGGCCATTCCTGGACACATAATTCTATAGCATGTACTTCTGTTTTGAAGATGGTTGGGGTATTACCGAGGGGTTTTGAGAGCCTGAAATTTGGTCCTGTAACGCCCACTCTAATGTATCCCTTCCCAGTTGAGGTCCGTTCTCTGGGCAAGTTTGGTGGCTGTTTATGGCCACTTCAAGCTGCATTTCGAATTCGTAACTGGTATGAAATCTGTCGGTTCCATAACACTAACAGGTAATGATTCAAGGAAAAACTACTTTGTTAAAAATACCTTGTCTTGTTGCTATCACCTGTAATTGTTATTGTTAAAATTGATATAATTGTTATTTCCGTCAACCAGGTGCACACCCTCAAAAGTATTTGAAAGACTTATCCGAGCTAGGGAAGACGCAGCCCTTATCTTTCAACGTGTGATGCCATGCACGAGACCGATGACCATGCTGGGAATCGAACCCATGGTTGAAAGACGAGCACCCTTCCATTATGACCATATCGGCCCATAATGCTGAGGATACCAACATTTGTTTGTTTTTAACAAGAAAAAACGATAATTATTGTGTATCATCCACTGCGAATTGAAGTTTTTATTATTTCTCTAGCCCTGAAATTGTATGGGACTAAAACAAACGGCAGTCCGGTATGAGATTGAGCCATAACTCTCCTTCACCACAAAACATAACGTTTTCGATGACTCAATAAAAATCATATTTTATTGCTTTTTATGGTCTGAAAGAGCTCAATCGAAAAATATAACTGGGATAGTCCTATAAATATTTTATCAGGGAAAACACATTGCTGGTTATTGATTATTCCATTAATGAATTATTCATAACTGGGACTCGACCACTTCCTTCACAATAGTTCAGATTGTAGTAGTCATCGATGCGGAAAGGACAGGTGGGTGAAACAGACTAGTGATAATAGATTTATTTATATGCCACCGTTTTCAAATTGACCAGACGGGTTTTATGTTCACCGGAAATAGCAATCAACTTGTGTTAGTCACGAATATGAAAGGAAAAATAATCTAATGAATCTTCTAGCAATGACAATTTCGTCAGTTGGAGGTGGTTGAATCGTCGAATAATAATTGATACTGATACATAATTATAACACGTCGATGTCTTAACCTTCGGATGACTAAAAGGGGTCAATTTTGAGGACAAATTTATTTTTTCTTCAATAAGTTCAGGAATATTTTCAATTTTCAATCGTGTTTATCACGTATGATGACATTTCTGGTGTATCTATTGATCTTGAGAATTTCATTGTTCCACGTCGAAAATTACGGAGACAGGTATATCAGTAATCATTTGGGGATCCTGAACACGAATCCGAAGAAATTTTGGGCCAATTTTGCCCCCTAATATAACTTTCCGGAAAAACGGGTGGTTCAATCGCTATTGTCGTGCAGTGTATATCACGTAGGATGACACCTTCTGTGCAGTGACTTCACTTGTAGTGTATCTATCAATCATGAAAACTCCATGGTTCTACGGAGGTGTTTCCATGAGAAGTGAAACAAAATGTATACTCTCAAGTTCAGAGAGTTATTTCGCCTACTCAACATGGCTTCGTTCAACAAAGATCATGAATAGCAATCCTTGCATGTTTAGATCAATATCTCTGTACTCGTCTGGACAATCAAAAAAGAGTTGATGTCGTGTACTTAGACTTCCAATAGGTTTTTGGTCGAATAGACCATTGCATTCTTCTTGATAAATTGATTAAATAAAGTTTGTCCAGAACTGCTCAATTTAATAGAAATCATATCTAATTGAGAGAAAAATTAATAGAAAACGAATCCTTCAAATCTACGTCCAGCGTGCCACATGGTTTCATTCTATTCCTAGCTTATTATTTTCAGACGATTGTCGGCGAGTACAATCCAAACTAGACCTAACCAAATAATAATCGTCTACAACTGAATGTGACGAACTCTAACATAACATCATTTACTAAAAAATTGAGTACCTTCATATATTATGATTATGCAATCAACATCAAAATAATCAACGTGTACAAGAGATGATAGGTCTTGGTTTCACATATGGAAGTAAATTTACATTCAACAAACATATCAAAAATACGGTTGCAAAAGCAAATAGAATTCTCGGTTTTATTTACAGAAATGGTAAGAACTTCAAAAATGTTGCCATATTGCTATATTTTGCTTATGCCAGATCCTAGTTAGGATTTGAAATGATATATTTGGAAAAAAGAAGGTTTATACTTGCTACAAAATTCTTGCATGAAATAATTAACAACAGTATTGATGGTAGTTTTTTTCTTAACGATAAGAGTACCTGGAATTGGACGACGACATGGTTAAAAATTTTATTGCAAAGCATCACGAACAAACGTTATGATACTGATACGGTACAAAATCTGAAGTGATAACCAGCAAGTCGTAACTTTGTTTACTGTTTAAGTGTAACGAGTCTGACAAGATTTCGTAGAAAGAAAACCTTGAAAGTGGTGGGTTGCCAAATCGACATCTTTGCAGTGTCGGACTGCTGAAGATCCTTATTAATTTTGTCGGACAATGGTGCCATTTGAAATCTCATTAAATTACTGTATTCTCCTAGAAAAATCAGACAAAAATGTTCGGTACTTCTGGGTTGTCCCCACTCTAAACGTGTTGATATCATTACTTAGGTTGGCGACAGGCAGCACTCTGATTTTTCTAGCAAAATACAAATATCAAATGAGATTTTCAATGGCACCATCGTCTGACAAAATTTATAACGATCGTCAGCACTCCGACGCTCCATTGATGTCGATTTGACGACAAAGGAAAACTTACCACTTTCAAAGTTTTCTCTCTACGACATCTTGTCAGACTCGTTACACTTAAACAGTATACAAAGATCACTTCAAATTTTGTACGAGGGCTCGCGTACTAATCGTTTTGTAGCTGAATTGCAAGAAGCCAGTAAGAAACATACATTGAGTTGAAGCATCCACATGACAATAAATTTCCAGATTTGGAGACATCCCAAATATTGCTTTACAGGAGTTGTTCTATCAACGAATATTCAAGGAGAAAACCAGTTTATTTTCTCTCGACATAACATGAAAAAAACTACAATTCCGTATTCTTCAAAACAAACTAAAGAATTTAATAGGAAAGTGTTGTTTACGCCATACTTGTTTACCACTCAGTAATGCAAAAATTATGTTATATACAGATAGAAGTAAGGTTGGGCTACAGCATCTGCTTTGGGGTTCTATACTTTGTTTATAGATATTCTTTATGAATATTCATATAGCTCAAAGGAAATGCGATTACAAAGAATCCGTACAAACAATGCAGCTTTCAGAGAGTATTTTTCAAGTGTTCGTAGATGAAAATGTGTATATACTGTCGAAGATACGGTGCCTTCCTGACACTGAAATTGTATCTTCGAAAAACAGTGAAACAATAAACGAACCGGAAATAATGCACATCTCGATGTTTTGTAGGTCTTCCCTGAGACAACTACATGCAGACGACAACTTTGTGAAAAGGAATTCAACAATCAATATGTGCATCAAACTGTAACCGACTGGTGTAGGTTTACATTTTTCATAGGATATTCCATATTTCAATTTTAATCGTAAGGTTTCAGGTAGACAACGAACAAAAGCATTCGATATTCCTTCAATTCACTAGAGTTCGATCATTAAATTGAATATGTGAAAGTTTTAATCAAAACAGGTGACTATCTGCTTACTAGTTTGACGGTTCTAACGGTCATCAGTGCAGATCCGGTCAGGAATTAGAGCAAATGATCAAATCCTTCTTGCAGTTGATTCCCATTTGCCTCTCATTTTGAAACATTTACTAGCTGTTACAGGAGTTTCTGAGAGTTTAGAATGAACGAACTTCATAAGAAAAAATTCTATTACATGAAGTCGAACAAGTTAATTTAAAATACAAAACTTTCCTTTGTAAATCGGGAGGTAAACTATCACCAGAATCACCCAAATAATCCCGACTCATTTTTCTTTTCAAGAGTGCTCAATGCTTGGTGCTTGGAGCATTTTTGGTCAGTGCTCTGATACTGAAACTTTCTTTGACAAAATTGAGAAAAATGTATTGATCAACAAAACAATATTACAAAAATACATGAAATAAATTATTTCATCCAACATCCATCTTCAATATCACTGATCAACGTTGATTTGGTCCCAATTTCGCTGATTTCCTTGATTTTCTCATCCACAATAATATTATTCAGATTCATTTTAGCTTCAAACAAATGCTTGTTGATCCAGTCCAGGCAGAACAGATCACTCCTCGACATATACTCATAGAACTGAGTAGCCTGATCACTAGAAGAATACTGTAGGGCAGTGTTCGTATACTTGGTGGGCCTAAAAAAGTCAATGGGGCTAGTTTCGTTGTGGTTCCTTTTGAACATCCTTGTTTGGGTTTTCTTGGAGTAAGCAAGGCATTTGGGAGTAATCTGAGTGAGTATGGATCTAACAGGAGTTGAGAGGTCAGTTTGAGTGTCGTCTGACTGGTGAGGGTCCTTCAAGTTCGCCTGGACCATGGCATGACTCAATCTCATTCTCGATGAGGATCTTTTGGTACTCAGATGAAACCTGGGACGTGCTGGTGTTGTTGGGGATTTCCACCTACTCCTTTGTTTCGCCGCTTCTTCTGAAGTACTGGACCCAATATTACTGGCTTCTTTGATCACTTCGATGGCAATTTTTCTGGTGGGGATCTTTGAAGCAGGTTTCTGGAGCTTATCTGATAGTTTGGCGTTCACATCAATAATCCTTTGTGCGACGAGTTTATTCATTCTGGAAGGAATTTGAGACGCCGCCGGTACTTTTTTAGTTGCGGTGACTTTTTTGTTCTGGAGTAGTTCGAACTGTTTGCTGACTATCCTTTCTGCGATTATGTTGGTGGTGAAGTCAAATTGCCTGCTGAAGTGGCAGGTTTTCTTTGAAGTTCGTCTGATTACGTCACGGTTTGATATATCGTTCGGACAATTCCTCTCCAAGGTATTTTTGAATCTGTTCTCATTTTGGTTTGGAGGTTCTCTCAGATCTAAAATATCATTGTTAATATCCTTCACTTGCAGATTAGACGATTCAATAATTCCTTCTTGGCACACTCGTCGTTGGTATCTGCTGCTTAAATTACTATGGAGTTTTCTCACGGATTTTGAACTTCTTTCTTCAGAGAGTCGATTCCTGCTATCCATGTGTATATATTATACTTGAAATTTGGCCTTTTCACGCATTTTGCTTTCAATCGATAATTACATGTTTACTTGAAATTTTGAATTGAAGTTTCGCTGACATATGATGTCAGTACCTCAAATTATCACAATTTGAGGTGACATTATTTTAACGGTCTTCAAGAGCTGTTTCTATCAAATAGCGTTTCGTTGGTTGAAAACTCCCGCAATTAATTGCATGAAATGAAAATTTCGAACTGTAAAGCAATTTTAAGACTGTTCAAGTTGCTTGAGGTTGATCGGAGTAACAATCAGATGTTCGTTGACGTACCCAAGTGATCTGATGTTGTTCGTTATACAAGAGTTACCTACTCCAGATCAAGTAGATCATGCTCTGAGTGATCTATCCATTTGGAAGGAACAAAAATAGTATATAGAGTAAGAATAATTATTTGGTTGAAGTGAATTTCATGCTATATTATTATGGAACTCATCGTGAATTGCCTGTGATAATTTGATTTCTTCGAGCTAAGAATTAATGTACCTACCTACAAAATATGTTCATTATAGGTTTTTTAATTCAGAAAGAATGATCAAAATAACTGTAAGCTTGTTAGATATGATGGAAGAAGTCGTAATGGGAATTGATGATTACAAAAATTTCTTGAACCGCCTTCACCCCCAAAATACGAAGGAGAATGAAGAAAGACCAGTGACAATTCAGCCGGAAGAGCCAAAAGTGAACATTTCATTATCTTGGATTCATAATTTTAGTCGAGATGAAGAATGGAATTTTCAAATAGTGAAGAACTTTCCCCCACCCCTGTCGTTTGTAGCGAAACGATGTTCTTTGAGATCGTATATGAACTATAACTCAAATTCACTTTTCACAAATGGATATACAAGTAGACCCAACTCTACAACTGCGTAAACAAATTGTAATTAGCCAACACGTGTTCGGGACGTCAATAAATTCGTTAATGTTCGCTGCTAATTGTATCGTAAGATATTTTTGTAATGTGATTATTTTTAATGAGGTATATGGGAACAAGTACGTACTTCCATAAATATTTTCATGTTGATCGAAGGATATACGGGATGGTTTTACATCGCTGGAAAAACAAAGATTCGGTGATGGAGGATTTTATTTCCGAATACCCGGAAAAAATCAACAAATCTTGTGTTGTGATTATCGAAGGTTCATCCCATGTCATCTGGGTTCCAGCAAGACGTATACTGACCTAGGGAAGTAATAACGCCACACCCAAGACGTAACAATTGTTGAAAACTCTCTCCTCTGCGAATATCAGCATAAACTCCGACAGTTCGGATGACCTGGAGAATGAAGTTGCTGCAACTGATATACTTGCCGTTCCGATTCTACCTTACTCCTTTGGAGTAATGAAATGGACTCAGGAAGAACTGCGACAACTCGACGTAAAAAGTCGTAAAATAATTCTTCTTCATAGGAGCTTGCATCCTGAATCGTATGTTCCATGGTTATACTTCCCCAGAAACGGCGAGGCCGTGAACTTTTGATCTTGGAGTATCTACATAATAGAATGGTACTGGATGGAGCCTGTAAAATTATTAGGAAACCAGATCCCCTTGTCTGCTTGGTATGCAATCATGAAAAAGCAGGGATTGGAGCATTGCTCTCTCGAGGCAGCAACCCGTGCAGCCGAAGAACTCGGTCTCGTATTCGACACTGAACGGACGAACCCAAACTGTGTTATCGAGTTGGAACCCGTTCAGCAAAAAGTCCACGTCAAAGCTGCAGAGAGTAAGAGTTTCCTACAGCTATATTGGGATAAGCCAATGCTTGGGGTCTTCTTCAAGAACATTGAGGACTTTGGCTTATCCAGAAACCTGACCTTCGCAATTCTCAGGTCAAGGCAGCTGAAGTCAAAAACCGAGGGAATCATAATGGCCTGTCAGGATGGGGTCTTCAACAGCCTCCTCTATCGTAGTCGCGTGACGATCATGGAGGTCCCAGACACTACATGCAGAGCGTGTCGTGGGGCAGCTGAGAGCATAATGCATTTGCCGTCAGCCTGTCCAGCTTATGCGGTCTCAACTTACATCCACAGACATAACGCGGTGCTACGAGTGTTCTACTATCATCTGCGACACTCGTACGGTATAGACGAAACAACAATGTTACCTTATGCTCCGAGGGATCTTGATTCCGTTGTGGAAAATGGCAAGTGCGGAATCTATTGAAACTACTCATTCCCCTTCCTCAGGAAAATACAAGCAAATAAGCATGATGGAGTCCTCCTTCCGTTATTACAACAAATAATTCTAAAATTGAAATATCAACAGGAAGAAAAAATCAATCAATAGTTATATCAGAAAAACCTTGATATTGATTTCACATTGTTTTTATTTAACAAGGAGTGTGTGAGTGAAGTTATGAATAAAATATAGTGTACGGGGTTTTTTAGAGAAACATCTTTTTAGTTGCTTTTTGAATGCATTTATGTTTTTGACGTCTTTTAAGCTGTCTGCTAGATTGTTGTATAGTTTCAAACTCTACCTCTTTGATTTATATATTCTATTTTATGTACTTATTTTTATGTAACCATATGTTGTTGTTGTCGAAGAAAAGTTATATTGGGTCAAATATTTCCGTTTCTTGATGAAGATCATCTGAAGGGTGGGTTCCTTTTTTGTTGAAAATGATTTTCAAAAAGCGCTTTCGAGTTATTGACATTTTTTCATTATTGTTTTACCTGCCGAACCTCATGCTAGAATCCCATAGAAAATAGGAATGAATTGAGCTCCGCCCTACTATCTTATAACGTGTTAAGAAATTTGTTACGTTATTAATAAAGACCTTTATTATTATTATTATATGGTTGAATAAGGGCAAAATATAGCGTTCTCATGGTTTTTTCATCAAGAATAGCACTCAGTGTTATGAATCGATGTATCAAATATTGATTTTTATTTATAACGTCGTTTATATGGGTATTTCATTTCTAATTGGAGTCCATAATAATTTCTAACTAATTTTTATAAGAAACCGGTTTTATTTCGAAGACAGATCTATGAAGATATAGAGAACTGATGTATTGGTATCCAGGTCATCATACATTTCTGTTGTTGAGTCCAGAATTGCATCCTGGCTAGAAATACCTTCTCGAAATCCGTATTGACTGTATTAGAGAATATATAAATAAATAAATGAATAAATACCGGGTGACCACGAGGTGAGGTGCGCCCCCCAATTTTTCTATAGTTTCAGAGATACAGGATTCAAATTTGGTACGTCGATATGTTACTCAAATACGCATATTATGACTCCATTACGGAAAATTCACCACTTCCGGTTTAACCGGAAGTGACCCCAAACTTTTTTTTCAAATAACAACCTGTACAATTTTTTTCATTATCCAGAACAGCAGGCAATTTGTGATGAAATTGTTCTTCAAAATTAAAAATTGGTTGAAAAATGGCGGAGATACAGTTGATTGTTCAATCGAACAAAGTTGGCCATGAACATCAAACTCAAATCATCACAACTGACGAACGGCGTCAACATTCAAGAGAGGAAAGTTCGAGGTAAGATACAGCTGAAAATTGAGCTTTTCATGTAATTGCAGCAACCATATTTTCCAACAAATATCAAAAATTTCCTCAAAACGGTGTAGTACCCATAAAGAAATGCTCACAACTGCCATTTCTCAATTGGCAACATTCTCTTTTCACATTGTATTGAAAAATAATGAATTATCAGATTACTCGAAAGAAAAGATTTGATGTTTTGCTTAGCTTTCGTAGGTTCAAGTCGCCTCTGTTTAATAATATTCCATTTTGAGAACAGTCACTCACTTACTTTTAACTCGATTATTTGGATAATTCATAATTTTTCAATACAACAATATGAAAAGAAAAGAGTATGTTGCTATTTGAAAAATAACAGTTGTGAGCATTTCTTTATGGGTAGGTACTACTCCGTTTTGGGGAAATTTTTGATAATTGTTGGAAAATATGGTTGCTGCAATTACATGAGAAGCACAATTTTCAGCTGTATCTTACCTACGCCGTTCGTCAGTTGTGATGATTTGAGTTTGATGTTCATGCCAACATTGTTCGATTGAACAATCAACTGTATCTCCGACATTTTTCAACTGGTTTTCAATTTTGAAGAACATTGTTATCACAAATTGCGTGTTCTTCCAGATAATGAAAAAATCGTCTTTGAAAAAAAAGTTTGGGGTCACTTCCGGTTAAACCGGAAGTTATAAATTTTCGGTAATGGAGTCAAAATATGCGTATTTGAGTAATATATCTACGTACCAAATTTGAAACCTGTATCTTTAAAACTATAGAAAAATTGGGGGGCGTACCTCACCTCGTTGTCACCCGGTATATATAACACTTTTCCATATAGGCAGACAATCTTGATTTTATAAGTTATACAGATTCGAGGAGTACTATGTGCTCCTATTGGTCCATAAACTTCTTGTGGTATAGTGAAAACACTGGAAGAAACGAATAATAGTACTTGGGTGAAAATGCAGTTCAGAGAATAGTGGAAGAAGGCACCGGGAATAAGATAGGCAAAAGAAACATCTCCACAATTCACGGACTGTCTTGCGGAATGCCCTGTTTATGCCAACAGGTAACTGTAGACACAACATGCAAGTTTTGCACATACTGGATGAGGATGAGTCTACACAATTGGCTCTAACATAATATGAGGGCACAGGTCGCAGAAGAACATGAGCCCCTCATTAATCCTAATCTCAAGTTTAACCCGTTTATAATTGAAACATAAGCAATGCTCTTATAGAACCTTCACCAAGGAACAGGAAACTCTGTTCAGTTGATCTTTTAATGAAAAGCACAGTGAATGAGCTATTGATTATAACCTCAATAATCTTTAGCATATCCTAGGGCGGCGATTCCCTTTATGTTGAAGCTCGTTCAACACACAGTGTTTGTGGTTTCAAAGAGGTTTGTTGATATTATTGTTATTCAAATTGAATACCGTTATAGCAAATGCCATGAATTTTTAATTGCCATTTTCTGTCTTTTGACGGATTCAATTTTCCCAACTTATATAATCATTTCAATTCTATTGTTCTGTTCATTCATATTTCAATTTTGACTAGTCCGAAAAATATGCATCTGTTTTTGGTTTTGTGATGAATACATTGATTGATCTCCCAGGAATCCTTAGTCAATGCATCTACTGTATCATCTACGAATGGGATAGAGTTTCCAGCTCACCTCAAATGATCCCTTAGTCGGTAGACCCACTATCCAGACACCTGGAAACGTGTCAAATCACGTTTACGTTAACACAAACAAAACACCGTCAGTCTGAGCCGCGCCGCTTTCGAAACACCTGTCACAGCCGACCACTATTAAATAAACTGAACAAAGGACAAGCGAAGTATTTCCATTACGGAATCCAAGCCGGCCGAGATATAACAAATGCCGAACGCCTTTCAGCAGCCGAAAACGCGATTTTTGGCTATCGAATTGACACCGGCGGACAGTTGAGAAAGCGCCGCGTGATGAACGGGCGTCGAGACGCGATCGACGCGGTCAACTTGATAAGGGGGAACGTGCCGTCGGTTCGGCGGGCATGCGCGCCTGGATCGGGATACCCTTTGTTGGCGTATGGAAGGATTCAGTGATATAGCGACTTGGGTTGTAGGGGACGGGTGCTGTTTGTTGTACGAGGGGTAATCGGGAATGATAGATTGGGTACAAAAACTCGCAAATGAAATTGATAATGATCCTAATTTTAAACCTCTGCCTTTAATGTTTTTGAATGCTACCAGTTCTCATAAAATTGGCGATACTATTTCTTCGCTCAAAGCAACCAAATCAAATCAAATCAATGAATGCCTTGAACACGGGCATTTCCCAAGCATCTTCAAGAAGTCATTATTCAATCCAATTTACAAGATAGGAAATACAGAGGATTTCCTAAACTATTATTATTATTGCAAAATTACTTGAGAAAATCAAGTTGCTATCCTTGCCCTTACCACAAAAATGTATAGTGCCTTAGATGTGTAATATATGATATATGCTACGGTGCAAACGCACCTTAACGGATTTTGACAGGAGACATCATTAGTCCTTAGATTGGTAATTGGCAATGGCAGGCATGGACGATATCGCTCCCGCCATGGAGCGCTAGTGTGAGTGGAGGTCATGAGTGACAGTAATAATAAGTAATAATATACAATAACACTTTAAGTAGTTGCTGTTATGGAGAAATACGGCCCTATAAGTGTAAAAAGCCTCATTTATGAATTGAAAAAAGGAAAAGCAAAAACTTCCAGCCGTAAAGAACAGTTGATACGAAAATGAGTGGATGGAATCGGTGCATAAACGTCAGTTTGTAGGTTAACTGGTCTATATTTGGTGTAATTCATTCACTGGCTATAAATCTTATTCTTTCAGATTACTCGATTATGATAGGAATAAACTTTTCATGTCCGTTATGCACTTATCAACTACTCCAATCTGACCTCCACTAACAATTGCGCCATCTACGTTAAGCTTGCCAGAATACATGCCATTGGCTATCGTATCTTGTCGGCATTCCTGTGAAAGTATACCTATATTATCCTAATCTTTGATAGTAAATGTTAAAAGGACAAAGTGTTTTTTTGTTGTGTAAAAACACAATAAGATGCAGATGCCCCTTCTATATGAATCTATAGACCGATTCGAGGCATTCGACACAGTCAGTCAGTGGGCTACTTGTGGAATGTTTGGAAAACGTCGAAATTAGAGGAATCCACAGTTGAGTTCGAAAAGAATGTAGACTCATCAAAATAGCAGATGTTGAAAAGGAAATATTCATCAGCATCTATTCTCGTAGTCATAATTTCACAATATTCCTGTTGCCTATCAAAATCGGTTTCATTGAATTTGTGTACCAAATTTATTTTGTAGGAGTGGAATTCATGATGTTTCAGGATTTGGCGGATACTGGTTTTACTGATATTGGTAACACTAGCCAATTTCCTTGTGCTCAACGTTGGGTCTGCATGAACTTGTCCTGAAACTACAACTTCAACAGGTCCATTTCTCAATGGAAATTCGCGTTTTAGGTCTCGTTTCTTGTTGGATACCGATGCAGCTTGACAAAATTTTTATGCTAATTATACAACTCATTTTCTAGCAACAAGTTTATCTGGATGCGATTCATTGTACATATTAGCTGTACGGTTACCGCACTCTTCATTCTAAAAAAAATTATATTATTTCAACTCTTTTCACGATCTTATAGGTACACCATTATCAACGAAAGATATTCAGTAGCTCAAGTCAAGTAATTCACTCTTATGTCATTCAATCAAAGATCAGTTTAACACTGATAGACGTCCAAAAATTCGAGAAAACGCCTTTCTATCGATTCTTAAGAAACTTAAAATAATCAAGTAAATAAGAATGAAATAAATCTTAAACGGAATTGCATGTTACTTGTTGGTAAACAAGTAGATGATTCAATTCTCTGACAAAGATAATTATCTTCAAATAGTTGCATTGTTAGGTCTCAGTTTCATTGATTGAGTGAACAAAAAGTGATTTCCCAACTTCAAATTCCGAGAAATTTCGAGAACGAATCCATAGAACTGAATTATTTTTGTTGTTTTTCATTATTAAGGAAAATACCTTCCAAATGAGTATCACTTGCCATATATTGCCATCTAAAAATTTAGGGGTGGCGTTCACAGCTCCGAGGGATGGAAAGTATATCTGGAGAATTTCATCGTGAACGATGTTTCCCTCGAAAAATTAGTTACATGTCCGAGCGTTTTCATATAATTCGGTTCTCCTGTCCTACAGAGCCTCTGTTTAATTTTCAATGACCCACTCTGTATATATTATATTAGACGCTGATGATGAGTTGACACTAGCATGTGAAACCAAGAGGATGCGTTTTTTCTCCACCCCAACCATTTTTTTAGTGGAGTTGGAACCATTTCGAAAGCATCAAAAAACCATTGCTAGGCTTCTTCATAAAGAAAAAATTATAGTTATGATAGAGTCCACTAGAAAGCAACTGAACGTCTGTGCGATTGAGAGTAATGAATGTTAATTATTACCCGGTGACTTTGAAGAAAAGAACAATTTTGGGGCATTGCTCGTCAATTTCTTCTATGATTAAGAGTTTACGCGGCACTGCCAGCACTTGCCAGCAGAATTGGAAAAGTTGGTTGCCATCTTATCCAAGGACATCACACCAGCTCAAACTGAGAAAATTAGTCAGGCAGTATCAGGACATCTTCGAGACCGGAGTAGTAGGCAGAGGTAGTAGAATGAAGGTGATTCATAATAAAATTGACACTGGGAATGCCCGACCAATCCGGCAATCAGCTAGAAGACTTCCCCTCGCCAAGAAGGGTAGGGCTGACAACACAGTCAGTGATATGGAAAAAGAAGGAATCATCGAGCCATCTTTCAGTCTCTGATCCTCTCCAGTCGTACTAGTGGAGAAGAAAGATAGGTCAACCCGGTTTTGCGTAGATTATCGTCAACTGAACAACCTGAAGAAGAAGGACAGTTACCCTGTCCCAAGAATAGATGATTTCCTAGATACGTTAGCTGGTTCTACGATTTTAGATATTGGCAGGTAGAACTGGCTCAGGAAGATAGGAAAAAAACAGCTTTCACCGTCGGCTCAGGTTTGTGGCAGTTCACAGTTATGCCATTCAGGCTCTGCAATGCTCCAGCTACATGTGTAAAACTGATGGAGACGGTTCTGAAGGAACTCTCATGGAAGCCGTGTCAGGTATATCTTGACGAAGTGATAATGGTTGGCGAATCATTCAATGACCACGAGAATAATTTGGAAAAGTAAGGAATCTTGGATTGAAATTTACCCCCAAGGAATGCAATCTGTTCCAGAAGGAAGTACGATATCTTGGCCATGTAGTTTCTGGGGAAGGAGTAGCAGTAGATGAACACAAGATCTAAGCTGAAAAAGGATAGCCAATTCCAAAAGACATACACCAGCTCCAAAGCTGCTATATACGATGAAGAGACATGGCGGGAGGAAATCCAGTAGTGTTACTGAAGGATATGTCGAAACATCTTCAGGATACAAAAAAATAATAGCCACAAAAATAAAGGGAGAAGAAGAAAATGTTACTAAGGGTTCAGGAGAAATTGAATACTGCAATAATTTAGTTGCCTTCACTTCTGCAGGAATAAATGTTATTACTAAAGTTGAATTTTTATTTCTCTGTAGTAAATAGGAACCCACTTCAATGTTGATTTGATATAAAGCTGATGTTATTATAGAAATATTGAATTCTTTATTTGATTTTAAAAACCTCAATATTGACATTACGTCAATTTCAATAAATTCATCATAAACTAGGGTGATCATGTTTATGTTCCACTATCGTAATGAAGTAACAGTACTGTAATTAAGTTCCAGTGTCGTTATGAACCTCATTACGAAACTCATTTCATTATCGTTAGATTGACATAAAATATTGACAGTAGGTAAACTCTATCATCTAAAAAATAACTTGTCATCTACGATTTCGCTCTATATTTCTCCATTTATCAAAATTTCCTCGACATTGCCGCTAAGTATTACCGATGGGTTGGACTGACATGTGACTGTTGAACGACGATGTTTATCGCGCCAGATTGGGTTTCCTCCGACATATTTGTTTTCCTAAGCAGCCCTATTTGTGCATCCAGGCTAAATTCAGGAAGCAAAGATTTATGACATAGGCGTGCGATTTCGTACATTCGTAGGAGGTAGCGGACCGAATTGCGTGACTAGCTGAGCCCTAAACGTTTCACTAATTCAGAACACCCCACATATGCTGTTCATTCGCAACTGAATTATTTCTCATGAATCGTTGAAAACGGACTCTATGGTTTTTTGAGTACCAAAGGTATTGAATAATACAGAAAACTACACGAGCGAATGAATTCATTCAATTTAGACGTGCATTTACTGAATATTTTAAATTGCTCTATATACAGGATCCTCATGTCTTCAAATAATAGCCAAATAATGTTTTATCTGAATTTTCTCGATTGTTCTAAATGGCACACTTCATATTTTGTTTTCATCATCATTGTATGGGTTGAATCCATACGCAGACTTATGTTTTTGTATAGAACCAATGTGAATGAGCTATTTTGGGTACAATACAACAAATGTACTAATGTATTTCATAAATGCACATGAAATTTTGAATTTTCATCAACCACAAAAAGTACAGGCGATGCTATCTTCACATTTCTGAGAGAGTTTGAGGTACATGTTTACATTATCAAAACATCTGCTTACGAAGTCAACCACTTTAGAAGATTTAGCTTGTATCTCAACCATTATTGGTCTGAATTGATAATGGTTATTGTCGTAACCAACCGTTCTCTCGGTCGCTGGTTTGGGAGTAAACTACGCGAAACAAATCATTGTTTCAGAAGTTCTTAGTTTGTTTCTTCTTCGCTGGAAGTCCATGAGCCGTCTTATGTTTGGATAGTTTCCATACAATTGCATTTGTTCATAATTGCTGGAGTAGAATGGTAAGCGGCGAGCGAAGAGGGGAGGGCGGCGAGCGGCGACCGGAGAGTGGAGAGTGGAGAGCGGTGAGCGGAGAGCGGAGAGCGGAGAGCGGAGAGCGGAGAGCGGAGAGCGGAGAGCGGAGAGCGGAGAGCGGAGAGCGGAGAGCGGAGAGCGGAGAGCGGAGAGCGGAGAGCGGAGAGCGGAGAGCGGAGAGCGGAGAGCGGAAAGCGGAGAGCGGAGAGCGGAGAGCGGAGAGCGGAGAACGGAGAGCGGAGAGCGGAGAGTGGAGAGCGAGGAAAGAAGAACGAAGAGCGGAGAGAACGGAGAAAGCGGAGAGCGGAGATCGAGAAGAGGAGAGAGCAGAGAGAGCGTAGAGAACGGATAGAGCGAAGAGAGCGGGTGAGGGTCTAGAGTGCGGAGAAAGTAAAGGGAGAAGAGAAGGAAAGCAAATGGGAGATAGTGGAGAGAGCGTAGAGGATGCAGAGAGTGGAGAGGGTAGAGAGAGTAGAGGCAGAGAGCGGAGAAAGAGGAGAGAATGGAGAAAGAAAATAAGGGCAGAGAGTGGAATTGGTTGAGATAGTGGAGAGAGTGGGGAGAGTGAAGAAATGGAGAGGGTAAGAGTGGAGAGAGCGGAGCGAGCAAAGAGAATGGATAGAGTGGAGAATGCGCAAAGAGTGGAGGAAAGAAAAAGGGGCGGAGGGGAGAGCGTGTAGATGGTGGGAGAGAGAGGGGAGCGGAGGGAAAGGGAAGTGAGTAGAGAAAGTATAGAAGGTAGAGAAAATGGAGGGAGTGGAAAGAATGGAGAGAGCGGAAAGGGCGAAGAGGGCAGAGAGAGCGGAGAGAGTGGACAGAATGGTGAGAAGGAAGGAAGGAGAGGAAGGGAAGAGAGTGGAGAGAGTGAAGAGGGTGAAGAGAAATGGAAGGGTGGAGAGTGGAGATAGCGGAGCGAGCGATGAGAGTGAAGGAAGCGGAGAGAGTGACAAAAGGAAAGAAAGCGGAGAAAGTGGAGAGAGCAGAGAGAGTCAAGATAGTGGAGAGAGCAGACAAAGTGGAGAGAGAGGATAGAGTGGAGAGACTAGAGGGAGTGGAGAGAGAAAAGAGAGCAGAGAGTGGAGGCTACTTATGGTGCGTATTGCATTACCCAATTGATTATCTTCGGAAGATTATTTCTTTAGTCTTGACGAGATTTGTATCGAGCCCCATTGCCTGAAACCACTTTTTTATGCGGTTGAGTCTACTTCAAAATGTTTTTTTATAATTATCATTTCACGTTGCAACGCTATCCAGAATTCCTTAGCTTTCGACTCCCAATCGTTGTTTGCAACGCCATTGAACTCTTCAGCGCCAATATTTCCCAGCTATTTCCAGAGGGTTTTCATTGTTTTTCTCTCTATCCATAATGGAACGAAAGAATTAATCAAGGTCGGCCATCACTCAGCTAATCAGTGAGTGCGACACACATAAATCAAACATTGATTAAATAGTGGGACTAATCAAATAACTGTCCACGGCATACGTTGCTGTGCCATCGAACCGTGAAATTGTCAAATTCGAAACGAATGACAATCGAATGACCTGCTGAAATGGAAGAGTTTTCTGCGTAGTGTTTTTTTCACCGAATCTGTCATAGAACGTTGTTTATCTGCATCACGCTTCCATTTTCAGTGGCGTACTGAATAGGGGCGGGTTCAAGTAGAAGCCTACCATGCAGTTGTGGTGAAATATTTCGAAGTGAAATAACCTACGATCAAGTAACACAACCTAGATGAGTAATACTCAAATAGAAGGTAACATCTTTTCATAATGTTATTCCTCAAATCATGACATTAGTGCCATGTCGCAATTTTTTAAGGATACAATAAGAACGTCAGCTAGATTTTGATATCTGTCAGGTATATTCATGGCAATGAAAACCCAAAACTAATGTCTTGATATGACAATAAGAAGGCAATTGAAACGTTCATTGCAGCTTGTTGGGAGCATGTAAAAACGATAGTATTTCCATCGGAGATTCTTCGTTGTCGATATAGTCTTGTTAGTACGACAACGCTGCATTTGATATTTGACAGAACAATCATTTGAAGCTACCAGTGTCGTAACTATCGAGAAAGGGAAACCAAATTGGAAAAGAGAAAAATGAATGAATTATGAAAATAACATATCAATTAGAGCATTGGCTGTTCTCAAAATCCTGTGGAGATTATTTCATCATAATTTCAGGTTTCCATTCCATATTGGGTTTCCATTATTTCTATTTTATTGAACCTCAATATTTCTGTTAACAACGCACGACACTGCCGTTGGGGGGAAGATGTACCTTACACACAAATCTTAATGCGTTTGCGGCGAGTTACTCATCTAGGTTATGTTATTTGATCGGAGGAAATAACCAGTTTATTTAATTCTCTCACCATTTTCCCCCGAAGGAAATTGTAATAGCGGAATGAAATGGGTAGTGAGCTATATAGAGTTGGGAGTTGGCATCATGCGGTCCGAGGAGAACAATAATGATTCAAAAAAAGCCATAGTAGGCAGAGAGAATCAGATACTGAAGACAGGAAGAAATTTCTAGTGGTGTCACCGGAGGACATCTGGGAGTGACAAAGACCAATCAGAAAGTGAGGAGTGAGTATAGCAATATCGCAGATTACAGTTACGACTCTTCAAATGAGGACTAATTAGAGAAAAACAAAAATTATAACGCGAATTGATTTTTTCTAAGGTTCTCTGAATGATGTGTAAAACATAATATCAGTTTGATGAAAAACAATGCACACGTCTTCTCACCAATTATTCTGTTGTTTACTCCATTTTTTTATTGATGCTTTTTCAGTATCTCGATGCAGTAGATGATAGAATGTCTGTATTATAATAAGCCTTCGAATTGAAAATATATTGAATTGTGCAGAAACGATTTCAAATTGCGCCTGAAGGCGTCGAAAAATGTGATTAGAAACTAAAATTGAATTATTTGCACAACGCCAACGTTGGCAGCGTTGTAACTAATTGGATATTTGAAAAAGAAGATTCATAAGCGGTTGAACACGAATTAAATGACATTTTCGTTAAATCCAGTCGTTCGTATTTTGTCGCATCGAAACAGAAACAGGTGAAATATGAACTCATTTCATTCGAGAATAAATTGAGTTTGGTGGATTATGTGGGAAATGCAATTTCACGACAACGGAATAATACATTCAGTGAAATAGGTAAACGGGACAATTTTAATTCATTCCAACGACTGGGATTATCACCCATCAACTTTGATTTGAAACTCCGTTTTAAAAATGTTTGAAAAACGTACATATACAGTAACGTGTATAGCCTTGCAGTTGTGACTTCAATAATAATTTTTATGTAGTACCGTCATATTGAAAGTATGTTATTCGCAATACAATTTGACGCTCTTCAACATGGGCCTCAATAGATCAGAAGTACTCAGTTTTAGTCTAATGGAAAAACTGAGAATCAAAGCAGTACCTATTCACGCTGTTCGGGGTGTTCCGAAACTATAGGGCCAAATTGAAATTGAAAATTTCCCTCAAAATCTAAATAAGACTTTCCTTATTTCCTTTTCCTTTTTCTCATATATAGTTCGTTTAGTATCAAAATCAAAACTTTTTTCCATAACTTCCACAGTTATGAAAATTTCTCAATTAAATTAAATTGTTTCTGTTCAATTAGGTATTCATTTTGAATGAGAATTATATTTTCAGTTGCCACCGTGGCGTACAAGAAGGGTACCATGGTATATTTTCTTCCGTATTCTTACACCACTGACGAAATCAGAAAAATTATTGATTCATTGAATTTCTGGTTCAATTTTGAGCAAAACATGTAAAACTATTTAAATCAGAAAGATCAACCGTATTCAAGATAATTGCGTTTTTATGAACTTTGCTAAACTAATTACTGGTCAAACGGAAATTGGATATCACGACAAAAAAATTTGTTGAAATGGTGATAAAATTAAGAATCTGTGTCAGAATTCCTGTCCTAATACATCATATGATCATTGTAGGAAAAGATTAGTAGTATAATGTCCCTCAAGTACCACTATCAAACCTGATAATTGTATTCATTTCCAAATGTATGTCAAGTATTATAATCTACTGTTTATTACTCACCACTATCATTTCCAGACATTCCTCTTCCTGATTTTCCATCTGCGTTCCATTCTTCTTCTAAAAAAAAAAACAAATTGTTCTTCAAATATAATAATAATATTTACGGAAGTCTTCTAAAAGAGGCATCTAGTAAATCATCTCTCTGATTGTGAGACATAAGCAGCGCTTACACAAGATGGAAGTTAGAATCAAGGCGGTGAGATAGTACGCATATCCATTGTATGGTGGTCTACCTAGTGGCCAATGGGCCTTTCACGTCAGAAATACGGCAAATTCCAACAAAATTAAGACGTGCTCATCACACATTAAATGAAGGTGTGCTATTTTCTTTCAAACATGACAGGATACGAATTCTGGTGGCTGCAAGAAAGTCACTAGTACGGTAAGTGAGATGATTCGAGGAGAAAATGAAGTTCCGAAAAAACCTTCTGGCTTATTCCAAGAGCCCCCACGTGTTGTTGAAAATCCGCCCACAGCTCATCAAGTGGAAATCTTCGGACACAATATATCTTTGAATATCTGCAACCACTCAACGTAGATGCTCCAATAGCGTAGTTCAGAGCTTTTTGCAAGAGGCTTCGTTAACCTAAGCTTCGGAAGAAGTTCGACAGGCCTTCAAAGGCTCGAGGAGCTTTGCTGCTCCAGGTCCTGGTGGGCTAAATAACTATTGATGGAATGATTTTCAAGCAACCACCTCGTGGCTAGATGGGAAGTAACAAATTTTGTATTGGATTATCAAGGGACGAACCGTGCTTATCCCCAAGAAACAAATGATGTATATGATGTTTACCAGCATCGTATACATGCGAATACTCTTCGCAGTTTCCTTTGTGTATGAACGGATATTTCAGCAGAGAGAATTAAAGAAGGGGGTTGCTGGCTGCAATGGGAACCAGTCCATCGATAGTTGCATCACGCAGGACTCCGTGCAGTATATGCGTAACCTTTCAATGGCCTGGATCGATTACCACATGCATTTGCTTAGATCCCTCGTGGTACCCGACCAAATACTGAAAGGCATTGGACAGCTGATGCCGCTATGGAGGACATGTTTCACCATATGATTTGGTCAAGTAACAGTCCAAATAGAGCAGGATATTTTTTGAATGGGCTCGTTTCAGGAAGACACCCTCAGTCTCCTCCTCTTCTGCATCTTTCTATTGCTATTGTCCGTTGCACCATAAAAAACCCTCGGATATGAACAACTGCGGCCCCCTAGTAACCAGAGAGATCAGGTCACATTCGGAATCAAAATAGAATCATAGTTCTATCGGCCAGTCTGCCAATAAATCTCTACAGTCTCATACGGTACATAGAGATAGAAATGAGGATACGAATGAATAATCAGTAATGGTCGAGGTGGTCGTATTGGTAGAGCGCTTGTCTCTCAATTACAGAGGTGTGGGTTATATTTTTATATTTACACGCACGCCATTTCTTTTGCTCATATAAAATAATATTAAATAACTATCAATATCGTATCATGACCAATACCTTCACACATTTTTGCCCATTAAATATTTAAATTGAAATGTCATTATTATTGAATGTAACATTTATATTATCTGTATAGTAGGATTTCTATATTCCTCTGTAGTGAGGCAGTGTTGATTGATATAAAGAGAAAAAAAATTTTTTTTTCAATTCTGGAGATACTTCATTATGCTGTATGACTGACCACATTGAGCCTTTCTGCGTGGAGTTCCTAAAGTCACAATTCTGAAGAGCCCTGGGGAGAACAGAACGCACAACGTCCCTTTTAAGTTATTTCTTACGACTGAGAGCGTCGGTTTCCGTTCCATAATGGAGGAGAGAATCAGCGGATGTCTTTCTTGTATATTAACTGTATATTTTGTTCTTTTTGTAAACAAGTTATCTTCGGAATATTGTTTTTGTTTTTCTCCTCTGTTTATTATTTTAATCCTGAAGTTCGCGTATAATTCGTAAGCCATGTGGTTCATTCTCACACAAAATGCATAATTGTGTTGAGTGACCTACATCATGGTTCATGGCTCGGAAAACGTTTTATTCAAAAGCAATTTAACAGAAAAATACCCTTCTCGTTGGAAAACATTGTGGATGCCAGAGGAAATGAGAAACACTGTAATTTTGTTGGAGACAAAAGAAGCGATATTTCCCAACACAACTTTCGAATAATAATAATTTTTTATATTTATCATTAAGCAGGGGAGCCAACTATCATCCAAGGACTTGGTGATTTGCGACACCACTTTCCTAAGCAACAGGTGCGAAACCGGACCGGTAGTCAAGGCGCAGCCTGGAGAGAATGCTCATTCCCTCTGATGTCGGCCGTGGGTATACTGAGCTAACCCCCCGGTATATCCTACTACTCGATTCCCAATGCACGAAATAGAGGCCTCCACAACCGACCTCCTCGAAATAGGTGTCAAAGGCCGGGTGGTGGGGCCCAGGATGATGGATGACGACCGCTATGAAAACGGACGCTTCGAGTGGACGGATGAACTAAAAGACGGTTTTCTGCATTGCTATAGGAGCAGTGAGCCCGCCCAAAGAGGATACATGACAGAAATGCTTGCTCTGTGGTGTGAAATACACATAGAGCATGCTACCATTTCCGCCTGAAATCTGAGGGATCATGTATCTCATCTTCGTGTTCGAGGCTATGTCAAAGCCCCTCCTCAGCCGGTTAACAAAGTGACAGAAGTGGCAGATATGCCTCTATTCAATCTGGCTGTAGGGCTGTAGAGGAGGCCCGCATCATACCACCACGGAAGACATCAACACTCGAAGGGCGCTTCATAACACCAACCCTGAAGCCACAACAACTGGCACGGGTGGATGCGGAGATTCATGATGTCCTTTCAGAAGAGGCTGACATCTGGCAGACCAACTCCGCCATGTATGACGCCGCTCACGACACAAGGCGTGTTGTTGACCACGAAACAGCACTATTTTGATAGAATAAGAATGCTGGTGGCTGCAAAAAAGTCACTAGTGAGGCAGGCGACAAGCATCGTGGAAAACATGAAGATCCGCGATAACCCTTCTCGCCTATTCCCAGAGCCTCCACATATTGTAGATTAGCTGCCGGCGGCTGATCGAATGAAAACCTTCTGGAAGAACATATATGAGTTTCCGCAACCACTCAACGTGGATACTCCAGCTCAAGTGCCGTTTGAAGCTATCTGCAGGAGGCTTCGTCAGCCTGAGCTCAATGAACTGCGCAATCCGATAACTCCGGAAGAAGTTCTACGGGCCCTCAAAGGCTCGAAGAACTTTGTTGCTCCATACCCTGATGGGCAAAAAAATATTGGTGGAAAAATTCTACACAATCACGAAGAGTGTTAGTTTGACAAAATAATCTTCCCGCTTCTTGATCGGATTTTTTTAACTGTCAAACTGACATTCTTTGTAATCATGCAACAAGTTGTCATTGTATAAACTGATTGATTATTTTTAAGTACTTACTACAGTATTACTACTGATTCTACTACTTTGATTAGATCAATTTATATAAAGTATGAAAAAAAAAACAGAGTTTTTCTGACTCAACCGTACTATGTTTTATATTCACTCAAAGTTCAAAAATTAGCAGGAGGTTGAAAATAATTTCGATTTTTTGTGAAACAATTGCGTACTTTCGAGACCCTTTATCTTAGAGGGGATGTATTTTAGGACATACACTGATTTAAACCCTTCGCTTTGAAATGAGGTAAGGAATGTATATAAGAAGTTTGTCAGTCTCATTCGGATTTCTAACTCACTCTGTATTTTCTATGGCATTCCCGATGCTGAAGACAAAAACCTGAAAGTAACGTTTCCAAGATAGTTCACAAAAATATACTTGTTTGGACGCTGTCATGCATTCCGATTCGTAATCATATTCTCAACAAAAAAACAATTTTTTGCTGAAGTTGAAAATGAAACAATTATTATTTGGAATTATTTAAAATAATCGTATTTGTACACCTCATTTTTCAGAAATTCTCCAATATTGAAGTCTAGAGGTGTCATGTCTGGTAAACGAGAGGGCCACTCAACAGAACCATTTGTAGCAATCTTTCAGTTTTCAATATAGCGTCGCGACTTTTTTTTAAGTCATTGAAATTATATGTTGGTGCTCCATCCTACTGGAAATGGATCACCTGACCAGTTTTCCGTCTTTGCGGATTGTGAGGATGCACTGGAAATGGATTATGTCTGCTCTAATGAAGAATATTGTTTCTATTATATATCCTACTATTTGAAAAATTAGCCACATAGCTCTATATAATATTAATATATAGTGTAGTTCCTAAATTGTAGATAGTAACTAATCGTACATTTTCTGGTTTTTACGGGATTTTAAAGTGCGGAGGGGATGTACGAAAGTGGCAAAGTAAAACTTGATTTGAAGCTAAAGTACCTAGCTTATTTCTGTCCTATTTTTTGACCTACTTTATATGAATTACGAACCGTACAACCGACGAGTCACTATCTACAATTTAGGAACTAGACTATAGAAGATTGGATCTTGTCTACCTTGAGACGCTTATTTAAAACTTTGTTGTTGAGAATATACTTAATCATGAATGGAAATACATGACAAAGTATAAGGTGTACCAATATAAAAAAACTATTCATAAAATATTTAAAAAACGCCAGTGGCAATGATTTGTTTGTCCTCAACATCAATAAGCACATTAAAAATGCCAGTCGTTTGCCCTTTCAACCGTATTCGTAGCATCAATAATAACCGAGTTGACAATGTTGCCAACTTAATTCGGAACACCCTGTATATTCACAGATGCTCATTTTACTTGATTATGTTTCGTAAAATTCCGATAACTGATGGCCACGAGCTATCAAAAAAAAATTGTATCTTATATAGTTTGGTCTCCTGAACGAAAAATACAGATAAAATTTTTGGTCTCAAGTAATTTCGGAGATAACAGCCCATTCTTCAAGACACATTTCTACCACAACAGAAACAATAAAAATTTTTCCTTCTTTACTCTAACACAATGTACACACCCCAATTCATCCGTTTTACGCTATTTTTCTATTGAAAACGGCACTGTTTTCAAAAAAACGTATCCTTTCTTATGAATAGAAAAAGAATAAATTCATGGTGATCTCCGTACATGACAGCAAGATTTTATTCATATCTGGTTGGTAACGACTGACAGCTCACAAAGTCAACTGGAAAAGGGCGACGTTGCCAAATTTCCGGAATGAATCGAAATATAATAAGAAAAAATTGTCTTCTGAAAACTTAAACTGAAATACGAGCGCAGCAAGCATCTGCTTTGATTTCACTTTTTCATTTTCTTCAGTTCTTCAGTTATCTTCTGAATCATATTCTTCATTATCATATCTGAAAAATAACAGCTTTTAAAAACGTTGCTACTTCTCAAAACTGATCAAGACACCAATGAAATTTCCTTGGTTTGCAGACATTTTTAAAGAACTGACAACGTCGCTTCGAAGTTACCAACCTGACAAGAATAAATTCACTTGACATGTTAATGAACAATGCAGTTTTTAATGGAGAAATAGTGTAAAACGGTGAACTAGAGTGTGTATATTTTTCTAGTATGAAGAAGGGAGGATTTTGAGTATTTTTCTCGAGATAGGAATGTATCATCACTCACAAATTACTTGAGACCGCCAAAAATTTCAATTGGATTTTTGTAAGATTCTAAAAATTTTTGTTAATTCGTGGCTATAAGTTGACGGAATTTCACCCTCCATTATACTATTTAAATATTTTTTTGACTCTATTAAATTGACACCAATAAAGAAAATTCACCTGAGCAAGTACTCGTCGATGGAATATCATCATCCTCTTCGTTTCTGCTGCAGCACCGACTACATCTTGAACACATTTTCTTCACAACACGAGCGATCACTTTGTTTTCCACTATCAGTCCTAATTCTGCCCGATATTTATCGCGTTAGCTCTAATTCAGCACATCTCATTAGTGTTTTCACGAATTCAGTCATGAACAAGACAATTGACGTCTTCCTACCAACCAAGATATCTGTTATCTGCTCCACCCCCACTTTCACCGCCTTGGCATCTTCCGCCTACAGTGTTCCTGAACGGTTATGGAGCATCTGTCAAGAGTTTTGTTAAATCGATTGACACTTTTTTAATTTAATTGGACGGTCTTGTCTATCGTTGTGTTCGTGCTCGATTGGGAATGTTCGTTTAATAGAGAATGATGAAAACGTTTAGTTTTTTCCACTATCGATGAATGTTAACGTAGTTGGCGTTTGCGACATTTTTGTTGACACTTAAATAACTGGAAGGTAACGATGAAAATAATAATCTGCTGATGAAGGTGCATCGGATAGAATGGTTTTCGGATGGACACAAAGTGGATATGGGAACCTGCTGGGAGAATTTTTCTTATTATTTTTTGACAATTTTTGCAACCAATCGAAACCATCAATTCAAAGCATTCATGTACGTTCAGGCCAATCACAGCATTATTATAGTGGGAATTTTCTACCTTGAAAATTGCCGCTGGAATATTTTGTGGTGTTTTGTTTTTATTATGTGACAACTGATACTTTTGATCTGACTTCTGTCATCAGTTTGCATGAAAAGTGAAAAATGATTCGACAACGGTTTAGTACATCACCATTCGATGAAATTTTAAGAAAATCAACGAAAATGCATGTAAGAATACTATTTTGAGTAACGTGTCAATTTGAGAAAGGGAAACCAAATTGGAAAAGAGAAAGCATTGGCTGTTCTCAAAATCCTGTGGAGATTATTCCATCATAATTTCAGGTTTCCATTCCATATTGGGTTTCCATCAATTCTATTTTATTGAACCTCAATATTTCTGTCAACAACGCACGACAATGCCGTTGGGAGAAGATGTTCCTTACACACAATTTTCTGGTTGTGTTAAGGCTGAAACACAACGGAAGTTTTATGTTTTTAGTTTTAATTTTCAGAATTTTTGATATTTTTTAACGCGAAACTATCATTGCCATTATTATTCTGATCACGCCTCATAAATAATCTTGTTGATAAAATTCAAGCTACATTTTTCAGTTTTGTTTTGCATCTTGTTTTATTTGTAAAATTGATATTTAAAATCCCAAAACTTAAAACTTATTACATAAAACTTCCATTGTGTCTACGGCTTTATTTGATCGGAGCTAGAGACAGAGAGAAAGCAAGAGCTTTCAATCCAACAGAACAAAATAATGTTACTGAATCCTCCAGCAAGGACAAAACATCCATAATAATTGTATATTTCATGATGAGAACTTCAAATTCCAAACTTCATTCTATTCATAGTGATTCAAGTAAATTGTTGAAATAGAAATGTTATATGTATAGAGATAAGGTCTATGATTAGGGCATTAAAATAATCTATCGAATATCACACGAGAGTTCGATAAAGTAGAAAATAATTCTCCAGATTTGTTCTCAAACTTGTCGGGCTCTCTTGTCTATTGCCTGGCAACAAGTTTTCGAAAAATCTGTCAAATAATTTTCACTTTATTCTCACTCCCTTGTGATATTACAACTGAAAATTTGAATGTGTTTCGAGAAGCTCGTTTCAGATAAATCATTTTCAGGTGTCAACGACTTACGGTTATACCGGAAATGGACCCCAACTTTTTTTTACTGGAATACTCTTTTCATTTCATCTACGATACTCAAATTTCAATATAACTTAATTCCGAACATCATATATCAAAAGGCCCCAGTTATTTCAATTATTTTGAATAATTTGACAGAAAAATCAATTTTTTGTTAACAGTCAGTTCAGGAATTATCAGAATTTGCCAGAATGAGACCTTGAGCTTCCTAAATCTTCAAAAACTTCTCAAAATAATTATACGGAGTGCTCAGTAATTGGCGCCGATATAACTTTTTTTTTCAAACAACAACCCCAATTTTACCCAACACCAGTGGATACTACTTTATAAATACAAGGAGAGTTCATGGTTTTTACAAATTTTCTTGTGGTTATTATACCATTCCTTCACGATATCTGGATAGACCAAAGCACACTAATGGCACCATGACGCAGATCATTCACAAATGTAAAATACACGGGCGGTTGGTTGAAAAGCAAAACAAAATTAGGCATGTCGTAGACAATTGTAAAACACACACAGGAACAAACAAGAAATTGAACAAACTGTAGTATATATTCAAACTGGTTGCCCCCAACTTTCAAACATTTATGAATTCTTCCCAAAAATCTGGCATGTGTGGCACTCCGAATTTTTTGCGGGGAAAGACATCGAAATACAGTCCACAGTCTCTCCTGACGATCTTCTTTTTTGTTAGCGGCGCAGTATATAACATTTTTCATACGACCCTAAATAAGAAAGTCTAATGGAGTGATTTCGGGCAAACAAGGAGGCCATCGATGGGGTCCATTGTTCCCTATCCAACGATCTTCAAAATTGTTCAAGGAATTCTAACAGAGTTCAAAATGATGATTACGAAAGTTATTCATAGGTGCAATATTATGAGGTGGGGCTTCATCGTGTTGATACTACAGTTGATTCTAGTTCAAATCTAATGGATGTAAATAATTTTTTGAAATGTCGAAATATATCCGACCTAAAACAAACAGAAAATATTTTTTCTACATCACTCTTCGATTTCCAATGAGCTAACAATTTTCTTGTAACTTGTAAATAATGGAGAAAAGGTCAAGATAACTGAAACCACTGTGGATCTGTTGTCGACGTTTCGACTTATATTGAGTCATCGTCAGGGCACTAAAATAGAAATTGCGGTTATTACCCAAAAGTAAACAAAATCCGTATTGTAGTGTTCGAGGATGACTAAACACAAATCGAAACGTTGGCAACATATCCACAGTGGTTTCAGTTATCTTGACAATTTTCCAACTATTTACACGTTACAATATTCAGTGATGTCAAAAAACACCATTAGAACATTCGTCATAAAAATGCACCTCAAGCACACCGTCATTTTTGATCGCATCGAAAACATTGAAACACCAGTAATGTGAGTTATGGCGGTTGAACATTCATTCCATTTTCTATATATTCTACCTCATCCGTCAGAATCAATTTCTATCAAACTGTTCGTCTTCCTGAATTTTGGTTAATATGAATTCGCAAAATTCATTCCTCTCTTGATCGTCAAGAAGTGCTATTGAATCCTGAACTAATGAGAATGAATACGGATGGTACTTTTATTTCTTTAAAATCCTCCGAATACTTATCACAGGTATTCCCACATCTCTTTTTGCATCTGCATCTACTAGGGAATGTTTTGAATACGCTCTCAAGTATGCAAATACAGGTTTACTCTTTTCTTGTGTCCTCAATGAGCGGAGTGAACAAAAAATTATGGCCTTCTGCCTAAGTTTTCTGCCGAATCACGTCAAGCCGATATGATTTTTGCATTTGAGAGCTGTCCATCAATCCTCCATGTACCCCTATTATCAGGACCACCATTTTAACTGAATGGTTTGGGTGAAGCCTGCGAAATTCCAAGTATACATCTCGATATTCAGTACATTTTTTCTACTCTTTTCGGACGATGTTCGTTTCGCCAGGAGCCGAAAACTGCACGGGTTGCTGCCTTGATAAGAAATGCTCCAATCCCTTCTGATTATTATTAATATTATAATTATTACTATGAGAGCTCAACCAATTCAAGACTGCGAACCAGAAGCTCCAGCTCCAGCTCCAGTATTCAAAATTGTATCAAGTAATTAGAGATGGAATCATTGAAAACATCTGGAAAGAGCCAAAGGGATTCGTGATCGTTTCTCTTTCGAAGTATACTCAGTTGATATTATGAGGGAAAAATTGATATTTGAGTTTGTTGAGCATTTTTATAGTTCTTCCGTACCTTTCTAGATGCATAGTATTCGTTTTGAGACCAAGGCAAGCCACTGTTATGGCCACGGTAAAATTCATCCTCAGCCATATTCCAGGAAAGGTTTGGCCAATAGGAATCGGGAGCTTTAGATAACTGGTGAGGAGGTTAAGGGCAAGTTTTATTGGCAGAACCAGAAGTGTAAGTCGAAATTTTGTGCTTGATAGCCGGGTCTTTCATATATGTGTAATGTATCAAAGTCAAATCACCGCCAATTACTCTTCTTGGGCTCAGTAATATATGTAGATCCGTTTAATGTTTGCAAATTATCAGGCCTCGAATAAAAATCGATGAAAGGTAATTAAGTGTCCTCGCTAAGCCCTCCACAGGAAGTAACGACCAATAAAATGTCAACTAACAAAATTTCTTGTACATCAAACACCAGTCGCATAAAAGAACATGCAAGAAATTTCATAATCCTCCACTACAAAACCTGTAACAAAAAGTGCTCCATCCCCTGCATTCCGAGATAATCACTTTTCACCGCCATCAGCGATTTCCACATTTTTCCACGAAAAGAACATCCGATCAAATCCTGTGAGGGAAAATTAGCTGATGTAATCGTCGTCAAGCCAACCTGAAAGAGGGCCAGCGTCACGCAATTCAAAATGGCGTTTTCAGACTTCGTATTATTGAATCATCAGATACATTATCGACGAAAGGGTGCTGTGAAAAAACAGAGATGGACTGGTCATTGAAGAGAACGTGAAATCAACATGATAGAGCAATCTGTAAAACTGGTTCATCCCAAACGTAGGCCATAGAATAGCAGAATTATCAAAGAAATATTTAGAAAGGAGAAAGGTTAATATGGAAAACCAATAAAATAAAGAATCAATTAGTAATCAGAACAACATTTCATTAGACTAAAAAATGGCAAAATCAAATAAATAGAACTGATTTATAATCCGAGAAGAGATGCATCTAATGTGTATTCATGAAAGCCGATAAAGCATCATACGCGAAAACCGTAAGAACTAGTTTTCAGAAAATTGAATTCCTTAAGAAACGAATGTGACTGAAATGAGAAAGCTAAGTAAACGCTAAACTCAATAACCTAAGCTGTTCATAAATATAAAAACGTAAAACCAACAAATTTTCCAAAAGTTAATTTGTAGTAACGTAAAATCCATGGAACCGAACCGTATGAGATGTAAAATGATCAGAATCGAAATTTAGCAAAAAGTGTGGAGGGGATAAGCTAATAATGAAGCAGCCTTGTAGAGAAAGATCAACTATTTATAACAGTTGTTCTATTATTTCCTAGATGGCAATCACTTTTCACCGTTGGCAAATCAAATCACATCGTACAAATTTATAACAAATCTTTAATTATAATATGTTCCCTTCACGATTTATTCGGATGACCATATCTTTTCTTTGTCGATTCTAGTAATGAAATCAATATGAGCCTTGTCATTTCGGTACCTATTATTAGGTGTTGAAATGAAGAGGAATCTAATCCCTACATCGGTATTCACTTATATTGACCGCATGCTGTGCCATCTCTGAAATAGTAGAGCAACCCGCGATCCACTTTCTGACAGTTTTCGGTTCTGTACATTTCGATTTTACCATTTCATCTTCTGATGACTTGCAATATGTCAGTATTAGGTCTTGTGATGTACTCATTCGACGATTTCAATTTTTATAATTGTGATTTGCGTCTTCACATTTTCGTTTATTCTCATGTTATGTTATTACAGATTTAACTTCTTTACATTTTACCGTTCTGATAGATTATGTGTTATCTCAGTTTTGATAGATTTGCTCCTTAGAAGGGAAATAATTTATTTAGAAACTACGTGACCACATGCATGTTACAATAATCTTGCCTCTTACCAATCATCAATAAAGGATTTTGTCCGTCTGAAACATGGTACAAATGGACGTCAGATATAACTCAATATCCACAGGGAGTTGTTTTCTTCAGATATTTGACTCATACTTTCCACTTTCTGAATAGGTGTGAAAAGACAGGTATTTTTGGTTTTGTCGAAATACTTGTTCATTTTGTATGCATTCAGTCTGTACCCAGAGTCTAAGCTACGAGTAGTGCTTTCTGCTTTACTTGCGGATAATGCTGCGAATAACTTATTGCAGAAAGATACACAGATTCAATGTCGGATTGTACCATGGAGATAACGGGAAATTCCCTTCGAAAAATTAAAAGAAGTCCAAAGGGGTACCTCTTAAAATCACTGAAATACAAATCGGCAGATTCACTCACAATCTCAAAAAAATTTATGCAGATTCCAAAATTATATGATTTGTGTATGATTCGATACAAGGTTTCGCAAATAAAAAAAATTAAAGGGGAATGGACTCCTTTCTACTCCAGATGAACGCCAATCGATTCAGAATGACCAAAGTAGTATAATCTGTGAATTTCGAGTCAATCGATATGGAAAAAAAATATTCCGAAAATCGAGAGAATTTCAAATCTAAATTGTATGTAGATTCCGATTTGATTTGTGTATGCTCAGTTACAAGGTTTGATATATAAAAGGAATACGAAGTCAAAAAAAAAATTACTCCTTTCCACTCCAGATGAACTCTTTAAGTCGGGAACGGTTGAAGATAGAGCAATTCTGCGAAAATCAAAAAAAGTCCTAAGGGGTAGACCCCTAAAAATCATTAAAAATACAAAATCTACAGATTTACTGAAAATCCGCACTATATACGCAAAATTTCATGCAGATTCCGAAAATATATGATTTATTCATGCTCAGATTCAAGATTTGGCTTACAAATGGAATTCAAAGTCAAAAATATCACGAATAGGACTACAAAAAAATTGGGGGGAAATTACTCTTTCAACTCCAGATGAACTTCTTAACTCGGGAACGGTTGAAGATAGAGCAATTCTGCGAACACAAATCGATTCAGAATGACCAAATTAGTATGATCTGTGAACTTCGAGTCAATCAAACAAAATTATTCGAAAAATCGAAAAAAATCATGGAAAATGCAAAATTGCCAGATTCACCTAGAATCCGCACTATATACGCAACATTTCATGCAGATCCCAAAAATATATGATTTGTGTATGCTCATATACAAAGTTTGACATATAGAAGTAATACAAAGTTAAAAATGTCTCAAATAGGACTGCAAAAAAATTGAGGGGAAATTACACTTTCTACTCCAGATGACCCTCTTAACTAGGGAACGGTTGAAGATAGAGCAATTCTGCGAACGCCAATCGATTCAGAATCAACAAAATAATATGATCTGTGAATATTGAATCAATCGATATGGAACAAAATTATTCAAAAAATTGAAAAAAGTCCAAAGGGGTAGACCCCTAAAAATCATGAAAAATACAAAATCTGCAGATTTACTTAAAATCCGCACTATATACGCAAAATTTCATGCAGATTCCGAAAATATATGATTCATTTATGCTCAGATTCAAGGTTTGGCATACAAATGGAATTCATTGTCAAAAATTTCAGGAATAGGACTCGCCAACCACTCAGACTGTTCAAATTTATATATTCTGTGAATTTTGAAGAACGGTTGAAGATACAGCAATTCTGCGAACACAAATCGATTCAGACTAATCAAATTAGTATAATTTGTGAACTTCAATCGAAATGAAACAAAATTATTCGAAAAATCGAAAAAAATAGACCCCTAAAATTCATGGAAAATACAAAATCGGCAGATTCACCTAGAATCCGCACTATATACGCAACATTTCATGCAGATCCCAAAAATATATGATTTGTGTATGCTCATATTCAAGGTTTGGCATATAGAAGGAATACAAAGGTAAAAAGGTCACAAAGAGGACTGTCAAAACAAACAAAGAAAAAAATAAGGAAGGAAATGACTTCTTCCTCCATCCAAATAAACCCAATAGGGGTAATCAACATAATATTTTCATTTTGTTTTTCATTAAGTAATGCATGTAAGTTACAAATTTCAATAAATGAAGGGGTATTACGAATTTGTCGATTTTATTTGTTCTTTTTTTTTATATGGAATAACATTACTAAGTATATGTGCCAAAACTATTTATTTCAGTGATTTATAGAATTATAACTTTCTATTGTAAGAAATAGTATATAGCTGATGATCAAATAAAATGTTCAATAAATAATTCGGTTCTTGTTTTCAAAATACTCCATGTTCAATGAAGAATCAATCCAGAATCGAATGAATTGTAACATCAAAAAGATTTGTAGGTTTTTATTTTGAAGTTTTGTTTTCATGCATGCAATAGAACATGAAAAAATTAATAAATGAATAACTGGTTATTTTTGAAGTCGTCATGATTTTAATTTGTCATAACTCACCAACAAAATTTGGCAAAAACTTCCATATTCAATACAGAATTGTTCCTTGAACACTGGTGATAAAAAAAACAGGAAAATGTTCTGGAGATACCTCTTTTCTAGGATTTGGTTTTCAGATTATCTTCTATTTAAATAATATTAAATCCTGCTATGAATAGACCTGAATATCCCAGACTGTTTTCCAGGTTTTTCACCCCGCTTATACGTCGATAATGTCTCCAAAGGATTTGCCACCAGGGAAAACTCAAAGTCTTCGGGGTATGAAAACACAACTTCAATAAGCCTTCTGAACAGAACGTCAAAGACGTCCCAAAGGAATAAGTCTTACTTTATGAGAGGCTAACTTTCACGAAAATGGGAACAAACAACTGGGAAAACGATAAAAAACTTAAATACGAGTCTGTCTACCTCGATTGCTGGACACAAGAATCATGTGAAGAACTGCTCATTCAGTTGGTTTCAGGGACGTTACTTGTTAAGAAGTATGTTAACACATAGGTTGTGGTGAGATTAATTCGTTTTCAAGCAACGTGTCTGGGGTTAGTGAAACCCTCTGAGTTTATTTATAGACAAGAGGAAGCGTAACGCACACCAGATGTGGTACTTTTATTCCGATACTGTTTACTGTTACAACGGTTGATAACAATATATTTCAACCACTACTCTATTTGGTTTTATTGAAATACTCCCTAGAATTTTTTCCTAAATGAAACAATACTGAAGAAAGCTGAAGATTCATGGAATATGAAAAGTAGTATCGAGTCAAGATAATATCATCAGCCAGTAATATACTGTGGATCGAATTCGAAAGTTCATATAGTGGGTAAATTTCAGAAATAAAAAAAGGAATACTATAACGGTTCCTCTCACTTGTGTGAGTAAATTTGTTATAATGTAAAGATAGTGCTCATAAAAAGTGAATTACATATCGAGACTTAACAGAACCCAATAAAGACAGACTGAGACGCAAAAAACGAAATAAACAGAGAGGGGGCTGCAAATGGCAGTGAAAATCCGCCAAGAAAGTTCCTTGGTAGCAGAGCGTACTTGCGAGATTGTGGGCCAAGATTAGTTGAAGGTGAAATAAATACAAGAAAACCTTGATCACTAACAAAAACTGAAGAGAGTAAAGAAAAAGCTAGGAAAGACTCTTGAAGGAAATTGAAAGTACTCACGATTGTGCTAGACTCCCAAGAATACTCTCTATGGACACACGACAAATATTGTCAAACACAATGAACAGGCACAAGGGAGAAAACAATAAAGGAACTCTCCAAGAATAACTTTCCTGGATCTTAAATAAATCAGACACCTTCTGTTCAGGAAACCACTGGCCTAGATATCTAGATACGAGAATCCAGGAAAAGTTGGATAATAGCTAGAAAGGTGTTGAACCATGACAAAGTACAAAGGGCCATAAGTTCATTTGAAACGTTCAAATCACCAGGCTCAGACAGGATTCACCCAGCACTGCTGCATAATGGGAGAGTTATATAGCACGATCATGAAGAAATCAGAGGTTACCCTCAAACCGAACTGTAGAAGAAATGGACAAGAAACGAAATACCAATAAGTATTGTTTATTTGTTTGTATTGATTGTATGATGTGCTTTGAAGAAAAGGCTTTAGAAAAGCTAGAAGCTAGAACATGAGGAACGTGGTACTAAGTGGTACTAAGTGGCCCTAAGTGACTATAAAACTGGCTATTCAACAGAAAGAGCACTGTATCAACTGGTGGAAAGAGTGGAGGATATGCTGGAAAACAGACAAAAAGGAAATAGACACAAAGCTGAAAAATAGAGTGATTCAATCGACAGTAATAGAGGAGACCGTAGTGGCTTGGGTGACCAGAGGATGCCGGGAGGAAATGATTCTCTTTCCACTCTTGCGAAACCTGGTCATCGACGGACTACTGGTGCTCCTCCAGGATAGAGAACACAGACCTCTTGACCTTTGACATATCGCTATATGTAAAATGTATAATACAATAATGATAATGAACACTCAGAAGAGGGGCAACTACTATCCAAGTAGAGGTTAAATTCTTGACTGGAAACTGGTCCGGAACCAATATCTGGAAAACGTAACTGAAAATAAAGGAAGAGTTTATTTTTTCTGGCCAGATGCCCATTTTTTAAAAAAGGACGCTCATATTAGACATGCTCTACTGGTTGAATAACATGGTGGTAATGCAGATGTATGTCTGTCTTGGGATCACTGGTGCCATGAAGCCAACGTCCACTGCAGCTATGGAGACACTCCTGGAATGGCCTCCCGTCCAATTGGTTGTCCAGAAAGAGGCAAGCTTGGAGGCAAGGCTTGATGTCTTCAGAATACAAAACACACTGAGCAGCGTTCACATCGGCAACACATTCAGGGTATCGATATCATATAGAACTGAATGGAAAAATATCGCCTTGGGCACTATTTTGCAAGAAAAAGTCTAGTACTTACATAGAGAGAGAAGAACAAACATTCCAAGGAAGTGAAGGAAAACATTAGGAGAGCCATCGAAAATGAGCAGATCCACATGATGTCAGACAGTCAGACTGCACTCAAGGAAATGAGAAGTCAGGGAATGCCCTCTCGATTGGTATGGGCTGCAAAAAAGAACTGAAAACACTGGCAGACGTCAAGCGCGATCACCTAAGCTAGGCGCTGGGTCATCAGGGAATTGCAAGTAATAAGAAAGCTGACGAACTTGCTAGAAAAGGGTCCAGAACAAACTACAGGAGTACCAAAACTTATACCACGAAGGTCTGTGGAAGACTGGTTCCTGGAAAACCACAAAGAATACTGGGAAAAAGTTCTAGGAAACAAACATGGGAAACAGAACATCAAATAGACTCATAAGCACTAGATAAGAGAAAAATGAGACTAGTAACAGGGCTCACTACAGGCCATATGCCAGTAAAAAGGCACCTGAATGAGATAGGACTGTACAATGGTGACCTAACATGCAGACTGTGCCGTAAGGATCCAGAAACAGTAACACAAAACTGTTCAGATGCCAGCCATCAGACTGAAGGACTTCTTCAAACTCATACTAGGTACAAAAGTTCTGTAGTGGGTACTGTGAATAAAGAACACAAAGGTAGGAGACAATGGTCCAATAAACCTAATTTTTTTATTGAGTATGCTTGATGAGGAGGCATGAGAAAAGGACCTCCAGATATAGGGTGGAATATAAACAAGAACCAAAAGAAATTCGTCTCCAGGACTCCAGTTTCTCCGGCATTGATCCTCAGAGCTGAAAACCTCTCATTCACAGTCAAGAGGCAGGACGATATTATATTATTTGAAGTGCTAGAATCGTTCAGGCATGTATACCCAGCAAAACTCTTTTCATTAGTCTTTTAGTTGGTGATACTAATATCACTAGGATTGGCCATCGCTATATACGCGAAATGAAAAATGTTGTATTCCGGTGCTGTTAGTGCATTGTTTACCATGCTGCTGGGTATACTGTATTGAGATGAATGATGTAATTTTAGTAAGCCCCTTTTGATTTGTCATTTCCTACTGTTAGTAAGTTCTGCCAGTACAGAGTAAATAAGAACCTATTGCTTAACATGCTATAATAGTATATGATCTGCTAATTCTTCGACAGGTTAGCTAGCTCATACTAGGTTTAAGTATAGAGTTACTGCCGGAGAACCAAGATAAAAAACACAATAACATGTAATAATAAACGTGTGATTTCAATTATAGTCACAGTGTGAATATAAACAGAAACCATTAATTATATATACAGTGTTATGATAAAGTAATGCACAAAATTCATAAAACGTACAACGATCACTTTTGAAAAAAATGCAAAAACACGTCAAACTGTTCTTTTTATTCCGCATCTTTTGACATAAGTTACAAAAATAACACGTCAAATTTGTCAAAGTTATGACGTCATCAACAAATTTTTTTAATGGGAAGCTAAGATTTTTATCACATTATGTGATAGAGCTGGTGTTTGTACACAAGGGCTCACATAAGAAAAAAAACGAGAAAATTGATAAAAAACGAAATAAACGTAAGTTTCATAATAACTTTTCAATTAACTAAACAGTCCATTAAACCAAAACTATTTCTTATAGGAATTGTTCAAACTGTGTCCCGTTTACCACCTGACATAGGCCAAGACGATGGTAGACCGCATTTATAGAGTTTTCGATCATCTGCGGAGTTATACGAGTCATTTCGTGTCTAATTCTTTCCATTAAGTCTTCTAAATTGTCTGGCCGGTTAATGTAGACCCGACTTTTCAAATGTCCCCACAGAAAAAAATCAAGGGGGGTTAAATCAGGTGACCTAGGTAGCCACTCCATTGGTCCACGTCTTCCAATCCACCGTCCTTCAAACTGGCTATCCAGAAACCTTCGAACAGTATGACCATAATGTGGTGGTGCGCCATCTTGTTGGAACCAAATACTGGGATCCAAGTTGTCCCCATTATTTGGATCCGGAAATGCCGCAAGTAGGTCCGGAAGCACTGCCATACGAAGATGTTCCAAATATCGTTCAGCTGTTAAATTGCCGCGAAAGTAATAAGGACCAATAAATCTTCCCCGGACGATTCCTACCCAAACATTAATTTTTTGGGGACGCTGGGTCTGTTTTGTCTGCATCCATTGGGGATTTTCCCGAGCCCAGTAGCGAGAATTGTGTCGATTTACAGAACCACTTAGACAAAACGTTGCCTCATCGGAAAATTTATTTATTAAGAAAATTTGGATTTTAGTCACAATGCCGCATGAAGATTTCACAAAATTCCAAACGTCTGTCCGGATCATCTTCTGAGAGTTCGTGAACAAGATGAACTTTGTATGGGTGTAGTTTTTCTTGTTTTAACATCTTTACTACAAACGACTGACTAACATTTTCTTGTAAGGCAATTTCTGTTGTAGTTGCGTGAGGGTGTTCTTCTACTGACAGCAAAATATCTAACTTCACATCGTCGCTTATTCCTGGTCGTCCAGATTTTGGAGCACCCCTCACGCTTCCCGTTGCATCAAATTTTGCAACAATTCTGCTTACTGTGCTTCTAGCAATTGGAGGTCTTTCAAAATGTGTTGCGTTAAGTAAAGCACATGCTTCTTCATGACTTCGAAGGCGATCGCCGTAACCTACCATCATTAGAATTTATGTCCTTTCTCTTTCGGTCAAACGAGCCATACTAATAAAACTGTGGTGACACTAATTGTACGACTGACACTGACAAACCGTTGTTTTAGTAAAACAATTGAAAAAATTTATAAAAACACATGTTCTTACTAGATAAGTTTAAGTTTGACCTCTTTTTATAATTGGTTTTGTTATTTCGTTTTTTATCCCTTTTCTGGTTGTTTCTCTTATGTGAGCCCTACTGCAACTATTTTTCCCTTGTGTAAAAACACAAGCTCTATCACATAATGTAATAAAACTCTTAGCTTCCCATTAAAAAAATTTGTTGATGACGTCATAACTTTGACGTGTTATTTTTGTAACTTATGTCAAAAGATGCGGAATAAAATAACAGTTTGACGTGTTTTTGCATTTTTTTCAAAAGTGATCGTTGTATGTTTTATGAATTTTGTGCATTACTTTATCATAACCCTGTATAGATTGAGAACTTTTTCTTTGAAACTTATCTGAATACATCAACAAAACATTCCGGGCTGACAAATCAATAGCACAAGATATATTTCCTGGGTTGTTTGAACCATTAAGGAAGTACTAACAAGCAGTTTGAATGTATCCATCAGGGTTTTCCTGAACTCCAGGGCAGATGCTTTCCGAATGATCGATATTCTCGGTATTCATGGGAATTTCACGAAGGTGTATACACGCAAAATCAGGTTAATTATACGTAAAAAAGAAAATACGAAAGCTTCAGGCATGCTGTACCTCATTTGCTTTTCAGAATGAGAGTGGAAAATTTTGCACATTATCCAGGTAAAAAATCCATGGATATGAAAATAATTTGCTGGTAGAATTAGGGATGAGGTTCGTGTAACGATTTTGAAGCTTAGTCAGAAATAGATTCAAGTAGAACGTGAGACATAGTGCAGTAATGACATTCAACGTGTTCGCTATCGTCACTGAGTAAAAACATTATTTTCACTGTTGGAAATATTATTTGCTTGGCGATGGAAAAGTGGGTTATACAGTGTTGCTACGAGTTTTTATGGAGTGAATTTTTTGCAAACATTCACAAAGTACTTATTACAAAAAGAAAAAAAGTCATTCAACATTTTAACTGAAAACAAATCTCCTTTCTAAAGTACTAACCCATGAAATATGCAATTTGAAAGAGTATAGGTCGAAAAATAACTGAAAAGAATAATGCAAATAACAATTCTTGCAGCCATTGACATAATCCCATCAAATTCCAGTCACTAGATTCGAAATGATGATCCCTAGACAAATTAGTTAGATATTCTGGGTGTTTGATTCGAAAATATTACCAAAATAATTTTTACAGAAATGCCCCCATATATTTTGAGAATTAAAATGCCACCCTACTCAAAAAATGTCGATTTTGGGGATAGGTACATTTTTTCCTAAGAAAATCTTTTGAAATGTTCTTATTATTATTTAATTTTTTTGGTATGCTTCGGAATCAGCTCGTCGACATACTTTTAAGAGAGGAAAGATAAAACCTTTCGTAAATTCGATCGTTCGAGAGGAATTTTTGACATTTTATTCTTTTTTTATTCAATACCTTGTATCTAGGCATATACGAATAATTTCCTTCGATTAACTTGATGGTCTGTGAATCTCCTAATAATGAAAATCAGCTGGTATTTTTTAATAAGAACGTAAGTCCAATCAGAAAATATTGATTTTAATGGTTTGTCTATTTTTTCGACTGAAAATCTTCGGAAATCAGTCATCAAAATTATTTTTGTCTTACGATTTGGAATCAGCTCGACTAGATACATTTGAGAGACGTTTGCGAATTCTCGGAAAAATGGAAAAAATATAATTTTTATTTTTCGAGAGAAATTTTGACGTTCTGTATCTGAGCTTATACAAATAGTATATTTTCTGAATCAGCATGAATTTTTGCGTACAAAGTGTGAATTCCTAGTGGATGATGATTATTGAAAAGGAACCAAGCGACCATATTCTATGAACGGTATCGTAATGTTGGATATTTTTCTATAATAGGAAACTGCTTTTTCCTACAAAGTTGCTCAGATCATTAGTAAAAAGATGTCGCCAGAATTCTAGTAGGCGCTTGATAGTTTTAAATATACCAAATGAATTTTATACTGTCGTTTGGACCCTTTATCTCAGGTTTTGCAATTTGGCGCTTGATTCTTTTTTCATAATCATTATCCACAAAAAATACAAAATCAACAGATCACTGTTGATTTTGTATTTTTTGTGAATTTTAGGGGACTTTCTTCGAGTATTCTGAAGTAAAGATAAACAAACAAGTATAGTAAGCTCGGGTAAGTGTGACCGTGATTTTCATTAGTTCGCATTGAATTTAGTCCTTCTGATGAACCTGAACTAATATAACCATGAAATTTTGCAGGTATTTACTTCGAAGGTCAGTCTTTGTAATACGCCACAGAAAACTGTTGAAAAACGTATTCTATGAATTTTATTTATATATTCAGATATACATCTCCATAGGTCACACTTCCACGAAAATTTGGGGCAAGAGTGATTCTGGCCAAATTTAAAGATATTAATGCACGTAAATCTCTCTTTGGGGCAGGTGTGAGTGAACAGTAAAGGAACTTTCACCACAATTTATTTGTTTCGAGATATCTTTATTCAAAACATAGTTAGGAACTTTTTAATATTGAATTTGAAATGCCCCATTGGAAAAAAACAAAAAATAATCGTGAAAGTGAACATTTGTTGAAAAGAAAAATTTACAGGTAGAAATCTGAAAAATCGAATGAGAATTTCATTGATCCCCATCTTCTGACGAGTGGTGATGGAAGCACAGTTGTTATTTCATCCTCAGAAAGTGTATCAATGTCTTCCACATCTGGCCAGGTATATTGTTTGGCTCTCTGAGATTTCCGTATATAATTTCGTACTATAGCTGAAAAAATATTACTGTTTAGATTGGCCAAATGAACCACTTACCCCGACAGATAGGTCACACTATCCCCATAAACATTTAATTTCGGGGTAAGTGTGACATGCAATGGAAAAATGTAAAAAAAACAACTTCATGAAGAAACGGCAATCTATAGTCAGATTCATTGTTTAGGCAGAAGAAAAGTGTATAAAATGGATTCTTTAGATTTTAACAATACACTCAAAGCTTGAAATAAAGTCGTTATACTCGTTCGGGTTGATGAATTGTAGGTTAGAAAATTGGGGAAAATATTTGGATTTCACAAGATCTCTTTTGTATTTTATATGATGGTTATGGATTCATTATGAGTGTAGGCTATTCGTCAATAGATGGCATTGGGCTGTCGCCCGGTTTAGCGAAGATAGCGAGCAAACTCACACCTGCCCCAAATTCACACTTACCCGAGCTTACGTTATAGTATAACATTCAGGTAATTGTAAAGTGTATATAACGAAACAAACAAACAAAAAATATATTTAACAGTAGATTTACGTATACTATTATACTGCTTGATCGACTTTATAATAACATCTTTCAATTAAAAATTGTTTTGGACACTTTTTTAAACCTGTTGAAGTTTGTGTATATTCTACATGTTGTGGAAATTTCTTAAATAATACAGGACCTAGTGAGTTAGGACGGTGATATGAACTCTAGAAAAAGGTATATTCCGCCGATTTTTTATTCTTGTGTTGTGATTATGAAGATCTCGTCGAAAAGCTGTTATAGTGACTGAATACATAAACACAAACTTAAAAGATAAAAAGTCATGGTAGCGTCAAAATTTTAAAAGTTTTGAATACATCAACACAACTCTGTCGAGACGGTTAGCCAAACATTATTCGGAGTATTCTCTTTTGTGGAACAAATACATCATTTGCTCCCGAGGACCTTTCCCAAAGGCAGATGCCATATCGAGGTCTAGAGTCTGCTTGAGAATAGTAGAGTATCAGCAACTGATCATCAGACAGAACTGTTTGTAAATAACATAATTGGTAGGAAACAGAGTTCAATTTATTGATTGAGATTCGACAGTGCTCTCCCCAGGAAATATGTGCATCTAAATGTAAACCAAGAAATCGAGCGGCCTCATCTACTGACTGTAAGTCACCAAAATCAATGTCACTAACTTATTTTTGTTTATTATAAAAGCGAATACATTTTGTATTTAGATGAAATGAGTTGGCTCTGAACCACTGGTCCATATCAAAAGAAATTTTATCACATTTCTGACGTATACATCATTCATCCCTATTTGATACAACAGCTGATGTGTCATCACCGCAAAAAATTATTCGGCCGGTACAAATCTTCATAATATCGTTGATATAGAGTAAACATAAAATAGGTCCCAGGACTACTGAACCTTGAGGAACCTCTATTTCAGAATTCACTAAATGAAGACAGATGCTTACCAATAGGGACCTGGTTACTACGTTTACTCAGAAAAACTGCCCATCCATGATTGACACCGCGGATTCCGTACTGAGACAGTTTACTCAATGAAATATCATGACTAATGCAATCAAACGCCCTGCTGAGGTCACAAAATACCCGAACAGGGTTGTTGGTCTTCTGTTATGATAGTGAATTCATAGAAAAAAGATAACAATCCCTCCAAGATTGATAATTCAAATATTTTGAAAAAGATAGACGGAATAGTCTCCTTTTTTATATACAAGTGTAATTTTACCAGTTTTCAAGACTTGCGGAAATGTTTGCAAATAGTAAATTCATGAGGTGGACAAGTGGTGCCATGAAGTATGTAAAGACACGTTCCAGCGTCAGCGTAGAAATTGGTCAATTCTGACTACTTCAATTCTAGTGTACCTAGGTCACCAGTATTGAATTCGTAAAGTTGGTAGTCTGATATCTGTGAATTTGGATAGACTCAGTTTTGAACTTGTAATATTGGCACCCCCGAATAATATCAAGTTTTGTGGAATAAATGAACACGGTGAAACACCCGTCGAGTGAACTTGACGTTGTTTTGGGTAGTTTCCATCTTTTAAATTTTGAAGTTTTTTTATTTGAAACCTTCCTGTATTTCAAAGTATATCAGTCAATTCATATACCTGAAATGTTCCCAAAGAGTTAGGATGCTTCAGGTCTTATTCAGGTAAATTCCGGCAAAGATAATTGAAATAACTGTAAAGTGGAGCCCTTCAGACATATGATGTTTTAAATGGGCCGCAGTGGTCATGATGGTAGAGCGCTAGTCTATGAATCAGAGGGACGTGGGTTTGATTCCCAGCATGGTCACTGGTCTCGTGCTAGGATTCGCACGTTAAAATGTAAGACCCCGTTAATCCTTAGCTCGCAAAAGTTCGTAGGGGGATGACAGCTGGTTAACGGAAAAAACAATTTTCAACAATTTTTTTTTGTTGTATTGATATCCATCCTAGATTCTAAAAATGCAATAAAAAATAGGGAATTTCGTTAAAGACACGGAGGTGAGGTCCACTCATAGTATAACCGGATGTCGTAGACAACTGAAAATATTTTAACTGAAACGAGGTCCTCGGAACACATCCGTATAAAAATTTTCAGGAAAATACTCCCAACAATTTTCTATATAAATATCGACTAAGCGCATCATGGTATACCCTGTATGTGTGCTCAGGACTTTCCCAAAAATGTCAAAACCTCCACTAATCTACCAAACCAATCAGAAAAAAATAGATAACGAGTTTAAATTTTTTCGCAATTCTATCAAGCAAACCACGCCATTTGCACTCAACCGAAACTAGGAAAACAGAAAACTCATAGTGAAAACCAGCACTATCGAACTATACCCCACGTGCCCGACCCGTCCCGTCAATTTCAAACTAGAAACGAATCCGCTGCGGCAAATTCCAAGCTACGCCCGCATCCGTGGAGGAACGCCGCATGACTAGAATCCGAGCCCGCTTAAAAGCATTTCACCCCGTCAGAGGTCGATATTGTACGTCACGGAGCACACACCCCCGTTATGTATGGCCGAAAATATTATAGTAAATTAGTAACAATGGACTGACTGACCTACTAATGGAGACACGTGCTCTCTACGGAAGCCGAAGCATCCCCCGTCAGTGGGTTATTCTGCTAGAATGTGTCTGTTTGGGGTTGCCACCTCTTCGGTTCACCGGAAATGTGTGCTGAGGGGTGAAAAATCGGTTTGAGAGCTTGTTTGAATATCACTTATAAGTTATCCACAATATAACCTCTCCTTGTAAGTTTATTCTCGTTGAGAACGTTTGTATGGTCGAAAAACCAAGAATTCACAAACAAATAACAAATATAAAAACTCTACAGTTTTACGTCTATAATTAAATTCAAATCGATGATAAGTTTTTCTACTACCCTACTAGAAAACTTCATTTTCGACCCCTGAAGAAGAGAGGAAAATGGCACTTTTCATCCCTCCGGTAGGAAAACATTTTTCTTCCCTGAGAACGAAAATTTCGCCCCTCTTAGTTTTCTATCACTTCCGCATAAGCAAAAGTTGTTTTTTACCTCGTCTGTTTGATTTTGTGAGAAGATTTATAAAAATAAAGTAAATAAAAATACAGATAAGCGTCTATTACCTTCTTTTATAAAACAACAATATACTTGACACTTGAAATGAAAAACTCAACGATTAAAATCAATTGTAGAGTTTGTCAAATTATTGAAGGTAATCCCTCCTCAAAAGCAATTTTTCGTTTAAATATCCACCACTCTTTCTTGATGATTACTTATTAACGTAGTTCCTGCAAGGTTGCTTCCCAATGAAGCAAGAGCTATCGAGGCAAAGTTGTCAACGTGATCCCTAGAAGAACTTGGCATTGAAGTGAATTCCAGAACAGTGATTCTACTTGCAATTTCCCTCTTTCTTGTCAGTGATTCTGCGACATATCCCTCAGCAATCTTTCCCAACCTTGATACTGCTTAAGTGTCACCAAGTCACCACCTGCATTGACAAGCAGCGTAGCCGAAGTTCTTTGGAAACAACGGCCGTTATAACTTTGGGGGTTTCTTAATTTTGAAAATGTTGAAATTTTAAATGGAATTTTAGCCATTGTATTCATTCACTTATGATTTTCCTTATAGTAATTAATAAAAAATCTGAACTGCGATTTTTTGGGATGTCTGAAATTTTTGAGTTTTCGTTATGAAGCTAAGGCGGACATTCCGTTTATGATAAACCATAATTGTGCAATTGCCACGATCATCAAGATCTTTAACGTTCATTTCAATTAGTTCTTCGCATCTGCAAGCCCCGCAAATGCCAAATGGTAGATCTAAATAAAAAAGTGCATATTTCGTAATGAACTTTGAAAAATATAATTTCATTTAAAATTTTAAAAATTGACTATGTTACCAAAATTTCCGCAGCGAAATCTATAAAATACTTAGGAATTGAAGTAGACAGACATTTCCGGTGGGACCTCCAAGTAAAAAACAACGTGCGGAAAATCAGAGGATTACTATCAAGATTCAGTCATCTGAAAAAATTCTTGGACATACCACAACTCAAAATAATCTTCTATTCCCGATAATCTATATATTGAAGCCCAAATATTTTGACATTAGGCAGCTTTATGCTCGAATATTCTAACCAGTGTTTACAAAAAAAAAATCTTTTTTGTATACCATCTCATACCTATGAAACAAGGCAAAAAGAATTAAAGTATTGCTCTATGCGATGTGAGAAAACCATTGTGTTTACTTCAGTAGCAAAAGAAGGAGTCTCGAATCGGAATTGTTAATTAGTAAACGAATGGCCCGCGGCCGCAGAAGAATCCGGATGAGAACCAGCTCAACCATGACTGTCTCTGATGAGAGCTGAGGCGGATCCTTGGTTCAGACGCTGCGGTACTGGTAGCCAATGAACGACACCGTAGCACCTGGTTGCGAACTAGCCCTACCAGGACCTCCATTGGGAGATGGATTGAAGGAAGTTGCATCAAATACTGGAAAACCTGTCTTGGGTATGGGCCAAGGAGAGGACCCATATTGGACGCTGATGGAGTGGTAGCAAGTGAACAAATTTTCGTGTGGGGGTGGATTCTAGGAACTCGCAGCGAAAACTGGAAAACCTATCTTCGATGGAAGTCAGGGAAGAGTTTCGTTTTGAACGCCGGCTGAACGACTAGCCAGTCAACAAATTGCCTGCGGCTGCCATAGTACCCGGTTGAGAATCAGCCCTACCAGGACTTTCATCAGAAGGTGGATTGAAGGAGATTGCAACAAGAACTGAAAATCCCATCTTCGATAAGAGTCAAGTAAGTGCCTCGAACCAGCCCTACCAGGACTTTCATCGGAAGGTGGATTGAAGGCAAACCTGTCTCTGATGGGAGCTGAGAAGAAGCCTTGCATCAGATGCTGCCGGACTGGTAGTCAGTGAACGAATCGACTGTGGACTCCGTGGCGCCTGCTTGAGAATCATCCGTACCAGGACTTTCATCGGAATAAAGACTGAAGGAAGTAGCAGCAAGAACTGGAAAATTTGTCTTGGATAGAAGCCTAGGCGAAGGTCAGATGGGACGCTGCATGATTGGTAGTCAGTGAACGCCTCAAAAATCATAATCACTTGACGGAAAGTGAAATAGCTTCTGGCATGGAACAGTAGAAGTAAAAGTTATTGACAGGAACTATTGACAATGGACCCCACATGGTTTTCCCATGGAAGTGTACTGCTGATAGATATACCAAGCATCGAAATGGGCAACTTTATTGGAATACATACACGTAACATAATAACACTGATCATTGTGAGATTAGCCATTCTCTCATGCGCATAGCTGTACACTGGGCATGATGTGGTGTGGAATGTATTTGACATATTTCCTCATTGGAGTATTCCGTCAGATATTTGAGGATTCGTAAATCAAAATGTGAATAGGTCCGAAGACTATTCCCAGCGAGCACAAACATCCCTGGGAGGTTTTGAGATGTTTCGAAAATGTTGGCATGCCGATGTTTCTTTGAGACGTAATGTGTACCTCCCAAAGAGGTCTCCGAAGGATATTCAATGTTTTGTCTTTGTTTTTTTGTTGCGTTTTTTAAAATGCCTTTAGGAATGTATCGGTTAGATGCACAAAATGTGAATGTGTGGACGTTTTCACTTGGCATAACATAGGTCATCCTTGAGATGTTCAATGAGAATATATCTACCGGTCGCGCAAGCGCAAATGTGACCTCAGTGATGATCGGTCTTGTTGACGAAGGGTGTGGTTTTTAGTTTGTATCCACTTAAATTCAATTCACCCCATTTTGTTTTCCCTATTCAGATTCATACATAAACACACCTTGTACTCATGGCATAAAGCTGACCTAGTTATGTGCCCTGGAGTAAGAAAAGCACTATCGACCACAGATAAATTGCGTTCAGATTATTCCCTTTTACCTGACTCATCGGGGCAGTATTACAATAATGATGGATATAAATCACCCCCTGAGTGAGTGATACTCGTGAGCTTTCGTCGATACCGTGTAGGGAGTTAGTGGCTCTTTTGTTATAACGACTTCGCCCAATTGTCACGGAGTATTTTCATTTATGTAATGGTTTTTGGTGAAATCTCCAACCGATTTATTTTATGGAAACAGTGAAAAGTAGTTAGAAGTACGCTTCGAGCTCCTGAGGATGACAATCTTGTAGGCGAAACGCGTCGAGAGAATTTGATGTTGTTTTGGTGATTTGGGTAGGTAGCTTTCAAGTCCCATTATTTCAGCTTGATCTATAATTTCTTTCATTACTTTTTTGGTAATTTTTTTTGCCACATTTTCTGAAATTAGATTGAATAACGTCGTTGATAGCAACCCCTTTAATAAATATGAATTCCTCTGTTTCCCCCTAATCAAAATTCTTATCAGCTTTGTTTTCATTTTGATGTGACGTTACTATATTTTATTTGTGATATTTTCTAGCCTTTTTTGTATTATTAATATTATTATTCCAAAAGTAGTGTTGTTCCTGGTTAATTTTTACAGATTTGTGGTCTCTTTTTTTAAGAATACCTAGTTATTATTTGCCCTGTTTACCATTCTCCCAATGTATGATTGTATTTTTATTAAAATAAAACTTTGTTGATTCAGAAAAACGAAATTTTAGTTGTGAATAGAAAAAGTAACTAAACACGTTAACTGCCGTGTCGGTCTATAAAACCGAAACAAAAATAGTCCGACATGCCGCCTCGGTCTCATAGACCGAGAATGGGGCTGATATACCAGGCCAACTCGGTCTATGAGACCGAGTTAGTTGAACTGCTCGTGAAGCTGTCGGTCTGTATTGCTGTTAATAATATCGTGGAGTCAGACCAAGACGGCTTCCGTATCAATTTTGAATGGCAATTTGTCTTCATCAGACACCCAGACAACGTTAGTTACGTAAGTTACTGAAACTTAATTAAACACAATTAGATTTGGACACATTATACTACATTACACATTACGTGTTTAAGTTTCAGCAACTAAACGCCGATTAAGATACATGCGTGCCCACGCAGAATTTTTGAAGGATGTGTGATTTACACACATATTCATTTTCGACCCTTGTGTCAGAAAACTTCACGTTTATTCTCACATTTTTGATTTATGGTATTCTTTTATTATTATATGTACTGTTATAGTTTAATTTTATGTATATATTTTTCACACATTTTGTCAACAAAATGTATAACATTTTAGACAATATAGCACATTTTATTCATGTATGTATCTATCTCCAGAGAGGTCAACAACGATATTTAGATATCGAGATGAACTTCATACAAAAATTGGAGATTCTCAATTTGAGAATTTTCTGAGTGAGTGGAATATTTCAATAGTTTTTTTCCTCAAATCAACTTCATTATCATTTCTCATATGTTGAAATTTAGTAGTTAATTATTCTTAATTTTTGAACATTTTGATTTTATCTATATTGTATATCAATTGTATTTGTCTCATTTATATTTATATTATATTTAATTGTAGAATTAGGTGTGTACGTCCAAGGTTGGGTTTAAAAACAGCTTCAGTAGCTGAACCCTGCCCATTCATCATCCCTGTTAAACTTTTATTTGTGTAACATTTTAGATGATGATGATTTGCGGTCGAAGACCTCAGACCTCAGATGAAGTAAAATCACATTCATCCAAAATATACCGATAAAAACAATATTTTTATCTTTTCATCGGAGCCGTTCCAACTCTCATGCCTAATTCAAATCACTGATGAAGTCTGACGAAAAGTTCATCGAGTTGTTTTATGATAATGGCTTTTTTCCGATTTCACGCCATATTAACTTGGGTCTCCGAGGATTTCATTACTTCCTCTAGCAAACAGATCGGGCTATACTGGCTTTTAAGTTACGAAAGCGATATTGGAGGTTAGATCTCATCAACTCGACGAGATAATCAGGATTGGCGAACCCGTTTGTTCGGTTCTTTGTTATCTACGAATATTCAGTCTTCCACGGAAAGCAACTGGGCGTGCCTAAGTGGAGAGATTGGATCGAAGGGTTGATATCATTCCTGATTTCTACATGCACTCAGATACCGTTCCATCAGAACTCATTACGTCCTTCTCTATTACCAAAGTCTTTATCGGGAATGAGTTCAATTTTTAGTATATGAGTCGATATCGTAATTTTTTCTTTCAGAAAACGTTCGGAGAGCCATTGGATAGGTGATATTTTGGTTGCATCATTGAGAACGATATCGAAAAAGAATACCAGTCTTAGAGAAAGCATTACCTCACGAATACTATATTTACTGAGTATGTTGGAAAAAATCCACCTCTATCAAACAAGAGAATCACAGGTGGATCGGAGACAGTCAGCAAAAGAAGTCACCACCAAGAAGAGGATTGTGGGGGGAGGCCAGGACCTTTTTCTAGGTTAGGTAGATTTGATCAAACTGAATAACAAAGAGAGAAAAAAATGGCAAATCACCTAAAACCCCAGTCACAGGAGAAGGAAATAAATTATTCAATGCAGAGTCACAGGGATGAAGCCTGGAAGAGAAAGCTCCCTCCCTATGACATCTTGGCCGCAGAGAATGGTCGAAGACGAGATTTGACGGATTTAAAAAGGCAGAAATGTTTGATAGTGTTTCCTGGGTAGGTCTCGACGCCACTCAGGAACACGAAGAGGTTTCGCGAAGAGCTAGAGAATTTATAAACACTCCTAAAGATGAACAACAGAATATTCTCGAGCTCGATGACAAACTTCAAGGAGGTTCGTGACATGATAAGAAGGCTCCACAGGAACAAGGTACCTGGCATAGATGGAAAAGAGGCAATATTGCTCAACATCATGAAGAGGGGCAACACTACTTGACGGAAGACCGTTAAACGAATTATGAAAAATGGTGGATTACGTAATCCAATCTTCCGCAAAAACACCTATAAAAATAGGTATCGTCGTCGGCAAGAATCTGACAAAAAACAACGACCGTTGAATTATATCTGTTTATTACTTTCTACAAGAACTACTTTGCAATGCTGAAATTATTTTTTGATTTAATTGGGGGAACACCTCCGTACCGGTTCCATGGCCCTTGCATAAACTCATAAATATCAAGTATTAATTTTAGGAAAAAAAAAATATTTTCCATAAAGAGTTCTGCATGTTTTTTAATCTGAAATACAGGCATCATATATGAATATTTTTCAGTCAAAGAATATGGATTTTATTCAAGAATATTTATTTGACAATATCTAAAATGGTTGTAATGAAAAATTGTCCACATTTGGAAACTACGTTCAAATATGCAATTATATTTATTCATATAAAAAAATACATTTATTTCCAAAGTGATCCGTTGTCTGGTTCACAAGAAAAGCCTAATACACCGTGAATCGTCCTGTATAAAGGTTCTTCGTTCTCCAGCAAAATTTGATATCTCATGATTGTATTTCAGATTCTAGAAAATGTAGAACTTTACATGAAGAACAATTTCTTTCCTAAAATTGAAAATAAAAAAGTTTTCCACACGGTCCCAACAATGTGAGACATGCCGTATATAACATTTGCAATATTTGAGAAATTTCGTTTAGGGCTTACATCATTGGCCAATTAGTTTGGAGAATCAACAGGGAAATATGTTTTCAGGTGTCATGTTCCTTTTTCCATCCCTGAACTTTTTTGTAGTGATCGCTGGTAGATTTGTGAAATATTATTTTGCTTTGGCTTTGTTTGGATAATCACTTGTTCCATTAATATTGTGGGAAATTATCCTGACAATTTCCCTCATTATATAAACCAATCAAATACCATAATTTTCTCATTTTGAACCAATGAGAACAGGACTTTTTGAAAACACTTCCAGTCCGTGATATTTTCAAAACGGTGTTTCGTTTTTAGCTTGTGTATACATTTCCATAGTTAGGACAATCACGGTAAATATAGAAACGTCAGTTTGACGGTTCAACTCTTCAACTGACATTGATTACACAAGATGAACCGTTCTCGCAATACGTTTTAGTCCATAATATAACGTATTCGTTATTGATCGAATATCCCTTCAAAATGCAGAATTTCCAATAAACTTTCACCTTGCCAGGCACTCAAACTGTGTTGCTGTACAAAATACCACTCGAGCAAGCTCTCGTGGTGTTTCTAAGCAACACAGTTTTCGTGACAGCAAGGTGAAAGTATTTTTTGAAAATTCAGCATTTTGTCGGGATATTACTACTGATAACATCACTCCCGTAGTATTCGAGAAAAGGGCGCAGGCATGTCTAAGGGTTGGAAGAGGTCACTTTCAACAATTGTACAGTGAAGTTCAAGAAAAAAAACTACCTACTGAGAAAAACAAAAATAGCTAGAATAGGTAGTTAACGAATATATGGAAAAATTGAAATGGGATTGAGATGTCTAATAACCCTAGTGTGTCGACTGATTAGATTTTGTTTGGAAGACAAAACAAATTAAATCGTGGTCTGTTTCTGTAATCGGATCCAGAGATGGCACCTGGTCCTCGTGTCAACATTCCAGGGACATAGTGATTGTGATTGTTGGTAATTGAATTTTACGGAATGTCGATAAACTTCTTCAATATCATTCTAAAGTTTTATGTGTTCACACCCGAAGTGGAAGATCAAATTTTTTGGAAAAATAACACCACATAAATTGTGTTATTTTTCTATAATGATCCAAATACCGTTTGAAAGTCAAAATAGTTTTGGCAGAATGAAAAAATTCATAGTGCAATATTATAGACTATTAATATGAATGATGTGACCATAATTCATTTTTGTGTGGATAAAACCCTGAAAGATGAACCCAATAATTCATTTATATCTAGTACCGAAAGTGAGTACCACTTAGAATCTGTAACATACTCAGAAACCAATTTAAAACTTACATTTTATTTCTAAATTCTCCATGATCTAATTAACAATACTTTATGGCAAACATTTATTCAAGTAAATCAACTGAGTGCGTGTTGTTATACCCTACTGTTTCTTTAAATCTTCGATAAGTTCGAGTTGTGAAAGCCCGTGATAAAGTAAATATAAATCGTCACTCCTACTGAAATCTATCAATTTTGCATATATCATCAAGCTTGTTAGGGTTTTCATTATTTTGCCATTCGTTTTCGTAAAATACTTTTAGTGTTGTTAGATCATCCAAAAAATATTAATTTTTTGCGAAAAAAATTGCACAAAAAGGAAATATATTCACTATAACATTAACAGTTTTCAAAATAGTGCAAGAACATTGTAACACACAACTCATCACACATATCTCTTTTGAAAAGTAATTGTAAACTCAAAATAGCGACAAAATTATTACTTAAAAAACTTGTTGAAAAAAAAATCGGATATAGTTGCGCATGCGCATGTTTAAGCAGATAACAGATAGGCAAAAACTTGAAAGGTTCTAATGGTGAATTTCCATGCAGCTAAATTTCAATTCTGTTATGTAAAATGTGTTGTTATTATTATTTATTTTTTTAAAATGCCTTCAAGCAAAACAAAAATAATATAATGAGTCGAAAATGTAACTTGCAGACAGAGATTCCGTAAATTTGATTGATTATATTTTTTATTCATCTCATGCTCCTGCGCAATACTTGGAACATCAGTTCATGAAAATGTACCTTAACAATAGAACCGACGGTGGCGGTTGACGCAAGTATCGCGGGATATTTGGAAAACAGACCACGATTTCATTTTTTGTTTTATGTCCAGCATGTTTGTCTACAGTTTTACAGATATGAGTCGGCACACCAGGGTTTTTAGGCATCTTACATGGGATAAAGAGTTCAGATATCTAGGAGTGACGATAACTAAAACGGTGGATATGATACTAAAAATTCTATTCAATAAATGGATTCATGACTAATTGGTTTCAACCTAGCCTGAACACACTAAACATCTTTAACATTCGGTTTAATCTTGTACATTTCTCGGTTCAACATTTTAAATTCTGATTTTGAAGAAGAGTCGCTTCACCGTGTCGGAATAAATTCTATATCATCCCTCATCCAGCATAACAAATCCCTCTATTTACGACTGGCGGATGTTTCTCCGTCCAGAGTTCACTGATCGATGGTACCGAGTGTATCTAGTTCGTATTCCGGTCCTGTAGGCCTTTATTGTAGACATAATTTGTCTTGAGATACGACGTCCGAATCCATGAAAGATGTATTAAACTGAAAAGTGCCATGTGTGGGATTCTCTGGAGTGCTCGCAAATAGCGGAGGCACGTTTATAACTGGAATTGTTTGCAGTTGGAGATGACGTCGTAAATTCACCATCGGCATTCAAGGAAATGAGTTTTGCTATTTCATCGGTCGGTACTGAGGAAACTAGCTAGAGTTGTAATAATCGCAAATAGGAAAATCTTCCTATGAAGTCACGTCTTACATGCTCTTCAAAAAACTGTTTCTTGAGAGAATAATAATATATGAATCTTCCACACTAGTTCAGTTTCGAAGAAAAGCGTTCAACTATCAATCAAGTGCATAGGAATACTGGCATTAATTGAAAGTTACTAATAAATATAGTTTAAAAAATTTTAAATACACGCTTTTATATCACATTGAACTAAGAAGTGGAAAATAATTGTTTATATAGACAGAAAATAACAATAAATAAAAAATATTAGTGTCACTCTGAAGAAAGCGTGGGGTGCTTTGTTTCATATTTTCTCATATTATCGAGCCCCCTACGCTTTTTTCACAGTGATACTGATATTTTTTCTATTATTATTATCTTCTGCCTATGTAAACAATAATTTTTTTCTCTATATGATCTATATGTTCAGTTATAAAAGCGTGTTTTTCAGATTTTTTAACTATATTTTATATTTCACTTTTTTGTTCCCATTTTATCATTAATAGATGTTTTTTTCCAAATAGAAAGCCTAAAAAAAATATCGACCCTGTTCAAGGAAGGCAGCAGGCGCATTATAAACCATCCACGATGTGAATTTTTGAAATTCTGGCCAAGGCTCTCACACAGTGGTACTAATATTCCTCAGTTAATATTATTTTCTGCCCATGTAAATGATTATTTTTTACTTATTAGTTCATGTCTTATAAAAGTGCATTTTTCAGTTTGTATGAACTATATTTTATTTTTCACTTTTTAGTTCTTTATTCATCATCAAAAGATGTTTTTCTCCGGATAGAGAGCCTGAAAATAAAATGCGACTCTATAAAAGGAAGGCAGCAGGCGCATTAATTACCCATGCACAACGCCAATTTTTAAAATTCTGGCAAAGGCTCTCACACAGTGATACTAATATTCTTCATTTATTATTATTTTCTGCCTACCTAAAAAAATTATTTTTCACTTATTCGTTCAATGTCTGTTTCTTAGTTTTTTTAAACTATATTTCATTTTTCACTTTTTAGTTCTCAAATTATTATAAAAAAAAAATCTCCGAATAGAGAACCTGAAAAAAAGCGACCCTCAAAGAAGGCAGCAGGCGCATTAATTACCTACCCATCCACGACAAGAATTTTTAAAATTCTGGCGAAGGCTCTCACACAGAATATATGAGAGGCATATTATTTAATTCTGGCGATCCTAATCAGGATAATGACACTCATCAAATTATCATATTGTCACCGATTCTTGATAAGTGTACAAAGTTTCAATTAAATTTGTCCGTTTATAGTGGGACAAAATCGAGTGTAAAGGAGTCGGTAACAAACATATATACACACAGGTGAAGCTCAATAAAAGTGTTTGAAAAGCCTTGATGGGAGTGATTCATATCGATCACCCTTTTGACTACACCTAGTGGTCAAAGAAGGGGGTCATTAAGTAATAATATTGAAATTGGTTCGACCTGTATCAAATATTTCTACTCCTCAGCTGATCTTGGCAATTTACTGACTCTATAGGTATATAGAGAAAAGTCTCCTATCTAGAAATGAACTTTTAGGCCCAGAACAGTAAATACAATGGCAGCTTGACACCACTTGAATTTTTGAGATGTTCAAAAGGCATCTGGCTAGGAGAGATTATATTCAAGGCTGGAAAGTAATTTTACGAAGAGGGAGTATTTTTAAGCAAATAAAAAATTATATTCTTACGTTAAAAAAACAATATATAGTAATTAATTGAATGAGTAAAATGAATTTGGAAGGAGAACAAAACAAAACAAATTTCACCTACAAATAAGGAGGATGAAAATAAACAAAACGAAAAAATATAGCTCTTAGACATTTTATAGAGAAAAAAAATCTGTGTGGGAGGTCTCTCCTATTACCATTCTCCTACTAGCTCAATATGTATAATGAAGCTAATGCAAATTCTACTTATATAAGATATTAGGCGGTGTTCTGGAAAAGGCTGGTTTTTAAACACTTTCTGTTTTATATCGCCCTGTCTCTGAAGTTCCGACACTTCCGGAGTGCGCGCTGGACAATTTTTCCCAATAACTACTCACCATGCCATGGGATAGGTGATTATTGGTTCCGAGAATCATGACTCCAGCCAACTTGACCAGCGAAAAGCGAAGGTCAGGTATAAGACGAGGTCTTCAATGTTCTTGAAGAAGACAGAAGACCCCCTGCATTGGCTCGTCCTTATAAAGCTGTACGAGACTCTCACTCTCCGCAGCTTTGATTGGTAACAACTCGTTCAGCGAGTTTGGGTTCGTCCGTTCAGTGTCGAATACGGGACCAAGTTCATCGGCTGCACGGGTTGCTGCCTTGACAATAAATGCTCCAATCCCTGCTCTTTCATGATCGTATATCAAAGTAGGGAAGGAGATCTGAATTCCAGATGAGTTCACAGGCTCCATCCAGTATAATTCTGTTATGTAGACACTCCAAGCTCAGAAGTCCACAGCCTCTAAGTTGTTTGGGCAAGTATAACCGTGGAACAGACGATTTCAGATGCAAGCTTCTTTATATGAAGATACATCAATTTGCTAGTTGTTGCTCTTCCTGGTTCCATTTCGTCACTCCAAAGGAGTAAAGTAGAATCGGAACGCCAAGTAAATTAGTTGCAACAGCTTTGTTCTTTTCCTACAGTTCTGATGACCAGCTCTGTCGGAGTTTATGCTGATACACTCAAAACTAAGAATATTGTAAAATACTTAGGAACCATATCAACCAATAACCTAAAATGGAACAAAAATATAGATAGTGTAATTAACCGATAAAAAAAAAAGATTAAACATACTTTGAACATTCTGTAAAGTTTGGTGGGGTTCTGATCCGAAAACTATGTTGATGGCATTTAATAGTTTAGTGAGATCATATTTAGATTATAGTTCAATATTATACAAACCTTGTACAAAAATAATATAGATTACCTAGATAGAACGTTCATACAAGGACTTAGAACCATATTAGGATGTATTTTTTCTACACCAAAGACCGCGATTCTAGCTGAAGCTAGAGTAGTTAGCTTGGACTACCGAAGACAATGGTTAGATAAATTTATTGTAAAGAAAATGGATTTCAGACCTCCAATTATGGACATCGTTTCGTTAATAAATACTCCACACCAAAATCACAACAATATACTGGGTTATAAGCATACCATCTACCTTCTAGAAGCATGGCAAAATTGCAGAATACTAGCAGAGAACATGTATAGTCACAACATTATACTTGGATTCAGTTTTACATATGAGACATATTATATCGAAGAAGTAGATATTGTTGAAACCAAATTAACAAAATATGACATGACAGAATATTAAATTCTTAGCTTTTTCCATATTTACAGCTCAACATCCTCCGTATTCCTTGCATCGTCCCTTTTTGAGATGAACCGAGCCACATTTGTCGATCTCAATCTCCATTCCAATAGCAATTTTGTGCTCTTGCACCACCCTTAGGAACTGATAAGGATCCTTTTCTCCCAAGGCATATATTTTCAGGTCATCCATGTGAAACAGATGCCTCAGGTTGCTGGGGGTGCCGCGTTCGTATCCGTGGTTTTTCTCTGTGCAACGGACAATGGTAATAACGAGATGCAGGAGAAAAAAGATATGATGGAGTCTCTCTGAAATACGACAATTCTAAAAATAACCTGCTCTGTTTTCACTCTGACTTGACCAGATGTTGTGGTGAAGCGTGTCATCCATAGCGGCATCAGCTGTTCAATGCATCCCACTATTTGGTACCGCAAGTCATGAGCAAATGCCTGATGAGCTCATGCGATGTTGTATCAAATGACTCGCGATGATCGATCAAGGCCATTGAAAGGTTACTCTTATACTGCACGGAGTCTCATCCATACGATATTTATAACTTTGTTCAACGCCACTCTGATGGAATGCAAACAATTTCTGGATATTTCATTACGAAAATAATTAAACCTATCGACTCCATCATAACATATCGACGAAACCGAACGTAAAATATACATTTTCCGTAATACCTAATAATATTATCGGGAACGAACATTATGAATATCAAATTCACCCAAGAACAATTTGCCTCGAGAAAGGTTAGCAGTTTGATATTCATTCCGTGCATTTCCTTGCTCTCCCGCGCAAGAAAATATGACGATTCGCCGAGAAAGAGCACAAAGAAAGCCTTAAATTATTCTTACAAAGCCTTTCCTTACTTACCCTCCAGTGAGACGCACTGCTTCCAAACAAACATCTTCGGCCCACTTTCCACCTCTAAACATTCACAAATATTTTATACTATCCATATCTGTGTTTTCCCAGGCACTTTTTATTGCAAGGCTTTTTCTGTTGGAAACGAACCCGCAGGATATGCATGCTCTGATATTGAGTGGCATTGTGTTTGAATTTGTTTTTGTGTGGAGTGATACACTTCCAGTATTGAATTCGACTTTTGCTGAAAGGAAGATTTGGGTAGAAACTCTGGTAAAGACGTGGCTTTGTAATTGATGATCAAAAGACTATGAACGTGGATAATCAGAAATTATTACCGAAAAAAGAATATGTATGGGAGTGCAAAAAAGTAGCAAATTTTTTTTATCATGACCAATTTCAGATCGGAAGTAATAAAAAAAAGGTGTAAATTCGAGGTAGACAACTTCACCAATATTCGATGTCCACATCTGAGTTTGCTCCTAACCATCAACAAACACATTGTGTTACTATATATAGGGTGTCCCAGAATTCAACAGCATCCTTTGAAAAATATTGATGGTTTTGAAAATGTTGGCAATTCAGTGATTTCAGTGAAAATAGAAGCCTTTGATCACTATCGAGTGTCTCAAGTACAAAACTTCATATTTCATATTAAAATTTTTGTTATGCAACCCTGAATAACCCTTCTTTCAATCATAATTCGGATTAGAATTATTGGTGCCATCCCTTTGGAGAAAAAAAAACTAACCTACTTGAAAATAATAATGATATATTTTTCCATATTATTTACAGGAAAGTGGAAAGTTTTCTTATGATATTCTCAAGAAAAGTTCAATAATTTCTTTCTTATTATTGCGCGACATTCCTGATCGTGTCTTGTAATGCCAAGTTATTCGCGCGTACTTTGTATAGCACTTTATAATGTAGGGTCCTCGTCATCCGCAGTCAGCTATATTAGTAACCAATCAAATAATTTTAATTTTAATTTAATAAACTTATTTTGAATGATCTTCGCAATATGTTGAATAAAACGTGATTTTGAAGAAGAAGCAACCTTATTGAAATATAAAACCAAAATTATAATTAATGACGATTGCATCCAAAATTCAGATGACAAGATCGAAAAATTCATAACAGCTAAATGCGAAACAAAAATAATAATTAATATATTGTTAATTTTTTGATAAACTTAATATTGAACTACTTGATCTTCTAGAGATGTCAAGAAACAGGATATTTGAAGTATTTTGGGAGTTTAGGAATACGCAGGTACCCAGCAAATACTCCGATGCCAGTAAACCCAGGCCGGGAGTAGTTTTGGTACGATTTATGAATTTGTTACGTGAATAAACAACAAACCGTGTTCGAAGTCAACTGGAATATATAGAAGGAAAAATCTACCGAATTGAGATTCTCCATTTCGAAACGTAACTTCAAAATTTGCAAAATAGACTTATTGAACCATTCTGAATCGATTGAAAATTACTCTAGCAAATTTTTTTTATTGTGTATTTTCGTAAAATTCTACCTTCTCGAACAAGGTTATCAAATTTCAAATTGATTGGAAGTCTATTTTTGTCAGGTTGAATGTTTTATAAATCATTTATATTCTTTATTTCTCCCGCCAGCTATAGGTGAGTGTCTGCTTTCGCCAAATATATAAATTATTTCATTTGTACTCCAATCGCCTCTGCTGGTTGAAAATAATATCTCACTAAATAAGAATACAAAAACTCCGATGCTAGTCAACCCAGGCCAGGAGTAGTTTTGGTGCGATTTATGAATTTGTTACTCGACAGTTTGAAGTCAACTAGAATATACCGGGTGGCTACGGAAGTATTGCCTACGGAATATCTCAGTTATTGTATGAAGTAGGTTTGTGAAATTTGGAGCGTCGATATAATGACATAAGAGCTAGAATTTGAGCATATTGACATGTCGAAGTTAACATCCGGTCTGACCAGAACTAACATCAACTTTCTTATTTTAAATGGAAATCCTATTTTTTTTTCTTTTCGCTTTATTCAGCATTCAATTCCCTTTCTAATGACATATCACAAGTTGGTATATAACCAGAAACTAGATCAGAAAAAAATTATTATTGAAATTCACCGAGTAGGCCGTGGAAGCAAAATGAAAGCCAAAAATTGAAAAGTTGGCTATGGAAACCATACGTCACTTGATAACAGTTGCTACTACTGTGATATTTTATTTTCATTCGTCGGCGTTATAAAAAGCAGCCAAAAAAAATATTGGAAAAATTGGGAAAAAAACAATACTCTGTAGGTCCATAACTTAAATAGGAACATACAACTTTTTCTGGCCTGTACTATTCAGCATAACCATTCCTTTCTAATGATATAATAGAAAGTAATTTTTTGAAATGAAATACCATTATTTTTAATGTTATTTTTGCGTATGGCGATAATCTGTTTTGTTATTTGAAAAATAATAATTGGATTGTTTGGTATTTCATTTCAAAAAATTACTTCCTATTGTATCATTAGAAAGGAATGGTTATGCTGAATAGTACAGGCAAGAAAATGTTGTATGTTCCTATTTAAGTTATGGACCTACAGAGTATTGTTTTTTTCCCAATTTTTCCAATATTTTTTTTGGCTGCTTTTTATAACGCCGACGAATGAAAATAAAATATCACAGTAGTAGCAACTGTTATCAAGTGACGTATGGTTTCCATAGCCAACTTTTCAATTTTTGGCTTTCATTTTGCTTCCACGGCCTACTCGGTGAATTTCAATAATAATTTTTTTCTGATCTAGTTTCTGGTTAGATACCAACTTGTGATGTGTCATTAGAAAGGGAATTGAATGCTGAATAAAGCGAAAAGAAAAAAAAATAGGGTTTCTATTTAAAATAAGAAAGTTGATGTTACTTCCGGTCAGACCGGAAGTTAACTTCGACATGTCAATATACTCAAATTCTAGCTCTTATGTCATTATATCGACGCTCCAAATTTCACAAACCTACTTCATACAATAACTGAGATATTCCGTAGGCAATACTTCCGTAGCCACCCGGTATGTACGGATTGACTTTAATAAGTTTTTTTATTGAAAAAATGTGTTAATTTTCTCATAACTCAACCTTCTTGAGTCAAGTTCACTTAATTTCGAACCGATTGGAAGTCTATTATTGTTATGGTAAATATTTTAAAACCTTGAATATTTTTCGTACTCCTGCCCACTGTAGGTGACTGCCTCCGCCAAATATTTGAATAATATATTTTGTACTTCAATAGCTTTAAGAAGAGAATCTCATCTCACTAAATTCTTATGCAAAAACGTATAGGTTTTTATGTTTTACGGATAATTTGGTTGAATTGTACTTTCCGCCACTTCTTAGGGGTACATTCCTTGGACGACTTTTCGACAAAAACAATTTGTTGTCACAATCATTTTGAAAATCTCTGAATGAAATAATCTAACCTCTATAAATCGATTGGAGTTCGAAAAATCGCCCTGGCTATCATCGTTTTCGATATAATATTCATTAAAAAGTCAAAGGTGCTAGTGAATCTGAAGAATTCTTTATTGAGAAAGTTTGTTGATTCTCGTACAATTCGACCTTTTCTGAGTAAGTTTAAATTGATCGGTCTATTATTGTTATGGTGAATATTTTAAAAATAATCTGTATTTTTTATTTCTCCCTCTATCTACAGTGCGGTCCAAAGGTATGGAATAAATTCATTTTTAGCGTTATTATGTATTTTATGAAAAAATCCTGAAACAGGTCAATTTTTATTGGCAATTTGACAATTTACAGTATGAAAATATTACCCCCTTCTTGCACCCCCTCTGAATTATGAGCACCCCCTCAAAAATTTTAAATGAGAAGGGGGGTCGTGTGGCATCTTGTTCGAAAGGGATTTTCATTATCTGTTCAGCAATACTAAGTGTTTCATATTTGGTGCAACCATAACGAAGAAATTTTTTTATTAAAATTTAAAAATATTGACACTGTAAATGATGTATCCGTTGAAACAACCTGAAACAGGTCGATTTCTATTCTCAATTTGACAATTTATAGTATGAAAATATCACCCCCTTCTTGCACCCCTTCTGAATTATGAGCACCCCCTCAAAAAATTTGAATGAGAAAGGGGGTTGTGTTGCACCTTTTTCAAAAGGGATTTTCATTCTCTGTTCAGCAATACTGAGAAAATTTATTCTGAATATGTCAAATGTTGATAGACTGAAGGAAATAATGTAACATAATGTTTAGGAAGTATATTTCAATTTGTTTTACAGTTAAATTAAATGTTCAAAATGACCACCATTCACTTCTTGACAATAAGCAAGGCGATCTTGGAATTCTCGTAGAACATTTTGTAGGACCTCAGGGGTTATGTTGTTAATTTCTTCCGATATCCTAGTTTTTAAATCTGCAATATTGTCTGGTCTATTGAAATATACTTTTGATTTTAAATAACCCCATAAAAAGTAATCGAGAGGAGTCAAATCGGGGGATCTAGGCGGCCATTCAATCGGTCCACGTCTGCCAATCCACCTATTGGGAAAAACTTCTGTCAAATAATCTCGAACAATACGTGTGTAATGCGGTGGAGCTCCGTCTTGTTGATACCAAATTGATCTATCTATTCCATTTGGATCATTAACATCGGGAAAAAGTCGTTTTAATGTAGGCACTAAAAAGTTCATCAAAAAACCTAGATAAACCTCACCATTAATTGTGCCTTCAAAAAAATAAGGGCCAATAATTTTGTTTTTAATGATACCAGCCCAAACGTTCACTTTTTTGGGATATTGTGTGTGAGCCTCACACATCCAATGAGGATTTTCTCTGCTCCAATATCTACAGTTTTGTCTATTAACCGTTCCATTTAAATAAAAAGTAGCTTCATCAGAAAACACAATTTTGTTTATGAACTGCAAATCTGCTTCGATTCTATCCATCATCAGTTCACAGAATTGTTGCCTTCTATCAGGGTCATCCTCATTTAACTCCTAAACCAACTGAACTTTATAAGGATGGTATTTTTCTTTATGTAAAGCTCTCAATATCGATTATTTACTTACATCATTGTCGGCGGCAAGTTGTCTACTTGTCATATGCGGATTTTCCTCAATCGCTAACAGTACATCTAACTTTTTCTCCTCATCCAATGCAGCATTTCGACCTGGTTTTTGACGAGTTTTTACATGTCCAGTTTCACGGTATTTTGTTTCTATTTTGCTAACTGTAGATTGTGATACGTGTTGACCAGGGTATTTATTATTGAACATTTCACAAACTTCCGTTTGAGTTCGTGTTTTATTACCGCATCCAAGCATAATTAAAATGTCTATTCTTTGAGTTTCGGATAAATGAGCCATAGATGAATCGAATACACACAAAAATATTTTTCAATACACTGACGTCTGCCAGCAACTCACAAATATCAAAATAACAGTAGTCTACTAGATTGACATTATATTATTTATGGGTTTTGTGAATAATTTGTTGGTGTCTTCAACGACTTTTTCCTGACTTTTTTAGCAAGACAGATAAGAAAGTATAAATTGTCAAATTGAGAATAGAAATCGACCTGTTTCAGGTTTTTTCAACGGATACATAATTTACAGTGTCAATATTTTTAAATTTTAATAAAAAAATTTCTCAGTTATGGTTGCACCAAATATGAAACACTTAGTATTGCTGAACAGATAATGAAAATCCCTTTCGAACAAGATGCCACACGACCCCCCTTCTCATTTAAAATTTTTGAGAGGGGGTGCTCATAATTCAGAGGGGGTGCAAGAAGGGGGTAATATTTTCATACTGTAAATTGTCAAATTGCCAATAAAAATTGACCTGTTCCAGGATTTTTTCATAAAATACATAATAACGCTAAAAATGAATTTATTCCATACCTTTGGACCGCACTGTATATGAGATTGCCTTCGCCAAGTATTTAATTTATATATTTTGTACTTCATTCGCCTCTTGATTCGACTCGACTCGATTCGAAAAACGCATAGGATTTCAAAATAATTAATGGATTGGACTGCAGGACTGTGAAGAAATATGGTGCAGCAATATATTGATTCACTGGCATCAAGATGTTGGTGTGTGACATCAAGAGAATTAAAGCGTGTGGAATACCACCCAAATTGAAGAGGTTCTTTAGATTCTCCCAGCCTGAGATATCTAAGAAAAATTTCAGTGCGAAATTACACAACCAAAGTGGTGATTCATGTGGTGAAAATGCAGAACGATAAATAGCGACCTTATGGTAATGGTAATGGTAAGTATGGATGGTGACTGATGCGCTGCGACATGATTGGATCTATAGTGCCCCATCTTCTTTTGCTATCTCAACGTGTTTTCGTTTACAGCAGCCCCTCAAGCCTCAATTCCTTGAGGAATTTAAGGATTATAAGGGGGTCTACTCGTGCTATTTCTCCCACAGTCAGCTGGTGTAATCCCAGCATAGTCAATCTTTTGTGATGTACAGCATAACACTCCATCAATATATGATTTGGATGTTTCTGGATGTTCCCCACAGAATCTGTAGGTGCTGTCCTCCTCTAAGCCTAGCTTCCTTAGGTGTTCTTTGAGTCTGCAGTACCTCGTCAGACCATATATGCATATAGTAATCAAGCAGGTCGCCTTTCATGGCAAAAAAACATTTGTCAGTGTTCCATCTCATCATGAATTCCTTGGTGAATATAGTTTCTGTCCTGATCTACTTACATTTCTTTTAACCCACTTTCCCTCTCCTGTCATTTTTATAGAAACTTTACCAGGTATATAAAATGCTGATTCTATTATTGAGCACAGTAACTATTCCTGAAAAAGTATTCCAGTCTTGTCAAAAACGTATTTAATTGGTTTTCTCCAGAACGAGCTAGATAAATCGAAAAAAAAAACTTCAGAGCAATTACCTCTCGAACGAGTTACTTCAAATCTGCTACACGCTAATCAAAATCCATTTACGTTCAGTGTTTGTTCGTTTCCTTCTCTGAGAGATTTTGTCGTTGATTCTGCTGCGAGATACATGATAAATCGATGAGCAGAATTGGCCTAATAGAGGTGACACTGGGAGTTGCAGGAAATATAAAAATATGTGCAGGAACGTTTTGGAATAAACTTGAACAAATTACAATAATTGATATAATCATCCATACTCGAAGGGTATGTGGAGTCATGATATTCCAGTATAAAATATTCCTCTGGCAACGTTCCAACCACGTGATCATCTACACCTTTTTCAGTTGTAATTCAGAAAGCGTCAACTTTATTTCAGAAAGCGTCAATTGAATTTTGGAATAGTTAATTATATTTCGGAAAGTATCAATTGTATTTCAGAATAGTGACTTGAATTTCAGAAAGCGTCAATAGATATTCAGATTATTGAGTTTATTTTCGGAAAGCGTCAATTGTATTTCAGAATAGTAAGTTGGATTTCAGAAAGCATCAATTGTATTTGAGAATAATCAATTTGATTTCAGAAACCATCATTTGAATTTCAGAATAGTCAATTGTATTTCAGAAAATATCAAATGTATTTCGGAATTCATCAATATCTATTACTTTTCACAAAATTCAAATATTATTTTCTGAAATAATTCTATCATCAACTGAAGTTTTATTACTTATCAGACAATAACAACAAAATAATATATCAATTGGAAATTGATAATCTTCTGCCGTAGGTTTTTTCTAATCCCCAATGATTTGTAGTAGCACATCGAGCGAATTTAACGTCCAACTGGCATATCTTCAATAGCTATTGCAGCCTGATGGTGTCTGGTTGAACGATCACAATCACCTCCAATATTTACCAAATCAAGCCTCACAAATTCAACTTTGTGATTTCTGTATTTTAGAAATCATGCTTTATGAAATTATTTTAACGTTCTCTGAAATACAAATGACACTTTCCGAAATCCAATTGACCATTCTTTAATTCAAATGATGGTTTTTGAAATCAATGATTATTCTGAAATACAATTGATGCTTTCTGAAATGAAATTGACTTTTCCGAAATCCAACTCACTATTCTGAAATACAATTGACACTTTCTGAAAATTAACACTCTAATCTGAAATACAATCGATACTTTCCGAAAAAGTGTAGTGCATTGGTGTAATTGTCACAGAAGCATTGTTCTGAATGGAATTTATTTTTTCTGATTGTGAAGCAGAGTAAAATGATTCTTTTCCATCAAAAAAACAGGAGCTATATACCACAACTAAAGATAATAACTGAAGTTTTCATTAACAACAAGGGACCAGTAAAATCTAACAGAATTGCAACTTAGACTTTATACAGTTTGGAAAGAAGCATTCTGAAAATTGAAATGGAGCCACATCATTACATAAAAGGTATTTGGTTTGTGGACAAAAAATTCGGTTTTACGAAATATTTTTTTCATTGAACACAAAATTGTTCACAAAATAATATAGTTGGGATCTAATCTTGAATGAAGAAATTGTTCGTATGAAGAAGTTTTCCAAATATGTTTCACAGTTATCATTCCTTTTGAGTATATACCCATCTTCAAAAATTCAGAAAGTCACACGATGCCAAAATTCTAATTGTAAATTTGTCACACGTACTGTTCAACGATATTTTCGGCTTCCGTTGAAATGAAAAATGACTCAAATTTAGGAATGAAAGTATTTAAGGAGATTAGGCTATCTTTTGGTGGAGGTTCCATCGAAATGGGTTCAAATTATCTAGGAAACGCGATTCATACAGGGTGGCCCATCGAAAATGTACCGCAAGAATTACAGGGTGGAAAAGAATTAACTACAAAGTGCCATCGACCCAGCTCTTACAAATATCATTGAGAACGATTCCACATACAATAAACAGGAAATGATTTTCCAACAAGACAGAGTTCCCACGCATCAATCCAAAAATGTGGAATATGGTTAGGACGACGGGACCCAATGGACCTTTTCATTTACAAAAAATTAATTGCAAAACTCGTTTCAATCGATTGTTAATAGTCTAAAATGTCTATTTATCAACGAGTGCCGCTCTACTTTTTCCATTTGAGAAAAATGTCACATTTCGAAGTGTGCCTCTGACGTCACGTTCATCGGAAACATTCCCCCCCATTATCCACGTTCCGAAATAGGGAGTATCGTTCTCCCATAATATATAGCTACTGACTGATTGAAAGCCATTGAGAAATAATTGAAACTTTGTCATTGGATCAACACATCAAAAAATTATACGTAAAAGAAAATTTATATATTATTTGTAACTTTAAAGTTTTCTGAACGAACCTGCCTTTTATTGAAAAACTATTGTTGGCAACTCCGCAAATTATAATAACAGTTCTTAATGGAACAGAAATTGTTATTGCCACAGAATACATACAGTTTATTTGAATTTTCACTGGTGTTCAGACAACCGGGTACAAAGCACTTTTTAGACATTTTCACGGTCATAAGGAATAAATAAATAAATTTTGAATTTGAAAACCGCTTGAATCTCAGAAAATAAAATATTCAAGAGTCTGTTAGTTTCCAGCATACAAATTTGATCTACTAGCATCTATCTTGTATGACATAATGTGAGCAAATGAGTCAAACAGAGAAAAACAATTATTATTGATCTGCTCCGTAAAATAGACGAACAAACCCATCTGGTATCAAATGACAACTATCATAGAACACAATCCAGATCTAATGATAATTTGAGATTCCATGGTGTACGACGTTGCCAAGTTTAATTTTGATGAACGTGACATCACGAAACCACTTTTTTCAAATTATAGAAAAACTAGCGGTCAGAAAAAATAAATAAAAAATTACAAGTGATATTAGCATATACAGGGCTTTTCACGATGAGCGTTAATTAGACGTTTCTGGCAAACCAGACAACGGATCAACCTGAAAGTTTGACAGTATGCATAAATGAACATGATCTACACGCCTAAAATATTTTAGACGATGCGGCGTTGCCGCTTCTACTGTAAAGTAGCGGTTACTTTGATTTTTCAAATGGAACACCCTGTAAATAATATCATATTATGATTTCTTATCACTTCGTCAACAACTTCATATAGTATCTCCCTATACCTATCTCTTACCGTTTAAGAGATATAAATTAATTTTGATTTTTTTTTTTCACCAAACATGTACTTTTATAAACGCTGATAATCTTGAACTCTCTGGTACTAAGACGATCAAATTCGGAATGGAGTGGAGTGATACCATAAGGATCCTCACTTCGGAGCCATATTTTTTTTGCCTCATACAGGGTCGTTAGAAAATGCGGATACTTTGTTTACATGAAAAAATGAGTGGAAGTCAATTTTTTCAAATGGAACACCCTGTATTTTTCCACATTTTTGAGCTCTACATCCAATTTTAGATTGACTTTGTTCAGATAATCCTATTTCGATTTCGAACCGTTTTCGAGATAAACTGTTTCAAACAGAAACTGACGTTGTTTCCTTGCATTCATCACTTATTTTCGAGATTTAACATCTATTTTAAACTATGTAATATTTCTTTTAGATTTAGTTTTTCAACAGTCACCAATCAGTCAATTCGAAAGTGATATGTTCCTTAGAAAAAGTTACAATTTGTATGCATTGAGGTATTGAGTGTCTCTACCGTACAACATTGCAAATTAGTATTTATTCATAGTGTGCTTTGGAAATATAAATGATCCAATTTTGAAACGTCAAACGTTCCTTGGTGGTTCTGACTGATTGTGATACCAATTATAACCAAAAAATGTCAAGATTAGGTTACAGTAATGAAGATTTCTTGAATTTATCAATAATTTATGGTGAGTGCAATAGAATTGCAAGTAGAACATGCCGAGTATTTCATGAAAGATATCCACAACTTCCGAAGCCGAATAATAATGTGATAAACCGACTTCTAAAAAACTGTAGGTTGAATGGAACCTTTCATCCAAAAGTTATTCGTAGAAAGCCTGAAGTGGATGATGATGACAATAACATAACAGTTTTGGTATTTTTTTACACGAAGCTGAAAGGGAGATAGGTATACCCTACGTGACAATTTATCGCATTCTTAATAAGCACAAATGGCATCCCTATAAATTTTACTGTGTCCAACATCTGAAAGAGACAGATTTGCCTCTTAGAGTGGAATTCTTTGAATGGTTACTTGTCAAGACTCCAGAGGATGAACATTTCCTAGACAATATCATATGGACAGATGAAGCCAAGTTTACAAAAAATGGAATTTTCAATAGACACAACAGTCATTATTGGTCGCCAGAAAATCCCCATGTCGTTCGCCAAAGGGGTTTTCAAGAAAGATGGCAATTTAATGTATTTTGTGCCATAAAGAATGAGTCAATTTTTTATATCGAGTTTTATGATGATAACTTGAATGCTGCAAAATATGAAGATTCACTGAGAAATGGAATTCAAATGATTTTAAATCATAGGCCAGGAAGAGAACGTGTGTGGTACCAAATGGATGGTGCTCCACCCCATAATTCTCGTTCAGTAAGTGAAGCTTTAACTGAAATCTTCGAAGATAGATGGATTGGTAATAATGGACCTTTTCGTTGGCCTCCTAGAACACCAGATGGCAATCCACTAGATTATTTTGTATGGGGTTTCATTAAAAATATGGTTTATTCCGACCCAATAACAACAATGGAAGATATGAAATCGAGAGGTAGAACTGCTTTCAATAGTTTAACTCCAGAATCAATCAGAAGCGCTACACATGAAAATCTTCTGAAGAGATTACATGTTTGTTTAAGTAGAGGAGGAGATGTGTTCGAACATATTCTGAAATACAGTGATAATTGAATTGACTTACTAATTCATGAATTTATTTTCAGTTCGTGTGTCAGCGTTAATAAAACTATTTTTTGAAGAGAAGTTTCATTTGATGGTTGAAGAGTATTTTAATAATTATTTATTCATTGCATTATCTGTGACTGAAGAAGGAACATCGAATGGAATCTGTTATATTTCAAAAATAATTGATGAATTCAAGGGAACCACGTCAGTTTCTGTTTGAAACAGTTTATCTCGAAAACGGTTCGAAATAGAAATAGGATTATCTGAACAAAGTCAATCTAAAATTGGATGTAGAGCTCAAAAATGTGGAAAAATACAGGGTGTTCCATTTAAAAAAATTGACTTTCACTCATTTTTTCATGTGAACAAAGTATCCGCATTTTCTAACGACCCTGTATGAGGCAAAAAAAAAATATGGCTCCGAAGTGAGGATCCTTATGGTATCACTTCACTCCATTCCGAATTTGATCGTCTTAGTACCAGAGAGTTCAAGATTATCAGCGTTTATAAAAGTACATGTTTGGTGAAAAAAAAATCAAAATTAATTTATATCTCTTAAACGGTAAGAGATAGGTATAGAGAGATACTATATGAAGTTGTTGACGAAGTGATAAGAAATCATAATATGATATTATATACAGGGTGTTCCATTTGACAAATCAAAGTAACCGCTACTTTACAGTAGAAGCGGCAATGCCGCATCGTCTAAAATATTTTAGGCGTGTAGATCATGTTCATTTATGCATACTGTCAAATTTTCTAGTTGATCCGTTGTCTCATCGCTCATCGTGAAAAGCCCTGTATACTTTCTAATTACAAGGTTTCCTCATTAGTCCGTGGAAAGGTCCATTGAATGGTCACCTCGGTCGCCTGACCCACTTCCTTCAGACACATCACGAGAGTTGCAAGGAAGAATTATTAACGAATATCGCAAATGCTCCATAATGTACGACAGCAGTTTGAAAATAACTTGTATCATATATCTATTCGTTGATAGAAAAATTTGGACGGAATGCAATTTCAAACTCGGAATTAGACTATCGAAGATTACCTTCCCAGAATTTTGATAACTGACCCACGACAATACCTCCAGGTCATGCAATCGTTCAATAAAGAAAACGTATCCGCAGCACAAAAATTCAGAAACTGATACTTGGGAATACACAACTCAATATCAGAACTTCATCGTCAGTTCTGCACCAGTTTCCACAAATTGAACTACGCGTAGATCAAATTAGTAGTTCAAACGCGACAATTTGGCGCGGTAGTTAATACATAGGCAACATAAATGATAACCTGTTGTCGGTACACTGTAGTAGGCAACCCACAGCCTCTCGTGATACAACGGTTGCTGAAGTTGCGCACGAACAAGCGGCAGCGGAGCGCAGTGGCGTTCGAAAGAGGGATAATAGTTCAAATTTATGTAAATACAATTTCACATCTTGAAATGTGTATTCCAACGTGCTCAGAGGTTTTTATAAATCATGAAGACACTGGAACGTCTGTTTGAAACTATACACGAACAGCATGAAAAACAGTTTTGTTCCGGTATTGCCGTCTGGGAAATAACTTATTTTCGTGTTAGTGATGTTCACCGTCCAGTTAGTATGTGCATTGACCCACATTTTCAAGGAAAAAGGTGATACATTTTCATGGTGGTGAATGGCTTCGAGCAAGACCCTCTTCCACTCCTCGTCAGAGCTTTCATTATTAAGTAACCAAACTGGGGTGGGACGGATTCCTACATAGTGGGGGAGAGCTGGAAAAGTGCACCAATCGTAAGCAAGGTCAACAGAGGGTGAGAAAGAGTATAAGGCAAGATAAATGAAATCACTTCATTTGGCTTAACAATACAGTAAAATGGAAACCGAATAAACGTTAACTAGAGTGAGTTGTTTGTTGGATTTGTCGTATTTTGAATTGATTTAGCCGATACTTGATGAAAAAACATGTTAAAATTCATAATAAAACTAAAGTTCAAATCAAAAGATTTTTACTAAAGAGATTTAAAGAACCCACGACAATTGTTTCGCTGTACAGCTTCTTCAAGTGGAGAAGATAAACTAAACTACATGTTTGCTATGTTACCTTGGATACACATCGTAAATTAATTAGGGGGCGTTTGTATACCTGAGAACATAACATTCCATCTAACTTGTCCGGGAGAACAAATAAAGAGTTGTTCAATTCAAGATGGTCATTGGGAAGGTTCTGAGAACTTTTTCGTTTATTAATCTCCATACTTTCAGAAATATTAAGCTTCATACCTTTGTTTTGAACTTGAATGATTTCGAAATCATAGTCAAAAGTATGGTTTTCTGCCAATAAATGGTTGGCATAAGTAGAATTCGTTTATCCGTTTACAAAGCTGTTTTTGTGTTCGTTTATGGTTATTCAACAAACAAGTGTCCTTATTAATGGGCGATTAACAATTGTGCGTTAATGTTCGAGATTGTTAATCACCATTTTGATTCACTAGTTCGTAAAAAAACTTTTCCGTTGACCGTAATTAAAAAAAAAATGGTACCACTTGGAATTGAACCCTCGACCTTGCTATCACCTCAGGACTCAAACCAGCATTTCACCAGCCGGCTGCGTGACTATCTAGCTATTAATGATACTGACAACTTCACTGATTTATTCGATGTTTTCTGATTTTTTTCTATAGAACTTCGTTACTATCCATCATTTGATTTCAAAATAAATGTATAAGCGAGTGAGTATAAAAATGTTTGGTTGCTTACGCCACAGGTCACTATACAGTGTGTCCCGCTTTTCATGAATACACCCTAATATCTCAGTTATTAATAATACGATTTTCTTGAAATTTTGGTGGTGATTATATGTTAGGTGAATGAAGTATTTTGGCATAGTGAACATTTTCATCGACCATAGGCGTGCGGTGTGGGGGGGTAAAAAAAACTGTTTTTGGGGAAAAGGATATTAGTGCTCATTTTAGATAACTTTTTTTATCAGAATTAGAATCAGCATCCCCAAAAACCCCCCAATCCATATTTTCGAAATCTCAAGAGCTGATTTGAGGAAAAAAAAATAAATTCACTTTTTTCGTCAATGCACCCGAATATCTGTTATTAGCGATTTTCTTGAGATTTTGGTGGTGATTTTATGTTAGAAAAATGAAGCATTTGGCATAGTGATCATATTCATTCACCATTGGCGTGCGAAGTTGGGGAGAGAAAAAAGGCATTTTTTGAGAAATGAATATTAATGCTTATTTAAGACAACTTTTCTTATCAGATTCGGAATCAGCATCCCCAAAAACCCTTTAATTCATATTTTCAACATCTCAAGAGCTGATTTGAATAAAAAATTATTCAACTCTTTTTTCAATAAGTCCTTGTAAGCAAAATTCAAACCGTCTTTCAAAATAACCATTTAACACGGTATGTGGAAATTTTGGTTTAAATGCCCTAATCCTGTTGCGTTTTAAACATCTCTATACTTTGTTTTTCGTTCGTACAACTCTACATGAGCTAGAAGTAAAAATTCGTAGAGCTTTCCAAGATATCACGCCCCAAATGTTGAGAAACGTTTTACATGAAAATATCACCAGAGTCAATAAATGTATTGACGCTGAGGGAATGCATTTCGAACATTTGTTTTGAATTTATTTTATCTTTAATCCTATCAATTTGAACTTTTTTTTTTTTCGATAAATCTGTTTTTTGTTATTTGAATAATAATAATTGGATTTTTTGGTATTTCATTTCAAAAAATTACTTTCTATTATATCATTAGAAAGGAATGGTTATGCTGAATAGTTATGTTATGGACCTACAGAGTATTGTTTTTTTCCCAATTTTTCCAATATTTTTTTACGGCTTTTTATAACGCCGACGAAAAAAATAAAATATCACAGTAGTAGCAACTGTTATCAAGTGACGTATGGTTTCCATAGCCAACTTTTCAATTTTTGGCTTTCATTTTGCTTCCACGGCCTACTCGGTGAATTTCAATAATAATTTTTTTCTGATCTAGTTTCTGGTTAGATACCAACTTGTGATATATCATTAGAAAGGGAATTGAATGCTGAATAAAGTGAAAAGAAAAAAAATAGGGTTTCCATTTAAAATAAGAAAGTGTTCTATATCTTTCAGCTGTTTCTCTAGTGACCTTTCTAAAATTTTTGAGAAAGTAGGTAGAATAGTGATTTGTCGGATATGATTATATTCAGATGGGTTGGATTTTTCAGGTAATACTTTCACAACTGCAATCCTCCATGCTGCTGAAAAGGCATTGTTCGATAAAGCGAAGTTTAATATATTGATGACATAAGGTATAATAATAATCATATATATCCTCCGATCAAGTAACACACCCTAGATGAGTAATACTCAAATAGAACTGAAGGGAACATCTTTTCATAATGGTATCCCCCAAATCATGACATTATTGCCATGTTGCAATTTTTTAAGGATACAATAAGCACGCCAGCTAGATTTTGATGTCTGTCGGGTAGATTCATGGCAATGAAAACCCAAAAATACTGTCTTGGATGAAATATAAACATTCATTGCAGCTTGGTGGGAGCATGAAAAAACAATAGTATTTTTCTCCAAATGACATTAAAAGCGGCCTTTTAATGACACTTGGCAGGCTTAGAAGTTGTACTTTTACTGCATAGGCAGAAAAAGTTCGTTGCTAGGCAACCTTCCAAGTAATAATTTGAATCAAACTGGTTATCAAAATTGACAATAACAAAGTAAACTGTAAACAAACAAATTCAACAATCGTTATCAACGGTAAACATAGTAACGCAGGGCCCAGTTACCTTTGATGAAATAATTTTGTTATTTGGATATTGATAATGAAACGCAATTTAAATATGAAAAAGTCGATTTTGCGTGGAATTGGAACAAATTTTAAGAAAAAATTATATGTTTCACACGGCAGAAAAGCAGATTTAATGCCTTGGCTGGTTTCATAACACCAGCCGCGGCATTAAGTACCTCAGAGGCAAACTATGTTAAGTCCAAATATGACCAAATCAAGTTGAGAATTCTGAATTTATGTACATAAAATAATCTTCCATTTGATTTTTTTTTTGTATTTTTTCCCAATTCTAGTAAAAAGTTAGACACTTCATAAATATGTTTAGTCACAACGTAGCTTAGAGCTTAGAGAAATTAACAATTTTTTTTCTGAGCTAAATTATGTTAAGTCGCATTAAAAGCAAATCTAGTTTTTTTTAAGTGTCATTATCTCATATGAAAGACACGTTCATTTCCTAGAATATCTCCAAATTTGAAAATATTATCTCAAATAGTTAGACATTGACTTAACATAATATTATAAAAATCTACAAATGCTTCTCCTGTAAAATGCAAGTTTTGGACTTAAGATACTTTGCCTCTGAGGTACAGAATTGGAAAAGAGAAAAAGGAATGAATTACGACAAATCAGGTCAATTAGAGCATCGGCTGTTCTCAAAATCCTGTGGAGATTATTTCATCATAAGTTCAGGTTTCCATTCCTATTTGGTTTCCATTATTTCTATTTTATTGAACCTCAATATTCCTGTTAACAACACAAGACACTGCCGTTAGGGGGGAAGATGTCCCTTACATACAAAACTTAATGCGTGTGCGGCGAGTTACTCATCTAGGTTAAGTTATTTGATCGGAGTATATAATATCTGATGTTCGAATTGTCATATCCTGCTGAATTCGCTTGAATTTGGCAAATCGTTTGATAAACTAATGAATCACTGATTTCTTTAAATGTAATATTATTGTCCACCAGTTTGTGATCTTCGTAAAATGAAAATAATTCTTGAGGGGGTTCAGTTGAGGGTGCTGTAATAATGAAGAGTTGATTAATACCATCAGGATTCTTTAGATCATCAGGAATTTCAAAAGATTTCTGGGGTAAAAAATTGTTGTGTTTCAACGTATTCCACATTTTCCTCCGAACATTTTTGACCATATGTATGCTCGTTATTTTCTTGGATTGCTTGATTTAATGAGTAGTAGGCAGTAAGTATGATTTGGAGTTCTAGTTCACGGGAATTATTGATAATATATCAACCTAAAGTTTTTTTTTTTTTCAGCTATTATATGGGACTTAAACGTCGAACTGTTTCAAATGTGCAAGTCACCGTTACTCTCACCTTTTTCAAACCGTTTTAAAATGTATTCGGCTTAGTTTTCAAAATATTCAGTGCCAGCAAATTTACACCAGACCAACTATTAGGTAGCCTACTCTCTATCTTTTACAGTGTGTTTTAAATTATAGAGTCCACTGCAAATCAATTTTATCGCTATGCCCTTTAATCTAGCCCACACGTACTCCTGTGTTCCATCCCAAGTAACAGTTTGCATCGATAGGTGTTCCGTATAAAAGAACCGCAATAAAACCCCAGAAAATATGATCGCGCGCTCCTGTTCAGTCACCCACGACATATTCGACTCAAAGCATACCTGATGAAACTAGGTTACGGAGAGCGGTCGGTCATGTGATGTAATGTACGATAACACACAGGATACGGAGCCAATACTTCGAGATACGTAGCATAGATAATAATTTTGGCAAGGAATTCTCTCTCACCTCACTCCTCTTTCAACTCGATACGTTGGAAAATATGTCGGTTTCTGAATGTTTGCTCACGGAGGGAAACTGTACATTTTGTCAATAATTCAGTTTGCCAAAATTGGTGTAACTAGCGCATTCGCCAATTTCTCGAATATTTATTAAACTTTTTTTTCTGTTGTAATTCGGAGAGTATATATCGGTTTAACCGGAAATGATCCAAAACTCTTTTTCCAAAAATTTTTTTCATTATTTGGATGAACACGCAATTTGTGATAACACTGTTCTTCAAAATTGAAAATCGGTTGAAAAATGGCGGAGACACAGTTGAGGCCATGAACATCAAACTCAAATCATCACAACTGACGAACGGCGTTAACATTTACGAGAGGAAGGTTCGAGGTAAGATACAGCTGAAAATTGAGCTTCTCACGTAATTGCAGCAACCATATTTTCTAACAATTATCAAAAACTTCCTTAAAACGGAGTAGTACCCATAAAGAAATGCTCACAACTGCCATTTCTCAAACGGCAACATACTCTTTTCATATTGTCGCATTGAAAAGTTATGAATTATCCAAATAATCGTGTTAAAAGTTCTGGAGAATTCTGAGAGGAATCGAATATACGGGATGTTTCATAACGAGTATTCTCCAAATTGAATCGTCAAAAATCATTTTTTCCGGTATAATATATATTTCAGAAAGTAAAATTTGTAATTCAGAAATTGAATTCAGAAACTGTAATTTTTGATTCAGATTAGTTAATTAACTGTATTTCAGAATATGTAATTTGTAATTCAGAATAGTGAATTTTTTATAGAAATGGTTACTGGTAATTCAGAAAGCATAGAATGATATTCATGGAGTATTAGTTGTGATTCAGAAATCAAGAACTTGACGGATTCTGAATTACAAGTGATGGTTTCGGAATTACAACTAACGCTTTCTGGATTATAACTCACTGAACTGAAACTGAAGTTACACTTTCTGAAACACAGTTTCCTAATCTGAATCACATGTTACTGTTTCTGAGATCTGATTACACTCTTTGAATCAGAATCACCAATTCTGAATTACAAGTCATATTTTCTGAAATACGTTTCACTGATCTGAATATCAAGATACATTCTCTGAATTACATTTTAAAAAGGTGTAGAATACGAGTAGTTCCACTTCTTTTGGTAATTTGTGAGGTTATTGCGTATATGACGGTAGCTCATTTTCGCATATGATGGTAGATCATTTTCATATGTGGCAGTAGCTCCATCTACCACTGCTTTGTTGTGCATTCATGGTCCTTTATTTGAGTCACTCTGCGCTTTAGTGACGTCATCAGTTTGTTTATTGGTTTCAAGGTATAGTTTATAATTAAATTGTTTTCGACCCTTTGATTCTTCCTGATTTCCAGTAACTATTACTCTGTTGTTGGAAATCCTTTGCCAATATAAGTTATCAAAAATCTTCTCTACTAACAGATGACATTTGACAGTGTTTACATCGGTGGGTGTAGACAAACGAACAAACTTTGTTGACTTCATATTTCTGGAAAGGAAATGTTTTGATTTTTTTGGGAGAACTAGATTTTGATTTTCCTTGGAGAGAAACCTCATCCTTGTTTCGTTGTTAAAGCAGGTGTGTGATGAGACACATGTAATCAGTTTTCATATAATTACACTGTGAAATTGGATTCAATTGATTTCACATGATCAAATAATTTCGTACGAGATTTGTGGACTCGAAAAGTCATATTGGTATTTAATGTATATCACCGAGATATTTCGATGGAGATTATATGTTAATGTTACCCACCGCCATTTTGGACGCCCCGATCAACCGTATTGCTATGAATAATTAGACACTACCTCTCAAGACTATGTTGGATAAAGTTGTATCAAGCTACTTTGCTGGCCTTGTATTATCTCTACGTGTCTAACAGCCTCTTCCATCCACCTCAGGACATTGGAAATCTTGGAAGAACCTTCCATCGGTAGTATGAGAGGACGAAGTTTTTGGATATTCCAACTGAACCAAGTTACTCCTATCTGTACCATCTGTCCGAAAACACAAATCAAACATGGTAATATCCCCGAGAACCCATGTCATTCGAATCGAGCTAGTCAGAAACTGCTAGTTTTTATTTGCTTTCTAGTGGTCTTCAGTTCAAATGTTATTTTTTCATAAAGAAGCATTGCAAAATCTGTATTACTAATTTTTATAATAATGCAAACACTTCTCATCTCTTTTGTGACAAGGTAAAAATAAAGTTGTGGTTGTGAAGCGACTTCGGCAGCTTTTCGCATGTTTTGCCAGCAGTTTCATCAATCACAGTGTCTGGCGCATTCGCCAATTTTGTAAATATTTAGTAATAGTAGCTTAGACAAACAAGGAAGTCTTTTATAAGATGCACCCACACTAAAAATCCAATGGAATCAAATCTGGAGTCCATGGTGGCCATGAATATTGCCCTCTATCAATCCGTCTGGTGGAAAAAATATGGTTCCGATAGTCACGCACAGTGAAACTAATATGCGGAGGAAGGCCATCGTTTTAAACCACATATATATTCCAAAAGTTCTTCAAATATTTCTGAAGAACTTCAAATAAAGTTATCCATTCAATTGAAGATATAGAACCAATGGTCCTATCAGATGGTTTCCTATAATACCTGTCCAAACATTCATGTTCAATTTCTGTTGGTTTTCAGTCTACAATATACCAAGAGAAATTATTTGGTCCATTTCTGGAGATTTTGCGGCTTCATCCGTGAATTGAACTCGTTTAATAAAAGTCATATTCTCTCTTTTTCTCTCATGAACCAATTGGAACGTTTCAGTCTTGTCGAGAAGTCCTGACATGTATTTTCTGATTCTAGTACATATGGAGCAGCTGCCTAATAGTGGTTCTGTGTAATAGTGGTTCTATAAATACTGTATGGAACAGTTCTGAAAGATTGCTCATAGAAGTATCACATGTTCCAGGACATTTTTTACAAATACAGTAGTTTTCATAAAACCTAGAGATGGCACTGCATACATTAAAAAATTATTTTAGATATGTTATTCAAAGAGCATCGCAAAGTAGTTCTGGTAGAAATATAACGCGCCAAGTATCGAACAGATATAATTTGATAGTCATGGAGAACAGTAGTTGTTTTCTGTCCATCTTCCTGATTTGATATCTACTTTCAAAATTGTGAATGAAACTTCTTGTCTTCTGGCACAAAAGTGCATTTAAATATCAGCATCTGTATAATTATTGTAAGTTGAAAACTTCTGAGTCTTCAAAAAAAAGGAAGCGGGAAAATATCTATTTTACAATAAGTATAGAAAAGTTTTATGTTGAAAATTAGGCAGGGACGTTATGAAGGTTGAACCCCATACAACAAAACAAGAACATATTCAGCCCTATGCTGTATCACTTCCGTTAAAAATAACGTCACCGTTATTACCAAGCAATAGCAAAATAACGGAAATGGCGAATAACGGTGACGTTATTTTTAACGGAAGTGATACAGCATAGTGCTGATTATTATAGATTCAGCTAAGACATAGTAAACCGTATTTTTTTTTATTCAAAATGTTCCTGAACTGGTATAGGTAGACGATGTCAATATTTTGCTTGACAAAATTATCCTAATTATGTGATTACTGATTTTCATGTCCACGTGAATTTTAAATTGATTCCCATGATAAAATATCAATAATCACATTCAGTTCTTGAATGGCAAATTCAGATCTGATGTAGGTATGCCAAGACTAGAGCGAGAAAATAATTTCATGATTTATTTTTAGAAAGTAACAGCTCCTCATCGACGTTGATCCTCATTTGTGTTCATAAAATAATTATATTTTATTATCTCTTATATAACAATCATCGAAGTGAAAACGGCTTTTTCTTTTCTTGCAGAATGGAATTTCTCCAACAAGAACGACTACTTCTGGAATGCCTATGCCTGGCAATCTCCTTTGAAGATTTGTTTGTCGGAAAAATTTTATGATCTGATTTTTACAGCTTTGCAGTTACGTACTGAAGGGGCATGACTGATGAAAATAATAGCTCAACTTTATGTATGAACTCTAATCCCAGGAGCTTCTTACGACTATATGTGTTCTTTTGATGAAACCGGCCGTGAATATTCTCGAAATTGCTTTAATATTTCCCACAGCTGAATGAACTAAAACTCAATTGTTCTTCGTTGAGAGTATAAGATTTTTTACTTGAATATCCAGACTTAAATATCCACGTAGTTCTAAAAAATATTACTCTAATGATTTGATATTTTACTTGAAAAGTAAAAAGAGCGAGTTGGTTTTGGATGAAAATTTCAAAACTGTTAGTGATCATTTTATATTCTCAATTTATCACAAATAATTTTTCAAATATATTTCTACAGTACTTATACATATATATGGCGTCTGTACATACCGAGTGTAATAAGATCATAGTACACCCCCATATATCCATTAATTTTGAAGGTATTTGATTGAAATTTGGGATATCTCATGAACATAATAAGCGGTACTTTTTGACCTACAAGTGGTTTTTTTTTTCACTTCCGGTTTCGCCGAAATCATACCAACTTTTAATTCAAAATAGATCAATATATTTCAGAATTCTGAATAATTTTCTGAATCCGATGATACCACATAAGTGATATTTGAAACGTCAAAATTTTTGATAATTTGATTTTTAGTTTCCCATTTGAGTGTGCCATGATTCACCCCAATTAACATATTTAATGCTAGAGAAATCGAAATCATGTCCAAAATACTAAATAGCGTTTTTTATGAAAGAATAAAGTTCATCGTAATCGATTTTCTATTCGAGCTGAAACATTAATTTCCGTTCCTTCGACAATGATGACGTTTTCTTCGTGATCATGGTTAGGCTCTCTTCGGAATTGATTTTCAAGACGATTAAAATAGTTTCTTGCTGAACATTGTCTATCAGGATATCGGTTGGCATAAAGGTTTCTAGACGCAACGGCATTTTATCTACATTCCCCATAAATAATTCACATGTCCACTTTTTCATCCATTTTATAAATATGCGGCATTTTGAACAGAAATAACAACAAATGTAGACTTTTCCAATACACCGGCGAAAAGAAAAACATTTATAGGTCGATCGTGTCGCTTATTATGTATATGGGATAACCCAACTTAAAATCAATTACCTTTAGATCTAACTGGGGGTGTTACACCCGTTATACTTATTAATGACGAATTGTTCGTAATGTTTACAAAATCAATATTGATGCAAGCGAATCTGACAGACCCCAATGCACCGCCAACTTCGCTTAACTACAAACTTCTATTTGTTCAGTCATCAAGACATAAATTGGACAATTGTTTCCTTTATTCAGATGTTTTTAACAACTCACTGAGTGAATTTGTCGTATCCATTTGTGTTTCTCCCAAACTTTAACCATTATTCATGGAACATAACTTCACCATATCCAAGTTAGTTATATCGGAGTGGTTTTGAATAGCTTTGTTTCTCCATATAGAATATTAACCAAAATCAATATGCTCTATTGAGTTCACAAACTTTTATTGTTGAGTGTCCGGAGATTACTTATACAGGAAATAGAAAAAAGTTTTGGAATTAAAGGTTTGACAACAATTTCCATTCTTAATATGTGTTGATCTCTACACTCTTAATCTTATTGGACCAAGCAGAAACAGAATCTGAAAGGAAGACTGGGATATTTATTGAATTTCAGATATTCCGTATGCAAATTTTAACTCGTCAGATGTACAGGGTGGGCCAAATCGGACACTTTTAAAGGGTTAAAGTCCTGTTTTCAATATACAATAGATGGAAACTGATGGAAGGTCAATTTTTATGCAGTTAAATTATTTTTACAAATGTTCACCTACCTGTTAGTACTCTTATGATTCTGGTTAAAGCAATTAATTTTTCATTTTCAGCGGTGGTATTCCCAGAAAGTCTGAAAGAAGCACGGTGTACCCTCCTCTCTCACCGTTTCCACCAAGTGGAAAAATAAGGGCAAACATCTGTCAGAAAACAACTACTTCCCTAACTAATACCACAACGGACATTGGACTACATTTGACAGATATTTGTGCAACGTTCTTCCAAGAAGACCCAATTGCAAGTGCTTGTCTTGTGATTGAATAGAAGATTATCCTTCATTTGGCTGGGAATGACCACCTGCAGACATACATGTTTCGAGGTTTATTAATAATCAACCATTTAACTAATATTTTCTCACGGATGCCACTACGACTCACAACAAAGTTGGTCGTAGCGACATCCGCACAGGAAATCAAGAACAAGACAAAACAGAACAAGTAGCACAGACTCCGGGAAGAGTAAACTGTAATATTTCGAATAAAGTTCGAAAATATTGTGCCAGAGAGGTATCAACAATGTGAAATGAATACGGGGTACCCATCTCTCTCAGCGTTTCCACCAAGTGGAAAAATAAAGGCAAAAATCTGTCAGAAAACAACTTCTTCCCTGGCTACTACCACGACGGACATTGAACTACATCTGACATACTTTAAAATGTCATCTGCCGGAACTTTATTTGGATAATAGCAGTTCAAGAGCAACCAAGTTCCTTGGCTTATATATTGATGAAAAGTTTGAGGATCATATGACACATCTGGGTAGGAAAAAAAGCCGGCAGATGTTTAACAGTGAGCATAACCCCATAGGAATTGGGTAGAGATATGGCAAAAAGGTTTACTTTGCTGTAATTGATTCGCATCTGAGGTATGGAATCTGTTTTAGGGATTTTGTAGTGGATTTTTTTTCAACACGATTTTCATATTGCAGAAAAGTGCAATTACATACATGTGCAGAGCTAATTTCAGTATTTCTTGTAAACCTTTAATAATAGAACAACGATTTTCGCCTTCACTTCATACCTATATACTAGAACCAGTATGCCTTATCCACTGTGAGTTTAGAGATACAGTTCAAACCTCATCACAAGGGTTCGTCTTATGATAGAACTCTCAATATTACGTTACCACTTCCACTTCCAAGATCTACACAAACATAAAACGTTATATTCAATGGCAAAATGTTCTATCACTTGCCTAACGAAATGAAAAAAAAATACGGATAAAAGAAATTTCAAAATTTATGTGAGAAAAATTTTACTCGGCAGATCATTCTTCGGTGAAATTTTAGTTTTTCTTATGTCTTTCCATCTCTGATACGTAACAGTTTTCACTAGGTACGTGGTATTTTATTTCAGTTTTATCATGATCCCTTGAGAAAATCAGAATTTTGTTAATTTCATGTATAGTCGTGACTTCTCAAATAATTTACTCTCGAGGTGTTAGTGTGAATTTTAATAAATGACATTACGCAATTGTGGTCGGTGGATCAGCCGGCTAATGTACAGGCTGTTAGAAACTCCAGCATAGCGATAGTCGGTTCAAGCCCAATGTAGGTTCTTTTCTCATCTACTTCATATCGGATCGATAGGCGACCGTATGCCTTGTTGAGAAGCAAGTGTATTGTGAGTTGTCTACATGCCAATTTCGTCTGGTGCTAGCTGGAGTGCACACCGACCACCCGAGGTGGTGCTGTAGGTTTTCCGGGTTTTCCTACAGCTGAAAAGTGCATACGCCACCAAAAAAAATCAGTAAGTCACGGCAAATAATAATAATAGCCGTCCTCTTCCCGCACAGGCTATGCCTTTGGGCACACTGAACAAGTGTTTATGAGGGAGTATTATTATTATTATTAATCATTGGTACAAATGTATTGATTATTATAAGTATAGATTTTTATATATTATAACGGAATTCGTTTTCTTCAAATTGACGTGAAGTAACTTGCTCTACTAATATTATGAATTATATGTATATGTTTCATTAGCTTCTGACTATGTATCTATTATAATTGATGTTCATTATTATTTCTTCCATTTTGTTAATGATAATAACCATTCTTCAGACAATAGATAATAGAGTAACTTTCATTGATTGATTCATATGATAATTTTCATGGTGACCATCGTATATCGATATCTATCATCGTTTCTGAGATACAAAATGGCTCAGAAGTTATTTTTCTCCGGGGACTCGTGAAAATTACTGAAACTCAGTCATTTCAAGAAAACAACTTGTATATCATTATTTATTTACCTCCAAAATTATCCAAAAATCCTTCGACATGTCCATAAGGACATTCTGGCTTTGTGGAGAACCTGTTCCAAATGAGCGTTCCATGTGAGTTTTTTTATCGGAGGTGAACCCTAGATATTCCACTTCTGCTGCAAATGGAATAACCTTGTCATTAAAAGAAAGTGGAGTTTTCCAGACTTCTTTTCCTGGTAAAGAGCACATTTTTTCTTTGGTTGACAGACCCTCTGGAACCAACTGTGAACGTCGTCCAACGTTCTTTGGAAGATATAAGAGGCTACCCGCCCCGACGTGGTCCTTGCGAGATGTAGGAGTAGTCCGGTTCGTGAGAATGGCGTAAATTCAGCCTGATATAGTTGGTTCTATTTTTCATCCAGTAAAAATTTTGGTAGTGCGTTATCGAATGCTCCTTATCCAATATCGAGAAATATGGCCACCGCAATCTCCTTGTTATTGACTGATTGGATGATTTTCTCTACAAAATTGTGTAATGCTAGACCTGTCAACAATAAAGCAGTCACTGCTTTCTGATACAAGTAGCATTGATGAAAATAGTTGAGACTGATAAAGCTTGTTTGATTACATATGACCACACATTTTCAAAACTATCTGTTTTTCCGTTCTCCAGATACTTCGTGTGTACCATCCATCTTGAAAGATCCGGTATATATTAACTACTGTCACAAAATACTTTGGTGAATGAATGAATATTTCTATCTCGGAACATATTGCATAAATATTCAATTTTCAGTTAGAGGTTATGAAGTGTTTTCAAACTCAACGCCGTATCTACATATATTTCAGTCGAACCTAATTTATAACTCTTTTCCTTCACCACCTTTGTCGATATGAAAATATTCACATTGAAAAACTTCCTCGAACTTCATCGGGATAACGTTACATCAGATAAACCGAAAAGCTTCAAGCTGCAGCTAACTATCGGGACTTCGTCTGAAATTCAATCGTATTATTCGGAAAATACAATAAAACTGCTGGGAACGCCCTCACAGACGTTCGATATCCTATTACGCGCCGTTTCATAATGCAAAATAACCGTTTTCAATTTTCTCCGGCTAGCTCCGATATTTCGTGTTTAACGATGTGGCAAAATACAAATCAAGTGTCTCTTCATTCTTGACTCAGTGCAGACGCAATCACATTTCCTTTGTTCTGATTTATGCAATACGTGAAAAAAACAAATTCTGATTTTGGTAGTGGCTACTCGGCCGAATGTTCGGCATCAAGCGCTAGTTGGCATATCTAAATGAAAACGTAATTTCTTCCTCCGTGGGAATGTCAATGCTTTGGTAAGTTCAAAACTGCCAGTGTGATGACCCTTTCTATCGGTAGGATAGGACAAGTCATTTATTTCTTGTTCCAGAGAAGGAATAGTCCATGCTTAATTTTTTTCCCAACCCATTGGCGTGGGCTTTTGAACCTATAGTCAGTTTGCATGGCTTCGTTACTATCAAAATGGAGCTCCACGTATGGTACCAATAAGCCTTATTGGACAATTGTTGAATGATCATTACAACAACCATTAGATTGAAAGTAGAAGACTTCAAGTGGCCTCGAAGTTGTCCAGATTTGAACTCCTGGGATTTATTCTACGGCGTCCTCTGGAATCTGCAGCTGAAGATACAGACAATGAGGCAAATCACTGGCCAATTTCACTTGAAGCAAGCCTGGCGAAAGTATTGGAAAAAGTACAGAAAATTCTGGAAAACCATGATTTTTACTTCCCAACTCCCAATTGGGATTCAGAAGCACAACTCTGGATGGTATACATTCATTACCAATCACAATTAATGGATGCGTAGATGAAGGTGAACCAGTAACTGGTATATTTCTTGACTTAGCAAAGGTATTTGACACCGTTGACCTTTCCATAACCATAGAAATTCTGGAGAACATGGGAATAAGAGGCCTCTTCACATAGTTTGCTCGAAAGTTATTGAAAAATCAAACACAAGACAGAATTATTGAGGAAATGAACGAATCAGAGGAAGTAACCATGGTGTGCCTTAAGGGACGACATTCGGTCCATTGCTTTCCACGATTTACATGAATAAGAAATCGTTATTGAATAAAGGAGGTCAGATCATCAAATTCCCCGATGATACTGTGATTATTCATAAAGACTCCAACTGGTTTAAACTGAAGCATTTTGTTAAAATGAAAACATGATTTAAAAATCAGCATCCTACAATTCGCTATTCTTGAGATGTCTCTTCCAAACTATGGTATAACCTTACAAAATTATTTATTATTAGTCGTTCAACAGATAAAAGGTTCAGGATTGAAGTTGACAGTTCTTGGAATCGCACCTCAAAAGGTGAAACCCTCGTCATCCCCTGCTCGCTCTGAATTTTTTTGAAGGCATAGGGGTACAGCCTGATGATGGTTACGATGGAATTTAGAACAAATTTTCAGTACAGTTGTCAGATTGAGTTGTTCTAAGATGTCTGTTAGAAGATGGTTGGTAGCAATTGACTCCTCTCAGTTCATAGTTATACAGGGTTATGATAAAGTAATGCACAAAATTCATAAAACGTACAACGATCACTTTTGAGAAAAATGCAAAAACACGTCAAACTGTTCTTTTTATTATGCATCTTTTGACATAAGTTACAAAAATAACACGTCAAAGTTGTCAAAGTTATGACGTCATCAACAAATTTTTTTAAGCTAAGATTTTTATCACATTATATGATAGAGCTTGTGTTTGTACACAAGGGAAAAATAGTTGCAGTAGGGCTCACATAAGAAAAAAAACGAGAAAATGAATAAAAAACGAAATAAACGTAAGTTTCATAATAACTTTTCAGTTAACTAAACAGTCCATTAAACCAAAACTATTTCTTATAGGAATTGTTCAAAATGTGTCCCGTTTACTAACTGACATAGGCCAAGACGATGGTAGACCGCATTTATAGAGTTTTCGATCATCTGCGCAGTTATACGAGTCATTTCGTGTCTAATTCTTTCCATTAAGTCTTCTAAATTATCTGGCCGGTTAATGTAGACCCGACTTTGCAAATGTCCCCACAGAAAAAAATCAAGGGGGGTTAAATCAGATGACCTAGGTGGCCACTCCATTGGTCCACGTCTTCCAATCCACCGTCCTTCAAACTGGTTATCCAGAAACCTTCAAACAGTATGACCATAATGTGGTGGTGCGCCATCTTGTTGGAACCAAATACTGGGATCCAAGTTGTCCCCATTATTTGGATCCGGAAATGCCGCAAGTAGGTCCGGAAGCACTGTCATACGAAGATGTTCCAAATATCATTCAGCTGTTAAATTCCCGCGAAAGTAATAAGGACCAATAAATCTTCGTCGGACGATTCCTACACAAACATTAATTTTTTGGGGACGCTGGGTGTGTTTTGTCTGCATCCAGTGGGGATTTTCCCGAGCCCAGTAGCGAGAATTGTGTCGATTTACAGAACCACTTAGACAAAACGTTGCCTCATCGGAAAATACTACACTATTAAGAAAATTTGGATTTTCGTCACAATGCCGCATGAAGATTTCACAAAATTCCAAACGTCTGTCCAGATCATCTTCTGAGAGTTCGTGAACAAGATGAACTTTGTATGGGTGTAGTTTTTCTTGTTTTAACATCTTTACTACAAACGACTGACTAACATTTTCTTGTAAGGCAATTTCTGTTGTAGTTGCGTGAGGGTGTTCTTCTACTGACAGCAAAATATCTAACTTCACATCGTCGCTTATTCCTGGTCGTCCAGATTTTGGAGCATCCCTCACGCTTCCCGTTGCATCAAATTTTGCAACAATTCTGCTTACTGTGCTTCTAGCAATTGGAGGTCTTTCAAAATGTGTTGCGTTAAATAAAGCACATGCTTCTTCATGACTTCGAAGGCGATCGCCGTAACCTACCATCATTAGAATTTCTATCCTTTCTCTTTCGGTTAAACGAGCCATAATAATAAAACTGTGGTGACACTAATTGTACGACTCACACTGACAAACCGTTGTTTTAGTAAAACAATTGAAAAAATTTATAAGAACACATGTTCTTACTAGAAAAGTTTAAGTTTGACCTCTTTTTATAATTGGTTTTGTTATTTTGTTTTTTATCCCTTTTCTCGTTGTTTGTCTTATGTGAGCCCTACTGCAACTATTTTTCGCTTGTGTAAAAACACAAGCTCTATCACATAATGTAATAAAACTCTTAGCTTCCCATTAAAATCATTTGTTGATGACGTCATAACTTTGACAACTTTGACGTGTTATTTTTGTAACTTATGTCAAAAGATGCGGAATAAAAAAAACAGTTTGACGTGTTTTTGTATTTTTTTCAAAAGTGATCGTTGTACGTTATATGAATTTTGTGCATTACTTTATCATAACCCTGTATATGTATGTGGCGTTATTTCATCCAATATTCTCATGTGATTTTTGCCGCTTTCACTCTGTGGAATACCATTCACTCAAAGTGAAAAGGTGATCCGAACAAATGAGAAAACATAATCTGTTCTCGAAAGGCAACTGTTAATTGGATAGTCTCATAATTCAACAGAAGTTTTCGAATACAGAATACGAATACTTTTCTTTGAATCGACTTGTCAAAGAATTCCTGAAGATAACTCATAAAAATCAAGAGAGCTATTGAGATCGTACTGAAGCAGTTCGTATTTCTCTCTAATTATCGTTGGGGAAAATATTGAATAGGTGAGGAACAATATCCATACGGCATGCCATTCACTTCAAACTGTTTATTCATGTTTGCGTTGTTGCATATTTCCATCGCTATAATTTGCTCTAAATTTTTAGTCAAAGTTCATGTGGAAAAACTCAAATTGTGTTGGTGTTATCCAGGCTGGAATAACGTACAGGATGAAGCAGTGTTACAATGATGATAATCAGTGAAACCATCATGAGTTACTATTGAAAATATGAAGAAGTCCTAGATAGGTTTAAAGATGTTTGTTTAGAGTGGTTGTTCATTTATCTAGAGTTCCATGGACCTCTAACATACTATTTCTGGTTAATATTTTGAACCATTACCATGGCAACTCAATTCTTTGAATACATTACTTCAGTTACTGTTTGATCAACTGGTTGAAATCTCGCCTCACAGAGTAGGCTTTGGTCTCTTAATTAAAACTGTCACGATAACCTGAGAGGAATCAACTGGAAATAATACCTTTTTCGTATTTTAATCCGAATTCGAAGGAATAGCATGGTATGAAACTCTTCAATAAACCCTTGTTGATAGAATACTTTCTGCGGTCATGCTCAAAATACTTGGTACTGTCAAGGCGTTCATAACACTTATTGAATACTCCTGGTAGTATTATGAGGGTGAGTACTTGTCATGTATTCAACAACCTCAAGAATGAACCAAGAATAACCAAATTCCGCATTCGTTCAGCTTAAAATTTCTGCCATATACCGGCAAGCCGGTATGACTCTCAAGATTGAGAGCAGTGTTCCATCATTCCACCAAGGACCTCTATTATCAGAACCACCATTTTAACAGAATGGTTGGAGTAAAGCCTATGGAGTTCGAATTGTAGGTCTCGATATATTGTCCGTTTTTCCTCCTCTTTTTGGACGATGTTCGTTTTGCCAGAAGCTGAAAAGTTTATGACGAAAATCGTCCTACTTTGATAGTCGAAGAGGACTTATTGGCTTGTGTTTGCCTGAGGGTGGGGAATAGTACTTCCAATAGATTCGGCACATCTCCCCAACGGACTCAATATCCCCCGGAGCTTAAGGCAACACCGGTGTCTCGTCAATACCGTACGAGTATCGTAGATGGTAGTACAACACTCGTAGCGCCGCGTTATGCCTGTGGATATAGACTGAGACCGCATAAGTTGGACAGGCTGACAGTAAAGGCATTATGGTCTCAGCTGCCCCACGATACGCTCTGTATCTGGTGTCAGGGACCTTCATAACCATCACCAGCTACGGTAGACGAGGATCTTGGCAGGACATTATGAATCATTTGGTTTCCGACTTCAGTCCACTTGACCTAAGGAAAGCAAAGGTTAGGTTTCTGGATGAGGCAATTGAAGAAGAAGACCCCATGCATTAGCTTATCCTAAAGCAGCTATAATAGCCTATCACTCTCTGCAGCTTTGATGTGGACTCTCGCTGAACGGATTCCGTTCAGTATCGGATACGAGACCGAGTTCTTCGGCTGCACGGGTTGCTGCCTTGAAAAGAAATGTTCCAATCACTGCTTATTCAGAACAGATTATTTAGGATGCAAGCTCCTATAAAGATGCATCATTTTGCGAGTTTGCACGTCGAGTTGTCACAGCTCTTCTTGGTTACATTTCATTACTCCAAAGGAGTAAAGTAGAATCAGAACAGCACGCATATTTGTTGCAGCAACGTGGTTCTTCCCCGACAGTTCTGATGACCAGAACTGTCGGTGCTTACGCTGATACTTGCCGCAGAGAGAATTTTCAACAGAACGTCCTCTCTGTATTCCTCGCATCGTTCTCTTTCGAGATGAACCGTGGCACATTTGTCGATCCCAAACTCCATTCCGATAGCATGTGTGTACTCATGCACCACCCTTTATTATTATTATATTAATGAAGATCAGTTTCGTTACCAATATCATTGTTATCCGCCCTTGAAGACAATGGTTGAACAACCATTATAACAACTTTTGGATTGGAAAAAAAGACCTACCGAACGGCCTCCAAGGTCTCCAGATTTAACCCCTTCAGATTTTTCTGACTATAGACTCATCTGAAATCTGCAGTTAATTTTCGCGGAAGTGAGACACCTAATTGGAAACGAGCTCTGTTATTGTTCTGAAATTCATTATTGGTTCATTTATTAATAAAACAACTATTTCATGATTAAATGATTATTGTCTTGAATAAATATAACTCACCTCCATCTCGCCCGAACTTCCTTTTCTTTTTCGAAGTTCCCGATGAAGAATTCTGCTTCTGGTTAGATGTTTTCTCGCATTTGTCTTTATCTTTGTCCTTATTTTTCCACCGTATCAACATTTTTATTGGAAATTCGCGGACGCGTTTAAACTTTCATTTGAAGAGAAAATATCATTAAGAATTTCAGTAGACGGATATCGTTCGAGATTATTTTATTACTTCTCCCGAACGAAAAGTTTCAGATTCGTTGTATGATATTCGGCAAATACCAAGTGTTCAGTCCTCAGAAGCAAGTCACCTGTAAATAAAAATTTCATGAATTACATACCGTTGGGTGAAACAAATCGATGGATTTCGTTGGGTGTCAAAGACGTACAGCTCGCATCATATAAAAATGGTACACCTGGTGCTTAGAATAATAAGCTTTATTCCGCAAATTGAATAAACACAAAAATTTCGTAATGATAACCATGATAAATGCTGATGCATTTGTTCATGAATGAATAAATGACCCAAGAATAGAGAACACAATGAAATAGCTTATATTCAAATGGATGAGAAATAGTGATAAATAAAACAATCACACGCATACACATATATCACAAGTTAGATAAAGGTAATATAAATAATATAAAATTATAAGGCCGTATTGATAAATATTAGGTAAAATCATAGAGATATATAAAATAGGTAGCAAAACAGATTATGAGTAATAACATATATCGAGTATTTACTATAATATCACCAAAAGTGAATTCAGAATAATAAAAATGCGTGTTACGTGTTTTGGAGAAACGAATAAATATAGAAAAATATTAATTATTATTTTACTCAATATAATTTCCAGTACAATCATTTGGTTTTAAAATGCGATAAATCACACTTTTCTCACTTTCAGAGATTTTATTACTTTTCCTACATTTTCCAGTCACCAAACAAGGAATGTATTAAAGGCCTTATTAATTCATTTCTTAAATTCTTCGCACATTTTTTTTAATATTTTTTTTTACATCTTTTGACTCGAAAATACAGAGTAGGTATACTGATTTTACCATTCTGAATCGATTGGCAATCAGAGAATTGTTTTTTTTTTAACCGTTCTCGAATTGAACAGTTTATCGGGAGTTGAAACAAGTACCTAATTTCTTTCCATATTTTATTTGCACTCCTCGTGGAATTTTTGACGTTTTTATGCTTTCATATGCAAAATCATATATTTTCAGAATAAGTATGGAATCATTCATATTGAATAGTACGGTTTTCAAAGGGATGAGAAGATTTTGTATTCCTCATAATTTTTGGAGGATTTTTTCGATAAATTTTCATGCAACATCAATTGACTCGAAATTCACAGAGTATACTGAGATTATCATTTTAAAACGATTGGCGTTCGCAGAATTGCTCTATCTACAACCGTTCCCGAGTTGAAAAGTTCATCTGAAGTTGAAAGGAGACATTTCCCTCCATATTTCTTTTTTATAACTCCTGTTCGTGAAAATTGTATTCGTTCCATATGTCAAATCATATATTTTCAGAATAAGCATGAAATTTTGCAGATTATATAGTGCTAGTTTCGAATGGATCTGATGATTTTGTATTTATCTTGATTTTTAGGGGTCTACCCATTTGGATTTGTTTCGATTAATTTTTATGCAACATCGATTGACTCAAAATTCACAGAGTATACTAATTTTATCATTTTGAATCGATTGGCGTCCGCAGAATTGCTCTATCTTCAACCGATCTCGAGTTGAATAGTTCATCTGAAGTTGAAAGGAGATATTTCCTTCTATATCTAGTTTTATAACTTCTATTCATGAAAATGTTGACGTTTCATTCCTTCCATACGCCAAGACATATATTTTCAGAATAACCATGAAATTTTGCGTGTTGTATAGTGCCAATTCCAAATGGATCTGATGATTTTGTATTTCTCATGATTTTTAGGGGTCTACCCCTTTGGTTTTTTTTTCGATTAATTTTCATGCAACATCGATTGACTCGAATTTCACAGAGTATACTAATTTTATCATTTTGAATCGATTGGCGTCCGCAGAATTGATCTATCTTCAACCGATCTCGAGTTGAATAGTTCATCTGAAGTTTAAATGAGATATTTCTCTCCATATTTTTTCTTCTAACTCCTATTCGAGAAAATTCTGTTGTTTCATTCCTTCCATACGCCTAATCATATATTTTCAGAATCTGAGCATGAAATTTTGCATATTATTGTATAGTGCCAATTCCGAATGGATCCGATGATTTTGTATTTCTCGTGATTTTCAGGGGTCTACCCCTTTGCATTTTTCTCTATTGATTTTTATGCAACATCGATTTTCTCGAAATTCACAGAGTATACTAATTTTATTATTTTAAATCGTTTTATTACGTTTTATTACTTTCATATGCCAAATCATATATTTTTGGAATCAGCATGAAATTTATTCATGATTCATTCATCAACTTTGTTAATTTTGTATCAACTTCTTACTTCCAATAATTTTATTGTAACTCAACGTATTTTATAATTTTTTCTACATTCATGCAAAAAGCAAAACTTTATTGAACTATATTCAGTGGAAAAAGAAGCTCTTTATTGCACTAGTGCAATAAAGTTTTCATTGCACTCATCTGTCATTCTACTTCAACGTGCTGTCATCATGATAAACATAAACGTTAAAACCCACTACATATTTAGCAGATATTCTGTGAGATTGGCCATCCGTTTTAAACAGCAACATATTTATATTATTTTGTATTAATGTTAGCAGTCATAGTTGAACAATCAATGCCTTCCCGAGATGATGATGATCGATAGAAATAATTATTTATTTAAATTGCATATTTCATTTTCCTTCACCTAGTGCCGCATCTAAATGAATAATTTTTTGCATGAACATAGAAAAAATGTGTTATGCAACTCGTGCAAAAAATGTTTATTGCACTCGACGTGTTGTCAATTTCACGTCGAGTGAAATGAAAACTTACTTTTTGCACTTGTTGCACAAATAACTATTAAATTCGTTGTCTCACCATATCCTAATTCCTGATTGCTTTAAATTTTACATATCTTTAGACTTCACGTAACATTTTATCAATAAGACTGTATAATGATTATCCATTATATATGTATATATTTCATCCAAGTGTATATACACCATTTCATTGAATAACTTATGAATTCGTTAAACAAGTGCATCAGCACTCATCTGGGTTCTCTTTAGTCACCATTTTTATGTTTTTATTATAATTGAATTTGCTTGAGTAAAGATCATTATTATTACTATTTTCGTCATTATAATCCACTCTCACATGAAAAACTCCGATTTGTAAACAACAATCGACAGGTCCGACACACTCTCTGGCGACTTCGCCAAAAATTAACTTTACAAAAACTGACAACTGCACCAAAACTAGATCAGTTCCTTCGCCAAATCATTTGAATTTTTTTATTTAATTTAATATACCTAAGACTGAAACTTTCATCAAGCAATTGGGCCATGATTTGAGAAATTGTTATTTTGATTTCACTCTCTTCATTTGTATATTAACATATTTTCCCAACATGATGTTGGACTACCATCTATTTATGTTTGTATATGTTTATTTGTTTACAAGTAGAGTTGCTTTCTCAAAAACACTACCTCCTTATCATCCCATCGTATGTGGGAGTTACCATAATTAATATCCTGTCATTTATTTGTGTGTATTTGTATTTATGTTAATTTATTTTTGATACTCTCAATATCAGTCATCATCAGATGAACGAGCATACTATCGGCACAATAACAAACCCAGAAAATGTCACTATGTTGAGCGGGAAATTATGGAATCATGAGATCATGCAGAAGGGCACTGCGTCCCGTCTCTCTCTACGCATCCTGTACAAAATCCACGGGGAAATATATCATCCAACCGATGGCAAATCAAGCATGCAATCGAGTGCAAAAAGGTACTTCCAAAACAGAGGTGGGTACTTACAAGTTCGAGAAACACATTGGGGACAACTACATGGAATGTCGGGGAAAAAACAAGCACAACACTACGGAAAGGTGAAAAATCTAGCCAGGCCGAGAGATCAATCTATGGAAATGTGAGCAGTGTGACGGTGGACTGAAGCGATCGCTACTGCCTACTGGATTCGGGAGATACAGCATCCCGAGTGACGTAACTTGCAAGGATAATCGATAGTAGCGCTGTAGGCAGCTAGCGGCAGCTTCGGGTACCAAAGAGGGTGAACGCCCTATCCTTATTTTTGGTATCACGCCCTCGTCCCGGTCTGGGCACGGGTCCAGGCAGAGACGTGCGTAACGAAGGAGGCGACCGTAGAAGATTCCACTGAGGTTTAGGATTTTCTGTATGCTATTCCCTAAATACTACTAGTTCACCGAAGATGGCGCTGGCGTAAAGTCTCTTCGGAACGAAAAATAGTAATAACTGTAGTAATTAAGACCAATCTTACACGAAAAATACCAGTTTTGTCGTTGTCACTAAATGTTATAATTACTACGATATTTTTTGGTTGACGTATATTCTAGTCACGCCTTTTTCTCAAAGTCTTCGTACATTAGCCCTGAATTTCTTCGAATCTCAACTCAGTGAACGATCTCAACGTATCAGAACAAACGGAGATCTATCGAAGACTAACGCCGTTAAGCACACTGTTCCTCAAGGCTCGGTTCTGGGTCCCCTTCTTTTACCAATCTATATAAATTATTTTTATTTTCACATTCTACCAACGAAAAGCGTTTTCTTCGTAAACAGTACGACATGTATTTGCCAGAGTAATAATGTTAGAAATCTGTCCACGTTTTTAAATGAGACAATAGACTTGCCCAAATCTGCCAAACCTGGTTCACTTGTTATGAACTCAGACTCATTGTGGAAAAGGGTCAGTCCATTCTTAGTTCTTCCACATCAGATAATAGACTCAACTGGGGCACACGCACTTCGGTATTAGCAAATTATCCAGTTTTACCTTTTTGATTCGACCTTTGAAAGATATCGTCAGTACTGATGTTCTTGAAACATGTTTTCATGTTATCAGAATACTGGCGGGAGTTCATCATCGTGAACATTGTTGTCCTCTCTTCTTGAGTTTTCGAATAAGGCCACTTCTTACTTTATTTATATACTGGTGCCTAAGAAACTGAGCATGAATACTCTGCTGAATCTGAAGTTCACCATTACATTACTCGCCATGCTGAGCAAACTGCAATTCCTAGGTTCAGACTTCAGATGTCGCAAGAGAATTCTCTGAACCTACATTTATACAATAAAGTACCTGCTTCTGGGATGAAGAGTCTGGGTTTCATTCAATTTAAGATGCAAATCAAAACGTTTTGCTTGAAAAATTGTTTCTATAATGTTAATGAATATATCAATTTAAACAAGAATGAATTTGAATGCATGCGATGGACACTCTACTTCTGAGTTACATTCAATTCCAATTAAAGGACATGGCGAGAAGTCAATAAACGAGTTTCAGAAAAATCGCGTTTTTTGCCTCATCCTGTAGTAATGTACACTATAATTGATATAATCAAAGGAAATGGATATTGTTCACATGATATTATACTCAAAAATCAAGAAAAATTCATTCGCAGAAAATATTTTCCATAATTAGCGTAGACAATCAACCCATTTTTATAGCTCACGCTGTAGAGCAGAAAAAAAGTCTAATGAAGAATGTTGCTTATTTTGACCTGTAGAATGATATTTCCAAAAATCAAAAAAATCTATCGAGCCCCAGGAATACATGTATCCAGTGCCATGTCCTTTTAATGTTTATGTTTACTTACACTTTGTTTTTGCATGTATATTTATGCCTTGTGTTGTATTCTTGAAGTACTACTATTGTATATTGTAATGAAATAAATACTTCTACTATCCAGAGAGCACGCTAGTATCATTTCCCAAAATAAACAACGACCACTCCCCGCTTCCGTGTAGCGAGTGGTCTTTGGGTCTGAGAGTCATGTGCTCTGAGAAAACGAAGCGAAGCGAAGGTGTTACGGTATTCACCATTTCAATAAAATAATCCATTGTTTTAATCTTTTTCTTTTACATTTCTACTGTGTTTTTAATATCGAAACTATTTTAAACTTATCGAGACAGTTTGAAAGTTAATTTGTTTTTTTTTTTGTTTCTTTCGAAGTGATAGTTTGAGTAGGGATATGGTACGTTTAGTTCTATTCCTGTAAGTAGTTTGAATATAAGATTAAGGGTTGTTTTAAACATCAAGAATAATTATAATACTGGATATTAATGGGCTGTTTTTGTATACCTTCAAAAGTGCTCGACTGTCAAAAATCTATAATCTTATTGATTCATTATTAAACCTCAGATTTATTCTTTATGTAGCTGAAATTAATACATTTTGAATTTTTCGATGTCCATTTCCAGTACGAGGAAAAAGCTAATATGAAGGCATTCTTCTAACAATTTTTGTGAAAACTCTAGGAAACTCATCTGAACTAAACCTTGAATCTATATTGGTTGAACAATTTTCATGTTCAGTAACTGAGATTACTCGTTGGAATGAGAGAACACGGCCTTCTTTGGCTTACTGGTCGTTGAAGGTGATGATTTTCAACTCTTTTCTTGAAATATAAAGGATAACAAAAATGAATCAAACCAAATTGATTCAAATCTCTTTATTTCTCTACAACATTATTTAAATCAATCAACTCTGGGAGTGTGATGTACAACAGTTTATATAAGGTGTTTTTCATTGAACAAATCGTTAGAGGTTGAAATGAGGTCAATTTAATGCTGAAGTAACTGACATTAGTAAAAACAGATAATAAATGCTTAGTATTTCGAAATTATCAGAAAGTTATTCTATCGGCATGGTTCATTAACAGAAACGGGAACTCCGATCAAAATAATAACATAACCTAGATGAGTAACTCGCCGCACACGCATTAAGATTTGTGTGTAAGGGACATCTTCCCCCCAACGGCAATGTCGGGCGTTGTCAACATAAATATTGAGGTTCAATGAAATAGAAATAATGGAAACCCAATATGGAATGGAAACCTGAAATTATGATGAAATAATCTCCAAAGGATTTTGAGAACAGCCGATGCTCTAATTGACATGAATAACAATTAGGAAAACTTAAAAAAAATCGAAAATAAATTTCATTACTGTAGAGGAGAAGTGAAGGTAATTTTGAATAACTAATATATTGATACTTATAAATAATAGCGTATACTTCAATAATTTACATTCGACCCATGTTTCAAAACATAATCCGGTAAATGATAGACATTTATTGTGGGCGAGAAAGTTGGGCCAACCACTATAAAATAATTGATAAATCGACACCTCCGATAAGCAAAAATTATGCATTTTTAAACTGCATGAGGATAATAATGTATGACGTCATCGCTGACAGGAAAGCGGGAATCAGACGTTGATTTATTCTGAAAAATCCCAATGCTGAAAACTCTGGCAGAAGTTCCTTGATTGATTCTGACAGATGAAAGAGTTCGGCTCTGATGATCGGATCGTTGGTTTCCCTTGTAGATAGTGACTGGTTTTCTGGAGCTTCTTGGCGCTCTTCTCCACTTTGTCGCATGACATGATTATTATAAAGCTGTACAACTGAAACAAAAATCCCAATAAATCACAACGTCGACCTCCATATTCATTAGCAGTATTTTGGTATATCACATTCAAATATAAATAGAGAAAATATACAGGATACTCGTTCAATAAAAAAATGGGTCGTCACCAAAATAAAGATACAATTGATCATTTCATCGCAGAAATAATAGAAGATTACCCGAATCGTAATACTGATCGGCATCATTACCAGCAAGATGGAGAACCTCCGCACTATTTTTTTAGATTACAGGTTCCCCTGACAGTGGATTGGAAGGAGAGGTCCAATGAAATGGCCTCCCAGGTCACCTGATTTATCGCATCTGGACTTTTTTCTATTGGGACGCTTGAAAAATGAATGTTTTGCTACGAAGTCCGACTCCATAGAAGATCTTTGCCAACGGATTATAGCAGAGTGCAGAAGCATAATACCTGATATGCTACAAAATGTTCGAAATACATTTGAACAAAATCTGTATTATTGTATGGACTCAAATGGGTCACTTGTTGATAAATCAATTGAACAGCTTGTTTACGGTTTTTATAAAGCACTGTTACGAGAAACAAATATTGGAACGTACTACTCATTGTCAATTTTTTGATTCCTACTAACCAACTTATTTTTCAGTAATGCCAAAATTATCGGGTTAATGTTCTTAAAGCCGTTTTAGCATTAACTGTTTAAGTAAATTTCAACAAGTAGGGTATCATTAGGAAGATAATTAAATTTGTGCCCGTTCAAATGATATATCACTAGACCTCATGTTCCATTCAAAATTTTGAGGTTGTGACACCCCCTAGTTATTATATGTATAAAATGTGTCTCCCTCAAAAGCAAACTCCACGTGTTCGAGCATTTTTGCTTGCAATTTCACAACAACGATAAAGCTAGGTGCATACTTTTCGTTGGACCACTCTGTAATTCATGACTTTGTCCATATTTCTACAGGTATTCACTGCACAATACTTTATTTTCATACTGGCAATCTGTTGCTGTACCCAACAACTAAATGTCTTGGATTACTATAATCAATGTTCTAGAATTTCTGTATGTGTTTGAATCCGAAATCTTTGCACCAATTTTTTTATAGTGAATCTTCTCTTAAAAAACGGAGGACATAAACGTGAAAATTGACGTGTATCAGCTGTCGGTAGTACAAACGTACATAACTACTTTTTTTCGTGGGTTATTTGATGCATTGAAACTATTAGACTCTACCCATTGGCCATATCCGTAAGAAGGTCAAAGCCTCTTAGGATTCAGTGACCCTATTTTCCGCGGTAGAAATGTGCCCTTGAAAGTACCAATCACCACTCGAAATTAAGCCCATATCTCCAAAATTACTGGAGACTATCGAACATTTTTCTCTTGTTCGGGAGACCAAACTATGTAAGTTTCATAGCTTGTAGCTATCAGTTAACGGAATTCAACTGAAGATAGAATGATATCAAACTCTCATTTTGATTTACATTCATCGACACCAAGGTACGCAAGTCAGTCTAACATGAAAACATATACTCACGATCTTCAAGGAGGGAAACATCAACCTGCGCCATCGACCATGGGTATCCAAAAATCCTTTGCCATCCAGAAATAGTTCAGATGTCCATGCAAGGGTCATCAGTGCATCGGAGAAAAACCATAAGAAGTATCCTCCAAAAATATTATTGAAATATTTCACAGTTTTGTGCAAAAGCGTAAAGATATGTCTGCTTTCTTGTATTTTAATGTTCACGTCAGCCATTCTGATTGGTTCATTGCTAATCGCATCGACCATTTCATTCAAGTAGTCATAACGTTTCATGATAAGCCTGCTGAACTGATAGATGGAGATTGTTATGAAAAAAACTTGACTTTCAACTGGCAACCACATCACCAAAATCATAATTCTCCACAAAATTGGTATTTCAATTTGCACATATTCATACTGTATCACTAATACACACAGTACATAACCAAAGGACATGGCTAAGGCGTTAGCAATGGTGCTGATATTTCTAAAGCATACTCTCCGTCTGAAAATGTCGTCAATTCGTGCTATGTTCACCATCAACTCTCGCCAGTTTGATTCCTGCGTAGCACTACACTGGATTCCAGTTACCAGGAACCATATCATGAGAATAATGAATACTTCAGAGAAAAACGTTAAAATTTGGTTTTCGTTCTTATGTATGGAACGTATTCTTTGGATGAAAGTCATTACTATATAGAGTCCCATGATGGTGTACAGAGCGAAAATGTAGGACCAGAATAACCATTTCGATTTCGAACTCGCGTATATCAGTGGGAACAAACCCAACACGTTTCCTAGTTTGAATTGAAATGAGAGAAGGATACCTTCATTGTTGGTGGTGGTGGTGATAGTCATTTCGTTGGAGACTCAGTCAGAACTGAACACAATACACCTAATGTTGTGTGAAGTCTTAATTTCGTCCAATGAGGAAAGGCAAATAATGATCAATTGTTCTCCAATCAGAGGATTGGTTATCCATTATTCAAGACTACTGATATTGAATGATTGATTGAGGTAACCACTTATGAAGTAACTCTCATATTTCCGTTCACGAATGTTGGTTTTGGTGAGTAACCCGGAATTAGTATGGTTTTCATAGAATAACTCTTTCAATAATCGTTTTTTTGCAGAATAATGATGAAAAATAAAACTTGATATTTCACCAAATCAGGATGGAAATATAAACACAAACGGGTGTAACTAAAATTTCACGATACATTTTTTTTTTCAACAGAAATATAGCGTAAATTAAATTCTTATCATTGATTTCATCTAAATATTTTGAAAAGACGACTTATAAATCACAATCTGTTGAAAAATACCGTTCAAAATCCAGTTTTAGGTCGTCAGCAGTCGAGTTTGTTAACAGCAGTTATTCAACATGGTCCCAAATTCCTTCCAAACCTAACTCCATAGTATAGGAGATAGTTATGTCCATCGTCAGAGGACTGCAGTTTTTTTGTCAGAGAAATGAAATTTACATATTCACATCCTGACTAGTTCACTAGTTCTAACTGTTTACTATTCTTGATGGAATCGTAGCAATGATCGAAAGTCAAGTGATCGATCGTTTTGTATAGAAACCATGTCTATTGCAATTAGTAAAATGTGGTGAAGGCATTTTATATAATTTGGTGAATGCGCCAGTTTCATCTTTTATAATCTCATAAATGTTTGGAAGTGGTCAACTTTTTCAGTGAGAGAGATGTCAATAATACAGAAATATAACAATGAAATTTCTATTCACCTTGTAATGAAAGCTTTGAATAAACCTAGTATCAAGAATATTGGAAAACGTTAAAAAATAAACAAGGAATCGATTTTAGTCAAATCAAATAGTAATCAATAATCAAAATTCAATAATAATCAATACTGATAACATAAATGAACTACATCAAAATAATGGATTAAGATGAGAGTGCATACACATACATTTTCGTACTTTTCAACCAATTCTATCAAAATAGGCCAAGCAATAGAGATATTGTCCTTGACAAAAATACTACCTGGAAGCCGCCTGTGCCATCCCGTGCCATCCCGTGCAGGACAGTCCGTAGTTTATTCCCACTATGTCCTCAACTCGAAAATGTCATTTTTTAATTTGTTATAATCAATAAACAATAAAAAATCAAAGCAAAATGATGAACTGTAGAGAATTGAATTCCAAAGAGAATGACAGATCAAGCAATCCGATCGGATAATTAGAACCGGAGAAAAGCGGGAAAAACCGGAAAATTGTATTGTTTTTTGTTAAATTTATAACTCTGCCATTTCTTAATATCAAGTGCTGAAATTTTGCCTGATAGTAGCTATTGACGTGCGCCTTATGTGTACAAAACCTGGATTCAATCGGATTAATACTTTTCGCACAATCCTCATTTGAATTTTTTTTGGAAATATTTTCGCGGAGAGCTGGATGCGTTTGAGGTCGTCCGATTGAAATTTAAAAAATAGATTTGGAAAGTAAACGTGAGCAGTAACAAAACGTCTATTCTATTTTTTGATAAAACGCGTTCAAGTGTGTTAAAAACTAGTGAGAACATGAGGGAAAACGACCGACCGCGTAAGCGATCGAGTGGTGGGGACTGTGCGAATCGAGGAGAAACGTTTATAGTCCGGTGGGAACAGCACCGAAATCGCCTGTTTTGAAATCCCATTTTTGCGGTATATCAAAATGGGATCTATGCAGGTCGATTCCTTATGTCTTTCCACATATGAAATGGAAATCTAAGACACGCCAGCTTGGTCGTGACAAAAATTACATGGAAAAAACGAAAAAAATTGGGGTATTCCAAAAATTTATTAAAAGAAGGCGCTATAACTTCTAGTATAATAGAATTATTAGAAAAATTCTTTCACTGTTAGAAAGGCCTATTCACGTACTTTGGAATGAGTCTTCAAAAATTTCTAAAAAAAAAAGCATTTTCCGAAAATGTGCTTTATTTTGTGCTGGGATAAAATTTTCAATAAAATGTTAATGTTTCAACACGCTGAAAGTCACTCATGATTCACCCAACTAAAATTCTCTTTTTACAAAAACTGCGTAATTTTCCCAGCTACATTTCATGTCGATTATTTATAGATCTATTATCGATAATGAATTGGCTATAGCAATTTGAAAAAGACGAATACAAGGACCGCTTGGCGTTTAGGTTTGCCACCGCTAATAATACTGTTTCGCCTATGAGCATTATTTTGTGTCGAAACTCAACTTTCAATGAAATGTTCATTTTTCAACACGCTGAAAGTCACTCATAATTCATCCGACTGAAATTCTTTTTTCGCCAATAACTGCGCAATTTTCCAAGTAGCATTACATGTAAATTATATATACATATTTTCTTGATAATGAATTGGCTGCAGCCATTTGACGACGACGAAACATATCATCGGCGAAGCAGTATTCGTAAACCACTGTCGCCTGGGACCGTATGGTAAGGTTTGAAAATAGAATAAATTTCCTTGAATTGAAGTTCCTAATTCTTGTGAAACATATTTGTATACAATTCATTATATATTTACACGGTGTTACAGAAAGTATTCACTATTCATTCACAAGAAATGTGCAATTAATTTTAATTTTATTCGAAACAGATTTCTTATATAGACTACTTGATAAAAATATTCACAGATGATATCATAAGAATATCCAATATGAAATTGGCAATTGGGAAGACCATAAACGATATCTGGAGAATGTACGATTGTAGGATTTGTAGGTTTTCCAGATGTACATGTGAGACACGAGATGTCCGTAGAATTGCTCATTACTAATATCCTATACAATACTGGTTAATACTGCGGCCAACATCGAATTACATCTGATAAAATTTTCTTGAAGAGTTCCTCTCCAATTGCTTGTTGCAGACCGATTTCGGGGTGTTGCCCCTCATCAGTATAGGGTAGGTCTAGTAGTCAATAACTAATGACTGCAACGAATGGTTCGATGTAAATTCCATTTCAGGGATGAATCCTAACTGAGAGCTCCACTTTTATCACAAGTAATTCAATGTTTGTAGTGGCATTAGCCAGGAAGTAGTTATTTTTTGATAGATTTTCGAACCAAATACTGCTATTTCACAGGATATTAGCAATAAGAAGTCCTACAGACATCTTGTGTCAAATATTATAAGCTCATTGGAACTACAGATTTTTTTATTATTTTGTTACAAGAAATTGCTTATCTTTCTCCGAAGTGGTTTTCCATAGACTTCCGCAGAAAGTTTGGATTTGGAGTTGGATCAACAATAAATCTTCTTTTTTTGATGATTTTCAATAACTGAACCAAGAGAGGCAAAGTCCAAACGTGGCTAGGTAACGAAAATCTGAAAGCCACTGACTGGGGGTGGACTGAACAAAATAATCGTTTAGTTCCCGTAAGAAACACTGATCCACCAATCCCTAAAACATTGCTTGATCAGATTTCGTGTTCATGCAGGAAAAAAGGATGTTTTGATGCATCATGTACTTGTAAAAAACACAGCTTGAGATGTTCGAATCTTTGTGCACACTGCTACGAAGATACGTGTTACAATTTACTAATAAATAATAATGATACAATTATGTCTGATGATGAATGTAGATCCGAGGATGAAAGCGATGATTTCATGTCAATAGACAATATTAATTTTAATAGAGAAGTAGCAGAATGCGATGAGCCTGCCAAAAAAAGAAGGATTTTGTAATTGCGTCAAAATAAAAATGTACAGTTATTATGTAAGAAAATTGATTACTTTGTTTTGTAATAAAAAAATCTGCTATCTATTCATATATTGTCTATAAATAAAGATATGTAGCAAAAAACATAGAATACCTGCTTATTCTTTCATCACTCATGAAATCTGAGTCACGAATCGAATTCCTCAGGTTCAGATACCCCAAAATCAAGAAAAAGACCAATCAAATAGCTGCAGTACATGCCGAGATAAACAAATGCAAAGAATTAAAAGTTGCGGGCAGCGCGCGCCTATTTACTATGTTATATACGTTTCTCCTCGATTCGCACAGTTCCCCACCACTCGATCGCTCACGCGCCGTCGGTCGTTTTTCCTCATGTTCTCACTAGTTTTTAACACACTTAAACGCGTTTTATCGAAAAATCAGAATAGACGTTTTGTTACTGCTCACGTCTACTTTCCAAATCTATTTTTTAAATTTCAATCGGACGACCTCACACGCATCCAGCTCTCCGCGAAAATATTTACAAAAAAATTTCAAATGAGGATTGTACGTAAACTATTAATCCGACTGAATTCTGGTTGTGCACACATAAGGCGCACGTCAATAGCTACCATCGTGCAAAGTTTCAGCTCTTATTTTCCCGCTTTTCTCCGGTTCTGATTACCCGATCGGATCGTTTTATCCGTCATTCTCTTCGGAATTCAATTCTCTACAGTTCATCCTCTTGCACTGTTAACACTGCTTCAATAGTTTCCATTTTACAGTAAAAAAACTAAAATAAACCCGATTTTTTGTTGTTTATTGTTTATAACAAATAAAAAAATGGCATTTTGGAGTTGAGGACATGGTGGGAATAAACTACGGACTGTCCTGCACGGGATGGCACAGGTGTCTTCCAGGTATTATTTTTGTTCAAAAAGCAATCATTTGTGGCTCTATAGCTTGTCCTAAAATTCTAATAATAATATTTGTGCAGCCTGTCATAATCTTTCACGAAGTTCCTCTTACGTGGTTGACCGTTATTGAAAAATATAAATCTATATAAATAGACGAACTATGATAAAATTCCATATTCTCAGAAAATAATTCCACTCTGTATCTCATTAACGAATAACTTGCGGAAATACGTTTATATTCAGTATTCGAAGATTCTCAACAAATTGAGTGCAATATGAAAAATAGTATTCCAATTTCGATCAAAGCAAGGTACCTACTCAATCTATCTATTCAGTCTAACATTGAAGAATTGTTCCACCTAATCTATACTTACACTTTTCACAAAGAAAAACAACCAGTTGCACCGCTGAGCATAGGAATTCAGATATACATTGCCATCAAGAAATCCTTCACATGTCCACACAAGCACCAGGAGTAGATCGCAGAAAAACCATAAGAAATATCTACCGAAAATAGTGTTAAATTGTTTTACACTGCCGTGCAAGAGAATACATATACGTTTGATCTCCTTTATTTTGATTTCAAAGTCAACCATTCTGATCGGTTCACTGTTAATAGCATCGACGATTTCATTCAAGTATTCGTACCGTCTCTTGATGAGGCAACTGAACTGATATACGAAGGTTGTTATGAAAAAACATTGACTTTCGGCATGCAACCACGGTACACCAAGTATAACGTTCGATATTACCGACTCATTCGTAGTTGCGACATACGAACATGTTATGAACAACGGACCTATCACATAACTGAAAGACATAGTTAAGGCATTTGTTATTATACCAATATCACCAAAGCACATTCTTCCTCTGAAAATATCTTCAATTTGAGCTATAGTCGCCATCAACTTTCGCCAGTTTGATTCCTGTGTAAAACTACCATATTCTCCAATGATCAAGAAGCTCATTCCGACGAAAAAATATGCTATGATGAAAATGTTGAGAGTTCGGTTTCCTTTTGCGTATATTTCAAGTATTCCTCTGATTGAACTCGCTAGGCTGCAGACTTCCATGATAGTGTACGTGGTGAAAATATAAAACCCGAAGAGACATTTCAAACTCGCAGATATCAAAGGAAAAATTCCCATAAGTTCCCCAATTTGAAATGAAATGAGAGTAGGTTGCCTTCATTGTTGTTGGTGTCGATGTAACTCATTTCGTTGAACGATCAGCCGAAACTGAACCAAAAATATCAATTATTGCTCGAAGGTTAATGTATTTGTCCACTAAAATGAGGCAAGTAATTTTTCATTGTGTAAAAGATGATTAATTATCGATTACTCCCATTACGTCGTATTATGAACTGTATATTTACCTTTGAAAAAGTTCCCAAACTAGTCAAGTACTCGAAAACATCGCTAATCTTCAAACCCAGGTCAATACAGACCAGAAACTATATTGAAATATTCCGCAAAATTGTTTGGGAAATATATTGAAAATAAGGTAGTCAATTACTGCTTCTCCAGTTCATCTCGCCACACCAAGTCAGTATGTTGCTTAGCCAACAATCTAATCTCTCCGTCCATAAGGAGCATATTCTCTCTAGGGTCTAGGTCCCACGTTCTTTACCATATATTACGTGTGGTGTGACCAAAGGCATAGATAAAATGAATAAGACCACAAATGTTATTTAAAATTATTATTATTGTCTCGTTAATATTATATCTAAGTCGACCACTCAATAAAGAATCAAATTACAGTTACATTTTTCAACTCTATCTTTAACCTCAACCCCTCTAGATAAATGTTACAAAGGATCTTTTGATAAACAAACACTGGTGTGATTATTTTTAAGTATTGGAGTGTGAAACGAAAATTTCACAGATGTCAGCTGGACAATTCTCAGATCATCAAAGTGCGTCATGATGAAATTTCAAATTTGTTCAACTCTCGTAGGTTGACATCAACTGTAATGAAACAATATATATGTCCAACACGTGCCAGAATTCAAAATAAATACTATTTTGGTGAAATGAACTAAGCTTCTGAAATGAAATATTAAGGCATAGAATTTCAACAACATATCCAATTATTTTATAACGGAATATTCTCACAAATTTTCGAAATGATCGGTTTTTCTGTTCTCCAGAGACTTCTTTCACCGTAAAACACCCAGTATAGAAGGCACCCTCTAGACAATTTTTTCAAAACTGAAGGAATTTGTTGAAAAGAAAACAGTCTTAATTGATAGTATGATTTTGTAAAGAATGGAAAAAACCTACAAGGCAAATAGCAACTAAAATTTGTCTTTCAGTCGCAGATGATTTCCCGCCCTGTTCATATTTTCGAAATGACAAGGAAACTGTTTTGAGCTAAACATTGAATCAATGTTGGTGGAAGAATTTTCAGGTGTGGTGATCACTCGTTTAAATGGAAAGCTATCATCTTCCTTGACTCACTAGTATATGAAAATTACAATAATAACTTTTTTTTCTTGATATATGTGGTTTACAAGGAAAACTGAGATCAGATTTACTCAAATCACTTTATTTCTCTGAAACAACATCCAAATTATTCAATTTTTGTAGTGTGCTACACAACATTTTTCATAACATGAAATTGTCAAATTCAGGTTGATTTTTATAGAACAACTATAGAAATTGAAGTAAGGTATAGAAATACTGAAGTAACACACCCCAAAACTCAATTTTCTTCTGAATGTTTTGTCAAAAATGAGGTGTTAATTAAAAAAATTTAAATGACAATATATAAGTACATATATTGTAATTTAACACATCACAAAATATTGGGTGGAATATTAAGAACATATCTTGTAGTAGCATGAATTTTTTGGGGAACATTATAACCACACACAAATACATAGAAAATCCTGTTCTAAAACTATGCGCTATTTGAATAGGTGCGTTATTTCGAAAAGAGACGTTTCTTTTAAACTATTCCAAATTTTCGCTGAAGCACACGTTTGTATCATTTAGTATTTTGAAGAACTTCCTCCAAGAAATAGAAAATATCTGTAGGAATTTCATAGTTTATTTTGTTTGCTATTCGATTGCAGTTTTCAATGGTAAGTTATTGGATATTTACTGCATATTTCAACATGTCGGAATCAGATATAAACAAAAAATTATGAATAATACTAGAAACCTGACCTAACATTTGATAAGTCCTAATTTCACACCTTTGGTAAAACAATTACATTTTCAAACGTCTTTCAGCTCGAAGATCGAATATATATATACCATTTTTCCTACGATCACGCTATAGTTTCACCAACTAGTATCGATGTTTGATATGTGTGCAAAAAAAAGAAAAAAAACCTGACTGAGAATTAGCTCAGTTTGGTAAAGCCATGTAATTTTTTGATAGTTCGCGGCATCGATTTCGACCGGAGAAAATTTTTCTCATCATGATAAATTGAAAAATTTCTGAACTATGTTGTTCATGCTTAGAAACTATATATAGCTCGAATTAAAGTCTCGCAAATTTTTCAACAAAACTTAAAAAACCCACAGATTTAATAATATATGAGTGAGTTTTCAAAAGTCCTAATTTCACACCTTTCGTAAAACAATTGAAATTACCCACATTTTTTAACGTCTTATAGCTCGAAGATTGAATTATGAAATAGTATATACACTATTTTTCCTATCGATGTTTGAAATGTGTGCAACAAAATTAAAAAAAGCTGACTGAAAATTAGCTCAGTTTGGTGAAGCCATGTGATTTTTTGATAGTTCGCGGCATCGATTTCGACCGGAGGAATTTTTTTTATCATGAAAAATTAAAAAACTTCTGAACTATGTCGTTGTTCATGCTTAGAAACTATATACAGGGTGTTCCAAATTAAGTCGGTACCATTGCCAACTCCGTTATTATTGATGCTACGAATTCGGTTAAATGGGCAAACTAGTAGCATTTTTAATGGCCTTCTCGATGCCGAAAACAAATAAAAAATGACAGTCGCGTTTTCAGAATATTTCATAAAATGATATTCATTTCGATTCGTAATAACATTCTCAACAACAAAGCTCATATCACCTTTTTTCCTAAAGTGGAAAATGAGCAACTTATGTGGAAATATTTATTTCTTTCACTAGTACAAAAAATGTCTTTGTTTTGGCGAATAAAACCTCATGATTGTCCAAATACCCAATTTTGGTACTTATACGAATGACAATATTTTGTTACTAATAGCAAAATAAGACAGTAAAAAAAAATTGCGCTGGGATGTGAATTCGTGAAACCCGTGATCATCATGTCGTACCACTCAATTGACACCACTGAGCTATTTGGTAAAACATAATTATTATGAGCAATCAAGTTGCCTTGAAACTTTGTTGAAATACTATTTGTCAAATATTCTCAAGTATATCATGACAATGTCATAAATTATTGTAACTGTTAACTAAAGTTCGAATATTTTTCGAAATGCCGTTTTCCCATCAAGAAAAATGTGATATGTTAGAATCCTACTTGGTTTGCCAGAAAAAAAGCATAAGAGCACTGCAACACTACAGCAATTCGTTCTAAGATCGTGAATTACCTAATCGGCGTTTTTTTGCTGTGCTTCATCGTCAGATAAATTGAAAATGTTTTTGAGAAGAAGAGAGCTAAAATACGTTTTGTAATATCTGAAGATACAGAAAATGACGTTTTATCCTATTTTGACGTATATCCAAATAATTCCATCAGAGATTTATCTAGAGAAATAGCTGTTCCACTGTCTGGTGTTCAACGAATTCTGAAGAAACATAAGATTTCTCCTTATAAGTTAAGACCAGTGCAAACACTAGAACCTAGTGATCCTGAGAGACGATAAGGGTTTTGTCGGTGGTTCATGAATAAATGCAGACAAGATTCAAACTTCTATAGAAATATTATATGGAGCGATGAGGCTAATTTTTCAAATCGTAGGATGTGTAATAGAAAAAATTTTCATTATTGGAGTAGACATAATCTATTTCTAGTCCATCCCCACATTCCGCAAAGACGGTTTAGTATTAATATTTGGTGTGGTCTATTTAGAGGCAAAATTATCGGTCCATTTTTCTGCCACGGTTCTTTGAACGGACCCCGTTACATTAATTTATCAACAAGAGTGTTGGAAGAGTTTTTCGATGATTTTGATCTGGAGGCTCGTCAAATAATTTATTTTTTCGGGGATTTCTAAAAAATGAGGTGTACGAAATGAAACATAATAATGTAGATGAACTGAAAAATTATATTGAAACTATAATTAATATAATTGATGTCCGAAATGTGTTGAATGCCACACTTAGTGTCAATAGAAGGGCCCAAATATGTATTCAACAAGAAGGCGGTGTTTTTGAACATTTACTGGATATTTTATAGCGCTTTATCATATCCGTTTGTTATTGATGTTTCCTATTGATAAAACTGTCTTATTTTCACCTTTGCGAAAAAAAGTCAAATGAGATTTGTTGTTGAGAATGTTATTACGAATCGAAATGCATGAAAAAATATAGGGTGTTCCATTGAAAGAAATATTATTTTATGAAATATTCTGAAAACTCGACTGTCAATTTTTTGTTTGTTCTCGGCATCGAGTAGGCCATTAAAAATGCTACTAGTTTGCCCATCAAAACTCAAAAAACCCGTAGATTCAATAATATGTGAGTGAGTTTTCAAAATCTCAAGACCATGTATATTTCAATTATATTATATTCAATTTTTAGTTATAGTATGTATATTGTGATAGCTTTGCTTATTGTTCCTGAAAATATATACAGGGTGGCCCAACAATGATTGTAATAGATTCGGTGATATAACCGAGGCACCTTCACTTTCAGGAATTAGATAAAAATCATGGTGATTTGGATCTTCCTCGTTATATTATCGAGCCATGTTCGAAGAAACTAACGAAAGCGATTGAGTTCGTAATAAAATTAATTTGAATTTTCAACAATGAAGTTGCAGTAACAACTTGTTCTGACAAGCATATTCCCATTATTGCATATAGGACGATGGGAATGGCCAACTAGATCACCCGATCTGAATCCTTTGGATCATTCTGTATAGGGACATCTCAAGATCTATGGAATACAATTATAAACGATTATAATAATAATAATAATAATAGGTAATAGATAGGTGGCAGTAATTTTGATTACCTGATATATTAATGTTAATGAATAATAGTGAGAACTCAAATATCCCAAAAAATTTCTTGGTTTATAATCAGCCGAAGAGCTTCAAAATAATTCGTAAGATGGTAGCCATTCCCTCCTAGGAGGAAGTGAAGAAGTTGGACCACCCTGTATGAAAAAATTGAAGAATCGATACAAAAATTCCCGCAATCCCTTTATAATTATGCATTTTTGAACTGTATGAGGATAATAACGTAAGACGTCATCGCAGACAAAAAGGCAGGAATTAGGCGTTGATTTATTCTGAAAAATCCCAGTGCCGAAAACTCTGGCAAAAGTTCCTTAATTAATTCTGACAAATGAACCAGTTCGGCTCTGATGGTCGGATCGTTAGTTTCTACTTGCAGATAGTGACTGGTTTTCAGGAGCTTCTTGGCGCTCTTCTCCACTTTGTCGCATGACATGATTATTATCAAGCTGTACAACTGAAACAAAAATTCCAATAAATCACAACAATGATTTTGGTAACCCTAACAAGTAAATTGTCAATATTAGAACTTGAAACTGTGATCATGGTATCATCAGCAAACATAGTCAAGTGGCAGTCTTTTATGTAGTCAGTCAAGTCATTAACAAATAGCACAAATCATAATGGACCCAGAACCGAACCTTGTGGAACACCAATTTTAACATTCTGTTTTTGGCACTCATACAACGGTTTTCCATATATGATCTCAACCAAGTTGACGTATTTTGTAGAAAACCAAGTGCAGCTTTCTTATGGTTTAGAGAATCCGAAGATACCGTGTCGAAAGCCTTCAATAGATCCAAAAACAGACAGATAACAAGGTGTTTAGCGTCAATTTTTGCATAGAAACGCTTCATCTGAAGCCATGTTGATTATCACATAAGAGTTTTTTCAAATAGCTTGGACAAATAACAAAGCAAGGAAATTTGTCTGTGTGTATGTGTCTCCATTTGAAATTCACGGTAAAATAAAAAGACCAATTGAAGTATCTCCTACTATTCCTGTCCATGTGTTCACGCTAAACTGTTCCTATTGTCAACATCATTGTATGATCTGTGGATTTTCTAGTCTCCAAATATGACCGTTGTGATAATTCACTATTCTGATGTCTCGTGTAAATTAAGCTTCGTCTTTAGAAAGTATACAAGAAAAAATTCATGATCCCTAGTATATACACTTGCACATTATCCATCTATGAAATGTTTGCAAATTCTCAAAACAAATCCTCATGGGGTTACTTTTTACAACAACTGATTCGATATGGAATGCAAACGACATACTCATTTCATGAATAACACCTCTTTGACTTGTGTAAGACTCTTATCATCAAACTTATAGACATATCTGAAGATTGTTTTACTATGACTGAATGAAATGGAACAGTATTTGTTCAAATTCAGAAAAAATTAAAAAAGTATTTGGAGAATTCATATATTATGAGCATTCACTAATACTAGTAATTTATGATAGTATCGGCATAAGCTGAGAAATTGCAAAATTCGAAGCAGGAGCTTACGTTGTTCAAACGGAATATGAAAAGTGGTGGGCACAATAGGGAGCCCTGGGGTACGCCCGAAGTCACAAAGTAAGGTGCTGATCTGAAACCATTCACTCTAACAATTTGGGTTCTGTTAAACAGACATGTATAACATGTTCAGACAACTTTTCAGTTGAAATATCATGATCAACTTTGTCGAAGGCTTTACTAAAATCGGTATATACAGAATCAATTTGTATTTGAGAATCAAATGCCGAGAGTATGTATTCATTATATATAACTAAGTTAGATTCGGTGGTTCTTTTAGGAAAAAACCCATGTTGCTTCGAGATTACGGAGGATTTCACCGCCTTAATCATATCTGTGTGTTCAGGACGTTCATGTAACTTACTGAATATATCGAGTTTACATATCGGTCTATAATTTTCGACATCATATCTTCCGCCTAATTTTGCGATCGGAACAACAAAGGCTGTTTTCAAATTATTTGAACAACTAACTCAATGGATGGCAGAGGGGCGAGGAAAACATTTTTGTGCAGTTTTTTACGAAAATTTATGGAATCCCGCCTGGACCTGCTCCCTTGTTCTCGTTTAGTTCTAAAAGTGTCTCGAGAACCTGCTTTTCAGTAACTTTCAGTTCACTAATGCAGTCTTTATCATCATATTTTGAGACTGGACAAAAAAAATTTGCTCGTAGGGTTGAAGTACTTTGCAAATAGTTTTGTGACATTTCCGCCCTCCTCAACTTCATTTTCAAGTGTAACTGAATTTGGAATCTCATTATGACAATTCTTCAATGATACAATAATGAGCAACAACAGAGAAGTTACACAGTGCTGGGTTTCCATCATCAGATGCTTGGTGAATACTCTCACAGAGATTGCTAATGGCGTCAGCGAGAATATGGTTCATTTTACATTGTAATCTTAATAATAATTAAACAAAATAAACGAATATACGATGAAACTTAAACCAAATTTGAAATAATGTCAAGTACTTGAGAACAAACCTAAACGTCAAAATGAAAATAGCAGTCAAAGCCCACTAATAATTTTTTAATTTATTTTGTTAAACATTTTTTATTAAATCTAGGGAATTATCAAAAATACCAAATTTTTTTTCGAAGCGTTTGCAGTCAAAGCCCACTAATAACTTTTTAATTTATTTTGTTAAACATTTTTTATTAAATCTAAGGAATTATCAAAAATACCAAAATTTTTTTCGAAGCGTTTGCTAACTCATGTTCATGAAAAAAAAGTCTAATTTTTACCTGAAACATAAGCACCTAAAATCCTGATACTGAATTCCGAAACATCCTTTATGACTTTACAAAAAAACATCATTGTTGCAACTTTTCTACTGCCAATGAGTTCACTTACGTCACGTAGAAGCAGATACGACATTTGGCGAAAACCGTTAAAATCCATTACTAAAATGCCGTCCATAAATCCTTCAGTTATCACTAACAGTATTACCGTTGAATCGAAGAAAAACCATACAAAATATATCCCAAAAATATTGTTGAATTGTTTAACGGCTTCGTGTATGATTACATATTTACATTTAATTTCCTTTACTTTAATTTTCACGTCAGCGTATCTTCTTGGTCCGGTGCTGATATCATTGACGGTTTGGTTCAAGAAAACGTAACGGTTTTTAATCTGGCCACTTATCTGGTATATGATGAGTGTGAAGATGAAATACATATTTTCCGCAGTCAACCCACGGACAAATGCAAGAATGGATGATATTGGTGGTATTCCACTGCTGAAGTATCCATGAAAGAAAAAGAACATGGGGAACACGAACCCAAAGGCCCTTGTCAGGGCGAAACATTTACCACCACTATTTCTGTAGAACAATCTTCTCCCACCAACGCCATCTCGTTGTGCTAAGCTATTTATCAGTTTTCGCCATTTTGAAACCTGTTTCATGCTACAATATATTACAATGACTGGAAAGATGAACTGCAAGGCATGATGCGTTTCCAACAGAACGCGTAACTTCAAGTTCAATTGTGCATAAGCAATATTACGTTTTCCGATGTGTACAATCACCGTGGGAAGAGTCAAAATCGCATGCAGACCAAAAATATATAAGCGGAAAATCCATGTCCATCTTGAACTTGTAGAAATCTGGGGAACCATACCGAAGACGTTGGCCATTTTAACATCAAACGAAAAGAGGATACCTTCATTCTTGTTGGTGTGTATCGAGTTCATTTCATTAGATAACTGAACAATATTCCAGGTAGATCAGACGGTTATTCATTCCGTTAGTGAAGAGGAGCACTTATCGAATTACCGTTCATCGATTCATTGGATGGGTTCTGAATTATTGAATGTGTTTGAAAGGCTTTTTTATAGGATTGATCAATGTAACGACGAGTTGCCATCACTCAATTCATTTGTTTTATTGAATTCCAATTTTCAAATAATGTCAAGTAATTAAACATCATTGACCCCAATATTATAAGCGAAGAACTGTATTCCCTTGGTTTCAGGGGTATTTTTCTCTCATGGCTCAGATCATACCTGACTCTCAGTTGACAATTGTCAGTCGCGCAGTATGACATTGATCATGGGATTCCTCAAGGTTCTATATTGGTTCCTCTCATCTTTCTTCTATTCAACGATAATCATATAAGCATAAATAATATAGTTTTGTAAGCAGATGATTCAACGAAAAGCAGCGAATGCCGATAATCCAGAGGAATTTCGAAAAAAGTTGAGTATCGAGTTTACAAATTGGTGTTATAAAAATTCACTGGTGGTGAATGTGAAGAAAAATGTTCTGTTACAGTTTTTTCCAGCAGAAATAGAAAAATTGAGAATTTCCACGTTAGAGTAGGTAAAGAAATAATTAATTAGTTAATAGTTGGTACCATGCAATTTCAACAAAGCCCATGTTTACTTTGCCGTTGTCTATTCCCATATATCTTACAATATTGCCATTTGGGGTTGCTCCACAAAACTCAACAAAATATTCGTCAACCAAAAAAAGATTTTGCGCCTAATCTATTAAATTGATTATAGAGAATCTTGTAGGCAACATTTCTTCGGGAATGAAGTCATGTGCATAGCTAGTATTTATATTTAGAAGTGCATTCGTTTGTTAAAAAAATTGTGACTTTCATGCATATCCTACTAGACAAGGTGAGTTGATACGGCTTCAGAAACATTCAACTTGTCATTATGAAAATTTTCCATCTCATAATAAGGGAGCTAAATTTTATAATCACCTGATGATTTGAAAAATCTAGACAGAGAAAAGCTGTGTAAAACGAAGCTCAAAGAATTTTTGATCAACGGTTGTGTTTACAATCAATGATATATGATAATAATAAACACTCATAGAGTGTACCCAAAGGCATAGCCTGTGCGGCTAGAGGACGGCTATTATTATTATTTGCCGTGGCATACATACTTCTAATTATTTTATGGAACTGCTTTATTCAAATGTTTTCGTAGAAATGTTATATTTTATGTATAAATTTAGACTGTACATATGTATGTATTTGTTGAATGACGTATCCATTATCATTTTTATGATCGTAAAGGATTTAATAATGATAATATTTATTTAAGGAAGCAAATCATTGATTTTGTTACAGAGAGTTAAAGAGACCCAAAAAGTATGCACTTGAGCGGGGATATTAAAAGTAAATATGTGTTCAGGTATGTATATATGGGTGACTATGTAAATGTATTGTCTGTGAAGTACTAATACCTCGTATGCCTGTATGTATGCCTGAATGTACTTGGCTATCGGGTTAGGAGCTATTGCTTGCACAAACTATTGATATTCTTATACGCGCTATTAAAAATTCTCAATTTCTACTGAAATAATTTTTTGTAGCTTACAAGTTGTCACAATATCATTAGGTATTGGCATACAGTATTCGTGAGTGTAATAATCGAATTTTTGATATTTTGTGGCATACGAGGTATTAGTATTTCACAGACGGATAATGGTACGTGTGAATTTGGTTTGTTTGAATGTGTGATGTAGTCATCACATCGAACAAAAATGTAAACCTGTACGTTCTGAATGTGTAGAATAAGGTGTGCTAATGTAGGCATTTGTGGCCTTAGTTACATATACATCTAAGTAGTGGAAATTTTATAACCGATTTTCAACTATATTGTGAATGTTTTCTCTTTTTTCCAGGAAAATCCAGTTTTTATAATTTTTTTATTAAATTAATGTTATGAATAGGTACTTTTTATTGAAGCAGGTAACAATTTGTTTGCTTTTACAACTAGGTAGTTGAAACATCTTTGGGAGATGGTTTCGTTTGAATGTGTAGAATAAGGTGTGCTAATGTAGGCATTTGTGGCCTTAGTTACATATACATCTAAGTAGTGGAAATTTTATAAGCGATTTTCAACTATATTATGAATGATTTCTCTTTTTTCCAGGAAAATCCAGTTTTTATAATTTTTTTATTAAATTAATGTTATGAATAGGTACTTTTTATTGAAGCAGGTAACAATTTGTTTGCTTTTATAACTAGGTAGTTAATACATCTTTGGGAGATGGTTTCGTTTGTTTTTGGTATGATAGAGGCATTGTCTCTTAAGTATTGTGTGTTCATGTTGAATCTCTATTAATTCATGTTTGTTTTGGTGTTGTCTTAAGAGGAGTGTTTGGTAGAATACTTGTCTTACATCAAAAGTTTTTGTTTTCATTTATTAATTTTCAGTCAGGTAAATCAGAGGTTATTTATAAGATAAAGATCAATTCTTGTACTGTTTGTAGATTAGGAAGGTGATTTGTTGTGGTGTACTCAGATGAATACAGGATAAATGGGTTGATAATGATAATGATTGATCGGAGCGATTATTTTATCACACAATAGTTTTATTGTCTCCGTAGCTATATTATCATATACGGGACTTTTTTGCTTTCGAGAGAATGTATAATTTTGACTATAGGAATATATGTAGAGTTCATTAGCGTTTTTTGAGAATCTCTTTGGTCAGTTTCCCATCAATTTTCTCAGTGAAGTATTTACAGAAAATGTTTGCAATTTTTTCTTCATCTTCCGTTAAGACACCATCTTCTGCATATACTTTTTTGATATGGTGTTTATCTGTCCGATTGCAATAATTTTCTTTCATGGTTTTCCAACACAAACAAACCAGAACGTCAAAATGGAAATAGCAGTCAAAGCCCACTAATTATTTTCTAATTTGTTTCGTTGAAATTTTTTTATTAAATCTAGGGAATTATTAAAAATTATTTAAATTTTTTTCAAAGCGTTTACGAACGCATGTTTATGAAAAAAAAGTCTCTTTTCGACCTAAAAAAAAGCCCCTAAATCTTGATACTGAATTCTGAAACACCCAGAAGAACTTTATCGTTGCGACTTTTCTACAGCCAATAAGTTGAAAATCAGCAATTACTTACGTCACGTAGAAGCAAATACAACATTTGGCGAAATCCGTTAAAATCCGCTACTAAAATGCCGTCCAGAAATCCTTCAGTAATCACCAAAAGTATCACCGTTGAATCAAAGAAATACCATACGACGTAATTCCCAAAAACATAGTTGAATTGTTTTACGGTTTCGTATATGACTATATATTCACGTTGGATTTCCTTCACTTTCATTTTCACGTCAGCATATCTGCTTGGTCCGGTGCTAAGATCATTGGCGGTTTTGTTCAAAAAAACGTAACGATTTTTGATCTGGCTACTCAACTGGTATATGATGAGCGTAATGATGAAATACATATTTTCCGAAACCATCGCACGGATATATCCAAAAATGGCTGATAGTCGTAGTATTGGATTGCTAAAATATCCTTGTAAGAAATAGAACATGAAGAACACGTACCCAAAGGCCTTCGTTAAGGCGAAGCATAAACTACCACTATTTCTGAAGAATACCCTCCGCCCTAAAACATCATCCCATTGTGCTAAGCTGTGCCTAAGTTTTCTCCAGTTTGAATCCTGTATGACACAACAATATATGGCGATGATTGGAAAAAAGAACTGCAGAGCGTGATGTATTCCTAACAGAACACGTAACTTCAGGTTCAGTTGCTCATAAGAAATGGTACGTCCTTTGATGTATACAATCAGAGTGGGCACATTTAAAAACGCGTGCAGGACAAAAATGTATAACCGGAAAATCCATTTCCATCTTGAACTTGTAGAACTCAAGGGAGTCAAACCAAAGATCATAGCCATTTTGATATCAAACGAGAAGGGGATGCCTTCATTCTTGCAGGTACGTATCGAGCTCATTTTATTGAACAACTGAACATTTAAGGTGGGTCAAACGGATATTGATTCCGTCAGTAAGGATAAGCGCTTGACAAATTACCGTTTATCGATTAATTAGATGAGTTATCAATTATTGAATGTATTAGGAATGTAGGGAAGGCTTTTTCATTGGATCGATTAGTCTAAAGTCCAGTTGCCATCATTTGAAAATACATAAACTATGTTTGTCCCTTCTTCCACGTGCGTCATTATGAAAGGTTACTAGGCAACTACGTCCAATGTGGAAATTCTAGAGACCGTCTTGATATTTTTCTATGCAAATTCAATATTTTCATTTTTGAACACGTTCATCAATTTAGGTGTTAATTCGTGAATATGTGGGAATATCTTGTTAATTTGTGGTTGTATTACAAATTCATTGAATGTTATAAAAATAATGATAAAATAAAATATTGTATTGTCAAAAAGTATTGTCAAAAAGTGAATAATAATATCGCGCAATATATTCGAACTAGTTCGAATGTTTACATAATAATATCGCTGTAAATTGATTTATTCCATACTTATGGACCGCACTCTTCATGTCATACAGTGTGACCCATTTAAGATGGAAGCACCCTTATAAAACTTACATTTTTCAACCGATTGGAATTATTTTTTTTTTGTTAGGTAGATATTCAAAAAGTCTATTAGGGCACCAAATATCATGAATAAATCTCAATTTCCAGGGCCAACTAATCTTATTTTTCAAGGTCAAAAATCTAAAAAAATTACTAGTGATTTTTTTAGAAAAAATCTGACTACACCACTGGATTCGCGACATTTTCAAATGATTTACATGTAAATTACGTTGGAATGCGTCAATCAATAAAAACGTTATAAAGGAATGAAATTTGAAAAATATGCCGTTTAATCAACCCACCAATTCATGTTCAGGAATTTTATGAAAATTCTGTATACTCCACTGGATTCAGGATGTCTTGAAATATTACTGATCACAGTTTCATCGAAATCTGTTCGGTAATAACGTTCTTACTACACCACTGGATTAGGGGCAATATTCAACAAAATATTATTCAAATAAAATTCATGAATCGTTTATGGGAGAATCAATTTCCTTTCATATGTATATCGAACCATATCAATCAATCAGTTTATCACAACAAACTTTAGTGTCAATAATTTCAAATGAATCTACAAAAAAATAACTGTAAGTACATTTTTCTAATTGCTACAAACTAGGGGAAAACAATCTTTTATTCACAATCAATGTAAAAATAGAAACCAAGAAGATACCGAATTGAAAAATAAATGAGTGCAATTCATATTCTGCTGGCCTCCACCAAACTTCCATCCAATTCAATGCATTTATCATATCGCTTACGAAGTATTCCTCAATTGTTGTGGAGTAATTGCATCGCAAGCTTGCTGAATTCTGGTGCACAGTTCCACTCGATTCCTTGGTCGTGATTTGTAAACCTTTTGTGTAACATAACCCCAAAGGAAAAAATCGAGTGAAGTAAGGTCAGGCGATCTTGGTGGGCATCCAATTAATGTACTCCCCCTTCCTATCCAACGATTAGGGTAATTTTGATTCAGCCAATTCTTCACAATTCCCGCATTATGTATGGAACAACCATCTAACTGAAAATATAAATTTCTTGTTTCTGCAAGGGGAAGTTCATCTATTGCGTCCGGAAATTCATTCCTTAAAAATTGTAGGAAAATTGCGCCATTCATGTTGCCGTCGAAAAAGAATGGTCCAATTATCCTTTCATTCAGTATTCCACACCAAACGTTCACTTTTTCTGAATACTGCCTTTTACATTTTATCATCCAGTTAGGATTTTCAGTGGCCCAATAGCGAATATTTTGTGATGAAACCACTCCATTTGTTGTGAAACCAGCTTCATCACTTAATAAAATTTTCTTTAAAAATTTCCTGTCATTAAGATACTCACCCTGGGCCCATAAGCAGAATTCCAATCGTTTTTCTTGATCACCTAGTTCCAGAGTATGTAAAAACTTTGGTTTAAATGGCCTCAATTTATTTTTCTTCAGACATCGCCTAATATTCTCCCTAGGTAAGTTTAAATCTAAGCTGGCAACCCACAAACTACTATTTGGATTATTTCTGAAGTAATCTAATATAGTCTGGTTATTTTCGTTCCTTCTTCGTATATTGTTCTTTAAAATATATGTGGTTACTGCTCCAGTCCGATTGAAAACTTGGTTTATTTTATGTACCGTGCTGTTATTTATGGCTGGACGATTTAGGTGTCTTTCATTGAATATTCTAGTTACTTCTCTTTCACTCCGTAATCATCACCGGAAAGACGTATAATTTCGATTTTTTCTTGAATTGACAATTGAGCCATTATCTGTTTTTATTTTGGAACACAAATTATTCAGTTCACTAATGGTGCGTAACAAAATGACAATTCATGCGCAAATAAATAGATGAGAAACTGTCGAGTCATTCTGAATAACAGGCAGTTAAAATTGCAACTCTCATTTTTTGCTATTCAACAAAAGGAAAAAATCACAGCTGATGTTACCTACTGGAATGATAATAAGTATTATCCATTGCATATTTTTTTCGTTATAATTTCTATTGGGAGTACATTAGACTTGTCTTATATTGTTGAAATTGTTTTCATGAAGATTAACCAGGAGTTCTCTCCTGATTGTACTTGTTTATGTATCCACTCCACTTCGAGAAATACCTATAGACTATTTATATCATCATGATTTTCAGATGTTATAATTGTACGACATTGCAATAATCACCCCAATAATTTTTTCAATAATCAACAGTGGTGTAGTAAGAACGTTGTTAAAATTTCATTTTACAACATATTTTTCAAATTTCATTCCCTTATAACTTTTTTATTACTGAACAGATTTCGATGAAACTGTGACCAGTGATATTTCAAGACATCCTGAATCCAATGGTGTATTCAGAATTTTCATAAAATTCATGAATTCGAATTGGTGGATTGATTAAACGGCATATTTTTCAAATTTCATTCCTTTATAACTTTTTTATTGATTGACGCATTCCAACGTAATTTACATGTAAATCATTTGAAAATGTCGCGAATCCAGTGGTGTAGTCAGATTTTTTCTAAAAAAATCGCTAGTAATTTTTTTAGATTTTTGACCTTTCATGATATTTGGTGTCCTAATAGACTTTTTGAATATCTACCTAACAAAAAAAAATCATTCCAATCGGTTGAAAAATGGTAGTTTTATAAGGGTGCTTCCATCTTAAATGGGTCACACTGTATATGTGATAGAAAATGTCTATTTAATCTGTGATACTTAACATATCCACTCAGTCTAACATGAAGAAAAATAATATTCCACCAAGTCTACATACTTACGACTTTTGCGATGAGATATAGCCAGTTGCGCCATTGTTGAAGAAGATCAACAAATAAGTTGCCATCAAGGAATCCTTGACATGTCCACACAAGCACCAATAGTGACTCGGTGAAAAACCATAGGAAGTATCCTCCGAAAATAGTTCCAAAGTTTCTTACAATTTCGTGTAAGTGGCTACATATACGTTTGATTTCCTGTATTTTGATTTTTACGTCAACCGTTCTGATTGGTTCATTGCTGATATCATCGACGATTTCATTCAAGCAGTCATACCGTCTCTTGATAAGACTGCAGAACTGATGTGCGCAGATTGGTACGAAAAAACATTGACTTTCCACAGGCAACCACAATACACAAACTAATATTTTCCATAATACTTTTACTTCATTGGCAAGTACAATATATCCGTACATTATGAAGCATGCATATAGCACGTAACCAAAGGACATAGCAAAGACGTTGGGTACAATGCCGATATCTCTAAGGCATTTTCTTCCTCTGAAAACTTCATCAATTTGAGTTATGTTGGCCATCAATTTTCGCCAGTTTGATTCCTGTGTAGCACTACCATATTCTCCAATAATCAACAAGCTCATCATGATAACATAATATACTTGAGTGAAAAACCTCAGAGTACGATTTTCAGGTTTCAATAAGTAACTGATTGATTCGGTGAAATTTAGCACGACACACCCTTCCAAGATAGTGTACAAAGCAAAAATATAGAACCTGAATAGCCATTTGGATTTTGAACTGGTGGATATCAATGGAAACACTCCCAACAGGTTTCCCAATTTGAAATAAAATGAGAGAAGGATACTTTCATTATTATTGGTGACGATATAACTCATTTCGTTGAGGGATGGCTCAAAACTAAACCCAGATTATCAATTGTTGTTTGAAGACTAATAGGTTCGTCCAGTAGAGTGAAACGAACAATAATTTATTGTGTTTGAATTAGATAATTAAATATCGATTTGCCACTGAAATTAAACAAATGGTTGGAAACTTCTTTGTTCGAAAATGCACGTTATTGATTCCTAGCTATCAGTGATAGCACTATTAAGCAAGTAATAGCGAAAAATATCTGTAGGATCTGTGTTGCTCAGAAATTTGGTACCTTCAGTGAGGAAGGTAGAGCTATGAGGTACCATAAGATTTTACAGAACTTATTTCATTCAGATTAAGTCAACATATAAAAACTTATATAAATACGTATTGTTCTTCTTAGCCTCTTAACAGGAATGGCCCTGGGAGCTTTATCATTGCTAGCCAGCATGCGCCCCGATATACTGGCTAATTCTGGTTTTCCTGCCGCCCATTTGAGAACTCGATGAAAGACCTTGTCTTCACTGGTGATTGCGAACGTGGTGGCATTCTTACTCTGCAGTCTCCAATAACATTTCCCAATTTTCCACATGGATAGCTTGCCCTGTTCTTCTGAGTTCTTATTCTGCTTATCAAATATTCATTATCATCCAGAACCTTTTCGAATGAACTATTTACTGCGCCAAATTGTTGTTCGGATCCTTCAATTGATACTGCTCGTACTTTCGGCATCGAGGTGTTGAAATCCGCCTCTACTTCTGTTGAATGTACCAAGGCATCGCTACTCCTCTTGAAGTGTGTTAGTCGCAGAGTTGGATTCCGGTGTCTTTCAATCCATCTATGAAGAAGTGCCGCTAGCTGTTCCTTGAAATCTCTCGATGGTTCTTGGTAAGCCAGCTGAATTAGGCGTGTCACATCTGCTTCAATTTCTTGCAGACTCTCACGTTTTCATTTGATCCCGATACAGATGTTTTCGATGTTGATCGCCAAATCCATTAGCTACTGCCGCAGCTTTAAATTTCTGGCAATACATGGATCAAGAGGACTGTTCATCAGAAATCAGTGGTTTAACGGAAATTCCTGATGTCTCGTCGATCTTGTTTCTTGAAGAGAGCTATCTGGTTTCCGAGTCCTTTCGTCTCCTTTCACACTGTATCTACTTTCTTATCGAGCTCATCGTTGATGTCTTCCTGTAGTTCTTCTTTCAGTTTCAGTTCCCCCACTTGTACTTCGGTTTTCTGTTATACATGTTGGAAGAACTTGTCTTGATATTCTAGAACCTTCTGAAAGCCTGTTATCCTTAAATTTTTTACTCGTTCTGATTTTTTCCTTTGTTGTTCAAAAATTTTCTGGAGTGCCTCTTCTCGTTCTTTCTTTTCATCCAATCATCGCGTTTCCTTTTCTTATTTTTCATTTTCTCTTTCTTGTTTTCCATCTTCTCGCTCTTTTCTCCGTTCTTCTCGTTCTTTCTTTCCATCCAATCGTAGTGTTTCTTCTTCGTGTTTTTCCTCCTAGCGCCACTTTTCCTCTTCTTGCTTTTTCTCCTGGCGCCTCCTTTCCAAATGCGCAAATTGATTTACCAGATGATTGGAAAACAGCCTCAATAGGGCCAATATATAAAAAGGGGGACAGGCATGGGTGTAATAACTATAGAGGAATAACTCTTCTTCGTACAGCAATGAAAATACATGAAAATTATAGACAGTAGGGTATAGGATTTGACGAAGAAAAGGCAGAAGTATACAGAATCATATATTCACGGTAAAACAAATAATTGAATAGAAGTTAAGATGGGATTCAAGACGGGAGAAGCTATGGAAAATTCTAGAAGAGATGCAAGTCGATGCAAAAAAATAATACAAATAATTACAAAAAACCACCATAACAACACAAATTATGTAATATACAGAAATAAAACATCAGATGCTTCTTCAACACAAGAAGGATTAAGGCAAGGAGAAGGACTAAGTCCATTATTATTTACAATTTTATATATATTTTATATATTATATAATTGTGGATAAAACTGGAATTATAAGTTGATTGAGGAGAAATATCTATTCATCTCATCAACTTAAGAAACTGCAAGCTGCTTTATCTGTCTGGTGTCAATCGGTATTATAAATCATGTAATTTATCGGGTAAGTCAATATTCTTAGAATTGTAACGAAAAAAGAGTAATACAATTTTTTCATTTCAAATATTTGACGCCAAGATATTGTGAATAGAGTCGACCTATTTGTCAATACTTACGTTCTGTATGCTGAGATAGAACAAGTTGCACCATAGAACGAGGAAATCCACAAACACCTTGCCATTAAGGAATCCTTCACATGTCCACACGAGCACCAACAGTGAATTGGAGAAAAACCATAAGAAATATCCTCCGAAATTTGTGTTGAAGTTTTTCACAGTCTCGTGTAGAAGGATGTATATACGTTCGATATCCTGTATTTTGATTTTCACGTCAACCATTCTGATTGGTCAAGTGCTAATAGCATCGACGATTCCATTCAAGTAGTCATAACGTTTCGTGATGAGACTGGTGAAATGATAAATGAACGTTGTTATGAAGAAACCTTGGCTCTCCACGAACAACCACAATAATCCTGATATAATTCTGAATATTGTTGGTGAGAGGTTTCCGGCGACGATATCTCCATATTGTGACAGGGATATAATCAGCAGATAACTGAAGGACAGTGCTGAGACCTTAGCTAGGATGCCAATATCCCTGAAGCATACTCCTTTGAAAGCGTCTTCAATACGAGCTATATTCGCTATCAGCTTTAGCCATTTTGAATCGTGAGTAGCGCTGCCATGAATTCCAAGAATCAAGAACCACGATATAAGAAAACAGTATGCTTGCATGAAGATATTGAAAGTTTGACTTCCATTTGTATACACATAGTGTGTTCCTTGCATAAAATTCAGTATGGCACAGACCTCCATGAGAATGTACAAAACGAAGATATAGAACCGAAAAAGCCATTTCGATTTCGAAGTCGCGGATATCAGTAAAAAGAGAGGAGGATACTCTCATTATTGGTCGTGTTGAAGTAACTCATTTCGATAGACGCTGATCTAGAACCTTTTGTTGTTTGGACTGATCCGCCCAAGTGAGGCATTTAATGAATTATATGGTTTCCATTAGGTGATAAGTTATTGACTAGCTATTACTCAGCATAAATGGCCACGTAAACAAGGAAAATTGTCGATGTTGGTCCAAGAACTCCCAAATAGTCAGAGAAAGGCATTTTTGAGGAAAAAATAGTACTTGTCATTTGTTCTGGCTTCCGCTTTCTTGTGTAAATTCATTATAAAATGAATGGGTCGAGTGAAATGGATACTTCAGAATTAACACAACACTGCTGACAATTGTTTCAAAACACTGTGTCATCTCCTGAGCGAAAAGAATGCAGCTGCAACTTCTCCATTATTCAGGTGAAGATGAACTTTCTCAAGAAGAGGAAAAATAGGTTCATAATATGTACTCGAAGTTTGAAAACCAAACAGTCTGGAATTTATTAGTTTATTTTGTTTAAGAAAGCTCAAGAATCTTTTTTTCATCAGTTTTTCAATAATGATGAAGTTGATAATGATGAAAAAGGTCTTAAATTTGCTGGTGAACTTATATCCCATTTGAATAAAAAAATAACCTTGGCAAGTTTCAGAGATGATGAAAAAATACCATTCAATAGGTACAGATGTATTTAAAACATCATCAGGTACTACCAAAAATATTTTTAAAGAAATATTATTCCAACTTGAAGGGTTTTTATTATTGATTTCAGTGGGAATTTTTTTTTCATTTCGCTTGCATAAATTGGTGAATAACCAAAAGATCTCAATACGCAAATGTGAGCCATGTAATCAATGTGATTTTCTTCAGGCAATATATCTTCATCTAGATTCTCAGCTATAGAATAATAATAGTTATTTATGGTAAAAGGGTATTATGTTGAAAATAAGCCACGCGAGAAAGAGAAAATGTTTAAGTCTTGGATGAATTCACGAAAGATAAAAGGTATCGATAAAAATGTTCTATTGGCTAATTTTTTACATTTACCAAAAAAATTTGCCCCATCGTCGCTATGAACCAAATTCTCGATTCGTAGCTCGACTATTTACCTTTATAAAAAAATTGATATTTCGAAATATGGCAAACTAATGAGCTTTTTGAAAAGGAAATCATTGGGATACAAATCCAAGAAGTCGAAGACATTAGAACAACCTGTAATAGAGAAGTTTTTGAACGAAGATCTCGACGACGAGTACTTGTTGATGAAAGTGGCTTTGATAATGGGGATTAGCGGTGCTTGTAGATGCGATGAATTGGTCAATTAGAAAATGAAAAATATTCAAGACAAAGACAAATAACTGTTTTCACGTAGTTTTACCAGAAACTGAAACCAAGAAATCGAGAAATTTCTCAATACTTGAAGAAGGATTTCCAGTCAACCCGATCAATTTGTGTAAATAATACATGTCTTTGAGACCAAAGAATACTAGTTCTAGCCACTTTTTTCGTTTTTACAGAAATGGGAGGTGTACCAGCCAGTGTGTGGAAATAAATACGTTGTCGAAGATACTTTCAAGAATTGCAATGTTTTTGAAATTGGAGGAACCAGCGCCCTACACCGGTCACTGCCTGAGAAGATCTTCGGCGACTCTTTTGGACAATGCGGGGCCTAACATGACTACTTTGAAGCGTCACGGAGGATGGAAGTCCTCGACGGTAGCAGAAGGATACCTAGAAAAATCCGTGCATAACAAAATACAAATTGCAGAAGAAATACAAGGTTCTAATGTTTAAATGACTTCAAATTCGAATAAACCGTTAGCGTTTTCCTTTAATTCCAATATCAATGTGAATTCTGCTTGTAATAGTAATAAATAAATAGAATACTACTTTGAATATGAACGTGAGTTATAATCCATAACTCACTATTGAGTTATGGATTATAAGACACTAGCGTGATATTTGATAGTTCACTTGTCTAAAATGATATAAATAATGACAGTCATAAGTGTCATGTGTTGGATGAAATTTATTAAGTTCTTTAGAAGTCAATTAACACTGTACGAGTGCCGAGTTGTTTTTCCTCTCAATTCATTAACAATTTTCCGTGTTTCCTTCTTTTCATTGCTGGCATCTGATGAACGATGATTCAGATGACTCTTTTCAGCTGTCTTGATGACCTTTTTATAAGTACTTCTAAATACTTGTTAGAATAATTGAAAAAAATTAACTTTCCGAAAAATATTTTCTGATGTAATGAAGACACCTCACATTTTGTGAAGAAATTTTAATGCATTTGGTCATCTGAGGTTTCCTTTTTTTAACTTCAATGTTCCTCAATGGAAATACTTTGTCAAATAATAGAAACAGTTGATGGTGAACATCACTTAGTGGATCTTGGGCAGTTAATACACGATACCACATTGAATCATTGCATAATTTGGAAAACTTCTCATAATGTTTCCTACAATATATTCTGCCAAATTTCTCTGGATTACTGTTTCGTATTGAATCAAAAAACATTGAGTACTTACGATCTGTGTACCAACATTCAGTAGATGGCTCCAGTTTTGATAAATCGACTTCCCTGGATATTCGAGACACAATTCACATGCGACTAGAAGAACGAAGAGTGCCAAAGTGACAAACCACAGAAAATATCCCCCAAAAATAGTATTGAAGTTTCCCACAGTTTGGTATAAAATGGTACAGGTTCGCTTGATTTCCAGTAGTCTGATTTTCAGCAAAGCCGTTCTGGTTGGTTCGTCAAGAACACCCTCGATTATGTCGTTCAAATAGACATAATGTTTTTCGATTAGCCTACCGAACCGATAAATGAGAAAGACGATTAAAATTTGTCGGCTCTTAGTCATGAAGGTGCTTATATACGATGCGATTTCTGGTAGGATACCCAGTGCGGTACTTACAGAGATTTGGCTTGTCGTGTATATAGCAATCATATTAAAGAAGACCATCGTTATGACAGAACCCGAATCACCAATGACATCAGTACTAGGCCGAAGAACATCATCAATTCGGTATATATTTTCAAGGAGCTCTCGCCAAGTACAACCATTTTTAACAGCGCCATATAGTCCCATGAGGGAGAAGCTCACGTCGAGTACCACAAATATATGCATCAACATCTCTAGGACCGGTTTCGAGTTATATGTGGAAAATACTTGTTTTTCCAAGTTATACTTCAGTACATCGCATACGGATATGAGGCAGCAGAAACAAACAAAGTAAGGTAAGAAGTGCCCCTTTTTTGTTCTGGGACTCGTTGGATTCAAGGGAATTATGCCGAAAAGGTTTCCCAGTTTCATTAAAATTTTATCGACCGCTCTCATGTTCAATACGTTACCACAACTGAACAATAATCTATTGGGGCGGGTGAACTGTTGCCTGTCCGTTCCATATGGAAGGGGTTTTTTAATAAATTACCTCTGAGATCTGTAGATTATATATTTAGTATTGATGATATGTCATTACTGAAATGGAAAGTTGTAGAGGTGACAAAGTACCAGGAAGCAGCTCTAATTTTTCTAAATTTTTCTGAACAGAATTGTCCCTGAGCCCCACTCATTCCTTAGACTTATTTTCGAGATACATGGTGTCAAAGTTGGTAAGTGGCAATTTCCTAAAAGTAACATTGCTCTTAGGAAAATATCCTAAATGAAAATGTTGTGTACTACAAATATTGATCACCCCTAATGATTTCGAAATAGTTTTTAATGAAGAATATTGCTAGATACAAGGTGAGTCAAACATTAGTCAATATGAAATTCTGAATCGATCCTATAACCTGAAGATGTGACACAAAGTAACACTCTGAAATGCTCATAGTTTGGATATGTTATACTGGCTAATTCAATATTGTGTAGTGGGTGAGTCAAAAAGTTACAGTTTTTTTTCATTTTTAAGCTTTGGGGATACTTGACTACGAACCGTTCAACATACTTCTTGTCTGAAATTAATATACAGTGTGAGTTAAACGCTAGGTGGTGAAAAGCTTTCAATTTTCACATGGGATACCTGGTATATTTTCAGTTTTTTGTTTTCATATGACATTCAGAATACAACCTTGTATCATTTGTTACTTTTAGTAAAAAAAAGTATTTTTTTTAATTCATTTCTTATTCTAGAGGGCTATGGATACGTTCAAATAACTAATGTCTGTCAAAACGTTTCAGCTATGTGAAGTTTAATTGTAAAGAAAAAAGAGCATCCCAATATATTCCGTCAATTTTTTAAATACACACATGGTAATCACGTAATTTTTTTGGAAAATAAAAATCTTCAAAAATTCGGTTTTCCTCAATATCGGATATTGCATCACCTGACTTAAAACGTCATAGAATCTCTTGAAAATTCGAAATCAGTTCGTAGTTTTGAATTAAGTGCATTTTTTGACTATATATCTTCTGAAATGTTGTCAATTTGTTATAAGAATTGATTTTTGAATTATAATTCAGAATCATCTCGTCTAGATACATTCAAGGTAGATTCGCGATTTTTTTGAAAAATGGGTCACAAAAATTTTGTAAATTATGCTAAACCTTGAACCTCAGTATGTTCAAATCATACACTTTTGGATTCAGCATGAAATTTTGCGTATATGTTGCGAATATTAGGTTAATCTAATTTTTTGTATTTTTCACGATTTTTAGGACTTTCTCTAGTTTTTTGTTTTTGGCGATCGACTTGAAATTCACAGTGTGAATTCTGAATCAATTGATATTCGCAAAATTGATCAATCTTCAACCGTTCACGAGTTGAAAAGTTCATTTGGAGTTAAGAGATTATTTCCTGCCAATTTTTTTCATAATCAGCTCGTGGAGATACATACAAGGTGATCTTGAAATTTCTTCTGAAAATTAAAATAGAAATTTTGTTTCCTTTAATATCGAATTGCCTCAAATTGTCTGTGAATCTCTAAAAAATGCATTTTTTTACTGAATATGTTCTGAAATTTTGGTTTGTTATCAGAATTTATTTTTAGGGATTTTCACGATTTTTTTTAAAACGGAATATAATTTTTTTTTATTTCATCTTTTTAAAAAATGTTTAATGACCTTTTCCTTTTTCATGCTGAATTTTAAATCTCACAATATGCTAATCATATATTTTTGGAATCATCATGAAATTTTGTGTATAAGGTGCGAATTTCAGGTAAATATGATTTTTCTGTAATTTTCACGATTTTTAGCGGTCTACCCCTTGGAACTTTCTCTAGTTTATTTTTCCTCGCCGATCGACTTGAAATTAACAGAGTATACAAATTTCATTATTCTGAATCGATTGGCGATCGCAGAATTATCTTGAACCGTTCACGAGTTGAAAAGTTCATCTGGAATTGAGAGGAATTGTTTGCTACAATTTTTTTTTATAATTTGGAATCTGGTCGTCGAGATACATTCGACGGAACATTGCACTTTTTTGAAAAATGGAAAATAATCACTCCTGAAAATTCATTATGAAATCGCGAATACTATTAGTACGACCTTCTAGTGATTCTGATGATTTTGTACTTTCCATGATTTTTAGAAATTTATATTTATATTGCATTACGTGACTTTGATCATCTATCAGTCTCTTAAAAATGCGATATCAGCTTGTATTTTAAATTAGAACGCGATTTCACTTGAAAAATGTTGACTTTGGGGATAAATGCAGTTTTTCGATTAAAAATCTTTAGAAATGATGTAATTTTGTTATCGAAATTTATTTTTGAGATATGATTCGAAATCAACTCATTGAAATACTTCTGAGGAACGATTGCGATTTTTGAGAAAGAGAAAATAAAAATTTCAGAAAATTTTATCGTGAGGGAATTGTTGGCATATTATTGCTTTTTCATGCTAAAACTGGTCTATGAGTATATAAATCATATATTTTGGTATGTAGTGTGAAATTCAAATGAATCAAATGATTTTGTATTCGAGATGACCTTGTGAGTTTTGTGAGTTTGAAATCTTGCGTGTATAGTGCGAATTTCAAGTGAAAAATTGAATGTAGTCAATTATTTCCAGTTTGGAGGACTAGATATGAGCAAGCACATAGCGGACACTGTAGCCCAACTACTCCCATGACTAATACCGTGACGAGTATTGAATTATATCGAACAGTTACTTGTGCAATGTGCAGAGAACACTACTGAACGTGCTCTCTGAAACCAAACAACTTAAATTTTTCATAATTCGACCAAGAGGACCACTAGCAGACTAGTTTGGAGGTCAGAATAGACAGCTTTATGGAAATATGTTTCAGTTTGAATTATATCACTCTGGCTATCCGTCTTCTTGGAGTATAATCATCGTAATGTATTTACCAATAGAATGACCTATTACACTGAATGAATCAACAGAATATTTACAATATGAACGCTAGCGGTCAGTACTTGGTTCCATCTTCTTGTTTCTTCGAGAATCACTTCAGACACCACTAAAACTAGGATGAATGACGTAGAGAAAAACAGTAGGTAATATCCTCCGAAAATAGTATTAAAGTGTTCTACAGTTGTATGTAGGAGGATGTACACTCCCTTGATTTCTTGTAGTCTGATCTTCACCACGGCTGATCTGATTGGTTCATCAAGAACACTATCGATAATTCCATTCAAGTAGATATAACGCCTTTCTATAAGACTACCAATATACGAGGAGTGTTATAAAAATTGGTCGAATCTGTGTTATGAAGGTACTCATATAGGTACCTACAATAAAATTTATGGTTTTCCCATTTTGGTGAAAGTAATGGAATGGAAAGTCGTGTATATAAAAATGATATAGAATAAAACCATTGTTGTGACATAACCCTTGTTACCAGCCTACATTTTCGAGTATCACTCGCCAAGTTGTTCTATTTTTAACAGCGCCATATAATCCAATGGTGATAAAGCTCAGTTCCTTCAAGAAAAATGTATGCAGAAAAATCCAAAAGATCATATTGAGGTTTGAAGAAGATGGAGATTTTCTCAAGTTATACTTCCATACGTCCGAAACTAGTAAGAAGCTGAAGGATCAAATGAGGTACGATATGAAAAGCCACTTTTTCAATCTAGAACTTTCCGAAACAAAGGGAATTGAACCCAGTAGATTCCCAATATATATAATAAATGAAAGGATTTTATCTACGGATGTCATGCTGTTCGATGTGTTAGCAAAACTAAACCGTGGAATTCTTAGACTGTGTATGTTTGTGTCGGTTCGTCCCATGTAAGGTACTTTGGTCAATTATCGATCGCTTCTATGAATAGTTTATTTAGTGATTACATGCCATAAGTGAATTGAGAATTTAAAGAGGCGGCAATGTAATTTTTAATAATGAAATAATGAAGAAAACTGAATCATTTGTCTAATTGACTCTCAGACTTATTTCAATCGTTACGGGGTGTATCGGCGCCTCTTCAATAATTAAGCATGATATAACAATCTGGTACTAATTCTTTATGCAAAAATGAGAAAAAAAGTTTTTGATAACCCAGGTCAAACTGCATATTCGTGTAAATCGTACGTGCTTCAAAAACCCTGCATGGGCACGCATGTTTCTAATAAACTTGACTTTTCCTCGAAACTGGCCTAAAATTAATCAAAAAAATTCGCGACTTCTACTTTTACATTGCAACTGTTTTCAGCACTTTTTTGGGATGACCTGTATACTCAGTTGTATATAGACTTGAATGATCCCTAAGACTTAATGTCTTTCCGTTTATAACACATATTCACACCAACGCGTGAATTTTTGATAAAATGGTGAAAACGCCGGGGGAATTTTTTTTGTAAAAGATCGGTAAAAAATATTATTCATGTATCAAGGGACTTATAAGGGCCTTAATGACCGATGACAAAGTTTGGCAATTGCCTGCTTATTAAGGCTCATGAATTCCCGTGGTATATAAATCTTTTTTTTTTTCTGCCCAATTTCGATATAATTTTGTTCATTTTTAAAAGGTAATTTTGTTTTTTGAAACGCACCGTACTCAGCCAAGTATTTGCCCAAAATTCAAAATAATGTTCTATCCGGCTGTTGTCTTTCCGGATATAATTAAAAATAAATTTGTTGGTTTCGTACTATCAAATTTATAATAAAGTTTCAACATATGTCGTTTTTCTTCATTTGAGAATGAGGACATTTCGACTGAAGTATTTATGCAAACTTATGATGTTTAATGAGTTCTGACAACTAGTGTTTATTAAACAAAATTTTTCGATGGAGTCATGACCATCTCAGATGAAGTTGTTTTTTTTAATATCTGTGGTTTCAGAAGTGCAAATCATAACAAATTATATATCAATGAAATCAGAATGAGAATCACTATTTTTCTGTATAAAAAAACAATATGGCGCCCATAACAGAAAACAGAACAGAAAAAAAAGTTGATGAATGCCAGAAGACGAAACGTCAGATAGTAAATCTAAACAACAACCGGTCTGCAGATGTCACATGTTTTCGATTGCCAGTTGTTGGTTGTTACAGGAAGATTGCAAAGTATATCCTTGTAGGAAAACTTTGCCAGGCGTTGAATAGACATGATTCGGCGGTCGTATGGGGTTGAATTATTTCTGTTCGACGTTTGCCGACAATCCTATTGTATTATTTTTATAATCAAATTTTATTTTGAAAAGTATTGCCTTTCGTCAAGTACTCTTAGTTCCACATGAGAAATATTCATGATGAATATTTAGGTCAAGTTTTACACAAAAATTTGACAAAATAATTTTTTTCTCGAAAACCGTTACAGAAAGGTATAGGGAATTATCTGGGAAAGTTGTAAGGACTTCTACAAGGATTCCAAAAATTATATAATATATGGGGTGTTTCATTTGAAATAACAAAGTAGCTACTACTTTCTGATACAAGTGGCAACACTGTATTGATGAAAATATTTTAGACGGGTAGAGCATGTTTAATTATCCATGCCCACAAATTTCTAAAATGATCTGTCGTTACATTCTCCCGAAAAGTCTAATAAGCCATCGAATACCCTGTATTTTGTGTATTCTGATATTTGATTATTAGGTGTGTTATTGGTATATATTTGTTTATTGAGCAAAACAAAGGTATTTAGCAATGATTATAAAGTTCCTACCTATCTTTGTAAGTATGTTTTGTGTATGTGAACTGTAATCCAGAAACATTAATGTGCTTACTACCATTATTTACTTAACTGTGTTTAATATACCTCCGTCAGTAGCAAAAGCGGCTAGTAATGTAAGAAATGTCTCTTAAGCTTGACTGTTTTCAACGGTAATTTAAGTATTTCAGATGTTGTTTACTATGCATTATATTATTATATTGTGTGTTTGATACATCTTAAAGAAGTCTGACTTGCGGGATAGCAAGTAGATCTGGAACGGAACTGCTTGTATTCAATTCGAAACTAATCTATGTTTATTTAATTTACTCATCAAATTATTTTGTCTTGTTTTCCTTCTATACTAGAATTTCAATCATAACAGGGCATCACGTACTTTCTAGGACCGTCAGGGGTATAACTTAGCCGCTCACGTTATATTCCATATTTATGTGAGGTTTCCCGACGTTTCGATACGCCTCGTCCATCATCAGACCAAGCGCTGATGGCGAATGAGACATTGCGTTAGAAACTCTAGGATATTCTAAACGGGGGTATTGAATTATCAATCAAGTATCGAACAGATACATGTGCAATGTTCCTCATGGCAGAGAACACTATTGGTAGTGCTCTCTGAATCCAAATATCATTATTTTGTCATAATTCGAACAAGGAGACTTCGAGCAGACGTGTCTGGAAGTTTTGCAAGAGTAAGATAGGATAGTCAGCTTTGAGGAAATATGTTTTCGTTTGAATTATCACATCACTCTGGCTATCGGTCTCCTTGAAGCACAATCATCGTAATGTATATAACAAGTACACTGAATGAACAAAATACTTACAAAATGTATACTAGCAGTCAGTAGTTGGTACCAGTCTTGATAGGTCGAGCTTTTTGCTTCTTCGAGAGTCAGTTCAGACACCACCAAAACTAGGAAAAATGACGTAGAGAAGAACAGTATGCAATATCCTCCGAAAATGGTATCGAAGTGTACCACAGTTTTATGTAGAAGGATGTACACTTCCTTGATTTCTTGTAGTCTGATCTTCACCACGGCTGATCTGATTGGCTCATCGAGAACACTTTCAAAAATGCCACTCAAGTAGATATAACGTCTTTCTATAAGACTACCAAGCCAATGTACTAGAAGCGTTAGGAAAACTCGTCGACTGTGTGTCATGAAAGAGCTCATATACACTAAAATATCTGTTGTACCCAATTTGGTGAAAGTAACGGAATGGAAAGCCGTATATATAGAAATGATATAGGATAAAAGCATCGTTGTGACATAACCCTTGATACCAGCCGTCTCGACACTAGTCCATCGCCCAAGGATTCCATCGATTCGGGATACATTTTCGAGTATCACTCGCCAAGTTGATTTATTCTTAACAGCGCCATATAATCCAATAATGATGAAGCTCAGGTCCGTTATGAAAAATATCTGCAGGAAATACGGGAAGATCATATTGAGGTTTATAGACAACAAATTTTTTCTCAAGTTATACTTCCGTACTTCCGAAACTATTGAAAAGCTGAAGGAACAGAAGATGAACGATACGAAAAGCCACTTTTTCAGTCTACAACTTTCCGAAACAACGGGAATCAACCCCAGCAGATACCCAATAAAGATAATAAATGGAAGGATTTTATCAACCGAAGTCATGCTGTTCGATGTGTTACCAAAACTAAACTATGAAACCACTAGAATGTGTATGTTTCTATCGATTCGTCCTATGTAGGATATTTTGATCAATTATCGTTTCTATGAATAATTAATTCTGTAAGTGATTGCATGTCATAACTGAATTGAGAGATTAGGAAGGCGACAATTTCATTTCTGTCTTCAAATTATAAAGAAAACTATACGATTTTGTCTGAAAGTCTTGGTTCATTTGTGACGGCTTGTATTGGCTTCAGCGCCATTTCAATTCTTCATTCCATTTTCAAACTAACTCAAGTAAATTTACTCCATGGTCAAAATGTTTATTGAATGGTGAAGGACAGAGGTCGAGGCCTAAATTTCTCTCGAATGTGCCATGAAAACACGAATTTTATACACGAAATACAAGCAACATTTTTTGTAAAACTTTTAATGTGAACTTACATCGTCTGAAATATATCAAAAATGAATTCTTCCAATACATCTTGACGTGGTATTTTGTCCCGATAAGTTATCGCTTTTAAACGACTGTTGTCTTCAAAATATTATTCAATGTTTTCAGTAAAACCCTATTAAAAAAATATTTCCTGTCTGACCAAAATAAGTCCAGAATAACTAAATAATACTTCTCTTTTCCATACATGTTATCCTTAATGTTATGAATACTTCCAATACAATTTCACAGCATCGTGGTCTTTCTGTGACGTTACCATAGAAACGGTTTGATGGCACGCCGCGTGTTTGATTGTGTTTGCTTGTAGTTGCTTCAATTCCAAGTTATTTCCAAGAAGATGAATGTTGATTATGATAGTGGTAGTGATACCCCATCAGATATATCTGAGAAAGCAAATGCAATTGTATCTAATATATTACTGGCCAAATCAAATTTAGTATATGAGAAAACATGACCATTTTCGTGAATGGTGCGACAGGAAACATGTAAGAAAAGTTTCTGAAAATGTTATATGCTAATTCGAGGAAAAATCAAAAAATTATAAAACCTCCTACGTTATGGAGTGTCTACCGAATATTGAAAAGTACATTGAATGTCAAGGAAAATATTGATATAAGGAAGTTTTCAAAATTGGTCCCGCTCATTAAGAACAAAAGCGTCGGATACCGAGGAAAGAAACCTAAAGTTTTATCAAGTTGCTGATAACGAAACGAATTTACTCTATAAGGTACGAATAAAATCATAATTTTGTAAGATTAGTAGTAATTTCAATATTTTATATTTGTAGGTTGTCCTAATTTCAGGTTTCAGCGGTGCTTGTTGCCGTGAAGAATGATTACAAATCTCAGAAAAAGGAATTTTTCTACATTTTCCAAGCAGATGATACAGTATGACTTATATACAGTTGTATGGAGACTCAGTAGATTCCCTGAACGTGATTTCCCTTTGGAACTGACCATAACACATTTTTATATTGACAAAGCGAATTTTGATGATATGATAAACACATGAAACTTGGAGAAAATGGTGGAGGATCCGAGAAACATGATTTTGATACAGTATTCCAGGAGATATGATGAAATTTCCAGGAGGTGATGAAATTTTGTCAATAAGTTGCAAGTGTTCGTGACTTCGACAGTGCCATTTCAACTGTTTTTCAGGATTTTTTGGTATGACGTATATACTAAATTATAAAGAAACTCAGACGCTATCTACGACATGATCCGTTCCGTCGAAACTGATATTCAACACATTTTTGTAATGATTACCACACCCATATGATGAAAGTGGTAATAAATTGCAGGTATTCATGATTTTGAATTAGCTATTTCAACTGTTTTTTATATGCTGAGTTTAATAGTATGGTCGGTGGATCAGCGGTCTAATGCACAGGCCGTTCGAAACTCCAGCATAGCGATAGTCGGTTCGAATCCGATGTACGTACGAGAATTTTTCTCAACTACTTTATATCGGATCGATAGGCGGCCGCATGCCTTGTTGAAAAGCAAGTGTATTGTGAGTTGTCTAGATGCCAATCTCGTCTATTGCTAGCTTGGAGTGCAAACCGACCACCCGAGGTGGTGCTGTAGGTTTTTCGGGTTTTCCTAGAGCTGAAAAGTGATCACCTAAAACATCAATAAGTCGCCCCGGAGCACCAAGGCAAATAATAATAATAGTCGTCCTCTACCCGCACAGGCTATGCCTTTGGGTACACTCAACGAGTGTTTATGAAGGAGTATTATAATTATTATTATAGAAACTCAAATTCTACCTATTCACCTACCTACCAATCTACCAATTAATAATAATAAAAAAAAAACTATGACTTGACTGACCACAACACATCTTCATACCTACTCAAGTAAATTTTGATGTTTTGTTAATGTATCGAAAAGAAAAAAAGTGTACTCAGTTGTACTTATCTTCACGTTGTAAACGACCATCATAATACATTTTTATGGCAACGCAAATGAATTTTGATAAACAACAAGCCAAGGAAATTAATGATGAATGAAGAAAAGTACAACTACAACATCTACTTTCAAGTTGTATGTTGTAATTTATTCTACTTTGAGATTCAACATGAATGTCTACTAAATGAATGAATCATCAATCGTACAAGATAGGTATTACGATCACTGAAGTATTCTCAAGTTATCGTCCTGAAGAATCATGGTCTTCCTTAGCTTACTAGTGAATATTGTTGGAAATTTTGAACAATAATTATTTTGTTATGTCGTGAAGGTTTACATGGATAATACAAAAATCTATTTGAATAACTTCATTACAGGATGCAGTCTGTATTTCATTTTTATAGAAGAGTATTTTCTCATAGGATCCAATCGATATATTTACAAATTACAGTTTTACCTTAATATTATTTAATGTTTCTGTTTTTTTTTTAACATGAATTATCTATTTGATATTTTTGATTTTCTGCTAATAAGCTACAATCATATCACAATATTCGAGAGGTAAACACTAACGTATTAAACAGTTTCGATTCACAAAACAATATAAATCAAACAACGATCACTGTGCTTCAGATGCCTAAAAACCTTGGTGTGCCGACTTATACCTGTAAAACTGTAGAATAAAACGCTGGATAATTGCTAGCTCAATTATAAGAATACAAATGAAATCGCGGTCTACTTTCCAAATATCCCGCGATACTTGCGTGAACCGCCACCGTCGGTTTTCTTGTTAGGGTGAATTTTCATGAACATAAGTTTCAAGTATTGCGCAAGAGCATGAAATGAATAATTTATGGAGTCACTGTCCGCAAACAGTTTTATTCGTTACATTTTCGACTTACTATATTATTTTTATGCTGAATGCAATTCAATTGAATAAATGATAATCACTCATTTTACACAAATTCTTGCAAGGAAATTCACCATTAGAACCTGTCAATTTTGTGTCTGGGAACGTTCCAATATTTTCAAGAAAAATTCGTGAAATTTTATACAATGGAGTTTTTGATGATGCCCGATTCAATGGTGATATAGGCAATGTTGCCAAATCAACAGGTTTTCAGATATTGACAGTAACTAATTTTTTTGAAATGAAACACCCTATTTGTTTTCATTGCAATCAATTCAGCGAAGCCCTATTATTTATGTCTCCAAATATCAAATTTTAAATTAATTTAGTTTTCGAAATATGACAACATGGCTTTTTGTTCAAAAGTCTGGGAACGTTCCCATAATGTCAATACGGTTCGAGAAAAATCCGTGAAATTTTATATAAGATGGTTTTTGATGATGCCCGATTCAATGGTTATATCGGCAATATTGCCAAATCAACAGTTTATCAGATATTGAGGGTAACAAAATTTTTTCATTGCCGATATCACCGTTGAAACGGGCATCATCAAAAACTATCTTGTTTGAAATTTCACGAACTTTTTTCGAGCCGTATTGAAAATATTGGAACATTCCCAGACTTTTGAACGAAAAATCCATGTTGTCATTTTTCGAAAACTACAATAATTTAAAATCTGATATTTGGAGTTATAACTAATGAGACGTCGCTGAATTGATTGCAATGCAAACAAATAGGGTGTTCCATTTGAAAAAATTGAGTTTACTTAAAATCTGGAAAACCGTTGATTTGGCAACATCGCCGATATCACCGTTGAATCGGACATCATCAAAAACCACCCTGTCGAATTTTTGTAAATTTTCTCAGGACCGTTTCTGGATTTTGTACACGCAAAAACTGAATATATGGTCAAATTATTCAGAAAAATAATATAAAATACAAGAAAATGAAGAAACTCACATCAATCATAGTAAATAATACTGCACTACATTATTTTGGAAATTAACACAATTTGTATGTTATTTTTCCAAAAAGTTTGGTCTTGCACTTCGAGTATGGAGACTATATTACTTTAGAATAATATTTAAATTTAAAAAGTTTATTGACATTCCGCAAAATTCAACTAACAACAATCACAAACACTATGTCCCTGAAACATTGACACGAGGACGAGGCGCCATCTCTGGATCCGGTTATGGAAGCAGACCGTGGTTTAATTTGTTTTTTTTTTTCGAAAAATCTAAACAAGTTCTAGTCATTCTACCCACCAGGCTTTTATGACATCCTAATTGTGCTGTAAACCTACTTGCGAAACAAACTAACAATATTTTTGACCAGTGACATAGAAACGTGCGAAATTGTCAGTACTTCTCAAAAGGCTATATATACCTAGGACTGCAGATAATCTCAATTGAAATATCTAGAGAAAACAATACCGAAAGTTTTTTGTAACTTAGTCAAATCAATCTATTCTAGTATATTATGCTATTGTAATCCCAACATCAAACCAACATTTTCAACAAATCAACACTTGATTTAGTCACCTAGCGTAAAAAATAGTGGTTTGATGTTAGAAAAAAACACCACGAGTTCCAAACAGTGCTCCAGTGTCCATGTTCACTATCAAGTTATGGATTTTTGAACTGTATGAGAATAATAACGTATGACGTCATCGCTGACAGGAAAGCAGGAATCAGACGTTGATTGATTTTGAAGAATCCCAAAGCCGAAAACTCGGGCAACAGTTCCTCGATTATTCCTGACAAATGTAGGAGTTCAGCTCTTATGGTCGGATCATCGGTTTCCACTCGTATGTAGTGACTGGTTTTCAGGAGCTTCTTGGCACTCTTCTCCACCTTGTCGCACGACATGATCATTATCAGGCTGTACAACTGAAACAAAGATTTCAGTATATAGTTATTTCAACTAAAATTAATATTAACAGAAGCTTGGTAGCCTGAGAGTGGAATCACTTGTCTCAAATAAATTATTAGTGATGGAAGTTGGTTCAGGTGAATGTAAATCTGTAATGCATAATGACGATTATGAGAAACTGTATTCTTATTTACCATACCAGTTCAATGTGATTCAAAAGTTGTAAGTGGGTGAAATGTCACCATAGTAGGTCAATAAGTAGTGGATGTGACATACAAAAGTGAAGCTTTCAAGCTGCCGATCAGGTACGACTTCGAAATGGAGTTTGAAGTGGTTATGAAAAACCACCAGATTTATACAGAGAACGGTTCTCAATTGGCAATGGATGCCTTATAATGATTAAAGCTTTCACGACCCTTGGTCAATGTTCTCTATGGCTTTTGGGTTTTCGGTCGTGTATCCATTTTTCTTAGCTTTTGACGTTTCGCCTACACGTGCGGTAGGCTTCTTCATAAACTCACGAGTGTAAGTATTCTACTATCACTGAAGTGGTATTCTTAGTCTCAGATTATATATATATATCCGATTTCTCACTAACAGAAGAAGTGATTTTGTCCACAGGTACGTTTCCCGGTACCGTAATTATGTGTTGATTATTATTCCCAGGTACATTCGTTTGCGTAATTAAGTTTGAGGGGCCTGCTAAACATCTCGTTCTTTCTAAGGTTGGGATCCAGGTATTGTTCAATTTTATGGAGTCTTCAATTTTGTTAAAGTTGTTTTTATGCTTTCTGATCTCGATTGCCTCCCTGACGATTCGTGCATGGTAAGAGGAATTAGTTGCTAAGACTTCAAATTTTATGCGGTGAACAGTTTTTGTAAGTGTATGTTCAGCGACGGAGAATTTATTAGTCTGTCCCAATCGACAATTAGCTTTATGCTCGGAGATTCTCGTATTAATTGTGATAGTAGAATACTTACACTCGTAATTTTCTGAAGAAGCCTACCGCACGTGTAGGCGAAACGTCAAAAGCCAAGAAAAATGGATACACGCCCGGAAACACAAAAGCCATACAGAACAATGGATGCCTTAGTGTGGAACACAGATGGATCCGACATGGACGAAGGAGTTCGAATGGGCGTGACAGGGTCAAATTTCAGGCTCTCAAAAATCCCTTGATAGGACCCCAACCACCTTTCAAGCAGAAAAACATGCTAAAAAAAATTACATGCTTTGGAGATTTGTGCCTTGGAATGCCTTGAAAGGGGTACCCGAAGGGCAGAAATACATCTATATATAATCAGATAGCCAAGCAGCACTGAAAGCTCTGAAGTCACACACATGTGAGTCTTTGACTTGGGACTGTAGCAAACCCTGAGGTAACTGGCAGCAAACAATCAGGTAACCCTTTTGTATGTGCCAGGTCACAGGGGTATCAAAGGCAATGAGGAAGCAGACTGCCTTGCTGAAGAAGGGCTAAACACACCACGTTCTGGCCCAGAATCCTTCTGAGGACTCTCCAAAGCCCACTCAAAAGAAGAGTCAGGACACAGATAAGCGAGAAGCCTAGTGAGCTCATCGCCTAGGAAAGCTGAACATCTTCTCGAGTTGGACAAAAAATATTTGAAATTGGCAACGATACTACTCACTGGGCACTGTCCTCGGGGGTGTCACCTCAAAAAATATATGCAAGTCAAAGAGTAATAGTTTCCGCTACTACGAGAACTTCGCAGAAACTGAAAAACATTTGCTTTGCGAATGCCCAGCGCCCTTCTGCAGACTTCTTTCATTTATGGGTTCAAAACAGATATTAAATTGAAGGCAAATTCAAAACCAATATTTTTTAGAGCCTATGAGCCAGTGATAAACACTGATCATTATTCATCGATTTTTTTCAAAATTCAAGTTCACTTTTCTGAAATAAGTTAATCAAAAAAAGTCGATTGAAGTCAAATTAATCAGTGAGGGCACTAATGCTGATGAAATAATTTTAAAATCAAAAGAATTTTTTTGTACATTTGCATTAAATTCGGGACTTTTTCATAAATTCTGTGAAAACAAATGAATGAAGCCAGTAAAGAGTCCACCGTACCTCAAAGCACTAGTTTAGAAGAAAGGCAGGTACATACTATAAAAAACTGTTTAGAGGTGGCAACATTTTTGGTAAAAAGTAAGAATCTCTGTAAAAATACCTTCACAGAATATATTCAAAATTAAACCCTAGACTAGGTTCGACCCAACCTTTCAATATAAGACTGAACAGAATTCTGGTGTTAGTAAAACCAAATTAAACCCGATGAAAAATAATGTATATGTAAAAAAATTTCAAACAAAAATGTGGCATTGAGAAAAAATAATAAAGCTACTCAGATATTGTACTCATTTAGTTCAGTTTAGAGATGGGATGAAAACTTTTCATACAAATGATATTCGATTGAACGAATCTCAGTGCAATGATGAGTTGCAAATGAAAAGTAATGATCTCATAATTCGTCCTGTTAATATTACTCAAGAAATTCCCAATACTGCACAACCACTTAATGTAACTGTGCAGCCTTATTACAATGTAATACCCTATAGTCCGTGTACTAGTTAGTATAACACCCAATAAATCTACTGTACAGTGCTTTCATTTTAATTTGTCCTACATTTAAAATGCTGAAACATATTTATTTTTGAGGTGAAAGGTCGAATAAAAAAAGGAATTGTAGTGTTTATGATGTGTTGTGAAAAAGTTTATAAATTGTCAAATGTCAGAATTATTGACAAAACTTACTTTCTTAATTGGTACACCTTGTATATCATTAAATATTTGAAAAAAACTCATTTTTTCTGATAACGAAAATAAGCCACACTTGCCCTTTCTTTCTATTACTAGAGCGCAAATTGGTTTAAATATGTTTAAAATTGTAATTTTTCTAAAATATCAAGATACCCACATTTATTATTTTGATCACAAAAATTGTCATGGTTTCGCACGAATCATTAAATCAATTCTTAAATGTTATACATGTCAGTTTATTGTCCAATAAACAGAATGAGATATTCCTTGAACAAAATGTTTCATGTTTAGTTTTAGTACTGGTTTGAGTGGAAGAACAGTTTCTTTCTTCCTGGTGTAGAAAGAAAACTGAACTCTCACCCTTTATTTACCTCAAAAGTGTAATCTGAAAAAAATATGATTGTTTCTTTTTTTGGTGAATAATAAACGTATTATTATTATTATTATTATATTTATCGACAAAAAGGTAGTGTTACAAAAGCTCCTAGAAGATATACAGGGTGTTATGTAAGTACGTGGCCAAACTTGGAGGAGTGATTCTTTGAATTATTCTAAGACTAAAAGTTCATATAAAGATATATAGGTCCGGTAATGCTTCGTTTTCAAGATACAGGGTGTCAAAATTTTTAAAAGAAATCGTTTTTTCTTAAATATCTTAATAACCCTTCAACCGATTTCATTGAAATTTGGCATTGTTATTAAGGGTCGTGAAGGGCTGATTTAGCCCCAACTATATCAAAAGTATCATGTCCAATGGCGTCTCGGAAGGCACCGTAACCAATATTTTTGACAGAAAAAATGTGCGCCACAATTTTTTTTTTGCAATTTTTGTATTCGTTTCATATTAAGCAACTAAAACTTCAACTCTTTTAGTTTTAGAATTGTTTTCGTATCTTGCTTTGTTTTTGAGAAAAAGCATAAAAATCACTTTATTGTAAGTCCCTGGGACAACACAATAAATATTTCAACTACTGATCCATCAAAAACTAGAGTGTTACTGATATTTTTTTCATGTCATAGTCTATTCCAATCTTAAATTTTTTATCAAAACTAATGCAATAATACGAAAAAGACGATTTCTTTTGAAAATGTTGACACCCTGTATCTTGAAAACGAAGTATTACCGGACCTATGTTTATATAAACTTTTCGTCTTAGAATCACTCAACGTACTTATATAACACCCTGTATATCGCAATTTCCAGATAGAAGAGCTCCAACTAAAACGTATTGTGTCGTAGACTTAAGAAGTTTTTCGAAACTGGTTGCCTGAATAGAAATAAAACTATTAGACCAAAAACGGTTTTGACAGAAGAAACATAAATTAATATTCTAGCATATCTTAGAGCCAATCCTCAAAATTCAATGAACGATGTAGTTAGAGAATTGCCCTCGCAGTGACTCAAAAATACAAATTTTGCCCATACAAGCTGAAAAGGGCGCGAATTTTGACACCAGCGAAAAAAAAATCGGACTGTGATTTTCCCGAACATCGTAAAAATCATTCAAAGGGATTCCACATTCGTGGATAAAATATTATGTACCGATATGTCGTCGTTTTCCACTAGCAGGGGTTGCCATCGCCAAAATATACACTATTGGTCTGATTCAAATCCTCATCAAATACAGGAAATTCAGTGTCAATGTAGTGAGTATTTAGTGCGGAATCTATACTATAATCTATTATGGTTCATTATCTGGTCAGGTTTATTTCAATTTTCTAAAAGCAGAAATTGAAGAACATATTGATTATGTAGCCATATCAAAATATTTAATTTAGCAACAGGATATGGCACCATCACATTGTGTTGTCCGAGTTAAAAGGTTCTTGGATAGGAAATATCCGCAGTAGATTGGAAAATCGGGTGCTATTAGATGGCCTCCTAACAGTCCCGATCTAACACCGGATGATATTTTTTATAGGGTATCGTTAAAGATATTGTCTTTTTTACGCCGTGCTATTTTTTGAACGATCTAGAGATAAGAATTTGGAATGCCATTCGACAGGTGCAAAACAACAGACACTTTGTTAAAAATTAGAGGACACACAGAAAAATTTATATATTATCAATCAATCAATCATTTATTGTTCTTCAAACTTTACAGTTTCATAACAATGTGAGTTCAGGTTACTCAGTATACATGACAAAAAATTAAAAATAGTGAAAAAATATAAAAATTATAAAATAAATGTATGAAAAAATACATATTTCTTGAATTCAGCCGATCTTATCGGATATATTCAACACAGTGACTTTACTTTTCGTACGATCCGACTCATGACGTTGATGCTTCATTCTGAAATAATTTTCATTTTCCGTAACTCTGAAAAGTCATGATTTACTCAGTATATTGTTCAAAAAAATGCTTGAAGATATACTGTTGTACTGGACAAGTGTAATACTGTGGTGTAGATAAAAAACCTCAAATAATTCGGTGATATTACGACCAATAAAGTGCAGTTAATAACGGCCTGAAAGTGACATTTTACAACTTCAACACTCTGAATCTCGTAAACTATACATAGAATTTTTGTGTGTCCACGGTAACTTCTGTACAGAAGCCCGAGTTCAACAACATATTGAAATTTTGGACAACTTTACCGAAATACTTTTTGCATAAGAACTGTGCGTGGTCCTTTAGCAGCAGTAAAATAATCGATAATTCATCAAGGTCGTGTTATATTTATGAAGATTATTTCTTGAATCCAATTCTTTATATTTGTATTGTCAAGGATTGTAGCCTCGATTACCCTATTTCTTCGTTTTTGGTTTCTCCAATCCGCTTCATTTTCAAATACTTATACAGCTTCAACACGATTGATTCTATTTGACGTTTGAGATGTACATATTAAGAGTACTGTCGGATGCACAGGTTCTTTGATAGATAGATATCATGCTGAATAGTCGTAGGTAATATCCCAAGACCATGACGAATAGCCAACTATTATTTTCTTCATAATGCTATCGAGAGTACCTTGTATTTTGACATATTAATGAGACCATATAATAATCTGAATAACTTCCGAGAGCTTTAGCTCGAGGGAGTTATTCTTTGATTATTAATGTTTATATGGTCGAATTGAATTGTCTCAAAATACAAGTTACTCGAGATGAATTAAAGAAAATAATAGTCTGTATTTGTCATGGTCGAGTGATATTCAGAAAGATTATTTTATGAACAGTATAAAATCATTCAAATATACTCGTTCATATACTCTTTACTCTTCACGGTATTTTCTGGGATGGATTTGCTTATATATGCATTGATTTCTGTCATAGAAGACAACCCAAATCGAGTCATTTCAATTTTGAGCGACTGAGTTGTCAACGTTTGACACTTATACAAACAAAAGAAAGCTTTGTTTACATGAATAGCCGTGTTTACCTAAATCTCCTAAATATCCGGTTGTTTACCTAAATAGCCGCTCATATCATATATCATGTGACTTCAGTCATGAAATTTCATTGGTGTAGCAATGTGTGAATGAAATAATCAGTGACTATTGTGTACCATGTAAATAGTCGCAAATAGAACGTGTTGATTGATCCTGTCAAATAGGAAACACGCGTATGATTGGTTGATGACTGATATTCAATAGACGGAAGAAATAATCGAAAGTATTTCAAATTACATAACAATAACTTACGCTTTGTAAAGTGCTGTACAACAAAAAGCTGCCATTGCCATACCCTGACCATGGTTTTTCATCAAGAAAACCTTCACACGCAAGCAAAAGTAATGCAACCGAATTGTAGAATGCCCATACGCAATATCCCCCGAAGACAGTGTTGAAGTGTCCAACAATTTCGTATAGAAGAGTGCACACACATTTGATTTCCCTCAATTTGTCCTCCACCTCAAATACTCCGATGGGATCATCGAGAACACTGTTGACAATATCATCCAAGTGATCATATCGGTTTTTCATAACATTACTGAGCTGATGGTAGATAGCTGCAGTTAGGAATAATCGATTCTGTGCTGTCAAGTTACCGATGAAAAATGGTATTTTTGCTACATGTGAAGATATTGTATAACTCGTCGAGAATATAACGATCATCTGAAAGGAGGCCCATATCACGACGTCGAATACGATGTTAGTGGGTTTTAAGAGGATTCTTCTCTGAATAACATCATCCATCAGGTATATATTTTCGAACATGACTTGCCAGTTTGATTTATATCTAATACTGCCATGTATTCCAAAGATCAGAGAGCACAGCAGTAGAAAGAAAAAGGTGTGGTGAAAAATTTGAAGGCCATTCGTAGAATATATGCTCCTGCTCTCCATAAACCATATCAATGAAATGATGAGTGTATAAATGTAGAAAATACAAATATAGCATCTGATGAGATTCACTCTCGCCCTGGAGTATGTAGAAACCCAATGAGCCAGACCGAACGCACGACCCATTTTTATTAAAAACTGCAAGAAGAGGACGTCTTTAGTATTTTCTCCGTTGACCGAACTCATGTTTGTGCGAGACTGAACAGGAAATACTCGAGTGTAATAAAAAAATTGTCGATTAGTTCCTTATTGTGAATCGGTTGACAAATGATCGAATGGGAAAGTAATAATTTTTTCTCCAAATTGATTATTAGTAGTAATATCCCTAGGACATTGATAATAGACGACATAATTTCATGACAATCAAAAGCTCGTTGCTTCGGGCTGTTACCAAGCAACGACCTTGAGAAATTTGTCATAAAATCATGAGGCATGTTTCAATGTACGAGATATATTCGTATGTTATATCACAAGACCTATTAATTCAATCGATTAAAACATCAAAATATTTTAAGCATGATTTTGCTTGGAAAATAGTTGAATGCGAAATAATTTAATAAAATCCCAAGACCTCGTCTATTGTAACCGCTCGTACTTTCGGACTCGAGGAGTTGAGGGCCGCCTCCACTTCTAGAGAACGTACCAAGGCATCGCTACTCCTCTTGAAGCGTGTCAATCGCAGAGTCCTTTGGATTTCGGTATCTCTGAGTCCATCTATAAATAACTGCACTGCTAATACCCTGAAATCTCCCGGTGCTTCTGGGTAAGCGTCTCACATCCGCATGAAATTCCTGCAGACTCTCACCTGATTTCTGACTGCGCGTTTTCATTTGAGCCCGATACAGCTATTCTCGATGTTGATTGTCATACCGCAACTCTAATGCAGTAATCAGGTCTTTATATTTAGTTTGCTGTTCGATGGGTATCGTCTGCAACATACCCAAAGCTGGCCGTCTCAAAGCTACTATAAGTGCTGTAGCTTTTTCTTCTTCGCCCCATCCATTAGCTACTGCTGCAGCTTCAAATTGTCGGCGATACATGGAACAAGACGACTGTCCATCAAAAATCGGTGGTTTCACGGAAATTCCTGATGTGGCAACCCTGTCTCGACAATCTTGGTTCTTGAGGAGAGCTATCTGGTTTTCGATGAGTCCATTTACCTCCTCTCGCACTGTATCCACTTTCTTATTGAGCTCATCGTCGATTTTCTTGACGTCCTCTTTTAGTTCTTCATTCAGTTCTTCTTTCAGTTCTTCTATTTGTACTTCGATGTTCGACCAGTGACCACTTCAAAATTCGACGAAACTATACGAAAATCATTGCATTTCACGTATATGATATGGAAAAAAAATTTAAAAAATTATTGGCGGGCGCAGGTCAGCTCCGAACAGTCAATCCGGTTTCCTTACCTATATAACCACCAGAGAAAAATACTTCCGAAAGTTCTAGAATTTTTTCGGATTAGTAATGACGAGATTCTGCAAAGACATTTTTAGACGATTTTCTTGTCGTACGCTATCACACTACCCCGAAGACTAATATTATGTCCAGTCGAACTTCGACGACGTAAAAGTTCCGTAATACCAAGGAATTTTCGAGAATATTCCATTTTCCTGTAGGAAATTTTCTCAGCTTTCTTTCTATACATACATATTATTAACAAATGTGTCTCCTTGTGTTCGAAAACTGCGAAAAACATACAAGGTGCAGTAGGATCCGGTATCCCAATCCATATCACTGCTCAAAAAAAATACTTCCGACGGCTCAGGAATTTTTTTACTATTTTTTCTGTGTTTTTCGTCATCGATTCAACAAGATTAAATTTTGGAAAAATGCAAAAATATAATTTTCAAATTCGACCCGTTTGAAGATGCAAACGTTCGTTGAAACGCCTACAGAAACTATGTTCGACCAATGATCGCTTCAGAATTCAACGAAACTATACAAAAATATTGCATTTCACGGACATGATATGGAAAAAAATTTGAAACATTTTTGGTGGGCGCAGGTCAGCTCCGAACAGTCAATCCGGTATCCTTACCCATATAACCGCCAAAGAAAAATACTTCCGAAAGTTTTAGAATTTGTTCACTATTTTTCGCGTATTCTACGCCATCGGATTAGTAATGACGAGATTCTGCAAAGACATTTTTACACGATTTTCTTTTCGTACGCTATCACTACCCCGAAGACTAATAATGTCCAATCGAACTTCGACGACGTAGAAGTACCGTAATACCAAGGAATTTCCGAGAATATTCCATTTTCCTGTAGGGAATTTTCTCAGCTTCCTTCCTATACATACATATTATTAACAAATGTGTCTTGTTGTGGTCGAAAAATGCGAAAAACTTGCAAGGTGCAGTAGGATCCGGTATCCCAACCCATATCACCGCCCAAAAAAAATACCTCCGACGGTTCTGGAATTTTTTTACTATTTTTTCCGTGTTTTTCGGCATCGATTCAACAAGATCAAATTTTGAAAAAATGCAAAAATATAATTTTCAAATTCGACCTGTTTTTCTGTAAAACATGTTGTAAGAACTTGTCTTGATGTTTTAGAACCTTCTGGAAGTCTGTTTTCCTTTGTTTTTCTATACGTTCCAATTCATTCTTTTGTTGTTCGAGAATTTTCTGGAGCGCCTCTTCTCGCTCTTTCTTTTCACCCAACCGTCGCATTTCCTTTTCCTGTTTTTCCTTTTCTCGTCTTTCTTTTCATCTAACCGTCGCATTTCCTCTTCTTGTTTTTCATTTTCTCGTTCTTGTTTTTCATATTCTCGTTCATTTTTCTGTTCGTCGAGAATTTTCCTCGTTCTTTCTTTTTCTCCTGGCGCCGCTTTTCTTCTTCTTGTTTTTCCTCCTGGCGCCTTCTTTCCAAATCCGCAAATTGATTTTGGATAAATTTTACAATGTCCTCCATCGTATCATACGATGTACTACTCGTTTATAAATAGTTTCTGTTTTTCACTAATATCCCGCTTCGGACACCACTGTTACGTTTTTGCTATATAATAATGCCGAGCACACTACTAAACTGTTTATTTTCTAACTTCACTAAAAACATACAATTACTTCACTGACTAATAAAACACTTAGATCTATACAACAATACAACTAGCTAAATATTCCAAACACTTATATATTTCTTCAAAAACTGCTTATCACTTCTTCATAAACTTCTTAATCTTCTTAATCATAACTTCTCTTCATAAAACTTCTTTTCAACTTCTTAATCATCACAGTGATATGTCTTGCATTTGATACTCAAGTATTGTAACCAGATGTTTCGCGAATCCGCTCTAGATTACTCACGACAGATTTCTACCCAAATAATAATCTCTTCTTGGAAATAATTATCGACGATACGCTTGCGAGTCGACTCAGCGGCGCAGCTAGGGGGCTTTTCATCAATCTCGTAACAGTATACTTGGTAAAAGTATAATTATTAAAATTCAACTTCACATTAGATTCGTTGCTGTTCTCTACTATAGAAGACCTCTCACCAAGCATTATATTTATGATCTTCTTGTGGTGTTCTCGATAGAGATTTAAGTATGGTTTTATAGAATTTTGATTGCTATGACCATCAGTAATTTTTAGCAATTGTTTTTCTTCTACACCACTTTTTGCCAATTCGCTAATAGCAGTTGATGTATTCGAGTGATTTGTTATTTTTTTGTCCATCCATCTATTGTATATTTTTTAACAGATATGTACATTATCGTACCATTTGTCTGTTTCATTTTCTTGTGTTGATTTGCTTTTAAGAACAGTCGTGGTGAGGTAATATTGTAATAATATTCATTTATATTGCTCAGTAATCTCGAAAAGTGCTCCAAAGCACTGAAGTTTTGGGATTACTAAGTACTCAGCCTTCTCGTTAAATTCTCCGGAGCTCTAAACAGTACAGGGAGAAAACTAATCATTATTCCCAAGCGAATATTTAATTATGACAAGTAAAAACTTATATACTATATGGGACAGTTCTCCAGCTAACCTGCCACAAGTGAAACGAGGTTGCTAAAATGAATCACTTGCCATTATTAAGTTAGTTTCAGCAACGGTAATAACGAGCCACTAGTTAATTGGTAAACCACCCATAATTGAGTTGATTTTTGCCATAACTAAATGTTCTCTTATGACGAATCAACAGTTATTTATCATTGAATCAATAAATATCTTCTTATAATTAGTTCGGAACCAAACATTAGTAAACAGCTGTCTCCCAGTAAGTTAGTACTTAGCTTGCCTTGAATTACTATTTAGCTTATGGTGAGTTAGTAATCTTTTTCCTGAAAGTCAGCAGATAATTTCTAAATATCGAGCAATTATCGTCTCATTAGTATACAGATAGCTAGTGACCAAAGGACAACTACGTTCTTGTTAGTGAACAGTGAGCTCCTAGTAGGTTAGCAAATAGCCCCACGTTAGTGGTCAGATAGTTGACCATAATTAAGGAGATTATTTACGGAAAAGTATCAGTTATCTTGAAGCAATGGAAGAAGATATTCTGACCAATGAATGCCTAGTTATGAGCAATGATCTGAAGTGTCTAGATAGTTTTCGGTAAGTATCAAATGTCTTCCAGTGACTGAACTCGTACGTTGTTAGCTGGTTTCTTGTACGTAGTAGATGACTTCTGTTGCAGTAAAAGGTGGGTTACAAGAGCAAGATCAATATATGGCGAAAACATACCTATCAAACATTGTTTCAATCAATTGTCATAACATTTTCTGTAACTAGTGGATTATTCCTGCTACATTCGTAATTACTTAATAGAGATTATAATTATTTGGTGCGGTTCGACTGTATAAGCTTTTCACCTACCTAGTTTTATGTTCAGTTAGTTCACCGTCAAACCACCAGAGAAATGAAAATCAATTATTATCAAACTTTTGATAATAAATACTTTATTAAAAATAGAGCAACCTTCATTTATTTGTCAGATATTTCCTTAATGCCAAATTCAAGTGAGCAGTTAAAATTACTTAAAATGAATAAGGAAAAAACAAAACAACAGAGGATGGTTCCAATTAAAATCAACAATGAAATAAAATAAACTTTATTGAAAGCTACTATAAGATCCCATGGAATTAAAACTCAAACAATTTCTCATACATATGTAATATATTTGAAATTAAAACAAAAATTCACTCACCTACCCTGAGATACTATGAGATCAAAATATTTTTGAAAATAATGTAATAAGGGGTCCTAGGTGTTTATAAAATAAAACGAAACTGGATTTTTTACTCCATGTACACACAGTATGCCACACTTCCAGTCTAAAAAGAAAAACTCACTATACAACTGATTATACACTCTGAACATCTGTACTCGACTGGTAAATATGGCCAAAAACGGCGTGGTGAGGAGTTGTGATGTTTGGAGATACAGCCAAATTTGGCGGCGGAAGCGACCGAAAGCATGGAAATCATGAAGTAGATCATTACTGGTCAATATTTTGTATTCTGCAATTAATTGTTCCCGTTAATTATGGAGGCAAAATGAGCTGCTATGGCAAATATTATATTTCAGATATATCGGTTCAATAATAACAGTTATTGTTTCTGTCCCACTTAGTTGTATGTGTCTCAGTATTAAGGATTTATTAAACCGAATTCTAATCGCAAGCAGTTATTATTGCTGGGACAAAACTCTTACTGCAGAAACATGGTTTTTGCTGGCGGAAATGGTGGAAACATTTTCACTGGGTCCAAGAAAGTGCTCGGGAACACAGTGGTTAGGAGCACAAAAATGCTTTGCGTTCTTCCACGAGTACTAAGCACTGTGCTTTAGAACAGCTCTGCCAGGAAAGTAGTTGTTTTCTGTCGGATATCTGCCTAAATTACTGAAAGAATAAGGGGTCTTTTCATTGATCAATATTGTCTCTCTCCTGAAGCCATCAGACTTCTAATATTTTGAACACGTAGTTCATAGAGTAAATTCCGTTTCTCCTTCTCTTTTCAGACGAGGGCTGAAAATGGTATGACGAAAATCGTTCTACTTTGATGGTCGAGAATCAGGCTGATTGGCTTGTGTTTGCCTGCTGGTGGAGAATGACTTATCATAAGTAGGGTGTACTTTGAAGGCATGATACTTTGAATGAATGAACGAATGAACGAATAATTCCTGTTTACGAATACTTACGATCAGTATACTGGCGTTCAGTAGCTGACTCCACTCTTGAACATGCGTAATCGAAGTGATTTCAAGGAATATTTCACATACCACCAAAACAACAACAAATGCCGTAGAGAAAAACAATATAAAGTATTTCCCGAAAATATCATTGAACTGTTCCACAGATCCATGTAAATGGATATATACTCGCATGATTTCTTGTAGTCTGGTCTCAACCACAGTTGTTCTGATTGGTTCATTGAGAACAGCGTTTATAACTGCATTCAAGTAGAGATAACGTCTTTCGATAAGGCTACCGAGCCGGAATATAATCACAGCAATTGAAGCTTGTCGACTCTGCATCATAAAATAACTTATGTACGATAAAATTTCTGTAATACCAATTACGTTAGTCACAACGGAATGGAATGTTACGTATATAAGACCTATATAGAAGAAGACCATAGCTGTGATACAACCAATATTACCAGCATCAGTGACAGTAGTCCACCGCTCAAGAATATCATCAATTCGAGATATATTTTCAAGAAATATCTGCCAAGTCGATTTATTTCTTACGACACTATATAATCCAACGACAGTAAAGCTCAGGTCAATAGCCAGAAATACTTGCACAAAAAACATCAAGCTTGTGTTCGGTATCATGGGAAATAAACCTTTTCTCAAGTTATACTTAGATATGTCACAAACTAGTAGGAAGCTGTAGGAACACGCAATGAACGATGAGAAAAGCCAATTTTTCAATCGAGAACTTTCAGGAATCAAAGGAGTTAGGCCGAAGAGGTTCCCCAATTTGATACTGAATGAAAGGTTTGAGTCGACCGATCTCATGTTGTACGATGTATCAGCAAAACTAAACCACACGTGCGAGTACATTGTCCAACCGCTCGATGAAGGAGGGGCAATTATGAATTATGAATTGGGTGATAATCGATTAAGCCATTACTGTAATTAAAAATCAAGAGGCTAAAAGACTATTATTGTGACTGATTATTACTATTATTCTTGTGTCTTATTATAACTTCAATTTTATATACAGTCGCTGGGTGAAATAGTTGAAAGGTTTTTTGTTATTGTTGAAAGTCGGATTGAATTGAATTGAAAGGAAGTAGTAAAATATAAGCCTAGATTCGTTAATCGATAACAGTGAAAATAGCACGAGGAATATTTAAGAACAACTTTTGGACCTTGGAGCCAAAAACTGCCTAGTTCGAGGAGAAATAGTTTGCAAAGTACTCAGTGGAAACAATATAGGAGTACCTCCAGAGGAATATGGGGCTCATAACAACCGTGAAACCTGATCCAGAAGGAAATGGGACTATATAGGATCTATATAATGTACTTGGTACATAAATAGCTATTATGAAACGAAATACTCAATCATCCTCGAAAGAAAACATCATGTTGTCCGCACATAATCACATACGTTACACATATAATGAATTATTGTTTATGCAACAATGTTGTAAGTACCAGATTCATTGAAAAGGGCTGTTATGAAAGTTCTGCCTGAGAAACCTAATCCAAACGTTTATAAAGATCTTCGAGCATTGAGCATTGAGCATCCTTCAGACTCTGTCCAAAGAAATAGAAGAAGCAATTGAGTCACAACTCAGAAATCATATTGCAAATCATTCACTACTACCGGAAATCCAGTCAGGATTTGATGAAAGGTTACAGCTGTACAACTGGTCTCCTAAACAATGCTTGCTTCAATATTTGAATAATAGACAACAAAAAAGCAAAAAAGATGTGTCTCAATATCTTGAGTGCCTCAAGGGTACATTTTAGGACCATTGCTCTTCACCATATATACCTCCGGTTTGTTACATGTCTCGAGAATTTGTCTGTTCATCTTTTTGATGATAATGCCTGTGCGCGAAATACTGTAGATCTCAATGCTTTTATCTAGCTTGCACCTAACGATTTTTTTTATTATCTGATGCTTCTAAATCTAATCTGATGTTCTTTTGCCCAAAAGTCAATAAAAACAACACACCTAATAAAAGTGAATTTAGCACAAAATCTAGGCGTTTTAGTTGACACGTATATGAGATTTGAGATGCATCTGAACCAGTTGCTACAAAAAGCATATTCTTCACTGAAATTGATTCATGGGAGCAGGCATGTTCTTCCTTTCAATGTCAAATCTACCTTATGTAAAGTGCTAGAGCTATCAATCTTCAATTATGCTGATACTCTATATGGCCCAAATTTGATCAATCAGTATAAGACCGAAATTCGGAAAGTTCAAAACTCTTGCTTGAGATTGATATATGGTGATACAAATCACTGCCAATGAGAAGCTGATTGGTTGAATATGGAAAATAGGCGGATTCTGCATAGTACTTGTTTCTACCACCAACTTATCATGAATAAAACACCCTCGTACCTCCATAGGAAAATTAGGTTCCGGTCTGATATTCACAATCTGAACATAAGATATAAAGGTACTTCAACACCACCCTATCTCAGATTATAACTTTTCAAACAGTCATTCTCCTATCAGATATGTTAAATATATAACTCTATTCCTCAAATGATGGAAGTTGAGAGTATGTGGAAGTTCAAAAACAGCTCATTATAATCATACTAACGCTATCTATAGTCACATATACCAAGCTGCTCCATTGTTCACTTGTATTCTCGAACACTACGCCCTCAAGAGCTGCTTCACAAGTCCTCAGCAGCAGCACCAGTGAATCGGAGAGAAACCACAGAAAATATCCTCCAAAAATAGTGTTGAAGTTTCCCACACTTTCGTATAAAAGGTTACTCATACGTTTGATCTCTTGTATTTTGATTTTCACGTCAATTATTACCATTGGTTCATTGCTAATAGCATCGATGATTTCATTCAAGTAGTCATAACGTTTCCTGATGATTCTACCAAAGTGATGTACAATAATTGTAATCCAGATAGCTTGACTTTCCAGAAGCAACCAAAATGCAAACATTATTAATCTCAATGTTATTGGTATGAGCCATCCAGACTCTATATGTTCATATATTATCAAGGAGGTGAGTAGTACATAACCAAACGATGTTGTAAAGATGTTAGCGATGAAACCAACATCTTTGAAGCATATTCTCTGTCTGAGAACTTCATCAATTCGAGCCATATTTCCCATCAGCTTTCTCCAGTTTGATTCCTGTGCAGCACCGCCGTAAATTCCAATAATCAGGAACGAAGATATGCAAGCAGCGTATGCGTGCAGGAAAACATAGAAAGTTTCACTTCCGTTCGTGTATAAGGATTCTGTTGCTATGATGTGAGCAACTAGGATTATTACTCCCAAGAAACTGTACAAAGCAAAAATATATAACCGGAAAAACCATTTTGATTTCGAACTCGCGGATATCAATGGGCATAATCCCAAAACGTTTCCCACTTTAAAGAAAATTAATAGAAGGATACCTTCATTATTACTGGTGTCGATGATACTCATTTCGTGGAACGATCGACTGGAAGTGAACATAAAAAAACATTGCCGTCTGAAGAGAAATCGATTCCTGCGATATAGCTATGGCATATAATAAATCATTATATTTGAATTAGATGATCAGTTACTGATTAGTCAATACTACTGTAACAAATAAGTAACGAGGTCAAAAATGAGATCACAAGATGATTTATTGTGACACAATTGGTTTCATTTATCACTGCCTACAACTTATGACGTGTTCAAGTAATAGTATACCAAGGTAGAGAACAGATTCTTCTCAGGCGAGCTGTATTATGAAGCATGAAGGGATTATAAGTTGCGAAACTCAGAAGAATCATGTCTATACGGTATTTTTAGGGGAACATATAGCATGGAACACATTTTTTATACAGGATGTTTCATAGAGAGAACCACAATATTAAAAAAAAAATAAGTATTAATTCAAAACCCTGTACTTATGACTTGAAGAAGTTTGTTTATACCGCTGATATATTGGTATCTCCAAGCTTCAAGATATACAAGGTGGTTCATTTGTTAAAAGGTATTCTATTTTAAGAAAAGTATAAAAACCATAAACACTGTATTCTAATTCGAAATTGAACTGTCTTAGAAATAAACTCAATGTATCCAAGTTGTAGCTCATGAGTCCCTCCATACGAATGAAAAATAATATCTAACAAAGGGTGTTGCATTACAGCATGACAAGACAATGTTCATAAAAATAGATAAAAATCAATACCATAATCGTTTTGATTTTCACTCAATCTGTTAAAATTAGAAAACAAACGGCTAGAATTTGAAATTTTTTTTATAAAGTATGGGTCTTGATCAACTACAGGATTTATATGATTTCTTGTCCAACAATGCTTTGAAATGCTACAGCTCATGAATAAAATCATATCATTACGTATTGTCCATAACTGTTACTAGGATATGAAAGTTAAACTGACTCATGAAATAATTCTTCCTATCACCCCCCTCATTATAGCCAACCCCCATCACCCTCTTGGTTTACAGCCACCTGCATTCCAATACTTTCAATAAAAATCTCTACTTGTATTACCTCATTGAATAGTTGGTAAAAATTGATCTATTCTCCCACATCATCAAACAATTAATTAAATATTATTTTTGTGATCATCTCTGCGTATGGGAATGAAATGAAAAAACACATCATCAATATTTTCATACTCTAAGTAGTTAGTTATTAAAAATATATTAGATAAATGAACTTACAAAACCTGCAAAACAGTGGTTTTTATATTCTATATACAATTATTAGTATCTTTAGTTTCAAAAATTATTCAGGATTCTGCAGGACCGCTTCCTAGAAAGTGATTTCACCACACTTCCCATTATTTGTGGAGCTTGAAGGTGTATTACAAGTTGACCTTAAATTTTTTTTCTTTTCTCTAGTACTATAAAATTATGTGATTATGGTAGAATATTTGCTTTTCTATTCAATTATTCAAACCACATTTCACTAGAACATAGGGAAATTAAAATATTTGATAGCAAATCAGAAAAACAAAAAAATTCGCAATTCGCTGTTGTGAGACAAAGCCTTCACAATGGCCTACTATAATGTCCGTTAAATGGAAAATAATATGTCACCTAAGGATGTCGCCAATTTAATTAATTAATTAATATTCCGGAAATTTTCCTCAGTTGCGAATTTTTTAAGAAAATTTGCACTTCGAGAAAATTTCCGGAAATAATTCATGCTCTAGGGAGATTATAAATGAAAATGACTATTGAGCACTACTAATGAACAGTGAATGCATTATACTAAATGATGATGCATTCGGAAAAACACCCCAAACACTGAGGAAAATTCTGCTAGTAAAGATTTTGCTGGGATATTTCTTGCTACTGTAATAAGAAATACTATTACTATAACAAATTAAAGAATAGAAGTAGCACATTCAAATTCTATGGCAGCAAAAACGATTTTGCTGAAGGTGGTTTTTCTGCCACAGTTTGGTATAATGCTGTCGCAATTAGGCAGTCAGTCTAGGACAGTAAGTTCTTCTATCAGAAAATCATAATTTCACAGGTGAATAATCACTGGTGAATTACATGCCTATGGCCGTAAGGTTATCGCTTACGATAAGTGGATCATCGCATAGAAGTTCATCCACTTACGGTAATACAGTTGTCAACCTGCCACTAAAATATTACTCGAAGAACCTACTTACGACTACTTTGTTCTATGCTATGGTTATTAGATGTTTTGCTGACATTCTGACGGAAATTACCCCCTCCACGAACGCAACGAACATTTGGAGGTTGTTACGTTAAGAAATGAGAAAACGTAGAACTACTGTTTCAGTGTTATCTACCGCCTGTTCTAGTCCAGCCATATTGCCGAATAGTGCTCCTTGTAAACAACCAATATAGGAATCATGTGATAATGGGTGAAGTGAATGAATATAATCAAATGCTATTACTTAAGTTTTTTCGAGACATACATATTCGTGTTAATGAAGTATGCGGAATATGAATCAATAGCGAGAGCTTCTGCTGAAATTTATTCACGACCCATTATCTTACATGTTTCATTTCGAAACTTCTTTCTTGTTCGTCACTGTTAGAACACATTCCGACAGACATTTTGCAATAATTTTTCATTGAAAACTATACAGTTACAGAAATAGATATATGTGTTACCATAGCATACCTACAACATGAATAATGCCCTAGGGGTAATTGCACACACCAGCGATAGCAAAGTCAGATTCCTACAACTATAGCAATACCTTTTAGTCATAACGAAGTATCATGAGCTGGAGGCCTTATGTGTAGTTCGAATAATAAGAATGGTGAAATGAAAGAGGATAGAAATCAACGCTTGATTACACTTACCGCGTGCGAAAGAGCCTTCCTGGAGGAACATTGCATCAATAGATGCCAGATCTATTTCGATGTTCGTAAGAAAAAGTAGTTGTTTCCTGACAGAAGTTTGCCTCAAATTTTCCACGTCGTGTAATAGTGTGGAGAGGAGGGGCATTCAACTTCGTAAAAATTATTCGTTCCATTTAAAAATTTCGAGTATGAAATCACTTGATTTTCAAGATTCAGAAGGGCATAACTCAGGGAGTAATTGAGACCACTAGAATTTTTTTCGGATTTGCATTTAAGAGACAACATTACGTAAGTTGAACCACTTTTATGTCGTTCGGTGAAGTTTGAAGGACTCAACTTTACCCTTGTTTGATTTTTATTCATTGACTATGCCATTTTCAGCCTATTCATTTAGCGTAACAAAGGAAAAGTTCACTGAGTTATCAATACTCACAATCTCTATAGTAAGATATGACAAGTTGATCCATTGTTCACTCAATTTCCCAAACACTAGGCCATCAAGAACTGCTTCACAAGTCATCAGAAGCAACACTAGTGCATCGAAGAAACACCATAAAAAATATCCGCCAAAAATAGTGCGGAAGTTTCCCACACTTTGGTATAAAAGAGTATATACGCGTTTTATTTCGAATATTTTGATTCTCGCGTCAATCATTCTGATTGGTTCATTGCTGATAGCATCGACGATTTCATTCAAGTAGTCATAACGCTTTTTGATGAGACTACTGAAAAGATGTACATTTATTGTTATAAAAAAACACTGACTTTCCACAAGCAACCAAAACACACTCACTGTTATTTTCATTGTCATTGATTTGAACCATTCATAGACCACATTTTCAAGTAATACCAAGGAGGTGAGTAGTAAATAACTGAACGATGGTATCAAGGCGTTAGCTACAACGCCAATATCTCTGAGGCATGTCCTTTCTCTGATAACATGATCAATTTCAGAAATGTTGGCCATCAACTTTCGCCAGTTTGATTCCTGCCTAGCACTACCATAAATTCCAATAATCAATAACCATAATATGCAAACAAAATATGTATGCAAGAAAACATTGTATGTTTGACCTTCGTCGATGTATAAGTTTTCTGTTGCTTCGATGCTACACAAAACGGCGACGACACCCAAGAAGGTGTACAAACCAGTAATATACAACCGGTAGAACCATTTTGCTTTAGAACTCGCAGACATCACTGGAAACAATCCCAAAACGTTGCCCAAGTTGAAAAATACTGACAGAAAGATACCTTCATTGTTAGTAGTGTTGATGAAACTCATATCGTTGGATGTTCGAACCGAAATGAAAATAAAATTTAGTGTATGTCTGAAGAGTAATTGATTCGTCCAGTGAAGTGAGGATATCATAAATCATTACTTTTCATATTTGAATTAGATTATTGGTTTTTGATTATTTATTTCCACTGAAATCGAGTAAGTAATAAATCCACGAGCAGGTGATATATCTTAACACAATTGGTGAATTCGAACAAAGGTCGAGATGTATGCCGGAAAATTTCAATGCCATATCTTTAGTAATAATTACGATAAAATGTTGTATTATCAACACCTACAGACCTCCCAACGGAGATAATGAGTTGTTCTTCTTCTTCGAATAATGTTTCCATAATAGTTTTTTTTTGTGGAGATGTCAATATAGATATTCTCAAACCATCCAATAATGAAGATAAATTCCTAGAACTCATGCAAAGTTTTACTCTACAATGTCAGAACCTCCGATCGAGTAACACAACCTAGATGAGTAATGTAGTAGATCTCAAATGGCCAGAGTAATACAGAAAATAATGTTCGAAGTGCTTACGGTTGTTATCCACTGAAATATGGTTTTCAGTACAGGACGGAATACACAGAATTTAAACCGAGAAATTTACAACAAAATCAAAATTCAACTATTCACTTTGAACAATAGTTAAAAAGCGCCAAACTACCCTCCCGAAGAGAAGTAGGTGTATTTGTAATGAACCTTCGTAACGCGGCGTAGCAAAATTAATGAAAAACGGAAAAAGTTCACTCTGACTTTTCAACTACCCAAAAACATGACCTTCGAAAACCGGAGCTAGAGACCTATACAAAAGTAAATATTTTTCCAGTGAAAACTAATAATCCGCAAAAACGATACATCGTGGAATACCATCGATAGTGAGGTTAGGGATGTACCCGGATAACTATCTCAGAACTTGTTACCCTGATAAGAAACTTTTTTAGCTTAATAGTAAATAGAAATTTCAGTAAATGATCTTAATGGTGAAGCCCTAAAGCAAACATGTCTTGGAAGGCTTCAGGGTGGTCCAACGAAGCATCATGAGTAGAAGGCCTTATGTGAAATGTGTAGTTCGAATAATAAAAATGGTGAAATGAAAGAGGATAGAAGTCAACGCTTGATTACACTTACTGCGTGCATTGGAGCCTTCCTGGAGGAACATTGCACCAATAGATGCCAGATCTCTTTCAATGTTCGTAAGGAAACGTTGTTTTTTCCTGACAGAAGTTTGCCTCAAATTTTCCACTTTGTGTAATAGTGTGAATAGAAGGGGAATTCAGACTACTAGAATTTTTATCGGATTTGCAATTAAGAGACAAAATTACGTAAGTTGAACCATTTTTATGTTGTTCGGTGAAGTTTGATGAATTCAACTCTACCCTTGTTTGATTTTTATTTATTGACTATGCCATATTCAGCCTATTCATTCAGCGCAACAAAGAAAAAGTTCGCTCAGTTATCAATACTCACGATCTCTATAGTAAGATATGACGAGTTGATCCATTGTTCAGCCAAATTCCCAAACACTCGGCCATCAAGAACTGCTTCACAAGTCATCAGGAGCAACACTAGTGCATCAAAGAAACACCATAAGAAATATCCGCCAAAAATAGTGAGGAAGTTTCCCACACTTTCGTATAAAAGGGTATATACGCGTTTGATTTCGTATATTTTGATTCTCGCGTCAATCATTCTGATTGGTTCATTGCTGACAGCATCGACCATTTCATTCAAGTAGTCATAACGCTTTCTGATGAGACTACTGAAATGATGTACATTTATTGTTATAAAAAAACACTGACCTTCCACAAGCAACCAAAACACAGTCACTGTTATTTTCATTGTTATTGATGTGAACCATTCATAGACCAAATTTTCGAATAATATCAAGGAGGTGAGTATTAAATAACCGAACAATGGTATTAAGACGTTAGCTACAACGTCAATATTTCCGAGGCATATCCTTTCTCTGAAAACGTCATCAATTTGAGCCATGTTGGCCATCAACTTTCGCCAGTTTGATTCCCGCATAGCACTACCATAAATTCCAATAATCAATAACCATAATATGCAAACACAATAAGCTCGCATGAAAACATCGTAAGTTTGACTTACGTCGGTGTATACGTTTTCTGTTGCTTCGATGATACATAAAACGGAGACGCCACCCAAGAAGGTGTACAATCCATTAATATACAACCGATAGAACCATTTCGCTTTCGAACTCGCAGACATCAATGGAAACAATCCCAAAACGTTTCCCAGTTTGAAAAATACTGACAGAAAGATACCTTCATTGTTACTGGTGTTAATGAAACTCATATCGTTGGATGTTCGACCGGAAATGAAAATAAAATTCAGTATGTCTGAAGAGTAATTGATTCGTCGAGTGAAGTGAGGATATCATAAATCATTACTTTTTGCATTCAGATAAGATGATTGGTTTTTTATCATTCAATACTACTGAAATCGAGTAAGTAATGAATCCACGAGGTGATATTTGACAGAATGTTGTATTATCAACACCTACAGACCTCCTTATGGAGATAATGAGGTGTTTCTGAATAAACTAACCAAAATTTTCGAACAGTGCAATGTTGAATTAATAGTTTTCGAAATCTCTGAAAGAAGAATTCAACAAAACTTTGTGAGCTTAAGAGAAGAACTTCATCAAAATTATGAAAAATAAATTTTTACAAAATTCAAAGTCTGGAGGTGAAACTTCTAGAAAATGTAGTTAGTTTGAAAGACAACAAAATTCGAATAGTCTAAAAGAAGAACTAAGAGAAACTTCAAGAAAATTCGTATAGATTGAAAGAGAAGCTTCTAGGAAATTCTAACAGTTTGAAAGAATTACTTCATGAAAAACTTATATTGAACTCAGAAGGACTAAAAACAGAACTGTATGGTGTGACGGATCGTTTAGAAGAAAGAATGGGAACTGTCTAGACAGAGGTTGACGAAATGAATACGGAAGTAGAAAAAATTGAAGATAGAATCGACGCAGAAATGGGAAGAATTTAAGGAAAAATGCAATGAGTCAGAAAAGCGAATGGATTCAACGCACACCCCAAAAACTTTCAACAGAAATTCAATGCTGGATCTGAGTGTGAACTTGGATGACGTTCAGAAGGACAAAAACTTCAAGGCCAGTGCTGAACCAGGAAAACTGGAAAACTCTCACTGAAACCATCTCAGTTCGACGGAAAAATGTCATTGGAAGACAATTGCTGACAATTTCAAGCAGTTGCTGAAGCAAACGGATGGAACGCTGGTGAAAAAGCTGTAACATTGACACTGGCATAGCGTGGCGAAGTAACGAATATTTTGCAAACCCTCACCGCTCAGGAACAGGAGGACTATGAATAGCTGACAAAACATCTAGAACTCCAATATTGTCACGCCCACCTAGAACACGTATACCATTCGCAGCTGAAAAATCGCAGCCAGAAATCAAGCGAATCCTTACAGGAATTCGAAGCTGATATTGCACGCTTCGTTCGCCTTGCATATCCAGCCACACCGGAAAACGTGATAGAGCGATTGGCGATTCAGGCATTTTTTGATGGTCTTCGTGATCAAGAAACCAGGCGAGTGACACTGACTCGTCCCACATATCTGGTAGATGCCTTGGCACGTGCTCTGGAATTCGAGGCTGCGAAATAATTCTGCAAATGTCATAGTAGTCAGGATGCTTGAGGAAGACCCACAAGAGCATGGTAATATTGAAGCTGTGTTGAGAAGAGTAATAATCAAGGAAGTGCTGCCCCAGAGAAGACTTATAAGAAGCCGAAATTGTAGAAAACTTGGGCACGTGCGTAGCAAATGTCCAACATTGAAGAAAAATAGATACCGACGAAGGTCGAGAAGTACCTAGCAATCGTCAGCCTGTATCCAGCAAGCCCAAGTTAACAAACGCATGTGTCGCTCTCCTTAAACGACAAAGCAAAGGTGTCTTCGTAGACGGTCTCATTAACAACCAGCCTTGCACCAAGCTGCTAGATAGAGGTGCGACAATCCTTGGGCCTGCTTTTGCTGAAACAACAGCGGGAATTGAACTTTCAACTTAGAAGTATCGCAAAGCAAGAGGGGAGCTAGCCGCAGTATATGGTGAACTACCAATTGAACTGACTTTAGGCAGCACTGAAGTGAATCATCGGGCTCTATTAGCGAACATCGAGGATGATGTAATCTAGCGATGGATATCATGAACTCTAAATGGTTCAAGTTGAATTTCAGAGACGGCGTGCTACGTATCAATGGAGAAGAGTTGGTGCTTCATAGAAGAAGCGAAGAGATAATTCATGTCCTGTTGGCTGAAGAAGTGAGCGCATCTGAGAGGGCTGAAATAATTTTGGAGGCTCGCCTGGATGGGGGTGCGAGCAATTGAAACGTGGTAATGTTCGAGCCCAAGCTTCATGATGAAGAAATTAGACGAGAAATCGCCTGTTGATAAATTTGTGCCGGTGAGGGTAATGAATGTCAATTATTACCCGGTGATCTTGGAAAATGGAACAATTCTGGGGCAATGCTCGTCAATTTCCTCTGTAAACTGAGAAAATGAGTCAGAATGTATGAGGACATCTTTGATACCGAAATAGGCAGAGGCGGTAGATCGAAGGTGGTTCAGCATAAGATCGACACTGGGAATGACCGACCAATTCGGCAATCAGCTAAAAGACTTCTGCTCGCTAAGAAGGAAGAAGCTGACAGAATCGTTAGTGACATGGAGAAAGGTGTCATCGAGCCATCCATCAGTCCCTGGTCCTCTCCAGTAGTACTGGTAAAAAAGAAAGATGGACCAACCCGGTTTTGCATAGATTATCGTTAACTGAACAACCTGACGAAGATGGACAGTTACCCTCTACCTAGAATAGACGATACGCTAGGCACGTTGGCTGGTTCCACGATTTTCTCGACCCTTGATTTGAAGAGTGGATACTGGTAGGTAGTACTGGCTCAGGAAGATCGAGAAAAGACAGCTCTGGATTTTTGGCAGTTTATAGTTATGCCATTCGGCCTCTGCAATGCTCCAGTCACGTTTGAAAGATAGATGGAGACGGTTTTTGGAAGGACATATCTGGTCTAGATCGTTCGAGGATCACGTGAAAAACCTGGAGAAGGTATTTCTGAGACTGAGAACCGGAACCGGATTGAAGCTGAGCCCCAAGATATGCTATCTGTTCCAGAGGGAAGTACGATATCTTGGCCATGTTATCTCCGGGAAAAGAGTAGCAATAGATCAGCAGAGGGTCAAAGCTGTTAAGGAATGGCCCATTCCAAAAGAAATACACCAACTTCGAAGTTTTCTTGGCTTGTGCACTTACTATCGCCGATGTGTGCTGGGGTTTGCCAACATCGCCTGGCTCACAGAATGGCAAACAAAGTTTCAGTGGTCTGAATAATGTCAAGACTCATTTCTTCCAAACGGAAAATTCATTTCGGATACGGCCGTAAGCAATATGGGATTTGGAGCTATCCTGTCTCAGATCCAAGAAGGACAATAGAAGATCGTCGGTTACTTCAGCAAGAACCATTTTCATTTCATTTATAATAAAAATCAAAAGTTGTGAAGTCTTCAAAGAGGAATATCTCTGAACTGTAAAAAACTCCCTGGAGAAGGATTCTTTTTACCCCTTTACGAAATTTTTCGTAGAAATTATTCATTTCATTCGTGTTTGAAAACAGTTGATTTCCAAGGTTCGAGGAGTAATTGAGAATACTAGATTTTTTTTTGGCTTTGCGTTCAGCAGACAAAATTACGTAGGTTGAACCACTTGTATGTTGTTCGGTGAAGCCCGATAAACTTCTCTCTACCTTTGCTTCATTTTTATTTATCGACTATGTGATTTTCACCCAAAGAAAAAGTTCGCTCAGTTATCAATACTTACGATCTCTATAGTGAGATATGACAAGTTGATCCATTGTTCACTCAAATTCCCAAACACTCGGCCATCAATAACTGCTTCACAAGTGACCAGAAGCAACACTAGTGCATCGAATAAATACCATAGAAAATATCCGCCAAAAATAGTGTCGAAGTTTCCCACACTTTCGTATAAAAGGGTACATACGCGTTTGATTTCGTGTATTTCGATTTTAGCGTCAATCATTCTGATTGGTTCATTGCTGATAGCATCGACGATTTTATTCAAGTAGTCATACCGTCTCTTGATGAGACTACTGAAATGATGGACATTTATTGTTATCAAAAAACACCGACTTTCCAATAGCAAATAAAACACACACACTGTTATTTTCATTGCTACTGATGTGAACCATTCATAGACCAAATTTTCATATAATACCAAGAAGGTGAGTAGTAGATAACCGAACGATGATGTCAAGGCGTTAGCTTCAACGCCAATATCTCTGAGGCATGTCCTTTCTCTGATAACATCATCAATTTCAGCTATGTTGGCCATCAACTTTCGCCAGTTTGATTCCTGCCTAGCACTACCATGAATTCCGGTAAGCAATAACCATAATATGCAAGCACAATATACTCGCAAGAAAATATTGTAAGTTACATCTACGTCGGTGTATAGCTTTTCTCTTGCTTCGATGTAACACAACACGGCGACGACTCCCAAGAAAGTGTACAAACCATTAATATACAACCGGTAGAACCATTTCGCTTTCGAACTCGTGAACATCAATGGAAACAATCCCAAAACGTTTCCCAGTTTGAAAAATACTGACAGAAGGATACCTTCATTGTTACTGGTGTTGATCAAACTCATTCTGTTGGATGTTCGACCAGAAATGAAAATAAAATCCAATATTTGTCTGAATAGTAATCGAGTCGTCCAGTAAAGTGAGTCATATCATAAATCACTACTTTTTACTTTTGAATTAGATGATTGGATTTTGATTATTCAATACTACTGAAATCGAATAAGTAGTATATCGACGAGGTAATATACCTTAACACTATTGATAAATTAGAACAAAGTTCGAAAAGTATACCGGAGAATTTCGAATAAATGAAATGGATTATTGAAAAATATGAGACGAATATCTGTCAGAAAACAACTACTGTCCCCTACGATCATTGTATTACATCTGATATCTATGTGGGCAATGTTCCTCCAGGAGAATACTATTGCAAAGGAGATACACATTCAGTCAGCCCGAAGTATATCAAATAAAGAAACTGTTAGACTTCGCCCCATCAAACAGCTTCTTGATCAGAAAATTAAATAATTCGTGCTTCTCCCGAATGCAAAAAGTGGAACTCCACCATATCATACTATTTCTGGAAATCAGCAGAATAAATAATATCCATTGTAGAGTCCTGTATTTATGTGATTCTACTTAATTTGATCTTGAATAAGTAATATAAATCCCCAAATCCTGAATCCGAATAATATTTGACATGGACTTTAATCTTATCAGATAGTGAATCATTAACTTCCTTATAGATTTTTTTCCTCAACATTGGCGCATTTTTCAGAACTATGACAATTTGAACATAAATTTGTGCATTTTAAACCATATTTGCAGCAGCCACATTTTATACTTTTACATCTAGTTTCACAGTTGCAGCAAATAGTTTTGGGTAATGTTTCCGGAATTCGTTATCTGTCAATTTGAGCATAAGAAAACAAAGGTAAAGAATTCCTGGTAAAATTAATTATTCCAATCACAGTTGCAGCAAATAGTTTTGGGTAATGTTTCCGGAATTCGTTATCTGTCAATTTGGGCATAAGAAAACAAAAGTAAAGAATTCCTGCTAAAATTAATTATTCCAATCAAGAACTAAAGAGCCCCCAAGATATATAGTAAATGCACTTGCCGTGTTTTCACAACTGCAGCAAATAGTTTTAAATAATGTTTCCGGAATTCTTCATATGTCAATTTGGGCATAAAAAAACAAATGTAAAGAATTCCTGGTAAAATTAATTATTCCAATCACAGTTGCAGCAAATAGTTTTGGGTAATGTTTCCGCAATTCGTTATCTGTCAATTTGGGCATAAGAAAACAAAAGTAAAGAATTCCTGGTAAAATTAATTATTCCAATCAAGAACTAAAGAGCCCTCAAGATATATAGTAAATGCACTTGCCGAGTTTTCACAACTGCAGCAAATAGTTTTAAATAATGTTTCCGGAATTCTTCATATGTCAATTTGGGCATAAAAAACAAATGTAAAGAATTCCTGGTAAAATTAATTACTCCAATCACAGTTGCAGCAAATAGTTTTGGGTAATGTTTCCGGAATTCGTTATCTGTCAATTTGGGCATAAGAAAACAAAAGTAAAGAATTCCTGGTAAAATTAATTATTCCAATCAAGAACTAAAGAGCCCCCAAGATATATAGTAAATGCACTTGCCGTGTTTTCACAACTGCAGCAAATAGTTTTAAATAATGTTTCCGGAATTCTTCATATGTCAATTTGGGCATAAAAAAACAAATGTAAAGAATTCCTGGTAAAATTAATTATTCCAATCACAGTTGCAGCAAATAGTTTTGGGTAATGTTTCCGCAATTCGTTATCTGTCAATTTGGGCATAAGAAAACAAAAGTAAAGAATTCCTGGTAAAATTAATTATTCCAATCAAGAACTAAAGAGCCCTCAAGATATATAGTAAATGCACTTGCCGAGTTTTCACAACTGCAGCAAATAGTTTTAAATAATGTTTCCGGAATTCTTCATATGTCAATTTGGGCATAAAAAAACAAATGTAAAGAATTCCTGGTAAAATTAATTATTCCAATCACAGTTGCAGCAAATAGTTTTGGGTAATGTTTCCGGAATTCGTTATCTGTCAATTTGGGCATAAGAAAACAAAAGTAAAGAATTCCTGGTAAAATTAATTATTCCAATCAAGAACTAAAGAGCCCTCAAGATATATAGTAAATGCACTTGCCGAGTTTTCACAACTGCAGCAAATAGTTTTAAATAATGTTTCCGGAATTCTTCATATGTCAATTTGGGCATAAAAAACAAATGTAAAGAATTCCTGGTAAAATTAATTACTCCAATCACAGTTGCAGCAAATAGTTTTGGGTAATCTTTCCGGAATTCGTTATCTGTCAATTTGGGCATAAGAAAACAAAAGTAAAGAATTTCTGGTAAAATTAATTATTCCAATCAAGAACTAAAGAGCCCCCAAGATATATAGTAAATGCCGTGTTTTCACAGCTGCAGCAAATAGTTTTAAATAATGTTTCCGGAATTCTTCATATGTCAATTTGGGCATAAAAAAACAAATGTAAAGAATTCCTGGTAAAATGAATTACTCCAATCAAGAACTAAAGAATTCCCACAATATAGTATACGATCCATACTACCAATAATATCACTTATGGCTCTGTAGTCTGGTGGAGCAAGGGCCAACAAAAAAAGGCTCAGGCCAAACTTAACGAACTACAAAGAGTGTCTTGCGATTACTGGGGTCATTCGATTCACGCCAACGGCATCAACGGAAGCCCTTCTCGGATTACTTCCTCTTCACATAGTTCTGGAGAGAGAGGCAAGATGGACAACTAACAGACTCCACCAAGCGGCCATCAGACTACCGCAGGCACTGGTCATGAAAAGCAGCAGCATGCTGGAGGACATAATAGCTCACAACATTCTAGGAATACCCTCAGACATCATGCCCAAGACTATCAACCTTCACACGCCCTACACTGTGGTCTTCCCTGAAAGAGAAGACTGGGTTCGGAATGAAACTGACCTAAGTAGGGCAACTGAACGTTGGTTTACCGATGGTTTCAAAACTTTGGAAGGTGTTAGAGCCAGAATATACGGGATGAACCCAGTAGTGAAACGCTCATTCAGTATGGGTAAATATGCCATTGAAATGTGTGCATGAGAGCGGGAAAATCGACACCACACACGAAAAACAATAAAAATATTTTCAGATAGTCAAGCAACACTGAAAGCGCTTGAATCCAACTGCTTTAAATCCAGAGCAGAACAGAACTGCAGAGAAACTTTAAACCGAGTGGAACAACGCAACAAAGTTAACCTTGTCTGGATACCAGGTCACACGGGCCTAGAAGGGAACGAAATAACGGACGCCCTAGCAAAAGGGGGGGCCGAAATAACGTTCACTGGGCCAGAACCGGTAATCGGTTATAATGTTATAACATCCTGGGCAGACAATAAAAGACTCGAGTATTGGCGTAGTCTACCGGGCCTAGCCCATTCCAAAGCATTTATTGCTTGTACAAGGAAAAAACAGGACTCCGACAAACTGCTAAAACTCAGTAGAACACATCTCAGAGTTATAGTAGGTTTGCTCACTGGCCACTATAAACTCAAACACCACATGCATAAAATCGGACTAGCACAAGATGCAGAGTGCCGTCTTTGCATGGAGGAGGATGAAACGGCTAAATACGTTTTATCTACATGCCCCGCAGCGGCCAGAACCAGATTTTCAGCATTTGGCGATACCTACAAGAGTTAGGCCAGAGAACCTGGTAAATTGTTCTCCCAACGTACTCCTCAATTTCGTCAAGAGACTGGATATACTGTGAGAAATATAACCATAGTTTGAGCCACAGTAGGCAAACGTTCAAACCTAACCTAAAATATAGTAAATGCATTTGCAGAGTTTTAATAGTGTTTGTCTCTCTATCAACTCAAATCTTTTAATGATCGGTAAAAATTAGTGAATAATAATGAAATAATCATCATTAGAAATATAGTGGAAGTAGGATGAAGTGAGAGAAAATATAGAAAACCTTGAGAATTAGATGACATCTCGTTTTGACTCCATACCATATTTTATAGTAATATATTGTAACTCAGTGTTAGCAGCTACTCTCTGCTTCATCTTCAACAGTTGATAATTATTCATTTGGCAGGGGCAGGACAATTATAATGTTGTCCGACCTACCCTGGTACTTATGGGAGGCAAAACCTCGAAACATGCATGTCTGCAGGTGGTTATTCCCAGCCAAATGAAGGACAATCTTTTGTTTAATTACAAGACAAGCACTTGCAATTGGGTCTTCTTGGAAGAACGTTGCACAAATATCTGTCAGATGTAGTTCAATGTCCGTCGTGGTATTAGCCAGGGAAGTAGTTGTTTTCTGACAGATGTTTGCCAATAATTAAAGTGTGAATTTCAATAAATAGCTCAAAATTTTACATAACGATTTAAAAAAATTGTCAGATTCATTCATTTATGAGAAAATTTTTCATAGTAATGTATATTTTTTTATACCATCAAAAATTAGAAATTTCAACGAACATTACGCCAACCGATTTTTTTGACGTGAGAGTTCTTGATTGAAAATTGAGGTGCTTTATCGATATGAAATCAAAATGAGGGAAAACAATAAATATTTTCAATCCAAATTAATACAGTATGTTTTGAACATAAAAATGTGAGTTTTCAACATATTTCGAGATTTTTTTTTGTGGGAGTTCAATAAAAAATCAAATCGTCCATATTTTGGATATTTTGCATAATTTTGAGGTTATGTGAAAAAAGTGCGAAACAAAAGTTTGCTATTCAACTTCTTTTTTCGATAGGACTCGTAGTTTTGCCTGAATTCGTGATAAACCGTTTTCCACACGCAAAATCTCACCCCCTTCCACTTCCCGACCTCAAATCGCCCGTAAATTATTTTTCCTTTCCTTTTCGTTATATTTTTTACTTTTTTGATGGGTGTTGTCCATACTCACTTTCAGTATAGTAAGATAGAATAAGTTGCACCATTGTTCAGTTGAATTTCCAAATACTCGGCCATCAAGAAATGCTTCACACGTCCATAAAAGCACCAATACTGAATCGGATAGAAACCATAGAAAATATCCTCCAAAAATCGTGTTGAAGTTTTCCACACATCCATGTAAAAGGGTACAAAGACGTTTGATTTCATGAATTTTGATTTTCACGTCAATCGTTCTCGTTGATTCGTTGCTAAGAGCATCGACAATTTCATTCAGATAGTCGTAACGTTTCCTGATAAGGCTGCTCAACTCATGTACAATTATTGTTATGAAATAACTTCGAGTTTCCACCAACAACCAAAGTACGCCCATTGTTATTCTCACTGTTAGTGGTACGAACCATTCAGAGGTAACATGTTCAAGTATTATCAGGGCCGTAAGTAGTACATAACAAAACGATGGTGTCAAGACCTTACCGATGAAAGCAGTATCTCTGAAGCATACTCTTCGTGTGAGAACTTCATCGATTCGTGCTATGTTTTCCATCAGCTTTCGCCAGTTTGATTCCTGGGTAGCAATACCATAAATTCCAATAATCAAGAAGCAAAACGTGCCAACAGAATATGATTGCATGAAAATATTAAAAGTTTGACCTCCTTTCGTGTAAACGGATGTAGTTGCGTCGATGTAACCTCGTACGACAAAGACTCCCAAGATGGTGTACAAAGCAAAAATATAGAACCGGAAGAGCCATTTCGATTTAGAACTCAAGGATACTAATGGAAATACACCTAAGAAGTTTCCAAATTTGAAATAAAGTGAGAGAAGGATACCTTCATTATTATTGGTTCCGATGTAACTCATTTCGATGGATATTCGACTATAACTGAACATAAAACACCCACTGTTGTTGAAGGGTGCCAAATCGATTAGTCCAAAGAAGTTATGGCATATGAGAGATTATCATTTTTGAATTAGATAATTGGTTATTGATTATTGATTACAACTGAGGTCAAACAAATGATTTAGGTAAGAAAGTCTAGAGGTAATTTCTTTTATTATTAACACATTTTTCGGTTTCCTTTATCACTGCCTACAACTTATGATGTATCCAAAACAATTTCGAATAGTTTATGTGATGAAAGGATTTTGATGAAGAAGTATGGTTTCCGAATTTTGATGATAATGTTCAATAAATAGTACCATACAGTGTTATATTTTTATTTAAAAAAATAGCCATCACACTCCTATTGTACGCTACTGTGGCAAACTAATTTTCTTTTCAAAATAGAGCACCTCTGTTAAAGGAGAACAGCTCTTCAAAGGACCCCGCACATTATTGTAGTTTCAAACTTGTCCATAGCTAGAAAACTCAGAAATTGATATTTTTCGAGATATATCGAGCTTTGAAAATGAATTTTCTTTTTGCGGTATTTACTCTCATTACTGGTGGGGACTTAATTTGGATGTTCGGCATCCAGACCAATTATTGGTCCTTCTCAGTTATATCAGGCACTGCCATCCATAATTTTCAATACACTGCTTCATACTGGCCATGAAATGAGATACAAATTCCAAGATCTTTCGTACATATCTATCCTCAGCCAAACATGTGATATAAGAAATATGTAACGGTGACATCACATTGAGACGTGCGACGTCACATATGAAATCACAAACATGTATCCAATATATTGAGGCAATGTAAAAATGTATGCCTCAAGGAAAGTCATTGTGATGTCCTTCATATATAAAATGCGACGTCACATAGAAAGTCACTAACATGTCATTGTGTTAATACGAGTCCGTATTTCAAATCAAAAATGGGTCACACTTTGGTATCAATTAGAGGCTACAAGTAAATTGCTCATTCAGGACCATTTAAAAGCGAGGCATCACTGTAACTTTATTTTTTGTTGTCCAATCAAAAAAAAGCTCAATGGCTCTATTATAAAGTCATAACTTTGATATGATATTCAAAATGTCAAGGCCTTCATCGAATTCTGTTCAAATCTAAAATAAATTTGTATCGCAATATCAGTCTAGAACTTTGCCATTAAAAATTAGCTTTTTCAATACGAATCTGAGTTGTGTCTGAAGGAAACAACAATTGACATTACAAGGAATAACTGTTGGTTAGAAATTTTTACGATTTAAAATGATAGCAGTCTGATGATTAAAATTAAAAAAATTTCAAACATATGAAGTATGTTATATTTCTGTTGGAAATCGATACTTTAAAAATATGTCAGATTATACTTTTAAATTGCTAAAACGTTTTTTGGATTTTTGGCGATAAAATAAATCAAAAGTAGGTAGACCTTGAAATATTGAATTTAATTTCACATACATAGCACTGAACACTAAAAATATTGATTCTCATCCATTGAAAAAAAAAAACTTTTGAATCGTAGCAAAATCACTCTCACAAATAAACGATCAGTCGGCGATCAGTGTTTCAATATTTTCACTAGAATATTACTTACGATATTGAAGTGGATCATATAATATTCATCTGTGCCATTTCTTAATGTGTTATTACGACATACGGTGGATTGGTTGGAGTCGTGTAGATGTGATCTGACGAAAGTTGCTGACACATCCTATTTCGTCCTGTTTGTCATGTAACTGTAATATCAAATATCTAAGATTTTTTTTAACTATGGAACTTACCAGAAAAAGTGCTAGTAATTCTTCAGTTTCAACGCCCTGTACCAATGCAAGAAAGCAGCTTTGTAAAGAAATGCATATGAATGTGTAATTCATTCGTTTGGTAAAATATTCTACGCAAGAGAGTTGAATCATTTTTAATTTATATCATCCCAAATGATATTAAAATCCAGCATCACCAAATTGTCTGACGGGCGATGCAGAGATCAGAAACGCTGCATTGAGAAGTCACCTTTACGGATGTAGGTTGGGTGTTCTATGCTACGGAGCAGTGAGAACTGAGAACTGCGAACAGTACAAAATGCGGTCTGACAGTGGAGCAGAGGCAGGTGCAGAACAACACGGGACCATGGAACGGGACTGACAGGAGCAGGAGCCCAGCACACAACAATTAAATTTAGATCCCTGTTGGATTTTAACATTTGGGTTTTTCAATTTTTCATTCCTTCAAATTAAGAAATTCGGCTCGTTCCTCTGAAATCAATCGTTTTCGAATATTAACCATGTGAGTATAGTTTCGCTCTATCAAAATAAAATTTGAACTTTATCCTACATAATATATTATGTAACGAAAGGTTATGTGGAAGAATTTCAACAAGACTTTTTTGAAAATAATATCAGCTATAATCAAATTTTAGCTTGAAATGGCAGCAGTACGATCAGTTTCCCGACTTTTTTCTCTAAGATCCCTCGCTACAACAGCAAGGAGAGGTTATGCTGATATGAGCTTCACATTCGCTGCTGGAAATCAGGTATGATCATCATCATTAAATTCTCCATTAAAAAAGTCACAGTGTAGAGACTCTTAACACGGAATCATTAACTCGACCTATAGGTTATTATCAGTGTTATGAGGATATTGATTGGAAATCACTCATCTCAGATTCAAAGACACTATTCTTCTAGGTCTATTATGATGGTAAATCAGTGAAACAGATAGATGTTCCTTCGTTTTCTGGAAGTTTTGGTATTTTACCTGCCCATGTTCCTACATTAGCAGTCCTCAAACCTGGAGTTGTGACTGTTTATGAAGATGAAGGCAATGTCAACAAAATTTTCGTTTCTAGTGGAACTGTCACCATCAACGACGATTCTTCAGTACAGGTATGCATACCGAATCAAATTTCCCTTGTTCTTGTGAATTTAGTCAGTTTGTTCCCAACTAGGGTCAGTATAAAATGTAGAAGATACTGAGAAGTATTGTAGATAAATACATATACATCCTTCATGTTGCTCAGCTCTAATCTTTACAAGCAGAAATATACAGTCGATTTATGATAAATGTTGTGATCATTACTGTAGTCTGATTAATTTCTGTATACTTGAATCTGTACTTACTACTTATTTATCTACATATACTTATCGCATTTCTTTTGTATTCACTAGATTCTAGCAGAAGAAGCCCATCCTGTAGCAAACCTAGATGCCTCGGCAGCCAGAGATGTTCTTAGTAAAGCCCAGAGTGAATTGTCATCAGCCACAACAGATGAGGTAAGAACAAGTCTAAAGAATAAAACATAATTCATCAATTTGGATGTATGAAAGTCAAAGTATTTGTTTCGTCTTCTTGCTATTGCACCCTCTAATAAAGTAAGTAATTTGGATGTATCTATTTGAAACAAAATCAAGAAGAGGCTCAAAATTATGACAGTCATTTCAATTAAATAATACTTCCAAATCAACCTTAACCAGAAGCTATCCTGGTACGGTTCACCTGTAGAGAATACTATAATAATTTTTTCCACAAACTTAGAGCTAAAGTTGTTAATTTTTGAGTAATGAGGCAGTAAAAGTTATTTTTGTATGACAGCTTAGAATGTTTTATAATATTTCTTGTAGCAGTAGCAGAGTTCAAACTTTTATTTTCTTTTGCAGGCAAGAGCAGAGGCTGCAATTGCTGTAGAAGTCGGTGAAGCACTAGTGAAAGCCATTGAGTGAAATTAAGTCTTTATTTTTATTGTATATTTTGTTTATTTTATGTCAGAAAATAAAATCCTAGCTCCTCTCATCAAATGCATCTAGTCCTAGTAATCCACCAAGAATGTTCAAACATTACACTTGAATGATGCAAATGAAAATGACTTTTTCTTCAGTTCTCAGTGTGACTTTCTAATTTTTTATCCTTTGGTAGGTAAGAGGTACAGATTTTTATTTCTCTTTGACTAATTGTTTTTGGTAAACGTTTGGATTACATCCAAATTCACAACAAAATATGAAATGATAAATTTCAATGGTAACCTTTGATATTGACACTATAATTCAGTATTATTGAAAAGAGTATTTTTCAGTGATGTAATTTATATTCACCCGATTTGGTAAGTATTTCTAATTATTATAGGTATTATTTAATTTTGTAAAGAAAACTCGATTCTTGGGTGACTCCCTCTCTTGAATTTCCATTTTTTCGTCATCAAATAGGGGCAGGTGAAACTCTAGACGGTAAAATCAACTAAAAAAACAAGTCATCAAACCGATTATTGAATTATGCAAAGTATCATTGAATTACTTTGATCGCGTATAGAATATAGTTATTCGCAAGAATTGCTGGGTGTTGGATAGAAAAACGCCCAGTAGTTCTTGTGAATAAGAAGTATACACGATTTATCCGTTTTTAGACAAGTGAATTGATCTTCATGCTTTCGCAAAGTATCCTTGAAATGATTTTCGTTAGTTTTGCTATTCTACAGTAGATGTCGCACGCAGTCGTTTTTCAGATATATTGTGCAGTTTGATTTGAAAAATGTTTGAAGTGTTCCCAGCAACTAACACCGAGAAGTTGATAAATGATTAGGATAAGATGAGTTAACAATTTTTCATGGGACTCGTTTAAGCATATGGCATGTTTTTTAATTCACCGGTGGATCCATCAGCCTACGAAATTTGCCTATATTCTATGTTCATATGGTAAGTATATAAGAAAACAGTTGAAAAAACATGCCTATATATCCTTATGGAATTAAAAAAAATAGTAGCAAGCCCTAAAATTTTCTGTCATCAATTAACAATTAATAAATACCTTTTATTTTTTCATAAATGCAAGCTCCAAAAAATCGACGTTTTATTATTATTTTTATTCTTGCGGTAAGTTGGTAACTTGGAATATGCGCCGGTGAATATTTGAGCAATAACTTCCCTTTAATTACTCACTGCAAAATAGTTTATTTTAACTACTCTGAAGTGACGTAATTTCTGTTGATTTGTTCCACAAAACTTGAAACAAACCTCTAGGAATGACGTCACTTCAAAGCAGACTGACCAAACTATTTGGGCTGTAGGTATACGTTCATTTGTTCAATTTGCGTCATTGCTAGAATTATGAAAAACGCATTTAAGAAACTGAGTACACTTGAAAAATTATTTAAATTTCGAAATTTTTACAATTTCTTTTCCATAAATTGAACAATTCAACAAATGAAAAGGAAGCTATATATGGACGAGCTTTTCAATTCATCGATGGATAATGAGCAATCGTGCTGTCCTTGTCATTTTCCATTTGTTAAATGAGGATGCAATGCTCGACATTTGAATTCGTATAGTTGGCGGTGCATATTCCAAGTGACCAACGCACCACAATAAGGTCCACAAGAACTGAAAAGTAGGTTATGTTTATTTCATGTTAGAATGCCGATGTGGTGTGTAAAACAACTGGTTTCGGGGCTTGTAATTGTAAAATATGGGTTAATTAACGCGTAAATGAAGTGTCGAAGTAATAAGACGTTTTGTGCGATTTTTTAATGAACATTTCGTGTTTGACAATGGTCAATTTTCAATAAGATCCACATTCAAATGAGCATAACTCGGGTCCCCTTCGAATTTTTTCCAGAAGATGGATACGTAAGTATCATTAAGTATTTTTTAATTCGTGACTAAGAAACTAATGCATGGGTGTATTAAAATAGGATAATATATACGAATGCGTTCAACCACTCAGGATTTACTACTATACCTACTAAGTTTAGTAATCTTACTGATGAAGTTAACTTGGTTAACAAAATGCGCATATATCTAGGAATTAAATTAACTACTGTGATGAAAGGGAAAACAATTTTTTACTGAAGCACTGAATTCCATAGCACCAAATCAAATAACTACTATAATAATAGTCCAAAAGCACGCTGCAAAAAAGCTTACATATCAAATTACCAGATGAGACATCTTTTTAATTACCAAATACTCCGACGATATCTTGGGTTTATTGGATCCTCTGGAGACACCCTACATTTTATTTTATGAGAGAGAGGACATTGGCCAGATCAAGATCTTCCGATGATGTGGTGCTGCAGGTTTTTTCGGGTTTTCCTGCAGCTGAAAAAGCAAATGCGCCACTGGAATCAATCAAGTCGCCCCGGAGCGCCAATTAATTTTTGATGTTTTATATTTATTGATTACTTTTCTGTTACTTTACATTTGAATAAATTTTTAATTTATGTGTAAATTATTTTCTAGTGTACCAAAAGTCGGTACCAACTTTTATAGTTTAAATGAAAACGTACATTTTTTTTCACATGGTTTGATTGGCATTTGCAGCATTTCCGGTCTGAGAGGATTTGATTTTCATAATGGTCCTATATATAGTAAGAACTAATATTTAAAAAAAAAATTCCATCCATTAATTCGATAGTCCAGGTTTTTTGCAGCGGGCTCTTGGATCACTAGATTTCACCAAAGAATTTGTAAAATATATACTGATATTACTTTTATGACTTTATGATTGGAGTATATTACCTGTTTACCAAGGTAAGTAAATGAGATCGTTGATGCATTTCTCAGATGGATTAACAAACTGATGTCTTCCCCCAAGGGCAGTGTCGTGCGTTGTTAACAGAAATATTGAGGTTCATTTTGTTGCCATGAATATACCCGACAGATATCAAAATCTAGCTGACGTGCTTATTGTATCCTTATAAAATTGCGACATGGCAATAATGTCATGATTTGAGGGATAACACTATGAAAAGATGTTACCTTCAGTTCTATTTGAGTATCTAGGTTGTGTTACTTGATCGGAGTTTCGATGCAATTCTGCGAACGCCAATAGATTCAGAATGATCAAATTAGTATACTCTGCATATTTCAATCGAAAATATTCAAAAGTAATATTTTTCATACAGCATAAATATTTTAGAAATAAGTATACTATTAAAAATCAAATTGGATGAAGGATTAACCAAAAAATCTCAATCATTTTGTTGAAATCGCAAAAATGGTGGCTTTTGTCAATCCAAAATCAACTTTTGACGCATAATATGATGGAAGATAAATATTTTCGAAAAAAATGTTTATTTCGAAATTGCAGAGGTTCCGTAAAAAGCCTACCAAATCTCTATTTGGGTCGGAATCGGTTTCGTATATTTGATGATGAGCGTATAAAAAAAAGATTGAGTTTTACGAATATTGGAAAAAAAATCAATTTTTTTTGGCGGAAAATAAGTAACTCCCTCAACTCTAGATAAACTTTTCAAATCGAGAATGGTTGGAGATAAAACAATTCTGCGAACACCAATAGATTCAGAATGACGGAATTAGTATGACCTGCATGTGAATTTCAAGTCGATCGGCGAAAAAAATAATCACTCGAAAAAAGTCCAAGGGAAAAATCATGAAAAGTACAAAAGTATCAGAATAATTTGAAGTTCCCACTAAAAACTCAAAATTTCATGCGAATTCCGAAAATATATGATTTGCATGTGCATAAAATAGTGATAAAACGTCAAATATTCTCTCGCACTCTCGAATTTTCAAAAATTTTTATTTTTTATATTTGAGAAAGTCGACAAGTGCCCTCCAACATACTTTGTTGAGCAGCTGATTCCGAATATATCATTGAAAATTAAATTGTATGAAGGATTAACCAAAATAAAGCAATAATTTTTTTGTCAGAAGCGCAATAATGGTGGCTATTTTGTTAATCCTTGAACGAAATCAATTTTTGATGCATAATTCGAAATTAGCTCTTCGATATAAGTACGAGGGCTGTTTGAGATTTTCGAAAAATGGAACATAAAAATTTTCGAAAATAGGTTCATCTCGAAATTGCAGAGGTTCCGTAAAAAGTCTACCAAATCTCTATTTGACTCAGAATCGATTTCAAAATTAGTGAACACATACAAATAAGATGGAGTTTAACGAATATGGGAATGAAAACATTTTTAAAAATTTTTGGTGGGAAATAACAGCTCACAAATACAGATGAAATTTTCAAATCGAGAACGATTGGAGATAGAGCAATTCTGCGAACACCAATAGATTCAGAATTATAAAATTAGTGTAAACTGTGAATTTCAAGTCAATCGGCGAAATTACTCGAAAAAAGTCCAAGGACCCCTAAAAATCATGAAAAATACAGTATCATCAGATTCACTTGAAATTATCAATTCTTACTCAAAATTTCATGCTGATTCCGAAAATATATGATTTGGAAATGCCCAGATACAACGTGTACCATAAAATAGCGATAAATCGTCAAAAATTGTCTCGCACCATCAAATTGTCAAATTTTTTCATTTTTGAGAAAATCGGAAAATGCCTTCGAACTTATTTTGTTGAGCTGATTCCGAATATATCATCAAGAATCAAATTGGATGGACGATTAACCAAAAAAGATAAATCATTTTGTCGAAATCGGAAAAAAGTTGGTTATTTTGTTGATCCTTGACCTTTTGATGCATAATTCAAAATCAGCACGTCGAGATACGTAACAGGGCGGTTTGAGATTTTTCGAAAATTGCAGAGTTTCCGTAAAAGCCCACCAAATATCTATTTGAATCGGAATCGATTTCAAATTCGGTGAGCATATACAAAAAAATTGAATTTTTTGAATGAAGGAATAAAAAAATAATTGAGAATGTTTAGCGGGAAACAAGAGCTCTCAACTCCAGATGAATTTTTCAAAGCGAGAACGGTTAGAGATAGAGGAATTCTGTGAACGCCAATTGATTCAAAATGATGGAATTAATATACCCTTTGAATTTGAAACGAAAATATTAAAGGGCTGTATTTTTTATGTATCCTGAAACATAAAATTTTCGATTTATTTTTTATTTTTAAGAAAATCGCAAAAAGGCCTCAAACGTATTTGTAGATTAAAAATTTAATTTGAAGAAGGATTAAATTATTCCTCATTAAAGTTGCACAGGGGATTTCACCAAACAAAGAGGAGTACTTCTTAGGTACAAGATGAAAAATACTGATGAAAGTGAAACAAGCGTAACTTGAGATTCCCAACCGAATATTGTTCGAACCGGGTTTTCTCGATTATGTTTTGACAATTCTTGCAACCAATCGAAACCATCAATTCAAAGCATTCATGTACGTTCAGGCCAATCACAGCATTATTATACTGGGAATTTTCTACCTTGAAAATTGTCGCGGGAATTTTTTGTGGTGTTTTGTTTTCATTGTGTGACAACTGATACATTTGATTTGACGTCTGTCATGAGTTTGCATGAAAAGTGAAAAATGATTCGAAAACGGTTTAGTACATCATCTTTCGATGAAATTTTTAGAAAATCAACGAAAATGCATGTATAAGAATACTATTTTGAGTAACGTGTCAATTTGGAAACAATTTCAATTGATAACGTAAGGGACAGAGAGAATAAAGCAATAACTTTCAATCCGACAGAACAAAACAATGTTACGAAATCCTCCAGCCAAGGACAAAACATCCATAATAATTGTATATTTCATGCTGAGAACTTCAAGTGATTCAAGTAAATTGTTGAAATGAAAATGTTATATAGAGAATGGGTCTATGATTGGGGTAACAAAAAATAATCTATCGAATACCACACGAGAGTTCGATAAAGTAGAAAATAATTCTCCAGATTTTTTCTCAAACTTGTTGCCATTTGGCAACAAGTTTTCGAAAAATCTGTCAAATTATTTTCACTTTATTCTCACTCTGAAACTACTGAAAACTACTGCATCATATTCAAAATTAAGAAGCGTTGAAAAATAATTCGATGACCTTCACGATGTACTTGACCCCTACTCTCATTTGATATTAAAGGGTTATTGAAGCTAACCCCCGAGTGGCTTGAGGATATTCGCAAAATATTTCCTCTTTGCCATAAAAATCGAAAGATCCGAGCATTTTTTTTTCGCGAATGATAAATATGACAAATCGGCTTTGTTTCGTTTTCATTGGGCCACCTTGTATATAAGTAATACAAGTGATTAAACAGGGTATCGATGATTAATGATTAATGTTATATTTTCCTGGTGTCGCCCTTTTGTTGTTCCAAATTTTCGGTATTTTGTAGAAAATTAAGAAAGGACCCCGCCCCGCACTTTTTGCTATATAAAATGGTGTTCTGTCAAATGTTCCAAATTTTTGGTATTTTGTAGGAGTCGGTCTCCTTAAGAAATATTTCCGGGCCCAACTCGATCCTATGACTAGTTTTCGAAATACAGGGTGTTAAAGTTGGGAAATGACGACTTTTCCCCATCTTGTATCTCTAGACATAATCAATTTATTTGAATTTTCTGCATGCAGTATTTTGAAAATATCCTTTGGCAACTATCCTCCCCAAAAAAACCTCAAGAACTCTTTTTTTCAATTCATACTCTTGCGATTTTTCGAATTTCGAAATATTGATGCTACTTATATGGTTTGGAAACACTTGCAGGATGAAAATTATCACATTTTATCTTGTTGTCGCTTCATGTAATATCATCCCATGTCTGAATCAAATACAAGGCGATTCACAAATGCTGTGGTATACCGTAATCAATTTCGCTTGAGTTTTCTCTCCTTGCATGTTTGAGTTGATAGATTGTATTCATTCCAAATTTTGAGAATCTGTCATAGAGGAAACTAGAACACACAGGTAAGTATTTCTAAAACCAATGTAAACTACACGAAAATATCAGAAAACCAAATTATTTTTCATCACTCTGTATTTTGGAATTATGACCGTTATGTTTATATTTTTTTTCATTATTCTATTCAAAATACTTTTAATTAGAAGTTGTAGAATTTTCAGCTTTTTTCTATGACTAGTTTTTGATGGATTCAGAGATGAATGTGAAGGAAATATACTTCAAATTGACGAGTATTACGAGGTACCCAATATTTTGAGATTTAGAATAATTTCTAGGTTTAGGAATGCCACAAAACATATGTTGTGGGTAGTAGGTAGGGTAGGATAATTTAGAAGATCCGCCTATTTTAGGATACTACTGCACTTATAGGTCAGGTGCCAGGACTTTAGGGACTATGTGCTCACGTAACTAGTGAGATATGGTTAATGGGTTACGCAAGGCATCAAGAAAATATAACATTTTCATCTTGTCGGCCCCTGAATTCTATCCAGATGTTTCAGATCGAATTCAACCGAAAATTATGAACCTCGGTCCGGAATTGATTTGAGTTTCAGGGAAATATCTTTGATACTTGTTTGTTTTTGTGAAATAAATTCAAAGTTATGAAATATTTCAGAGTGGACTAAGCCTAAAGGGGATATACTAAGAGAAAAAAACGCGCCGGAAACTCTACCTCTTGGGTGGTGTGGAAACGAGTTTAAATATTAAATATAATATATTGATTTTTGTCACACACTGAGTGAACAATAATCATTAATACATGATGTGAAATGACTCATCATTAGTACGCTATTAATTCGTGTTGTTCAAATATCTCAATTTTCCGGAGCGATAAAATATAAATAGGCCACATAGTTCAGGAGCATAAAAGGTAAAAACGAGATAGGTAATAAGATTCTTCCATTATTTTTATTATCACGAAGGTAATATTCAAATCATGTCATCATTGCAAAAAATTCTACCTGACAATATCAGTTTCAACTCGAAGTACAGAGTACAAGAAAAAAAACAATTTCAGTGAGGTTATAAAAGTATAAATTTTTCAAAATCCATCAAAAACTGGTGATAAATTAAGCTGAAAATTCTACAGCTTCTAATTAACAATATTTTGAATAGAATAATGAAAAAAAAATACAAACATAACGGTCATAATTCCAAAGTACAGAGTGATGAAAAATAATGTGGTTTTCTGATATTTTCGTGTGGTTTACATTGGTTTTAGAAATACTTTCACCCTGTATGCTCTAGTTTCCTCAATGACATATTCTCAAAAACTGGAATGAATACAATCTATCAACTCAAACATGCAAGGAGGGAGAGAAAACTCAAGCGAAATTGATTACGGTATACCACAGCATTTCTGAATCGCCTTGTACGATTCAGACATGGGATGATATTACATGGAGCGACAATAAAATAAAATGTGATAATTTTCATCCTGCAAGTGTTTCCAAACCATATAGCATCAATATTTTGAAATTCGAAAAATCGCAAAAGTATGAATTGAAATCATCCTGTAACGGAAAAGAGTTATTGAGGTTTTTTTGGAGAGGATAGTTGCCAAAGGATATTTTCAAAATACTGCATGCAGAAAATTCAAATAAATTGATTATGTCTAGAGATACAAGATGGGGAAAAGTCGTCATTTCCCAACTTTAACACCCTGTATTTCGAAAACTAGTCATAGGATCGAGTTGGGCCCGGAAATATTTCTTAAGGAGACCGACTCCTACAAAATACCAAAAATTTGGAACATTTGACATAACGCCATTTTATATACTTAGCAAAAAGTGCGGGGTCCATACTTACCTACCTTTATATCAATTGAATTGAAATCTCTCCAGTACAACCACTTTCCCCCATAAAATAATTACCTCAAAGTTCAACGCGTAAAACGGATGTCATCCTATCAAGTGAACATAGTAAAAAACACTTTACGACGAGTATTACTTCCTCATTCATTTATAATGGCAGGTGGCAGAAGAGCAGGAAACGGTAACCGAATACAATCCAAACAATTAATGGTCATTTGAAGGCTCCCTCAATCGCTATTATTTGTTTTTTAATTATTATAAACGTTGGCGATCAGTTTCACTACAAAAATAGCATAATATGCTTATTCAATATATTATGCATTGACAATGAAATTTTCAATACTTATTGTATTCGCAGAGGATCTCTAAAAGAATAATAGATAATAATAGGAGTTATTAGCTTCGGTAAATATAAAGATGGGTGGATTGATTATCTTTAGTCCTTGATCGCATCTTGTGCTCATTTGATACGGCTCTTTTTTCTATTTAAAACAATAAAACATTCGCAGACCTGAATTGTTGGGACGTTCAAATACTTTAGGAAAAATTGAGTAGGTAGTTTACCTACCGACTTAGAGCACAAGACACAAAATCCATTTTAAATAATTGAGTTCAAATTATTTTTCCATTTCCCAAGAGCCGGCTTTCTCTTCAGACCAAGACTAATTGGTAGGTTTACATTCAAGTTCGTTACACCAACTAGCCAGGGTTAACGAGCCCTCTGGTATGCACAGAGGCGTACCACTTTCGGTCATTCCCGAAATTATCAGTCATTATTATCGTCTCAAACCTGTATTACCTACTCGCATATAATAGGTTCGGTGTGCCGTGGTGGTGCATGAGTAGAGCATTCGCTTCTTTACCTCATCATCGGTAGATGCGTGGGTTCGAATCCCGGTACGGTCACCGGTTCCGTGCGTGGCATCACACTTTAAAACGTAAGGGTAACTCTTCTCTAGCTCGCGCAAATCTCTCGAAAACTTCTGAAATTTGCTCGTGAGAGTGCAGCCGGTTGACGAAGATGACAATTTTAACAATAATAGCATAGTTGTGGTAAAGCTCATAATCGAAAACAGCCACCAGAAATTTTCCTGAACATATAATTATACCAATTATTATTATTATTTTATTTTATGGGTTCGGTTTCTACGTATGGTTAGTTCATCCTGGTTAAAACAGACTAAAAAATTACTTCCCGTAAAATATATTCGTTCAATTTCCTCGCGACGTTCAAGTTTCTACGTTAATGTAAGTTCATTCCCGTTATAACAGACTAAAAAATTACTCATAGCAAAATGTATGTGACTCATTTCCTAGTGTCGTCTAAGTTTCCACATGAAGTAATTTTGCTCTGGTTAGAACAGACTGAAAAATTAATCTTTGTCGAAATTAGGTAATTAATTCAATCGCGCCAAAGTGTCTACGTAAGGTTACTTACATACTGAAAAATTACTTCACGCAAAATGTATGTGTTTGATTTCCTCGCGCACAAATGTCACCGTGAGATTAGTTCGTTCTGGTAAGAAGAGATTGAAAAATTACTCTTCTATTCTTTGCGTTGTCGAAGTTTCTTCGTAAGGTAAGTTCGTTTTGGTTAGAACATACTGAAAAATAACTTTTAGTCAAAATTATGTAATTAATTTCCTCACATCATCTAAGGTTTCATGTGAGGTAAGTTTGTTCAGAATAGAACAGACTAAAAAATTACTTCAATCTGGTTGGAATAGACTGAAAAATTACTTCTCGCAAAATATAAGTGTTGAATTTCCTCGCGGCGTTCAAGTATCTAGGTAAAGTAAGTTAGTTCTGATTAGAACAGAATAAAAAAGTATTCATAGCAAAATGTATGTGACAAATTTCCTTGCTTCGTCTAAGTTTTCACGTGAAAAAAGTTCATTCTAGTTAGAACAAACTAAAAAAATTACTCTTTGCCAAAATTATGTGATTAATTTGATCGCGCTTGAGTGTCTACGTAAGGTAAGTTCAATCTGGTCAGAACATACTGAAAAATTACTTTTCGCAAAATGTATGTGTTGCATTTCCCCGCGCTCAAATGTCTCCGTAAGATTAATTCGTTCTGGTAAGAACAGATTGAAAAATTACTCGTAGCAAAATGTATGTGACTGATTTCTTCGCGTCTTCGAAGTTTCTTCATAAGGTAAGTTCGTTTTGGTTAGAACATACTGAAAAATAACCTTTTGTCAAAATTATGTATATAGGTAACGTAACGTAACTTTAGTTCAATCTGGGCAGAACAGGCTGAAACTTTCTTCTCGCATTTACGTTTTCATTTACTCGCGCTCACTTGTCTCCATGAGTTCAATTCGTTTTAGTTAGAAGGCTGAAAAAGTACTCGCGAAATTTTTGTGTCTGATTTTCTCGCGACCAAGTGTTTTCGAAAAATTAGTTCGTTCTGGTTAGAACAGACTAAAAAATTACTCTTTGTCAAAATTATATCTTCAATTTAATCGCACCCAAGTTACTACGTAAGGTTAGTTCATTCTGGTTAGAACTGACTGAAAAATGTCTTCTCGCAAAATTTTCGTGTTTAATTTACTCGTGCTCACGTGTCTCCGTGAGTTCAATTCGTTTTAGTTGGAAGGATAAAAAAGTTATCCTCGCAAAATTTTTGTGCCTGAATTCCTCGCGCCCAAGTGTTTCGTAAGGTTAGTTCGTTCTGGTTAGAACAGACTGAAAAATTACTCATAGCTAAATGTATGCGACTAATTTCTTTGTGTCGTCCAAGTTTCCACATGAGGTAAGTTCGTTCTTGTTAGAACAGACTGAAAAATTAATCTTTGTCAAAGTTATGTCTTCAATTTAATCGCACCCAAGTGACTAAGGTTGGTTCATTCTGGTTAGAACTAACTGAATCATTTCTTCTAGCAAAATTTACGTGTTTAATTTACTCGTGCTCACGTGTCTCCGTGAGTTCAATTCGTTTTAGTTAAAAGGATAAAAAGTAATCCTCGCAAAATTTTTGTGCCTGATTCCCTCGCGCCCAAGTGTTTCGTAAGGTTAGTTCGTTCTGGTTAGAACAGACTGAAAAATCACTCATAGCAAAATGTATGTGACTAATTTCCTTATGTCGTCCAAGTTTCATCATGAGGTAAGTTCTTTCTTGTTAGAACAGACTGAAAAATTACTCTTTATCAAAGTTATGTCTTCAATTTAATCGCACCCAAGTGACTACGTAAGGTTAGTTCATTCTGGTTAGAACTAACTGGAACATTTCTTCTAGCAAAATTTACGTGTTTAATTTACTCGTGCTCTCGTGTCTCCGTGAGTTCAATTCGTTTCAGTTAAAAGGATAAAAAAGTAATCCTCGCAAAATCTTTGTGCCTGATTTCCTCGCGCCCAAGTGTTTCGTAAGGTTAGTTCGTTCTGGTTAGAACAGACTGAAAAATCACTCATAGCAAAATGTATGTGACTAATTTCCTTGTGTCGTCCAAGTTTCCACGTAAGGTAAGTTCGTTCTGGTTAGAATAGACTACAAATTTATCCAAGGTTAGTTCATTCTGGTTAGAACAGACTGAAAAATAACTTCTCGCAAAATGTATGTGTTCGATTTACTTGCGCCCAAGTGTCGTCGTGATGTTAGTTCATTCTGGTTAGAACAAAGTGAAAAATTACTGCTAGCAAACGTTAGGTAAGTTCATTCTAGTAAGAATAGGCCAAAAAAAAATAATCTTTTTGAAATTCATGTATTTTATTTCCTCGCGCCCACTTAAGGTTAGTTTGTTCCTGTTAGAATAGACTAAAAAATTACTCCTCATAAAATTATTGCTCTCAACCACAATAAGAATCAATCTTTTATGTGCAGGAAATATTTGGCTCTTTTTGATTATTCAAGATACCTGGTTCAGTCGTAAGTGACTGTTGGAACGATTGCTTCAATACGTTCTGAGATATTTGAAAAAATCAAAAGAGTACCTACGAGTAATTGTCAGAAAAATTACACAAATTGACTTTGCTGAGGCCGATACCGCCGGGGTTTTCATCCACGAGCTATCTATTAAAAGATAGGATAGGTTATTTTGGTTTTTATTGAAGTGAAAAAAAAACCTCTATGGTCGAACTGGTAGTAGACCATAAAATATTTCGGTTGATCATCACTCCTGATGACTCTAAGATTAGGACCGAAACATATGTCGAGTAGATGTATGAAAAATTGTTTTTGGGAAGTCAGTGATATTCTGCCGTCCTTAGCGAAAACGCCGTAGCCGCTTCTGCTATTTTGCCTGGAATTCTGTAGATCCGACCTTCATACGAAGGAAATTCTCAAACTTTTGTACATACGGCTAAATGACTTGTTAACTTTGGCTTTTATACATCATTGCTGCTTGGTGAAATGCAAAATTTATACGTTTTCAAACCTACAGAATCTAATATCTCAATATTTATATATTTTGTAGATATGGCATTTTTGATAAGGACGGTAATATTGGTATATTAGGTTAGTTATTGGTGTAGAGTACAGAGGCTATTCTTGAAATCATTGCAATACACGTGATGAAATATTCAACTGATATTCAACAAAACGCGTCGTTGGATGCAAAAGACCTACTTTTCCTCATGGAGGTAAGATGTATTATGTGTAGGTACCTAAAACTGTGTTATGTGTTCGTGATGAACTTCACTAAACGCGTATCAAATAAACTGAAAATGACCTGATGATAAATACCTGCGTCGGTATAGAAAGTGGTTATTGACATTGTTATACCAAACACGTTTTGAACATTGGCAGCTTGGGATGATTGCGAAAAATAGCGATGAATTGGAAAAATACATTATTATTAGTTCGTTTTTAATTTTTCAATAGCATTTAGGAATGGGGGGCGGTGGAAAAGGAGCAGCAAAAATCTGCCGTCCTAAGGAAAAAAGCCGTATTTAAAAAAAAATGTGAATATGGAAATATTGGTTTCTACAGTCTTGAAACACTATAAATTTCACTTTCTCCAAAGAAAAAATTACGTAAACTAGATTTAAATAGCCAAAGTTAATCAATCATTTTGCCTTCAGTGCACACGTTTAAGACTTTTTCTACTCAAGATGGTCGACAGATTCTCAGCTTCAGAGTTTTTGGAGATACGGCTTTTTTTCTTAGGACGGCAGAAATAAGTTCTGGAAGTTAAAACGATTCTGGATGTGATCCAGAGCTTTGAAAACACAAAAATGTGTTTAGTTCCTTTGAATGTTGTAGACGATGATATTAACTTGATTAGATATGACTGACAAAATAAATAGTTTTTTTTGTCTGAATGGAAAATTCAAAGCATAAATTTGTGCTGAACCTTATAGATGATATCAGTATTATTTGGACCTGTCAGATTTAACAAATCCTCAAAACAATACCTACTGATAAATAACATGTTGAGCTCAATTGAAAATGTATCCAAAAAAGCAATTAGTTTATTGTTGAGTAGTTGAATATCATTCAGAAATAAAAATAGTTGTTTAACCAATAAAAATATATTGAAGAAGTGTGAGCAATGTTGAAGAAAACAATTAATAGGTATCATTTCAACCAAATCCGGTCATTCCTAATAGGTACTAGATTTCATAATCTCATTAATTTCATTTTAATTAATTAGAGTGAATGTTTTCTCGCGATTCACGAGCTTCATTGTCCAAATATGTAAATTTATTCAAATATTTGAAAGCATATGTTAGTTTTTTCTGTAAATTTACTATTGAATCGTTCAACCTATGAATACAGCGTGTATACCACTCATAGAATAACATTATTTATGACGTTATTTCAGAAAATGAAATGAACAGAGATTTATACATTAAACCGTGAACTTGAACTTCAACTAGTATCAATTTAAAATATGAATATGACGAAGTTGGTATCATATGAAATGAATAACTTTTTGAGTAGCGCCCATCTTCGAGAAAGCTGGTCCCCAGCTTCAAAATAAAAAGTATACGAAATTTCAGTACAGTACAGGTTCCCTGTTCCATGAATGAATGACAATGAATGCGAGTGATTAAATTCTGCTTGATAATTAATTAACTTCTGAGAATTATTCTTTTCATTAATTTTCAGAATTTCTAGCAGATTTTGATGAATTCCTTTGTTTTTCTACTTGATTGAATTCAAAAAATACCAAGAAGTATGATTTTCTGTGAGCAAATGTTGAATTTTTTTGCCATTTACATAGCAGTTCCCATGATCAGTCATGCCTTATTTGAAGGTTCTAACAGTTTGTCTCATAGTAAGAGTACCACAAGTTAATTCATAGGCTTCACTTTTATCTACTTATTCAACTTTTCCATCTTCATCATTCTCGATATGCTCACCAAAATGTTATTTGTGTTAGAAGATATATCAGACCTTTTTTTTTCAGAAACTTCCCAATTTTGAAACTAGATGTTCCGATGTTGTAGCTTTTAACTTCGATTTAAGTAGTTTATTCTAAGATTAAATACAAATAGAAGTTAAAAATATGGTCAAACTTTTGCCATTGCAATTGATATCTCCAATGCAATAAAAATAACAAACACTGCAACTCCCGCCTTTACGTAATGTTTTTGTCAATACCTTTCTCAAACAAAAAACAAACATGAAATACGATTCAGAGTATTCATTTATTGATTTATTTATTTGTTTATTCGTTCATTCATTCATTTGTTCATTCATTCATTCATTTATTCATTCATTCATTCATTCACTCGTTTACTCTTTCATTCATCTATTTCCCCATTCCTCCATTCATACATTCATCCATTCATCTATTCCTCCATTCTTCAATTCCTCCATTCCTTCTTTCTTCCACTCCTCCATTCATCCATTCCTCCATTCATCCATTCATCGATATCCCCGTTCATCTATTCCTCCATTCTTCAAATCCACCATTCCTCTATTCCTCCATTCTTCGTTCCTTCGTTCCTTCGTTCCTCCGTTCCTCCGTTCCTCCGTTCTTCCGTTCCTCCGTTCCTCCGTTCCTCCGTTCCTCCGTTCCTCCGTTCCTCCGTTCCTCCGTTCCTCCGTTCCTCCGTTCCTCCGTTCCTCCGTTCCTCCGTTCCTCCGTTCCTCCGTTCCTCCGTTCCTCCGTTCCTCCGTTCCTCCGTTCCTCCGTTCCTCCGTTCCTCCGTTCCTCCGTTCCTCCGTTCCTCCGTTCCTCCGTTCCTCCGTTCCTCCGTTCCTCCGTTCCTCCGTTCCTCCGTTCCTCCGTTCCTCCGTTCCTCCGTTCCTCCGTTCCTCCGTTCCTCCGTTCCTCCGTTCCTCCGTTCCTCCGTTCCTCCGTTCCTCCGTTCCTCCGTTCCTCCGTTCCTCCGTTCCTCCGTTCCTCCGTTCCTCCGTTCCTCCGTTCCTCCGTTCCTCCGTTCCTCCGTTCCTCCGTTCCTCCGTTCCTCCGTTCCTCCGTTCCTCCGTTCCTCCGTTCCTTCGTTCCTTCATTTCTCCATTTCTCCATTCCTCCTTCAATTTCTCCATTCCTCCATTCCTCCATTCCTCCATTCCTCCATTCCTCTATTCCTCTATTCCTCTATTCCTCTATTCCTCTATTCCTCTATTCCTCCATTCCTCCATTCCTTCAATCCTTTATCGGGATTTCGTAAACCCATGACTAAAATAATAATAATGTTAATAACTTAAACAAATAACTTAAGAGTTTGAATTTGGATGATGTTGGCTGGCAGATAATTTATGCTTTTCTATATAACATGAGTTCTACTTAAATGAATCCTTCATCGAGATATGAGAAAAAACTAGGCCAATTTTAGCACGTACATACATCAATCAATATTGCGTCTATCGTACGACATTTATTTCGGATGTCGCCCTGTACAAGCCTAATGAATGAGAAATTCATTATCAATCAGCATAACGAGAGAAAGTGACACAGAAAATAAATTTACGTCTATTTATAATCGAGTGACACCACCCACCGTGGCCACCGATTTTCACTGAAACAATAAGCCGAACCCCGAACACCCTTCTCGAAAAAGCCCACATTTCTCCGTGATAAAACAATGATCTGCTTTCACTGAAGAATCTCATTCTTGGGATTCTTGAGCAGCATTTCAGATCTTGGGAGGTCAAGGCAAGGTACGCGTCGAGGTTGTTTGTGTAATTGTTATTTGTCTTCTGCCTTAACTTGTAACCCCACCTTTCTATATATACGGAAGACCGATCGGCCGAGTATTAGTTTGTGAATGAAGTTTGTCGTGTGTGTTTTTGAAAAGTGTTCGTTTCATTTGTTTGGTTTTTAATTGTAATCGATAACGTAAGTAATGTGAAAGGAACATCATGAATAGATTATCAACAAACTGACAGAAAAAAGTTTTGTTGTAGTTCACAAAATATTCCATAAATATATTTTTGGATTTTTTTCAAGTTTTGGCTTCACCAAAAAATACAATATCCGTCGGAGAAACGCTGAGAAACTGAAAAATTGATCATCACAGGGATAAGGAAGAATTGGTGGAGGATATTCCATGTTTATTTATTTATCTATTTATTTATAAGACTCCCAAACAGGATGTATAATGTATTTACGTCAACCATGCCCAGGCATTATTAGAGATGGGGAAGAGAATAGAAAAAAAGTAAATGCCAGTTAAATTCATCTTCTATTCCAAATTGAAATTTGATTATAAAAGGTGGCCGGTAGCTTAGCGGTCTAATGCACAGGCCGTTCGAATCTCCAGCATAGCGATAGTCGGTTCGAGCCCAATGTAGGTACAAGAAATTTTTTCTCAAATACTCTATATCGGATCGATAGGCGGCCGCATGCCTTGTTGAAAAGCAAGTGTATTGTGGATTGTCTAGATGCCAATCTCGTCTAGTGCTGCTTGGAGTACACACGAGGTGGTGCTGTAGGTTTTCCTACAGCTGAAAAGTGAATACCCGCACAGGCTATGCCTTTGGGTTCACTCAACGAGTGTTTATGAGGGAGTATTATTATTATTATTATAAAAATAATCCAGCCTCTCGCATATTTTCCTATACTATAGTATTGTTGGCAAACGTCGAACAGAAATAATTCAACAACCCCATACGACTGTCGAATCACGTCTACCCAATGCTTGGCAAAGTTTTTCTACAAGAATATACTTTGCAATACTTCCTGTAACAACCACCTACAGGCAATCGTAAACATGTGACGTCTGCAGACTAGTTTCGCGATTCAACTCGCTCATCAGTACAGACTCGGCCACCATAGTATAGGAAAATTCGCGAAAGGCTAAATTGGTCATCTTCTATTTACTGTTTACCAATTATTATGATCGTATTGGAAAAAGCACAAAAATTAATAGTATTTCAAACGTCTGGAAAGGGTCTCATATTTCAGACGCCGCTCAGGGAAAATCTATGAAAATTTCTACGGGATGGTTTTTGATGCCCAATTCAATGGTGATATTGGAAATGTTTTTCAGTTATTGAGGGTAACTCATAATTTGGTTGGTAAGCATGTTTTGTTCATTTTCCTGGGTAGTTTATGCATTGATGATTCAGTCTATACTGTAGTTTTGAGTACAGACGATAATAAAATTGACAAAAAAATCATTAAAAAAAAATGAATTGAAGTACCAGTGACACTATTTTTTATGTGCCAGAGAATGAAACACATGTAATTGACACGAAATAAATACAATATCCATTGTTATATTACTAATACAGACAAATTAAACATTCGGGTTGTGTAGGAAGAAAAATCTGTCCCCGGAATTTTGTAATTCTGACTGAATGGTGGAAACATCAGTTTCTACCCAAAAAATTTTGTTAAGTCACTTTTACATGTCGATGAACACCAAATTTAAATGGCAGAGCCCCGGCAGTTCAAACATAAACAACCTGCAGCGACTTTTGTCGTCTTTGCAAAACCATATGTTGGCGCATTATACGGTTTCTTCGAAGAGTAATACTCAAGTACTCAAGTTTTTAGAACGTTCTGTAACCGGCTTGATCCTTGACCCTTACAGAACGTTCTAAAAACTTGAATACTTGAGTATTACTATTGATCAAGCTTTCAAGATTGTATCCCATATGTCTGTGAATCTTCAAATAGTTAATGCTAATGAAGGAATATGCGAAAACTCCTATAATTCAATCAATAAAATATAATTGTATATAATGAGAGAAAATGTCGAATTATCACCACGGCAATCATGTAAAATGATTGGAACTGAGTACAATTAATTATATTAATTGAAAGTTATTATCGAATCGTAGAAAAAACGTAAAACGGTACAAGCACGTCTGAGATCATTTATGTTAATCTTTCACTGAAGTGATATTCAAGTTTTTTTGTCAATAGTAGTGGGGCTTCATTACGCAAGAAATAATTTGTTTTTATATACGAATCAAGAAAGTGAAAGAACATGAAAACGTACCTGAATAAACATCAAAACCTTCAATGAGCAACTTGTCGATGATTATTTAGACAGATAGTGTACAAAAGAGCAAACTGTAGAAGAAGTAAAAGTTTAAATAAGTTTGAGATACCACAAAACTTTTTTCCTGTTGGTTTTCAAATAATCTAATTGTGCGAGGGTAACATTGAATTAAGGCTAACATTTCCCTGTTTTTGTTTCAGGCCAATATGAACCATATTTTGTGTCTTGTATTCGGATTCTTTGCTATTTCCGCAGCTCAAGTTCAGAATGGAAGGATATTAGAACCCCCTGTTCCAACCCTCTGTGCCCAAAGAGTTATCCACGAGAGGACACCTGATGGTATGTATGAAGGTTTGCTTTGAATAAAGATGTTGAAGGTCATATTTCTCTGCCAACTCTATTGGCGGTTTATTTCTCCATGTCTAACCACTGAAAAATCCGTTGAGATTTGTATCACGTGATCTCACATTTAACGGTAATTCAAAAAAAGTGGTAATTTATTGAAATTCAGAGTTTAAAGTCGGAATTTAACGAAATTTCAAAATATTTTTCACTAATTTCCTACTTTGAATCCGAAATTTGATGAGATTCCGAGTTTGAAGTCGAAATTTATTGAAATTCAGAGTTCAGTGTCGCGATTAATTAAAATACGAGTTTAACGTAGGAAAATAATAAAATTCCGAGTTTAAAGTCTGAATTTAATGAAATTTTTAAATATTTTTGACGAATTTCCCACTTTGAAGTCGGAATTAAATCGGATTCCGAGATTAAAGTCGGAATTTATTGAAATTCGGAGTTTGAAGTCAGAATTTAACAAAAGTTGGAAAAAAATTAAATTCCTAGTTTAAAATCAGAATTCAATGAAATTTTAAAATAGTGTTGACTAATTTCCGACATTAAAGTTGGAATTTAATCAGAATCAGAGGTTAAAGTCGTAATGGATTGAAGTTCTGAGTTTAAATTCGGAATTCAACAAAATACTGAGTTTAAAGTTGGAAAATAATGAAATTTCGAGATGAAAGTCAGAATTTTATAAAATTTTACAATATTTTTGACTAATTTCCGAATATAAAGTACGAATTTAATCAGATTCAGAGTCGGAATTTAACAAAATACTGAGTTTGAAAGTGGGAAAAAAAATGTATTTTGAAATCGGATTTTTGACTTATTTTCGACATTGAAGTCGGAACTTAGTTAGATTCCGAGTTTAAAGTCGGAAAATGATAAATATCCGAGTTTTAAGTCGGAAATTAGTGAAACCTATTTTTAAATTTTATTAAATTTCGACAATGAACTCGAAATTTTATTAATTTTCGACTTTAAGCTCAAAATTTTATTATTTTCAGACGTTAAACTCGGAATTTGATTAAATTTCTACTTTAAATTCGGAACGTGGTGAAAAATATTTAAAAAATATATTATTTGGCCTTTCGACGCCTTCGAAAAAGTGGTAATAATTTATAGAAAAAAATGTGGTCCTTTTACACCGTCGTAGTTTTCTTAGTTGTTCATTCAAAAATCAAAAGTAGAAGTCAGTGGAACTTTCACCAAAAGGATTTAATATAAATTGGGGATACTTATTTTCAAGTCACTCTTTAACTGATTGATTAATTAATCATGTTATTATTTTCGTTCTTGGTCAATTTTTCTGGCAACCCATTATTTTGCTGACTTGATTAGCTGAACAAGTTCATATGGGATCATGAATTGGAAAAAGGCTCAAAGCAAAATCATTTCAATTCAAATAATCAACCCTACCGGGCTAATTCCTCCAACAGATCATTGCAAAGTTGAATCAATTGAACAAATTCAACCTTCACTTGTTTCAAGAACTTCTATATTGCAATAGTTAGCTGCAATGGAAAACCCTGAATAAAGTAGGTAGTTAATTGTTTATGAGACAATATGTGTATCATCAGTTTTGTTTTTGTCTATGCCGACAGACATACCGGATTCATCAAATTTTTATAGTTTTGTTTTGATGGTTCGTGTTCAAATTACCACGAAAAATATAAGTGAGCCAGGTACAGGTAGGAATGCAAATTGTTCTTCTACGGTTTAACTCGATTGAATTGAAGACGTGAGTGGATGAAGGTGTTATGTCACCTTTTTAAAGTTTCGAGTAAATCAATAAAACGTGACTAGAATTGGATCTTTTTTATTTTGTTTTTGATTCGGATGAGTAATACCTCCAGTATGTGTAGTTTTTTATGTCTTTTCCAATATATTGAAAATAAATCAGCAAGCTTGTAAAGAATTTTAATTGTATGTACATAATACCATTATCCACCAACATTGAAATGAAATAACGATATGCTGAATTTTGGATGAAAGAGTCATGCAGCATTTAATTCTTTGAAGGACGGTATAGATAGATAATACTGAAGATAATACTAAAATACGAATACAGACATACAAATAAAACTATTTAGGAATTTCGTAATGTAAAACATGAGAAAACTTTAAATATTATAAGATATTAAAGGGTCTAAAAATCAAGAAGGTACCTACCTCCCACCTCCTGTGGCTTAGTGATAATTTTAGAATTTTTGGATATTTAAGTGTTTCAACGTGTTATACAATTTTACCGTTATTTAATTGAAAGTATATTTTTTGGATTTTTGTTTTGGATAGCGAAATATGTGACACGCCTGCCGCCAAGTTTTGGGATTAGTTCTAGTGGCAAATGAATATCCAGGAATTTTTTTTATTGTTCTGTGCTATTCATTTTTATGGCGGATGAACGAAATAACGAAAATCATCACGGTTATTATGAGTAAAATTAGTGTTTTTTTGAGATGGAGCAATTGAAACATCAATTCATTCAGAGTGATGAAATTAGTATACTCTGTCAGTTTCAAGTCAGAAATGATTGATTTTCAGGCATATAGAAACTTCACAACAAGCGTGATCTCTGCTTAAGATTGCACTTATTTTTCAGAATTGTTATGCTGCCGAAAAGTGACGTCTCACAACAGTTATCCCTCGCTTTGATTTTTTCTTAATTTTAAACGTTAACATCAACACGGAACATATTTATCCTTTTTTTATCGTACTGTTAAGTACTGCTAATTTGCTGAGATAACACAAAAACTGGTTTCACCTGGAGGTCAAGGCCTTTGCAATTCTGGTGTAATTTGTTTACAAGGATTAAATAATCATATTTACAGGATGTCTAATATTTGACACATAGCTTCATTTATAACAAGTGGTTAATGAGGTGTATTGAAAGATATATAACAACTGAGAGACGACATAAAAAAATACTGAAAAATTAAATTATGTTACTCTCATGAAACAAAGAATGAAAATCAATCAAAAGTAGGTATCCAGGGCTCAAACTTTCTAGGTAAGGACGGTCTTATATAGGGTACACCATTAATATCTACATAACAGTGTCACTGTTACATTATTCAAGTTGGAACAAGGTATATCGATTCGAAATATGACTTTTTGCATAGAGAAATTTGAAAGAAAAATGGCCATTGAATGTATTCAAGTCGATCTTCAGGTGTTCAAATAACTTCTGTCGATAATCCAGAACAAAAAATAGTTCTTTCAATTCAATTTGTAATCATAGGTCTCGGCAAAAATAACTTTGTCGTAATATAAACCATCTTTTAAACGATCCTAAAATATGGAAGTGTTCATAATTGAAGACAAAAGTGAATGAAGATACCATCTCGCATTTTTCAAAAAAAAATGTATTGCAATTGTTTAACATCTCCGGGGTAGATTCAACAACTAATAAACGACTAATTGTAAATTTCTAATATTTTGAAGGAATTTCTTGCTGTATTTTCAGTGGGAAAGGCGTTATGTTACATTTTTGTAACATGGCACCTTTAATCCCTTTAGGCTTACAAAGACCGTATCGTATGAATTGCGTCACTCTGTATATTGAATTGAAATAACAAAAAATTGTTCGTAAATATGGAACATTTTTTCCATAACATTGAAGAGGTTCCAAATAAACTTTGTTTATACAAGAAGCAATTTTTAAAAGTTGATTTACTCAAGAAATTCCCCGTATCATTGAATTAGAACGCCATTTCAATCAGAAAATGTAAATTTTGCGAGGTGTATTATTTCGAGTAAAAATCTTCTGAAATTTTGTCAATTCGTAATTGAAATAAATTTTTGAGGAATGATTCGGAATCAGCACGTCGAGATACATGTTTGCGATTTTTTGAAAAATGGAAACAATAAACTTTCGAAAATTCCATCGTACGAGAGAATTTTTGACGTTTTATTCCTTTTTCCTCCTAATCCTCCTATCTGAAAATATACAAATCATATATTCAGAATCAGTATGCAATTTCAGGCAAATCTGATAATTTTGTATTTTTCATGATTTCTTGGGAATTTCTTCGTGTAATTTTTATTTTTGTCGATCGAATTGAAAGTCATAAAGAATATTAATTACATCATCCTGAATCGATTGGTGTTCGCAGAATTGCTATCTATCTTTAACCGTTCTTGAGTTGAGAAGTTTTCTGGTGTTAGGAGGGGTCATTTTTCGCAAGTTTGTTTTTAAAATTCGGAATCAGCTCCTCTAGATACATTTTGGGAACCCTTGAGATTTTGTGAAACATGGAAAATAAAAACTTTCGAAAATTCGAATCTGATGATTTTGTATTTTTCATGATTTCTCGGGGTCTACCACTTGGGACTTTCTTCGATTAATTTTTTTTTTCGTCCATCGATTTCATCACTCTGAATCAACTGGTGTTTTTTGCTCTATCTTAAATAAAAACAAATTTTACTCATATCCGTGATAATTTTCGTTATTTCGTTAAACAGAACAATAAAACAGTATAGAACAGAATAATAAAAAAAATCCTGGGTATTCATTTACCACTGGAACTAACCCCAAAACATGACAACAGGCGTGAATAACAGACGAGGACTTTTTCGTGGTAATTTGAACACGAACCGTCATAACAAAACTATAAAAAATTAATGAATACGGTATGTCTGTCGGCATAGACATAAACAAAACTGATGATACACACATATTGTCTCATCAACAATTAAGTACCTACTTTATTCAGCGTTTTCCATTCCAGCTAAGTATTGAACATATTTATTTATGAGCGAAAGAATATTTCTCTGTAGATTGTCATCTGAATAATTTATAATAGTCTAGTCTACAAGTGCCATTTAGACCAACTTTTTTCAGCAGTCTCCGAAAATTATGATTGAGGTGTCATTCGATTCGGAATGACATCCAGATGATTTTTGAAAAAATGAAGTTCCGCATGAAAAAATTGTAAAAGTTATTAACAATTAACTAAAAAAAAAAAGATGGCTTTAGTATTTTGTAAATATCTCAAAAACTAATTAAAATTTTTTAAATCTAAAAAAAGATTCAAAAAGAGGAGGAAATTTCCTAAAAAAAAGCTCAATTCCCGGAATTGTAGCATCAATATTTATAATTTTCCCAGAGGGATGAAAATACGGCCGAAAACGGGTACTCTGGCTCGGGCAAGCCACACCCACTTTGGACACTTTAACAATAAAAATTATTTTAAAATACTAAATATGAAAATAAAAAATTGGAAAAATTCAGGCACTAACTGAATAGATTAATGAACAATAATCCGCTTGAAAAAAATTTTTATCACAATTTTTCAGTTAGTTAATCAATAGTTAATTAATAATTTTTTTCTGCTTGAACATGAACATTGCAAGTGTGATAATTGTTAAACTATAAATTTAAGATTTTTTTCCTCTTTTGGAGCAATTCTTGAAAGGCTTCAGAATAGAACCCCGTTGCAAAAATTAAAAAGTTTTTATTTTTCAGGTTTTTATTAACAATTTTCGTTGTTGCAAAATTAAATACTTAAATTAATCATTGAAAAAAAAATTTTTTTTTAAATATTATCAATAATCCGTTTTTATGTTATCAGGAACTACATGGAAATAATTTTTTTAAATTTTTATCTCTAATTGTTTAAAAAATTGTTATAAACAAATGCGTTGTTTATAAGATAATTGAAAATTTTTTTATGGAATTTCAATCTTTGATACAAATAATGATTTTTAAAAGAAAAATTGTTCCTTAAAATAATTTTTTTATTGCTTGAAAACGCATTTGTTAATTAACAATTATTTTCTCCCGCTTCTAATTACTATTAAGGAACCATTTTTTTTTTTTTATCATTATTTGTCTTTCTTTCTGATATAAAAAAAAAAAATTCCATTTTATTTAATTTTTCATTGTTTATGCAATAAACAATTTGTTATAAACAAATAAATTTTTACCTTATATTTTTTTTTCTATTCTAATTTCTGTCACAAAAACAGACATGATTTTTTTTCTTTTTTAAAATTTTTTTTGATTATTTTTATTTAATTTTTAAATATAAGTTCTCTCTAACTCTCTAAATGTCATGTCTGTTTTTGTGACAGAAATTAGAATAGAAAAAAAAATATAAGGTAAAAATTTATTTGTTTATAACAAATTGTTTATTGCATAAACAATGAAAAATTAAATAAAATGGAATTTTTTTTTTCATATCAGAAAGAAAGACAAATAATGATTTAAAAAAAAAATGGTTCCTTAATATTAATTAGAAGCGGGAGAAAATAATTGTTAATTAACAAATGCGTTTTCAAGCAATAAAAAAATTTTTTTAAGGAACAATTTTTCTTTTAAAAATCATTATTTGTATCAAAGATTGAAATTCCATAAAAAAAATTTCAATTATCTTATAAACAACGCATTTGTTTATAACAATTTTTTAAACAATTAGAGATAAAAATTTAAAAAAATTATTTCTATGTAGTTCCTGATAACATAAAAACGGATTATTGATAATATTTAAAAAAAAAAATTTTTTTCAATGATTAATTTAAGTATTTAATTTTGCAACAACGAAAATTGTTAATAAAAAACTGAAAAATAAAAACTTTTTAATTTTTCCAACGGGGTTCTATTCTGAAGCCTTTCAAGAATTGCTCCAAAAGAGGAAAAAAATCTTAAATTTATAGTTTAACAATTATCACACTTGCAATGTTCATGTTCAAGCAGAAAAAAATTATTAATTAACTATTGATTAACTAATTGAAAAATTGTGATAAAAATTTTTTTCAAGCGGATTATTGTTCATTAATCTATTCAGTTAGTGCCTGAATTTTTCCAATTTTTTATTTTCATATTTAGTATTTTAAAATAATTTTTATTGTTAAAGTGTCCAAAGTGGGTGTGGCTTGCCCGAGCCAGAGTACCCGTTTTCGGCCGTATTTTCATCCCTCTGGGAAAATTATAAATATTGATGCTACAATTCCGGGAATTGAGCTTTTTTTTAGGAAATTTCCTCCTCATTTTGAATCTTTTTTTAGATTTAAAAAATTTTAATTAGTTTTTGAGATATTTACAAAATACTAAAGCCATCTTTTTTTTTAGTTAATTGTTAATAACTTTTACAATTTTTTCATGCGGAACTTCATTTTTTTCAAAAATCATCTGGATGTCATTCCGAATCGAATGACACCTCAATCATAATTTTCGGAGACTGCTGAAAAAAGTTGGTCTAAATGGCACTTGTAGACTAGACTATAAGAGCAAAAGCTCAGACCAATAAAGATATTTTTGAAACAAGTGAAGGTTAGAAAATATCAGACAAAGTCTGATGGCTTCAGGAGAGAGACAGAAATTTCAGTAAAAACCCCTTATTCTCTCCTCAATTTAGGCAGATATCTGACAGAAAACAACTACTTCCCTGGCTAATACCACGACGGACGTTGAATTAAATCTGACAATTATCTGTGCAGCGTTCTCCCTAGAATCTGGGAGACAGCCACAAGTGCTTTCTGTATCAAGTAGCAGAATCCTGCCTGACATGATCAAGGACTTGACCACTCACATACCGGTTTCGAGGTGTATTGCCTCTCTTGCAAGGTAGGTCCGACAACATTTGCAGTCGTCGAAGTCCCTGGTCATTCCATGCAATTCACAGATACTTGAAATGATTCTCTGAAGTGGATGCGGAGCCTAGTAAGAAGACTGTCGCAGCGCCACCTCTAGAAAACTTCAGAAAGCACTCCAAAGTAAGTCGGGGTCGAGTTTGTTTGAAAATATCAGACAAAGTCTGATGGCTTCAGGAGAGAGACAAAAATTTCATTAAAAACCCCTTATTCTCTCCTCAATTTAGGCAGATGTCTGACAGAAAACATCTACTTCCCTGGCTAATACCACGACGGACGTTGAATTAAATCTGACAGATATCTGTGCAGCGTTCTCCCTAGAATCTGGGAGACAGCCACAAGTGCTTTCTGTATCAAGTAGCAGAATCCTGCCTGACATGATCAAGGACTTGACCACTCACATACCGGTTTCGAGGTGTATTGCCTCTCTTGCAAGGTAGGTCCGACAACATTTCGAGTGCTTTCTGAAGTTTTCTAGAGGTGGCGCTGCGACAGTCTTCTTACTAGGCTCCGCATCCACTTCAGAGAATCGTTTCAAGTATCAGTGAATTGCATGGAATGACCAGGGACTTCGACGACTGCAAATGTTGTCGGACCTACCTTGCAAGAGAGGCAATACACCTCGAAACCGGTATGTAAGTAGTCATGTCCTTGATCATGTCAGGCAGGATTCTGCTACTTGATACATAAAGCACTTGTGGCTGTCTCCCAGATTCTAGGGAGAACGCTACACAGATATCTGTCACATTTAATTCAACGTCCGTCGTGGTATTAGCCAGGGAAGTAGTTGTTTTCTGTCAGATATCTGCCTAAATTGAGGAGAGAATAAGGGGTTTGTACTGAAAGTGAAGGTTAAATTTGATCATTCGATTCAACTCTACAATGAAGTTTGTTCATTTGAATAAAATGATTTTGCTGTAAGTAAGCCTTTTTTCAATTACTGATCCTATATATACTTCTTCAGCTATCAAGTCAGCAAGATAATTAGTTTCTAGGAAGATTGTTATCGGTTGACCATAATAACGAAAATTATAACAACAGGAGGAATTAATTAATCAATTAGTAACAGAGTGACTTGAACATAAATATCTTCTATTAACATTGAGTTCTTTTGGTGAATATTCAACTGATTTCTACTTTTGGTTTTTCTACTACTAGGAACTAAGAACATTACGAAGGTGTAGAAGGGCAACATAACTTTTTATATATTTTTCACCACTTTTACGAAGGCGTAGAAGGGCCATATAATTTTTTTTTAAATAGTTTTATTCAATTTCCGAATTTTAAGTCGGAATTTATTAAAATTTCAAAAAATCCGAGTTTAATGTCGGAATTTAATAACATAAAATATATTTCACTAAATTACACCAGAATTGCAAAGGTCTTGACTTCCACGTGAAACCAGTTTTTGTGTTTTCTCAACAAATTAGCAGTATTTAACAGTACGTTAAAAAACGACGAACACGTTCCGTGTTGATGTTATCGTTTGAAATCAATACAAGATCAAAGCGAGGGATGAATATTGTGAGACGTCACTTTTCGGCAGGATAACAATTCTGAAAAACCAACACTAGAACATAGAATCATAGAATTTCAATCATATGCAGAGATCATGCATTTTTGTGACGTTTTTTATAATTGAAACGATCAATTTTCAGTATTATTTTGAATTGATCTCAGAACGATGTTGCTCAGTTAATCAACTAGTTTTTGGTACACAATTTTCTTGTCAAATACTAAATTATATCTGAAAGAATTTTGAAGATTCAAAAGTATAGCACTCTGTATCAAAAGACAGATCTCTATTTAACTAAAAATTGGCATTCGCCTATATAACCTGAAATTATAGTTCTGGTTTTTCGTGTGAAATACTTTTTACAATTCTAGCCTCGTGATTTATTAAATATCACGTTTGTCCTGGAGGAAATAATCAAGTGCTCACTATTTACATGAAATTGCCCAATTATTTTTCACATGGCATTGAAAATGGACGACTCTTTCAATTTTAATACCAGAATTTTCACAATAAGAGCATCACACTTATTGAAATGTTCCTCAAAACAAAATAACAATTCAAAAACATTTGTTGGGAAAATAATAAGAGTTAACTCCTCTTGAAATAAAGAAGTGGTGAACATGAATACCATAAGTGAATAACCTCTCTTGAAAAACATATTTCTGCAGTGAGTCAAAAAAGATTTTGCTAATGAAATTAATCCCTACAATTAAAAAAATATTTTTCTTCAAATAGAAAAAAAACTTTTGTCTGTTAGGATAGAGTATCAAATTTAAAAGACCAGTTTAGGTTGACCCGCTGTATTTATTTTATATTCATTTTTACACGCACACTTGATGAATAAATACTCTAAGCAACTGACTAATATATAAAATAACATCTAGTCATTCAAGTACAGATATGATTCATATCTGCAACGTTTCCAGTATATGATTATGTATTTAGAAGAAATGAATACCTATATACCATAGACGATCATTTCTATTCAATGTTTTGTTGACAAACCCAACATTCTCGACATGCAGTCCAATATGTCATAATATCAGATCTAGTGTGAAAATTGTTCAAAATTTTAGATGGGTAACAGATCCTTACCTAAAGATCAGAGTAGCAGAACATAGTAGTCGTGAAAAAGCTTGATGAAGAGTACCCACTGTACAGCATGTAGAAAGACCTCACTTTTGCATTCAAAACCACCTAAAACTGCTTCAGATGTTTAACTAATGTTTCAGAAATTATTTGAAAGGGAGGAATACGAATTCTCAGGAATATCAGTGCAGATACTAGAAGATAGACAAAAGGCCTGATAATTATTAACTTTTCTCCTTTTTTCGTTTCTTCATCGATGAAAATATAATATACTTAAGGAGCTTTCTAAAGGAGATTACTAAAGAAGCTATAACTTACCTACTAAATGAGCTTTAGCTCCGTTGTTGGCAAACGCGTGATATTGATCTAGTTTTGGTGTTTATTTCATGAATTTATATTTGCAAGTTGAAATTGTTTACCTTTTCATCAATTGAGTAGGATGAAATCCTGGGTAAATTCATGGGAGAGGCAGAGACCAAACTGTCCACTGTACAATTCTATGGTACATGTAATCCCACTTCATTCCGAAAAAATGCACAGATATCAATATGACCATATTCTCATTCGATTTTGACTTGACTTCTTCTTCATTTTGCTTTTTGTAATGTTTTATGAAATATAACTGGAAAAACCTAACGATTGTTAAATTTTTTGCAGGTAAAGGATATTTCTTTAGTTGGAGAGACCAAAATACCAAAGGTGTAGAACAGGACTGGCTAGCAGGCAGGAATTATTGCCGAAAACGTTGTATGGATCTAGTTTCGTTAGAAACAAGTGCTGAAAATGAATGGATCAAGAAACGCATAATCAATGATAAGGTATGTTATGATATAATTTTCTCTTCCTCAGCTTATAACTTCTAGTTTATATTCCAGTATTCAAATACTTGATATTGAAATTCCAAATGGTGGATTGTTTTTTATGCTACAAAGATTTTATCTGATGTTTATTCGTCAGAATATCTAGTAGGCTATCACGCAATTTGTTTATACAACAAACCCATACGAGCACTACGAATATTAAATACCAGCACAGTTACAGGTGAAAAACAAATGAATTATGAATGTGTGAAATAAATATTCACAATTTTACCTGTTTCATACTTGTGAAGAATGAGTATCATTATTCCGTAGTTTTATGAGAATCCTAGCAACGACGAATAAATCTGCAATAATTTTCCTAACTGATCACACCTCGAATCTTGTATTATATCTGACAGATACCTTTGTGATAACGTTCATTTTTTTATTGGTCCATAAGAAAGAGCAGCAAAAAAGTTACTATAAATAATTCAATACACATTTTTCTAAAATAACACTGAAAAGAGATTTAGCAATCAATTATGTAGCAATAAAAGAAAACATGTGTACATTTCATATCTCTGGGTGCGACAAAAACCCTCAAATTTTATGTGTTTTTGTGTATTTTAATAATTTTTATTTCGGAAAACTACTCATTCCTTGACTATATTTTTGATATTTTCTAAAAGTGCATTATAATCCCAGTCCCAAAACCCGAACGAATTGAAACATAAGGTTGGCTATGTTTTGAGTAAGTATGTGAAAATCATTTTTGTTGTCATGAAATGAGTAGTTCTATTTAAATATTCGTTGATTTTTGTAAATATAAGTATTATAACCGAAGACCAACACGGCTTCGTACAAAAAAACATCGACAACAACCGCAATCTACTCATATATTCTTAAAGTTATTAAGTGCATTGATGCGGGCGAGTGCCCTGTTGGGGTATTTTGTGACCTCAGCAGGGCATTCGATTGCATTAGTCGCGATATTTTGTTGAGAAAACTGTCTCGGTACGGAATCCGTGGTGTCACTCATGAGTGGATATAAAGTTTTTTGAGTAAACGTAGTAACCATGTCACGATTGGCAACCATCAGTCATCGTGTATTGAATATTCTGAAATAGGAGTTCCTCAGGGTTCAGTCCTAGGACCTACCTTATTTTTACTCTATATCAACGATATTGTGAAGATTTCTAACGGCTCAATTGCTGTTTACGCTGATGATACATCAGTCATTGTATCAGATAAGGATCACTCATGTTTACGTCAGAAATGTAATAAAATGTCCTCTGATATGAACCAGTGGTTCAGAGCAAACTCACTTTATCTGAATACAGATAAGACAAAATGTATTCGCTTTCATAATAGACAAAAAGAAGTTAGTGACATTGATTTCGGTGACTTACAGTCAGTAGATGAGACCGCTCGATTTCTTGGTTTATATATAGATGAACATATTTCCTGGGTAGAACACTGTCGACTCTTAACCAATAAATTGAATTCTGTTTCCTACCAATTTCGTAATTTGAAAACAGTTCTGTCTAATGATCAGTTATTGATGCTCTACTATGCTCAAGTAGACTCCAGACTTCGATATGGCATTTGCCTTTGGAGGAGGTCTTCAGGAGCAAACGATATATTTGTTGCGCAAAAGAGAATACTCCGAGTAATGTTTGGCTTACCGCCTCGGCAAAGTTGTCTAAATGTATTCAAAACTTGTAAAATTCTGACGCTACCATCACTTTTCTTTTTTGAAGTTTGTGTCTATGTATTCATTCACTACAACAGCTTCTCGACCAGATCTAGCATTCATAATCATGACACAAGAATAAAAAATCAGCTAAATATACCTTTTTCTAGGGTACAAATATCCAAAAACTGTCCTAACTCACTAGGTCCTCTATTATTTAACAAACTACCAGACCATGTAAGAAATAGGTAGTCGAACTTTAGTATGTTTCAAAAAATGTCTTAAAGAATTTTTAATTGAAAAATGTTATTATAAAGTCGATCAGGCACTATAATAGTATTTGTAAATCTACTGTTTCTTTGTTGTTTTATAAATATTACAGTTATTGACTGTTGTTGTTACATACTGTTTTAACTTAGATTTAACGACTACTATACAATACTTATATTGTCCGTCCGGAGAATAAATTATTATTATTATTATCACCATATTAATATAAAAAATAATCACATGCATTAGCATCAGATGCAGGTAGAATATATCTACTGAAGGACATTATAATTATTATTAAAACTGATGTAAAATCAATTCTAACCACAGACATGCGAAACCTTAACATTTTCTTCCCGCATTTTTTTAAGTCCGAAGTTTTCGACTATTCTATTACGAATTATGATATTTTCATCAAAGAATTTCTCTTTACGAATTGACATATTCTGCTTCAAATGAAATACTGCATGGTCAGGAATAATTTCCAGCATTTCACGTGGCTGGCGACTTAACCTTACTTTTTTAGTAGATTGAGGTGCTGCTTTTTCATTTTAGAGCTCTAATTGTTTGACTGGGTAAATGAACAGTTTCAGTAAATTGTTGAATATTATTGATACTTTTGAAGAGCTTGCAGATATGCATTACCTTTATGGTAGTGCTCAATGGCTTGTTTCAAACCATACAATATATTCTCCAAATCCATTACGGAATTTGCCAATTCTGAAATTAAATTCCTCAAACTTCTATGAAACCCAAATATATTCCAGTATCTCTCTTGAGTGATTAGAAAAATTTGCTCACACTGCTGTTTGTTACAGTTTATTTACTGAATATTTTCCATCGTGCCAAAAACGGTCAATAGAGGATTTAGTGCGACGGTTTTAAAGATTCTTCTGTGTTATACCGCAAATATTGAATAGCAAGAATTACGTGCACTTTTATTTTATTTACTTTTTTATCACTATCCATGTGGCTTATTCACGATGACGCACTTGCGTATTTCAGCCTGAATGTTTGCAATTTCCATTGGCAGCGAATGATAGGTCGGGTTGGTCTGGCCCCCTCGTTCACCAGAACTGAACCTCCTAGACTATTTTTACGTAGGTACTTGAAGTCAGTAGTCTATTCTTAGCTTATATGACATCGCAGTTTCCAACTATTGGGTAATTGCTGCATGTGATTTGATTTAAATGGTGAGCCAAAAAAATCTTCAGGTTTCGCACGCCTATGGTTAGAATTGGTTTTGACTGGTGTAGGATCGTATTCATGCATGTAGAATCAATACTCAACCATAGTGTACCTATCGAATCTGTTGGAAAAAAACAACAGCTGCCTCAACACTATTTTCAGAATTTTGTCTATTATGGTTCAAGGAAAAGTATTCATGTTTTTTTTACTTCCACAATAAGTTTTACCTGGAGAAAAATCTCGAGAAAAATCAACTTTAATAACTTAATTTTTTTTCAAAGTAGCACAAGCAATTTTGTTGAGGTACTGTATCCCTCTTGCCCCTCTTTTGTACCCGCCTAGGATTTCCGACCAGGCATGCCTCGGGAATTACGTAAATGACGGATTTATTTGAACCGATGGTGCACAATGATATTCTGTTGACATACGGTTCAATGGTTTTTATGGGGAAAGAGTCAATATTTATTACCATATTCTGCAATCTCTCTCACAGAGGAAGTCGTTTGTTCTTAAATAGGTATTACTGCCTTTCTCCTCTTTCCGACGATTTTTTTACCGCATCATTTCGTGTCAGGTTTTGTCGGTTTTATGGTTTTATCATATAATAGTACCTACATAACGAATCTTGAGAGAAATCATAATTCTTCAGAGCGTTACAAAAATATGCTGATTAAAACAAAGCTAAGCATGATATCAACTGCATTCCATCTTACCAGAGCAGGCATCAATGAGCATTAGTAATTATTGAATTAAGACTCGCATCTTATATATAAATCATTGACGCTTCACAAAATAACAATTCTGCAAAATTCTCCACCTGTATAGTGTGGTGAAGCAACGTGGAGAGACCAAATAATATCACCAGAACTTATTATTATTTTTTCTCCATTCAGGAATTTACAAGAACAAATAGCTTACATGATAGTGAGACAAATTCTGTGCAAAATCAGCATGTTTGAATATATAATAGAAAGTAAATATAAACGAAGAAAAAAAAGTACATATCGAATATTCGGAATTACAATTCACATTCCATTCAGTGCAGTTTTTGTAAAAAAAATTGTGAAATGGTTTAAATCCTATCTAACTGATCGCATTCGTGTCGAAAAACGCGATACAATTTCAAAATATATAAGTATCAATTTTGATTCTGGAGTGCCACAAGGATCGGTTTCAGGACGAACTCTTTTTCTTGTAAATATAATTGCGCTACGGAATCTAGGAGACATGAAGAAGACGAATAGAAACAGAAGAGAAAATAGCAGAACTAGAATATAAAAGTTGGAGAATTATGAACGTTTTGTCTACCGACAAAATTTAAAATAGAAAATTTCCTACGTCGATTGTTTGAAATTTTGATTTTGATTTTCATGAAAACCAAAACGTGAAAGAACTCACTCTCTTTGCATTTTCAGCTGAGGATATTTTGTTGTTTGTAATCATAGGTAAATATGGTAGGTACAAGCCAGCTGAATGAATTTCATAAATTTGCCTATAAGCATCAAAAAACGCTGTTTCAACAACCCAACGATTCAAATCACTCTATTTGATATCAGCTAATAGAGTAGTTTTGCATCATTCTTGATTGATTATTAAAATGCATTCACGTATTCAACTCGTTGGTATGCATTGGAATTCGCACTTTTATGATGCAACAAGGCAGTAAATAAGTGAGTTTTGCAAGATTTCAACCACCTATAAATTGGTATGAGGTAATTGATATTGGGTCAATGCTTTTCTGTACTGTATTGTGTCTTGAATCTTTATTACCCATCACGTGATCAGAAAGGACATGTTTAATAATAACAGAAAATAATATTATTCAAATGGAGGTTGTACACGTATCTACTTTACTACTTATAATTCACATTAGGTACAAGATTTTTCAGCAAAACTTCTATAGTAATGTATTTTGTTCCTCAACGTAAAATTTCATGATTGTTAGTAAATAATTAATTCAAAACTAACCTGAGACAGAAGTGCCTATCATTACAAATTCATTGTTCATATTTCTTATTCAAATGTGGGTAAATAACGCCATTGAAGATTTGACCGTAATCACTTTACAGCATTGGTCATGCTCGAATACACAAAAACTTCTGACAAAATTAAACACCAACTTTCGCTACCTATTCTACATCTGATAGACTGCAAGCGGTAGAAAGAGATATTATTGAATTCCTAGCTGTTGAGAACGTTGTTCCTCAGGGCTCAATTCTGGGCCCATTAATTTTTATTCTGTATACACATGATTCACATAATCATACATTTTAGCAACTGCCACTTTTATGCCGATGGCACGCAGATTCATTCATCCTTTCCAGAGACCAACCTATTATAGAGGCCAATAATATTAAACTGAACTCTCATCTAAAGTCCGTTATATCGAATTCAGAAAAGTTTTCTCTCTCCGTAAATCCTATCAAGTCTGGAGCAATGTTGTTCGATGGGAAAGTGGCTCGGAGACAATGTATCTATGCCCTGAATATAAGAATTAAAGATATGCCAATTTTTCTGTCTGATAGTGCCAAAAACCTGGGGATTATTCTAGACTGCTCTCTGAATTCCACTCGACATGTCAACCTGGTCATAAGACGTTATTTTTGCAACCCTAAATTAATTTACGTCTATAAGGAGAATTCTTAATAAAAAATTACTTCATGTGAATTATTAGTTCTTTCGCACCTCAATTATGGTGATATTATATCATGACCTGCCATACCTAAAAAAATATTCGCGACGCATACAGCTAGTTCAGAACTCTTGCCTTCATCTTATTCATCGACTAGGCAGACGATCTCATGAATCTGGTCCTCTGCTGATGGCTAAATCTAGAGAGGAGGAGGATATTGCATCTCTGTATGACATTAACCAGAAACTACTGTATACCTTTACCAAAAAATAACCTTCAGAACCGACGTTCATAACGTCAAATTTCGGTTTAAATCTCGGTTTACGCCACCTAGTCCTTTTTTTCGTATATGATCACTAAGTAGTAGTAGAATTTATTTGAGGAGATCGCTGCCGCAGCCAGGCAAGTATATAGGCCCACATGGGCCCTTTTTGCCATCCCATATTTTCCACATATCCACATGTCAACAATTCCTCCTCCTAGTCATTCCTTTTCGAACCTTCGTGACCTCCTGATGAAGGTCAGTATGTCCGCTCATTCCAGATGGACCCTTCTTTTACCTCTTGTCTCGTAGCTACGGTTTGGATGTCGAACACTTGGAAAACTTCCTTCCAAGTAGATGCGTGCACTCGAAGCCTGTTTTTCAGTCAAACGCGAATCGTCCGTATAACATATTAGGCTCCCTGTGCGAAACTCCACTGTGCTTCCTTCCCATTGTTCCCTGCTCGGAATCGCGAGAGCAAACTCTGTTCCATTGCAGTCTGTCTTGTGCGCTTTTCACTCTGAGGGCGGAAACAGGAATCTCCTGCTCCACCCACTTCGCGATTTCCGCATGGCCTATCGTCGTTCGTTCACTTACCCAGACTCTCGAGTCCCGCATCCTCAAGTGAGCTGCCATTGCTTCCTTCTTTATTCGGACCGGAAGCGGCAGCAGCCCCAACATCAGTACCTCCAACACTGCGGTTGGAGTCGTTCTCATTGCACTCGTTATTACCAAACAGGTCAACTTCTGGATTGTGCTGTTCTGTGCACCTGGCCACTACATATGGCTGACCCATATTAGATCATTGGTCTTACAATTCTGTACTGCTAGCGCTTAATCTCTGGGTTAGTGCCCCAATTACTTCATACAATTCTCCTCAGTTGCCATAGGATTGGTACCGACTTCTGTATAATCCTATGTGGTGTCCGTGAAAGTTTGGAGTCCATGACCACCCCCAGATTTTTGCCCTGCTGAACAAGCTCCAGCTCTTAGACAAACACGGTAGGTGGCCTAAACCCATATTTTTCCTTCGTTTGGTGAACAGGATCATATCTGTTTTTGTCGGATTTACGGAGGTTCCTGATTCACTGCACCTTTCGATTATTCTACAGGCTGTCTGGATGCGGTCACAGACGACTTCGATGAATCGTCCGCTGACTAGGACAACTCCGTCGTCCGCGTATGCTTGCGCCTCAAAATCTTCATCTGTGGTTTACCCAGGAGTTCGTCCATGACTACATAGATGGGGAGACAGGCAGCTTCCCTGAGGGCAACCCCCTTCCACCTCGGCTACCAGTCTGAGGTCACCTTTGGATACATCAACTGTTCTATATAGTCGCTGTCTTCGCCTTGTCAAACGCGCCTTTCACATCGAAGAATACTGTTAACGTTACCTCTTAATGTCCTTTAAATTATTTGCACTACAGCGTGGAGGGCCGATTCAGTCGAACTTCCCTTTCTGTATGCATGTTGATTTCTGTGGAAAGGGCTCGCCCTTAGGGCCCCTCCATCGGGAATCTATCTACCACCTTTTCCAGCGTTTTTAGCGGGAAAGGTGTCAGGCTGGTTTGTCTGAAGGACTTCGTTGTTGTATGGTCTCTCTTTCCTGCTTTGGGGATGAAGACTACTCTTGCTGACTTTCAGGCCTTTGGAACATATCCCAACGCTATGCTGGACAGGAATATCCTTTCCAAGATTGGGGTAAGACATTCCAGACCCCTCCGTAGCATTGCCGGGGAAATTCCGTCGGGTCCTGTTGCCTTATATGGGTTCAACTCATTCACTGCTCAGGCTTTGGCGTCGGTCGTGACAACCCTCTCCGCCAGTTGCCAATCCCAGTGGGAGATCTGCTGGTTGGCAGAGCTCGTGGGTCATCTTCAACACCACCCGGGAAGTGTACCTCCAGTACAAGTCTGAGCGAATCTTCGGAGAATGTTGTACATGTCCCATCTGGTTTCTTCGAGGTTATTATGGAACCTTCTGTCTCGTTGCATTGTTTGACGAATTCCGTTAGGAAGTTGATTTATCCGCAGTTAGACCTTCAGCTTACCGTTTTACTTCTCCTCAGCTCCTTCTTGAACTCACTTCTCGCGATTTTGTAGTTTTTCCACGCTTATTCCACGTTGCCCTCCTTGATGGCTTTGTTGTGATGGGACTTTCTGGTCACTGTCCTCAACCCCTTCAGCAAATGGTTCCACCAACGAACCCGGCGTTTTTGGGTCACTCTCAAAGGATATGCATCTTGAATGTCTTGGTCATTATGTTCTTGGTTTTTTTACGTCTTGATCGAGTTGTTCCTCCGCCTCCTCGTGTGCCCTGAGAGACCTTATAGAAAGGTGTCCCAGTTAGTTTACCTTAGGGTTTCAGCATTGCGGAACTTCCTCTGCTTCAGCGTAGACATTGACTTTATCATTCGGTGATCACTAAATTCTAAAACTGGATTCCTGTAAGTTATAACTATATCAAACTTCAAAAAATGGATGAAAAAATTACTCCAAACTTGTGATCTGCATTTCTGACTTGTCCAACTCCCGATATGAGTAGCCTGAAGCTATTTGATATCATCTATTTTTGTTTTACTCATTGAAATACTGCAGACATCAATTCACTGCAAACTAATTTGCATTTAATTATCATTGTATTGTCCTTTCTTGTTTTTTGTATATTTTTTTCTCAAGTTGAGTGGAAGAAAGTACTCATCCGATCACGTGACTCAGATGAAAACTAACGCTGCCTTTTGATAGGAAACTTTTAATTAGTATATGTTTTTTTTTTTCATATGTTTATTATTAAGTTTTCTTCTAACAATGAAAGCATTTATTTTTATTACTCTAGGTATCCTATCCCCTTTTTTTGTCGTAGTTTATTAATAAGAAAGTAATGCAGGAAATTTAGTTCCGAGAAATTTTCTCGAACGGAACTAAATACCTAGAGTGGATGGAGCATATAATCCAATCGAGCACTGGGAAAAAATACCATAACATGGTACACGGACGGGTCTAAAACTCTCGACGGAACTGGAGCAGGAGTCTTTGGGACTTGCACCAAATACTCCGAACCCATGGGCCAGTTCCCCAGTATTTTTCAAGCGGAAATTCACGCCATAGAAAGGTGCATTCAATTCAACCTCGACAGAAAATACCGGAACAAGGAAATCGCAATCCTCTCCGATAGTCAAACAGCCATCAAAGCGTTGAGCTCATATAACATCAACTTAAAAATGGTCTGGGGATGCCTAGACAAACTTAATGATCTAGGCAGAAACATTTTTTTTTTAATTTTCAATTTTTAAACTTCGACCGAGCAAGATCGAAGACACTGATTAACATCAGCAAAACTAGTCTAAAGATAATCACGGTATTTCTGACGGGGTACTGTAGACTCAAAGAAGACCTAAGGAAGCTAGGCTTAGAGGAGGATAGCACCTGCAAATTCTGAAACTCCACACCATATATTGATGAAGTGTTATGCTGTACATCACAAAAGATTGAATATACTGGGATCACACCAGCTGACTGTGGGAGAAATACCACAAATAGACCCCCTCAAAATCCTTAAATTCCTCAAGGAATTGGGGCTTGAGGGGCTGCTGTAAACGAGAACACCTTGAAATAGCAGAAAATGGGGCACAATAGATCTATTATTGTGCAATTAGATCTTAACGTTTTAATAGCTCAAATAATTTATAACATTTTTGAAAACAGAATCGCCCAGAACGTTGAACTTCTACGTAACTTCATTCTACATTTCTTCTCTTCTTCTAGGTGAAATACATCTGGACTTCCGGCAGACTTTGCGATTTCAAAGGCTGCGACCGACCCGATTTGCAACCCATCCCAGTCAACGGATGGTTCTGGACCGCGGTTCTCCAAAAACTGGCTCCAACCACGCAGCGAGACCAGAACGACTGGTCCGAGCAGGGGGGCATAGGAAAACCCCAGCCAGACAACCGCGAAGCTCAGCAAGGAGGAGCCACCGAGAACTGCTTGGCTGTTCTCAACCAGTTCTACAACGATGGGGTCAATTGGCACGATGTCGCTTGCCACCACGTCAAACCCTGGGTGTGCGAAGAAAATGAGGACCTGCTGAAGTACGTTCGGTACACCAACCCGAACTTGTTGATTTAGGGAATAAGAATCGGACTGAAGTTTGTGAACGGAGTGGAGGGATCAAAGCATTCCAAACCGAACAATACTGTTAGGTGTTAGGTATTTTCCTAGCAGAGGCGGCATTCAACTGTGGGCGAGGGTACTGGCACCTTCAAATTGCGCGGGTTGATCTACGAACAATCGCATATGTGTATTTTAATAGAATAGTGTATTTCTTGGCCAAGGTCTAGGATTTTGTGATGAATCAGTTCCGGCTCATGGTTTCATTGCATTTTCACAAGTTGGTTCCATCTTGAAAACATAAAAAAAACTGTAATTTCATGAAATTCTTTCCTAAAAAACGTATAACAGATATGTTATCAGTTTCTTCGATGACAGCATATTATCTTCATCAGTGTTTGACAAAATTATAAGGTCAAAATATCCTTTACTTTCTTCAACCAAAATATTTTCGATTTCAATTATCTTATAATAAGCAGGGTCTCAATATTAAATTCCTTAATTCATACCAGTTACGCTGACAAAAATGGCTACATACACAAACAAATAATGTCGTGTACTAAAAAAGGTCATAAGGCATCGGAGTGTTTTACCTCAGCAACTAAAACGAGAAAAACGAATATTTGTCTCAAACACAGCTTTGGCAAAAAATGTTTTACTTCCTTTTAACTCACCAGCGTCGATAATGGGGGCACTGAGGGATAGTACCCCTCCCTCAACTGTATTTCCCACTGTGAAACATGCTGTTATAGGTAATATTAGCCAACCCCCAATTTAAAATCAATTCCGGTACTAAGTACCCCCTACTTAAATTCACCATAAATTAAAATTAACGTAATTTCAACCAGGTAGATTGGGATTTTTCTTTTCATGCCACAGTATATTTGAAAGAATCCCAAGCCAACCATCTGGCATCACTAGGTATATTGCAAATGTAAACTGATTTGAAATTATTTTGAATGATGAAATCAAATGACAACATAATTTGTGAGAGAATCGCAGAACAAGCAGTCAATTAAATCTTTCCATGATAGCTCAGTCACTTGGGCCCTAAACTTTCACGCAGAAATTTGTGGTTTCAACACTAGCAGATTTGTTATACCATTAGCATTTATTTTTGGTGTCAAGGTGATGTCAAGACAGAAAGAATATATAAGTAATCTGTGTTTCATGCATTTTCATTGCAAATAGTTTGAAAACAAAAAATTACTGGGTTTCATATAACAAAAAGGTATTGAAAAAATTGTATCCACCCATGATGTTACAGTTGAAACATTTTGGACAATACATATTGTCAATATTAGTACTTATCATTTGCAATTTTAGAACAATTTTGGTGTAATTTTTTTCTTAATATTATACTTTATCCAAAACTAATAATTTTCCAGCAAAAAAATGGTGATTGTGATATTGAGTGAACGTGTATTGTTCAAGTCATATTTCTGCCTCCCTTCGGGCTAGCCTGAATTTAGGGATACCTATCTCTTGAAGAATGAGAGGTTTAGAAGTTATATCAACTGAAATGAAGCCAACTTTTGATAACATGGAGGGTAATAATCACAACCCAACTTCAAATTTCCATTACTCTTAACGCCCAGTAACAAAATGTTATATAATTATATTCAACTAATTTTCCAGATATCAATAGGTTTCTTGATAAATGATAAGAAATATAATTACATATTGAATATGATCAGATATGAATGATATATATAAAAGCACTGTTGATGCGAATTTTCATTTTGTTTATCAAACAACTGATATTTTAAAAACCTTTTTAAATTATTGAATAATTTCCAGTTCAATCTGATTTCAGTATGTGAGGCAATCAATATATTTTTGTGTTTTTTTTTTTTCCGGTGATTTGAACCCCATTACTAAAATCTATTTGACAATAACTCAGATCTGAAAAAAAAATTTTTTCAATTTTGTGTTTGTAGTTCTACTCTAATAACAACATTACTAACCTTTACCCTATTGGCTGGCCAAATAAATGGATTTCAAGAACTTGGACAAAGAGCATACCAGTATGTTCACCAATAAAAATGTTTTATAAGATATGTATTACATTAAAACCTATTTATATGAAAGTAGTTCTAAGCTATTCAAAGCCACATGTATTTAAAATTAATGCTAGGTAATTATTAGTCCATTGTATATTTATATTTATGTAATTTATTTTTATTGTATGAAATTACCTGCAAAAGAAATCCGGTGTGCATATACGAGTTCTTTACTTAATTTTTGTCTTTTATGCAAGGGTTTTTATTTTTGTGCACAGTATTTGTTCAATGAGATTGAAAATGTTTTATCAAAATGTTTTTCATCAATAGTGAACAACTACTTACTTAATGTAAGATATAGAATACCCTGCAATAAGAGGAAAATGTATTCATGTACTTTTGCTAATTACTTCAAATAAAACAATTAGTACTTTAGATGACTTTCAATTCTAACGGTCTTTAACTTTGAACATTTACCCAAAAAACTCTTTCATCTAATGTTTATTTTGCCACTATGCAGTATCCAAAAAGGGCAGCGTGTTTTCTTCTTATAAAACTTGCGTGAGAGCATAGTACTGATGAATTGAATCATTGGATTTTGCAAATTGATGCAGAACAATAACTCAGCAATATGAATGAATGAATATATTACAAAAATTATATAACCTAAGAGTATAATTATTTCTTTCCTTCCACCATAATTATATGGTAACCAAACTTCGTTTTCACTGGTGGATCAGTGTAAACGGGACTATTGACAGTTGATATGGGCAGAGCAAATGCTGCTTCTTGGAAAGGTCCTACCATTGAGCCCCGTACCATCCAACCTAGATCACCTCCTGATCGAGCTTTGTCCTCGCTGTAAGCAGCAGCCACCTCTGGAAATTTCTGTCCTGCTTTCAGTTTTTCCAGTGCTTCTAGACATTTACCTTGCTTCTCACAGAGAATGTGTCTTACTTTGACTGTGGATCCTCCTTTCTTTTCTTTTCCTCCTAGAACCATGTAAAAGTTATACTTTCTTATTGTAAAATAAACAGCATCTTCCATTTGAGAAGAGAGTATATACTCTTGACATGATTAGGGTCAAATTATGGATAAATGATTGATGAAATTCATTTGTGTTACCGCTTTTATCATTTGAATCTTCATTTTTAGCACTCTTGGCGGGTTTGGCACCCCCTTTCTTTGGTGGCATAGTTCTTCTGAACCCAATTCTCAACAATTTCCTGTTCCGATTACTTAAGTATGTGCAAAACTCCAAAATTCAAAATATTAATTTGGTTTTCATTGGCATTAAGGACATTGAGGTTAAGGTTCAATACAATCATCTTCGTCTTTTATTTTTCATAACATAGAGTACGTTCCGTAATTCGACTTTGGTCACTCGAATCAACACTTGAGGTGAGTCCCATGAGGCTTTTTTGCTCTTTGCGTCGCGAGTCACGCATTCTGATTGACGAATATCGTCGATATATGGGTGTCCATGCAGGGTTCGCTTGTGCCTGAAAACTGCATGAAAATTTACAAATGTGCATTTCCCTTGCAAATTTTATTTGGTTCTGTTATAATTTTGTCAGTATAGAATTTGAGTATTTTCGGAAAATCCCGACGTATTTTTCATTGTATCTTTTCTTACTCAAATTAGAACATGTCCTAATACCGTGCGTGCTCACTATGCGTTTTGCACGCCTATTGACTTCAAGGTAAGTAACTTATGACGACAGAGGATATAAATGAAATTTGTGATATATATTTCGTCAAAACTTCCATCCTCGACAAATTCTGATCACCGACTGCTACTGCACCATCCACCAGTCTACAAAATTTGCCTTTATTTTCTCATGATATAAGAAACCGGTGGTTTAGTGGTGCCACCTTTGAATAAAAAAACATGCCTATTCATCCTGCCGGTTACTTTGGTTGGTCATTTGGTCAGTGATGTTTCAGCTCGAACAATGAGTTGTGGCTGCCCTGGTTCCACTTCTAATCTATTACAAACATTTTTAGTGTTTTAGTACGAAAACAAAAGCGAGTGGAACACTGGCAACAGTGGTTACGCTGATTCCCAAAGTTTTAACCTTTGAAAATGTTTAGGTTCAGAAAGTTGTATAATTTTACCAAGATAGGTATACATAATAACTTGATTATACGGATTGCAAGATAACCGTGTTTTCAAGTACAAGGACTATCAGAATATCTGTGATGAAAACAATGTGAATAAACTAAGCAAATTTGTTGCCTGAACGATGAAGGAATGGTTCAAAATATCACTTATACTGAGCGTTTTTGGATTTCTCAAGGAACTCAGGCCTTCGGAACCCTTTATTTACGAGTTTTTAATTGACCAGCGATGGAGAAATATTACGGGAGATGACGTTACTCACAAAGTGTATCCTGTATCAACGTACAGTTACCTGGCCCATTTGGTTATAATTTTTTTGGTAACCGACTTGTGTAGGTACAAACCACTTATCATTGTCCTGGGATGTTCAGGAGTTGCTATTTGGAGCTTGCTACTGTGGACAAAAAGTCTCTTTGAACTGCAAATTATTGAGGTATGTATGCTTGCAATACTCACCAATTTTTCACCTCCGAAGTTACTGAAAAATTGCGATTTTTTTCTTTTAATTGAGAAATGAATATCACTGCAAATTTTATGTTTATGTTGTTCTATTTATTGAAAAATCTTTCTTTAAACAAAAATTTGTAAATTTCCTGAAACATTACATCACCTCTGTGGTTATTCAAAAGATAGAAATAAGGAAAGTATGCAATCTCTTGGCAATAATTATTTTTTTATTTGGGTTTTCCCATGCATTTCCACTATGAAACAAAATAGGGCAATTTACATGTTTTTGTTTAATGAATGTATAAATAGAATCATATTGCTTTTTATCTCTTTATCAAACTCTCTGATTTTGTCAAATCAAAGCACTTCAAAATTCAAATTGAGCCTGCCAATACCACTTCATACTCATTTCAGTAATCTTCCTGGGAACTACCTACATGGTTACTATACTAGGTGCTTAAAATATAATCAAATACATTTCATGAAATTGAATGGTACAGGAATTTTCGGTACTTTTATTTTTGAATTGAACCTGATCAAGAATAAATGAATAAAGATGGGGAATGTCTATCAATTTTTGTTTATATTCATTGTTGACTGGTTTCAACTTCCCAATAACCTGCCAAATATTTTGAAAAATTGGAAAAGGTAAAATTCCGTTAATTACTCAATAGCCACAAAAGCTATCAAAAAATTTGTTTTTACGTAATTTTGGTCTCTTGAACAAAAATCCAAATAAAATTTTTAAAATAATGGATTTTATTCATGTCAATAAGTTGGTAACTGGGAAATAATTTCCTATTCATGCTGAAGTTAAATGGCAAGAAAAGTTGGCTGTGAAAACATGAAAAGAAACATCAACGTTACCAACCTAACATTAATAAATTCACTAAACATTTTGCATGAATATGTTGTTTTTTATGTTCTTAAAAGAAGGTTGAATTTTTGGATAAACAATGCCAGTCCCATTAAATATAGCTACTGGCTGATTATAATCCATCCAGAAATAATTGAAACTTTTTCACTGGATCAACACATCAAAGAATTTTACGTAAAAGCAGTTTTTTATAATATTTGTAACTTTCAAATTTTCTGAACGAACCTGCCTTTTGATGAAAAACTATTGTTGGCAACGCCGCAAATTATAATAACAGTTCTCTTATGGAACCAAGTTGTTATTACCACAGAACACAGTTTATTTGAATTTTCACTGGTGTTCAGACAACCGGGTACAAAGCACCTTTTAGACTTTTTCACGGTTTTAAGGAATACAGAAATTACTTAACACAAACAACAAAACATTGAATTTGAAAACGGCTTTAACCTCAGAACCGAGGTGGTTTGGCCTCCTGAACAAAAATCCAAATGAAATTTTTGGCGGTCTCAACTAGTTTCGGAGATATGGGATAAGTTTTTGAGTGATGAATGGAATTTTTTAGGACACATTTCTACCGCGGAAAAACACTCAAAATTCTTCCTTCTCCAAACTAACACAATGTAGACACCCTAATTCACCCGTTTTACACTATTTTTTTATTAAAAACGGCAATGGTTATCCAAAACTTCAACCTTCTTTTAAAAGCATCAAAACAAAACATTTATGTAAAATGTTTAGTGAATTTATTTATATCAAGTTGGTAACTTTGAACTTTGCATATTTGCACAGCCAACTTTCCCATGCATTCAATTTCAACATGAAAAGGAAAATATTCACTCACTTTTTTCCAGAAACCAACTCGACATGAATAAAATTCACTAAACATTTTGTCTAGATTTGTAGGTTATGTGACCATAAAAGAAGGATGACTTTTTTTCCTAAAAAGTAGCGTTTTCAATAAAGAAACAATGTGAAACAGGTCAATTAGGGTGTGTACTTTGTGTTAGTTTGAAGAAGGAAGAATTTTCTCCGAAATTAATTGAGACCGCCAAAAATTTAATTTAGATTTTTGTTCAGGAGGCCAAACTACATAAGTTCCAAAAAAATTATGTTGATAGCTCGTGGCTATTAGTTACCGGAATTTTACTTCAGACAATATGTGAAAATACGACCTTGCAACACAAACCATCTACGATTTTTTGTCACTTATGAAAATAAGAAATGCACAAAACAACCCGTTGGAATACACACCTTTGGTAAAATGCCAAAAGTTATTGCCACTTTTTTTAATTTACCTCACCCAGAAGAATATACCGGGACATGGTTTTCGGCTATCGTCTGCTTCATTTCTGGCTGATTCTGGAGCTGATCTCTGAACCGTGAAACGCCATGGCGGATGTAAAGCAAGGTAACATCGAAAATTCGGAAGAGCAAAAGAAAAAAATATCGGAAGCAATTTTTGGTGCCAACAACCAAACAGGATTACAAGTTAACCAAAAATAATCAACTACTGATGTAAAAACTCTAGAATCCATTGGAATTAATTTTGCTCAGTTTTGAGACGAGGATCGGTTGTAACACCACCAAATTTGGCATGCTAGTAGTTGGTACCATGTCAAATAAGGAAAAAAAATTGTTAACCAAAAAACCGGGGGTGGAACCCAAAAAAAAAATTGATTTGAATTTTTTTTTTTTTTCGGTTTTATTTTGGAAAAAATTAAGTTTAAAGAAAATATTGTTTAAATACGGTTTGAGAGAATGTTATATAGAAATAAATGTCGGTCGAATAAGAGGGAACATAGGGGTAGATTTAAATGGTTGAATCTTAAGAATACAATAGATTTTGCCAGGATTGGTGTCCTTTCACTTCAGCAGGGCTGGAACATTGATTTCTGTAAGCAGAGAAAGGGGGTTCTCATACAGAAATCTTGATGAACTGGCGGACGTCACAGTAAATGAGAAATTTCGACAGATATACACACTCAGGGCTTCAAGTTCTAAGAAGTTCAATTATGATATAAGAATGAAATCGACCGCTCAGGAGAGTTTCTAAAGCACCAAACGAAACTATTAAAAAAGAGGCAACTACTTGTTAGGATGAAATTTCGAAAGCAGTTATGAAGAGCCCATGTATATTTAGTAGCGATTTTTGCAAAATATCACCGAGACTGGTCAATCTAATAATTCTCATAGTATTTATTCATGAATGAGATGTGAGGCTTATGCATAATCTCAAAAAATATTCTCACCTTTTGTCTACAATGGCGGCTATTCCTAATCGCAATTTTAGGACGACTAACACTGTTTCCAGAGCTCGAAAAGACGGATTTGCTTCAAATATGAAGCAGTAACCTCACCGAACCTTACCTTACCCATTCTCCTGAAAGTATCACAAGACTACTTTGTAATTCCATTTATTCAATCGAGGCCGTTTTACGATAGCCTGTTTACTTTCCGAGAAAACTCCAATTATTTTAAAATTTTTATTGAAGTCAATTTTTTTTGTGTTCCACCCCTGATTTTTTGGTAAAAAAATGTTTTTTCAACTAAACATGATGTAAAGAAGTCACGTGCCAAGTTTCATAGTGTTACAATTCATCCTTCGGTTTTGGCACAAATTTGTCTGTGGATATTGAACTATAATTGCTCTATCACCATTTATAATAAATAGTTTTGTACATAGTTATGCATTTTGAATACACTTTTTTGATCTCACCATTACATGTTTTTCATATAGAATTTCATCTTAGTACTTAGTACCACAATGAATTCATTATAGTACTAAGTACCATAATGAGCTTCCTTGTCATCAAATTTAAGTGACATAATGTTGTCATTATGACATGCCATCAGATAAATGAATATACGATCTGACTTCCTCTATCTTTCCCTTTTATTTTACTACATTTTTACCTAATTTTCCGGAATTTATTTTGCTGGCTTCTGCTTCTGTTGTTCCTCAAGATTCTAAATTCATGCTATGCAATTAGCAATTTATTTTTAGTCTGCGGTCAGATTATAATTGTGCATTACTTCGCCTTCAGATTGGCTGAATTGGTTTAGAATAAAATAACCTTGGCCTTTCTCCGATGCTCATTGAAGCAAACAATTGTGTTTCCGAATCTGAATCGACAAATTAAATCTGCACTTCTTTAGAACTGATTTTTAATGTTATTACGCGAAAATTTTGACGACTTTGATTTTTGTATTCTATGATTGTGCTAGAAGACGCCAACTTTTTTATTAGGCGAGAAGACAAATGAAGACAAACGCATTTAATAATGACGTATCGCGACAAAAATGCCTGTTCCTCAAATCTAGTAGGCGACAGGACGGTCACTTTAATTCACTTCTTGTCAGCTATGATTGTTGAGTATTGGTGACACACTACGTTTGGGGAAGTTTCGCACGAATAAATTACAAAAAAAAACATCAATTGTGTTTTCAACAACTGCTACTTCCAATAATCGTTTCAATGGAGGTTATTATTATTGTAGTGCACTTATACTGGATCCTTCAAAGAGAGCACGGTCTTCCTTATCTCCATTATGATGCTAATCGACAGATCGATAATTTTAAGTGAATTCTGGTGGTCTGTTATTATTTTTTTTACATTAAAATGCATTTTTGAAATATTCACAATAATTTCAATTATCTCGAAATTTATTGCATCATCTTCCTTCCGGTCTACAACAACCTTTCAAGGAAATGCGAATAAATTGATTACTTGAAAGTGAATCAGTTTTGCAGGTCAAAATCCTCAGTGAATGGTCCAGTATAGGAATAGAGGACTTCGGATAATGATTCAGTCATGCCACCACACAACTTTTGGCTTTAAAACTACTGACACGTTTTTCGACAAACCATCACAAACTGCAAACACCTACTCGAACTTAGGTTATGTTATAGTTATTAAATGAAATTCTGACAGATTTTGTCAAAAAGGTAATAAAAGTTTGTTTATCCGTAAAGCTCAGAATATTTTTCAGATCAATTCATTATTCATTAACTATAAAATGTGAAATGAGCGATTTTCTTTGAATTCAGAAAAATTACATATTTTGAAATTAGCGCCATTATTATACAAAGACCCCCTAAAAAAAAGTCCCTGGTGTTTTGTATTTTATGGACAATCTTAATATTTACACTGTTATGGACAAATTCAATCCTAGTACGAGGATCCTGAGGCTGCCCCGAACCTCGACATGAAGAAAAATTATCGAAAAATGTGTCAGTAGTTTTAAAGCCAAAAATTGCGTGGTGGCATGACTGAATCCTTATCCGAAGTCCTCTATTGAAAGATTCAGTGAATTTTGCTGTATCGAAAAGTTTCGATACAATTTAATTAAAATGTTTATTTCGTATGATTTTCATATTTATTATCAAAAATACCCAGATAGAAAGCATCCAGATGAAAGATCGCTGTAGTAAAAGTCATTGATTGAGATTATGGCGAAGAAATAGGAAGAATTGCCATTAAAAAAAGCTTTTTTAGAAAAACTACCTATTTATTTTATCCATACAGAATATTGAATGAAAATTCCTTTCAGGATCTTTGACGGAATTCATCCATTCTTCCGTTTCCTGTCAAAAATAGGGTTTCCTGAATAAATAACTGGTAGAAAGACTCATCAGTTTTCCAACGTTAACTATGACCTCATAAGGAGCATATCCTTCATCAAAAAAACATACTCATTGAACATGCTGGGAGAATTTCCTTTATTTATTATTGAAAAGCAATCAAATCATCATAAACAACACAAAAATTGGTTTTTCCTAAAAAAACGAACGTTCGCGGAAAACGAAATACTGAACTTTTTGTTATTATTATTTGATGATCATTCCATTGCGGAAGGGTCGTTGTAGGCATGCAAGCGATTCACCCTTAACCAATTCAATCGCATAAATATTCCAAAGTTATGAAATATAGAGCAATTCGGAAGTCAATCGATTGGGATTGATAAAATTAGAACACTCTGTGAATTTCGAGTCATTTCGAGTCATTCGAATCATGAAAGTTACAAAATTGGCACGAACAGAATTGGAAAAAAATATGGAGGGAAATGACTACTTCCCACTCCTGATGAACTCTTCAACTCGGGAACGGTTAAAGATAGAGCAATTCTGCGAACCCAAATAGATTCAGAATGATCAAATTAGAGTATCATCTGTGAATTTTTGAGTCAATTGATGTAACAAAATAGGGGGTATTAGACACCTCAAAATCATGAAAAATACCAAATCGGCAGATTCACTTGAAATCCGCACTATATACGCAAAATTTCATATGTGATTTGTTTATACTCAGATTTTACGAATAGAAGTAGAAAAAAATTGGCAGGAAATGACTCCTTCTCTCCAAATGAAAGCAATGGAGTCATTCAACATAATATTTAAATTTTGTTCAACATGTGAAATGAACTGATTATTTTGTTTAGTATTGTACATTTCTCATTAGGTATGTAAAAAATTAGAAGAGAAAAATATATTTTCAATAATTTTGCACGAGAATCTATTTTTACAATTAACTACAACTAAAATATTCGAAGTTACTGGCATTATTTCATATTTTCTGGATTCCGATGAAATTTGAGTTCTGCGTATTAGACCAGGAGCTGGTGACAGGTGACGTTCTCCAATTTTACACTGCATGCCTTTTTAAGGCTTGATAATTAACCCTAAAATATGAAAAATAGACGGGTTCTTGGCCGCCCCACGTGTGCACTTCATAAGAAAAAGCGCTCTTCTTTTTGTGGAGAATTTTCGTGTTTTTTCGCGATACTATACTGCCTGCCGTATAGTTCAAACAAATTGAAACGCTACTAATTATTGGCATGCAATCCGCAGCGGTCGAAAGGGCTTAAAGGGTTACGAAAACTGAAAAAAATTAAAGGGGACTTCCGTGTTTTCAAATTGCATGCCGATGTGAAGAATTGAAGTTTCAGTAATAAAGACACTCTGGAAAAATTGGCATGCGCCCTTCGTCTGACCAGTGGTGGAAAATTGCTGGAAAACTCTGTAAAAATTTTATACAGGTTTTACGTGATTCCAAACTGCATGCCATTAGAAACATACGTTATTTGTATAATTAATTGATAGTAATTTGGCATGCACACCAGGATTTCGCAAAACAAAGTCACATAAATTTTTACAGTTTTTTTGGAACTTTCGTCATGCATGCCTCTATTTTGAGAAATTCTGGTGTGCATGCCAAATCACCTACTAATAATTAATTATATAAATGACGTATCTTTCTAATGGCATGCAGTTTGGAATCACTTAAAACCTGTATTAAATTTTTACAGAGTTTTCCCTCAATTTTCCACCACTGGTCGGACGAAGGGCGCATGCCAATTTTTCCAGACTGTTTTCGTTACCAAACCTTCAATTATTATTCATATCGGCATGCAATTTGAAAACACGGAAGTCCCCTTTAATTTTTTTCAGATTTTCGTAACTCTTTGAGCACTTTCGGCCGTTGCGGATTGCATGCCATTAATTAGTAGCGTTTCAATTTGTTTGAACTTCCGTATATTACAACGGCAGGCAGTATGATATCGCGGAAGAACACAAAAATTCTCCACAAAAAGAAAAGCGTTTTTCTTTATGAAGTGCACACGTGCGGCGGCCAGGAACCCGTCTATTTTTCATAATTTAGGGTTGATTATCAAGCCTTGAAAAGGCATGCAGTGTAAAATGGGAGAACGTCACCTGTCACCAGCTCCTGGCCTATATGTGGTGGATAAGGAGGTACTTGAATTGTGAAATCATTTTCAATATCTAGACTGTAGTATCCTAACAAGCATTATAACATTTGCAATATTTGTTCTCCAGAAATGTATAACAAACCGTTGAATTTGGAATTCCCCGTATCCAATCAGATTTTTTTCACCGAAACCACCACGCAGTATCCGTGATGTAATATTGTTTTATCACTTAAAATTGCACGAGTGGTTTGTATTGTATCGGGTAAATTCGAGTTGTTTAATGAGAAACTGTTGCCTAGCAATTAGACGAGAAAAATATTAAAAACGCGACACCAAAGGTGGAGCGTTTTTAAGTTGAAAGTTTTTCGAGTCTTATTGCTAAAGGAAACAGTTTAGAATTTGAACAACACAAATTTACCAGAATACGAGATCCTCTAGTACCCGTATCTCAGATTTCACTCTGCTATTGACCTCGAGCATCTGACAGAATATAATGATTGTCTTGGCTAATACCACGCCAAGCATTGCATTGTCTGACGAGTAATATTGCAAGGAGACTACTGCATATGTTTCCCGTAATCAAACAGCAGAATGGCATCATCCTGAATTTTTGTCAACAAGAAGCACCTGCAATAGTTTCCTGCTTGATGAATATTATCGAATATTTACTTCGAATGATTTTTTTGAAGAAGTATATTTTCAATGCATTCGAACAATTTTTCGTGACATATTCATTCAGTCGACGGAATTTATGGAATAGTTGTTTTGTTTCTCTATAATCCAAACATTCCTTTCACAACATAATACGATGGGTTCGGAAAATTACTGCTGTGATCAGTAAAACATTCTATAAAATCTGTTAGTTTGTTAAACAAACATTTTAATGACGAACTCATTGTTTACGAAATGAGTTGAACCTGCTAACGTAAACATAAAATGGTCATAAAAGGACTCACTTAATTTTTTTTCCATAATCGACTAATGAAGTGGTTTGGCATTGTATAAAAGGGTACAAGTATAGGTAGTTGAAGATTTTAAAAACTGTGATTTTCATTACGAGTACTGTTTTAAATTTTCAGATTTCTGAATGTTGCAGTGTACAGTACAGTATTATTAATTTAAGGGGGAAAATGTTTAAACTAAAAGATTATGTTTTCACCACGACCAGAAAGTATTAATCCAAAATAATTGAATTAAATCTGAATGAAACAAGTGATTTGTTAAGACATTTATATACATTGTATTGTTATTTGGTGTTTGCTTGGAGTTCGCGACGACCACCCGGGCTGGTGCTGTAGGTTTTCCGGGTTTTCCTACAGCTGAAAAGTGAATACGCCACCAAAAAAATCAGTAAGTCGCCCCGAAGCGCCACGACAAATAATAATAATAGCCGTCCTCTACCCACACAGGTTATGCCTCTGAGTACACTCTATGAGTGTTTAATATATCAGGTGGAGTATTGCGAAATTCCGTATCCGATTCATTCGATTTTTCACCCATTTTTTCATTCGAATTGAAGCTTCTCTAAAAATAAATATCATGGCGCCATATCATTTGTATATGTCATTGGCAGTTTTGAAATCAACGGCAATCTGTCATTTCGATTACGAAATATTCATTATGTACCTTGTTATTGAGAAAATAATATGCAAAATACGTAAGAAGTGTTTCAGAATATTTTTTACTCATGTATATTTTTCAAGCGGATATCTTACATGAAAGTTATGTTCTTTGAGAGCTGCTCCTCAAGCCATCATCCCATATTTCAAATTGCTGTCAACGAGTGCAAAATAGACAACTTTCAGCTGTTTCTGAGGTATCATGCCATTTAGAAATCTGAATTTATATAGTATGAATTGCAACTTTTTTATAGTAAGTATATTGGATGTGGGCCCATCTTAAATGGTTATCAATGAAGACTCCAAAGTATTTCACACTTTTTACCGGTAGTATACAACGAATTGTTTCTCGCTCACGCGGCTCACCTGTATCTATCGATTTGAATTTTGGCCGATTAGATTCATAGCAGCTGAACGGAAGGTATTGAGTTTTTTCTAAGTTCATTTCTAATCAAACAAAATGTTTGATATAAGAAATATAATTATCCTACGACCACATGGGAAAGTAACGTATATCGCACTGTATAGTTACACGGAAAGAGGCTTATATCACAAGCGTGCGAAATATTTTCCACACAGACGCGGAAAGTCGCACGCTCCATTAGCTCAGTTCGAAAAGCAGCAGGACATATTGACTTCTGACGAAGAGTACGCGGGTTCGATCCTCGCCCACTGATATATTTTTTTCATTATGATATTGAAAAAATTACACTTTTCAAATAGATTGCTTCAAATTTTGTATTTAAAAGGAATTATTAAAAATAAATGAAGTCGGAATGGTTCTCAGTCGGACTTTTCATTAAATTTTCTTGGACATTACATTGTTAGATAGTAACTTCTTGCACTAAGCCGACAAAATATCCATTTTAAAAAATTCTGTATCATCTAAACGAAGCAAGGAATTTTCAAAATGTATGTTCCTTTTCGTTAAATAGTTTCTTTTATCAATTCCCTGTACCTAGTCAGGCAATCATGTACTCATCTTGCTAGGTATTTATTATATATAAAAAGCAGGCTATAAACAATTTATGTCAAACGTCAAAATCAAAGAAGTCACGTGCTGCCTACCAACTGAGCTATTGGACACATATTATGACAAGAAAATATATTGTATTAGAGTGTATCTTGATTAGTATTATTACAATTTTTAGCCTAATATTTTTTAAGTAGAAAAAGTTCCTAATGATAGTTATTGTTACTTTTTAAAATAAACTATGTCGTCTTTAATTATCATATTTTTTTACATTATTTGTGTACATTACTCGTGTAAAAGTGATTTTTCCGCACTAGTAATGTAATATACTATTTCAACTTTGATTTGTAATTCGGTCCAACAAGCCGCTTTGTAAAAAATTGCGGTATCATCTGCAAAACCTATAATTTCACCTCTACTTTCTGTATTTTACAAGATGTTGATATAGATAGAAAATAGAATTGGCCCCAACACCGTATCCTGTGGGACTCCATATTCTATTCTAATGTGTGGAGAGAAGGGTATTTCCAACCGTAGTCTGAATTATTTCTTTTCATTTATTTGATATCTCTCCGTACACACATTTCGAACTTCGTTCGATTTATTGCAAAAAACAATTATGGAAATAATCAACAGCAATTCATAAATGAATTAATTATACATCTACATGTTTACAAGATTCTGCTACGCACAGAACACTCCTTGATTATTTTAATGGGAGTGATAGAAAAAACCGACGCAATACCGCCCTTTTCAACAATTTTCTGGAGTTGGTTGGCAATGTGAAAGTGAAGTCTTTCAATATTTCCCCGACGTAAAAATCCATAGGCGTTAGGTCCATTGACCTAGCCGGCCAACGATTAAAAATATATGTTTCTGCCAGTAAAAAGCTCATATCTTCCTTGATTTCGCTTCTCCACAGCTGACTGAGGATTTCATGGCATCCAAGTATATTATAAGAGTTGTAGCTATTGAAAATATCAGCACCGATACGCCGTACCATTCACATTCCTCGTTCAGCACCTCGAAAATGGACTTTTGATTTGTTTTGTTGTGAGATAACTTATCTTTGACAGATACATAATATTTATTCCAATGAGTAATAATAGATCATGGTAGCTGCTAATGAGTTATAATAAAAGGTGTCGTTAAATTGATCGGTTTATTGATGTGTTAGCTTTTCCTCGAATGATATTTCTGTTTGTTTACTTTGAAGAAATATTTAGTTTGAAAACGTGTTCTTTTCCATATGCACCCCCAGGAATCGAACATCGTTTTATCGAACGAACAAATGAGTACCTTTCATGAATTTTTGTGGTGTCATCCAAAAGAGCATCTTTCAAATCTTTATTATAATTTCCAAATAGTTTTTCTGGTTCGGAATAGTCTATATACAGGCTGATTCATGGTGGATGGCACATTAAACTTTTCTAATGAATCATACAACGGATTTAATGTAGAGTATATTCGGAAATTCTCTATCCAACTAAAATATTTTCGACAATGCGGTGTGTTTCCTTCTATCAAAAAGTAATAGCAACTTTGATTTTTCATATGGAACACCCTTTGTATAATATTATTTTTTGAATATTGTACAAGAGAAGTGAGCGTAAAACTGGAAAGACTTTCTGACGATCGGTGGATAAGGCGCTTGGAACCATGGAATTGGCCAGCGATATCACCCGATCTTAATCCATTAGATTTTTATCTGTGGGGAATTTTCGAAGAAAACGTTAACAAAATAACTGTGCGTTCGAGAGACGAATTGTTAGAAAGGATTACCCAAACATTTGAAGATTTGGATCGTCATGACGAAAGCAGTTAACGCCCGCATTTTGAAGGGCTTGGGAGTGAACGGCCAGCGATTCGAACATATTTTGAAATATTCCTCTTTCAAGTTTCTTGGTGCTTTTTAGAAGTGTATCCGAAGATATACTGAATTGTTCTAAACTCGCATAAATTTTACTATATCGTCTTCATGTTAACTCAATACCTAATACTTGTATTTCCGAATATTTCGACAGTTTATCATTTCAGGTGATCTATGGTACTTTCTGCGCCACTGAAGTTGCCTATTACACATATATCTATGCCAAAGTCGATACAAAATGGTACCAGCAAGTTACCTCTCATACCAGAGCCGCTATTTTGGCAGGAGGCGCCATCTCGGGGATTGTGGCTCAACTAGTGATATATTTCGAAGTGATGAACTACAGGGATCTCAACTACATAACGTTGGCAGGTAAATCGTAACGAAAAATACTCTTCACTTTGGATTATTCTATTAAAAATTGAACATTCACTTAGATCGATGATCGAAATATTATTGCACAAGTTTTCTGTCCGCCGTACTGTACAACACTTCTTAGTAATAATAATAATAATAAAAATAATACTCCCTCATAAACACTCGTAGAGTGTACCCAAATGCCTGTGCGGGTAGAGGACGGCTATTATTATTATTTGCCGTGGCACTCCGGGGCGACTTACTGATATTGTCGGTGGTGTATTCACTTTTCAGCTGTAGGAAAACCTACAGCACCACCCCGGTTGGTCGGTGCGCACTTCAAGCTAGCACCAGACGTCGGGATTGGCATCTAGGCAACTCACATCACACTTGATTCACAACAAGGCATGTGGCCACCTAAAGAGACCCGTGTACTTGAGAAAAAAGATTCCGTACCCGAGCCTCGAACGTCTGTCTGATGCGAGCAGAAGTTCCACTGCTAGAAATAAATAAATAAAAATATATTTTCTAAAATTGCGTCTGACATTTCCACAAGTATCTACAGATCATTACGTATTGCATGCCCTTCTTTCTTCGCTGGGACGTTGGGGAATGAGATACGGACGCACATAAAGCCGCCTCCCCCTCCATCCCATTGCTGGGGAGGAGGGCGAGCGCTTGTGCCAAGTGGTGCCTAGGGCCCCCGATCAGGGGGCGCTGACAGCCTCCTCCGCTGGTGTTGACGGTAGGTCGAGCTGTGGAGCCTTGATGGGTCGTAGGTGACATAATAACACGCCTCCTGCGAAGCTTATGCGTGTCGTTCATTGCATTCCATTGGATACTGCTATTGTCTAAGTTCGTGTGAGGATGGTTATTGCGAGCTTACCCCGGAAAAGGCTATAAGCATAAAGGCTATAAAACCGGGTGACTGCTGCTAGAGACCTTAGCCACTGAGCCACCGACCGACCATAGTAACCTTATAAAATCTCTAACTAATTAACTTGGCGGGATTCCAGCGCAAAAGTCTTCTTGTTTCGTAAAAATTATCGACCCAAAATATCCATAATTGAAATTAATAACCTGCATATTCAAGCAAAAGGAATTCAAAATCTCACTTATCCTGTATATTGTTTTTGTTGTCATTTCAACTTTTCAAAATTCGAACTTTCAAAAACCTATATTTGTACGAATAAATATTGAGTCCCTGAGATTTGTATAAGCAAACCACATTACTTTTTCAAATCTAATTAACTCGTGAAAAGGCAGTCCTGTACCTGGAGACAAACTGTTGACAGGACAGTAAAGTTGTGACACTCCAATTTGAAGGTCACCCAAACATTAAAAGAAATGGGCGGAGCATTCTATCTGTGTATAGCTAAGTTTTCATGCATCCGAATTTTCGGTTTTTCGTAGAAAATTTGACAGAAATGTTATTTTTTCGTACGAATGATACTTTGAGCGGTTTTCATTTGTGCGAAATGCCTTCACGGAAAAATTGAAATATTCAACGTCAAATCCCTAATTTACCGTCCATTTTCTCAAGTAAATTCCCCAGCTCGTTTATTAAGCTGTGGTAATTGCCAAGTAATTTTCATGGTATGAAAATAGGTCTCACCCAAAAACGTTTGGGAAACCTTTTTCTTTATTTCAAAATTCCAATACGTTAACAAAATCAGTAATATATAAAATATTACGGCTGTTCTTATCCTTATATTATTGATCATGAGATTGCTGTCCATATTTAACATTGAAATTTTTAATATGCCTAAAACAAACATACATAACCGCACTGATCATTGTTTTCCTTTAAAATTTCGGACAAGTTGACTATATTTCAACTTCTTGAATTTATTCGTACCATCAGTTAAAATTTGCCGCCACGAAATATATTTGAACAGCTTTTGACAGATTTCTTACGAAAAACGAATAATTCGTGTACATGAAAACTTAGCTTATTTTTCATCTGCGAAATTAATATTTCTAGGTCTTTTTACAACATTCATAATGGGTAAACAAATGGTTGAAATGAAACATATAAAGAAAAAAAATAACGGGACGGATTGCAGAAAGTTTCAGAACGTAAAAAAATGAACAAAACTACTGAGACCAGTTCGAAAACCTTTTTAGTCAGAAGGAAAAGGAGTTGCAAAAATTTCAGAATATCTTAAAAAATCAGAGTAGAAGAAGTTGACATTGGTCGTACAGGCTGTGCAGCCTCACAAGCATTTCGACCTATAAGTACTTTTGTGCGTGACCCCAGATCTATTCGAGTCCCGGGATTCTGAGACTTCTTGCGAAGTTTATCAGTTTCCTGAGAGCTAAGTTCCTGATATCGGAGGGTGTTAAGAAGGCCCCTTCCAAGAACTTAAGCCTCCTGTAGAAAAGCGCTGGTCATTCGCACAACAAATGTTCTGCAGTTTCCGCGAAGTTCTCGCAGTAGCGCCAACTATCACTCTCTGATTTACACATCTTTTTGAGGTGGTACCCCGGAGGGCAGTGTCCAGTGAGAAGTCCCGTTACCATCTTCAAGTTTGTCTTGTCCAACTTGAGAAACTGTTTAGCTTTCTTTGGCGATAGACACACTAGTCTTTTCGCTTGTCTTTGTTCTGGCACTTTATTCCATTGAGAATTCATTTCATCGGTTTCCCAGCGTCGAAACTCTTTTTTTAAGTGGGCTCTGGAGAGTCCACAGAAGGGTTTTGGGCTGGAAAATTGTGTGTTTACCCCTTCCATGGCAAGGCAATCTGCTTCTCGTTGCCTTCAATTGACAATATTCCACAGGCTATCGGTGTCGTTTTTTTGATTTCAGGTTGGTGATGAATTTTGGTTTTTAATATTTGAAACACTGTATTTTTATACACTGACATGTGCCATGTGTCAGCCATAACAAATGTCAAATTATTATAACCAATCCTCAGTCAATTGAAAATATTCCACAGGCTATCGGTGATCGTTCTTTTGCTGTCAGGTTGGTAATGAATTTTGGTTTTTATTATTTGAAACACTGTATTTTGATAGACTTACACTGACATGTGCCATGTGTATAACCAATCCCCAGCCATTAATAATTTGACATTTGTCATTGCTGACACATAGTACATGTCAGTGTATCAAAATACAGTGTTTCCAATATTAAAAACCAAAATTCATTACCAACCTGACAGCAAAAAACGATCACTGATAGCTTGTGGAATATTGTTAATGTCTGCCCTTCGAGTGCCTCTTTCAAGGCATGCCTGGTCACGTAATTCTATAGCATATACTCCTACTTGGAAGATGGTTGGGGTGTTACCAAGGGGTTTCGAGAGCCTGAAATTTGGTCCTGTAACGCCCACTCCCACCCTTTCGTCCATCTTAGATCCATTTGTGTACCACAGTGATGCATCCCTTCCCAGTTGAAGTCCTTTCTCTGTGCAAGTTTGGTGGCTGTTTATGACCACTTTAAACTGCATTTCTAAGTCGTACCTAACTGGCATGAAATATGTCGGTTTAGACACATGGCTTCTAGGGAAATGTGTTCCAAAATTTTCAAGTGTCCGATCAGATCTCCTGCTTTCAAATTTTTTGTCTGGCTCAGTCTGAAGTCACTGTTCGCTGCTTCTTTCATTGCACATAGGTGCAAAGGCAGAAGGTTTAGCATTACCTCTAAGGTTGCAGTAGGGCATTATTATTATTATTATTATTATTATTGCCCCTGTGATTCCCAGACAGGCTAGCCACTGCGCTTTCTGCAGCTTGACTTGTTCCAAAATTTGTTGAATGTTTGACCAGTGAGGCGTAGATGATCATGGGTTTAATGATTGTTTGGTATGACCAATAAATCATTTTTGGTTTCGGATCCCATGTCTTACCAAAAACTTTGCGGCAAGTCCAGCTTGCCGCTATAAGCTTTGGAAAGAATGTGGTTGATTTGGCTGTTCCAAGTCAGTTATTGGTCTGTTATAACTCCCAAATATTTCACCTCTTTGGAAAATGTTAGCTGGATTCCATTCAGATTTGGGGCTTTAAGTTCGTACTTTCGCCTCTTGGTGAATAGAACCAACACTGTTTTGCTAGGATTGACGTTGAATCCTTCCTTAGCGCACCAGCTTCTATCAAGAAGTAAAAAATATCGAATTAAAATCCAAGATCTAGGGTACTATTTTCAAATCGTCCGGTTTCAATTCGAACGCAAATGAAAGAAAAAGGATGCATTTTGTGTGATTTTATATCGAATAATTTGTGTTTGAAAAGCGGCCATTTTCAAGATTCAGAAGGGAATAATTCAAGAAGTAGTTGAGACCCCTTCGATTTTCCTTTTTTTATTTCAGTCTCAAGCCCGATAAACTTACCTTTACCCGTCCAAAACCAAAGTAATCAATCTCCTCCCTAATTGAATGAATAGCTATAGTTGTAACGACCTCTTTAGAGAACTTCCGTATATCAATTTACAAAAACCTAGTCCGGCTCGGCGTTGTGATCCTGTATACATTGTTATGTATAAGAGAACAAAATTGATTGTACTTCAATCCGAATGAGGAATGATTAAAATCATGAAATATTTTATTCTAATCACCAATCGAACAGGATGTAATTAGGTGTGATCAGAAGTCGCACCTTCTACCTTGACATATTGATGGGTAACATATCGCGTGGATAAGTATCCTAGCATGCAGATGGGTTTTCGAAGAATTAATCAACGTTCAATGTTAAGATCTAGATAGTACACATGCCAAGGTTGACGTAATGTCATTCGGGTCGAATAAAACGCAAGACGATTGTAACGAGAAGATTCATTTTCTTTTGAGTTGAAAATTTATGACTAATTAACTTTTTTGTTTTCCAAATAGTTATTCGAACGATATCATGTTACATGCTGAGAGCTAGCGACTTATTTCATTGATTAGTTTTCACACGATATTGTCTGCATAATATGTTTGTATACACCTGCGAATCCGAATTTCATGTGCTCTTCGCAAAATATCAGAATTTCGATGAGCCACGTCAAAAATACATTATTCATCGTCAATTTCAGAAACAATGTTTTTTAAGTTGCCCTCAAAAACCAAATTGAATGAAGCATCTGTTTGCTGTAGGTATAAACGACATCCGTGTTCGTGGATCTAAATAAAGGTACTTCCTCTAACAAATTTGGCATTTATCCAAGAAATATAAGGACTACGAATATAACAATGTTTCCTCAGAGTTCTGTGTACTATCAGGTTGACATGCCAACCTATCTGACAACACTTCTGTCTCATTAACATATCAGTCTAGCTGAAAACATTATGTTAGAAACGTCCTGACGAAATGATTTCCCGAAAAATTGATAATTTCTGTCTGTTTGTTTTCAAGTCGCTTCTCCAAGGTTGTTGTCGAAAATTTTTACAACCAATTAACGAATTATCCTAATAAAAATAACATACTCCGTGCCAACATGGATTCTGTCAATATTTATAATCGATTAAAACCGCTTGTATAGATTTACACATACAACATTATCTGGATCAACATTGTTGGATTATTGTAACTTGCTTGTTTTGAAGAACAAGTAAGACATGCAGGCTAATGGGGAATTCTCCACCTGACGACAATCAAGTATTTTCTATTAAAGATCTTTAGAACAGTGCATTTAAAACACAACATTTCAACATTTTTCTTTAAAAAATTATTCATGTAGGTACTTAAAAATAAAATTGGGCATTTAAAATTTAAAGGGATTTTTTTCTATTTCACCATCTGTCAACACCGGCTACAAATTTCACAGATATGAAAGGACAACAAATCTGTAACGTTAATAACTTAAACAGAGATGACAATGTTCCGAGCACCTAAAATAAAATATAGCTCTGTGGTTCCGAGTCATTCTGTGACATTTTGTGTACTGTGTGCCTAATCCCTAACAAAGACAGATATATTGACTATGGTACTCCTTCTAGCATACTACTATCCCCTACGTTTTGTCGGCTCTGTTGCTAACATGGTAATTAGAAACAAAACCCTTTAAAATTCAAAACCCAATATTTGAAAAATGAATTTGAATACTTTTCGCAGTGAAATTGAAAATCTCATGAATGAAACTCAACTTTATTTTGTTCAAACTTGCATTTGTTCCAATAACCCAAATTGAGGAGAATTCCCCATTCCTCCCGAAGTAATTAGAAATGTGCAAAAGAAGTTTTATTATATTGTTATATTATTCATTTTTACAATAAGTAAAGGTAAAGCAAATACAAAAATCACAGAAATATCAAGTTAAATGAATACGTGCTACTTCAAAATAATACTAAAAAACCCATAATTTCAATTTCACCATACATTTTCAATAGATAGCTTGTGATATTTTATTTTCTGATGTTGCTCCAGATCACCATTTTTCTCCGTCAATTCCAGAGGTTCACCAACTAATAGTTCTGATGAAAACACCGCACAACATTTGCAGTCCTTCTTCCTTTTGACTCGTAAACACCATCCAATCATATTGCACGTCATTTCTCTCCTCTACCCCTTTTCACATGACTGGAATACGGAAATGTAAAGTTTTTGTTTTGTTTCCAGTGATTTTCTATAAGTTTATATTTTGTGAATTCGTCTATGGTACCCATCAAATTTCAAATATGCCCCAATATCATGAATGAATAATTGTGATTCTGTGCTTGACAGATCACCCATATCTACAAGTTGATGATTATAACTCTCATTAATTTCGATATTATTTTGCTTCCTAAGGACGATTATTAAAACAGATCTCATAACACTAATCTTTGCTACCATTATCTTTACCTGGTCTGGTAAGAAATCAATAACATAATTACGGAAATAAACCTGTTCTAGTAAGAAATCAAAACATATATTGTTTTGGTTCATTTATGCTAAAATATATATGAATGTTGGATGTCTCAGGAGGGGCGCACGCCCTCTGCGCTCCCCTCCCTGTATCCGCCAATGATCCTAATGAATCTTAATTTTTTATAGCCATGATCGCGGCCACGATTTGGAGCTTCTTCCTGCCTCCAGTCGAGAAGAGCATCTACTTCCACCGAGAGGGTTCGGATAAACAACCCCTCATCTCCAAGGTCAGCAGCGCTTTCAGCCTGATGAGCAATCACTTCAAAAACTCCTTCACCAACACCTACGTCCTCAAATGGTCGCTGTGGTACGCGCTGTCGACTTGCGGCTTCATCCAGGTGCAAACGTACATGCAGCCGTTGTGGGCGGAAATCGTCAACGATCCCCACCAGCCGATATACAACGGAGCCGTGGGGTCCATCTTGACCGTGTTCGGCTTCCTGGGCGCCCTCATCGCCGGCGTGTTCAAAGCCGATTGGCGGGTGAAGGGCGAGCTCACCCTCACCGTCTGTTCCTTGCTGCAGGGTTTCATTTTGCTCTACGCCTCCAGGACGGATCACATAGGGTCGTGCTACATATGTTACGTAGCTTTCGGGGCTCTGTACCACTTCATGGTGACCGTGGCTTGCAGCGAGGTGGCCAAGTACGTTCGAGACGAGAGCTACGGATTGGTTTTCGGGGTGAACACCTTCGCTGCGCTGGTTTTTCAGACGATTCTGACCGTCGTGGTGGTGACGAAGAACGTGGGTTTCGCCCTGGGGCCCAGAGATCAGTATTTTGTTTACGGCTGCTTCCACGTCTGCATCGCCGTTTGTTATGTCGTTATCGGTTTGGCAGTTTGGGTTGAGAGATCTAAAGATTATAGAAAAACCAGTATTATCAATTGAGACGGATTGACGAATATCCAGCACAAAAGTAGAAAGTCGGGAAGTACCATAGAAATATAATAAACACTAGAAAGCCATATAGGCCAATCACTTCAGCAAAAATTGAGAAAAATTAATAGAAGAATGCAAAATTTCGATAGTTTTCGGATTTGTAGGTCATGGTCTCGAGGTAATTCTTCCTAATGTTTTGTCTACATCTGCGGTAGACATTTTCAAAGGCGGTGCGGTAACGGAATTTGAGCAGAACGTGGAGGCAGGTAATGAGAAAGATCAAAACAAAACCCTTCCCAGGGACAATGATAACCCAAAACAAAAACAGTTACTGGATCAAGACTTAAGAATGTCTCGCCACCTAGTAGGATGAGCACAATAAAAGAAGAAATCGGCAAAGACACGAATCAGTTAGGCTTAAATGAACGTTTGCCCGTTACCGCACCGCGTTTGAAAATTTCTACCGCAGATGTAGACGAAACTTCAGAAAGAATCACCTTGAGACCAAGACCAACAAACCCGAAAACCACCGAAAGTTCAGAGAGTACCTGACGTGAAAGTTTACCTTCTCAGAAGAAGAATGCAAACTCTCACAAAAGTTGTGTTTTGGTGCTCAATTAAAGTATAAAAATTTGCGCCTTCGTACAAGGCCGGCTACATTTCAGAAATATAAATCTTGAACAACTGTAGGTCGAGAAAAGATGCCAAACAGTCGCAAACTGGTGAGAATCAAGAATGTATTGTTCCCCACCTTGGCATGGCTTTACACGTTAAATGGTAAGGGCTACGTCTTTCCTAACTCGCACAATTCTCTGACTTCTGAGGGTTGCTCGTAAGGGTGCAGCCGGTTGACGAATATAACACTTTTAACATAAAAATAAATTAACAATCAAGAAATCAACATCTTTCCTCAATTTTGCGACCGTTTCCGAGTTTGACAGAGTATATAAATAATTTTTTCACACTTTTTTCATTAACTCGGACAAAAAATAGAAAAGATAGGTAAACGTAAATAGACGTTGCTCTATATGTAATAATTCTCGTCGAAACTTTGCCAGTTTCGCTGATGAAGGCGAAATGTTTTTTATACTTTATGCTAAAAAATTGGGTTGCCAACCTTAATTCATAATAGGAATAATTCGTAGTGTGTAGTGTCGTAGAAGGTAGTACAACACTCGTAGCGCCGCGTTATGCCTTTGGATATAGGCTGAGACCGCATTAGCTGGACAGCAAATGCATTATCGTCTCAGCTGTCCCCCGATACGCTCTGCATCTAGTGTCAGGGACCTCTATACCCATCACGAGACTACGGTAGACGAGGGAGTTGAAGACACCATCCTGACAGGCCATTATGAATCCCTCAGTTTTCGACTTCAGCCCTTTTGACGTGAGAAATGCGAAGGTCAGGTTTCTGGATAAGCCAAGGTCTTCAATGTTACCCCATGTGTTGGCTTATCCTTATGTAGCTGTAGGAGCCTGTCACACTCCGCAGCTTTCACGTGGGCTTTATGCTGAACGGGTTCCAACTCGGTGACAGAGTTTGGGTTCGTCCGTTCAGTGTCGAATAGGAGACCGAGTTCATCGGCTTTACGGGTTGCAGCTCCAATCCCTGCTTTTTCATGATCGCATACGAAGCATAGAAGGGGATCTGATCTCCTTTACAAGCTCCGTCCAGTACCATACTGTTGTGCAGACACTCCAAGCTCAAAAGTCGACGGCGTTATTAATATTGTTATATCATTATTATTATTTTGTGCCTCATTTGAATTCTTTCTGTATGAAATAACCACAATTGTTTGAAATTCACATTTTTGACCATGTTGCTGGCCTTGTGCAATGGCGCAAATTTTTATAGTTTCTTTTGGCACTAAAATACAACAATTGTGACAGTTTGCATACTTTCGCTATTTTATTTTTAATGCTAATATGATTAGCCTGATACCCGCCATCCAAGATTCAGTTGAAGTACCCCCACTATAGTTAATCATTACCGACCATTGCACTTGCGCAGAGTGCTTTATCTGGTCACGTTGTTGCCAAGTTTTATTTTCCTCGTATGTTCCGAATAAAGTTCGGAATATCATCTGTGACTAGGGAAGGTGATTGTAGGAAATCCAGTAAACTTGGCAACTACGCCCCAAATCCTGTCATGATGTATCACGCGTAGAAAAACTAGTCTGCTTTTTTAGGTTTTAGCAGTTGTTGATACCTAGTTTGTTTCATTGTTTTGTAATTCTTTTACTTGCATTTGTGCTGTTTTCTGTGTTTTCCATATTTGTTTCTCATATACTTATACTTTGGTTGTGAAGTTTTGCTTTGAATATACCTCTTCTTGGTTAAACTTGAGTTGTTAAACAATCCGAAGTGTTTAGACAAATAATTAACAAAATAAAAAGCATTGTTCTTTTCTGTGACAATGAAACAAAAATTACTGAAGTGGCGTAATTTATGTAAGTATAAAAAGTTTTGGTGAATTGCTACAACTGAATTGGACAAAATTACTTATACTTTATAGTCATTCAAAAGTTATGAACATCAGTTACCAACTAAGGTAAAATTCCGTTAACTATAATAGCCACAAGCTATAAACAAATTTTTTGGAACTTACGTAGTTTGGTCACCTGAACAAAAAAGTAATTTCGGAAATATGGGACTATTTTTGAGTAATGACTGGCATTTTCTAGAACACATTTATTTTTTATCTTTAGCAGAATGTAAAAACCCTAATTGACCTATTTCGCACTTTTTCTTCATTTAGAACGGTAATTTTTAGGAAAAAACTCATCCTTCTTTCATGCCACATAACCAACAATTCTAGGCATAATTTTCAATAAATTTTATTTTATTCATGTCAAGTTGGTAACTGTTAACAAACGTGAATAAATAATTTACTAGTGGAAGTTACATGGCTAGAAAAGTTGGCCGTGCAAATATGCAAAGGTCAACATTACCAACATGACATGAATAAATTCATTAAGTAAACATTTTACATTTTTTTGTTTTTAATGTTCTTAAAAGAAGGTTGAATTTTTTTAATACAAAAATAATGTTCAACGGGTGAATTAGGGTGTGTAGACTGTGCTAGTGTAAAGAAGAAAGGGTTTTGAGTGTTTTTCGCGATGAAAATGTGTACTAAATAATGCCAGTCATCACTCAGAAATACGCCTAAATTTCAGAAATTACTTGAGAACGCCAAACATTTTATTTATATTTTTTAATCAGAAGAGCAAATTATGTAATTTCCAAGATTAGCTATTTTGATAGCTTGTGAAATTTTTTCAAAATATCATGTATAATTTGTCAATTTGAATTTTTCGAATTCTTATATTTCGTATCTCTCAATATTCGATAATCTATTTCTTATTGCAAAAATGTCATTTGGATTTAATGCAATTCAACATTTGCAAAGATAAATGTAAAAATTTAGTTTTTCGTCCGATAAAATCACATTATCTATATCAAAAGCATTCATAGTGACTTTAAAGACAGGCCAGTATACCCAAATGACTCAAATATTCACGAAAACCACCTTCAATATTCAGAATTTCGTAAATCAAAAATATACCTACCTTGAGAAATGTTTTCCTCATTCTCTGATATAGATTTCGAGTATTATAATAGGCTCAACCATTTAGACGTGAGGCCAGTGGACTCCCAAATTGATATGTTTTTATTTTCGTAATTTAATTTAAAGGCTCTGAGTGGCGAGAAAGCACCATATCGATTACCTGGAGTTCTATGTAATGTTTTCAGATAGATTTGAAAAGAAAAGATTGTATGAAAAATTTTCATTTTTCATTAGAAATACAATCAATATTTCCATTTTCAAGAAGTCCATGTCCTTAAAGGCAAACTATGAAATTGCAAATACTATTACCGACAAAACGTATATTAGATTGACAAGAATCATTGGAAAATTCAAACAAGTTACTTGAGTTTCGTTGTTACATTTCAAATAACCAAAAATATTTATGACGTTGGTTGTGATATCCTACTCTCAAGAATAGTATTAAAAAAAAATTTCTTGGTTACATGCAATGAACACTTTTGTTTAAGTTTTCAAGGTGACTAAACAAATGAAATCGCAGAGGTGATTTTTTTAAATAAGTTGCAGATGGCTCCCTTATAGGATTCCAGTAGAGATTGTTTTCTGATATCAGTCGGATCAAGTTCTAATGGTGAATTTTCATGCATCTGAATTTCAAGAATCGTATGTGAAATGTTTGTTTATCAAGTCCAGTTAAATGAATTTCAACAAAAATTAAATATATTTCAAATAATCAGTTAAACTATCTGGGAACAATGACTACGTAAATTTCAAGTAATCAAGTTGTTTTATTTGCGAATTTCTCACGTTTGAACCTACACTTCCACAGTTCTTCTACACCAAGGTTTTTAGACATCTTAGATTGGACATATAAATTTTTGAAAACTCTTTTCGAGTCCAGCAACAGAAAATATTTAGAATGTTACTTCTATAATCTGTTGTTGTTTTTGTATGATCCATAATGTTTATTTCGTGATTTTGAAACTTTCAATCAGTTGTCAAGTAAAAATAGTCCACTTGATAATGGTTAGCACAGATGATTGTTGTCTACATTCCTTGTTAGTTGGCAGTATAGTACCAAACCCTGTTTAGTGAAGTTTTTGGAAAAAATTTATTCTAATTGTTGAGTTTTTATTCTTATTTTAATATTTATTAGAGAGTTTTTACAATAAAGAGAGTTTTTAACATTTTATAAAACATTATGTTCCTCAACCATTTGCCAGTTCTATCCAGTGTTTTGTGTGTTTCTTAATACCCAGTCAACCTCCCATCCAATAACATAACCTAGATGAGTAACGCGCCGCACACGCATTAAGATTTGTGTGTAAGGGATATCTTCCCCCCAACGGCAGTGTCGTTTGTTGTTAACAGAAATATTGAGTAAAAAGCACTAAGGTAAACGATTAAATTTCCACAAAACTTTATTAAATTCGCGACATGTTTCACTACACTGTAGTTTTATCAAGCGATAATGGTTTTTCTAAACATGTTTTTTTTCATAATTCATTAATTCTCTTTTCCAATTTGGTTTCCCTTTCTAGATAGTTACGTCACTGGTAGCTTCAAATGATTGTTCTGTCAAATATCAAACGCAGCGTTGTCATACTGACAAGACTATATCGACAACGAAGAATCTCCTTTCGGCGATGGAAATACTATCGTTTTCACATGCTCAACAAGCTGCAATGAACGTTTCAATTGCCTTCTTATTTTCATATCAAGACAGTATTTTTGGGTTTTCGTTGCCATGAATATACACGACAGGTATCGAAATCTAGCTGACGTATTTATTGTATCCTAAAAAAATTGCGACATGGCAATCATGTCAAGGTTGTGTTACTTGATTGGAGCAGTCAACAAGTTCCTTTAAATGTACTCTAAAATAAATTATAGGAAATATGTCAGGTGAAATGTGATTCACATGAAAATTTGTTGTATTGAATACAATAGAATAGAATAGAACTTAGTTCACCTATGAGGAGTATACAGATACAATAAAACAATATCATTGTGAAGCATACACTACCAGGCTAGTTAAAAATCATAATTAAGAATATTGTGAGTACATACACATTGAACTTTTAGTTTTCTCACATCGTAATAAATGTACATACTTGATATGAAGATTAACACATTAAAATTAAAGTAAAATAATATACCTACACATTAAAATTCAGATATTTAAAATAGTGGTGAACATGGTGTTAAAAATCAAAGCACATATTTGAAATGGTAGTGAACATGATACTGAAAACAGTAATAAATATGAGAGTTACATTTACATATAAACTAACGTAAAAGAAAAAAACGAGCTATTTCATGGTGTCTAGTTATGAAAGAGACACTACTCAGTTTTTTTTGTCAGCTGCATAAAGGCGAAACCATACCCCTGCGAATTTCGCGAATTTTCTGAGAATAAAATAGCTGCCTGACTTTTTGCGAATTCGCGCAAACCACGGAACAACGGATTTCATATTAAATTATTCCATACCTTCGCCATATTGATTCAACTAACTTGAAAGATATCTTTGGATATTGAATCTTTTAATTTGATTGCAAAAAGTTTTCATTTGCATTTATAAGATTTCACAATCAATTATGAAAGATTTGTAGTGTTTGCCAAATAACTATTCCATGCTATGAAAGTTCAGCAAGAGGGAGATGGGGATCCCAATATATATTTTATTTACTTTCTGGTGACGAACTGTTGTCCACAGGGGGGACAAAACTGAAGAGTGTGTCTTCAGGTTTGAAACCATTGCGTTCTGCAATGAATGTTCTGGCTGTGACTGAGTTATGTATTATATAGAATTCACATATTATTCTCCCATTCTACATTAATGCCATAATTCGAAAAATCAAACACTACGAAAGTATTATTTGACCTATATTTTGTGGTGACTGAACAGTGAGCACATCATGTACATTTCAAGGTAGATTTGAGTCGAGGAACAAAATTATCCACGGAATTCGTAACACCCAAAAGTATCTAGACCACGATTCTGTAGCATTTTCAAATATTTTTGTTGAAACCAAATCTCGCTTCTGCAATGATCTAATGAAATCTTAATGCAAACTACCTAGCATGTATCTTAAGAACTCCTGAGCATCTTGCTGGGCGTTACTGTTGAAGCGGGGTGTAAAACTTTGGATCTGACTTTTTAAGGACACTGTATTAAACACATTCTGCTGAATCTCCCCACCACATATCCTTGATATTAGTTATACTGTAACTGCATTGTTGTTGAAGATACTTAGCTTCTGGAGATAATAATATGAAATCGATGTCATTTGCATGCCGAATTGGAAAATACTCCGTATTACGAATTATATTCGAAACATGTAGATAATGTTATTTGTGAAACATTACACTTCTTCCCTTCCATGTTCAAAAAACAAACAATTCCTAACCCAAAATATCGAAAAATGACATATGTTATGATTCATCATTTACCGCAATTTTTTTGCCGCATGGGCATGAACGTTCATACAGCGATGCAGCCTTAAGATGGTGCTGCGAAGTCATCTTGTGGTCAAAGAAGATGCCAGTAAACTTGGTAGATAGAGTTTGTTTAATACTTTACCGTTTAAAACTTTTTTTAAAAACATTGATGAGTAAACCGTTCTCAGTACCTACACCATAAATTATTGAATTGTTGTGCAATAATGCCGGCTTGATAGCATTCTTGATGTAATAAAGTCACCAGTCAGGAAAAAGTTAGTATCATTTGCATATCATATATTAGTACCTCCCGGAAGAGGTCATATCATTGATGAAAATTATGTAAAGTACTGGTGCAAGAATAGAGCCCTGAGGTACCCCTGAGACTATATTTTCAAAAATCGTCAGCATGGTTTTTAGTAAGACTTGATAGGTGAAAATGAAATGGAACATGGACTGTAGATTATGGGTGAAAATTAGTTTTGGATGAAATTCTTTCATTGATTCCTGCTCAGGCTCAGGGATTGGCACCTGGCACTGGCCAAGTTTTCGAATGCGATGTGTAAGATCTGCCTATTATCTCGAGAGTTGGATGGATGTACCTAAGCGAATTCGTCAGCAGGTACGACACAAGTGTTCATGTCACGGGAGATGACTTCATCTTTATCTCCTCCAAAACTGACTTCAGATTAGGAAATAGAACTGCTGAAGCTCCAGAATCTTACTGAAGCAGATCATGATGAGGCTTGCTCAAGAGCGGATTACCATTCGATATCGTCTTAGGTTTGGCCTGAATAAAGTAGCATTCTGCGGGTTATAGTACGTGCATTCTAATAATAATAATACTCCCTCATAAACACTCGTAGGGTGTACCCAAAAGGCATAACCTGTGCGGGTTGTGGACTGCTATTATTATTATTTGCCGTAGCGTTCTGCGGTGACTTACTGATTTTTGGTGGTGTATTCGGTTTTCAGCAGGGCGAAAACCTACATCACCACCCCAGGTGGTTGGTGCGCAGTTCAAGAAAGCATTAAACGTCGGGTCTGGATTGGCATCTAGGCAACTCTAGGCAACTCTTAATTGCTTTACAATATATGTGACCGCCAAAAGAAACTGATGCACTCGATACAAATTCTTGGGCAACGCGCCAAGAGAGCTAGCACCCCAATAATAGACAGTAATAATGATAAGTATGCTTTATTAATTGCCATTGAGACTAAAACATGTGGACATAGCTTGTGCTAAATAAATATGAAAACAGAGTATAAGTACTTCGAAAATGAAGTAAATAGTTTCGTTTGAAAGAATATTATACATGAAAAAACGACGTCAAATACATACACAGAGCGCAATAATTACACCTTGTGTTTGCATTACATAGATTCGATTATGCATATTATATCACGTAAATTTATCATTTTAGTACTATTGCAAGTTGTTATAGGGTCTCTGTTTCTTAACTTTTTGTTGGTCAAATTTACCTCGCTTATATCTGAAAGGAAGTGATTAAACATATTGACCCCATTGTAAAAAATAGATTCTCTGGTAATATTTGTTGAGGGAATTGACAATTTCAACGCGTTGTAATGATTGGACGCAGTCTCATATATGGATAATTTCTTGTAAATGAGGCAAACTGATTCTAAAATGAATAATGTATTCACTACCAATATCTTTTCCTCTGCGAAAATGCATCTGTGTTTGAGAAATTAAGTTATCACCATGGCGTCCTATGACGTTGTTGATATTTATTTAGAATAAAAATCGTTAAAATTTGATTTATTAGTAAGCGGTCCAAGAGACCTTGTTGATTGAGCAAAGAAAAAAGTTTGTAGAACTTTCTACATTATTTAGTGTTTTACTACTAATTCCTTCCACACTTTCGCTTCAACTACTCTATTCTTGTAAAGGCTTGTATAAGACAAGAAAAGTTTGCTTGTATTTCAGATATTCTTTCTTCGGACGACATGATGCACGTTTCTACAATACTCTGGAGAACCATAAAACGGGTTTTAACGCATACGCTCCGCTGAAGGCAAGCAGAGTGCCTCGTCCACCGCTCTAAAATCAATCCCGCTCCGCCAAACGTTCTACTAGAGAAGCCAATCATGCCGTACAATTGGAGCAAGGGCTCAAAGACTCAAAGGACTTGACAAACCGAAAGGGCAAATGATAGATGAATCTCGTTCAGGAGGCGATGGTTGGGAGCTAGGAATCGCCCGTTAAAAGGTAAGACCTCGTTAATCCTTGGCTCGCACAAGTTTCGACTTCTGAGGGCTGTCGTCCGTAGGGGGACAACAGCTGATTAACGGAAAAAACAATTTAAAAATTAAGGTGGGTCCAAAATCTACCCTGACTATCCTACCACGGCTCTCACAAATCAAAAGCGAAAAAATTAGGGCACTGTATCATCTGTCAATTGTGAAAGCTGTGAGTCTAATTCTCGATGAATAAGGCCGCACCCAGCCAACCATGTGATACGAGAAACATGTATACGTGACATCGCATTGTGCATTGAAGTCACAAACATGTATCCGATACTATATTGAGGCGATATAAAAATGTCCGCCTCAAAGAAAATATTTGTGGCGTCTTTTAGACATGGCATGCGATGTCACAAGAAAAAAAATTGTTTGCTCCAGTGGCAGCCAGGAGGATGGAACCCGGGCCGCCTGGATGATAGACAAGCGCCCTAACACCACGATCACTTCGCATCGCAACATAAAAGTCACCGATAAGTATACAAGTCCGCATTTTATATCATCACAAATATCAATTAGGCAGCAGGCACACTGAGCAACCATGACCGACCGTCCGCAACCGTCCAACTACGACCAAAATTTCCAAAATGTGTATTCTTATCGGATAACTCACACTAAATGATCGTCTTCAACCGGTTTTTGAAGACCATGTTTAAAATTGAAATCTGCTGCTGTGAGTTTGAAAGTTTTTATTGACCCCTTTCAATTTTTAGTCGTTGCTGGACGGTCGCGGACGGTCGATGCTGGTCGGTCAGTGTTATTCCTAGCTTAGAGGCTACATTTAGGACTATTGTAACGAATATATATATACAACGAGTCCAAGATAAGTTTGTCCACCACGTTGATATCTGAAAGGGTAATAGATACTGTTTGGGCTAAAAGGTGTAAATGTTGCATAACAGAAGATTCTATATGGAAGTATGGAATTATAAATTATTTTGGAAAAACTTAAATTAACGATTTCTTAAAAAAATCGAGATGATCTGACACATAATGAAACTGTCACTTGTGATAAATCATTGAATTTAGAATGTAAAATACTTCAAACATATGTCGTGAAATAATCGTATCTTTCAGGGTTACCGCTTAAACTGTGCCGCAGCAGACCAGCATATAGTAATAGATGAAATTGGAGTATAGACTGAGGCCAATGTAAAGTAGTGATAGTGATAATTTTCCTATCAGTCAAATGTTGTTTTCATGAAGACACTACTCTACGGAAGACCATTAATCTAATCATGATAAATGGTGGATTACGTAATCCAATCTTCCGCAAAAAACCTATACAATGGGTATGATCGTCGGCAAGCATCGAACAGAATCCCGTTGAATGATATTTGTTTAATACTTGGCAAAGTTTTCTACAAGAACTACTTTGCAATGCATTTTGAATATCAAAGCTGAAATTATTTTTTGATTTAATTGGGGGAACACCTCCGCAACGGTTTCATGGTCTTTGCCAATCATCAGATACCTTTCAACGGTCGTAGGGGGCAGTAGTTGTTTTCTGTTGAATACTTGCCGACGACCATACCTATTGTATAGGTTTTTTGCGGAAGATTGGATTACGTAATCCACCATTTATCATGAAAAGGTTGTTTTAGTGAAATCTGCAGTACATATATATACTTGTATATGTGATATGAAAATGTTACCTCTATAATATTCATCTCGTAGATGTCTCAATGTGATAACATGACTTATTAGCTATGTCGACGTCGAATGGGTGTGGTCTGATGAATATATTGCTGCCTTGTCACATTTTTTCCTGTTTGTGATGTTTATGTGACCGTAATATCAAATATCCGTCGAATATAATAGGTAAAAAATTAACATCGCACTGGTGCAACATTGTTACATCACATAACCGTTCATGTCACACGATGGTTGGCAGGGCAGGAGAGATTCCAGGGTTGCCTGGATGGCTGAAAATCACCTGTGTGGACTCCATCATTGCCATATATAGTCTTTCAGCAAGTTTGGCTCCAGTCGCGGTCTTACGAGACTTCACCGAATGTCCTTACATTTACGATTTGTTTACGAAAAATTCTACTACGACTTCAAAGCAATTCTGCATACATAGAAATTGTATATTCACAAGATGTTTAGATACAAATTCAGTCGAGGCCTTGATGAAGTTTAAATGCAATTAAAGGTATCGTTGGCCGTTAATTAGGAAACTCCTCATTTTGTCTTCATATCCGACTATTCCTTCAGCATATTTATTTCAACTGACCATTTTTTTTTCAGATTTCTGCACCAAAAATATGGCAAAAATTGTGAAATTCTAGAGAGGGGGAGCATGTCGGAAATGATCGTCTGTCCAGCATACTTTCCTGGTGATGTGGGCGCGGAAAAACCTGCAGCTACTGTGAGGGGAGTAATTGCCTACAGCAGGAAGAACAACACCCATTAAACGTGGGCCATCAACAACAAAGGTGAGTCACTTCTTTTACCTAATAGGTTCTGAGCCAACAATTTTTACCAGTAATAGGAGATTGGCATTAGATTCAACAATCAGCTCAAAATTTCTGAGCAGCAAGAGATCAACTGGAAGGTATTTTCTGAATAATCAATCACAACACATTCGATTTTACACAGAAATAGGTCCATAGACAAGGACAAAATCTACCTGAAGAACTAGAATAATATGAATAGTGTGGTAAAGATTGGATTTATTTTGAATGTGAAATATTTGCTATTCAAGTGAAGTTTGAAATAGTGATAATTGAAATCTTACATTTGTTGAAAATGAAAACAATAATCAAGTACTTGTTTTTTATTAATATAAATTATAAAATATTCCCGTTCTCAAAATCATAAATTACTTTTCATAACATTTTTTGTTTACTTAAGTTATAAAAATAATAAATATCACAATATTTCCCTATTTATCTTACTTTTTCAAAAACCCAATTTTCCTTAAATATCTAACAATAAACGGTACAGATCCTACAGTGATTGCAACACGCATTGGTGCAAACACCTTGTGCACAGCATAAGCAACTGCGAATGTTCCAGCACTAGCAGCAATTTGGCTTTTAGATGCCCAGTCTTGTAGCCCTAGAGCATTGAAAACAGCTGTAGTATCCAAACCCCTAAAACAAAATTTATCACATAAGCAATTGGCCAAACCTTCAATACACTAACAAGTGAACTATAATTGTGATTCTATCGACCTTTGTCATCAGAAGTAAATTGAGGATTGATTTATTTAACACTATTTTGGAACAAAACTTACACTGATACCAATAAATAACAGGTTCCCAAAGACATCAGAGATATTCCAACATGGAATACTATAACTGTTGATCCATATTCCTTCACAGCTTTCTTGAATTTTTCAGCTCTTGTTAGTTTCTCAGTTACTATTAATTTCGGGTTCTCAACAGCTGGTTCAGATTTACCAACTGACTCGGAACAGTTCGATTTTGTAGACAAAAATCGACAGTAGTAAGATTCTTGAAAGATGTTTAGCTTTGAAAGTCTTGGTTGATGGTATTGAGTCAATACCGAACCACTGTAATGTCGAATCTGATGGTGACATGTTGATTTGGAAAGTGAGTTATTCAGTGCTAGAATGTTAAACTGATTATAATATTATGTTTCTTAGGGAGAACAAACCTTTGATGCTGTTGATGTTCTTCCATAGCTTGCAGGTATTCCTCACTTCAATTATCATGTTACAGAGCGAATATGCAATGAGCAGAATAGCATGAATTGCTTTTAAATTGGCCTGTCTCTGATTCAGTGATTCGACGGAACTGATAAATGATAAGCAAATATTTCAAATATCAAACATATGATGTTTGTCATGACTGTTAGTCACTTGTCAGTAATGTGTCATGTCATAATTGTCATGTGTCATGTATCACATTCAGCTCCTTTCTGTTTTTTAGGGTTTCAAGCGATGGGGCTTTCCATAATCGCTTTAGGTAGATTTTTACAAATGTCATTGGCTAGCTAATGATTGAGCTATGAGCTAGAATATAAAGCCGGGGGCCGATTCTCAAATTTCTATCACCCTCTGTCGCATGCGACAAAATATTTCCATCTTTTTACAATGTGCTTTGGAAAGAGATGGAAATATTTTGTCGCATGCGACACAGGGTAATAGAGATTTGAGAATCAGGCCCCTGGAGTGTTATTCCGTGTACCATAGAATTCTTTAGTCGATAGTTGTCTCTTTCTCTCCCACGAATTTAACTATACTGTCATCTCACTTATTCTGTCGACTAGAATTCTATGGTACACGGAAGACCACCCCTGGTGCAGCATCAAAACAGTAAAATAGTTTTCTTTCTCTCTTGCACCTTGGTTATCATCTTTGCTAGAATTCCATTCGACCAGACTTCATATAGCTGGCCCGCATGGACCAATCGGAGGTGGTATTATGACGTGTACCATAGAGTTCTGTGGTCAACAGTTATCTCTTTCTCTCCCATGAATTTACGGATAATGTCATCTCACTTATTTCATCGACTATAGAATTCAATGGTACACGAAATCCCACCCCATTACGATGACTAAAATCGAGTGTACATTACACCGATTGCAAAACGAATGCACCAATTCATATTCTGCGCAAAGGGTGCGACATCTACAATTATTTGGTTGAACTGACAAATTAATTCCATAGTCGAGTAGTTTTTTTTCGATTTGTAACTGAATGACACAGAAGGACATGAGCCGCTTTCCATTTGATAGTTTCATGCTCAATCATTGGCTAGAAAATGGCGTCTGTCAAAATCCACCAATTGCAAGTATGGAATAAGAAGACCCGGTGCTTGAAACTCTCAAAATGGAAAGTAGCTATGTTCTCAGTCCTAGCGTGGTAATCTGTCATTGGTCTGATCTGATTGGTAATTTTCGCGTAGTTATTCTTGAAAATTTTTCTGATGTTGCGACACAAATGCTAGGTATCAAAAAAAAATGTTTTTGGAAATTACTTAATTTGATCCTATCAAAAAATCCAAATAAAATTGTTGGTGGTTTTAGTGACAACTGGCATTTTCTAGCACGTATTCCTACCGCGAAAAAAACAATAAAATTTCTTCCTTATTTACACTAGCACAATGTACACACCCTAATTCACCCGTTATACACTATTCAACTATTTTTCAACAAAAATGGCGTTGTTTATCCAAAAATTAAACCTTCTTTCAAGTACATCAAAGACATCAAGCATATTTATGCAAAATGTTTAGTGAACTTATTTATGTCAGGATGGTAACGTTGATCTTTGCATATTCGCACAGCCAACTTTTCGAGCCATTTATCTTCATCATGAATAGGAAATTATTCGTTTACGCTTTTTCCCAGTTACCATCTTGACATGAATAAATTTCGCTTACCATTTTGTCTGGTTCGTTTTTATGTGTTCATAAAAGAAGGATAAGTTTTTTCATAAAAACTGTTTACAATAAAGAAAAAGTGTGATACAGGTCAATTAGTGTGTTATCATTCTGCTTGTAATAAGGAGGAAGAATTTTCAGTGTTTCTACTGTTTTTTTCGCGGCAGGAATGCGTTCTAGAAAATGCCAGTTATCACTCAAAAATAGGTCCATATCTCCGAAATTACTTGAGACCGCCATAAATTTCATTTGGATTTTTCCATAGCTTTTACCCTGTGTTGAATGATATTCATAAAATACGGAATGTTCCAAATTGCATCGGTGCACATTAGCATCCAAAAGCACCTTATCATGGAGCATGGAGGATGTTTAATTACAAAAAACACCGCAGTTTTGTTTTGGTATCGCTTTATCCACTTTGTTGCTGTAGACATAGTGCACCTGACATGGTTCTGTGGTTTTTCAAGGATCTGATTTTGGGCAAGCAATACTAAAGAATCGGTGTGAGCAGCACACAGATTATCTAACACAAGAGATATAACTTTGCCTCATTTTTTGTTATTGATGCTGATTTTCTGTTAAACCATCATATTATCCATATCCTCAGAAGAATTCAGAAGAGCTATAAAAAAGGTGTATTTGATTAAGGTGCGGTCGCAGCCCAAGATTTGGGGATGGGGTCAAGTCAGAGACGGATCGAAGGCAAATCAATGACATTTTTCCAGAAACCAAAAAAATTGGTCGCCACACTTCAATCTTGTTCATGTGTTTAAATCTTTCCAATAGTTACATCCAATTCGCGTTATGCTTGAACTTAGTTCAAGCCTTTGGGATATTGGCTCAGAGGTGGCGAATATTTAGTAAACAAATTATTTCCAGATGGATATTTGTGACAGTATTGCTCTAAATACTATGTGGTGCTCCACAATTACATCCAGAGATCTGGGGAGGACATACCAGTTGAAGAAAGACAATATTGCCTTACTGGTTACTTTGGATGTTGAAACGTCTGATACTCCTGGAGCATGACGTGATTGTTTATAAAAAAAATGTTTTTCCGTTAACCAGCTGTCAGAAGTCTAAACTTGTGCGAGCTAAGGATAAACGAGGTCTTACTTTTTAACGTGCGATTCCTAGCACGAGACCAGTTATCATGCTGGGAATCGAACCCACGTCTAGCGCTCTACCATCATGACCACTGCGGCCCATGACGATGTTAGAACTGTCCTGCTGTTGAGTGTGTTTGATCCTCTGAATACTTTAGATATAGAAAAATTAAAAACCAACGATAAAGACAAACATTTATTATAAAATTCAATATACAGGTAATTGACAAGCCGAGATACATCGTCTAAACTTCTTTAAAAATAATCTTATGGTAGCAAAATTACATAAAAACTTTAAAATTGAAAGAAAGATTACTGAATTTGCATTCACTAATTCATTAGTGATAGAATATAGAAATTGCTACATTCAAAATATTATAGCAGCAAACCAAAATTTTTCAACAAGATTCACGTCCAATGCTGCTTTCCAAATATTTCATTCAATCCCGGTCAAACGTGTTAAAATTATTCAGAAAAAGTTGTAAACAACAAATTAACCATGTTTTTTTTGATTTGACAAACATACAACTAACCTAAAATATATACATAAAAAACATCCTATTTTTCAAAAATATCAAGCCTGCAAAATGTAATGAATACCTCATTTTTCACTTAGTCATCTATATTTTTTTTGTATTATGTGACGAAGGCCATTTGTTTCTCGGAGTAGATAGGACTGATTCAAGAAAACTATTCAAAGCAGTAACATTTTTTTAGAAAAATTCCAAAATGGTAAAAGTCAATAAATAATCTACAATGAATTATTTCAATTGAACATTACATTTCTATACTTTGTGGGTTAACAGTTCAAATTCTTTCCATATTTCAGTTACCTACAGAATACACAAATCTCCGGCATTTCAAAATCATTTAAATGAGATTTACTTAGTTTACTTAGTAATTTGATTTGTAAACTTCTGTCATAATTAAATATTATGATTCACGGTTTTCAGGAAATATAGAACAAACTTCATGATAACCCTATTCACTTAAAATATATTTTTTTACATATTTCAACACTACAATTAACATCAGTCAAAAAACTTACGACTTAGTGAGTAATATTTACACTGTACAGAAGAGTATTTTACATAAGTGTCACAAAGTTAAAACATTCAAAAAATACCTTTCGATTTTTGTGCGCTTATTTTATATTCTTTGGAAGCGGTTTTCAATGGCAGGATGCACATTGGTAGAAAAAGTACTTAAATATATAGAGGCATGTATAAAATTTCATACTCTGATCGCGAGAGAACGGATTTGCATGGTAGAAAAATCCATACAAGGAAGTAAAAACCAAGTAATTGGCGGTTATTTGATAAATATGTCTCAATTACTATGCACTTCATTACTAATTGCAGACAGTTGGAAAATATTGTAATATTCTTTAAAAATGTTAATTGAAGTCCTACCAAACTTCAAACCTCCTACAAATTTGAAATGGAGAGATCAAGCAAGCTGTTCAACCTCATGGTTAATTGTTTTTGTTACATAAATTCAATGTTTCATCTCTACCCAACATATGCACTTATTTTCATTAGAAAAATCTCAAGATGCATGAGGTACATGAAATTTTCAAATACTTAAATGGAAATTAGAAACTAGATAAATGAAAAACGACGTTGAAAAACAAATACCAAACTAATATTAGAAACTATGCATATGAATAATAGGTCATGGATTTCGTAGTTTTGTATTGATTAGGCATAGGAAATTACAAATAATTTTCTTATGAACATTGGTTGGCATGAATGCTCCAATAATTAGGTACCTCCACATTTTTTTCATGATTTCCATAATACCAACGTACTATAATCTTTCAGATACTTATAACTGATATAAAAATGTATATGAAATTTCTTGGAAAACTTAATTTTTCATAAAATCCTTTGCTTCTCGTGAAGCTCAAAATGCATCATCCAAAAAAATATAAATATTTCTAGGACATAAACTACCATTGTTTTTCATGATACAAAAGAGTTAATTATAATTAAACGAGGTTGCCAAATACGAAGTCACAGCCACCTAGATAAATAATTTTATTTTATTTTAAACTCTCCTACCCTGTGTATTATCACAAACCGTAATTTTTTATGACAAGCTCTACATCCCTTCGAATTTAGAAAGCAGTATCCAAATTCAAATTATCATATCTCATATAGCTACAACGAATGGAAAAAAATATTAAAATACTTAACTAAGAATAATTTCTCAAAAAACCCTAAAAGTTTTGCTAAGAAAAAAACTTATAACCGACTGAAGTTATTAAATATGAAGTCAAAGCCATCTATACCGTTTTTTTAAATATTTTTTCTAAAACTATGAGAAATAGTATACATCAAATTCATTTCATCATCGAGTATCATAGAAAGGTCCAAAGAAATTTCAATTATGTCTAAATCAGCTCAAAGAAACGGTTGCAATGGAATGTAGCTTCAGAGATTATCTGTTTTTCTTGATGGATACTGGGAATGATGTTTTTTAGCACTAATTCGATCAACATCATTGTATACTCGATGGCTGTCTTAGAAGTTCTGGTCATACTGATATAATTACAGAAATAGCCAAAACGCACACTAAAATTTTATTTCATTCAAATTATTTGAGATGCTTGCCATTTGCTCTGTGTCAAACATTATTGATAGTGATCCTTGATTCTTTTTGTTGGTTTAAAAGTTTAGGTAGATTTGAGGTCAGTAAATATTTGAATAATTATTTAAAAACTCCAGAAGTCGTGTTTACCTCTTATTTTCTTATTTAACATCCAACAATAATTTGTCATATTTCAAATGTATTTTTGATACTCTATGATCAGCTGATTTGAAGTAATGCTAGCTATCATAATACATATAGTACTAGAAAAAAACAAAAACAAAATTTTGGAATAGATATTTGATACTGTTATTCGAATACGAATTTTTTTGCTTCCAATAACATTTGGGTATATTTAGAAAAATAATGGTACTTTACCCTCGAAATATTTTCATATATTTTGCTTTCTCTCATACTTGGAGGAAAGTAGTAGTTTGTTTGGGTGGTGCATGTTGAGAGAAATTACAAAGGGACAGATATCTCTCAGATATATTCTGTTGTAATGCAATAGTCGAGTTTTTATTGTGAGTGTTATTATTGCAGAATAATTATAGAAATATTTTTCTCGATATAAAAAACAGTGCTATGTTGGGTTAAAAGATCCACATACTTCCATGTAGCGAATTTTCTGTATGGCACCGAATTCATTTTATCTCCCACATTCAAATTCAGTCCGAGATGACAGCGTGGGCTTCTTACATCAACGTACTTTAAATGTAGCAGCGTTGCCAGACTGGCGCTTTCATCAATGATAGTATATCTTTTATGAGATCCTACTTCTACTATGTTAAGGGTTTGTGGCGCATCGTAGCCCTAACACCTACGTCTGGTAACACCGCTCGGTCTCCATAAGACCGTCACTGCATTCTCGGGATGAATTTGATTGATCTAAATCATATATTCCTCGTTCGTAAACAAAACCGTTCGAACTGAACTGATCAATACTGAAACCTAAACTCGCTCAAACGTACGCCTCAACATGCCTTCCTTTCAACTTGTTAAAAAACACCTTCCAACTGTGCACCGTCTTTCCAGACCATATCCAGACGCTGGACGTGATCCCGACAATCATCGTCATCAGGTATTTGATCATGAACACTTCGAACCTCGGATAACTTTTGACCCGCCCATTCCTCGGACATGGGATGGCGTATTTGGACTTCTCGCACATATCCTGGTTCCAGGTCATCATCCAGTCATCGAAGTAGGTGTGCTCGTAGATGAGGCAGGAGATGACCACGAGCGCGGGAAGGGTGTAGAGCACGGAGAACACCCCTATCCGTATCATCAGCTTTTCGAGTTTGTCCGTCTTGGTGCCGTCGTGTTTCATGACGGTGCGGATCCTGAAGAGGGACACGAATCCTGATGCGAGGAAAATGGTGCCGAAGAGGAGGTAGACGACCAAGGGGACGAGGACGAACATGCTCATGGCGTCCACGTTCCATATTCCTACGTAGCAGACTCCGCTGAGGATGTCACCTGGAAAGAAAACGAGACATTAGATTTGCGAATATTATTTTCATTGAAGATGAGCATTTGAATGAGTCATGGAAATCCCTGAAAATTATTGTTTGCATAATAATATAGATCACTCGATTTTATTGTTAAAACATGTGGGTCTTATGATTGTAAATGAAGAACTTCTCAAATGACTAGAGTACCATGTCACAAGTGGCGGGGATCAAAAAGTCACCATAAACAAGTTCAAAAGTCATATCTGGAAATCTACTACTGTTCGACTCATGAAATTGCCGTTAGCTTGTCAAGCTTATGTAGTCTCAGCCTATATCCACAAGCATAACGCGGCGCTACTATCATATCCAACACTCGTACGGTATAGATGATACCCCCGGGGTGCCCTATGCTACGGGAGAGATTGAGTTCGTTGAGGAGAATGAGAAGTGCCCAATCTACTGGAACCATTAATTCCCCACCCTCCGTAAAATACAAGACAATAAGCCTGATGTAGTCCTCATCGACCATCATAAAAAGACAGTTATCATAAAGAAAAACGGACTGAACATCAAGAAAGATTTTCTCTTTGGTCTCCGCCGGCTTTACCCCAAACCATTTTGTTGAAATGGTGGTTTTGGTTATAAGAGTCTTTGGTACAATGACAGACACACTGCCTGTCGAATCTGAAAATTAAATAGGTTTACCGTATTGCGGCTGAAATCTTAGCCCGACGAATGCAGAAGGCCATCATTCTCGGTTCACTTCGTCTGCTCAGGGTACATGATTCACGGACCCAATCATCACTTTCTCTGCTAACGTAGAAAGTCGTTATTTGTGTAAATGCTTCAGCGCAACCTCCAGATGTATCGTATTTCGATAAATGAGCCGAAGATGAAAACCTAATTCAAATTCCTTCAAAAAGAAATAGTAGAAGTCATGTAGGGGAAGACGGGGCGAAAGTCATGTGGGGGAAGACGGGGCGAATTGACACTTATATGTGGATCACAAAAACCCCGGAAAATATATAAACCCCGGTCTTCCGGCAATTTTGCATAATCATTTTATTAGATATTCAGGGCGGATAAACACAGGGTATGATTTCGGAGTATTTTCGCTTTCAGTAGATTGAATAATTTTGCTTTTTCCATGGTTGCAGTCTAATTTTTTGTGATTTCTATAGCAAGAATTCATTAAAAATGGTCACACTAGAACCCATCACGATTTATAGAATATTCCTAAATAGTGAATGCCCAGAATCAGATTTTACTGATCCCAATGAGAAATTTCAATTTTCAACCATTCTTTAACTTCGGTAGAACCGGTCCCGGTATTGAACCTTGGGACCTCCAATTATTCCCTATTTTTGAAAGAGTATAAGAGTTCAGAAATATGTTGTTTTACTGTCAGGAAGTAGATGAAGCACATTTGGAACAATTACTATAAGGTAGGAATTTTCGAATCTGTATTAACTATTCGTTTCTCGGGAACTGTGATACTGTTTATGATTCCCTCCTAATAACTTCAAAATTCTGCTAAGTACTAGTTTTTTATATTAGTTTGAGCAGTTCTCTTAATGAAAAAGTGTATTACAAATAAAAATAAGATTTATGTGGTTTCTATTTGCAGTCATATAAAAAGGATCTTTAAAAACTCGTTCGAAAACATCTTTGCACACTCGTTCGACTTGTGGACCTCGCCTTCGGCTCAGTCTGCCAATTTTTCTCGCTCGCGTGCAAAGAGTCGATTTCAACTTGTTCAATCTATTTTCTATTACTTTCTCCGAGATATCATATTGACTTAAGCATTTCAGTCATAGAAATATAACAGATAATCGAGTTCTACAACCATACATTTTTACAATTTTTTTCACAACTTTTCCCATCTTAAAAATCCCCTTGAACAAACAAGCGAGTTATTAGTTCTCTATATTTCTGTACTGAAAGTTAATGAACAAAATTCACCCATTTGAATATAAATTGGAAAATCAAACGATCTATATAACACCGTGAGGAGCTCAGTCGCTACTCCATTAATTTCGTGTTTTATGTCAAACTTCCTGCATTCACGGCCTGAAAATCACGATCACTATATTAGTAACAGCACTGGAAATTATTTCTTTTTAATTAACATGTTCTAATGGAGAAACTGTATCGACAAAATTTATTACAGGTTTCTTCGATAGTTAATTGAAAATGGAAATCAGATACGTACGGAATTCGTACAAAAATAAACGAACCAATGCATCAGTATCATGATAAAAAAATATCTGAGAAGTTTTCTGTTTCATACTAAAGATTAGTCCATATTTAAAGAAGATTAATAAACTCTTTGAATCATTTGTATTAATAAAAAAACAACTACTTTGCAATATTTTATGAAGATTCGGGAATGTAGCCTTTCTTCGTAGATGAAGTTGAACTAAAATAATATGTCGAAGTTGGAAAAGTTAACAAAACCACATAGGTATCTCAGACACCTGATGGTATGTAAAAGAAATCGGTCTAGAAAAGAAACTTTTTCGGCAAAACTCTATTAATTTCTCAGCATTCACAACGAATTAGTCCTTATAATAAATGTCTCTGTTTTAGCGATGATGACCTGTCAGAACTGAGAACGAAGTTTGCAGCCATTTTGGTAAGGCCAAACGAAAAAACCGAAACAAATTTGACAAGAACAATCGAAAAAAAAACAGCTTCAGCAACACCCGTGGTAGCAAGATTGTACAAAATCCATGGCGACAGTCGGAGAAACAGGTTCAGTGTCTTTCTGAAGATCCGGAATGCAGCCACACAGAAGACGAGGAGCACAGAAAACAGATATACAAATAGAGAAGATCAACTCTCTCAAACTTCTTAAGTCACCTGGAATCGATAAAAAAATTCCAATCCTCCTACAAAGAGGGCAAAAAAATATTGGTACTATCATCAAAATTACCAAATATATCCTGGCGCTAGGAAAATAATTACCGAATAAGTGGATAATTTTCTTTTCCAGGGTTAGGAAATTGAAGTAGGTAAGCAGCATTCAGATCACTACCGCCAGAACAAGTCTACAGGGAAGTGGATACCATCCTTTTCATTTCGTTTCGTGAAAAAATACAAATCATTACTCTCTTTTCTCCAAGCCATTCCGATGCGGGAAGGGAGATGATCAGGACTGCAGTTGGACCATCGCCAGTCACCAATCAAGTGCAATGCAAGACCGATCCCAGGTGTTAAGAGGCATGTCCGTGTTCATTTATGTCGATGAATAATAGAGTCCATGCTTCCTGCAATGCTTGTGAGGGTAGGTAGTGTGTTAGTAGAAACGATTCGGGGCAAAATACCGTGTTATGAAATTGGTTTTACCCTTCTTCGATTGCCACGATATACTTGTTCTGAATTCTGCCAAGCCTCGTTGAGAAGTGTCCTGTTCAGACTGCAGAACACTGGACAGGCGTATACAAGTTGCATGATTTGCTTGAGTTTGAGCTTGCGTATGAAAGTCGTTTGATATATGTCGGAACGAAGTCGACGCCACAGATTTCTCGTAGCATATCCAACCGAATGTTTCGATCACTGTTCGTGGCCATGCGGTGTACTTGTTCCGAACTATAGCTGTCAATCTTCGTAAGAAGTGTCTTCAATTAAGACTGCAGAAAACTGAACAGGTGTGTACTATCGCAGGTCGTTTAATTTGCTCGTGAAAGAGGCTTTGAGTTTCTGGTTATGAGTGGAAAGATCCACTTGAGTGTAGCCCACGATGGTGGTTGGAATGTGATTATGGGTCTGCCAATCGGGTTCTTTGTTAACATACTTTGAAATATTTTTTGCGAAGGGCACTTTGAAACATAGACGATGCGACAAAAATGCCATCAGTCAAGCTCATGAAATACTGAAAGAACTTTTTCAGTTTCCTGCCCGTTGACGAGAATCGCTTCGTTAGTATTCTATTCGAGTATAATGAGAAGAAGACCTTCGCTATTCTAGATCCTAAATCTCTTTTATCTCTTTCATCTTCGTGGCTAGATATACAAAGCGTCGTCTATCGTTTCGCTTGATTATCGGATCATTTGAATTATAGGCGATACCGAGATCGTAATCTCCGTTTGAAAAGTTCATTTAATTTATAAGATTCATGAAAAACGTGACGTTGCTTTAATTTAAACAGCCCGTTTGCAGTTATAATGAGAAAGGAGACATGCGCGCGGTAAGGAACGACGTAACGGTGTTTCCATATTTTTTGAAAATCTTTACACTCCTTTATACCCATTATCTTACGGTGACTGAAATGAAGGAGGTATTCAGGAGAATGAAGGTTCAGAATGAATACATTCTATTCAAATGCCACATTCATAATTGAAGAGAAGGGACTCACGACATAAAGAAGACTTTTCATATTTTTGATTAGATCCTCGAACCATATTCAGCGGTCACAGTGGATGAAATAGGGAACAAAACATCTCATAAAGCACTGTCATTCCAGTAACTGTGGAAACTTTCACGTCTTCCTAGATAGCTAAAGTGTCTAGAAGACTTGTGAGGGTTGCTCGTAGGGGTTCAGCCGGTTGACATAAATAACAAAAAAACAAAGTATTTTTCATTTATACCCAAATTCGGGAATAAGTCTAACACAAACAACGAAAGATTGTTGTTCAATCACGTTTTTTTTTTGGTAAAGAGAATCTAGCGACGTTCGTTACGAGTTAGATTCGACGTTTCGCCAACAGGAGTAATTGACTATTAGGTATACCGCGAGTAAAACTCAGCGCTATACCTATATAAACAGGAAGATGCATAACCCAAGATTATAACGTGACTAAATCCAATACGAAAATTATAGTTAGTTTATATCTGAAAATTAATAGTACTCTGTAATATTGTTATTCGTGTGCACGTATGTGTGAACGGAGCCGAGTTTATATGACTATAAAGGCATTTTTAAGTCGTTGTTGACTTATCGACTAGAGTAAAAACACGCGAGGAACTGGTTTCGTCGGAGTTACGATTCCGCTTTTTGTTCTTCGATATTGCGCGAATATCCCAAGTTCATTATGAAACATATCGACGCGTCGAGTCGAAAGCAAAATTCTTCGTCGAGCAGTGAAGCTGACGAGCCAACAATGGAGGATAATTAGAAGGCGCGAAGAATTTTTAGTTTGCACGCCGACCAATGGAGTAATAGGACTCTTTTGTTTTTGATCGGGTGTGGCAAGGTGATTTATATTAGTTTACACAAACTTGAAGAGTAATTAAATTTTTCTTTTCATGACACGGGATATGAACGGTACAATACAAAGTAAAAGGAAAATTTGAGTGTGCTACAGTTAATGAATCGATTCGAGAAGTGCTTTGAATAATATTTATAAATAGTCTACAGACGAATAAGCACGAAAATATAAAAAAATCAAATAAATAATATATAAGTATATTATACTGGGCGTTCCAAATTAGGACGGTACCATTGAACAACTTCGGCATTATTAATGCTACGAATTCTGTTAAATGGTCGAACTAGTGGCATTTCAATGGCCTTCTGCAGACAAAATAAAAATTGACAGTCCCGTTTTCAAAATATTTCATAAAATAATATTTTTAAGGAACACCCTATTTCCCTATTTCATCATGCCTTTAGATTTGTAACATCTCATCAACAAAGCTGAATATAGTTCTAATATATGGAAATATTTCTTTCTTTCACTAGTACAAGAAAATATTTTTTTCTCGAATAAAACCTAAGTATCCAAACACCCAATATTGATACTTATACAAATGACGATATGTTGTTACTAACAGCAAAACGAGACAGTAACAAAAAAAATATTGCGCTGGGATTTGAACCCATGGAATCCGTGATCGTCCACTAGCCGTATTTTATTTTGTGAATCAAAATATTAATTGATGGTGTGCTCCATCGACGATTCAGGAACAACGAAAAAGTTTTTGAGAAGAGAACTTAAAAACCTTTTGTAGTATCTGAGGAGTGAGGATATAGAAATTGATGTTTTAGCCTATTTTGAGGCTATTCAAATTACATTAGAGGCTTATCAAGAGAAACAGCTGTTCCAATGTTTGTTTTACAAACAATTCTAAAAAAACATCAAGGTTTCTCCTTATAAGTTACGACCAGTGCAAACACTAGAACCTGATGATCCTGAGAGACGATTGGGGTTTTGTCAGTGGTTTATGAATAATTATGCAACCGAAATTCAAAATTCTGTATGAATATTATATGGAGAGATGAGGCTGATTCTTCAAATCGTGGAATTTATGATAGAAATACACTAATTTTATTAACAAGAATGTTGGAACAGTTTTTCGATGATCTCGATTTGGAGGCAAATACCTAATGTAGCGACGCTGTTTTAAAAACAGATGGATAGCTACAAATGGTATTTGTAATGAGCCCCGTTGTTAGCCATACATGACCCCTAAATTTTAATTTTTGGGGATTTATAAATGCAGAATGCTCATGACAGAACGAAATCTTGTCAAAAGATCCGGTTAACCCAAATGAGCAGAATATTCCAGAACTGACACCAATCCAAGTTCGCTCCTTATTCAACATTCGCAGAGGCGACCTTGACTGTCCTTCACGCCTTCTTGTCATGAAGATGATTTCCACAACATCGACGTATATACGTCTTCGCTTGTTGAAAGCCTTCTACTTTTTTGAAAAATGGAAAGTAACGACAATAATAAAACTTGTTCGCGAGCACACCATTATCACGCAAAAACAAATCCCCCTTATTTGCATATCGCAATTTTCCCGATGTCGTTTTTGCCGAGACGCATCCTGTGGCACATCGCGAACCTTATAATTATATCCAGGAGGGTAATTAATCCCACATTTCATCATATGATCTATATTTTCATTCACGAGCACGTCCATACGAAAGCAACAGAGAATACGGGAGCGAGTGTACACAGATTGTAATTACCCTATGAATACCCGGATTTAATTGCACGTTTATACGTTACTAACCACAATGACAAAAAATTGTTGAGATGTTTTATGAGATCTATTGAAAAAATACTTTACGATAGTGTAGCAGTGTGCACTGTTATATGTATTAATGGTGTACACTCTGTGTAAGTAGGTCTTTTTTCAGTATAGGAATTCTTATTTGTAGGTCTAGGTTCTATTCAGTGCAAGATTCATGCCTCTCAACGGAATCGGATAATACAAACAAAATTATTTTTCCTGCTACCAATATGTAATATCAAACATTACGATACTGATATGAGTTTCGTAATGAGATACTTTACCGCACTAGTGCGGTAAAGTAAAATTCATTTGTTTCTCTTTTTAAATGTCAGTCTACTTAATGGAAAAGGATAACAAGAAATAATTTATTATAAATTTGAGGATCTATCCCGGGATTTATCAGGTAATAAGGTTTGAATTTTTTTATTTGTAGCGGATTCATTATCTGAATCTATTCTATAATGGTCTGAACTATTGTCGATGAAATTTTACTAAATTGGAATGAAAGTTAACAGTTTGCAGAATGAGTGACAACCGAGACACATAAATCAACGAACCCATTTATTATGAATATAGATTTGGTAGTTCCAGAAACGTTGCTATTTCTTTTGGAATGCGCCCAAAAGTATTGACACCAATTGGTTGAGAAAAACATTTTCCATTTTTATATAAAATAAAAAATCGGCCATGGACTATATTTTGAGGTCGAACTCGGTAATATTTTCGGACGTTCTTCAAGCAGTCAAAACCAGCGATGTTTCCTCTAGTAATAGCAAATTCTCTTTGAATTTTAGTTTTAGTAGTCGGTATTTTGGTCGTTATGAACGTTACTTCGTCAACTACATCACCAATTTTTTATTTCATCAATTCTTCTCTTCGGCAGGCGCCAAACACACCCACGATTAAGGAAACCTATAAAAATAACATATGGAAATGTCACCATATTTATGTATAATCTTCCCTTCATCATTAAGAATTGATCATCATTGGCTTCTTTCAAAAATCTGATTATATTTTCCTTTGAAAATATACTAGATTTTTTCGGCTTGTGACCTTCACTTTTCCGCTTCAAAAAAGCCAAAAGCTGTGAATATTCACTTACGTCCACATTTTTCTTCACAGATATCATTGTTCTCAGTAATGTGTCCATAATGATGATGCCTTTTCTTTTTCAGCTTTCCCAGCAAAATAAGCTAATAAAATTTTCTCCGATATATCACGGATATTTTTTGAACTGCACCAGTCTTAGAATCGCTTATATTCTTTTTCGTATCTATTGCGGGATTTAGCGGGTATTAGGGTTTGTATTGCGTTATTTGCAGCAAGTTCTATATCAGAATCCACACTTTCATTGTCGGAACTCATGATACATTTATACCAAACCAAAGTGAACGCGTCAAAATTGACAGTTCGCAAAATAAATCAACAATGAGCGCAACGCTTGCTTGTTACATGATTTTAATATCATTAATTTCAGGAGTATTGACTAATTTTGAGTAAATAATTAACATTACTGGTCTCGGCCTAACGGACTCGTATAACAAATTTCCCATCTCATTTCGTAATATGAATCTTTACGACACTTATATCGTAAATATCTATCAAAACATGAAAGGTAGCCGTGTTGATATTTTGATTGGATTTTGACACTACAGCCTAAGATAGGACAGTCGAGTGTATTCAGAATGTCGTAGGAAGAGAGAATAATTCGTTGTTGGACGGTCTTAGTGACAATTTGGGTTTGCTCACGAATACCTTTTTAGAGTGGGCTCGTGTCACTATCGAATGATGGCACTAGTCTAGTTCAAAGCAATACTAATTTGGGCGACAATGGAGTGGTTGTTTGCTTTGGTGTGAGTTCAAAGAGAACCAAAGATATCGACACAATACCCTAGCGATTTATTACAATAGTTAGTAATAGTCACCCTGTTTTCGGGGTTCTGGCGTGTCCTTGCATCGAAGATCAAACCTATAGGAATATTCGAACTGAAAATTGTTAGAGTTGATATTATTCGATTAAGTTTTTTGGAATTCTTACTGGGTCTAGTTATACTGGAATCCACGAGTTGATGGATTCCCATTTTAAAATCAATTTCTAAGGGGTAATTTGATAGGTTCCAGTTCGACTTACCAATCGTTTGAACCTTAAAGATCATTTAATGAATGTCTCCCTCACCTTCTAAACCATTGGTAAGTCATTCGGAGTTTAACTAGAATTTATAGGTATTTTGAATCAGTTATGATCACATGAAGGAGAAAAGTATTCTAAACTTCTATATCTCTTCCCATTATGTACAAGTGAAACAGTTGGATTCTCAAAATTAAATGTTATTGTGGAAGGTTAAAATACCCAAAAAACCCGTCAAGAAATAAAATTGAATTCATTGGAACATCTTCGGAAAAAAATCATCAAATCATAACGAGGATTATAAAAAGCACTATGAATGTTTTATTGGGGTTCTGACAAGTTAGTGTTAAGTAGTATTCGACTGCAAATGATCGAGCATGATCGTTATTTGAACTGCCGGATTCCGAGAACAAGTATTTATTACGTTTCTCACAATGGCATCTTCTCTAACGCCGTTGGAGTCCTCTCAAAGACTACTTTCATTAGCCATCTAATCGCAAATTCAAGAAACCGTGAATAAGAGCAGAGTTATAAAGGCATGGTGGTATTTCTTCCTCGTAACGGTTTCTTCTGACGTACAATGCAGTGCATACAATATCTTAGATTTCAGTCTGCATCGCCATTAATTTTATTTCTGAATAGTTTCTCTCACTCCTTATTATTTATCTGACGCTTTTCGAGCGATAAGTTCGCAAAAATCTCGAAAACAGTTACAGACTTTCATTGAATGTACGAGCATTTCACGCCTTGGGAAATTCTCGAAATGGTTTAACAAATACTTGAAAGTGTTGCTGCGGGGCCAGTGAAAGAAAACGATGATGATGGGTATGGTCAACAAAAAAGAAAAAAAAAACGTCATCCACTTGTGATTTTCAATAGACTACCAGGAGAAGGTTCTCAGCTTTTGTTGCACTGAGAAACTAGGGCATATTATGCTTTTTAGAAACCTGGTTGTATGATTGTTTTTATTTATACGTTTGTGCACATTACAGTTATTTCAAACGATTTTTTTACAATTGTCACCTTTAAGTCATTTTCCAGTATTAAGTTTGTTAATGAATGAAATATGAGATTTCTGTCGCACTACACATTTGCGTTTGAACTTTATTGGGTTGTTCAAGAGAAACACTGTAACTACAATTTTTTCTTATGGAACACTGAAAAATTATTTGTGTATTAAAAATGTGATATTGAAATATAAAATATGCTGTGAGATGCGAAAATGAGAACTATCCATCTCATCTATGCTTGATGTTACTGAGAATTCATATCTTTAAGTATAGCTATACATTTTTTTTTTATTGTTATCTATTATTGGTAGGTCACCAACCTACTGGGATCATTTCAGCCACTTGAGTAACACTTCAACTTCGTGAGTATTTTAGAACGTTGCCAAAATCCTTCGTCGTCATTAGATCAACCTCTGATAAGTAACTTTTGGGCTATTTTTCACAAAAGTAAAGCAGTCAGGTTCTTTAAGGTAAACTCTATTGATTTCATGGATGAAATATCATCTGTTGGCAAAAACACACAGTGCTCTATATCCACTGCCAGCTAGAACCGCGTGAGTTCACCGCCCTGTTTCTGCAACTACCGTGGATTGAGCAGGAATTGTATTAAGTATGAACAAATCATCTATCTTTCCTTTCTCCCCCATTCCTCTATCTTCTCTCTCCCCTCTCTCCTCTCTCTTCACTCTCTCTTTACTCTCTGAAATCTCCCCTCTACCTTCACTTTTTCCTCTCTCTTCATTTCACTTTCTCCTCTCTTTCCTCTCTCTTTCCTCTCTCTTTCCTCTCTCTTACCTCTCTCTTACCTCTCTCTTCACTCTCTTTCACTCTCTCCTCTCTCTCTCTTCACTCTCACTTCCCTACCTCTCCACTCCTCTCTTTCCTTTCCTCTCTCTCCTCCATTTCCTCTCTCTCCACTCACTCTCTTTATCTCTCTCACCTCTTTCTCTCCTCTTTCTTCTCTCTACTCTCCTCTCTCTCTCACTCCTCTCTCTCGCTCCTCTCTGTTTCTCCTCTCTCTACTCTCCTCTCTGTTTCTCCTCTCTCTACTCTCCTCTCTCTACTCTCCTCTCTCTCACTCCTCTCTCTCGCTCCTCTCTGTTTCTCTCTCTCCTCTCTGTATCTCCTCTCTCTCATCTCTCTTCTCTCTCATCTCTCTTCTCTCTCTCTTCTCTCTCTCTTCTCTCTCTCTTCTCTCTCTCTTCTCTCTCTCATCTCTCTCTCCTTTCTCTCTTCTCTCACTCTTCTCTCTCCCTTCTCTCTCCCTTCTCTCTCTCTTCTCTCTCTCTTCTCTCTCTCTTATCTCTCTCTCTTCTCTCTCTCTTCTCTCTCTTCTCTCTCTCTCTCTTTTCCCTCTTCTCTCCCCTTCCCCTTCCCCTTCGTCTTCGTCTTCGTCTTCGTCTTCGTCTTTGTCTTTGTCTTTGTCTTTGTCTTTGTCTTTGTCTTTGTCTTTGTCTTTGTCTTTGTCTTTGTCTTCGTCTTTGTCTTCCTCTTCCTCTTTTTTTACAAAATGCGTGAATAGTGCATCGTGGATGCAAATTCTCATGAGAAAGTCGTATGATTGTTGGTGATGACAGTTTAATCCTCTATGATGGCAAGACATGTAGTTCGAATAGCAGCGTTACTTGGAATGACCTCTGAACCTTTCCATTGATAAAATTATATAATCCCAGCGCTTTGTACTGGCATCGGACAAATTATAATTCCATATAAACAGACATTCATTTATACCCAGCTAATTCCAATTACACCATCCCGTGGTCATTCCCGAGGCTCATCTCGCCGACCTATGACCTCAAAGCTCGTAATTTTTCCCGACATTTTCACCTCTGCCATGGCATTAATATTTTTACTCTTCCACACCGTCCAATTACTGGTGTAATGAAAGATAATTTTATACCGACAGCGAAACTGTCTACATAGCGAATAAATTACCGCATTGATTGGACTATAACAAAACTGTAATTACAGTTTTCTGTAATACCGAAAAAAATCGATATTTATTTTGTCAGTGATGGCATGTAATTCAAACACTTCTGCATGTAATACCACTGTATGTTTTATTGAATGGTACTGGACCAGTCCAAGAGGCTGAACTGGTTCATGGTACTGGTTTTTATGGCATCTGTTGACTACCAAGACGAGTAATACGAGTGTTCTTCTGATTGTAGGGAGTAAATTGAAAAATACTTTATTTCTGGAGATAATTGGATCCATTTAACAAATACAAGAAATTAAATGGTGTTTTATAAATAATTTTGCGGTTTTCATTCATAGAAGATAAATTGATTTTGAAGAGTAACTACTGGAGTTTCGCGAAACTTTAACACATAGTAAATGGTGACAATTTGCTTACCAAAAGAATTTTTCAGACAAGTGTACCTTCTATTTTTGGAACCGGTAGTTTTCGAAACTCAAAACTGGATACACATCAACAAAAAACATGAAAACTATCCTTTAAAACAAATTTCCCGCCATAGCTCACATTTTTCAATGGAAATGATTACAGTAACAATAATGATGAAGAAAAATCATATAGCTAATCGCTTCCAACAGCCCACAAAAAAATATGATAACACAAACAGGTCTCCATATCAGACTAAGATCTGATCGTTATGATTGATTTTAGTAGTTATATACTTACCTTGAAAATAATTGTTGACGAAAGCTGTATACCCTTTCAGTGCAAAATCGAATAATTAAAGAACAAAAGTAATAAACTTGAATGTTAAGAATGCCAATTACCGCAAAACTCGCATCAAAGTAGGTACTTCTTAAAATATTGCAAGCATCATAATAGTTTTATTGATATATGACCATTGAAAATTCTCGCTGGCGATTCCGAGAAAACCAGTTGGCTTTAATTAACTAGAATCCATCTAATTACACATGAAATTGTCGAGAACGCGAAAATAAAACAACTCGTTTGCCGTGTTGTCAGGACTCCAGAATACTCAATACCGGGTTTTATATCGCCTTGAAGAAAATGTATGTTTGGCCCAAAGCGGCTATCTGGACAAAATGGCATTTTTTCTATTCGGCTTTACTGCTTTAGTTCGAGTTGCACTGGCGATATCATCTAACGTGCCGGTATTCGCGCATTATGGTGGTTCAGTTCAATAGGAAATTACACTGCAAATTTTTTATATATTTATATATTTTTTCAAACGATTTTTGAATATTTTTTTTCGATTGTTTGATCCAGTAAACAAAAGTATTAGAGATGAATTCGAACACTAGCTCAAATTCGCGCCAAATTTTATCGGTATTCCATTGGACAAATACATGTGACGTCGAAGTCTTCATAATTCCAAACACTCAAAGAACAAACGTTTGTATTGTAGTACACTACAAGTGACGTCAGCCCGCGTAAATATGGCGTTTGAATCTTTCTCAATCCGGAACAGTTTTGAACTGGGTTGTAGTCGATATGTAATAGATAAATAGGTTCGTGAAGTGATACTACATGCATCATATAGCATTTTTTACATTTAAAAAATGATCTTTTCTTACAGTGTAATTCCCTATTCTAGAGATACAGACAGAAAAACAACTTTAATCGGATTCACAAGTCGTATGAATAATCTCATTCTATAATTATTTAGTTGAACTGATATGAAAGTAATTCAGAAATGCCATAATCACTTAGTATTTCCACTTTAACCATTTTGTTTTCGCATTATTACTCGATTTAATGACAACAAATTGAGTGTAGTCATATTCTTTAGTGTTCATAGTTTCAGATTACTAGAAATGGCAGCAGAAGTCGAAGGTTTCATTACTAGGCGTACTATGCTGATTTATCAATAGTACCACAGACAAAATTTCTTTACATTGTTATCAAATCGAAACCAGAGACTTGTGCAAAAAGTTGAAATGTCTGCGTAGATGACAGTGTCTGATAAACTTATGGCATCCAGACAAGTTTTAATAGGTTTGAGACATTAAGTAGGAAACAACCTACAAAATTGAAGAGCCCTTATTGCTATTTGGCTGTCAAGAAAATAACTGTGTTTGTTTCTAGAACCCCTCCTTTGAATTGGTCTCATGTAATTGGTAATGACCATTACCTCTGCTTGGTATATAGAGACTTGAAACCCTATGCTTAGACTGATTTCTTACCTCATTGATAGTCTTAGAGCCATCCCTCTTGAGAGCATTGGTGACTTTTCCATCTTGTATGAAGGAAGCATATGTTCCATCAAAGTAGTGGGCGGGAATAATTTTGTCCGGTATTTCAGATGTGTCTACTATTATTATGACCTCCATTATGTTTGTCTGGAAGCTTCAGTCCTCACCTTCGCTACAATATGCAGATGCAGAAAGGGGAGGTTCAGAGTTACTTCTGGGCTAATTATCGATGTGCTGCACATGGCACCAGTGACTCCAATAATGGCCAGTCTTTGAAAACTAGCAGCCTCCTTCTTTCGTGTCAGTTCTATCTTTGGCCACAACAGCAGAGCTCTATACGTAATCGAGAGCCTAACTATCGCTTTGTAAAGCCAAAGGGGTATTTTGGGTCCTAGTCCTCATATTTTGGGGAAGGAATTCCTGGCCATCATTAATGGTGGCTTTGCTCTTCTCAGCACTTTTTCCAGATGAACTTTGAGATCAGTTTCAACTCAACTCCTAGGTATTTCGACTCTGATATCTGTAAGCTTCGAAGATTCAACTAGTTTTCCATCTTTTTTAGCATGAACGCTTTTATCGTTGGTCTGAATGCCTCAGGATGGTTTTCTAGTCTTCGGTATGGATATCACCACCTGCGCCAGGTGCTAGGTACACATCTATGAATCAGGCTCGACCTGTAGTAGTACTACAGATTCCCATAGCCCATTCTACCTTCCTGGAGGTGATGATCTCTTTCCCAGGTTTTCCTAGTGGGCCTAACCTCTTCTGTTTGTACTCTCTGTGGATTGACTGGGTCACTTAACACCTTGAAGTCATCAAGGAGTATCTTTGAGAGTATTTGCCCGATTTGGTGAATGATTGGTCTGGTCGCGTTAGCACCATTAACCGTATTAACCCCATCTTCGGTCGAAGGTAAGAATGTGAAGAGATGTTAATAGTAGAAGAACATTACGAATAACACGGATTACTTTAAAGATTTAACATTTCATCATTCAAGAGGGGTCAAAATACACTTCTACGTAAGCTGTGGATACCGGGTCTCCCTTGCTCGCACAAGGCCTACTTTCAACTTTTGAAGGGTTTTCTCTAAAAACCTGAGAAATTCATAAAAAAAAAATATATGAAATCCAAGGACAGACGCCCAGCGATAAATAATTGCTTTGTCATGGTCACTATTTGCAAATTCCTCGAATTTTCCTACTGGCTCGACCGAGATACAGAAATCTACGGCATTGAAGCCATCCAAATGAAAAAAGCCAAACATCACTCAACAAAGAATCTAACAGTTCTGCATGTGATTGCAGATAAGCACATAAAATCTATCCCTGATATGAGGAGACGCCTCACACTTCTTCGCGGCTGACTGTTCCTTGTGAGATGCCATCGCGACGAAGAAGAAAACAAATGAACACGTATCCTCGGGAATGTCGACATAATACGTAAACAATGGAGATGTTCCGAATTTTGAGCTTCTCCTTCGCTGTGTTTCTTTTCAAATATAGCTATCAGTTGGAAAGAACATCAAGGGTGTCGTCATGAATTTATTCCAACAGGGTTTAACATGACTATGAGAATGCACTCAGAAAAATAATAATAACAAATCTGTACGTTCCTAATTTGAACTAATTAACATTTGTCCATTTTGCTCTGAGCAAAAATAAAATCATTCAGAAAACTCCTAGTGAAATAGACCGGTATGCTTCTGTAATTCGTCTTTGAGTTAATCAATATCGGCAGGTTGTAATAAATAATCAACGGATTTAAGATGTCCTTGATGAAATAAATCTGAGGGGGTTGAATCTGGTGATCTCGGAAATCTCTTGTTTAACCACTGTGGGACGGAAAAAAATAATGAGGTGGAGCACCGTCTCGTTGGTATTGTAACAGATCCTCCTGCAAAAGTGCATTATCTTCTGCATCAATTCGAGTTTCTAGTTCGTGAGTAATAAGAGGATCGACAGTATCTCCAAGCATATTGATTGTTATTGTTATAATTGTTATATCCGTCAACCGGCTGCACTCTTACGAGCAACCCTCAGACGTCGAATCAAGGTACAGATTGCCAGTCAAGAAATAAAGGACCCATAATGGCATTTGATGGATTTTGTGATGTTTGTAAATTCTGAGGAATAGTCCGACACGGATGGATAGTAAAAAGCAGTGGTGGAAGAAGTGTAGCACTTTCTCAGCACTAGAAAGTCTACCAATGAAAATCGGGCCTAGGACCCCAAAGTGCAAGATACATGTATTTCATCAACACAAAAGTATGTGAAACAAAGATTATATAGATCAGAAATTGTTCTACAAAAAATATGCACGCTCAACACCCAACCACGCCAATGGATACCACCATCGTGAAAAGATCGCAGAATAGCAACTAGCAGTAAAAAACGCAGAAGAATTGTTTTTATGTATATGCCAAGCTGTTAATTATTTGTTCCTTCAGAATGCCAAGCCGTAATGACTTGTACAAGGCAAGAACGTAAAGACATAATCTATAATAGCTTTGTTTTGTTGTCGAACTAGCCTAGTAGGTAACTCATCTCGGATTGCATGAGATGATGCTGAAATACGCAAGAGTGTTGGACTGCGTATTATTTTTCAAGTGGAACTTGCTGGAGAGTTTTGATATAAACAGATAGATCCTCAATTATATTTTTTACGTTTGGGTACCCAGAGAAAGTCTGTAATAATGGAAAATATGATATTTTTTCTTGAGATGGCTTTCTTTTACAATACTTAAGTAATTTTAAAATCGAATGTGTTTATAAAAAACACTATGATCGAATTGGAGAGAATTTGAATTATTTTTTTTTGATTAAGTAAGACAAATTCAGATTTTTCACAACTGCATTATTTTCATGGACAAAATAAATTAACAGAAAAATGTTCTGAATACGATTTTATCGGAAACGTATGTGATTTCATCTCTGCTCTATATCATTCAAAATGACCACATTTAGGTTAATTTATCAATTTTTATCTTTCTATCGATTTTGAAAATTCCACAATTTTTCATGTTTCCACGATCAGTAATGGCAGTCGTCGGAGTAAAGAGAATATTGTGGAATATGACACACCAAAGGGTAAAGTGCAAACTCCAGTGCTCTTGTTTGTACTAACAATCTGTCCAATATTGATTTTTGTGAGAAATACATCAGGTCTGCGGATAGTATCTACCGCTGAAATCCCTGGATCTGACCCTAAGGACGAATTGGAAATATTCTTACGGAGTCTTAATTCGAACCGCCTAAGGATTCACAGAATTCACAGTCTTGGAGGCATGATGAACGGAAAATGTGTTTCGGACAAATTATCAATGGACGAATTGAGTTTGACTAAGACGGGAAATCAGTTAAGACCATCACAATCAACAGATGCATGCAAACGCATGTTGAACTAAGAATGTCTTAGAAAAAAAGTCGACAATCTGATCGAAGCAGAACGCTGCTATTTTTGATCAATGCATATATTAAAAACGACACTCAGTGTTTTGGCAGTTAGTATAATAATCAGATAGCTGACAATTATTCTTACGGAGTCTACATTCGAGCTGCATATTATTATGTACCCACAAAGTTTCACTCTCCTGAAGACATGATGAACTAATAAAATATATTCTTATATATCTACTGAAACTTTGCAATATTTCGAGAAGTGTCTTATACAGATTCGATCAACACAATGAATTTTTTGTACCAATGCCTCAGTTGAAAATCAACTAACAAAAATAAGACATGCGTTCGAACAGAGTGACCCGGAGATGTGTATTATTTGTGATAGTGTCCTCAGCGTGAAACATCTTATCCTATAGTGTCCATTGTATCATCAAGAAAGAGCTACTGCCAATCTACCCAATGACCTACGAATCATTCTCAACCCAGAAAATATTGAAAACTTTGTTCTTTTTCTGAAAAGAACACACATGTTCAATAAAATTTGAAATGTATTGTTGATATATTGTGTAAATAAAAGAAGAAAACACCCATCGAGTCATATCCAACATACCCACGCTCATTTTCAACCTTATCATACACAGTAGATGTTATTTTAGTTGTATTATTCAGCAAAAATGTTTGTGAATACATTTTATCCTGAAGAACATACACAATTGCTTTACAAATGAGTATCTGGTATTATTTTACAAATCGATGGCACCGAAAGCCTGAAGAAATGCATGAACTATTGATAGGAATTGAAGGTTGCAAGGAATTTCAGTGTTAGAAGCAATCTTTCTAGTGGAGCAATTTTAATTTTGATAGGCATTTTACCCAACAGCTCTTTCACAAACTACCACAGTAATGACTAAAATTTTAGTAAAATAAAAATGTTTTAGGAACAAGAAGATGCCTACTGCCTACTTACTCTACAGTACTCTCTACTGTTTACTTGCCTACTGTGAGTATAAATGCAGGACACTCAATAAGAGATGGCAGATTACAGTTACAGTCTGAGACCTAATTCATCAGTTAGCGAAAAGACAGAATTGGCTTGGAAACAGTTCCTGTATTTTCTTGGAATAAATTAGAAGCTATATTCTCAAGTCTGAAATAAATCAGTGGACTATAGTTAAGTGTTTTTTTATTGCAGTGCTTTAAAAATGAGATACTGGTGGCCTGTAATGTCAGTTTTGACCTTTACCACCCAAGTATTTACACTCCTATGAGTACTTCAGTTGAGTTTACATCTATACATCATTAATATTTTGTTGTTTAGATCTCTCTCGAAATTATTTTCAAAATTAAGGGCAATCCTGATAATTCTTTGGCTATATAGCCTTATATTTCCGTGACAACGTCCAAATTTCCTTATTAATCACTGTTGAAAGAAATTCACAAAAAACAAAAATAAACGAATATTACCTCAAACGAGGATTTTTTGTAATATAAAAACTCGTTATCAGGACAAAGTCTAGGTGTGTTCGGAGCATATGACTCGAATTGCATGTCGAATGATACTTGCACTACTTTACCCAGTCATCTGTGAAATTTACATAATGTTGCGTATCTTCTTCGTGTAATATATAAACCGAACCAACTAGTCGGGCTGCCCATAAGATATACGCTATTAATATACGGGGTACATTGTTGCACACGAAGAAGACGTCTCAATAGACACAATCAGCCAGACGATCGGCAAGTACCGGTCTGGTACTGAATTATATAGCATGCGATACACATACAGAGTGGTACAGAAGTAGTGTTAGAATAATTTATGTCGAGCTGGTGTGAACAAGATTCAACTGTTCCTTGCTATTTCCTTGATATGAATCAATATTTGATATCAACGTGACGTTGAGCTACACAGCTAAGGATACTGAAGTTGATGCTATGTGAATTATGGATAACGGCAAAATTTGTGTATTATAATATAGAAAAACTAATGAATTATTCATGATCCTGTAAGATTAATATTACTAAGGAGCGTATGTGCTTCTAAAGAACCTCTCCACTGCGACATTTGCAGATCTATGGTGTTTATTACTAGACAACATAGGTCATAACTCAGGTCCGCCTTGTATTGGTAGAGTTGTGGGTTTTCCTCCGTATTCGTCGAAAGCCTTAGCCTAGTCAGACCTTCGCAGTAGCTCAGTATGTGTGTAGAGGATTTCTTATCTTTGCAAAAACCTGCATATTGTTGTGTCTGCTAATCCGATATTCATTTGTTTGTACCCTGTTAGGAGCTCAACCAGGATCCAGGTTGTTCACCTGTTCTGGCTGTTCTTGGCCTGTGTCATTCCCGGCACCTTGTTCCACCATTCTCAAGACTGCATTTTCATCCAAGTAGTTATTTGTTTTTTCAGCGCTTTTGTTATACTTCTTCTCGGGCTAGTGAATTTGCCTCTTCATTGTCTCTTTAACCTGTGTGTGCTGGTATCCAGGCTGAAGAATTAATCTGCATGGAGCTGATTGCTTTTATAGCCGCTTGGCTGTGGGAGAATATGATGCAGCTTCTGCCTGGAATATCGTCCAACTATTTGTACAGCTCATAAATCTGACCATGCAGACTATTTATGGGCGCTCGCTCTTGTCAATCTATTGTTGACTGACCTGGTGTCGTCTTTTAGGTAGACATGAAGTGGCGGTAGCTTCAGCAAGACTTCTAAGGTCTAAGGTTGGGGTTTTATCATATAGATGCCAGGCTTTTGGATTACCGTAGCCTGCCGAGTCTTCGTCCACAAATGCTATCATGGGTATTTTGAATCTGGTATATAGCCATATGATCATTTTTGGTTGTAGCCCCCAGTTCTTTCCGAACATTCTTCTGCACAAGTTGAAGGCTATCGTGCCTTTCTGTAGGTGTTGATTCCATGTCAACTCGTGATCCAAGATGAGTCCCAAGTATTTTGCCTTTTGTGCGAATGGAATTTCTACCCTGTCAAGAATGGTGACTTCAGTCCTGTCAGTAGTTTCTTCTTAGTTAAAACTACTATCGTCGTTTCAAGGGGGTTTACAGTTAGTTCTTCTTCTTGGCATCACTTGTTAACTATGTTGAGAGCAGTCCGATTTCAGTAAAAGTTTGAAGGTATTTTTTTTTGAGCTACCGAGGTCTCAAGAAATACAGAGTTATAGCGCAATATCTGTCGCAGTTTTGTTCAGTTGCATTATACCACTTTGATTTTTCAAATCTTATTTTTTGTTTATGTATTCATTTCTGATAATATTTTGGTTCTAATGAAAATAACATCAAATAATTACAACATTTACTTTCCTGGCCTGTGGTGGGTTACATGAGTCCACCAAATCAAAGGCCAACACTGGCAATATTTTACTAAAACAGTTGGAAACATACTGCCTTGCATTTCATATGGCAGTGGTGGGTCCATACGGAACACCGTGGCCACAAGGAAATTGCCGTCTGGTGGTTCAACTCTGCCCATCACAGCCTCTAGGGAAAATTTTTTGTTGATGTTTTGGTGGGTCGCTTAGACCCTTCTACGTGTTAAACAGACAAGTGGTTTTTCTCTGTCAGATATGATTTTTCGAAGTAATTCATGTTACTTGTCGTCACTCTTCAGTAAATTTCTGACTCATATTCGATACCCGCGAATAAATCGAATTTTTCATTGTGCGTTTACATGGAAATGAAAAAAAATAGTTTCAATGACATTATCAGGATCCACTGGATTGTGGCTTTTGTCTGAATTATTCTTCCAGTCTCTGAAAAATGAAAAGGCTAAGAACTTCCGATTTCTATTTTTTCTTACTCATAACTCAAATGTATTCTTCTCATGGGCCAACAAATGGTCGTCCAGGTATGTGCACAAACAAAGTTTCGTGAATATCAAACGATGGATTACTATCGCCCTTAGTCGTTCTATTCAAAATTCATGGGTAACGACGACAATAGCGACTCTATTTGAATTTCAATTGTTCGAAATCTGTGCACTTTCCAGTTTGCTGGTTTCTTTCAATGGTTGAACTGAGCCTTTGCGTTATCAGTTACATAGTTAACTACTGTGAAACACGCCGATTGTTCAGAGAACAAATGAGAACCGTGTTCTGCCACATAAAATGCTGTTTCTCCAAGAAGAGATACAAATCTTGTTTGAATGTTGAGAACATTATCCAAAAAAATGTGCTAAATGGTGTTTGAAAATATAAAATTGTCTAATCACAAAGCCCACCGAAAATATAAGTATTGGTTCAGCTCATATACAGGGTGTTTCAAAATTACTGTACAGTGGGGTGGGGCAGGTTGTAACAGGGTCAATTTGTTACATTGCAAATGGTTTCCTTACTCCTACTCGCAACGTTCTCTCTTTCTCAAGATTTGAACAAGTGGGTAGTCATTTCATTTCATTTATTTTCAGTCATGAAAGAATAAAATACAGTAAACTATACAATACACTAATATGACAATGTCAGATAATTCTAAAAGACTAAAAAATGCGAAAAAACAGACGACATATAAATGTATAGATAAAGACAGAGATTTAAAACAGAAATTTAAAAATAGAGATTTAAAAATAGATAGAAATGATCAGAAATCACAATAAAATTCTTCCAGCGAATAGTAGGTTTTCTTCAATAATAACCGTTTCATCTCACACCACACATGAATATTTCTCGAGTTCTGTATATCTTTAGGAAGAGTATTAAATAGTTTGCAACTATTATAAAAGATACCCCTTTGATATAGGCTGGAGGAGTGTTTCGATAGAAGCAATCTGTTTTTCATATGAGTTTCGTGGGTATGTTCTACTATTTCAGATTCAAAATATGATTTATTTTTGAAAACAAAGCAAACCACATCATAGATATAAATCGATATCATTGTAAGAATTGAGAGGCTCTTGAAATGTTCTCTACATGATTCTAGTGGTCCGATTTTTGACACAATACGGACGGCCCTTTTTTGTAACATAAAAATTCTATGAGCATCCGTATAGTTTCCCCAGTGCATAATACCATACTTCAGGTTTGAATGGAAACATCCAAAATATAAATGTTCAACAATATTCTTGCTACATTGTTGAGATGATGTGCATAGCAGGTTTTAGCAAGTTTCGAGGCCAAATTATTGATATGTGTGTCCCATCTTAAGTTACAGTGGAGGGTGAGACCTTAAAGCTTTGTTGTGTCAGAGCAAAAAATATCAGTGTTGTTCAGAGCAATAGTATTGGGAGTTTCAACCTGAGAATGAACAGTTCTAAAAGTAATCAATACTGATTTTTCATTATTGAGACACAGACAATTTTTCTCAACCCATTCACCCATATTCTGATACACGTGATCTGCTTGGTTTATAACATCATCAATGTTATCGGATACAAAAAGAAAATTAGTATCGTCAGCATAAGCTACGAGTCGAGTAGAAGCATGGCTCATTTGTTTTAATAAATCATTCATATAAATAAGAAACAGAGTGGGCCCCAGTATGGATCCTTGTGGTACTCCAACCCTAACTGGAACAGAATCAGAGACAAAGCCATTGCATTTGACCTGTTGCTATCTATTCCCAAGATAAGAATCAAAGTACTGAAGCGCAAGGCCCCTGATGCCATATCTCTGCAATTTGTATAGGAGAACTTTATGATATACGCAATGAAAGGCTTTGGAGAAATCAATAAACAATCCTTACGCAACTTTTTTCTTGTCCAAAGCCCTAGTAATCTCATCAACAAACTCGCACAGTGCTGTGTCGGTACTCTTATTCTTTAAAAAAACATGCTGGTAATATGAAAGACTTTTATTTTCCATAAGAAATTTCAAAAGCATTTTATTCACAAGAGCCTCAATTACTTTCCCAAAGCTTGAGCATATGGTTATGGCCCTGTAATTTGTGATTTGTTCCGTATTGCCTTTTTTCTCGATTCGTTCAGACAATCATAAGCGTGCCGCTTTCTGTTATAGGTGACGGATGAAAGATGATACGTGACAGGTGATCGTTAACGGATGACAGGTGACAAGAGACACTTATAATAGGTGAGAGTAAGCGATTAAACAGAAATAATTCCGACTACGGTCGAGAATACTCTTCTCTCCACACATTTCCACGAAGTGGAAAAATGAGTCGAATATCTTACAGAAAAAAATCACTTCCCCATACGGACATTCAATTTCCTCTGTCATCCATTTGTGCAATGTTCCCCAAGGAAGACGCTATTGCATACACATGGTGGCCAACTGAAGACAGATCCATTTTTAGGAACTGTGTCAACATTTTGGAAAAACGCTCAGACCCGTCGATTTTTTATTAAAATGGGATACTCTTTTCCGGTATTTTTGACTCCGCCACTGTCACCGCCAAGCGAGGGTAGGAATCACTCCAAAATTTTTAAATGGCAGAAAATGAGAAATAGAAAAGCCTATAGTTAATGAAGCTAGTAACGTCGCAGTTTTGGGACATGTTCATCTTGATCCTACGTTTAGTACGAGGCAGCAGGCATCTGTGTCTGGGATCAATCGAACTAGCATCTTAACCATTTCGAATAAGAATAAATTCCATCTATATAAAAACGTTCAGTTCACGAACTTAATGAGGAGGATTATAAACGCCGTTTGCAGTTTTACGAAATAATTAGTGAGCGAGCAGGGCACAATCCACAGTTCCTTTTTAATATCCGGAGAAATTGAATGTATGGACTGGCATTTGTGGTGATCGACTGGTTGGTCCTTTTTTTTCTACCAGGCAATTTGACTGAAGAAATGTATTTGCAGTTACTGGAAGACGCCATTGACCCTGCCTTGACTGATATATTCGAAGATAATCCACAGTATGACGAAGATAATTTATATTTCCAACAGGACGGTGCTCCTTCGCATTTTGTGACGATTGTTCGTCATTATTTAGACCAACGTCTTCCACGGCATTGGATTGGGAGAAGAAGCAGCATTGAATGACCTCTACGATCGCCAGATTTATCGCCCCTTATTTTTTTTGTCATCTGAAGAGTAAAATCTATGAAACACAACTAGCGCCATCGGAAGATCTGCGACAAAAAATCGTTGAGCAATGGGGCTGCTCTCATGAAGCGCCGTAGCTCTATTAGGTCTTAACTTGACTATAATGGAGACTGCCGAAAACAGCAGGAGAGCAGTAATGGGTGACCAGGAAGATCAGTGGGATATAGAATTTTGAATTACCTATCGCATGCTAACGAAGCTGGCCAGAGAAAGATAATCTAAGAGATAAAAAAGAAGTACAGCAAGGGCCGACAAATGATGATCATTTTCAAGGAGTACAGCAGCTTGAAGGCGTTAACCTTCGATTTCAACGGGAAATGGTTAATGAGCTGGTGCTATTTATGCACTCGATAGAGAATAGTCAAGTAGGGCCAGATTGGAAAACTGTCTCGAGTAAAAGAAGTGCACGCACAGTGATCTCAGTAGAATTGGACATGATTAGGAAGAAGCGCATCTCGTCAATAACATTTTGAATATTATTAGTAATCAGGTCATTATTAGGATCACTATTCAGTTGGCAAACAGATTACTAAGAACTGAGAAACGGGAAGTAGAGCAAGGCAAGAGTTTGGTTATGAAACCCAAGAAGAAAGGCACGTGGAACGCTTCCGCATGCGTCAATGAAATATAGCAGAAGATCCAAAGCGGAGAGCAAATTGGTTAAATTGGAGAGAACAGTGTAGTACAGTCAGACTGTTGGAATATTCAGTTTGTAACTAAAACAATTGTTGAGCGATTATATCGAGTGGTTTTATTTTTTGAGAACTACTGGAAAGCTTATACATATGTTATTTCATTTCTGATAGGGTATTAGCCCATTTAAGCATTAATCACGAAATATTTCTATTGTCAAACAAGTTAACAATCATTGTGAAAGTTCCACAGGTTCTAATCTATATCCCAAAGTCAGTCTACCGATGGTTGAGTGGAAGAACAAGTTTTGTGGTATTTCACCATAAAATTTGAACTCCGCCCATTATTTTCTATATTGATTTATTGCTCAAATGTCACTGAAGCCATTTTTTGAAAATAATAAAGACGTTATATTATTATTATTATTATTATTATATTGTGGTTATAACACGGCTATACACTAAAATGCATTTCACAGTTATTTGTCTGGATTTGCATAACAATTGAATGCCGAGAAGCATTTCAGTGACAGTTTCAATTTCCCGCTGATTTTTCTTGCGATTTAGGTGAACAAATAGATATTTATTCGCAGATAGAAAGCGAGACCCGAGTAGTTTATCTGACTGGTCGCCGTATTTTATTGCAGCAGTAAGTCTAAAGCGATTAATAGCTACAATAATTTAATGGGTTTCATGGCACAGTTACGGCATTTTCACAAAATTAAATGAAATACAATTATAATAAAATGTTTACGTTGATAAATCCAATCGGATCGGAGACAAAGGACGATTATCTGGTGAAAGGTAGTTAGTTGAATTGGAACTTGTTTTAATTGAGGTTCTGACGAGGATGGTCATCAAGGTGATAATTTACAGTATAAAGTGAAGAACTCGTAAAATAATTTTCATCTCAAGACCAATTTGAGTGAAAAAGCTCCTCTTTTATTCAACAGGAGGAACATATTTATGATCACTGGTTTCGTTCATGTAGACGGTAGATTGTAGGGGGGTCGTGCAGGCTCTGCAGCCTCACAAGCACTTCGACCTATACGGTCTTTTGTACGTGACCCTTTGTCTATTCGAGGACCGGGATTCTGAGACTTCGTGCGAAGTTCATCAGTTTCCTGGGAGCTTAGTTCCTGATATCGGAGGGCGTTGAGAATGCCCCTTCCAAAAATGTGAGCCTCTTGCAGAACAACGCTGGGCATTCGCAAAGCAGATGTTCTACAGTTTCCGCGAAGTTTTCGCAGTAACGGCAACTATCATCTTTTTGAGGTGATACCCCAGAGGGCAGTGCCCAGTGAGTAGTCCCATGGAGACGGTACTAAAGGAACTCTATTGAAAGACGTGTCTAATGTATCTTGATGATATAACTCTAGTAGGCAGATCGTTTGAGGACCACCTGAAAACCTGGAAGAGGTATATCTGCGACTGAGAAGTTTCGGATTGAAACTAAACCAAGAGATGCTATGTATTCCAAAAACAAGTATGATATAATGACCACGTAGTCTTGGTAAGAAGTAGCAATAGATAATAAAGAAAATGAAAGCTTACTGTCGTCGATATGAGCTGGTGTTTGCCAACATCGATAAACCACTGAACAAACACAGTTCCAGTGGTATTTTTTCTTATTTCATTTTTATTTTTGTTATGAATCTTCCAGGTTCCCCGAGAGAGAAACCCCTCAGAAGCTCCTAGGAACTTGTGCGAGCAAGGAAAAGATCCGAGACCGATGGCCGTGCTGGGCTTTGAACCCACGATCTTATGCTTGTAAGGCGAGCGCTTCACCACAAGACCATCACGGCCCTTATAACGCACTAGTTGTGAGCAAACCCCTTCCAAACGAAAAATTCATTTTGGACACTGATGCCAGCAACGTGGAAATTGGAGCTATCCTGTCTCAGATCCAAGTGAGACAGGAAAATGTCATCGGGTAATTCAGCAAGAAGTGAACCGGGCGTAATTGATGTGTCACCAGACAGGAGCTGTTGTCAAAGGAGTAAAACACTACAAGTATATGGAATAAGATTCCTATTGAGAACTGACCATACAGCCTTCAAATGGCTCCTACAGTTTAAAAACCCCAAAGGTCAGGTAACACGCTGCTTTAGGGGACTGTAAGAATTCTGCTTCGAAATTGAGCATCCAGTGGTGACCAGCCATAAAGATGCAGATGACAACACTTTCTAGAACCACGGCAGAAGATAAAAACTGGAATAAAAGATCCAGAAAGACCAAGAGAAAGATTCAGATCTTGGTTGTTGGCTGAAAGAAGAGCAATAAATCTCATGCTATTCGCCAGCAGTTAAATCTTACTGAGCCTAGGGGAACTCCTTCACCCTGAACAACGGAGTCCTGAAGCGTGTGTTATTGGAGTCCAAGGAGGATGGGGACGAAAGATGGCAGACAGAGGAAACCGAAGAACCTCCACAAAGTGAGTAAACCTTGTGGCAACGGACTACTTCAGCAAGTGGACCGATGCCTATGCTCTGCCCAACCAGGAAGCCATCACTGTCGCCGAAGTCTTGGTATATAAGTGGATGTGTTAATTAGGTAGTGACATAATTCACGAGAGTTGGTTAAAATGAATCAAGGATACATTTCACAAGTCTAAATAAATTAGTGGATTATTGTTGAGTGCATTTTCATTACATTATATACTTGCCGATATCCAGTAGTATTCGTAGTTGCGGAAAACTCACCTGAAACAAAAATAAAATCATCAATACTTGTCAAAACATTTATCATGGTAACTGAGTCCCAGTTCTTCAAATTCATTTCATGCCTAAGTTGTACAAGGTAATTTGTTCAAAATACTGGAAAAAAAATCATGTGAATCTGAAGTGGAAATTATCTTAGGGGGTTTGTCTTCCTCCATAATACGTAAAAGCTTAGATATTTCTGAAAGTCAAACGAAATCTAAACAAACCTTATGAGTTTCAAGCGGATACATTCATATTCTACACTCGTCTTTCTACGATGAACGCCAGAATGTACAAGGATTTTGAGGATTATCGATCGTGTTTCGTCGGCTCTCTACACGCATACCAACCCAACAGGTGGAAACATTTGATGGACGGCCTGCAGACACGATTGGGTTGCTTTCTCGTGATCGAATCGAAATACTATGAAAAGATAGTATTTATCGTCGACTTGCGGACTTGCACTGGAAACAAGGAGTTCAAATCCAAGCGAACTGTGAAATAATGATTGGATTGTTATGAAAGTTATCACCGGGGAACAATCGAACTTTAACGATCGATTGCATTCAAGTGAGTCGAACATTGTGAGAGGAATTTTTAAATAATGAGTTGATTCCGGCAAAGTTGCTGTTTTTGACGTTTCCAATTAATCAAAAGATGTACAGCAGATCTCATTTTTCTCACTATCACTGCTTCCGCAATCCCTTCTATAAGAAAATAGTCAATCTGACATTAGCGGATGCCAAGCCGTGACAAGTTCAATGTAGCAAAGCTTTCTTGAGAAATTTGTTTGGTACATTTGCTATTTTGTCATTAGTCTAAACCTCTCATTTTCCGTGGATCCTGAAAATTCTGATTGGTCGAGTGTCATTAAATAATGAGTTAGGATCCATGCTGTCTTGGAATCATCGTCATTCATCAATTAATAATCAATATGTAATCAATATAGATTTCAATAGTCGTGAAGAAATAATGATCTCATATCCCAGACAAACAACGGAAATAGCTATTAACATCACACTACAGCAAACATCCTCACCTATATGGTCTTTCGAAAATACACAAAACAGGTACGCCTCAGAAACTGATAACCAATTCCAGACACTCCCCAACCAACATTGACTACAACTTGACCAAATACCTCCTGCTCATACGAGGAAAAAGCACCACTCACGTAAAGAACTCTGGACACTTTGTTGAAAACATTAAGGATGATGTTGATAATCGGCTTTCTCTTGTCTGAATCTGATCAAGTGAAACTCTGTTCGCGAGAATAGCACCATACAATAACTGTAGTTCTGAAGTTTATATGGACTATTACTTCACTTTCAGTCAAACACAGAACAGAAAAATTTTACAGTAGTACCTTTGAAGATATTCTACAGTTTTACAAAAGAGAAGAATTTTCAACAAATCAAAGCACCTATCATTTTCCTCCCAGATAATAATTATAGCTTCTTGTATTATATTATGGTGATGCAAGTTTCATTATGTTTAGGTATTAGTTTTGAAATAAAAAGTTATTTTTCAGTCCATATTTGACTTGGTTCAGTTCCGACATTTTTGTTTGACAATTCCAAAACAGTGCTGAAAACTGAATTGCTCAGTTGCAAGCTGAACGATTGTAATCATTATTCCAACATACGCGCAGATTTTTAACAAACGCGAGTACCATGTCGATGATATATCATTGTAAATTATGAATAATGTGATACAAGAATGAGCTCCGGAAAGGTTGGCGTAATTATTTATAACTTAATTTGCGTAATTGAATGTTACTTATATAATATTTACGATTTTGAGATTGTTTTATAGCCTTAAATAATATCAACAAGCATTCAGGCGATACATTACATACCTAGTAGCACATGGCCGTATATGGGACCAACCAACTCATTCTTCGACAAACTTGACACGAATAATGTACTATAAATAAGATTAGATGAGAATAGAACGCGAAGAAATAAGTTATTTTCCATTAAACAGAAATATAGACTAGATTCGTTAAGCACAACACCGTACAAGACATGTATATACCAGTTTAAGACTTGAAACTGTGTTAACGACCTAGTAGACAATCCCAAGTCTACCAAGTATTTTTGAACGGGAAATAAGATCATTTCTGAGGGCCAGTTTTATACGTTCAGTTTAATCTCCGAATGGGCTTACTAATGGTTAGAATGGGAACAACATTATCTAATGGATAGCATTCACATTCTATAAATCGTTCTAATCCGGAGTTAATTGAAACCTAAAGAACTGGACGGGAGTGAAGCTAGCCACATCCACAAAATACACTGAGAAAAATATATAGAAGAATAAAATAAATCATTATCTATGTTAATACGCGTTGTACATGTATTTTGATGGCAGGTAATTATTCTAGGGGTCAAATTTAATAAGGGAGTTGTGATATTATAGTTTGTTAGGCCGTCCAGGGGGTGGAAAAGGGGTGGATATAGAAAATAAATCATTATCTACGGTAATACGCGTTGTACACGAATTTTGAACACGGGAAATCAATCAAGGGTTCAAAGTTGATGAAATAGTTGCGAAATTATAGTTTGTCAGGCTATCCGAAGGGGCGGAAAAGGCGTGGATATAGAAAATAAATCATTATCTATGGAAATACGCGTTGTAAATGAATTTTGAACACGGGAAATCAATCTAAGGTTCAAATTTGATAAGGTAGTTGCGAAATTATAGTTTGTCAGGCCGTCCGAAGGGGTGGAGAAGGGGTGGATATAAAAAATAAATCATTATCTATGGAAATACGAGTTTTAAACGAATTTTGAACACGGAAAATCAATCTAGGGTTCAAAGTTGATGAAATAGTTGCGAAATTATAGTTTGTCAGGCCGTCCGAAGGGGCGGAAAAGGGTTGGATATAGAAAATAAATCATTATTTATGGAAATACGAGTTGTAAACGAATTTTGAAGACGGAAAATCAATCTAGGGTTCATAGTTGATGAGGTAGTTGTGAAATTATAGTTTGTCAGGCCGTCCAGGGGTGGAAATGGGGTGGATATAGAAAATAAATCATTATTTATGGAAATACGAGTTGTAAACGAATTTTGAACAAGGGAAATCAATCTAGGGTTCAGAGTTGATGAGGTAGTTGTGAAATTATAGTTTGTCAGGCCATACAGGGGGTGGAAATGGGGTGGATATAGAAAATAAATCATTATTTATGGAAATACGAGTTGTAAACGAATTTTGAACAAGGGAAATCAATCTAGGGTTCAGAGTTGATGAGGTAGTTGTGAAATTATAGTTTGTCAGGCCATACAGGGGGTGGAAAAGGGGTGGATACAGAAAATAAATCATTATCTCTGTTAATACTATTTGTACACGTCTTTTGAACACGGGAAATCAATCTAGGAGTGAAAGTTGATAAGGGAGTTGTAAAATTATAGTTTGTCAGGCCGTCCAGGGGGTGGAAAAGGGGTGGATATAGAAAAATCATTTTCTCTGTTAATACTATTTGAACACGTCTTTTGAATACGGGAAATCAATCTAGGAGTCAAAGTTGATGAGGAAATTGTAAAATTGTAGTTGGTCAGGACGTCCAGGGGGTGGAAATGGGGAGGATAAAGAAAATAAATCATTATATATATTGTTTAAAACTCTTATTTTCATAGATAATGATTTATTTTCTATATCCACCCCTTTTCCACCCCCTGGACGGCCTAACAAACTATAATATCATAACTGCCTTATTAAATTTTACCCCTAGAATAATTCCCTGCCATCAAAATACATGTACAACGCGTATTGACATAGATAATGATTTATTTTATTCTTCTATATATTTTTCTCAGTGTATTTGTAGCTTCACTCCCGTTAGAACTGGCCCTAAAGCCGATAATTTAGTAAAATTCAGATGAATGATTTTATGATTTTGAAAAATGATTGAATTATCAACAAGGGTAATATAACAAGACCTTGATAAATAGTCGACTATTTTTATTGCATCTAAATATCGACTGTAATTTACAATAATTTAACGAGACATTATTTTGGCATTAATAATCTGATGAAAACCCGAGAGCGAAGCTCGAGGATAAATCTGGCGATCGTAGAGGCCATTCAATGTTGCCTCCTCTCCCAATCGAACGTTGGTCTAAATACTGACGAACAATAGCGTCTTCCAGTAATTGCAAATACATTTCGCCAGTCAAATTGCCTGGTAAAAAAAAGGACCCACCGGACACCGCAAATGCCAGCCCATACATTTAATTTCTCCGGTTGCTGTGTGTGTATGCACATCGTGAAAAACTCTTGGGTTTAAATCGGACCATAATATCGGCAATTGTGCCGATATTAAGTTCATGGAATTAACGTATTTTATATGGATGAAATTTATTTTTCAAAATGGTTTGGATGCGATCATCAATAGACCGCATTAGTGTGACGTCAAAATGTACGCAACTAAGAGTGCACTGAGTCCTAACGAAATATATCTGAACGAAGCTGCGCTAACATGAACCTTCAGTAACTATTACATAAGGTTCAGAATCTGCCGTCAAAAGTATGATATTATATCGCTATTATCAGCAATATTTGATAAATGCATATATTTGAATTCGATAGAAAGAGAATTAATGAGTCTTATAGAATGGTTAACGTAAAGAAAGTCTTCTAAATAACTTCTGAATAAATTCCAGAAAATCCATTATGCGTCGACCAATAGCAAAACAGAATCATGCTTCACAGAACACACATTATGTCATATGTAATATGTATTTGAGATTTTCATGAAAAAGTATCAATGTCTGCGTAGATGAAAATGTCTGATAAATTTATTTCATCTTTCGACATCTTCAGCAATGTTTTCAAATTCGAATGGGAATAAAATGAAACACTTGGCTGATCACCACTTTAGTGTTTCGTGTCTAAATTATGAGCGCTATCTAGCGGGGATAGACTTCCTTGCAGCATGAAGTTAGATGTAGATGAATATTCGAATTTATTTCGCGCCGAATGATTTAGGACTCGGTATGATGTTGGTTGCATATTTGTGACGTCATCACTAATGCAGTCCATTATTCAACATCCACTAATTTGATGTTTACTGTATTTAGGCCCGGATTAGCAATTTCCTGATCATATCCATTTGTGTATTTTTATAGAGGTGTTGATAAATCGCCACAAATCCAAGCAAAGCAAAAAATAGATACTAAATTTATACCATTGGCGTACTTAACTCGAATGAATGACATTTTTACCGTTAGTGATTGTTTGCAGATAAGTTTCAAATTCAAAATCTAATTTCTCAATAGGAAATGGGCGGAATTTTAAAATTGGAAGATTATTGTGTTGAGAAGTGTAAGAGCATTTGAAAGAAATCTTACTCGACCCCGAATGCTATTAAAAAATTTTGGGGTGAATTCTACCCTTTCTTGGGAGTGACAGTGGCGGAGTCAAAAATACCGGAATAGAATGTCCTCTTTTAATCAAAAATCGACAAGTCTGAGCCTTTTCCCAAAATGTTGACGCAGTTCCTGAATATGCCTGTTTCGTTTTCAGTTGGCCACCCTGTATATATATACTTGTTGAAATCCGGTATAATGATCATTACCACCGATTCGAGAACGATTTTGTCTGCCGATAAAACCACTGAACAAAAAATACCTATTTCGAAAACGTTTCCAATTTGTATTCGACTACTGAAAACGATTACTACCGAGCGAATTGAGAAATTATGCAGGCATTCGAGTTTTTTTAATATCCAAACAGGACGCCAGAAGAGAAACGAAACGAGAATCCTTGATCTCTTCCTCAGATAACTCTTGCGGAGGTTACTATATTCAGTCGAATGTAATGCAACCACTTATTACATGCTCACACTAATGGACCCATTTAATGCGATGAAATACTTCATTTTTCCTTGTTCAGCCGATTAGACACAATCATCAAGCATTTTCGCAAACTCATCGCTTATACTCGCGATCAGCACAACTGAAACTCGTTAAAATAAATGTTCGTTCTACACCCAAGGTTATTTAAAAAACTGGCGCATCATCCCCGTTCGTCAATTAAAAAAACCCGACTAGTAATAGGTCTACCAGGTGATTTTTTTCTGTTCGGTGTATCCTGCCATATGAAAATGGAACAGACTAAAGTCCTTCATTGGATGCAATTAAAAATAGGAACGACTGTCAGTTCAGCACGAGCTTACATAATGTTCACATTGCCAGTACCCAAAAAGTTTTGCCAAGCTTTTGCACTAAGAAACCATCCTGATTTTTTTTTGGAAAAATTATATTTAGTTTTTAAAATTCGACATTTTGGGAATTGCTTTCCGTCGAACCTCAGCTAACTGGATCATAGCCGTAAGAAAAAACTGACTTCTTACTGCTCTGATCCAGTCAATGCTCGGCAATTTCCTTAAATTCTGGTGTTATAAAAAAATTATCGTAAATTTCGTAATTCTTTTTTTGCCTATATTTTTTTTATTTTGTGAAGATTCTCCAGTTTTTTGTAGACTTTCAAAATGTGTATAACTATTATATAGAAAGTATCGTACAAATCGGGCCACCCCCAAATTTTTTATTTCAAATACGTACCTGTATTTTATATTGTTTTTTCAAATGACAAGAGTCATGTTTCTTGACAGAAAATATTGAGCTATTATCAGTAAAATTTCAATATTTTCATCGGCTGAAATGAAAAATATCAGAGAATAAGAAGTGAATCAATAACTAGAAGCCAAAAAAAGAATTTCGAAATTTTAGATTTTTTGTATAACTTCAGAACTCAAGAAGCTAGATGATAGATATTTTTTGAGGTAGATTATTAACCAATTTTTATCCAATTGTATTGTTGATTCTGATATATTTGTTTTGTAGCTGGTGAAAGGCAGGTAAATGGTTTTCACCACATCAATAGTAAGTAATTTACTACTGAAAAAACCTAATAAAATGGGTGAAAAGTGTTGAATGTTTGTGTCAGGGTATTCCAGTTCTTACCCTTGAAGAAGCCAGCCGTATCAATTGCAAAACTTCAGTTAACACTTCCCTCTTGAGATTCAGGAAACACAGAATGTGCACAGAATTGTTATTCCATACCGTAATAAATTCCAAAGAGTGAGTCATGAAATTCCTCATCAAAATTCGTAGCAGCGTTTCATTTGGTATTCACTTGTTCGCCAAGGCACCGGCAAATAGTTCTATCAAAGAACATAATAAAGATCATTTTCACGCACGTATACTTGACTCCACTGGATGAGCACAGTCGATTTTTCAACTGCCCCGAGCTGTCGCTGATATTATTTCTACACTCGATATAAGGGAGATCAGTATACACTATAGTTTTTCTACGACTTTGAATCATATCATACGAAATCTATTTTTTATAACAGTTTTTATCACATACTTGTCACGACGTAATTGTAATTGTTTCTGTTCCAGTTCCAATATTGTATTTATTCCTAGGCAAATCCATCCATCCGCAGATTGGAACCAATTAAGAGTTACATAATCAATTTAAATTTCTACCTCATCTCCTCGATATTTCCGCAATTGGTTTGGAATCATGTCCGTGAAGAATTCAAAAGTAGATTTAAGATGACCTTTCTGTGTCTTCACTGTCCAAAGTGTTGAATATGTTAACTTTTTCGGTGGTGTATAACGTTAGATAGATTGGATAAATATTGATTGTACTACATTATGTACGAGGATATATTGAAAAATTCTTAGTCTACTATAGAACCAAACAAAATTTCAATGTCAAAATATTTTATTACTCAACATATTCTTCTCTTAATTGGATACATTTATTACAGCGAACCTGCAACGTCTCTGGACCTTTCAAAAAAAATGTTTCTTCTTGCTCTGCAAACCAGACCTCCACAGCTTTTATTACCTCCTCGTTGGAAGAAAATGTACAACCTTTTAAACTATTTTTCAGTTGATGAAACAGATGATAGTCGGACGGAGCCAAATCTGGTGAATAAGGGGGGTGTTCTAGTAATTCAAACCCTAAATCATGAATTTTTTGCATGTCAACATGAGATTTGTGTGCAGGGGCGTTGTCCTGCAAAAACAAAACACCTTTGGATAGCTTTCCGCGTCTTTTCTCTTTAATTTTTTCCCGTAGAGTAGTGGATATATTTTTTCTTTTAATTTATTGCGTAACTCTGGTTTACTTTTTTGACGGCAAACTTTCCACTGACACTTCTAATATGTTATTGTTCGTTGCTATGGTAACGCAATATTTAGGAGTTGTAGGAGATGTAGGAGTTGGTAATTTTTAATGGTATTGATTGTGGAACACCCACTACACTGTATAAATTCCTGGATCACCAAACGTTCTTTCAATTTTTCGAAACTAGAATCTAAGTAGGATTCAATACAGGTAATTTCTATTGGGGCACATCCGCCATTTTTTCGGAAGGCTTTTTTAACCACACGATGCGTGTTACACCTTTGGGCCAATGGTAACTTTCAATCACCTAAATCACCAGGGATTCATCGATACAAGAAATTTCGTCTCGAAGGCACTTTCTCGTCTCGATTGTCGAAACGAGAAATAAACAAACTCTAGTCTCGATGTTTTTCTCGAAGACAATTTCTCGATCTCGATTCGAGGCTCTCCAAATTTCGAGTCCCGAAAACAAAACCTGAATGTTATTAAAAAATGCTATGTATAGGTTTTAACGTATAACACAAGGCTGCACCAAAATACAGGGGATTAATTTTTTCTATAAAAAAAATACGTTGAAATACAGAGGCTATATGCTATGAACTAAAAGCCACGTATAACAAAAAAACCGCCGAGTATCAGCACAAAAATAAACAATGTTGTTCCAAAAAATGAAAATGAAACGAATCCTTGAAGAGAAAAGAAGATTGTACCAGCACTAACAACAAACTCATTTTTTTAAATCGAAACAGTCGTGTGTTGAAAATAAAAATTATTGATATTTCCCAAATTTTTTTATCTCAATAGTAGGGGTCGCAGTACTGCATAGTGAAATTTATGCAAAAATGGTGCCATAAGTCTGCCATAAGAATATCCTTAGAAGTAATATAGAATAAGCTAGGACTATCATATATAAAGAATACAATAGAAATAAAGTTGAATTTATGGCCCTTTCCCTTTATATAATGTCTTTACCCTGAAATTTCTCAGCATAGTTTTTTATTTTCTCATTTCTGGCATATTTAGAGCTGTGAGTTATTGCAGCACATATAGTTTTTCGAGATCAAGGAATAATTTCTAAAAAACTCTCGAAAAAAACCCATTAGTCTCGTCTCGATCTCGTCTCGAAATCGAGACGAGATAAGAAATCTCCAATATCGAGAGTCTCGTGAAACACTGTAAATCACATATAAAAAATTGCACGGAATTTGTAGATTCCCAGAAAACTATATACTTATTCCGTGCCACGTTCTTTGTTGATAAAAAACTAGTGTACACCTTTTCCAGTTGTATTTCAGAAAGCGTCAATTGAATTTCAAAATAGTTATTTATATTTCGGAAAGTATCAATTGTATTTCAGAATGGTGACTTGAATTTCAGAAAGCGTCAATTGATTTTCTGAATAGTGAGTTGAATTTCAAAAAGTCATTTGAATTTCAGAAAAGTCAAATGTATTTCAGAAAATATATGTATTTCGGAATTCAATCTCTGCTGGAATACTTGGAAAAAATAATAAAAATGAGAATCAACCCTCTTTACGGTTTTAATGTTTTCGGAAAACTTCATTTTTCCAGTGAAGACATTTCATAGTAACAATAAATAAAATTTCTCCAAACATATTCTTTGTGACACCATAGAAAAAGTTAAATCTTAAGGGTAGTTTATACTTGTGATTTTTTGAAAAACTTTGCAAAACGGGGGTTTCCAGCGAAGAAAATTCACTGAAACAATAGCTTATGATTGCTCGAAACATACTTTTTGTGCCATCATAGACAAAATCCAGATCAGCCCCTGTAATCAAAATTTATAATAATAAATAATACATTGTGAAACAAGCGTGAAAAGACAAGTGAATCTGTTGATTTTGTAATTTTCCTGATTTTAGGGGTCTAGGGAGTTGAATCGAATTTTTTCTACGGTGATACACAAACAATTCAGTTTTAGAGTTTAGTCTGACTATGTATTTCGTAAGGTTTTGTTCGGTCGGATTAGTTTTTGATCCACACTCCTTGAAACATCATGAAGGACGCCTCTGGCGTCAACCTATTTTATTCACTTCCTGAGGGAATCTTCATTGAAGAACGGAAGATAACACTCTCGTGTGTTATATAATTATCCTGAGAAAACTAGACTTAGAAGAACGTAATCTAAGATGCATTAGTGTATAAAGTCATTATTCAAAAAAAGGAACATTTTAAGTATGCTCTCGACAACTTTCAAGTTGTCTTCGACTCAGTAAACCAGCTTTTATGTTGTAAATAAGACAACCACTGTTTTTCTCACATTAAACGTAATTGATATGGGCTATTTTCGGTGTGCGGATGTCAAATTTTAACAAAGAATGATTAACGTTTCTGAAAAAGCTTCTGGGAGATAGCTGCCTCACCAAATTTCGCAAAGTGGGCCAATTGAGTGTTCAAAGGAAACCAGAGTAGGGTGAGGCTAAAATGAGCAACCATTATTGGTCAAAAAATTCGAGACATTCATTTATCCAACGTCATATTTTTTCATGCGTATATTTTGAATTCCAAAGATAAAATTTCTGAAAGTCATCGATCTTCCTATGCCTGACTAACCTTGTAAGTATATAATATCTAACGGAAGAATAAAGTATCATTAATAGTTGAAATATTGATTGCAATGTTTTCATAAACGATAAGAATGCTCAATTTTGTCTTGAAAAATAAGAAAATAAAATTTAAATGGCTAAATATACATATGAACACTCGGGTGACCTTTAACTCTCAGTGGGGTGGATTTCATTGAGAAGATATTGACGTTAAAATTAATCATTCATTTATATATTCGTTTACACCATGCTGCTTAGAATACCTTTTCATTCATCTTCAGCAAAAAACTAATACTCCTTTATGAATATTAATGACAATTTGGAGGCAATAATATATCACAACTATCATAAATATGGCACCACAAAAACTTTTTTTCTTTGTGTGCCAACTACTTCACAGCAGATGTTAGAAATTTAGTTTATCTCATCTGACCTCTAAGCATTTCTATTTTGTCGCTAAGTTGAAATCTTTTCGTTCAAATTCAGTACTTGAAATTCCATCTTATACCAGAATTTATTTGTCCATCACGTGGCAATTCCCTCCTCTTCTATAGTTTAAATAATTGACCTAATTGCTGTTTTTGTGACCGTTTACCAGTTACCTCCGCAGAAACAATCAGTTTGGAATTTTCCGGTGCTCTTAAAATTAATAATTATAGTCTCGCATCGTTGGCGGTTATCTATTTTGATCGAGATGCGCGATATTTTCAATAACTATAAGGAATATTTCGAAGCAAGCTGAAACAACTTTATCCATAAATTTTCATTTTCATGCGAAAGATAACCTGTTCTAGTGTATGAAAGGCATCTATGGTTAAGTTTCCTTGCGTAAATCTGCTATTATGTTTTCTGTAATACTATTTAGGTTAGGAGAGAAGTGAACAGAGGTGAGCAAAGGTGCAGAAAACTAGGTATAATTCAAGTCATCTCTACAACATCTGCTCATTATCGAAGACTCTTCCGGGAAGCAATTTAAATCCAGAAACACCACAACTTCAACAGAACTGAAGGACTACACTAAGCAAAGCTTCGCTACCAGATCTCAAAAATACTTCATTAGCGCTTTATCCAAATGGTATGTATCTAACGCTATGGACCAATCAGAGGGTATAAACGCCAACTGACATAATTTTCCGTAATGTTTTTTTCTATACAGCCTTCGTACTTATGATTCTTACTTACCTCTGGTGGATTGATTACTTCATTTTTCATTCCGTTAGTATATATTTTGTATTTTTCTTTGTATTCTCCAATTCTTATGAAGAACCTTTTTGTATCCCTATTTTCAATTCCATCTTCAATTTCGTAAACTTTGTATATCCATTCTCTTTTACTTTTCCCAATCATCTTCTTTGCTTTGTTTTCTTGATGTTTCATAGTCTTCTTCATCATCGGTTTCATTGGTCCTAATGCATTATTAAGCCCGCGCTCGTATGTTTTTTTTCTGTTAAGTTTGTTTTGCACCAATCCTACCTATTTCTTTGATGTTTATTTCTTTTTTATTTCATATTCTGTATCTACCTCATCTTTCCCATCCTGCTCCCTGACTGTGCTATTACTTCCTCCGAATATTCATTTATCAAAGCAATTTCTTCATTTTACCTTCATGTTTTTTCTTACTTTTTTTTTGTTTTATCATAGCTGTGATCGCATCTTGATCCAAGTTGTTACACGCTCCTCTTCAGGTTCTCTCGTTTTTTATTGTTAAATGTTTTTTATCATCTTCTTTTATTGGTGTATGTTTGTTGGTCTGGTAAATTCCTGTTGTGCATTTGGGGATGTTTGAATTTTGTTAATCTTATAATTATGTAATAATGATCCGTAGAAAAAATTACGTCAGATTTATTGCAAAAAAACTATTGAAATAGTTTCATTGGTTCCTGATGCAGGTAAAAAAACATATCACTAGAGGAAGCAAAATAAATCGCTTCCACCATTCTGATCAAGAAATCAAATTCTGCGAAACATACACTTCCTGACCTTGCTTCCATGTTATACAAGTAAACATATTGTCCATTACTCAAAATTCATAAGGGTATCAAAATATCAGTACCTACGTAGCATAAGGGGAAAAAGATGAAAAGCCGACGATGGGAGGAAGTTAATAAGATCACATGAAGCCAAAGAAAAAACCTCAGCAATCTGTACCACCAAGATCCGAACAATCGAACAAGATGGTTGTCATAAGCATTCACAGCCAACATGTCATTACGATAGTCATATTTTAGCTCGTTGTCATGCTGAGCATGTCTTACTAGCACAGAGCGAGTAATTGCATTGTCGTTGCATTGTCATTTCATTTTTTGGCCATTAGGAAATTCCTTCATTTCGTTTGGCTCATTGGCTGGCAGTTACGGGTGACCATCAACAATTTTCGACTCAGGACCGTATTCAAGTACAAAAGCACTTATTAATTTCAAGTGAATGTGGTTTGCTAGCTTATTAGTTTATCGACTGTTAGATGAAGGATGAAAAAATTGTTTCACTCGGGAATTTATCATTTTTCATTGACTATTTCTCCCATGGAAAATCCTAGAAATCCTATACTGCCGTCCTAAGCAAAAAAGTCGTATCTCAAAAAACTCTGAAGCTGAGAATCTGTAGTTTAGTAAGTACGAAAAGTCTTAAACTTGTACTAAAGGCAAAGTGATTGATTAACTTTGGCTATTTAAAACTAGTTTACGTAATTTTTTCATTGGAAAAAGTTAAATTTATAGTGTTTCAAGACTACAGAAACCAAAATCTCCATATTTACATTTTTTGTAGATACGGCTGTTTTGCTTAGGACGGCATTATAGAGCCAAATTCTAAGAATACATCTAGGATTCACAATTTGGAATTCAATATTATAAGTACACTGAACGTAATGCAAAAGTAAATCTGATTCAGATTCATTGCTGAATGGTTACGTTCTTTTCAGAAACTTTTTCACGAGAGTGAATGGACGCTCCCTCCCTCTGTATTCCAACAGTACCGGTCTCACAACGGGTCATAATCCTGTTGATTGGACGTCAGCTGGAAAAAGAACCATGATACGGAATGCTCAGTATTTTTGCGCCTGAAACTTCCTTATAATATATATAATAGCTGAAAGTCTAAATTCGCCAGACTGAAGACCCCAATTCATCCGGATGAAGACCTAGGTGTATTGCTTTAGTTTTCGCTTATCAGTCTGGGTTAATCCAGGTCTATCTACCGGTTTAACAATTATTTTGGAGCGTTCGTACCCATTCTGTGACATGTACAGTAAAATAGAAAGCAGTATGGTCTTCATGAGACACAATTTCAACTCGGGTTCCATGTTACGTTTTATCAACGGCCTAATTTCTGCTCTGCAGCTCAAACTAATAACAATCTATTGGTGACATGTCTTTGGAACTCGAGTTTTTTGTTATAACTAGGTATATGTGTGGTCATAGTCAAGTGACCATGCGATGTCCTACGTCACTTTGCTTTTGTTTGCATTGAAGTTTTGCTGTTGCTCTCCTCTCATGCGATAACTCTGCTAAGATTGCTGTTTGAGAGTACAGGTTTGGTCATAAGGGTTGCTTCTTTGAGCACTTCGGTGGTGTAAATAGAAAACAGGTCCAGGAATCGGGCTTCTAGCCTTCTTCTGGATGAGGAAGGTGTTTATGTGCTTAACCACTGATGTGATGTAACCTGGTAACTGGGTAATGAGTCAGTCGTAACATACTTCATCGAATGGTTTGTAGGAAGACAGCACGGTGAAGTGTATTTTGATTCTCTGATTCCAAAGTAGTTGTTTTCTGCCACAAATTTATCTCGTACTCATACTTATTTGGATTAATGAAAGAAGGGGTAAATTCAAATTGTCCGAAATAGTTTGTTTCTCATTTTCCCACATTTCGACAAAAAGATCGAACTTAAATGCGATTCGTATGATATAATGCCAATATGAATGATTCTGCAAGTTATAATTTGGTAAGGACGAAAGCAAAGCTCTAGATATCGTTGTCTAAGGAAGTTTTTGAAATCAATAAAACTATCTCTTCTCGCTCTCCACTCTTTGGGCCGATTGTACAGAGTGGAACAAAATGGACACTTCCAAAGTGAAAGTCCTGGTTTCAAACTAGACAGATAAAAAAACTGATGGCTGTGTTCGACGGTCAAGTTTAATGACAAAGTTAATGGTGAAAACCGCATATTGACTATCATCGTTTCTGAATTAATGTTTTTCGAAAATGTGTATTTTCGAAAAGTTTTTTCCTGTCGAAAATTTCCTGATTCTATGAAAACATTTCCAGAACACTTTTTTACGTAGAATTCAATGCTGTAAGTAACTTATTTTTTCAAATAAGATATCCTGTTTTTTCCTGCATATTTCGATAGAGCTTGAAATTACCTTCCCAAAAATGTAACACTTTTAGGTTTTTTCATGTAGACTTTAAAATATAGGCTTTGGATGACTCATACTCATAACACTTTATACTTTATTGACTACTAATAAATGAAACTCCACCAATAATAATAATATTTATAATGATGAAGAACGAACAATAAAATATAATTTCTCTAGAGAATGTTCAAAATGTCTACCAGCTTCTCCTACACACAGGCGACATCTTTTCTGAACGTTTTTTGCCGAATTAATTAGTTCAATAGGAGTGAGAGAAGCTTCCAGTTCGTATCTAGAACTGGTCGGCAATTTAAAAACAAGATCTTTCAACCTTCCCCAGAGGTAAAAGTCCATAGGCGTTAGGTCCGGTGACCTGGCCGGTCAACGGTTGGCTATTCAATTATCACCAAAACTTGCAGCCAAAAAGTTGGTGACAATTGCAATGTTGTGAGACCCGTCTTATTGAAAATATATTTTTTTGAGCTCCATTAGTGACAATTCATCAACAAGGGGTTCAATATTTTGTCTTAAAATTTCTACATACCTCTGACATGTGAGAGTGCCATTATAAGAATTGTAGAGGTTGAAAATGCCGGCACTGCTCACATAAGCTTCGTTTGTCCAAATACAATTTGACGAAAAATCACGCTCTTGATTACAATTTTCTAGGAACCACTGGCAAAAATCCATGCGACGTTCAAAATCTCCTGGTCTGAGTTTATGAACTCTTCTGGTCCTGTATGGCTTGTATTAATTTGTGCTTTCTCAAAATCTGCCTAACGTTAGTTCTTGGTAGGCCTGTTGATATTTTCAAATTTCACGTTGTCTTTTTGGGATTATGTTCGACACTCCTATCCCTATTTGATTCATATAATTTTGTTCTTTTCTTTTCAAATCAAGTTTGTCATAAAATTTGTCCTTCAGACACAGCCATCAGTTTTCATCTATGTAGTTTGAAAACGAGACTTTACCTTTAGTGTTCAATTCGGCCTACTCTGTACAACACAAGTTCATCAACAGTTCAAGTGAACTGAGTTCAATTGCTAGGAATGTCGATGAGTAGACATTTTTATTTCCTCAGCAAACGAACTCAGTTTGGTTGAAGTGTTGGTAAACTTGTTCTGTACATCCGACCCTTAGTTCTACGAAATTTTCTGAAAATACATTTATATAATAATAATTATTATTATTCGTATGAACTTGAAAATAAACAGAGAAGTACAATGGTATGTTAGAGGGTTTTGGTGAAATATGAGGTTTTTATGCTTTTGGTATCTTAGAAATACATTTCTTGACAGCTGCCAAAATTCTGATCACAACAAAAATAAAAGGAGTCAGTAGAATTTGGCTCATTAATTTTTTCCAAAATACATTTTTTTCATTGTGAGTAAATTGTTCATTGAGGAAGGAATTAGTTTACTTCTATTTCCACGTTTTTCAGAAATTGTGCTACTGGAGAAAATTCCTGCATGTATTCACTACGTCTCCTTTGAGAGCCCACACCGAAAAAAAAACAATTGAATGGCTCGCAAGCGATTAGGTCGGGGCGTTAAATTTCTCAACTACGTCCCTGGGGCGCTTTTTACAGGTTCCGACGAAGCGATGAATAATTCAAAGAGATTAATGATAATTCAGGCACAAGTTGCAAGATGAAATACTGCAGTGATACCACGACAAACTGTATTCATTAGTGGAAGCGTTGAATCTCATTTTCATTATTTCTTTTGTCGTTCCGCGATTCAATTGCACAACAGAGAGAACGATTCGAGGATATGTGTCATTTTGATAAAGAAACGGAAGACAACGATGATCTACTATGATTTGTACATTTTATTTTCTGGAAAGTACTGAAGAACAATTTCTAGAATAACAAAACTCAAAAGAGGGGATATTCTCAAACTCTTGAAAATTGTTATTTGCAAATTAAAACAACCTAGGATAAAAATATTTCTTTTGCATAAAATGAAACTCTTTCCAGATTGATGGCCTTTTTCACGAAAATCAAGAAGTTACAATTATGGATAACCTCCTTTGTTCGCATACTTGGTAATTTCTTCATGAATATGTTCCAAATGGAAGTCCAAGAAATATTACAGTATTTCTCTAGGGTATGTACTTAAAAATCGAATATTCAAGGGTAATACAACAAGACCTTGATAAATCGACTATTTTTATTGCATTTAAATTTCGACTGTATTTTATAATCAATATTGGCATCAATAATCTGATGAAAACTCGAGAGCGAAGCTCGAGGGCTTTCATCTCTGATTATTAATGACAAAATAATGTCGAGTAAAATTGAAATAATATTACAAGCAATGAAAAATAGTCGACTATTAATCAAGGTCGTGTTATATTTTTGAAGATTATTTCTTGAATACAATTCTTTATATCAGTCATAAGAATGACACTGTATTGTCAAGGATTGTAGCCCCGATTACCCTATCTATCTCTTCGTTTTTGGTTTCTCCAAACCGATTCATTTTCAAATACTTATACAGCTTCAACACGATTGATTCTATTTGATGTTCAAGATGTATTTAATTAGGGCCGGTTTTTCAATGTACTTTAACTTCGAGCTAAATTTAACTCATGGTTAGAATGTGAGTCGATTCCTTCATTTTGCAAATGTCATATTCAGTCAAATTTAACCGGGAGTCAAAGTACGCTAACACGACATTGATAAACTGGCCCTTAGAGAGTCAGATGTACAGGTTCCTTGATATATAGGTATCATGCTGAATAGTCGGTGACTATTGTGTACCATGCAAATGGTCGCTAATAGAGCGTATTGATTGGTCCTGTCAAATAGGAAACAAACGTAATAGACGAAAGAAATAATCATGATTATTTTCAAACAATAGACTTCTGACAATTAAATTCACACATGAATTAGAAAATAAGAAACATCTGCCATTCCTAAACCAGTTGTATGTAATAAAAAATCAATCAAAATTAGCAAAAAAAAATCATGATGGACCTACACTACAAAAAATTCAAATCTGATCGTTTGGATTGAAATGTTTCAGTCAACAATTATATGATTGTGGAACAGCTGAATTTCGTTGAAACAGAATTACCATAAAATGCCATTCAAACTCTAATCTAGAAAAAAAGCGTTGATCATTCTACAATGGTCCATCAGTTAAAACTGTACCAATCCAAAATAACGTTAAGAGTTTTATGTAAATCCAAAACAAACAATTATTCAAGTTCCAGCCTCCTATGTTTGTCGGATGACATAATCTTAATGTATGCCCATGCATATTAATATTTTGTGTAGGTAGCAGTTGTTCTTTGATGTGAGTACAATAACGTATTGTATATTCTTGTATCGTTATTACGCCAAAGTTCGTTCAACTCGACCTTCGAAAGTCGATTCAAATTTAATAAGGTGAACAATGATATGGCCTGTCGTATCATAGGTAGAAAGATAAAAAACTGACACGATATAAATCATCGTGTAGGAAGGGTCCATTAACAGTATTTCTTCAGCTTCAAACAACACTTATAACTTGCGAAAGTTTTAAGTGGGTCTTTATAAATTGCTGTTACTCATTGTGGGAATCAGGCAATAGGCTTTTGAATTTAAGTCAATGAATTTGTTGAAATAAATTACAAGATTCTCATATCTACTGATTTGTTCATCATGTCATAAATCGCATTACTTGATAAGGACTTCTTATTTCAGGACGAACGGGATATCTCAGGGATCCCACCTGGGACTAATACTTTTGACAGTATACCAAATCAGCTGTTCAACGATCAACGATAATCCAATACCAGCAGCAAACCCATGGATGTGGCTCCCGAGGAAGATGTCTGAAACTTTAGGTCAGATACTATGTATATCAAAGTCAGAGGCAGTCAAATTGATGTTTTCAGCAATTAGTACCCGATAAATGAATCGATTGTTCCAAGGACTCGATAATACCTAAACTTGATGGCAACTTACCCAGGGGATTTTTTAGGGGTCGTTGATAACAAATCTGGTCCCAATAATGCATCTCTAAAAAGCCTTCTTGTCGATATTTCCGATACTCGAAATATGGACCTTTTATGGGGTATCATTATGGGAACACTGACGCAAATTCACGAATTCTGACAGCCCTTGGCCTTGATCAACAACTGTCCATTGTTACATCTTGCGCCAATGGAAGTATTTAATCAGGTCATCTATATGGTGGTGGTCGGTGGACCAGTGCATGGCAAGGGTATCAAGCAGTGGAACTTCTGGCTCGCATAACACAGGCGTTCAAGGCTTCCGAACGCGAGAATCTTTTTTCTCAAGTACTTGGGTATTTTTACACCACCTAAAGCATCAGTAAGTCGGCCCCGGAGCACCACGGCAAATAATTATAATAGCCGTTCTCTACCCGCACAGGCTAGACCTTCGGGTACACTCTATGAGTGTTTATGAGGGAGTATTATTATATTATTATATCTATAATATCTTTAAGTTTCAGCCAATTTCACCGAGAGCCACTTTCTATAAGATTTGCAACGAGGACTTTTCTCGTAGGTGTGCGAAAACATTTAATTCTGAATCGATGACTGCATGCCTGTCTGCGTTCCACCGAAATTCCATGAAAAACGAAAATGAGTATCGATGAATGGATTCCAAGAAATCAATGAAATTGTCACCGTAGCAACGTACTGGATAAGGAGATCGATACAAACGGTCGACGGCTGAAGAAGTTCTATGAAATATTAGGAAATATAATATCAACGATGGTATTGAAAAGTTTCGAGTTTTGTTTCATCAATTTCGATACTCATAGAGGGTAGACAAGATATAGGTTTGTGAGGCCTTACTATCACAGAGATGAGAATGCCAACACAATTATTGTAACTACTTCTTGTTTATCCTGAGGCAGATATGAGTCAATAAGTCAGATATAGCTCTTTTCATTATCAATGTAAGACGATTATGGTGCATTTAAATCGGGAGGGAATAAATCCCGTTCAAAATGAGACAACAAAACTGGGCAGATTATCGATACTAACCTTCCGTTAATCGCTTCAAATCTGATAACCCGACATCTCTGAATTCTGAAGACACTCCAAGATAAGACGAAGTGGTACCAAGGTATGCAGCATGATATTTTCAGATCATCATGCTTAGACGCCAAAAGTATCAATAAACTTGAAGTAAAGTTTGTTAGACCCAGTGTGGAGCTGTAACTATTACTCAACTATGACTGTTGATTGTCCACTTCATGATATACTCAGACCACCAGATTATGTAGGTGGCGATGATATTATATCATCAAGTGTTATAGGTTTTGTGTTGTATTTTTTGTCAGATGCTATTACGAAAGAATTATCAAATAACCAGACATGTCTAGTATGAGCCCACTGTTCTATGGAAATTTTCCAGCTCTTGGTGAATGAGCTCTTCTTGCTAACAGACCTTACTGTAGTGGGATCTTAGGCTGGTTATGTACTTATTCTGCCTCGTTTCCAACCTCAGAAGAAGTGGATTGGCTAGGCTACAGAATACTGGCCATGTGAATAAAATTTTCCAATCTCAGGTGCGGTGAGGTCTACCATCCACCATACGAGGGTTAATGTACGCTCCTCCTTCAGTATTTCAACACCTCCGTTCCTGAAACGGATCTAATCCTGCTAATAGTATAGTATATAGCCTTGCGTGGAATTGTGAAATATGTAATTGAATGTATTTTTCTATTTCCTATATTTTCCATACAGATATCAATGTCGTTGAGGTCGACATAGAGAGAGTGAAAAACTGGCATGAAGCACACAAATTGTCATGCAATGCAATGCTTCAAACACTCCGAATGTAAGCAAAACAAGAGAATATTGCTTAGTCTCACTCGTAGACATGAAATAATCAGCAAATGAAACTCAGTACATATGAACAATTTTTCTCCTATGAACTCGAAACAATTTCTATAAGCCATTTCAACCATCGCCTTCTAGAAAAAGAATAGACTAAAATAATCTCCCGTTGTTATTCCCACAACTGTCCTTGCATCCGCAAGAAATCGCAAAGGGAAACGATTATGAGAAGGCCGCTTTGTCGTATTCAGAAGCATTAGCGCATTTTCTTGTCATTTTCCAGACCCGCATCAGAGGATCTAGTTCATTTCCTTTTACTGAAGTTCAGGTTGATACAATGTCATATCCGTCGTCTATGATAAAAAGCTACATCCGCAAGGGGGATTCTTACAACTTGGCATCTTCATCCCTCACTGCCTTAAGCAGGGTACAGAATAGCTCGCATGAACGTTTTATATACGTCCTCCTCTTTCTTTCATCGTTAAGAGAAATAAGAGGAAAAACGAATATCCAGTGGCGATAAAAGAATAAATAATTCTTTCGACAACTTTACACGATCAACCTCAACTCGGAATAAAATAAAAATACATAATGGATGTAAATGCCAATTCTTGTTTCTTGACTGTGATTTTGGGGAAACAGTTGAGCTATCTAGATTTTTTAAATGAAAAACTCTTTTCGTGATTACCTTCGCATATTTGTTTCAAAGGGCACCTGCAACTGTAAAACACTTCGAACATTTCTTTCAAAACTGTATATTTACTTGCTTAGCTTAACGGAATTAAATACCAAGAGTGGATGCAGCATAGAATCCATTCGAGCACTGGCAAAGAATACCATAACATGGTACACGGACGGGTCCAAAACTCCCGACGGAACTGGAGCCTCGCACCAAATACTTCGAACTCATGGGCCTGTTCCCCAATATCTTTCAAGCGGAAATTCAAGCCATAGAAAGGTGCATCAAATTCAACCTCGACAGGAAATATACCGAAACAAGGAAATCGCAATCCTCTCCGATAGTCAAGCAGCCATCAAAGCGTTGAGCTCATATAACATCAACTCAAAGATGGTCTGGGAATGCCTAGACAAACTTAATTATCTAGGCAGGAACAACAAGGTGATCCTCCTCTGGGTGCCGGGGCTCGTCGGAGTGGAGGGCAATGAACAAGCGGATACCCTGGCACGAAAAGGGGCATCAACGCCACTGATCGGGCCAGAACCATTTTGCGTACTTGGAAAATCTTACTTCCAAGACGAACTCAATGAAACTGAAGAAGCAAAGAGAGCAACATACTGGCAAAGACTCCCAGGGCTAAGGCAGGCCAAATATTTCCTCGGCAACTTCAACCGAGCAAGATCGAAGACACTGATTAATCTCAGCAAGACACGGGATTTCTGACGGGGCACTTCAGACTCAAAGAATACCCAAGGAAGCTAGGCTTACAGGAGGACAGCACCTGCAGATTCTGTGGGGAACATCCAGAAACACCACACCTTATATTGATAGAGTGTTATGCTGTACATCACAAGAGATTGAATATATTGGGATCACACTAGCTGACTGTGGGAGAAATACCACGAATAGACCCCGTCAAAATCCTTAAATTCCTCAAAGAATTGGGGCTTGAGGGGCTGCTGTAAACGAGATCACCTTGAAATAGCAGAAGATGGGGCACAATAGATCTAATTAGGTCGCAGCGCATCAGTCACCATCCATATACCTACCATTAACATTATTACCTGCTTAGCTTCAATAACATGTCCATCAGAAACTACTAACATGGCTAATACCGCAACGGACGTTAAACTACATGTCAGAAGTGAAAGGGTAGGTCGGGCTTTGATATTTTACACGTATTTTTGAGGTTGGGGCAGCGACTTGAAATAAATGAAACCATTTCTAGGATCAAAGATGTGGTCGCGGACCAGTGGCCAAGGTATCTAGCAGTGGAACTTCTGGATCGCATCAGACAGACTTTCGAGGCTCTGGTATGCGAGAATCTTTTTTCTCAAGTAGATGGGTCTCTTTAGGTGGCCTTGCTGTTAATCAAGTATGATGTGAGTTGCCTAGTACCAATCCCGATGTCTGGTGCTAGCTTGAAGTTCGCACCGACCACCTGGGGTAGTGCTATAGGTTTTCCGGGTTTTTGTACAGCTGAAAAGTGAATACACCACCGGAGCGCCTCGGCAAATACTAATAATAGCCGACCTCTACCCGCATAGGCTGTGCCTTCGGGTATTCTCTATGAGGGAGTATTATTATAATTATCATCGTTACGGAGACACCTGAATAATCTGTTCCATTTTTCCATTACTCACAAAATATTAACAAGTCGGCTCTGAATACATTTTGGTGAAAAAAGGTTTTCACCTCGAGTCATAGCTTCCGCGTACAAAAAGCTAAGAAACAGCCCATGTCACTTTTTTCTTGGACTGATTTCTAAAACCAAACGGCATACTGACCGGTTGAATAAACTCTAAAACTTACAAGTTAAAGCTGAAAGGATATCATGTTAAAGGTTACGGCACGCCAAAAGAACTGCTTGTCTGTTCCAGAATAAGATAAGACTGCGTTAAACAGCGTCAAGACCAAGCCAAGTACTTTGCAAAAGAACCCACATAGGTAAAGGAGTTGTTCTGAAATTCTCAGGGTTATAGATTGCGGCGCTCCAGTAGTTTCCTCGATCAGATGAGTTCCGGCGCGAAAAAAAAAAGCGACTCATCCAAAAAAATTATCAAGAATGTATTTGCCAGTTACACCCTTACGAGCAACCTTCAGAAATCTCCGAGAGACTTGCGCAAGCTATAGGGATAACGAGGACCTTACCTTTATCGTGCTACGATTTTTGCAAACCAAATTTTTTTCTCAAGGACTTGGGACATTTACCAGCTCCCCGAGTTGTATTCATATCTATTCTGGCAAAATAATTATGATCTCGCTTCGCAGGAGAGTTGCCTGGGAAAGTTGATAACCGTACAGTAATCAGTGGGCTAAAACTCATTGAGTCTCGAACCCGGTGCCAATAAATAATCTTTGGTGAATTGTCAAAGCCCGAAACTATTATTTTCTGGGAGTTTTGCTCGAAAAAACAAAGCTCTTGTGAATTGAAGATCGGCAGCACAGTTGGTTAATGTACACTTGATCAGACATAGAGTGGCCTGGGTTTAAATCTCAATCTCTCGTGTATGAATTGCCGCCAACATATTTCGTAATAATAAATACTTACTGTTTATTCTTTGAAAGGAACAATAATAATTTTCCAAATTTTTTTTATAAATTTGCATCATGAGAAATATTTAAATATTTCTCATGTGGAACTAGAGTACTTGACGAAAGGCAATAAATTTCAAAACAAAATTTTGATTATAAAATTTTCCCGTTAGGTTTTTAATTAAATTGATTGGTTTTTAGTATGTCATCTCGTATTAATTCAATTAAGTAAACCTTTTTACAGTTTCTGTACACGATCTGCCTTACATTTCCAAAGCTATTCCAAGTCCGGACTTTTTGTCGCTACATGCAGAAGATAACGATCCATATACCTCATATATCGAAGAAAATTTATTCTCACTTGTAAAATAAACGGGTTGTTCGACTGGTCGCCTACGTAATTACAAGATACCTTGGAGTAAAGGTTCGCTAAGAGAGGAATATCCAGATAAGATTAAACCATCAATTATCAAATAACAACAATATGCGTAGACGGGTCATTATAAATCGTTTCTTAACATTCTTTATTCGTTGGAAGTATCACAATCGAGGGTCTAATATACACGGTGACACCGTAATATTGTGTTGATTTTATTCAAAAAGTACCCAGTCAGTTTTCACTACACATCAAAATTAAAGAATACTAAGAGCACAATCGTTTTATCTTTTCAGGTACTCCTTCAGATATAAGCCAGTTGTTTTTTTCGGCGATGTCGATATTGATCGTATTTTTATTTATCACCCTTCGGCCTATTTGTAATGTCCGAGTCCCAAACTACATTCATTTCCTTTCACCATTTCGAAATTGTACGTAAAATTCATGCTTCAGAAAGGTTTGCAAAGTTGACAAGAATTTCATGAAAATATCAAATTGCTTAACTAAGAAGTCAGAGTACTTCCTAATGGATTTTAGTATTGCTTACGTACATAACGTTTTTTTTTTTTTTCGATCATTCTGCTGTTTTCATAATCAACCATTATATTTCAATTACTGTTTTATGATGAGAAAATGTTGGCTAAAGATCTTACGACACCAGTAGAGAGGAAGGTGTAAAATATATCAGCATTATTTTTTCAGATAGGGACAGAGAGAGAAGGAGGGAGATTTCAACATTTACATCAGAGTAAGCTATAACACCAAGAAGTCACGTTTCCTTTACGTTATTCAACCTCCACAAGGTAAAGCCTTGTCCTCCGTTAAGAACTCTCAAACATTTATTTGAGATCTTGGGACAAATCATTGTCACGCTAAAAGGTTAATTCGTCAGCTTCGACGTGGAAAGCTTTCAAACTAACAATGCAATTGAAGAGGCCTTGCAGATTATCCAGAAAAAACTACAAGCACTGGAAGACAGGACAAGCATACCGTTAAATAATATCATGGAAATTCTAGAATATTGTATTCGGAATTGATATTTTCAAGATTATTCTCCTATGATGATGGATTGATTACCTTTTGGATCCTCATTATCACCGGTCAAAGCAAACATCCAAACATATATATGAAATGGCTCGAGGCTTTCACTTCAGAGCAAGACCATGAGAAGCCTCGAGTGTTGTTCAGATACATGGATAATATATCTTTCATATGGAAACATACAGACCAAGAACTCGACACCTTCTTTTAACACCATGAAACCATCTATTAACTCCACAACGGAAAAGAAACTGGGCGACTCAGCCTCTCTAGATGTGAAAGTGAAAAAGAAAAATGGCAAGTGTCAACATCAGTTCACAAGGAACTAACGTTAGACGGTAATGGCCACAGCTAACCAATAAATAATCGCGTATCCTCGATGATTGTCAGTATTCACCTGGAAACGATCGTAGATACTATAACAATTAGAACGGTGCGATTTAAGCTCACAGATAATTCATTACTGTTACTATGATTATAACAACGAGGAATAATGTAACAGTGTAGTGTTATTTGTATTAATCGTATACCTTGTATAAGGCTGGATGGAGCGTGTTAAGTCATCAGGAGTTCAGATCCCCTTATCTGCTTAGTATGCGATCGTGAAAAAGCAGGGATTGAGGCAGCAACCCGATAACTCGGTCTCATATTCGACACTGAATGGACGAATCCAAAGTCGGTCACCGAGTGGAACCCGTTCAGCAAAAAGTCCGCGTTAGAGATGCGGAGAATGAGAGTCTCCTACAGCTACATAGGAATGAGCCCATGCATGGGGTCTTCTTCAAGAACATTGAAGATCTTGTCCAAAACCTGACCTACGCATTTCTCAGGAAAATTGGACTGAAGTCGGAAAACGAGGGATTTATAATGCCTTCCAGAATGGTGTTTCAACACCCTAGTCTACCTTAGCCACGTGATGGGTATAGAGGTCCCCGACATTAGATGCAGAGCCAACATCTACAAGCATGTCGTAGCACTGACACTCGTACGGTATGGTTTCCGGAAGATATTGAGTCCGTTGTAGAGATCAGGAAGTGCAAAATCTAACAGATCTACTCATTCTCCACCCTCAGGCAAATACAAGCCAATAAGCCAGATGAAGTTCTCCTCAACCATAAAAGTAGGATGATTTTCGTCATATAGTTTTCAGCTCCCAAAGGAACTAACATCGACCGAACAGAGGAGGAAAAACGGAAAAAATATCGAGATTTACTCTTTGAATTCCACCGGCTTTACCCAAACCATTCTGTTAAAATGCAGGTTCTGATCATTGGGGTACTAGGTGGAATGATGGACACACTGCTCTCGAATTTGAAAATTATACCGGTTTGCCACGATGCGGCAGAAACCTTAGTCGGACGAATGCAGAAGGCCGTAATTCTTGGTTCACTTCGCCTACTCAGGACACATCAATCTTGGCTTTGGTGTAAATTTGAAATTGGACCAAAGATATTGTCGCCCGACCTCAATAATGATGTATTACACTATCACAGTGGGAAAAATCCTGTACTTATAACGTTCAGAAAATATTAAGAGTATGTAGTAGGTCATGTGTATCGTTAAAAATATTTTTTGAAAGTGTGGATCAAAACTCAACATCATTGTGACATGTAGCCAAAAAGAGAGTCGACAATATAAAACTTGACGTGAAATGAAATAAAGGTAAATTCCTCGCCTATTATCGAACAAACGGGAAACGAGTTCAGAGAAACGCCGGCGGAAAACTGGAAAATATATAATAACAAACGAATATCTAAATACGACTAATAAGCACAGGTGTTGTGAAAGTATATATAAATATGCCGGGATTTATATCTCCAGATTGCAGATCTCACATAATTACTCATTCGCGGTTGAACATCAACACAAGACATCGATCAAACAGGAATGCATTCAAAGGGAGACAGTGACGGGGTTGTTGTCTGATTAATAATAATAATAGTAATAATGTTTATCCTGAATGAAATAAAGTATCATGATGATGAGGCCATGGGGCCTCTTGGTAGGTAGAGTTATTCTCTTTGTTCATAAGATAATTTGAATGAAATAACCCTACCCACCAGTTATTTCGTGTTTTTCGATATCTAGTCTGATCTAGTCTGATCCTTCCACAAATCTTAAAAAATGCCAACAGTGGCTGTTGATCTGACGATTTTGGACAATTGTTTTCGAGAAATCTACACCCGAGCTGAAACCTGTTTTCTACATATTTCAATAATGAAATTTTGATTCATAGGGTTTGCAATGGGCTCCTACGGATGCGCCTCGAGCAATAAGCATGGTCACCGGTGTTGCCACAGCTAATCCATTCGGAGTAAGCCTACTCCCCAAAAACGTATTTTACACTTTCACTTCAATGAATCAATAATTCTCATTCCTATTCCTGTTCGAAAGAAAAAATACAACATTCTAATATTTCATTGAATTCGTAAGTTACTATACGAATGCACTGTATATATAAGTATTTATTTTCATTTGGACTGTAATAACTCTGTATAACCGAACGTATAGGTACATTGTAAGATACAAAAGCAACCAATCTCGAGCTTTTATCTATGTCATCAGAATGGTGGATGCACATTGCACAGTTACCAGTTTCCAATTTATTTCCAAGTTCATCGTCATCGCACAGCAAAAATATGAAGGCCGATTCAGATACATGCGTGCCCACTCTGCATTTTTTACCCTGCCTGTCGGCGTGAGTGAAAAACGCAAGGTGAGCACGCACGAGGACATGTTCTGGTTTAAATAATGAAAGATACAGGGAAAAGTACATCGGGATTACTTGAAAGACTCAAATAGCATAACTCCAGCATTGACAAAATTATCCCAGAACCAAATAAAATATGACATTGTCATAGAAATGGTCATACAGTTTTAAGGCATATGCGTGAAAATTGCACGTGCTTCAAAAACTCTGCATGGGCATGCATTTATCTGAATCGGACTCAAGATACACAAGTTGAAAGTCATTTCCGCCCAAACAAATACATAAGTCCAATTTAGATGATTTTTGCACAATTCAGTTCCGTCTGTTGAGCCTGAAATGGCACGTCAGCAATCCCACTATTATCCAGAAATCTTACGATTGTGGCTCAGTGGGTCTGTTGTGAATTTGAGCGAATATCTATTACGAAATATTTCGCTTTCCTCTTTCCTTAGTAGTTATTCAACCATTCTTGCTCCAGGCAATTCCACCAGCCTCTTTCTTTCCCCGATGTGCTACAGTGCCTTTACAACTGCTTGGCTGTTTCTGTCTACTCAGATCTAACCTAACACAGCACCAAATCGTCGCTACATTCACCTGATATACTGATGCATGCTTGTTGATTTATTGCGATTTATATCCTCCTTCTCCTGTTTACCAGCACTCCTCCGCAGTGGACTTTTCTTCAAGTCTTTTATGTTGAGGATGAATATTTTGAATTTTTATCGGAACTATACTCAGGGACCATGTTATCCACGGTCATTCTTGCATTCTAATCCTCTTATGATCCTCTGTCCAAAGTGATTGACTCAAGGAGTTTGTTCCGGTAAAGACATATTAGTTAAGGAACTGGCTTTTCTTCCACTGAAAATACCTGACTGCCGTGTCTTTGTCTATAGTGTCTGTAGAACCGTATAAGCTATCATGGACCTTATCGACCTTGTTTGTCTATAGCTATTTTTTGGCTAAACCCCTGATTTTTATCGCACAGTCGTCTACAAGTCTCCAAGGCTATTCTGGTCATACGTGCCATCTTTTCAATGTGGAGATTAGATGTTAGCTTGTGATCAAACATATGAGTGATCATTAATAAAGAGGAAAGGGAAATACAAAAAAGAGAGAGAAAAGGGTGAGGAGAGAGAATGTTTCCCAATGCCTGTATCTGTCCTACATTTTCGTAAAGACAAAAAGTATAGTAGATTTTGATTCGAATTGACAAAAAAATTATGTACATCATGAAGAAGTGGATGTTTTGGTTCGGAAGTTCAATTTAATCACTAGATATTGGCAAAACGAGTCGCAGTTGAGCATTTGTAGAACATTAATTCTAACATACAGTTTGAACAAAAAATCACCACATTCGCAAACTTGAACTTGAATAGTTTCAGAATCGAAAATAAGTCCTCGCCTATAACTCAAGCAGCGTTTATTTACCCCAGTCGGTAATGTCGGTATTCGACGCACGAATTGACTAACGACACACGAGCTTTGTATGTGCAAGGTGAATCGAGGGGGAAATGACTGAAAATAATAACAAAAAGACGCCGACTTGCTGACGGCTAGTCGTCGCTTTCGGGGTTTCATTTAATTAACAAGGATGCATAAGTCGTCGAGGTGTCGATTTCAATCAATCCTTATTAGTATAGTACTCACATGGACCAATGCCCTGCGACTTTTTTTCTGGCTGAAAGGAAATAGGCCGACCAATTGAGAAAAAATAGAGGATATTCTCACTTTTAAAGGCTCAAACAACCTGCAAAGTACGGAAAAATTGTCTTCCTTTCGTTCAAGATGTATTTCATCTCGCTTTAGAAATCACTGTTGACATTACGTCACGTCACTAGTTGAATGAAACAAATGAAGAATCGCGATACAATTTAAATGAAATATAGCTAAACAAAACTAAAAAAACACGCTTTTATAACACACCGAACTAAAAAATTAAAAATAAATGTTTAAAGAGGCAGAAAATAATATTATTCATTACTTTTTAGTTCGATGTGTTATAAAAGCGTGTTTTTTAGTTTTTTAAAAGTATATTTTATTTGAATTGTATCGCGGTTCTTCATTTATTTGATTCTACTAGTGACGTGACATTATGTTAACAGTGATTTTCACTTTTTAGTTCTCAAATTATTTGCAAAAAAAAAAAAAACTCTGGAGAGAGCCTGAAAAAAAATAGCGACTCTATTCAAGGAAGGCAGCAGGCGCATTGATTACCCATCCACGACGTGGATTTTTAAAGTTCTGGCGAAGGCTCTCACACTGAGTAAATAACAATAAATAAATTTAATTCTGGCGATCCTGATCAGGATAATGAGACAAACTCATCAAACTATCGTATTGTAACCGGTTATTGATAAGTGTAGCCAGGGTTCCCACATTGGAAGCGAGAAAATTTTCCCTGACTTTTCCAGGTTTTCCCTGACCATGCACAAGCTGTTTTCAGGACCAGAAGCCACCTTTCATAGAGTGATTAATACAAATAAGTAAATGAAAAACTCATGTTCATCAAAATTTAATTCATAATATATAAAAAAATAAAAACCATCAAACAGGTATTTCAATGCTGCAACAACCACCAATATTCCGTTCCGTGAAAAATTTGAAATCAACGATTCGCTTGTATCAATAGCAACCAAAAAATCACAAAAAATGAAAAACATTACCACACTCTGACGTTACTATTTCCTCGAACCTCGAATCATGCATAAAAAATGAAGCATATTTTGCTTTCCAACAAAGGGAAACCGAAAACTCACGAGGTAGAAGTAAACATCGTAGGCGTATTCAAATGTCTGCCAATCATATGCGAGTAAAGAGCAGTGGCCAGAAAGACCGCGAAATTTAAAATTCATGAAGAAGACAACCTGGTTAATTTTGTTATCAAAGCAAGGCAATTTTCACAGCAAAATATATCTCAATTTTGTAGAAGGCTTGAAATATATCGGCAGGGGATGTTGCTGCCACATCATCTACTGCCAATAAAGCAAGATAGATATCAAGCCTTCTACCAAATCGAGATATATTTTGCTGTGAAAATTGCCTTGGTATTGCTAGTGAGAAAAAGAATTGACCCGATTATATTCCTATCTATATTTATATCAATATGTTGAAAAGTACTAAGTCTCGCAACAATTCTGAGTTTTGTATCAAATAAATCGATCATTACAAACTTATTTACAGAAAGCATACATCGACAAAACATTTTTTATACGTTTTTTAAATTAAATTTGACAAGGTAGACCATGACGAACTGCTGCAAAATTGAATGATCTTAAACTCAACGATGGATTTATCCAACTGGTGGATTTGAAGCTTATTCTGGAGTTCCTCAAGGCTTCAATTTGGGACCGCTCTTGTTCCTTTTTAATTAATGACTCATCATCATTAATAAAGTATTCTGAATGTCTTATATTTGCTGCTGATTTGAAAGTTTTCAAGAAAGTGCAAAATTGTTAGAGATTGTGTCTTATAACAAAATGATTCAGTAAGTATTCATAAATGGAGCTTCACTATTTTCACTATTTTCAGAGGCTTTTTCGGATTTTTTAAGTGGGAAATATGTCGATCAAGTAGCACAAGAGAACTTTTGTAGGTTTTCAATTCTCTACAAAAGTTCTATCGACTGTGAAACGGTTACTTCTGACAATATTCACTTATTGTCGAAAAAAATCCATTCATTCATGTTTCAAGGCTCTATTTTTTATATTGGTTGACCTAACAAACTAATTCTATATTCTCTCACGACGGCCATTCTCCCAATTACGATTACCTCGTGTCAGTCAGACGCAGATGATTTCCTTAAAACGCTATCAACGACAGATCGTTTGGAACTTCTCGAATGTCGCCTATTCAGGACGGCTCACGAAACAGGTTAGAGTATAATTGATGGGATGGCATAAACTCGTGGTACTTTTAACGAGTATTTAGGTGTGGGGGTTTAATCAAGTATAAATAATGAAATCATTCCGGTTGGGAGACAAGTAACATGAACCCCGTATAAAACTATTCGATAGTTTTTATTAGGTCGCCCAACAGGCGTACCTTTCTATGTCGAATAGGCCAGAATCAAGATCGATAAAATTGGGTATTTTAGGTAGCCAGAACATTGTGTTGCTTGCGAGATACGTTTTTGTATTCTCATTTTGATAAAAATTGTATACCTGTTCATTTCAACTACCTAATCAGATGCTTACCTACAGTTCACTGAATACCTTAAATACGTTTGTATGATGAAACTTGAATATATTCAGATTCTGTTAAAAAAAACAAACTAGTCGGATGTATTACCCATTTACTATTATATTTCCGAAAATAACTTATATATAGATATTGTAATGATTTTAAGAGTTCGTGGAAACTAAATTTCGAAAACTTTCTGTAGAAAATAACATCAAAATAAACACCTGAGATATCAAAGCTTGGGAAACTGATGAAACATCTCATAAACAAAATATTCAGTTATTGATTTGGAAGCACACAGTTTCAAAAAGTATCTATAGGCAAAATTCACAATGTCAACAAAATAAAAACATTCAGTATATCACGAATTTAATTGTTAATTATTCAAACCATTGATTACCGATAACAAAAAAATAAAAGACAATCGTTGCAAGGTGGTGTTGTTTAATAGTTGATGGTGTCCCAAACACTATGAAGAAGGATAAAGGTATTTACAACTTAATTTCCACCACCATCGGACGAGAAAAATCAATCAAACTATTTAAACGGTATATTGTGTATCTAGTAGTAAAAGCAATACATTCCCGGACGACAATGTAAATTGTTGGCCGAGGCGATAAGCCGAGGCCAACATGCATTGACGTCTGGGATTGTGCTTTTACTACGAGGTACACATATATTTTTTCTGAAATCGCAATCAGCATTATCATAAATTAAGGAATTATACTTATTGTCTGCGTGCATTCATTTACTGTCTAAAATGTATAGTTTAGTATCGAAAACGATCCGGGAAAGGTCGTTGCTTAGCAACGGACTAAAATACTAGATTAGCGTATTTTGAGGCCTGAAGTTGCTCCAAGAAAGTGGGCATTCTTGAACGATTTCAGAAAAAGACATCTTTCTTAACTTCCATCGAGTTTTTGCCAGAAATAAAAATTTCCTGCGTAAAGATTTTACAGTACCATAAACTTCAATTATTTTAAGGACATAAAGACCTCAAGAGTGTTGGAAGCACTTTCTGTCAGTGCTCGGCACCGCTCTGTTTGGCATATAAAATAAATGAAATGAAAATATTTTCACGGATAGAAGTAAAAGAAATATGGAGGAAAATTACTCCTTCCAACTCCGAACGAAAAATCGAAAAAAGTCAAAAGGGGTAGACCCCTAAAAATCATGAAAAATACAAAAACGGCAGATTCATTTACAATCCGCACACTATATACGCAAAATTTCATGCAGATTTCGATAATATATAATTTAATTATGCTCAGATTCAAGGTTTGACATTAAAAAATGATACATGTCAAAAATTTCACGAGTAGAAGTTGAAAAAAATATATATAATGTAAAATTTGTCGAAAAATCTAAAAAAATCCAAAATCATGAAAAATACAAAAACGGCAGATTCACTTGCAATCCGCACTATATACGCAAAATTTCATGCAGATTTCGAAAATATATAATTTAATTATGCTCAGATTCAGGATTTGGAATAAAAAAGAATATAATGTCAAAAATTTCACGAGTAGAAGTTGAAAAAAATATGGAGGGAAATGACTCCTGCCACTCCAGGTGAACTCTTCAACTCGGGAACGGTTGAAGATAGAGCAATTCTGCGAACGACAATCGATTTAAAATGATCAAATTAGTAAAATGTATGAATTTCGAGTCAATCGATATACTTAAAACAAACTTAGTCGAAAAATCGAAAAAAATCCAAAATCATGAAAAATACAAAAACGGCAGATTCACTTGCAATCCGCACTATATACGCAAAATTTCATGCAGATTTCGAAAATATATAATTTAATTATGCTCAGATTCAGGATTTGGAATAAAAAAGAATATAATGTCAAAAATTTCACGAGTAGAAGTTGAAAAAAATATGGAGGGAAATGACTCCTTCCCACTCCAGATGAACTCTTCAACTCGGGAACGGTTGAAGATAGAGCAATTCTCCGAACGCCAATCGATTTAAAATGATCAAATTAGTATTATGTATAAATTTCGAGTCAATCGATATAAAACAAAATTAGTCGAAAAATCAAAAAAATTCCAAAATCATGAAAAATACAAAAACGGCAGATTCACTTGCAATCCGCACTATATACGTAAAATTTCATGCAGATTCCGACAAAGGAATGTTTAAATTATGCTCAGATTCAAGGTTTGGCATAAATAAATACAATGTCAAAAATTTCACGAATAGAAGTTGAGAAAAATATGGAGGAAAATCACTCCTTCCTGCCTCCAAATGATAATGTATGTATGTCACAAATTTCAATATATCATGTGAAATGAACAAATTATTTTGTTAAATAATTATTAAAATAAATATAGAATTAAAAGAGAAAATATATTTTCATTTATTTTTCACGAGAATCAATTTTTCTATAAGTGAACTAAGGAAAAAAACAACAGAAAAAGATTAAAAGAAACCTGATGTATTCGTTTGAAAATCAGGGCCAATTATCAGTAAATATATTCGCTGGTCACCTACAGTAAATTATAATAATAATAATAACCGTCCTCTACCCGCACATGATATGCCATTGGGGAATATTATCATTAAATCGGACAGAAAATAAGGGCGCTATGGCTTGGGTCAGTCACTCTTCAGTTCTACAACAAAAATATATTGAGCGACTCGTAGTAAAAGCTCAATTATTGGTAGACCACATTCGTGAATTTTCTGGTAGGCCCCCTTGCCAACAATTCGACGGTGATTATAAGGCTCATTTCCGCGTACTAAAAGTTCAGCATTTACTACAACATGAACATCGACGATTAAAATTTGAATTCGCATGTACCTTCGATCATTCCATCTTCCATCACAATCACTTTGTCGACCAACCATCATTTATTTTGCAACGAACCCATGTTAATCCGAAAAGGAAACCCATCGAATCGTTCATGACACCAAACGATATCGAAGATATAAGTTAAAGTTTCTCTTTTCTTCCCATAAGTAATTGAATCTAGCTGTATCTCATGAAGATACATTACCTTCATCTGAGTTGGAAACACGTTTCAAAGGCGTACATTACATATGCGTATATGTATATGTGGTATTTGGAATAGAAGAAAAAAGGAAAAAGTCACAGACACGCATTGCTGAGCGTCTTAAGGTGTACAATTTGACATACTATTTTTAAAATGGCTTAAAATATGCTCGGTTGTTGATCGAGGTTGACACGAAATCTGGAGGGCCGAACATTCCTTTCGGAATAATTATACACGCATGTGAAATTATAGAGAAATTTTCAACCAATCAGAAGTTCTAGTTTGAAGGTATTTATTTATATCATTATGAATTTCTATATTATTGTGAATTGCTTTCAAGTTTGGTTGACAAATAATTATTTTGATTTAGCAATTCTGTTTTAAAACGTTTTGGCTAGACTCTTATTAACTTCATTCTTTTCTCAGGGAAAAGTTCCATATTATTTCTGTGAATTTCTCCTTGAATATTAAAATCCCCCGACTCTCCTATGACAATATTCAATTTCACAAACAAATAAATGAGTTTTGCATATACAGTGTGTCACAACTTTCTCCTGAAAACAAATTATTAGTAGTAATCCGAAGGAATTTTGGGCCAATTTTGCCCACTAATATAACTTTCCGGAAAAATGGGTGGTTCCATCGCTTTTGGCGAGCAGTGTATATCACGTGGGATGACACCCTTTGAGCAGTGAGTTCATTTCTAGTATATATATCGATCATGAAAATTTCATGGTTCTACGTTGAAAATTACGGAAGATACCGGGGTGTTTCCATGAGAAGTGAAACACACTGTATAATTAATTTTGCAACAATAAAAATTATAATTATCTATTCTAATCTTTTTTATTACGTAGTATTTGTCATTGGAGTACTTCTCTTTGTTTAAAATTTCCTAATAAAATTTACTTACATGTCTTGTTCATGGCCGCCATCTATTTGCAAATCGTTCAAAGTCATCTATCTCTCTTTGATCGTGGAATCATACTTCCAGGATCTAGTGTTTCTGCGCTGATTTTGTTACATGATTTGAATCTACGTATTCTTAATTTCTACAGTTGAAAACTACTAATTGTCTTTATGGAATCGAATTTCGGAAAGTTTGTGTCACTTTGAAGATTTGCGCTGGCAGTACGCTACAGTTTTTTGATGAAGAAAAACTTCTTGATATCCTTTTTCTTGATGGTGCCTGGGACGCTGACCGGCCCTGGTATTCCTGGATATTTCACTTCACAACATTTCTTAGAGGCAAGAAATTTACATGTACTGGTTATATTAGGTCTTGGAACACTTATTATGCCACTTTCTAAACTTTTTTTTTTGATTTTGGATTAATAACTCCCAACAAATAATTCCACAACCTTTCCATTACTGATGTTCTCAGCGTCTCTTCTTTGTAAACAAGTTTCCTTTCACCTCGAAAGGCTTACCCACAAGGTATTAGTCGACCAACCTTCCCATGTATAAGGGTATGCCTCCCCTCAATATTTTGGTGATCAATCCTTCAACCTGACGGTATCGAACGCTTTATTCATATCCAACAGTACCGTGAGCGTGTTCTGTTTCCTGTGGAAGGCCTCTGTCACCCCGTGTACTATCAGTACAACCTGGGAGGTCGTATTATGACCTGTCCGGAAGCCGAACTGCATTCCAGGGATCATTTTTAGTCTTTTTCCAAGAGACAGGAGCCTTTAGAGGAGGATTTTGTCCACAATATTAACTAATACACTCAGGAATGAGATCGGCCGATAGCATTCTAACGTATTCCTATCCCTATCGGATTTTAGGATCGGGATTACAACTTTCTCCAGCTATGTGTAGCCTTTTGATCATGGATCAGGTGGATCGTCTGAACTAGTGCTTTGCGAAGAAGCTTCTTGATTAGAATTGCGTCTATCTCTTCAGGTCCAGGCGCCTTATTTGTCGAAAGACTTTAAATGACACCCATCCCATTCCTGAAAGAAAAAAATAGCAACCCTATCCAAGGAAGGCAGTAGGCGCATTAATTACCCATCCACGACGCGAATTTTTAGAATTCTGGCGACGGCTCTCACACAGAATATATGAGAGGCAAATTATTTAATTCTTGCGATCCCGATCAGGATAATGAGACACACTCATCAAATTATCGTATTGTTACCGGTTCTTAAAGTGTATAGGATAAGCTATATAAATGCGTAGATATCGATAAGTTGAATTCCTAAAATACACGAGTAAATTCAGAGGTATTTTTGACGAAATCTCAGTTATTTTGCAATCAAAAGCAATTAATTAAATGTGAATAGAAAAAGTTCCACTAAATTCTTCCAAACGCTACTTAAGCGTATGGAAATACAGTAAAACTCACTCGTATCGAGCAACTTTAATTCACAATTATATCTCTTTCAAATTCCAATAAATATCCATATAAATACTCAATGTGCCACATTAGGTAAGCTACAGTTGCTCTTGTAACAGAAGTAACAGAAATCACTATCATAAATCGGAAGGAATCACTAGACTTCGCCTAGGCGATTGTAATATGAGTATTCAATCAACACTTGATTCGATGATAAACAGAAATGTTTTTTTCTCCTTCTATTTCCACAATGTGAAAAATGAGGCTTGTGGGAATAGTTGTAGAGTATTGTAAATTTCTTTGAATAATTTTCTTCATCAAATGTATGTTATTTCTTGTAGATGCCTTTCGAAACTAGATATTAGATAGAAGTGTTATTTTATACATGTTTTCAGAGGTCTAATCATTTTGAATTACGTCTCTTACTCAAATTTGTTGTGAGGATTACGTGGAATGACGATTACCTTCATAATTATAGTTCTAGATCTAATCTGAGTTATTTGAATTAAATCTATCCTAATTCAAGTTCAAGTGCATCATTTAGGGCGAGTTGTACAAGACAAAATCACCAACAGTTCAAGTGAACAGAGTTTAGTTGCTAAGTAACTCGAAATTGTATTGGCTAATCCCTAACAACTGAATTTGGTTCACTTGAAGTGTTGGTGAACTTGTCTCGTATAACTCGCCCTTAGGGACAAGTCAAGTAGGATGAAGTCAGCGACAAATTCCTCTGTCTATTGGGATATGATATTCTCAATGCAGCATAAGATCGTGGTATACAGCTAGTAATATGTTCTCAAAATTTTGCTATCGCATTTTCGCCAGGAATAAATGAGTTATCGGTGTATCATGTACATGCATACATGTGGATATTATAGTAGTCTAATCATTTTGGTAGTTAGGTGGTATACATTCTGAGCAGCAGAGGGCTGAGGATTGATCCTTGTGGCACACCACTACTGGTTGTTCGACAGCTACACAACTCATCTGTAATTCTGACTACTTGCGATCGATCGTTTATTGACATAATTGCGAACTTCCAAGACATTCAACGCAGGATTTAAGAATCAATAGCAAAATCCCCTTGTTCTTTGTTTTCGCGGTGTTCATTGAATATTACTGAATTCTCATTTTGTTGTGAAGCCGAAGAGAAAGAAAATCAATTGAGTTTCATTCTTGTAATTAACCAAGGAGAGCCTATTATTATTCTCGCCAAATATCTCCTTCGCCGAGCTTTCAACATCGAGGAAATTGATTTCGCAATCGTGAAGATGTAATGTAAACATAAACGGTCGAGCGCCCTTCAATTTCGGCAATAAAAGAACGCTTCGTGGGGCAATAACACTTACAATATGTCCTAGCGACGGAAATGGATTCGGGGGGATTATTTTGTGTGTTATTTTCGGTCGATAACGCAGAGGTTTTCAAACTCCCATAAACTCGGATTCTGGCGACGCGACGGTCTGGAATTCGGACGATGCGTTAGATGAACAAAGTATTGCAGTAAGGCGGCTAGTGTTCCCAGAATCCGCATCAATTACAGTTTGTCTGTGGTGACTCAATAATGGACTGAACGGTCATCTAACCTGACCACTGTTCATTCGAAATGACCAACCACAATTAGAGGTGAAATTATGAACTTTCGATCCGTATCGAGTTCGACATTTATTAAGACTTACTAGCTAGTCATAGTTATCAGAGTGTTGACTGTTTACATAATAGCATGCTGCAAACATCAATTAAAAATTTATAAAATTACATAGAGGGCATAGACAAAGTAGGTAACAAGTAAAATATATAAATGTAAAAATATATTCTAGTATCACAGTATAGGACATTGAGGGTCAATTTTTTTAAAAAATATAACATTTAAGATTTAAGAATTTATGAATGCAGATTGACTCTTTTGAATGTTACAGCAGAATTCAAACAATAGGGTTCATAGATTCTTGAGTCTTGAGTGATAAATCGGTGTTGAATTTTTTTATTAATTCACCCTGAATATGCATATGTATTGCAAGATATTTTTCTCTAAATTGTAGAAGCATTGTCGTATCAGGAGTGTTTTAACAATTTTTCTATCGCAAATATCTCTGACTTGATTTGGTAAATAATTATGAATCTGCTTGCTTTTATCAATCAACGACAGTTTCGTGAGAGTTGAGGTGGGAAGTGGGAGGGTAACTTTTTTATTTTCTTCTTGGCGTGTTAATCGATTCGTGTTGGTGTTAATGAATTTTTCCCTGTATTTGTGCATCAAGCAATCTGTCTAAAATGAAAATTTAGTATGGAGTTAGTATTTTCTTCACTAGCGAAAATTAGTTTGCATGATTAACGCATCTTCACTTATTAATTTCAGAGCCCGTTTCTGGAGAACGAATATACTTTGCAATAAAGTTTGGCTGCAATGGAATTCCATACCTAAAGTGGAACTCAAGTTGGTTGTCACCTCTGCCAAGGGCATAGAACGTATATCGAAGAAGATTCCTGCTGCGAACAGACCATGTAGCCCTCAAATAGCTTTTTCAGTTCAAAAATTCCGAGGATCAAGTAGCACGCTGGATCGAGAGGCTCCAAGAATGATTTGTCTTCGAGATCAAACATCGAGCGGGGACTAACCATAAAAATGCAGATGCCTTATCGCGAAGACCATGCACAGATGACTGTTCGCATTGCCGAAAAGCAGAGGAGAAGGATACGATACTCTGTAGAGCAACGGCAGTGGATGATAATTGAAACATGAAAAAGATCCAGGACCAAGAGAAAGATCTTGGTTTAGTTATCGGCTGGATGAAGAGCAACCGAAGATCAACATGGCAGGAAATATCAAATCATTCGCCAGCCGTTAAATCCTACTTCTGGGCCCAATGGACCCTTACCATTGACAATGGGTTCCTGAAGCGTGTGTTTGAGTCTGAGGATGGCGGGGAAGACAGACGTTAGATAGTAGTACCAAGAAGCAGAAAAAAAATTATGATGGCAACGTTTTTACTGGGCCAATTGTCAAGCTGACGTCAAGGACTGGTACAGGAAGTATGTTGTGAGCGCTGCCTGCATTGGATTTCGAAGAAGACGTAAGGTCCTGATGCGTCAGTATAACGTAGGCAGCCCATTTAAATGGATCGCTATCGATTTCGCTGGCCCGTTTCCACAATCTGATCATAGGAATAAGTACATCCTTGAATGGATGGACTACTTTAGCAAGAGGGCCTATGCCCTGCCCAACCAAGAAGCCATCAACGTCTTCGACGTCTTGGTAAAGGAGTGGATATGTCGATTCGGTGTTCCACAAAAATGTGTCAGATGCTGAACATCCGGAAGACGAGAATCACGGCACTACTGTAAAGTCAGATGAAATGGTGGAGAGGATGAATAAGACGATAAACCGTCACCTGTCCAAGGTTGACAACCACAAAGACAGATACCAGTACCTCAATTTGTTCCTGAGAGCCTATCGTTCCGCAGTACATAAATTAACCGGCCGAACCCCTGCTGGTATCGGCCAAGACCTGCGACTTTCCTGTGACCTGAAGTTTGGTTGCCATCAGGACAAGACACTGCAGGAGAAGACTACGTCAATAAACTTCTACAGAAAATGGACGACATCCATGAACGAGTCTTTTTAAATATCCAGAGTATCAGTGACAGAATGAAGGATACCTACAACATCAAGGCCGATGCTGGAAGATTTCGGGCAGGTGACCTAGTTTGGTTGTACAACCCTAAATGTCGCCGAGGACTATCACCAAAGTGGCGGACCTCGTGGGAAAGTTCGTACAAGATCATGAAGAGGATAAAAGACGTCTATCGAATCTATAAGCCACTCCGAGGTAAACTTAGGGTCGTTCATTTCAATAGGTTGCCTCCTAACGCCGGAAACCAACCCTCAGACCACCGAAGTACGAAATTTCGTTCCAGAAGCTCATGTTCCTATACTCTAACGAACAGAAAGTTCGACATAGGGTATTCAAGAGGAGCCACGAGATATATTTAAGTTACCCGCTGATTACTCGCTAGCGCACTGTGTGGCAGAAGACCTTCAAATGTCCAGAGACATCGCAGTGGTATTGTCCAAGAAGTTCGGTCGACTCCAGGAACTGGAAGGAAAGAATCCAGAAGCTGGAGGAATGCTGCAATTGGAGAACGGCCAGAGAAAACATCTACTACCTTGTTACTAAGAAGCATTCTCGCGGTAAACCAACCTATGAAGATGTCTGGAAGAGCCTCACCAGGTTGAGAAATACAATAGTGGACCAGAATCTTGTGGATCTGGCAATCTCAAAATTGACCTGCAGGATAGATGGGCTGGATTGGATAGTTATAGGATGTAGGTTGGAGACAATATTCAGATCCAGCGGCGTCAAGATTTTGGTGTGCTCTAACCATCTTCCACGACCCACTATGAAGACTGTGGGGTGTACTTCGATCAACCTTTAAGGTGCAGACATAGAGAATCTTGTGGATCTGGCAATCTCAAAATTGACCTGCAGGATAGATGGGCTGGATTAGACAGTTATAGGATGTATGTTGGAGACAATATTCAGATCCAGCGGCGTCAAGATTTCGGTGTGCTCTAACCATTTTCCACGACCCTCTATGAAGACTGTGGGGTGTACTTCGATCAACCTTTAAGGTGCAGACATAGAGAATCTTGCAAGTATCGACATACTCCAAGAATAACATTTCGAAACGAAATATTTTCTTCTTTACTGCGGCAGGGTGCGAAAGATTTAGCACCATAACTGGACTGTACGTCAGGATAAGCCTAGCACTTAGTTGGCTATCACGAACCTGGTAACCTGTGAACGTGGTCTTCATTCCGAAACTTGGACGGAACTCATATGACCAGCAAAGGATAGAGACAGCGATAGCGAATTGAAGCATAAGCTATCTCTTTCCAGTACATCAAAAACTGCTAGCGTGTGCTTCGTTTCAATCGTTTCACTCCGCTTTCGCTAGGCAATATTAGACTCCCACCCCAGGTCATAGAGCGGTTTTTGCAGCAAATCCAGCATGCCAATGTTCAGAAAAATCGTGCGAGACGACCAAACACCTATTGGTTTAAAGGCTGGAGGAGACCAGGGCGAATAGAGAAATTTCTAGACATCGAAGAAGCCTTTGAAAATACATCCATCAAAGAATTGTTAGAGTTGCCAGAAATTTTATGAAGCGCTCTTTCGCGTGCGGATTTTTTTTCCTCAATCCTGCTTGATTCGCCCTAAATCCGCACGAAAATTCGTTTGGGAAGTGTCATTTCCTCGCACGCTAGAGTTGTTTCAGGTGAGTTGATGCCCCTCAAGTGCGGAAAAAAATGTCCGCACGCGTTAGTTTGTTCAAATATTTCAACTTTCCTTTCTTCAGATTTGCATTATTTCTTACCTTTCGCCAAATTGTACCGTATTTTTGATAAGATTCGATTTGATTTTTTAAGTAGGATATCATACATTAAACGATTTTTTACATAACTGGGTGGTCAATAATTTTTATTTGTTCAATATTTCACCAAATGTATTGTAGAAAATGCAATCTTATTGAGTTTGCATTCACAATTTGGCGCTCTAGCCATTCAAAAACAACAAACACAATTTTGATGCAAGTTCCTATAACATCGTAAGTATAATGCTGATCTCAACAAATCTCCCGTACACGCTTCTCGTGTTAATGAACTTCCGAGTGTTTCAGTTTTCCTCGTTTGTTTATTCAATTACCACCATCTCGCATGCGAATATTGAAAGCTGTCAGCATCACTCGTGCATTTATTATCTTAGCTCGAATGTTTGGTTTACTTTCTAGTGGTATGTTGGTTTAAAATGTTTCCTGCTCTAAAATATTCGTTCGTCTGACTTCCTGAATTAATACACAAAAAAACTTAACAGGGTGAAGTGAACGCGATATTTATTACCGAAGACTCTTCCGGGAAGCAATTGAATTCCAGAAAAACCACAACAACTTCAACGGAACCGAAGAGGGACACAACTAAACAAAGTTTGTCTACCAGTTTTCAAAAATACTGCATTCGCTCCTTACACATAAAATGATATGAACGACTCGATAATGTTATCTAACGCTACGAGTCAATCAAAGGTAAGGACATCAACTCACAGATACCTATTGCGACAAAACACGTCAAATGTCAAGCAATCGACAGCGAATTGAGTAGCTGTCAAGTACGAAAAATCTTTCTTGAAAATGCTAACCACTCGTGTTCGCAAAACGTCGAGTCTCACTCGTTATCAACGTCGGTCGTACAATCCGAAAAGTCAGGTATTTTTGGTCTAGTTTAATTTTTTCGTCAATAAAATTTTATTATTACTTCAACTCATCTATAACAATGGCCTATTTGATTGGTAAAATAAAAATTTTAAATCAAAACAATGCCCAATCTTTTCGAGAGAGAAAGTCTCAGATAATAAAGAAAAACTATCACTCCGTGGAATGGAGCTACATTAGAGTCCATTTCAAATTGGGAACCACTAAACCAATATTAATCTTTTAGTTAATGAACCCTGTTTGGTAATTAGTCGAAAGTAGAATATGTGAAAGGTCAGCCGCCTTTGGAATTAGTATACTCCGTAGATGATAATTAATAATAATGTTCCAACTATAGTTTAAAATAATTATAGGAGTTCTCGAGATCACTAATAATCTCCAAACGAGCAATCTGATATATTGATTATATCTGAAAGTATCCGGAAAATTAGAACTATTTGATCTAACGCAATATTTTTGACCGACCAACCATATCATTTCATGCTGCCCATATTTCGAAACCCAGGCTCATTTATCAAAAGTCCAGCTAACTCGCACGATCTTACCTAGTTATTATTATGAAAAAATGCTATTATTTCAGTATGGACGTCCCAAATGAACTAACAATTTCGTTTTTGGCCTCCGACAAGAAAAATTAATTTTGCATTCGAATTAATCGTCTTGAAACACTCTATTTCCAGCCTAGACAAGAAAGTGACAACTTTATTTCAATCATATTTGAACCATAATTTAATTCATTCACAAATTTGGGTCGGCATAAAAAAATTGCACGTGCTCGCAATAAGTAATTGAATGCCTTGGCCCCTGGTCTCTACTCTCAAATATTATGAAATGAAGTATATTATGAAATCGGGCCTCACACTGGCAAAACCAAAGACAGAAACTTGGAATCGCATGTAAAATGGTGAAACCCTTGTCATTCCTACCTTGCACAAATCTTCTAAAGACTTCTGAGAGTTGCTCGTAAGGTTGTAGCTGGCTGACGGTTAGAGTGAAATATTCTTGCAATATTTTCAGTTGTAATATCATAAGAGAGTGAGAATAAATTGAAAATAATTTGACAGATTTTTCGAAAACTTGTTGTCAGGCAATAGACACGAGAGCCAAATGGCAACAAGTTTGAGAAAAAATCTAGAGAATTATTTTCTACTTTATCGAACTCTCGTGTGGTATTCGACGTCAAATCAAAAGCATCTGATTGGATAACACAGTATAGTTGAAACAAGAAGAACAGTCTAAGTAAAATTAGGATCAACAACCCCTGAAAAGCCAACAGAACCGCTTTGGAATTTTCGATTTTCTGGCCATAATTTTAGGCTAATTAAAAAATGTGTTTCTTCTCAACCGTGGAAGATATCGCGGGTTCTGGCGAAACCAAACCGTTAAAAACGAAAGTCAATACAAAATCCTGCCACACCATGATTTTAGGATCATTTTAGACTCGCAGTTGAACCCAAGGCTTATTTTTCTACTATACGTTTTCGAAAAAAGTGCTGCTAGCTTCATCGCCAAGCTATCAGAACTTTACCAAAAAAAAACGTCCAGAACAAATCCTCTTGAAAAAAAAATGTCAGGCTCTAGTCAAGCTAATTTATTATTAAATCGAAGAAAGTTCGAAGGTGTGTCGCTGTTTCGAATAAATGAAACAAATAATTACTTCCTCTTACGAACATTGAATTTCACCTCTTCACTTGAAAAAGATGTCGTATGTTCTGTTATCTCAAAATTATCGCATAATTTTTGGAATAATATAATAATACTTCATTGAAATTATAAAAAGGAGTAATTGGTACACAGGGTCGCTTAAATGGAGTCGCTTTCATAGCTGCAGAGAAAACCGGGAAACCTGCAACGCTATTTCCTCAATCGATGATCTCTGAAAATGCTGTTCGTGAAATTATTCTTTCAGAAGCTTTGCCGAAATTCTGACGGATGTAAACCAGCGGTTGTAGGGGACTTTCTTTCGGATACTTTCCGTTAAAAAGTTTCTATTGTACAAAATCAATTTTCCATTGATTGATTGAACTAGATTAGGTACTTTTTTACCTCCAAGCCAAAGATCTTTCAACACTATTAATAATAATAAGTGTCGTTTGTTGATGGCTATCGCTACAACACTTGCATGTCATGGACCATTCTGCAATCTATATCCCATATCTTTGAAACGATTCGGATATGAGAATCGTTTAAAATAATTATAACGCGTCCATAATGGCAGTATTATACAACTGGATCATTCATATTTTCTTTATTAGGATCGAATATTTTCTTTGTAACAAATTATTCAAAATGACCGATAATTGTAGATGATTGTACGTTGAGAAAGTATATATTAATATTATAATGAAATGGCTTTTACGGCTATCACGACAAGGACACGTCTATGCGATTTTTCCTCAATACCTAATTGGCGTAACGTAACGTTAATTCAATGGCGGACCTTGGAAATTGACTGGGGATAATACAAAAAATCGAAATACACGAAGTGTGTTTCTTGTATGGGTATGGGAATGTACCGATATTTTCTAGTTTATTTCAGGATATGAACATCCAAATAATTGGGACGTTGCAATTAATGTGGCAACATTGCATTGGTTTAAAGCCGAGTGACTCTTCATTAGCGAATTGAAATCAAGGAAAAAGTTATTTGTAGACGCTGGGAATTGAAAAGTCACCAACTCCTGTGCTATCAACGTTCTTCATGAGAATTGGGTTTGGAATTGAGGTATGCACTCATTGATAAAACGCTTTGGGAAGAACTCAGCAAGTAGATGGCCAGCACGATTGCCAGATCTGATATTATTAGCTTTCAGCCATGAACACATAGAGAGTGGTCCAACGAAAAGTATGCATCTAGCTTTTATCGCTGTTGTGGAATTGCAAGCAAAAATGCTCGGACACGTGGAGTTTGCTTTTGAAAAAGACACATTTTAGTCATATTTTTCAAAATTTTGAATGGAACGTGGGGTCGAGTGATATATCATTTGAACGGGCACAAAATTATCTTTCTAATGATATTTGTTGAAATTTACCTAGAATTCGAAAACGGCTTCAAAAACATCAATATGATAATTTTGGTATCACTGAAAAATACAAATAGGTTTCGGTTACTAGGAATCAAAACATTTACAATTAGTAATACGTTTCAATATTTGTTACTTGTAAAAAAAGGAAACAAGCTGTTAAATTGATTTATTAAAACGTTACTTCAACAAGTGTTCAAATTGTGACCCATTTGCTTCCATACAATAATATACATGTTGCTCAAATCAATTTCGAACATTTCGTAGCATATTAGGTGTTATGCTTCTGCACTCTGCTATAATCCGTTGGCAAAGATCTTCTAAGAAGTCGGGCTTCGTAGCAAAAAATGTATTTTTCGAATGTCCCCATAGAAAAACTTCCAAAGGCGATAAATCAGGTGACCTTGCAGACCATTCCATTGGACCTCTCCTTCCAATTCACTGTCCGGGGAACCGGTTATCTGAAAAGTCTCTTGCAGAAACAACATAGTGCGGAGGTGCTCCATCTTGTTGGAAATGAGGCCGATCAGCGTGATGATTTGGGTCATCTTCTATTATTTGTGTGATGAAAGGATCAATTTCATCTTCAAGCATGTTTAGGTAAATTTCACCATTTAAATTTCCGGGGATGAAAAGTGGTCCTATGACCACTGAGGCTTCAGCTAGTTGACGGGTACTTTGAGTATGATCCAATTGAAAATGCCCCAAAACCAACGACTTCCACAGCTTCATTTCTGATGGGGTTCTGCGGCTGGTGTTTTACTTTAAAAACAGATCCGGTAGCGAAAAACTATCTAATTAACTTGGCAACATACGAATCAGTCACATTTTTATCGGGATGACTGGCCTTAAACAAGCGAGTAAGTCTAGTACAACTATTGTTTTGAAAATGAAGTTTAACAATTTAAACTCGTTCTGGAATGGAATGAACCTTTTTGTACAGTAAAATTGAAATAACTTCAAAGGCAGCCACAGTGAAACAATGGAGGGACTAAAATAAACGCGTTTACCTAAATTATTTTCCTACACTTATCTGCAGTTTTTTTCGACGAAAAAACGCAAACGATACGAAATGGGGAATTTAGTTGTGATACAAAAAAATTATCATTGAAATAGTGCTTTCGGTAAAATGAAGTAATTTAGAACTGATTATAGTTATCCCGATTCCTAGTATCCAAAACTTATTTGTATTTTTCATTAATACCAAAATTATCGGGTTAATGTTCTTAAAGCCGTTTTAGCATTAACTGTTTAAGTAAATTTCAACAAGTAGGGTATCATTAGAAAGATAATTTTGTGCCCGTTCCAATGATATATCACTCATCCCCACGTTCCATTTAAAATTTTGGGATTTTGGGTTTGAAGGCATAGTTTGAAGTATACCGGGTGGCTACGGAAGTATTGCCTACGGAATATCTCAGTTATTGTATGAAGTAGGTTTGTGAAATTTGGAGCGTCGATATAATGACATAAGAGCTAGAATTTGAGCATATTGACATGTCGAAGTTAACTTCCGGTCAGACCGGAAGTAAAATCAACTTTCTTATTTTAAATGGAAACCCTATTTTTTTTTCTTTTCGCTTTATTCAGCATTCAATTCCCTTTTTAATGACATATCACAAGTTGATATCTAACCAGAAACTAGATCAGAAAAAAATTATTATTGAAATTCACCGATTAGGCCGTGGAAGCAAAATGAAAGCCAAAAATTGAAAAGTTGGCTATGGAAACCATACGTCACTTGATAACAGTTGCTACTACTGTGATATTTTATTTTCATTCGTCGGCGTTATAAAAAGCCGCCAAAAAAAATATTGGAAAAATTGGGAAAAAAACAATACTCTGTAGGTCCATAACTTAAATAGGAACATACAACTTTTTCTTGCCTGTACTATTCAGCATAACCATTCCTTTCTAATGATATAATAGAAAGTAATTTTTTGAAATGAAATACCAAAAAATCCAATTATTATTATTCAAATACCAAAAAAACAGATTTATCGAAAAAAAAAATTCAAATTGATAGGATTAAAGATAAAATAAATTCAAAACAAATGTTCGAAATGCATTCCCTCAGCGTCAATACATTTATTGACTCTGGTGATATTTTCATGTAAAACGTTTCTCAACATTTGGGGCGTGATATCTTGGAAAGCTCTACGAATTTTTACTTCTAGCTCATGTAGAGTTGTAGGCTGTGTGGAATAAACCCTATTTTTAAGATGCCCCCATAGAAAAAAGTCGCACGGAGTAATATCAGGTGACCTTGGTGGCCACCTGACCAGCAAGATGGCGCCCCTCCGCATAATTCAAGAATAGCGAGAAATTATCTTTAAAATCGCTTTCAAGAGAGACTTATAACAACCCATGGTCCAGTCAGATGGCCACCAAGGTCACCTGATCTTACTCCGTGCGACTTTTTTCTATGGGGGCATCTTAAAAATAGGGTGTATTCCACACAGCCTACAACTCTACATGAGCTAGAAGTAAAAAATTCGTAGAGCTTTCCAAGATATCACGCCCCAAATGTTGAGAAACGTTTTACATGAAAATATCACCAGAGTCAATAAATGTTCGAACATTTGTTTTGAATTTATTTTATCTTTAATCCTATCAATTTGAATTTTTTTTTTTTTTCGATAAATCTGTTTTTTTGTTATTTGAATAATAAATGGATTTTTTGGTATTTCATTTCAAAAAATTACTTTCTATTATATCATTAGAAAGGAATGGTTATGCTGAATAGTACAGGCAAGAAAAAGTTGTATGTTCCTATTTAAGTTATGGACCTACAGAGTATTGTTTTTTTCCCAATTTTTCCAATATTTTTTTTGGCGGCTTTTTATAACGCCGACGAATGAAAATAAAATATCACAGTAGTAGCAACTGTTATCAAGTGACGTATGGTTTCCATAGCCAACTTTTAAATTTTTGGCTTTCATTTTGCTTCCACGGCCTACTCGGTGAATTTCAATAATAATATTTTTCTGATCTAGTTTCTGGTTAGATACCAATTTGTGATATGTCATTAGAAAGGGAATTGAATGCTGAATAAAGCGAAAAGAAAAAAAATAGGGTTTCCATTTAAAATAAGAAAGTTGATGTTACTTCCGGTCAGACCGGAAGTTAACTTCGACATGTCAATATGCTCAAATTCTAGCTCTTATGTCATTATATCGACACTCTAAATTTCATAAACCTACTTCATACAATAACTGAGATATTCCGTAGGCAATACTTCCGTAGCCACCCGGTATGTCTAAAATGTGCCTTCAAAAGCAATCTCCACGTGTCCGAACATTTTCGCTTGCAATTCCACAACAACGATTAAAGCTAGATGCATACTTTTTGTTGGACCACTCTGTATACAAATTACTGTGCGTGACATCAACCTTGCGATATCCATAAATCGAGCAAAGAAACGCATTTATTTATTTCATTAGTATAAGTTAAGACAGAATATTTCGTCAAAGGATACACCCGATAATGGTCCATCCAGTTTGCTTTACAAAAAATATGGAATCCGCTTGTAGGATTGTAGAACACTTCTCGTTGTAAATGAAAAATTAGGAACTACTTAAAAATATCCACAAGTCCGCTTCTGTTCCCTAGCCACAAATCATTACTGAAGGTTTCCGTTGCAAAGCTTTCAATAGGGCATCACAAAGGGTCACTGTATTCTGTTTGAAAGGTAATTTACGGTGCATTATGTGTTCCATTATCCAATATTCTTGCTATGATAAACAATACAGCAGGTTCAAACAAAAATAAAAAAGAGATGAAACTCAAACAGTGAAGCCAAACATTGAACTTAAAAAATGAACTGAGAAGTATATCTTGAGAAGGTAAGCAAATTCATTTATAAAAATTGTACACGAAAGCACAAATTCATTGAATATTGTAATGATAAGAATTCATGCGATATGAATACCTAAACAATTTTTTTGTCTTTAGGAATCTACAAGGACGAGCCGATATGTTATTATCCTTAGGCAAGAGAATACGCCAGTATCAAAACAATGTTGCTATCCGTAATTACCACCAGAATGAGAATATCGTATATTTTTAGAAGAAACAGTAATTCCAATAGATAAGGATAGGGTGCAAAAACAAGGACAATACAACGGTAGTTGCAAAGATGCAAAACTATATGAATTGAGACTAGAAATGGATCATCATCCACCATATTCTCCAGATTTGCCCCATGGACTAATACATCCAAATCCGAAAAAATGGTGCGAAGGCAAGGGATTTGTGTCAAATGAGGAAGTCATCAATGAATCAGGAGGGATTTCAGAAATCGTATCGAAAAATTGCCCAATCTTCGGATGAAGTGCATTAATCTGAAAGGAGTCTGTTGAGACAGATACTGAGCATTGTTTCCTTGCCTAGGTCGATAACTTGTATAACTTCCATTGTATGAACCTTCGGATATTCGAAGTAAACAAACAAATCAAATTTCGATAAGATTGGAACTATCTAACAGTGTCAATAAATACTAAAATTGAACCAACAAATGAATGGATATGTTCACATTAACCGGCATATTCTTTGATAATATGTAAAATTTTCTTTGAAATTTCTTAGAAAATATGTTCCGTATAACATTTATATTTTTCCAATCAATCATGAGAATGCACTATTTCTTAGAAAACAGTGAAACGCCATTATTTTCCAAAGCACAAATACTTACAGAAAGAGGAAACTTATAAGAGTAACAAAGTTGTATCTATCAATTCCACAGGTGAGTTTTCACTTGTTTCTTGAATCTTGTGTATTATAATGATGAGTATACATTGAAGTCAACTTATTAGCCAGTATTATGCTAATGAATGGATGAATATTTATTACAACAGTTAAAAGAAATGAAGAACATAAACTGTTGTAACATGAGCAATAAATATAATAAAATTTACAGGAAACCTAGTTCGTGCGTGGGTGAATTAATCTTTTATAAATCACTATTATAATTAACAACGACATGTTTTCGAAGATACAGGGTGAAAGAAGAACTTTCGAATATGGTATCACTTACACCATAATGCCATTTTCAAATCAAGTGGTTGTGGTATAAGCAAGAAAATATGGAATGCTTTGCCAATAAATTCATTTGTAAACGAAGCCTTACCCTCGAACATGAAGTTGACACCTCGAGAAGAGAACCCTACAGCTTTAAACTAGCCATGTTACACCAAATACCTCCTACATACATACTAATACAAACTTTACTATAGAGACACAAAATAACGATTTGCTTTCGTGTATTTTTTAGTAAAAAAACGTGGCTTGAACCTGAGCCACATAGTGCACCAATCCAGATTATTAAGTCACATTTCATTGGCATATGGAGTAGCTCTGAATAACTACGGGTAGCTCCTGATATGATCTAATATACCACCAAAAAAAAATTTGTTACAAATAAACTCATTTATAAAGTTCACGTTCAGTTAAGAGGTACCAGGCTCTACTAGGTACCATTCTATGCGGCAAATGGAAAGCGGCTATAAATATCTACAAGCACTACCCAACCATAACCTAATCAAAAACGTGGAATCACCTAAAATCGGTTGGGCTGTGAGGCACAAAACTTGGGCAAGCATACATATCTGCAGTTGCAGAACATGGGTTCGATCAAGGAGACCACAAAATACCACTACCACTCGGGTAGACATGACTACCCCAGGCTACTTTGGGGAATCCCAGAGCTTCAGATACGCTTACATGTTTCCATATTTCAGGCAGAAGTTTTGCCATACTCGGCTGTGTTAGAGAGCAGCAAATCACGATATGTACCGACAGCGGTGATCAAGACCCTCACCTCACACAGAGAGTTCACTGCTGGTGTCTGTGTGCATTGACGATCTGCAGAGACTATCCACTGCCACTAAGGTGAAGCTACTTTGGGTCCTCGGTCATACCGGAGTGCTCAGAAACAAACAGGCCGATAATTTGGCCAGGCATGGTACGAAAAGCTCATTTCTAGATCATGGAGAGTCTCAACCATGAAGGAAAGCCTGGAAGTCAAATTCCAGGATGCATAGAAAGATGCCCCAGGCATGAGACAATCGAAACTCCACATCGAAGGCCCTTCTACCCTCTAGGGAGACCAAGACTCTACTCTCAATGAGCAGAATAAAAATCAGAATAGTGGTAGGGTTCCTGACAGGTAACAGCCATCTTAAAAAACACGTCAACATTGTAGGTATCACGGATGATACTGAATGCAGATGGAGGATGAGGAGTCAGCCACCCACATCCTCACGGAATGCCCAGCAGTGGCAGCAATACGGGGAGCGCACCTCGGGGGCATCGTTCTGAACCCAGAGAGTGTGAGAAGGGTATCGGTTAGAAGGCTGACTTGTTTCGCTCGCGAAATAAGCTACCTTCAAAATTTAACCAGTTCTCAGTGGCGGTGGATGCATAATGGGCCCGAATGAGAGGCCTACATGCTTAAGGTTCTGTCCGGCCACAAAATACATTCCATTATCATCATCTATGCTTCCATTTTTCGAAACAGTTTCCTTTCGAACAGAATATTGCATGTCAGATCTTTCATTCCCAGCCTAGTCTATGAAAAATAGCTGTTATTAATTTGCGCTGCTCCTCTCCCTATAGCTTCACTAACTTCTTACATGAACGTCCTTCAACATTTTCACTTGGTTCAGCTACACTGGCCTCTAATAGTTTCTTCCCAATCTTGTTGTTATCCTACTGCTGTCCACACACTGCCAAACATCCAGTCGTATGACTGATCTAAAAACTCACCGTACTTCTGATGGATGCATATTGCATGCTCCAAAAAATCTTCTAGACAGCACTGGTTCGTTTCTGTCCTGTCAGGATTGCAATTTGGGAGCTTCGATTTATATCGCCTTTAAATCCTAGATCTCAGGGTTGGAAGTGAGTCCCCATTTTGGGACTCTTTGGCTGTTTTTGACAAAATGAGGTCTGTAGGTTGAAGTCCTCAGCTGTAATCTGCAGTTGCGTTGGTGATTAAAAGTTCAGCCTAGATCGCGGTTTCCCCTAGTCATAGTTCCGCTTCCTTCTTTAAAGCTCTCATTTCTTGAAGAAGGGCTTCAAACATTTTTTTGTTAGCGTTTCATTGCCATTCGAGAATTTATCATTCTGAATAAAGAAGCACTGAATTTTTGGATTTAAAATTTGTTAGACCAGTTCTATCACGCTGTGGTCTGCTTTCACTACTGATATGAAACTATGAAATTGAGATTCGTTGAATTGTATGAATTCCTTGATATCGAATTTTATTAACGAAATATTGAAGCACCAGAGGAATATTGTTGCGCGCTTGGGCCGGACCTGTCTACTTCACCTGCTTGTATCAAGCTCATAAGGTACTTCGAGAATATATAGTAAGTCAGATGGATTCGAGTCGCTGAATATCGAATAACAAAAATGGACACTGGAAAAACATCTAGAAGAACTCTGCTGCAGTTATATAATATTTCACGGTAGCGACTCGCCGTAGATATAGAATGAAACCGGGTTGGAGAGATAAATAAGTGGAACAAACTAGATCGTTATTTTATTACAATACGATCATATGTCAAAATTTAGACTTTTCTTATGCAAAGTACAGCTTGGCAAATCTAGCTGTGCCTCTGAGATGTGCGAACGATAAACAGAGAGGGTAACTGTCCACTACCAACTTTCATCAAGAAGGACAAGGACGCCACCGGCTGGTCTATTGCGCACCCAATATTCAGAGGAACAGCTATATTTGCCAAGCTAATAGGCCTTCTATGTTGGTCTTAAAATTTTCGTTCAAGTGTACTGCACTTACTGCTGCTGCTTGTACTCTTCGAAGCGAGTCTAGTATAGATCCACGAAAGCAATTATTATAGTTGTAGCATTGTTTTCATCATCGTATCCACTTGCAGACACAGCAGCTTCATGCTGGCGATTGTTTTCTCGTCCTTTATTTTAAGCTACATATTTTCTATAATTTTATCGTCGTCTCCATTTGCTGACAAAGTTTTGTCAGTATTTCCAGTATTTTCATATAGCGCTCATATGCAACATTGTTTTAAAAAAATGTATTAACTTATTATTGAAACTTCTTCAATATCACAAATTAAATATCGATAATGTTCATGAAAGTGCTACCGGTTACCGATTCGAACTCACATATTCTAGATAAACTCGATCGGAGCTGTTATTACGAACAAACCGATGAAAATAATCATTATAATCACGATATGCGAAATAATTACCTGTAATAATCTCATATTAATTTCGGATCAAACAGGCCGTACTTACTTTTACTAAATAAATTACCAGCCCAACCTTATCATCGTTTTTTTTTTTCATTTTTGCGGTGTACTACTACCAGTAGATTAAAATAAATGATACCGCGACTGGGCAAGTTCCAGTCAAAACAAGTTCTTATTGAATCAGATCTTCATGGTAGTAAAAAAACTGCGCAGCTTGTTAGGAACATTGTGTTTTTAAGTGATTATTATTATTGAGCGCACGATTGAAATCCTGCGATACTATCATTTATGATCGTATAAGTTCTACATACTTGATAATTGAATTTGCTACGGTCTCCCGTCCTTATACGGAACGAATCAAAATTTTATTGCCGATTGAATATGTATTGATAATGACATCTAATGATGATTCATTGCTTGGTATATGATGAGACTTGGTCACACCTGATAAGAAGGCCCTGATTGAAACAGTATAACTATGTCTACCATCCGATTTTGAAAATGCGGCGACAAGTGTAATTTCAAATATCATGCCTGGAAATATCCCCAGAAAAATACCATTTAGTATACGATAAGTATGACAAATGGTGCACAAAAAAGAAGGTTGTTAACATGATAAAGGGAGTGCTAGTAATTTAAATGAATAGAGCAAATTACAGAGACCTTCACCTCTTTGGTGCTATTATTAGATAGATGTTGAGGATAAAATGTCTATTTAAGTATACTTCATCATTCTGAATCGATTGGCGTTCGCAAAATTAGTCTATCTTCAACTGTTCTCGAGTTGAAAAGTTTATCTGGAGTTCTGAATGGCAATGTCCAGCCAAATTATGTTTTTCATAATTTTTCTATTCATTTTCGTAAAAATCAACCTTTTTTGTATAAACACACCGAATTTGAAATCGATTCCAAGTCAATTTGAGTTTTCATAGGCTTTTTACGGAACCTTTGCAATTTCAGGTTGAAAATTTTTGTTAATTCTATGTTGGAAGAGAACTTTTATAGTTTTACTCCTTTTCTAAGCTAAAACTTATATTCGAGCATAAATATATCATCCATTTTCGGAATCAGCAGGAAATTTTGCATATGTATTAAGAATTTTGAGTAAATTTGATGACATTGTATTTTTTATTATTTTTTTTTTCGTGTAGTTTTTTCTCATGCCGATGGACTGAACTCCACAAAGTGTACTAATTCTCGAGTAAAAAAGTTTATCTGGAGTTGAGAGTGATAATGTCCCTCCAAATTTTGTTTATATAATTTGATCGACTTTTTACCGACCCATTGCAATTTCCAGTTGAAAATATTTGAAAATTCGATGGAACGAGGGAGTGTTTGACGTTTTATTTTTTTAAGCCAAACCTTGTATTTGAGCATGAACATATCTATCTATATTCAGAGAGAAAATAATTCCGACTACGGTCACAAATTCCCTTCTTTCCATACATTTCCACGAAGTGGAAAAATGAAGAAAATATCTGACAGAAAACAACTACTTCCCCATACGGACGGATTGAATTACATCTGTCATCCATTTGTACGATGTTCTCCTCATGGATGACACTATTGCAAGTGCTGATTGTAATAAAGTTATTGAATATTATTTTTCAATTTTTTGGAAATGACCACTTGCATACATGCATGTTTCCTCATTTTTCCATTTTGTGGATCCACGATCCACTTCATTATATCATTTGATTACTTCTGATCCCTGGTCTCTTACATTTTTAAAAAGGCTTTCTTTCATCTATCCTTCATTTCGAAAAAAATCCTCAATGCTACATAATTATTTCACTTATATCCAATGTTTCCTTCTGAATTTCGGTACCTATCGTATATAAAGATGGGAGATAAAAATTTGTGATAATAGTAGGTATAATTAATAATTCAATTTCCGATATTATCAGTATTATGCTAATATTTAACTATTCGTTGGATTTTTAATATCATGCGCTCCAAGTCCTGTGATGATAATTTTAATATCTTCATTTGGACTATTTCATTTTAATTATCGAGATGTTTATGCCCCACTAACTGTTGACGATGTGTTCGAAAATCGGAATTTTCACAGCTTGGTAGGAACCGTCTTGCTCAGTCCTTTATTTTATCTCAAAGTTCACACCAAAAAACATATTTGGTAACAGAAAGGATGGATGATTCAATGCAAATTTCATCTTCTAAACTTGAAAATATTCATTCTCTAACGAGAATTTAAAAGATATCTTCAACGAAAAGCATTTTCCATCCTCCGTAATTGTTCGTGTCTCTGCAGCAATCAAAGTTAATGATGTTCCAAGAATTCTGTGATGGATTCCCGACACTCCGCAATTTGGGGTTGGTATTTGAGTTGACAGAATGCTGCAGGGGCAGAAATCGTGTAAATCATTTTGATGAGGGGTCGGTTTCATCGAGACGCTTCAGGAATGTTTATGTCATTCCAACACAAGACCGGATGGAAATAGAATGAGAGAGATGGAACATGCCGTCGGAGCAATCTGTAGCAGTCTCGGTGTTACACGGAATCACGATCGCCAAATCCGTATGTACTTAGTATCTGTTCCATTGTGAAATAACTGAGGAAATTTTGAGATGTATTGAGACAAAAAAAATATTTGAATTAAACTTTTAAATGACAGCACCACTAGGATACAGAAATTTGAAAGAGACTATTATTTAATCTGAATAGATTTTTGATGCAGAAAATATCAAACCTGAATTTTTTTTGACTCCTTAATTTCATCGACGTGGAGTTGGGATTTTCCTTCAGGAACAAATATATGAGTTTCTGTTTATTTTTAATTCCTTAGTTTTAACTACATAGAGTGAACGAAATTTTAGTTGGTGACAATTGCAATTCAAATTTCTTGCCACGCTCACTCTTTTACATTGATACTTTTTACTGAAATGATAAGGCAGCAAATAAAAAATAATACTGAATTCATTTTGCCATGGACGCCAGGAAAAATTATTTCGATCTATATACGATTTTTCTCATTCCATTCTGATTGTCAGAGTGATATATGAGAGTGGCACAGTTCATAATAAGAAAGTTGTGAAATATTACTGGAGTCATACCGGCCTTGGATGCTTGAAAAAATTATTCATATCATGTTTCTTCCGTTCATGCTAATTGTCTTACTGAAAAATCAAAATGACCAAATTCGCGATAAGGTTGACAATTGTGAGAGTTGAAAAATACTACTGGAACGATATTGCTGGGAGTCCAGGTCCGGCTCTGTACACCCGGAAAAATTATTCTGGTCCTACGATTTTTTCCTTGACTCGTGCTAATTGTATACTCAATTGGAACACCCGGAATAGTAGATCGTGCAACTAATGCAGAAAATAGTATTTTTCATTGAAGCATGAGTATAAAATTAAGTATTGTACACTATACATTTCCGACGAACCACAAAATAGAAAAACAAAATACAGAGCCAAATGATGAATTTTTCAGGAAAGTTGTCGGAAAAATGTATATCGATCATGTGTTTTTTTTTTGTTACGTATTCTGATTATATTGATATTGAAAAATGAAGATGACAGGAATATTGCTGGGAACAGACCAGCCCTATACGCACGAAAACATTATATAATGATTATGCGATTTTTTTCGTGATCCATTTTGATCATCATAATAAAATTGTAAAATATTGCCCTGGACGCTTCGAATGATAATTCTGAACATATGTTTTTTCCTAACCTCATTGTCGTACTGAAACCTAGTAAAAGGATGCATAATAAGGAGCTTGAGATATATTGTTGGAAGCAAATCGGCTGTGGACGTTTGAACAATTTTTTTTCGATAGTGTGATTTTATTTCTCAACTCGCTTTGAATTTCATTCTAGAACTGGAAAGTGATAGGGTTAGTTATGAAGACGTTGTAAATTATTGCAGGAACCTGATTGGTTCTGGAAAATGTTTACCAGTGCTAGAATCCCCCCCCCCAAAAAAAAGTTAATGTTTAGTTTTCCACTATTGTCTCAAAAAAATTGATGAAAATATTGATTGCTGAAACTAACTAGGCTCAAATTGTGTTGGTAGGTACCGAAACTATTAATAGTTAAATAATTTTTTGAACATTGTCAAGAACTTCAGTAGGTGTACGTTACATTTTGTGAAGAATTCTTCCAATTACCCAGCCTACTAAAGAATACTTTACTTTTCAACTACTTTTCAAAAATATAAATCTAGAGGGGTCAAATATGGTAATCTAGCTGACCCCTTCTGTTAATCCAACAATTCGAACTCGTCTCATCTAAATCAGAGTATGGAACTGCATCCTATTGGAAAAAGTTATATTACTCATAAAATTCAGCTTTCCGGAGGTAATGCCTCAAAAATATCATAACGTTCGTGAATCAAGTTGCAAGTTCTCCCAATCCAAAACTAATAAAAAATCTTCTTTCCTGACAGAAAACTTGAAAATTCAGGAGGATACATGCCGAGAAGTAAAAGAGTTCTTTCAGCCGTTCGTTCGTCTATTTTTAAGTGACGTTGAATCTATTTCTGAACCTCCTTCAGCCATTCCAAAAGTCATTTTATATTCCTCGCGCTGCCAGTTCATATCTTATTCAAATGGAGTCAGCCTTTTTACGTTCCCGTGCTCTTTTGATCTTCGAGAAATAAGAAACAAGGGGGACGTCAACTTGCTCGTTAGTACAAATTGATAGGTATGCCTGGATGGCAGGTATGTGCATGTTGCGCTGGAACGTTTGCCATTTACAACGATTTTGATGGCATATTCGGGGGGAAGCATTGAAATCCTAATAGATGATTTGCATACGTATATTTCCCTCTATGCGTTGATTTAAATTCCATTACAGATGAAGTGTGCTGATGAATTTGTCTCTTCATCCTTTGCACTATTACTTACCACGTGCACTAGCATTTTTAATTTCGATGTTATAGCTATATTTACTCTCGTATTTATCAAATACAAAAAGCATTTTTTCCAAACGCGAGTTCATTAATGAAAATGAACTAAATGGATATTCAGCAATAAATTATGACGATATCTGCCTGAAAATATAACTCGTGTTTGCATATATAAAAAGACCCATTTTGGTAAAAGCTACCTGTTCTTATCTTAATGATGGGACATTTACATTTTTCTAAGCTTAGCGGAAAATTACTGAAGTCTGGTCTTCATTTAGAATTTCGTGCGGACTGTTTATTACCATATCGAACGATTTGTAACCAGATTTCGACTCACTTATCGTCGTCTGTCAATGATTGAGTTATCAAACTGGAGATTTGTTTGCTGTATCTTTCACTTCTTGATTACAGTTTTTGAAGGTCTCTCATGACTTGATTTAGACTAATTTCTATAAATTTTAGTAACTTGTCTCACGATAGTTTATTGATATCTAGTTAGCCTAGGCCAATTCATAGAAATCATCATGAAAATCGTTTTTAATTCTATTCCGAAAAAAAAATTCAGAAAACTAGGGTCTTTACAGAAACAAATCTACTACTATAACAGCTTACAAAGTGGTAAGAGATATAGTCAAGGGGCTTGATCAGGGCAAGCATTCAAAATTTTGTGACATGACACAGGGGCTGACGATTGTCTTATTCTATTGAAAATACAGTCTAAGAGGCACCACTTTTGAGTCAGTTCACTTCTAACTTTAAAATATGTCGAGGTAAATAACACGAAATCAGATTTGAAAAAAGTAGATTATGGCGTTCAGTCTTCGGACCACTACTGTTCATAGTATTTCTTGAATTTCATTTCGGCATACCCACATCAAGTGTGCGGCATTTTGATACTGTCAAATAGATTTTGCCAAGTCTTCAAATCCTATCCACAAAGCACACTAATAGTCTTATGAGAAAACAATACGCGATATCATTCAACAAGGAATTATGTGGTTAAGGTGGCCGGTGGCTCAGCGGTCTGATGCACAGGCCATTCGAAACTTCAGCATAGCGATAGTCGGTTCGAGCCCGATGTAGGTACAAAAGAATTTTTCTCAACTACTTTAAATCGGATCGATAGTCGACCGCATGCCTTGTTGAAAAGCAAGTGTATTGTGAGTTGTCTAGATGCCAATCTCGTCTGGTGCTAGTTTGGCGTGCACAGCGACCACCCAAGGTGGTGCTGTAGGTTTTCCGGGTTTTCCTAAAATCAGTTAGTCGCCCCGGAGCGCCACGGCAAATAATAATATTAGCTGGCTAGGCCTTTGGGTGTACCCAACGAGTGTTTATGAGCGAGTATTATTATTTCATTATTATACTGCAGATCACGAAAACACGGTGTTATCTCAGACGACCTGTCATTCAACTGACAGATGAGCCTAGATAAAATAGCAACGAATTGCAGTTCGCACACTTCGATAAAATAGAAAATAAACCCATTTTGAACGAAACTTCAGTCTTTGTAATTCATCGTAAATGTATCTTTTCGCGGATAACACAACTACAATATGCTCCGATGGAAATCATATCAATCAATCTATCTCAAGTAATAGACACTTAACAAGATATCTACAGCCTTCAAATACTGTTTGAATGCGAACTCTTCAACAGAAAATCCGGAGCACTCACAAAATAGACCTGACGGTGGAGACAGCAGATTTTACGCAGAATAATAATAATAATGATAAATGTTGGTACATCTTGAAGTTTCACAGTTTCGAAAGCTGAGTCGTTTAACTACAGGACAATATTTGTATATTCCAAAAACTTTTTCGCCCTACAACGAATGTGAAACTTTCATTTATTTTTTTCTTCTCTTCAGCATTGTTTCATTATTTGTGATATTTGAGTTGTCATAAACGTGGTTTATATCTATGTAAGAGATGATAATTAGTGAAGACTAAAACAATTAATATAATTTTTATAATTTTAGATTTCCTTCTCACATGAAACTATCATTGGCATTATTATTCTGATCACGCCACACAAAAAATCTTGGTTACTGAATTCAACTTTTATTGTTCAATTCTGCTTTGCATACTGTTTTATTTTAAAAATTGATATCCTGAATCACAAAACTTAAAACTTATTACATAAAACTTCCATTGTGTCTACGACTTGACTCACCGTGGTGGCTGTGTTGGTAGAGCATTCGCTTCTCAAACCGTAGGGGCGGGGCTTCAGATCTCACCGCGGTCAACGCTCCCGTGCATGGCATCAAATTTTAAAAGGTGAGGGATATGTCTTTCTTAGCTCGCACAAGTCTCTCGAATACTCTGAACAGCAGATTGACTAGTAAAATAATTTTTACGATAACTTTTTTAATAACTTACAACATTTAGAAATAAATACGTGAAATTTAAAAAATTGTTGAATACTTTTCGATTATATATGGAAAATGTTTTCATAGTTTGTGGATTCAGTGAAAGGGAGTTTGTATTTTTGAAGAACCCGATTACTCCATTGGGATAAAATCCTAACGACGTTCCCGCTCCCTTTCCTCTGACTCAAGCGATGTTCCCTCACAAACATTAGTGGGTAGGTATCCTTAAGTGGAGCTTGAAAAACGATATGCGTTTACATAAAAAAAAATATGTCTTGTAGCAATGTGTTTCCTGTAGTTGCGACAGGTCGTTACCGCAAGTAATTATCAGAATGACAAGGCTACTTATGTACATAATTAAAGTAAAGTGTATTTCCTTAAATAGTTATTTGCAACGTGAGTGTTGCGATACTGTTTATCAGTCGATTTCATGTCAAAGATAGCAAGGGATTGACTGCGGTCTTTACCTGTATTGGTACAACTTTTTGTAACAGGTACAAGATATCATTGGCTAGAATTGTGACCTAGAAATTGAGCTTGATTCTTTAGCTGGAATCCAAAAGCGATATTATTTGATATTATGTAATTCATTACATATGAGAGGGGAATACAATTGAAATATTATGAAATGATTAGAGATTCTTTGATTAGACGGAATATTTTATTTCAGAAGTGTGATTATAATAATTTTAATGACGGAAAAAGGAAATATTCTCAAATAATTGAAAATTGTTTTTTTTCTAATATCAACTTGAAAGTTTTTGTTGGCTACGACTTTCATTTCAATTTTTGACTACACGTTGACTAACTATATCAGATGCGAGGACTTGCCGAATATCGGGTCTTTTTTTGTCCAAATTTTTTTTTTCATAATGACTCATATTGCAGATGACCCAGAAATTGATTCCTCGGCCTTTGGTGGGGGGCCATCATGACTCAACAGTTGAATCTCCGGCAATCAAGGTATTGATGAAAGTTTCGAATTTTTTTTTCTAGCAGTCTTGAAAATCATTACAATATTATTTCAATTTCAAATTAATTTCGTTCATAGAATGGATCATTTTCAACTATTTGACGTTCGTTCAACTCTAGAAAAAGTATGAAACTGATTTTATTGTAGATAAAAACAAATATTGTAATTGATAAAAAAAAATAAAAGAAATATTCCTATACAATCTCATTTGTTGAATAATAATTGAATAAAAAAACTCATTGGAAATATACACCATCCATCTATTGAACTGTATACGATGTTGATAGTCGTAAATATTTATTTGAAGAGTCCAAAATGTATTTGCTCAGGCCCATACATTTATTAGTTGACACCGATATATATTGAAACTGAACGAATATTTCAATTTAAGCGTTCACTCATTCATAAAATTATCGTCTATGCATAGTAGCAGTGATAAGAAAATGAGCTTTCGAGTTCGACTACTAGATGGCGCTAACATCATGTTCTGGAATATGATTTGTTTTGGAAACCTGTAATGCTGAACTGCGTTTCATCTATACTTTTATATACGCAATGATGGAAACTCAAACATTCTACCAGTTATTTTCAGTGCGGCTGTAGCGTTGAAAAGGAAAGGGGTACATGGCGCCATCTAGTAGTGAAACCCACAAGCTAAGTAGTACTAAATATTATAGCACTCCTCTGCTAATATGGACCGACGATGATTTACGTATGAATGAAAGCTAAAATTGAAATATTCTTTCAGTTTCTATATATATTTTATATTTGAGTGAAAATAAAATATAAGAAACAACTATTTTTGACACTAACGACACCCCATACTAATCGATCTGTGACACAACCTTCTCAGCATCCACCAATTTTCCTTCCCGCTAGCATCCTTCATATTTCCTGACTGCGAATATATTCCTGCCAAGTGACACACCTTTCATGCAACGGCATATTAAATCTCACTGTCAGAACCTCGAGAAACTGCGCAAATATTGAAAAATACAGCTGAAACATCTCAAATATCTCCTCGGCCAGTACATTATTTTTCTTAACGGCTCCACCAAGCTATGCCTAGATTTATATCTAGTAATTTGTAAGGTATTTCTTCAGTCACCGGAGCTACCAGTACACGATCTAATCTTGATACGCCGTAAATACACCAGATCACGATCGCTTGGCTCAGAAAAAAATTCTAATAGAAATCTTATTAGAGAATACTGTTAGCTCTAATCCGACGTTAATAATAAATCATTGTTTTTGAGTCCGGGTATTCAGCGAAATAATCAAGCTGACGCGTCGACACTTGGGTGAAAAATACCAGCACCGACTCGCTGATTATAATTGGTGTCATCAATATCACTTTTTAACGACGTGACAACAGATGCCGCAGAATAATCTATCATCTTCAGTGCTGAGTGGATTCTAGCGCTTCTTGTTATTCAATTAATAGACAGGATAGCTCTGTATTTCTCAGATTATGTGTAGAATATTGATTGAAATTAAAATAAATTCCAATTGAGCTCTCATAAATAATGAGCAGTTGGTAAGAAGTAACACCCAATGAAATAAATGTGCAACGACTTCTTTGGTTCAACCACCAAAGCAACCATTCACATCTATCGTCGCCAGCCCGAGGAATTACTTTTCTTTTCAAAGGCATAATGACATGATATATTTATGATGTCACCAGATCAGCTAGAATAGACTGATTGAAGCGCAGGGAATATTCTCCTCAAAAAAGCAGTATAATCAACCCTGGAGCTACTGGCTCTCTATTTCACCATGATCTTGAAAGGTACTTCATAGATTTGGGCTTCACTAACACTTTGTAGACTTTGTATCAGCAAGTGTCCACAAATTAGCTTTATTTACCAATACAGAGTGGGTGGATTATTATTGGAATATACTATATTAATCATTTTGCTATTACCAATCATAGCAAAATAACGGAAATGGCGAATAACTTTGACATAATTTTGAACGGAAGTGATACAGCATAGGGCTGATTATCTATATTATTGTGGAAAAGTGATCGGTTACATCTGATACTGAAATAATGGATTTATATGAGAATAATTTGGAAACGTCACTAATGAAACAGTGATCAAGGCAGGATCGAAAATTAGTCAATTTTGCTACGATGTTTAAAGAGCATTTTGAATGTTATTCTTTTAAAAACTTTGACAAGTATCAAGCAGATATAATTCAACGGTCGTAGGGGGCAGTAGTTGTTTTATGTATGACGAAAATATTGTTTAGGTATTTTATGTCTAAGATGGTATTTCGTCAAGTTGATTCGTTCTTTCTTCTCGGATTAATTTTGGCTTTGTATTTAATCTGAGGTAATGGTCGGAGTTTTTCAATATTTATCCCAGACAACAAAAACTTAAAGAATTTTTCTATATTTCGACAACAGCAATGATTTAAAGAGTATTGCAAAATAATTCTTGTAGAAAATTTCACAAAATATCGAACAGATATAATTCAACTTTCATAGGAGAAAGTAGCAGTTTTATGTTGAATACTTGCCGACAAAAATGCCTATTGAGCAAGATTACATAATCCATTTTTCGTTATTCATTTAATTAAAATTCCTAAAACAGAGTAAGTACTCGTTAAACTATGCTAAATGGGGTTTTAACTTTGTCTATTCAGTGTTCACCATTATCTCCTGCCTTCAAACAAACCTGTGAAAAGGATGCCAAACATAAAACAACCCGAAATCCCTCCGAAACAGTTCCAAATCCCACTTACAAATATTTGGTTTGTAACGAATTTTACCCGCAGACCGTGTTTTGTCACGGTCTCACGGTTCACTTATCACTTTTTTTCTTCGGTAAACAGACGTGTGCTCGGAGCTTCAGAGTAATCAACTTACGCCTCAGTGGGTTTCTATCATCTGGACCGCAAATACGAATTAGTTTTTTGTGTAGCGAGACTTAAATTACTAACAGTCTGTAGATCACGGTATATTTTTTACCGACGTCGACGGGATAATTCCGGTCAAGAAGATTCGAGCGGAAGTGGCAGTTCGATGAAAGTATTGTAGATGACCAAATCAATATCGTTCACAAGGAACAGGTCAAAATCAAATTATAACTGAAATAATGCAACCTTTATTGTCTGGCACTCTAAAATTATATCTCAACGTTCTAAAATATTTTTTTTGTCTATTCTGCTATTACATTCAGAGACCGCAATGTATATGACAAATTTGTGACACCACATAGTTCCAGAGAAAGTGGCTTACAGTTCGATTATTGTATCTTTACCCATGCGTCATCAATTTATGATCGAAGAAATGACACATCCTCTATCGAACATCTCTTTCTAACAACCGCTATGAGCGATTCAAAATTCGTTTACATTTGTCTGCTAAGCTAAGAATTATGGTATTGTGACGATGACGCACGGGTAAAGATATAATAATCGAACTGTATATCCACACACGTGCGGAAAGTATATCTCTATCTCGTGAATTTCTCATACGCGCGTTTCTCATTTCAAGCGGTTGGTTATCTATATACAGAGTGGGCCATTAAAAGCAAACAGCGGCTCTGTAGTTCGGCAGAACTGAATTACATAAAAACACTGGGACATGTCAACTACATTTTCGAGGGAGACATCGTTCGCAATGAAATTCACCCGAAATACATTCCATCCCTCGGAGCTGTGACCGCCACCCCTAAATTTTTAAATGGCAACAAATGGTCGTGTGAAAGGTATATTTTCCTTCTTAATATAAAAAAAATAAATTAAGTCGATCAATTCGTTCTCGAGATATAGGAACTTGAAGTTGGGAGATCACTTTTTATTCACTCAATCAATAAAAACTATATCTGATAAGGCAACTATCGCAATAATCATCATTGCCAATGAACTGAATGTTCAAATTGTCTACCACCCATTTAAATACAATGATACAAGTTCTGTTCAAAATGAGACCTTATATTTCGTAGCATTTCTTCAATAATCCTACTTCTTAAATCTTCCAGAGATCCTGATTCGGTTGCATAGTTTTTGTTTTTCAAGTGACCCCATAGGAAAAAGTCAAGTGGGGTTAAATCTAGAGATCTGGCTGGCCACTTATAGACCCTCTTCTTCCAATTCAACTTCCAGGAAACATTCTATCCAAAAACGCCCTAACAGGCTGTGCATAACGTGGAGGTGCCCCGTCTTGTTGAAATATGAATTGGTCTTCATGGTAACGATCGTTATTTTCAATTATGTCTACTTATTGTGGATGAACAAATTCATTCAATAATTCCAAATAAGTTTTTCCTGTCCGGTTACCGTCGATGAATACTGGTCCAATTAATCGGCCCCCAAAAATAAGGACCCAGACATTGAGATTTTGGGAAGTATGGACTTCGTGGAAAACATGTGCATTGACATCTGACCAATGACTACAATGGGGGTTTCCAGTCATTTTCAGAAAAAATATATTTCGATATAGTGCATTCATAAGTACCTTGTGTTCAGTTAAATTGAAAACTCCAGAGTTGACCACCGAATTCAAACGACCACGCGAGAGATTTTGATTGGTTATACTCGTGATATTCCTTGCAGATAAAATAGTAATGTGCCTGACAGCGTTGCCATATCGCAAAAAAATATGATTTTCCAGAATATATTATTTCACTTTCTTAAATCTTTGGTATATATGTACTTACCTACCTGCCCCTTGTCCGAAGTCTTGAAATATTAGCTTGGTAATTTTGGATCATTTATTTTTAATTCGTGTTCATGGAAAATAGTATTGTCATTTGTTCTCCAAGAAGATATTTATGTACCTTCTGTAACGCCTACAGATTAAAAACCTCAGTTGTATTCAGGGTTCACGGAACACTCTGTGGTTCAGGTAAGCAGATATTACATACCTAAGTAAGTGAGAAATCCAATTCAGATATTAATAATCCCTTGTCGACTTGAATCTAATTGCGGTGGCTATTATTAGAAATTTGTATGTATGAACCAGTATTTATAGTTTGAGAAGCACTAATAATTACTTAAATTTTCAGTGAAAAGTGCAAATACTGGTGCGACTAATTGTCAACTTTACTTCAACCTGGCGGTAGCTTAACCTACACATTGTAGCTAAGATGTCTAGAAAACCTGGTGTATCTACTTATACCTATAAAATTTTGGAACAAAATGAGGGATTTTTGCCTACTTAATTTTGTGAGATCAATATAGAGTTACAGATCGTTCAATTTGTCATTACACGTAATTACTTTCTAGATTTTACAAAGACTTGGCAACTGCGGCCTTCCTTAGTCACTCTCGGATTTGTCCGCGCAATCCCAAACTTTAGCCAATCGTATTACATGAAGACAATGTCGTCACAGCTGAGGAGCGTTTGAATTTATGCATTCTGAAATCACGTATTCAATATTGAATAATTAATCAGTTTTTCAAAATTTAGAGTGAATAAATGGTTAGGACTATGTTATAAACTGCCCTCCATTACGTCAAGTGAAAAAAAGTGCATATTTTACGATACTGGAAACCCCCATTATGACGATTCACAGTCGAATTAAAAAAGAATGTAGACTCATCAGAAAAGCAGATGTTAAAAAAAAATCCCATCAGCATCTATTCTTGTAGTCATAATTTCTCAAAATTCCTGACGCCTATTAAAATCATCTTCATTTAATTGGTGTACCAAATGTATTTTTTCATTCTTTAAAAAAAAATTTTATCATTTCAACTCTTTACGCGATCGTATACACCATTATTGGGGATGTTCAACCAACATAGAAAGAGTATTTATACTACAAAAATATGCCGTTAGAATTATAGCCAAACTTGCACGACGAGATTCATGTAGATTAGTATTCAAAAATATGAAAATACTTACCTGAGCGGAAATATATATCTATGAAATATGCCAATATGTGTACAAACATTGATCATTATTTGTATCCAATCAAAATACTCACGAATATGAAATTATATGCAAGCATTTATTGGTACCAGATGTGCACAGGTCTTCATTTTATCAAAGAAATTTACAATATATGGGCTGTAATATCTTCAACTCACTGGCTGAAGATATACAGACATCCCCCAATCTCTTTATTTTCAAACAACGGGTGAAAGCACTACTACTATCGAGAAACTGTTACACATTGGAGGAATATTTTAATAGTTCTTCGTTTTAAATGTCAATTTTATAGTTTTCTATGTTTAATCTTTTATGTAATTTTCCACATTTGGCTTTGACGTTTTCTTTTATTATTGTGCTATGTGCACTGTTCAGTATTATATATGTACTTTTAAATTGAAGAAATAAACATTATTATTATTATTATTGGGGAAAGATACAGCAGCTTTAGTCAAGTAATTCAATATAATGTTCAATCAAAGATCAGTTTGATACTGATAGACGTCCACAATTGCGATTTGACGAAAAATCATTTCTCATACATGTTTTTGTTGTACTCGCATTTGAATCGAATTCGAATTCTTTTTATTGATTCTTAAAGACCTTAAATTTTTTAATGAGGCTGAAATCAAAATTTTTAACGGAATTGCATATTATTTGTTGGTAAACAGTTGGATCATTTAATTCCTTGAAAATGATAATTATCTTTAAACAGTTTCATTATTAGATCTTATTTTCATTGGTTGAGTGACATTATGGCATTACATCTTCAGAGCCAATTGTCAGGTCAGGATTCATTTTCTATATAATATTTTTATGGTCGATATATTGATTATCTCTGAGAAATAACTGCGCACCAGAGAGAATCTGTTCTCTGGCTTGCCTGTTCACACCTCCTCGTAGTTGCCATATCTTTGCCCAATTTTCCTGATTTATTCTTCTTACTACAGGCTCTCAATCAATTCAGAAGATTTCATCTTAAAGGTCTACCTGATATCATATTCCTTCCTGTCCACCAATTCGTCTATTTTTTTCATATATCGGGCATATTTTTGATTGGGACCTGCCACCCTTAATTTATTTTGCTTTCTAAGTTCAGAAGACTTATTAGGCATACGTTGAGCACTTGCCAGCATGTTTTTCGGTGTAAAAACCACTCGGAAAATAGTATTCGAGCGGGGTTATCATGAACCTTCTGAATATGGAAAGAAAGGAATTATTTCCAGAATTAAGAAGTTCATATTATATACCCTGCTTTGATAACTTGTAGGTCTGCTTTAATTGTAGAACATGCACATCTTTATTATACCGTGTGAAAGTACAATCATCTGCAAGTAGTGTGATGCATTCGGGCTTCTCTACTTGTTACCTTCGATGACCAAGGAAATATTTGAACCAATCAGTGTAACTTTTGCAGCGATAATTCATGATTAACAAATCACAGAAGACTGTTGCAGCTGCCTTCAAGTTGAGAAACTACTACAAGAAAATGAAACATTGCATCATTAGTGTTTCTATAGCTTGTTGGAAACCAAACTGATGAGGAGTCAAAAGTTTAGTCTTCATGATATGCGACCCAATATTCCCGATAAAAAATTTGTAATAAGGAAATAGGCTTCAGCTTTAATGGTTCATTCACATTACCTCCTTCATGATAATTGCTATATCCAGAGCATTAAGACAGATATCTTCACAAGTATCGAAAATGTGGACAATATCAATACTTTCTAAGGAACTAATTGGTGAACATTCTAATGGAGATCTCATGTATCCTGCTAGCTAGTCGAATGAATTAATCCCCAAGAACATTTCGATTTCCAAAACGAATGTGATACCACCCAAGACGTCTTCAAGATTGTGAAACATATAGTTGTATGACGCGAGGGTGGTATGGACATATCTATCAGTCCATGTGATTTATCTAACTTTCTACTGTGTCTCTGTATCAGTGCGGCGTTATCCCAATCTCATGTAACAAAAAGTAGGCATCAGAAATTCCATAGTAAATCATACCGGAAGTAACACCACATATTATCTATAAGTAGTATCGGAATATTGCAAAGTCGCGATATGACGATAACGATTCAATAAAAACTGTGTATTCTAATAAATAATGTAATATTTCATTTTATTTTTGGAATACTTCTTGATGCTTTCAGTAGATGGAGTAGAACTTATTATACGATATTTTTCTCAATATTATTTAAAAACGACCTACTGCTGCAGAATAATCCACCCATACTTCTCAAGAAGTAATCAATCTCTATAAATGCACCCTTCCTTGTCATTTCCTATATCTATTAGAGTCGGAAATGACGAACTGACAGTTCCATTGAGGAGCATCGAATGGTATATATTCCCTTATTATTTCTGTTTTGAAATTCTCCGCAATCCTCAGCTGGATGAAATATCAGCCTTAAAGTTCGTAAAATTTCAGTGATAGATCACTAAACTTCTTCATCGTCGTTAATGGATTTTTTATACTACTCAACACACCATAGATCAAATTACATAAAGGAATATTTTATGTTGCATCATCAATTACACACAAAAACTGACAAAAATTTAAGTGTTTTAACGAGGCCAAATCACAGCCAAATATGACAGCTATTCAATACTGTCGAAGCGGTTGCAATCAGTGGCGCACCTAATGAGAGTGCGTTGGGTGTTAAAGTACACCCTGTGAAGCAATTTTTGCAAAACATTCAAATAAATATTCGAAAATGAAGGAGTGATTGATCTGTACCCTGAAGCACAACCCCCCTAATTATTTTCTAGGTGCGCCACTGGTTGGAATTTAAAATAGCCTGCATTCAAATAGGATAGTAATACTTGATGATTATAATGACTCTATGCCCATTTAAAGATAACATTTTCGATTACACTGAATGCTATGGATATCCTGAATAATTTGTATCTGTCTGGCTTTTCTACGAAGAAGTATCATGCATAGGTATTCTTCATTAAACCTAAAAAATATTGTTTTTCGAAAAAATCGAAATAAATGTAAATGTGACTAAAAAAAATCAAGGCCAAAATATGAAATAGGTACTATATATACGATAAATTCATAACTTGGTGCCAATTGAAGAAGATGAGTAAGTATTAGGTACTGGCTCATTTTGAAGAAAGATCCTAAACCTTCAAACCATGAACTTTTTGAACGTTAAAAACAATATAGACATCTACTCCAGAAGCATTTCTCATGAAAAATTCTGTTGGATACAAAGCAAAAAAAAATAGTTACCACTGAAAATATACAAACATTTTTACAAGAAGCTCCAGATAAAGAAGAAAAAGGCACATTTCAATTAAACTATACTCTCTATCTAGAGTGCTGCAAAGTGCAGCGGCTCACATTTCCATTAAACTATACTCTCTATCTAGAGTGCTGCAAAGTGCAGCGGCTAGCCTGTCTGGGAATCACAGGGGCAATATTTACGTGCCCTACTGCAGCCTTAGAAGCAATGCTCAACCGTCCGCCATTGCACCTATGTGTGAAAGAAGCAGCAAACAGTGCCTTCAGACTGAGCCAGACAAAAAACTTGAAAGCAGGATCAAATCTCCCTTGAAGCCATGTCTTAACAGACAGATATCATGCCGATCAGGTACGACTTCGAGTGGTCATAAACAACCACCAAGTTTGTACAGAGAACGGACCTCAATTGGCAACGGATGCCTCAGTGTGGTACACAGATGGATCTAAGATGGATGAGGGGATTGGAGTGGGCGTTACAGGGCCAAATTTCAGGCTCTCAAAACCCCTTGGTATGACCCCAATCAGGCCAAGCAGAAGTTCATGCTATAGAGATCTGTGCCCAGGAATACCTTGAAAGGGGCACCCGAAGGGCAGAAATCTTTATACTATAAGGTAGCCAAGCAGCATTAAAAGATCTGAAGTCTACGTTGACTTGGGACTATACAAAAACCCTGAGACAACTGGCAGTAAACAATCAGGTAACCCTGTTGTGGGTGCCAGGTCACAGGAGCATCAAAGGCAACGAGAAAGCAGACTGCCAGAACCCTTCTGTGGACTCTCCAAAGCCCACCTAAAGGAAGAGTCCCGACGCTGGGAAACCGATGAAATGAAATCTCACTGGAATAAAGTGCCAGGACAAAGACAAGCAAAAAGGCTAGTGATCCTATCGCCAAGGAAAGCTAAACAGCTTCTTGAGTTGGGCAAAAAAGACTTGGTAACGGGAGTACTCACTGGGCACTGCCCTCTAAGGTATCACCTTAAAAATATGGTAAGTCAGAGAGTGATAGTTGCCGCTACTGCGAGAACTTCGCGGAAACTGCAGAACATCTGCTTTGCGAATGCCCAGCGATCTTCTGCAAGAGGCTTAAATTCCTGGAAGGTGCATTCTTAACGCCTTTCGCTATTTGCAACTTAGCTCTCAGGAAACTGATAAACTTCGCACGAAAGTATCAGAATTCCGAGCATCGAATAGACAAAGGGTCACGCACAAAAGACCTTACATGTCGAGGTTCTTGTGAGGCTGCAGAGCCTGCACGACCCCCCTACAATCTTCATCTACCTCTCTCCAGAGTAGTAAATGTGTAACTCGAAATCTTTAAACATGTACATTTAGACTCGTGGTCAAAGGCTCTGCCTGTTACGCCGGCGTCCTTAAACCCGTTTTTTTGCTGTGAGATTATACATCATACTGCCAACTCCGTCAATTATTTTCGTCCAATCTCTGTTTTGAACTACATCATACCCACGAATAAGCTTCGCAGAAGGCGTGGATTCTGCCTCGGAGTATTTACGGGCGCGGGGCCGTCTCAAGTGTCTCCCTAGGTAGATCAGGGGTCGCCTCGGCAACCGAGAGATGGACTGGCGACGGTTCATCGGTATACAACTAGCCCTTCAACCTTATGATATGGTACTGTTAAGGTTGAATAAATAAATCGACACTTCCAACGAACAAAGACGAACTCATTTTTCATCATATTTCAGGAGAGCCGAAATACTGAATTTTTTTATCAATATTTAAGTCGAAAAACAAATTTTTTCAAGTAGATTTCTTCGTAACTACTTGGTCTAGACATACGGCTTTTTTATCGTCAGCATCAGTTTTTCAAGCTGAATACGCCTACACCTATAACTGAAAATAGCTGTAATTTTAGTTACGGCTTTGTTCGTTGGGGGTATCGAAATCATGTTCATACTCTAAGGTTAATAAATTGTAAAACATAGATAAACAAAAATGAATAATTTATAATTTGACGCCAGCAACCGAAGTTCTAATGTTGAATTCGCAATTTTTTTCATATATTAAAAATATGGATTGGTAACGCAATTATTTTTATCCATGGATCCGCCCCTAGTCTAACTACATATCAATTTACCCTCGTATCATTTTTTTTCTATATAAACCTTACCGTAACCACGGCACTGGAACGGCTCGTCTGGGATGATGGGTGATGACCACCGATGGGATGTTTCGGTTAACGTCAGGTGTGGTGGAATGAGTAGAGGTATGCTATATGTCGAGCAAAGTCAATCGAAAATCCAATTATTTTTTAGGAATAAACGAAGGTCGGACGTAACGAGGGTTCGACATAAAATGTTAGCGTTGGTTTGGGGCTCGATCAAGAGAGGCAGGCATTCGTTTTTCATATCCGTTGTTCACCCGTCGGTTTGTTGGGATGGCGATCTGTTATAACCGGATAGATATGTCGTTTCCAATTCAGGGAGCAGAAACCCTGAATTGGGTGGAAGTTCAAAACGAAATCGAACTTTTTTCAATTAAAAGAATGGATAGTCTCCGGTTAGAGAATCAGTGAACCGAGGAGGCCAAAAACGAAAAAAACACTGAAGCAAAAAACCAATATTAAAGACCACTGTTCTCTAAATCACCAAGTTTTACCAGCAATCAAGGATATCATACTCATTCCTCTAACGAAATCGATAAATAATAATTGAATCCTACCCTGAGCCTTAAAATTTCAGACCAATTTCGATTATTCCATTCGATCTGAAGATATTCTAAAGATTCTGATGACTTATTTGAAACAAAAAAAAAATTTCAAGAACAATTTGAATTCAGAAAAAACAGTAAACCACTTCAACTATTAGCAGATTGATACACTTGGTGGATAAGGGTTTCGAAAACAATGATTTCATTGAAGCAAATCACCCGGACGTTTCCTTTCATTACGTCTCACATATTTTATTTAAAAAACGATATCATACCTAATTTCCACGAAAAAAATATTAACTTGATAATGTTTTTTCTAGAAAACATAGTGCATTTCGTTTTTGTCCAGAATAAAAAATCTTCTTGGCTCAATGTATAATACGGTGTCCCACAAGGGTCCGTTTTAGGATCACTGCCTTTTCTTGTGTTTATGAATGATTTGCCCTATTCACCTCTCCTATAATATTGGCTGAGGACAACACGTTCATACATAGAAGATTTAAATACTTTGATTTTCGTAGCTGAAACTGAAAAAGAATTAAATAAACTAAAATTCAATTAATCGAACACGGAACATACTTACGAAAGTAGATTTACATCCATATCCCATGCTATATTAGTGTTGGGACACAAAAGCAAATGTTCTCAAATCTTCAGTAAACAGAGAAGACAATTGAGAGCTGTTTCTGGTCTGAAATACGGGGACGACGCTAAAGACAAATTCAAACACTGTAAAATATTAACGTTATCTTGTATATGCATACTACAGGGTGGATATCTTATGCAAAAAAGAAAATTCATATAAATAAATAAACTCCGAAGTTCATGACTTCCTTTTACGAAATCGTCTAAACATCCAAAGCCAATCATTTGAGACTGTCAAGAACAGGTAATGGAATCTCCCATCGGGCGTCATTCCTGCGAAAGTGAAGGAACTACAACTCCCCAATTTGAAGAGATACTTGAACATTTTCTTCTCGGAAACAAGCATTTAATGATGTCAATAGCTAAATTTGTCCTCGGACCCCTATTTTTCATCAATTGTTTCTCTGAATTTCACCCTGGGTGAGTTGGCAAACGAAACCATTATCTTCTTCATCAGTACGGATTATGCCAACGTTAGAAAGTTTGGAAGGGTGGAGCCAACAGCAAAAATTGTATTTTCGGCATTTTGAAAACTGTATCCTCCAAACAGATATGTTCTGTGGCCAGTCTCGAAACAAGTGTATTTTTTCTTATGCCATTCGCACATTTCTCAAACAATTATTGCAAAAAGCCTTAGCGATGATTCAGCAAGAGTTTTTAGCTTGCACAGAAAGGGCAGTAAGTTTTGTGACTCGCCTCAGCCGTCAACATGGTTGTCTAGAGGCATTTATCAGATTCCACGTGTTTCCTTTTCAACTAAAAATTATTCAAAAATATCGAAAAAGACAATTTCTGCGACATAAAATACTGTAACCAGTAAGAAATCGTCTTTACTAATATCTTTGTTGCCTGACCCAAGGTAAGCATCTGCGATTGAATGAAATTAAGTAAATTTTTTTTTTTCTGAGATCTGCTAGATTCTATACTTTTTGTCATTTAACAAGTTAAATTTTTAATTGACAAGCTCAACAGAACCTAAATTCTCTATTGGTGTCTCTTCTTTTATCAGAACTAGTGTACATTTTTAATAATGAGTGTCCATATGAATTATTATTACTAGCATTTTTAAATGTCAATGTTGTTAATATCACTATGGGTTCCATTAGAGAACCTCAGTGACATTCACATCATTAATTTTTTTCACGATTCACGATTCCAAACCAATCGAATTAGAACTATGCATCCGATGTGTATCAGTTTCGATAAAAATATTTACGAACAAATATTCCAGTCTTTTGCGCTTAATTTACGCGTACAATCATTGAACTATTCCCTTGCTATATAAATAAATAGTTAATGTCTAACTTTGATTATTAAAAGGATATTCGGAGGCAATAGACACAGAAGAAAGAGATCAAATATTACAATACGTGTATTCATTTGCCTCCTTCAAAATTTTTGTTAATAATAATACTCCTTCATAAACACTCATAGAGTGTACCCAAAGGCATAGCCTGTGCGGGTAGAGGACGGCTATTATTATTATTTGCCGTGGCGCTCCGGAGCGACTTACTGATTTTTGGTGGCGTATTCACTTTAAAGTTGTAGGAAAACCCGGAAAACCAACAGCACCACCCTGAGTGGTCGGCGCGAACTCCAAGCAAGCACCGGACGTCGGGATTGGCATCTAGAACTGACATTGCCCATCCACTCCTATGAAATTGAGAACATTTTTCTTGTTTTCTAGGATTCGAACATGGCCAAATGCAAACGGAAGTTTAGAAGGCCGCCATCTAACCGTCTCGCTACCGAGCACCCAATAATATGTCCGAGCATTTTTTGCTAAAACTACCCGAAACAACGTGTTTCATTTCAATGACTCACTCTGTATAATGTCCACCAATTATTGTCAATACTGCACCCAGTACTTCGCCCATGTATTGGGAAAGAGAAAACATTCGTAGCATCTTCAATTTACCTAAAAATAAAGTAAGAGCTGACGGATGTTTTCTCGTCTATAGAAAACAGATAATAAAAAACATAGTGAACGTTATCTGAGATCCAATAATCCTTGTCAAGATAGGTCTTCTCGTTCTAAATTTATAACTCTATTAATCCGGTTCCCATTCATTAACTCCCTTTAATTCTCGGACATTTCGAATAAACTTCCTCTAATCTACGAAAGAATGTCTTCATTCAAATTAACCACGAAACGCAAGCCATCATTTTTCAGAGTATGAAACACCACCACTCATAAAAAGGTGTCATAAAATATTTCGTTAATCTAATCTACTTGGTATTATACAGAATTTATGACCGACACATGCGAAGTGAGAAGTGAAGATCATTAGGATATTGCGATCACCAAACTTAATTAGGATTAAGGTTATATTTTCCAGGATATGGAGGATAAAATTAATCTCGTTCCGTTTATGATTCAAGATTTTATGATTTCATTAAGAGGAGAAATTTCAATTGGTTTCAATCAGCAGGCATCAATGAATCTATAATTATTGTCAGGCGACTTCATCGATTCTAATAAGAAACTCGAAGAAAGAACGCGAATGGATAAAGGTAGGTAGATGGATATATAGAAATACGTTACAAGTAACTTCTGAGAGTTGCTCTTAAGAGTGCAGCCAGTATATAGAAATAATAATTTTAGCAAAAAATTATCAAATAGTGACACGAAGCCGGATGAATTAGAGTACAACTGTAACTACGCACGAAAGCTTTAATAATAACAAAGCGCATCGGACAATAGTAATACAGTCCACTAGTCTTCATATGTCTACATCCTTCACAAACCGTCCCGAAGCTATTCAATTTTCACAGCCTATTTGGTTGGTAGAAGCCAGAGTGTCAAAATTGAAAATGGTTTATAACGTCCAATTGAGTTATAATGTGTTGTCCCACAGGGTTCCATTCTTGGGCCATTACTGCTCACATTATATAACTGTTATTTCAAGCGTGCAGTTGATCATCATCAAATACATTTCTATGCGGATGACACTCAGCTTCATTCAACATTTCTTTCTTTGGAAGTTCATGCCGCTACCAACAACATAAATAGTGATTTAGCTTTCCTCCTAACATTCTTTGAAAAATCTACATGAATACATATGGATGGATATGAGCAGTAAAAAAATTGCCTATATTGAAACTGTGAGGAATCTTGGTCTGATTTTCGATGACGATCTGACATTAAAAAATCACGTCATGAATTCAAAGATGATTTGTACCAACAGAAAATTCTTAAAACCAAAAAAGTGAGAACCATTCTTTGTGATGCATGCTTGATTTTTGATGATAGTATAGAGCAATAAGTGTCATGCAAAATTCTTGTCTTGTTGTCCACAACATCAACATTCGATTCATAGGAACTATCACTCCCCCTTCTCACCGAACAGAAATATTCAAACGGTCTTTTTCCTATCAAGTGTTACTTGTATACAACACGTTACCTCTGGATATTAACAAGCTCTCGAATACTGCGTACAAAAAATTCGTAAATAAAATTCTTGTAGATCAAAGTAACGAAGTGAAAGACTAACTCATAAATTACAACATTGAAACTCGTATCTCATACTGACTCATTGCTCTGGAACTGGATAGTAATTTCTCTTCTCTACAAGACATTTGTTTTCTCATCTTCAATTATATAATGTTCAATGAACTTACTAATGTGGGAAATAAAGACCTATTATTTTTTTTTGGGCAGGCGAAGTGAACTATGGATGACGGCCTTAAAGCCTGCGAAGTTCAAAGAGTAGATCTCGATATTCAGTCCGTTTTTCTCCTATTTTCAGACGATATTAGTTTCGCCAGGAGCAGAAAGTAATGACGGAAATCATGTACATCAGACTTATTGGATTGTATTTGCCTTGAGGTGGGAAATGAGTAGTTCCAATAGATTCGGCCTTTCTCATTCTCCACAATGGAGTCAATATCTCTCGGAGCATAAGGCAACACCAGTGTCTTATGTATACCATCGCAGATGGTGGTACAACACTCGTAGCGCCGCAAGACAAGCTCTGCCTCTAGACGGGAGTGTTGAAGACACCATCTTGGCAGGCCATTATGAATCCCTTGGTTTCCAACCACTTGCCCACTGAGAAATACGATGGTCAGGTCTCTGGATAAGCCAAGGTCTTTAATGTTCTTAAAGAAGACCCCATGCATTGGCTCATCCTTAGGTAGCTGTAGGAGACTCTCACTCTCCGCAGCTTTAACGTGGGCTTTTTGTTGAATCAGTTCCAACTCGGTGATAGAGTTTGGGTTTCTTCCCTTCAGTGTCGCGTACGAGTCCAAGTTCATCGGCTGCACGGATTGCTGCCTTGGAAAGAAATGCTCCAATCCTTGCTTTTTCATGATCGCATAAAAAGCAGAGACGGCGATCTGAACTCGTGATGATTTTACAGGCTCCATCCAGTACCATTCTGTTACGTAGACACTCCAAGCTCAAAAGTCCACGGTCTCCCTTTTGTATGGGGAAGTATAACCGTGGGACGGACGTTCAAGGATGCAAGCTCCCATGGATATGCATCAGTTTGCGAGTTTTCACGTCGAATTGTTGCAGCTCTTTATGAGTATTTTTCATAACTCCAAAGGAGAAGTAAAATCAAAACGGCAAGCATATTAGTTGCAGCAACTTTGTTCTTTCCCGACAGTTTTGATAACCAGATCTGTCAGAGTTTGCCGCGGAGAGAGGTTTCAACAGTGATTATCTCTTGGGAATGGCGTTGTTCCACCCCTAGGTGAGTATACGTCTCTCCAGCATCCATATGATCAAGGATGGTTCCGTTTACGAGCTGAACGCCCTCTCCGTATTTCTCATATCATCCTCTTTTGAGATGAACCATGTCGATCCCAAACTCGATTCCAATAGCATGCGTATACTCCTGCACCTCCCGTAAGGACTGAAGAAGATTCTTTTCTCCAGAAGCCTAAAGCTCAAGGTCATGCATGTAAAATAGAAGGGTTTGTATACCCTAGAACCAAATTCAGGAGCGATACAGTATAGTGGTGATTTTGTTGAAGATGTCGAAAGTTGAAATGAGTTTATCACGCATTTTCATTACCTCAGGCATAGCTACCTTTTGCAAAACTCTTTGTTATCGATTCAAAAATAATGTAAAAAAAACTTTGTGTTGCGATTAATGATACTTTTTTCTGCTGAAGGTCTGAAACGATAACAATACACTGAAAACAAATAAATTGACGTTCTGAAAGTGAGTGTTCTAAATGTCCACCATTCAAAATACGCATACCTACCTATATTTAAAATTGGTTGTTGACTGATTTAATATGAGGAAATGATAACCCTCACTGAGTGAATCGTGTATCGACTTTCATTGGTATGTATTTCAATAGGTTCCTGAAATATATTGAGTGGAAATCAATTTATAGGGGTCACGTTTAGCTGCCTTAGGAATCATTTACGAGCATATGTTTAGATAAACTTTTTTTCATATTTCTGCAAGTAGGATCAGTACCCGAAGTTTATTAACCTATTTCGGTAACAACATTGGTTTCTACAACCTCCACCCCACAAAAATTCCTGGGTGCGTTAGTGCCTCAAGAAAGAGGTTTTAGATTTGTCGTATTTTTTTACTCTTATGTAGGTAGTAGTATTTTTATGTAATTTTTATCTCGGATCCGACTTCATCTATGATTTTCTGACGTACACCACTGGTCGAAGACACTTTATTCCGATGAGTAGACCGTTTCATTTCGCTGACTTTAATGGATATCCAGCGTATTTTCTTGTCGTTCTAACCTGTATTTTACGTATCTTTTACAAAGAGAATTACCAAAGAATCTTACAGGAGAATAATGCTTTAAATGCACCCTTCTCTTGCCGGTGAAACAATAACTATAATATATATTAAAATTATGCAGATCACAAGAAATGGAGCATGAGAAATTTTTAAGCAATTTGCCTCAGGTCGTTGCATCTGCTGAATGGGTCGTTATAGATTCAATAGAAAATTAATGATCAACGAACGGCATACTCCTATTCCATGTTCTTGAACTGTTGTTTCATTCAATCTATTTATCCATAAAAAGTATGAACATCAAAATTGTAAAGGGTAGACTACGACCACTTAATAAAAATTTACAGTCTCCCCACCAAGAGGTATGGAAAACAAAGTGAAATTTGCACCAAAAAAAAATCCTTTTATAGGTGTAGGAATGTTCCAGTGACTGTAAAACAGTCGATAAAAATCCTTTAAGAAGTGACTATAACTTTGTATAGTATGTTGGCATATGTCCAACAGAAAACAACTACTTCTCTGGCTGATACCTCGACAGATATTGAATTATATCTGTCAGAATATGTGCAAAGATCCTTACTTTGAAGGAACAACTTTGCAAGAGCTCTCTGAAACAAATAGCAGGACTTTGCCTGATTCAAACGGAGAGCCAACTACAGACCGGTTTCGGAATATCGTACCTCATCAATGCAGTCAAGGTTATCACGGTTGTATACACGCGAGGTCCCGATGTTCGTCATCGTCCTCCGAGAGGAATACTGCAATTGCTCACAGGATCATGTGAGCAATTGCAAGAGCAAGACAAATAAAAACACTGTACAACGATCATCATTGATTCTCTTCTATTCTGCACTCGGCGATCGTAACATAGCAACACTGCACGAGCGCAAGTGTGCGAAAGCATGGGCTGTTTCTATAAAATTCCATATTTCATTGGCATTTCTATGGAGGTTGTCATACAAAAAAAATGTATAAATCATTGCGGATAGCTCTAAAATTTTACACTGCTTTCGCTCAGGACAGACCAGTACGCCATTTACCGTAAGTGGTGGTAGTTCACCCCGTATATTGATGAGAGTCATACTCAAGTAGTAGTAGAAAAACGAAAACCACATGATTTATATTGATTGAAAGTCTGATTTTATTGAGGAAATTCGTTCCTTGACATGTTCTTTTATTGAGATTTCAACTTTTCAGTCTGAGAAAAATATCAAATCAAGAAAAATTATACATGTACTCAATGTAATAATCTTTTTCAAAAACTTGGGGGTTTTAGTGATGATAACTGTTACTCAAGGCTTGATGAAAAACGTTGTGCCAAGACTAAATAAATGATTCTTGGTAGACATCTGATTTTGTTAAAAAAAATCTTACTATCTCCAAAGAAAGTTTCATAAAGTTTTGATAACGGAAATAATAGTACTTTTATTCTTATCTCCGAAATGTTACTGAAAAAGAAGTATTTTCAGTTATATTGAAATTCAGAACACGATTAGTTATTGACAAAAGTAAATGCGAGCAATATTTCCCTCTGCACTCATACAGTTTTCCATGATTTAACATTTTTTTCAGACTCTGAAACTTTCAGACCATATCAACAAATAAATTACTTCTGTCACAGCTATTTCTTACGCACCAATATTTATAATTTTCATTAATAGAATTAAAAATTTCATTTAGATGATACAGAGCAAAATTGAATACCTAACTTTGATTGGCTATAACTCCTGTATTCGAAGAAATTGACGATCCGAATATCGAATCTGTCTTGATTTGTATATGAAATATGATGATTTCAAATAACTGAGGGACTTTTTTTCCATTTGACTAGCACTCTTTCTTTTAAGGTTTGATGGTATCTTTTCTTCAGTATAACAAGTGACTTTAAACAAATGAATTTCCACCATGAATACCAACATGAAACTCTATGTGACATGTGATATGTAACTTACAATTTGATTTGTGATTTCTCTCTTTCTCTCTATTCATCTCTCTCTCGCTCCCTCTCGCTCTCTCTCCCACTCTCTCTCGCTCTGTCTTGCACTCTCTCTCGCTCTATCTCTTGCTCTTTCTCTTGCTATATTGCTCTCTCTCTCGCTCTCTCTCTCTCTCTATCGCTATGTCTCTTTCTCTCTCTCTCGCTCTCTTTTTTGCTCTCTCTCGCTCTCTTTCTTGCTCTCTCTCGCTCTCTTTATTGCTCTCTGTCTTGCTCTCTCTTGTTCCTTCTTGCTCTCTCTCGCTCTCTCTTGCTCTCTCTCTCATTTTCTCTCTTATTATTTGAATGAGCAATCCTCACAAGTCTTCGAAATATTTGTGCGAGCTAAGGAAGACGAAGCCCTTACCTTTCAACGTGTGATGCCTTGCTAACCGATAAAAACAAGTCAAGACCTTCCGAATAATGAAAAAAATACATCATAATTATAAAATTATTAAATGTCCCATCGAAAAGCAACATCCCTCAATCCGTTACTGCGCTCATCGAAGTCGGGTCGATGAGTTGAGTCAAGGCCATCTTTTTCTCTCCTTGTCTACATGGCGCTCTTCGCGGCCCTTCCACGGTCCTGCAGCACGACGACGACGGTTGTAGAGTCGTGGTCGTGCGATTCAAAAGCTCTCTTGTCTTTCATGGCCTGCTTATTATGGTCGATTGACGGGCTGGCAGTCGGCCGTCATCTGTTCCATCGAGTGTGGCGGTGGAGAAAGAGATATCTCTCTGCGACGGAATGTGTTGGTAATGTTGGTATTAATTACGAACAGAGGGTTGGCAGTCGCTTGTATGAGATGTCAGAAAAATAGAACGATGAATGGTTGTGAAGTTAAGATTCATTCTGAGAAAATATCTCAACAATTCAAGTGCTTTCTGACCCTTGGCCACTAAGCCTAACATCAGAATTTACCTGTAAGTCGGTCGGCTCCATCGATTGAAAAAACTAGAAGTATCTAAAGAGATTACAGTGATTGGTGACCTCGCCAAGTTAATCCTACCGCGGCTATGTGATAGAATTTCCGTTGCAGCCCTTCAGGGGTGTTTTCATTCCATAAATTTATCATTTTTATATCTACTGAACTTAATGCGGCAGAACTTTGTTTCCTTTGAATGGGTCAACAAAGTAACATTCATTTCTCTATATTTTTCTTGTTTTGACCGTAGCTTCTTTAAACTCTGTACCATCAGATAGCTACTCAGAGATTGGCTCAATTAGGCATGGTGTTCCACAGGGCTCTGTTCTCGGACCTATCCTGTTTCTGCTATATTTTAATGACTTGGGGAATATAAGAACTGAGGGCAGATTTACTATATTTGCAGATGATGTAACTATCCTGTGGCATGATAAGAATTTAGATAATCTTCATAGTAAAATGACGCGAGATATTGCTGCTGTTAAAGAATGGTGCGATAGTAATCTGCTGTCATTCAATATATCCAGACACATCTGTTATCCTTTCAGTGCACTATACCAGACTTTCCTCTTGGGAAAGATACCACTCATCTACTTATAACAGCACATTTTTGGGAATTCGTCTGGACAATGACCTAAACTTCCGAATCCACGTTGAGGTGTTGAGCAAAAAACTCTCCTCAGGATGCTATGCCTTACGGGTGGTGTCTAACGAATTGGGTATGACCACTGCCACAATAGTGTACCATGCGCTAATCGAGTCGCACATTAGGTATGGGATTCCTTTCTGGGGAACTTGTAGTAATCAATGCTTGAATGTGATTTTCACTCTTGAAGCGTGCTGTTCGATATATGTGCAAGGTTGGGCCAAGAGTTTCTTGCAAGGAACTGTTTAGAGAACAGAAAATCCTCACCCTCCCCTCTCTTTTCATTCTTGAAACGGTTTGTCTAGTGCAAAAGAATCTATCAATGTACAATATCACCACTGGACCTACCCGCCAAAATAACAACATAAGGCTACCCATCCCTACTTCAAGTCTGGTAAAAAACTCGCTAATTTATATTGCCGCTAAACTATTCAACCACCTTCCAGCGAGCATCAGAGCCATCGAGTCATTGGCGTTATTTAGGAGATCAGTGAAATTGATTCTAGTAAAAGAAGTATTCTACGATGTCAGTGAATACTTGAACAAAAATATGGGCGACACATGACTTGCTCAATGGTTGTAATTGAAGTTGTATTTAGTTATTTATTTTTTGACTCTGTCTATCGCTTCTCGCTTCTTGTAGTGTTTTTATTGTTAAAGTTTTCCCTGTGTGTGTTTGTTTGTTACATGAATTTGTTTTACTGTTATTTTTCAACTTATTATGTCATGATTGTTTTATACTTTGTCAACGAGATGTGAATCTTCAGGCAATAAAGAATATTTTGATTGATTGATTGATTGATTGATTGATTGATCTCTTCTTCTCATGTTCAAACCCCAATCCTTTAAAATCGACGCCAATCCTCCCACCGTCAGATTCCCATCTAATTGATACTTTCTATCATTACAAGTTCATAAATGCTTTCCACTCAATTTTTTTTTACTGTAAACAGTATTTTTTGGTATTATTGATTCTATAATTTCATTAATATTCTCGTCAGTAATACAACAAAATCGTGACATTTTGAAATATTAAATATCTATGAAACGTCAAAATCGAAATAAGTCAAAATGTATCCATAGCTGGATTTCTACTTGAGCAAAAAATTTTCTTCAAAACAATGAATTTTCAGCTACGGTGTTGCACACTATGCCGTTTTCAGGAATTCATTTTGTATGACGTCTTGGTTCAAAACCTTACATTGAAAAGATCGCATTCAAATCTTGAGGTCAATGTCACCCAACGTTTTTTTAAAATAAACATCAGCGACAGTATCTGAACGTTGGTACAAAAAATATAATGCCGGTTTGCCCCTAATATGATTTCGAAGTATTCGGCCCTGTGCATTGACAAGTTTTTCAGGCATCCAGTTGTAAAAAAAGAAGAATGCCAGCGAATACCATAAAGGAATGAAGCCGCTTTGGAGCACACACAAATCATTTGGACAGAAGGCATAAATTAAATTTGGAGTCGGGAGACTGAAGACGAATGTGCGTTCGCTGTGTTCGAGATTTCAACATGGCCAACACGGTATTTCGGTACTCTTCCATTGTGAAACTCCTCGGTCTCTGAGATTAACATTCATAATATTTCGTCACGTCTACAAGTATTAATCAAATGGAAATCAATGGTGTTGCGTATTACACGTTATACACTGGATAGTCGGATGGTTTTTTCCAAGCTTCTTATAGTTGAACGAACCACCCAGAGTCTTTTGTTTCATAAATAAGGGCTTACTTACATAGTAGTCAAACGAAATCAATGTCTAGCCTTAATATTAGAAAGCGTGAAAACTTTGACTGGAATGAGTATACAGCTTGATTTGGATATGCTGGAGGTTCCAAATTGAGTCGGCATCATTGCAGACTTCGTTAGTATTGATGCTACGAAAACGGTTAAATGTTCAAACTAGTGGCATTTTTAAACGACTTCTTCATGATGAGGACAAAAAAACTTTACCTTATAGTTTAGCATCACATTTTGAAGACAGTTGTATCGATAGGAATCATTTATTATAACAATCGGATGTGATGAAGTGCATTCAAAACAGTACAATTCATTTTTCAGGAATCCCCAAAACTAATCATCATGCCTGTTGAACGAGGGTAGCACTCAACAGGACCATTTGTAGCAATCCATCTGTTTTCAAAACAGAGTCGCAACATTATTTTACGCCACTGAAATTATGAGCTGGTGCAACAGATCAAAATAATAGAAAAAGTATTCAAACACTCTTTTGAAAAATTAACGTAACGGGGTCCGATCAAAGAACCATGGATGTCTGCACTTATCCATAAACCATCGACAAAACTTCAACCGTCTCTCAGGATCAGGATCACCAGGTTCTAGTGTTTACACTTGGGAGATATCATGTTTTCAAAGCGATCGCTGGTCAAACATAGTTTCTGTAGGAGTTTGAACGAACGTCTGCATTTTCAAACGGGTCGAATTTGAAATTTGATATTTTGCAATTTTTCAAAATTGTGTCGTGTGGAATCGATGGCGTAGAATACAGGAAAAATGGTGAAAAACTTCCACAACCGTCAGAAGTATTTTTTTTTGGCGGTTATATGGGTTAGGACACCGGATTGGCCGTTCGGAGGTGACCTGCGTCCGCCAGAAATTTTTCAATTTTTTTTCCATACAATATTCATGAAATGCACTGTTTTTTGTATAATTTCACCGAATGTCAAAGCAATCGCTGGTCGAACATAGTTTCTGTGGGCGTTTCCATAAACGTCTGCATTTTCAAACGGGTCGAATTTGAAATTTGATATTTTGCAATTTTTCAAAAATGTGTCGTGTGGAATCGATGGCGTAGAATACAGGAAAAATGGTGAAAAACTTCCAAAACCGTCAGAAGTATTTTTTTTTTGGCGGTTATATGGGTTAGGATACCGGATTGGCCGTTCGGAGGTGACCTACGTCCGCCAGAAATTTTTCAATTTTTTTTCCATACCATATTCATAAAATGCAATGATTTTTGTATGGTTTCACCAAATTTAAAAGCGATCGCTGGTCGAACATAGTTTCTGTGGGCGTTTCCATGAACGTCTGCATTTTCAAACTGGTCCACAACCGTCAGAAGTACTTTTTTTTTTGGCGGTTATATGGGTTAGAATATCGGATTGGCCGTTCGGAGGTGACCTGCGTCCGCCAGAAATTTTTCAATTTTTTTTCCATACCATATTCATAAAATGCAATGTTTTTTGTATAATTTCACCGAATTTCAAAGCAATCGCTGGTCGAACATAGTTTCTGTGGGCGTTTCCATGAACGTCTGCATTTTCAAACGGGTCGAATTTGAAATTTGATATTTTGCAATTTTTCAAAAATGTGACGTGTGGAATCGATGGCGTAGAATACAGGAAAAATGGTCAAAAACTTCCACAACCGTCAGAAGTATTTTTTTTTTTTGCGGTACTATGGGTTAGGATACCGGATTGGCCATTCGGAGGTGACCTGCGTCCGCCAGAAATTTTTCAATTATTTTTCCATACCATATTTATAAAATGCAATGTTTTTTGTATAATTTTCCGAATTTCAAAGCAATTGCTGGTCGAACATAGTTTCTGTGGGCGTTTCCATGAACGTCTGCATTTTCAAACGGGTCGAATTTGAAATTTGATATTTTGCAATTTTTCAAAAATGTGTCGTGTGGAATCGATGGCGTAGAATACAGGAAAAATGGTGAAAAACTTCCACAACCGTCAGAAGAATTTTTTTTTGGCGGTTATATGGGTTAGGATACCGGATTGGCCGTTCGGAGGTGACCTGCGTCCGCCAGAAATTTTTCAATTTTTTTTCCATACAATATTCATGAAATGCACTGTTTTTTGTATAATTTCACCGAATGTCAAAGCAATCGCTGGTCGAACTTAGTTTCTGTGGGCGTTTCCATAAACGTCTGCATTTTCAAACGGGTCGAATTTGAAACTTGATATTTTGCAATTTTTCAAAAATGTGTCGTGTGGAATCGATGGCGTAGAATACAGGAAAAATGGTGAAAAACTTCCACAACCGTCAGAAGTATTTTTTTTTGGCGGTTATATGGGTTAGGATACCGGATTGGCCGTTCGGAGGTGACCTACGTCCGCCAGAAATTTTTCAATTTTTTTTCCATACCATATTCATAAAATGCAATGTTTTTTGTATGGTTTCACCAAATTTAAAAGCGATCGCTGGTTGAACATAGTTTCTGTGGGCGTTTCCATGAACGTCTGCATTTTCAAACTGGTCCACAACCGTCAGAAGTACTTTTTTTTTTGGCGGTTATATGGGTTAGAATATCGGATTGGCCGTTCGGAGGTGACCTGCGTCCGCCAGAAATTTTTCAATTTTTTTTCCATACCATATTCATAAAATGCAATGTTTTTTGTATAATTTCACCGAATTTCAAAGCAATCGCTGGTCGAACATAGTTTCTGTGGGCGTTTCCATGAACGTCTGCATTTTCAAACGGGTCGAATTTGAAATTTGATATTTTGCAATTTTTCAAAAATGTGACGTGTGGAATCGATGGCGTAGAATACAGGAAAAATGGTCAAAAACTTCCACAACCGTCAGAAGTATTTTTTTTTTTTTGCGGTACTATGGGTTAGGATACCGGATTGGCCATTCGGAGGTGACCTGCGTCCGCCAGAAATTTTTCAATTATTTTTCCATACCATATTTATAAAATGCAATGTTTTTTGTATAATTTTCCGAATTTCAAAGCAATCGCTGGTCGAACATAGTTTCTGTGGGCGTTTCCATGAACGTCTGCATTTTCAAACGGGTCGAATTTGAAATTTGATATTTTGCAATTTTTCAAAAATGTGTCGTGTGGAATCGATGGCGTAGAATACAGGAAAAATGGTGAAAAACTTCCACAACCGTCAGAAGAATTTTTTTTTGGCGATTATATGGGTTAGGATACCGGATTGGCCATTCGGAGGTGACCTGCGTCCGCCAGAAAATTTTCAATTTTTTTTCCATACCATATTCATAAGTTGCAATGTTTTTTGTATGGTTTCACCAAATTTAGAAGCGATCGCTGGTCGAACATAGTTTCTGTGAGCGTTTCCATGAACTTCTGCATTTTCAAACTGGTCCACAACCGTCAGAAGTACTTTTTTTTTGGCGGTTATATGGGTTAGAATATCGGATTGGCCGTTCGGAGGTGACCTGCGTCCGCCAGAAATTTTTCAATTTTTTTTCCATACCATATTCATAAAATGCAATGTTTTTTGTATAATTTCACCGAATTTCAAAGCAATCGCTGGTCGAACATAGTTTCTGTGGGCGTTTCCATGAACGTCTGCATTTTCAAACAGGTCGAATTTGAAATTTGATATTATGCAATTTTTCAAGAATGTGACGTGTGGAATCGATGGCGTAGAATACAGGAAAAATGGTCAAAAACTTCCACAACCGTCAGAAGTATTTTTTTTGGCGGTTATATGGGTTAGGATACCGGATTGGCCGTTCGGAGGTGACCTGCGTCCGCCAGAAATTTTTCAATTTTTTTTCCATACCATATTCATAAAATGCAATGTTTTTTGTATAATTTCACCGAATTTCAAAGCAATCGCTGGTCGAACATAGTTTCTGTGGGCGTTTCCATGAACGTCTGCATTTTCAAACGGGTCGAATTTGAAATTTGATATTTTGCAATTTTTCAAAAATGTGACGTGTGGAATCGATGGCGTAGAATACAGGAAAAATGGTCAAAAACTTCCACAACCGTCAGAAGTTTTTTTTTTTTTTTTGGGGTTATATGGGTTAGGATACCGGATTGGCCGTTCGGAGGTGACCTGCGTCCGCCAGAAATTTTTCAATTTTTTTTCCATACCATATTCATAAAATGCAATGTTTTTGTATAATTTCACCAAATTTCAAAACAATCGCTGGTCGAACATAGTTTCTGTGGGCGTTTCCATGAACGTCTGCATTTTCAAACGGGTCGAATTTGAAATTTGATATTTTGCAATTTTTCAAAAATGTGTCGTGTGGAATCGATGGCGTAGAATACAGGAAAAATGGTGAAAAACTTCTACAACCGTCAGAAGTATTTTTTTTTGGCGGTTATATGGGTTAGGATACCGGATTGGCCGTTCGGAGGTGACCTGCGTCCGCCAGAAATTTTTCAATTTTTTTTCCATACCATATTCATAAAATGCAATATTTTTGGATAATTTCACCGAATTTCAAAGCAATCACTGGTCGAACATAGTTTCTGTGGGCGTTTCCATGAACGTCTGCATTTCCAAACAGGTCGAATTTGAAATTTGATTTTTTGCAATTTTTCAAAAATGTGTCTTCTGAAGTCGATGGCGTGGAATACTGGAAAAATGGTGAAAAAATCCCACAACCGTCAAAAGTATTTTGTTTGCGGTTATATGAGTTATGATACCAGATTGGCCGTTCGGAGGTGACCTGCGCCCGCTAGAAATTTTTCAGTTTTTTTTCCATACCATATTCATAAAAGGCAAAGTTTTTAGTATAGTTTCACCAAATTTCAAAGCGATTGCTGGTCGAACATAGTTTCTGTAGGCGTTTCAACGAACGTCTGCATTTTCAAACGGGTCAAAATTGAAATTAGATTTTTTGTAATATTTCAAAAATGTGTCGTTTGGGATCAATGGCGTAGAATACAGGTAAAATGGTGAACAAATTCCACAACCGTCAGAAGTATTTTTTTTTGGCGGATATATGGGTTAGAATACCGGATTGGCCGTTCGGAGGTGACCTACGCCCGCCAGAAATTTTTCTAATTTTTTTCCATACCATATTTATAAAATGCAATGTTTTTTGTATAGTTTCACCAAATTTCAAAGCGATCGCTGGTCGAACATAGTGTCTGTAGGCGTTTCAACAAACATCTGCATTTTCAAACGGGTCGAATTTGAATTTTGATTTTTTGCAATTTTTCAAAATTGTGTCGTGTAGAATCGAAGGCGAAGAATACAGGAAAAATGGTGAAAAAATCCCACAACCATCAAAAGTATTTTTTTTGCGGTTATATGGGTTATGATACCGGATTGGCCGTTCGGAGGTGACCTGCGCCCGCTAGAAATAAAAAAAAAATTCCATACCATATTCACAAAATGCAAAGTTTTTTGTATAGTTCCAATAAATTTCAAAGCGATCGCTGGTCGAACATAGTTTCTGTGGGCGTTTCAACAAACGTTTACATTTTCAAACGGGTCGAATATGAATTTAGATTTTTTGCAATTTTTCAAAAATGTGTCGTGTGGAATCGATGGCGTAGAATACAGGAAAAATGGTGAACAAATTCCACAACTATCAGAAGTATGTTTTTATGCGGTTATATGGGTTATGATACCGGATTGGCCGTTCAGAGGTGACCTGCGCCCGCTAGAAATTTTTCAAATTTTTTTCCATACCATATTCATAAAATGCAATGTTTTTTGTATAGTTTCACCAAATTTCAAAGTGATCGCTGGTCGAACATAGTTTCTGTGGGCGTTTCCATGAACGTCTGCATTTCCAAACGGGTCGAATTTGAAATTTGATTTTTTGCAATTTTCAAAAATGTGTCGTCTGAAGTCGATGGCGTGGAATACAGGAAATATGGTGAAAAAATCCCACAACCGGCAAAAGTATTTTTTTTTGCGGTTATATGGGTTATGATACCGGATTGGCTGTTCGGAGGTGACCTACGTCTGCCAGAAATTTTTCCATTTTTTTTTCAATACCGTATTCATAAAATGCAATATTTTTTGTATAATTTCACCGAATTTCAAAGCAATCGCTGGTCGAACATAGTTTCTGTAGGCGTTTCCATGAACGTCTGCATTTCCAAACGGGTCGAATTTGATATTTGATTTTTTGCAATTTTTCAAAACTGTGTCGTGTGGAATCGAAGGCGAAGAATACAGGAAAAATGATGAAAAAATCTTACAACCGTCGAAATTATTTTTTTTGCGGTTATATGGGTTATGATACCGGATTGGCCGTTCGGAGGTGACCAGCGCACGCTAGAAATTTTTAAAAAAAATTTCCATATCATATTCACAAAATGCAAATTTTTTGTATAGTTTCAATAAATTTCAAAGCGATCGCTGGTCGAACATAGTTTCTGTGGGCGTTTCAACAAACGTCTGCATTTTCAAACGCGTCAAATTTGAAATTTGATTTTTTGCAATATTTCAAAAATGTGTCGTTTGGGATCGATGGCGTAGAATACAGGAAAAATGGTAAACAAATTCCACAACCGTCAGAAGTATTTTTTTTGCGGTTATATGGGTTAGGATACCGGATTGGTTGTTCAGAGGTGACCTGGGCCCGCCAGAAATTTTTCAATTTTTTTCCATACCATATTCATAAAATGCAATGCTTTTAGTATAATTTTATTGAATTTCAAAGCAATCGCTGGTCGAACATAGTTTCTGTGGGCGTTTCCATGAACGTCTGCATTTTCAAACGGGTCGAATTTGAAATTTGATATTTTGCAATTTTTCAAAAATGTGACTTGTGGAATCGATGGCGTAGAATACAGGAAAAATGGTGAAAAACTTCCACAACCTTCAGAAGTATTTTTTTTTAGCGGTTATATGGGTTAGGATACCGGATTGGCCGTTCGGAGGTGACCTGCGTCCGCCAGAAATTTTTCAATTTTTTTTCCATACCATATTCATAAAATGCAATGTTTTTTGTATAATTTCACCAAATTTCAAAGCAATCGCTGGTCGAACATAGTTTCTGTGGGCGTTTCCATGAACGTCTGCATTTTCAAACGGGTCGAATTTGAAATTTGATATTTTGCAATTTTTCAAAAATGTGTCGTGTGGAATCGATGGCGTAGAATACAGGAAAAATGGTGAAAAACTTCCACAACCTTCAGAAGTATTTTTTTTTGGCGGTTATATGGGTTAGGATACCGGATTGGCCGTTCGGAGGTGACCTGCGTCCGCCAGAAATTTTTCAATTTTTTTTCCATACCATATTCATAAAATGCAATGTTTTTTGTATAATTTCACCGAATTTCAAAGCAATCGCTGGTCGAACATAGTTTCTGTGGACGTTTCCATGAACGTCTGCATTTTCAAACAGGTCGAATTTGAAATTTGATTTTTTGCAATTTTTCAAAAATGTGTCGTCTGAAGTCGATGGCGTGGAATACTGGAAAAATGGTGAAAAAATCCCACAACCGTCAAAAGTATTTTGTTTGCGGTTATATGGGTTATGATACCGGATTGGCCGTTCGGAGGTGACCTGCGCCCGCTAGAAATTTAAAAAAAAAATTCCATACCATATTCACAAAATGCAAATTTTTTTGTATAGTTTCACCATATTTCAAAGCGATCGCTGGTCGAACATAGTTTCTGTGGGCGTTTCAACAAACGTCTGCATTTTCAAACGGGTCGAATTTGAATTTTGATTTTTTGCAATTTTTCAAAAATGTGTCGTGTGGAATCGATGGCGTAGAATACAGGAAAAATGGTGAACAAATTCCACAACCGTCAGAAGTATGTTTTTTGGCGGTTATATGGGTTAGGATACCGGATTGGCCGTTCGGAGGTGACCTGCGTCCGCCAGAAATTTTTCCATTTTTTTTCCATAACATATTGATAAAATGCAATGTTTTTTGTATAATTTCACCAAATTTCAAAGCAATCGCTGGTCGAACATAGTTTCTGTAGGCGTTTCCATGAACGTCTGCATTTCCAAACGGGTCAAATTTGAAATTTGATTTTTTGCAATTTTTCAAAATTGTGTCGTGTGGAATCGAAGGCGAAGAATACAGGAAAAATGATGAAAAAATCTCACAACCGTCAAAATTATTTTTTTTGCGGTTATATGGGTTATGATACCGGATTGGCCGTTCGGAGTTGACCTGCGCCCGCTAGAAATTAAAAAAAAAAATTCCATACCATATTCACAAAATGCAAATTTTTTTGTATAGTTTCACCATATTTCAAAGCGATCGCTGGTCGAACATAGTTTCTGTGGGCGTTTCAACAAACGTCTGCATTTTCAAACGGGTCGAATTTGAATTTTGATTTTTTGCAATTTTTCAAAAATGTGTCGTGTGGAATCGATGGCGTAGAATACAGGAAAAATGGTGAACAAATTCCACAACCGTCAGAAGTATGTTTTTTGGCGGTTATATGGGTTAGGATACCGGATTGGCCGTTCGGAGGTGACCTGCGTCCGCCAGAAATTTTTCCATTTTTTTTCCATAACATATTGATAAAATGCAATGTTTTTTGTATAATTTCACCAAATTTCAAAGCAATCGCTGGTCGAACATAGTTTCTGTAGGCGTTTCCATGAACGTCTGCATTTCCAAACGGGTCAAATTTGAAATTTGATTTTTTGCAATTTTTCAAAATTGTGTCGTGTGGAATCGATGGCGTAGAATACAGGAAAAATGGTGAACAAATTCCACAACCGTCAGAAGTATGTTTTTTGGCGGTTATATGGGTTAGGATACCGGATTGGCCGTTCGGAGGTGACCTGCGTCCGCCAGAAATTTTTCCATTTTTTTTCCATAACATATTGATAAAATGCAATGTTTTTTGTATAATTTCACCAAATTTCAAAGCAATCGCTGGTCGAACATAGTTTCTGTAGGCGTTTCCATGAACGTCTGCATTTCCAAACGGGTCAAATTTGAAATTTGATTTTTTGCAATTTTTCAAAATTGTGTCGTGTGGAATCGAAGGCGAAGAATACAGGAAAAATGATGAAAAAATCTCACAACCGTCAAAATTATTTTTTTTGCGGTTATATGGGTTATGATACCGGATTGGCCGTTCGGAGTTGACCTGCGCCCACTAGAAATTAAAAAAAAAAATTCCATACCATATTCACAAAATGCAAATTTTTTTGTATAGTTTCACCATATTTCAAAGCGATCGCTGGTCGAACATAGTTTCTGTGGGCGTTTCAACAAACGTCTGCATTTTCAAACGGGTCGAATTTGAATTTTGATTTTTTGCAATTTTTCAAAAATGTGTCGTGTGGAATCGATGGCGTAGAATACAGGAAAAATGGTGAACAAATTCCACAACCGTCAGAAGTATGTTTTTTGGCGGTTATATGGGTTAGGATACTGGATTGGCCGTTCGGAGGTGACCTGCGTCCGCCAGAAATTTTTCCATTTATTTTCCATACCATATTAATAAAATGCAATGGTTTTTGTATAATCTCACCGAATTTCAAAGCAATCGCTGGTCGAACATAGTTTCTGTAGGCGTTTCCATGAACATCTGCATTTCCAAACGGGTCGAATTTGAAATTTGATTTTTTGCAATTTTTCAAAAATGTGTCGTCTGAAGTCGATGGCGTGGAATACAGGAAAAATGGTGAAAAAATCCCACATCCGTCAAAAGTATTTTTTTTGGGGTTATATGGGTTATGATACGGGATTGGCCGTTCGGAGGTAACCTGCGCCCGCCAGAAATTTTTAAAAAATTTTTCCATACCATATTCATACAATGCAAAGTTTTTTGTATAGTTTCACCAAATTTCAAAGCGATCGCTAGTCGAACATAGTTTCTGTAGGCGTTTCAACGAAAAATGTGTCGTTTGGGATCGATGGCGTAGAATACAGGAAAAATGGTGAAAAAATTCCACAACCGTCAGAAGTATTTTTTTGCGGTTATATGGGTTAGGATACCGGATTGGTTGTTCAGAGGTGACCTGGGCCCGCCAGAAAATTTTCAAATTTTTTTCCATACCATATTCATAAAATGCAATATTTTTTGTATAGTTTCACCAAATTTCAAAGCGATCGGTGGTCGAACATAGGTTCTGTAGGCGTTTCGACGAATGTCTGCATTTTCAAAAGGGTCGAATTTGAAATTTGATTTTTTGCAATTTTACAAAAATATGTCGCGTGGAATCGATGGCGTAGAATACAGAAAAACTGGTGGAAAAATTCCACAACCGTCAGAAGTATTTTTTTGGCGGTTATATGGGTTAGGATACCGGATTGGCCGTTCGGAGGTGACCTCAACTCTATAATTGGGATCCAACAACTTGAGAGGCTGATCACAGTGACCAGCGTAATTATGTCAGTGGTATCTACACCAATGAAGTACTCGGTATTACTACAAGCATTATTTTTTCATGGAAAAATTATATTGTTAGGTCTTTATTAAACAGTGCCTGTCAAAAACTTGGTTTTCTTTTCTGTCTCGTGCGAGCTATTTCGGTAATGGAACATTTTAAAATCACCCAATTTTGTCGGACAAACATAGTAACTGACTTCCTATTACTCCTTCAGAACGAATGCATTTGTTTTTGTGAGAAATCGTAACATAACACTTCGATTCGACTGCCTAAAATTCTTTCCTGTTCGAAAAGAATATACGCACAATTTTCGGTTACGTCTATCACAACAGATTCGGATAAGAATCATGCAGCATCATTAGGTGTTACAAGCTATCGATGGTGCTATGAACAGAAACTTTTTGTATTTGGCTCGTTCGTCTCAGATTTCAGATAACGATCGAAAATGTACCGACGAATGTTTCAGAGGTCAAATCTGAACACGTGGGCACGCCCGCACAAACATTAGCATTGAGAACTTGTATTGTTTTCTCGAACCTCTGGCATGAAATCGTCCGAGAGCGTATGTGACCGAGAAGATCTACATACGTAGATCAGGAGAAAGCCGTGGGGAGATTTTCAGGAGGAATGGAGATTAATATGAAATGAAACAGATTTATTTGACCAAGTTACTAATTTGTTTTGGACACTTTAGTATTGTACAGGTTTGGAAGGGTTTTAAAAACGATATTAAAATATGCTGGGTAGGCAATAGAAATATTTGAAAGAAAAAATAATAGAAGAAACGTCAAAACATACTCAAATTGAAATACAACACATTTTCAGGGGTTAAAGAGTCCACGTTGTTGACACAGAGGGGTAGGTAGGTATACTCAAATATTCAACGACGAAATAAAAACTGTGACTGAAAATGTGTCCTTTCAGATTCGTCAGTGTCTTAGTCAGAATCAGGCAAACAGTCATAGTCATTTGGTTTTATTGCGCTAGTTTGGTATAAGTAACTGCAGTAAAATTGAGAGAAATAAGAATTAGGCAAAATAAACAGATTTCTGAAGTTTTGTTGGCCATATGATCCCTGCAACCAGCAACAGCGATAATTTTGATCACCTTCTTCTAGATTTTCAAAACCCTAGCAGGAATTTTCCTATTTTCGGTGAGCATATTCAAAAAAGGTTGAGTTTTCCGAAAGTGGAGAGAAAAGATATAAAAGAGAAATTTTTGGCGGGAAATTGCCGCTCTCAACTACAAATGAACTTTTTAACTTGAGAACAGTTGAAGATAGATCAATTCTGCGAACGTCAATAGATTCAGAATGATGGAGTCACCGTATTTCATGAACTTTAAACGAAAATATCATCTATATTTTTAATTACCACATCAACAAATTTTTGAGGATTTTTAACTCGAAATTGTAGAGGTTCCTTAAGAAGTCTGTGAAATATTCAATTGACTAGGAATCGACTTGAAATTTGGTGGGCATATTCAAAAAAGGTTGAGTTTCATGAAAGTGAAGAGAAAAAAAATTAGAGAAATATTTTTGGCTGGAAATTGCCGCTCTCACCTCTCTCAATGAACTATTCAACTCGAGAAGCTTTGAATTTCTGACGTATCTCCAGTCAGAATGGTGACCGTCATACATTTCCAGTTGCTTAAGAGCATAGAGTTTCAGAAGAGAAAGTATCACAAAATGTAACATCGCATCCATCGTCCAAAGCTAAGGACGGGACGTGAAACGAGCAGATCTATCATACGTATATGAACCAGTTGAGATTTCGAAAGTCTATGAGTAGAAACACGAATTGAACATTCTCGAGAGTTATTACTTCCATTGTATATGCACTTTTTGAGATTTCGACATGACAATGTTCGTTTTTTTCTCGTATTGTGAAACGGTTCTTCATTGTCTTCAAATCAACAACCATAATCTCTAGACGAATCGCCATTGTTACGATTTCAACGATAGCAAGTTGGCACACTTACCGATTATGAGATTCAGGACTGAAACCTGTAAAAATTACCATTTACAACAATGAATATAATTAAATCATCGGTATAAAGAGTTAGTGCTCACTTATTATGAGATTTAGGACTGAAAACTGTAAAAATTACCATTCAAAACAATGAATTTAATGAAAACATCAGTATACAGGGTTATTCGTTTAATAATAGTAATAATAATAATAATACTCTCTTCTTTCAAGGAAATCCCTGGTCTGGCTAATCCACGTTGAAAATGCAAACTTGAAGTGCCAGCACTATCCGCAATGCTTGAAGCATGCAGAGATTGTCCCGATACTGAAAAATCGGGGAAGCCTCAAGCAATAATAGAGAGCTACCGCCCTATCTCATTGCTGAGTGCGGTCGCCAAGTTGGTGGACAGGATCCTGCTGAAGAGTGTTGAGATTCTCGAGGGAGACCTTCGACTCATCCAGGATGAGCAGTTCGGCTTCCGGAAAGGTCACTCTACAACCTCTCAGGTAGCAAGAATTGTTCACGAGGTGAGGGAGAGTTTCCACCGAGGCCCAAATTCAGTGAAGGTCCTGTTGGATATACAGAAGGCCTTCGACACTGGCTCTTGTCGTACATTTGGAGACATTGCCTCGTCCACTGTCACTACTCATTTTAATTTTTTATCATTTCTTTAGTATATCATGAATACCTAACTAGATAACTTTTTCAACTTGTAAAAGAAAACAAAACAAACCATAATGATCATTTAACTCCGATTGAGATTGCTAATGAATAAATGAGCTACACTTTTACAAGCAGGACTTTTTTATTGAACAACACATGAATTCATTTCGACTAGAGAGCTTTGCGGCAAATCATAATCAAACATAATTATGTTTTGAATGACCACAGACTTACCTATTTTTATTATTATTATTGATAACGATGAATGAGAATTGCTTTAGAAACTATATCTTCATTACAGTAATTTGTTACTCTTCCCACACGCATCGTACACTGATATTCCGTGGCCTCGAAAAATAACGGACCATTTCCAAACCACTACAATTTATTGAATGAAATCAGTAAACAAACTGTAAAACTAACAAACATGGCTTTTTTATCGAAAAATCAAATTAATTACTATCGAACATATAGAGCTTTGCCGCAAATCAAACATAAGTATGGTCAGAATAGCCACAAAACTCACTCATTTTTATTGTTCTTAATAACGCTGAATAAAGATTGCTTTGGATACTACATCTTCATTACAGTCATCTGATACCTTTTCCCACACATCGCACATTGATATTCCGAGGCCGCGGAAAATAACGGACTCTTTTCAAGCCAGCGTTACTTTATTAAAAATAAGGATGTACACTTCTCGATATCTTTAATGCCGCAAGACACAAGAGAAGACCAAGTCCAAGTCATCTCATTTAATTTATTCCTGCAATTAAAGTGTAATGGTCTTCCTGCTACAAATTACAATGACCTACACGATTTTTATTCAGTTTACCATGAAGATTGAGTAATATGCGTATGTATTCGTGTACTTAGGTCTCTTCTACTAATGACGTAGACTCGATTACTGCGGTATTCATGAAAAGAAAGCATTTCAAGACCGTTAGTTTGAAAATCAAGTTTTTTGCATGTTCGGAAATTTGACGTGTCTACTATACAAAATTATGAACTAGTTAACAGCCAACAACCTCCAAACAATCGCTTCTGTAACCTAACATAACATTCCTTTAAATTCGTAAAGATGAACCAAGAACTGTAACATCATTTTTTTCATAGAGAACATTCATTTTGAAATTTGAAAACGATGAATGTTTTAAATGTACGCAATATACTCAATTAATATTAAGGCCGATTCAGTTACATGCGTTTTGAACGCCTTTTACACATTTCTATCACAAGAACATATTTTATTTGGTCCTGTAATAATTCTGTCAATGCTGGAGTATTGCCATTTGAGTTTTTCAAATAATCCCGAAGTATTTTTTCATTGTATCTTTTTCTCAAGCAGAATGGGCACACATGTATCTGAATTGGCCTTGAAGGTAGTAAAAAATACGTCAGGATTATTAGAAAAACTCAAATAGCATCACTTCAGCATTGAAAAAACTACCTATTACGGAACCAAATAAAGTATGTTTATGCTACAAAAACGTGAGTAAAAGGCGTTTAAACCGTCCGTGCTTCAAAAATCCTGCATGGGCACGTATGCATGTATCTGAATCGGCATTTACATCAAAAAATTTGGTCACATAACCAATGACAACTCATTAAAAATATCACAATTGAAAAAAAATTGTTCTCCAGGATTCACTAAACATATACGTTCCCTCAATTCACCTCGCAATTCATATAATATACAGTGACATTCAAAAAGTACGCAAAAAAATCCTCATATATGATAAAAAAAATTGTCATCAACTTAGCCCCTAAGACATATACTGGGTAATTTTCAGTTTCCTGAAAAGATGCATTTCTCAAAATTTGCCAAATCTCAAAAGTTATATTTTCGGAAAATAAGTAACATTTGGATGAAATTTTTCATTGAATTCATCAAAACAATACATGATATGAAATCTAACAATAAATTGAACAAAAAAATTAAGTCAATGCACAGAATGCTTGAACATTCTTCAACATCACTGGCGAATTGGGAAGCACATTCTCTTATTTATTTGATCTCTGAACGATATTGTCAGTAGTAATATCCCGACAAAATGCAGAATTTTCGAAAAATACTATCGCCTTGCTGGCAAAAAAACTGTGTTGCTCAGAAACACCACGAGATCTTGCTCGAGTGGTGTTTTGTACAGCAACACAGTTTGAGTGCCTGGCAAGGTGAAAGTATTTTGGAAATTCTGCATTTTGAAGGGATATTCGATCAGAAAATTTCATGAATACATTATATTATGGACTAAATGCGTATTGCAAGAACGGTTCATCTTGTGTAATCAATGTCAGTTGAAGAGTTGAACCGTCAAACTGACGTTTTTATATTTACCGTGATTGTCGTAACTATGGAAATGTATACACAAGCTAGAAGCCAAACACCATTTTGAAAGTACCACGGGCTGGAGGAAGTGTTTTCAAAATGTCCTGTTCTCATTGGTTCGAAATGACAAAATTATGGCATTTAATTGGTCTGTATAATATGACGGAAATTGTCTGATAAATCAAGGAGGTGAGTTTGAAGTAGAAGCAGATACTTCTCATAATTTAGGTTTTCTCTTAAAAATACTGGACCAATGATTTGGTTGTCGAATATACCACACCAGACATTAGTTATGAATAAGTATTGGCCACGTGCCTCTATAGCAAAATGAGGGTTCTCGCCATCTGATGTGAATGTACTTTCGTCGGTGAAAAGCACATACTGGATGAATGATCCTATCTTCTTCTTGCAGCTTATGAATGACATTAGGTTTGAAAGCCAGAAGCTTATTTGCTATCAGAATTCTTCTGTCCGAAGATGAGAATATCATGATCTGTTGGCCGATTTCTTGAAGAAAAGTTCTTGGATAATAATAATAACAATAATATCTTCATCAGTCCTTAAGGGTGGTGCAAGAGAACACTATCGGAATGGAGTTTGGGATTGACAAATGTGCCACGGTTCATGTCAAAAGAGGACGATGCGAGGAATACGGAAAGGACGTTCAGCTCGTAGACGGAAGCATCCAACGTCACCTGGATGCTGGAGAGACGTATACTTACCAAGGCGTGGAACAACGCCACACCCAAGAGGTAACTACTGTCAAAAACTCTCTCCCCAGCAAGTATCAGCATAAACAAAGTTGCTGCAATTAATATACTTGCCGGTCCGATTCTACTTTACTGCTTTGGAATAATGAAGTGGACTCAGAAAGAGCTGCGACAACCCGATGTAAAAACTCGCAAAATGGTGCATCTTCATAGGAGCTTGCATCCTAAATCGTCCTTTCCACGGTTATACTTCCCCAGACAACGTGGAGGCCGTGGACTTTTGAGTTTGGAGTGTCTACACAACAGAATGGTCCTGGATGAAACCTGTAAAGTCATCATGAGTTCATAACCCCTTTTCTGCTTAGTATGCAATCATAAAAAATCAGGGATTGTTGCATTTTTTTTTAAGGCAGCAACCCGTGCAGCCGATGAACTTGGTCTCGCATTCGACACTGAATGGACAAACCCAAACTCTGTCACCAAGTTGGAACCCATTCTGCAAAATGTCCAAGTTACAGCTGTAGAGAGTGAGAGTCTTTTTGAAGCTAGATAAGGATGAGCCAAATCATGGGGTCTTCTTCAAGAACATTGAAGACCTTGGCTTATCCAGGAACCAGACCTTTGCATTTCTCAGGTTAAGTGGGCTGAAGTCGGAAACCAAGGGATGCGTAATGGCCTGCCAGGATGGTGTCTTCATCACCCTCATCTACCGTAGTCGCGTGATGGGTATAAAGGTCCCTGACACTAGATGCAGAGCGTGTCGTGGGGCAGCTGAGACCATAATGCATTTTTTGTCAGCTTGTCCAGCTTATGCGGTCTCAGCCTATATCCACAGGCATAACGCGGCATTACGAGTGTTGTACTACGACACTCGCACGGTGTAGACGAGACACCGTTGTTGCCTTATGCTCCGGGGGATATTGAGTCCGTTGTGGAGAATGAGAAGTGCCGAATCTATTGGAACTACTCATTCCCCACCCTCAGGCAAATACAAGCCAATAAGCCTGATGTAGTTTTCCTCGACCATCAAAATAGGACGATTTTCGTCGTTGAGTTTTCGGCTCCTAGCGAAACCAACATCGCCCGAAAAGAGGAGGAAAAACGGACTAAATATCGAGACCTACTCTTTGAACTCTGCAGGCTTCATCCAAACCATTCTGTTGAAATGGTGGTTCTGATAATAGTGGAATGATGGACACAATGCTCTCATACTTAAAAATCGGCGGTATGATTTTTAAGTTCATGGCACATGATTCTCGGACCTAATCGTCACTTACCCCACGGCGTGAGGAGTGGTCATTGGGATAAATGATCCAGCGCGCCCTCCCTGTCGGGGCTCCTGAGACGAAGACAGGGCCTGACTGGGAAATTCCAAACGGTTTGAAAATAATAATAATATATCGTTTATTCACCAAATAAGAGTTTACAAATATTAATATCACGAAGAAACCATCAACGAGCAGGTAAATAAACACTGAGCCCACGAAAGAAAACTTGTACGTGGGTTTACGTTTAAATAATTCTCGATATAAGCGTAGTTGACATGAAAAAAAATTGACCTAAAATCAAAGATTTTAACGAATAAATAAACTATAACATTTGTCTCACAGGACGAACAACAACACAGATATACAATTGTACTCAATTACACAATATATGACAGACAATGCTCGACAAAAGTTTATATTACATGCAGTTGACGCTCGTCATCATTTATCCAAGGGTTAGGAGGTTGTTTGAACTCATTTTTGACACTGCCTGTACTTCTGAATTTTTTCAAAATCCTGCTCACACTGAAGAATTAATATGTCTGTTGGGATGTCGTTCGTGGAATAGGTATTATCGCTACTCCCTGTACGTTTCATAATTTTTACCAACAATTAGAACAAGTTCTATTTTCTTTTTTCGTTGTTCATCTTAATATTAATTTTCGCGGGTAAGTTTCACTTCGAAAAAAAAAAAACTAAGAAAACTATTCCCAACGGATTGACTTAAAACTTTAAATTCCTTTTTCAATGAAGTCGTCTTGATAATGCGATGCGCATCCTATCCAAACAAACAAATAAAGACGTAATAATTATGTGGACATCATATGGATATTCGAAATGTCGAATCGGGTTTTATCTCGACTTTATCCATTTAAAGCCGTTGCTGGAGACATTCGGTAATATTGTAATGTGGTATCTTTGTTGTTATGGCGCTTGCATTTGAAATCTGAACCGATGTCTCGTTATTTTCTCGGTTTTATTGGTTGCATGGAAATATTTATGATTGGCTGTAACGCAGCGAGTATTGCTTTGTTTTGTTTCAGAAAAGCTGTTACCAACGAACCCACCTTTTCTCTCTCCGGTGGGTGGTAACTGGTAACTACAATAACATGCTTTGTTTGAAATACCTATATATGGCTTGAAACGATTTTTTCTGACGATATCATCTATGCAACATTCAGTGTGATGTGACCGTGAACGTTCACTTCCAAACAAGGACAAAATAGTGTTATATTGAATGGCACTTTTTTTATATAAATAAGAAAAATGTTTCTCCCTTAACGATTAGCTCCCTTGAAGATCAAAGTATTATTAATGAAATCAAAATCACTTTTTTGCATCAAGAATTATAATTCTCAATACATGCAACGCGAAAGTGAAAGAATATAAAATATACTTATACACACAGTGATAATAAAAAACGTACGCAACAAATAGAAAACATCTTTATTTGTGATCTTTCAAAAAAATTAATTTGTCGTCTTGAAACCTAATTTGCGCTTATCATATACAGGGTAGGGTGTCCCATATAAAACTCCGCGGGCAGTACCTGGAAAATTAAAGAGAATATCCATATTTCGTAAAAGCAGACGATTTTGATGCCAAAGGCTCTTTTCTTTACGTAGAGATCCATCACTAGACGTCAGCCGTTAGGGCGTCGCGACACCGACGCCAACTTTATTAAATTGAACCCCAGATTTTTTTATGCCTCTTGCGATTCTGCATAAAATACTGAATTCAGCCATATAGCACACTCATAGTTTCCCTTGAATACTGATGCACCACAGCTACTGCTTATTATAAAGAGAGCCATGAAAGCGTCAAAATAAATGCAATAATACGAGTATTCATCGAACTGTCAGAAAATCTGTCAGATTTAACGGTACTGATTTTTCGTAAAATTGAAAAATGGTTCAATTTTCGAATGCAGAAAAGTTGGATATGATTATTTATGGCGAAGCAAGAAAGAATGCAAAAGACGCAGTGAGAATATAATCGGTATCCCGACAGAAGATTACCATCAGACAAATCATTCACTAGCTTAGCCAAATCTTCAACACGAAATGGATGAAGGACTTCTCAATAGAGAGATGTACTTACTTGCTTTTTCTCCAACATGTGTTGTCGATCTCTTGGAGAATTTATCACTACAAACTCGACTAAATAATATGTGGTTTCAACACCTCCGCATAATAATGAAATAGTTACCCAATATTTGGATGACACTTTCAATGAGAAATTGGATTGGAAATGAGGGTCCAACACCATGGCCAGCTCGAAGTCCAGATATGAATCCACTGGATTTTTTTTTGCGGGGATATGATATAAACTTTAAAAAGTTTCTTATACGACGTCCACAAAATGCAGAGGATCTAAAAAATAGTATCACAAATGTATGTGCTTCCATATCCCGAGCGACGCTTTTAGCTGTCACGAATCAAGAAATAATCGAAAGATTCAATATATGTATTCTAAGTGAAGGAAAGCAGTTCGAACACTTACTAAATGAATTCATGTTATCACTTCAATTTTTTCGTTACTATCATTGAGTTTTGGACACAGTAAAATTTTTTTGGTAATTTCAAACATTTTATTTTAGTTTGTATCTAATATCTGCGATTTTATAGAAACACACAACTGAAAGAAACTGAATAGGCAATGCAATTATATCTGTTATTGATTTTTGTTTTGACACATTCATGGCCCTCTTTATCATATGCATCAAAATTGCCTTTTTTATCAGTATTCAAGGAAAACTACAAGTGTGTTATGTGCCTGAATTCAGAATTTGAGGCAGTATCTAAAATAGCATCACGAACATGAAAAATCTGGGATGCCATATAAAAAATTGGCGTCGGTGTCGCGACGCCCTAACGGATGACGTCTACTGATGGATCTCTACGTAAATAAGACGACCCTTTGTCATTGAAATCATCTGCTTTCACGAAATATGGATAACCTCTTTCATTTTTCAGATATTTGCCGAAGAGTTTTTTATGGGACACCCTGTTTATGTACTGAGTGATGTTCAGTTTCTTGAAAAACGCATTTTCAAAATTAGCAAAATATCAAAAGTTATATTTTTCGAAAAATAAGTAACATTTGGATGAAATTTGTTCAGATCTTTGTTGGAACAATGTGACGGTGAGAAAATTTTAATTTAAAAATTCTGTTTGTTTTTAAGGATGACCTCTGCGATGTCATGATTAGCAGAACCTTCGACAACTTTTAGCTGAACTGAACGGTTATTCTTTGGATTCGGTAACATCGACTTTTCAAAAAATTACTCGGGGTTTCAACAGCTTTTAGAACCCTCAATATGAATGGTATGCAAAACCTCCTATAAGCTAAAATACATACATGGTACTCCCAAACATAAGACAGAAAAAAAAGAAAAGTCGGGGATTTATAAAATTAGCTGCAAGGTCTGCAAGTAGAAGTATGTGGGTTAAACCAGAAAGGCCATGAAAGTATGGTTCAAAGAGCACATTTCTAATATCCGTTTCTTGAAACCGGAATGCTTTGTAACACGACTACCGATATGAAAAATTTGAAATAAATTAGACAGGTTCATGACAATAGACTTTCAATCTGAACATTGCAAAACGCGGATAAGGGCCCAATAACATACAGCACCTTGTTCAAGTTTATAGCACAGTAAAAAAATCATTAGTCAATAGCTTTCAAGAATGTTGTAATTGAATCCAAAACAAAATAGGTAGAAAATAGACTATAGCAGGTAAATTATAAAATGATGTAAATGAATAAAGTAGGTGCACAATTTAATGTAGTTAGGTATAATGTTGGCAGTAGAGTAGGTAAAAGGATAATGAGTGCAATTAGCCAATCCGATGGGTAGTATAAATGGGCGCATGCAAATCGGGCACCAAACAGGTAGTTACCCTTTGCGGTCATTTCGAGGGATTATGAAAACTGCAATTTGGGTACCGAAGATTTAATTACGATTTAAGTACGTATTAATGGATGTTCTCATGTAACCTATATAAAGCCCCCCTGCCCGAAAACAATTTCCCGAAAGACAATTTCCGAAACCAGTTCCCCGAATGAACAATTTCCCGAAACACAACTGATCGAATGTACAATTGCCCGAATTAGTCTAGTCAACAAGTGCCATTTAGACCAACTTTTTTCAGCAGTCTCCGAAAATTATGATTGAGGTGTCATTCGATTCGGAATGACATCCAGATGATTTTTGAAAAAAATGAAGTTCCGCATGAAAAAATTGTAAAAGTTATTAACAATTAACTAAAAAAAAAAAAGATGGCTTTAGTATTTTGTAAATATCTCAAAAACTAATTAAAATTTTTTAAATCTAAAAAAAGATTCAAAAAGAGGAGGAAATTTCCTAAAAAAAAGCTCAATTCCCGGAATTGTAGCATCAATATTTATAATTTTCCCAGAGGGATGAAAATACGGCCGAAAACGGGTACTCTGGCTCGGGCAAGCCACACCCACTTTGGACACTTTAACAATAAAAATTATTTTAAAATACTAAATATGAAAATAAAAAATTGGAAAAATTCAGGCACTAACTGAATAGATTAATGAACAATAATCCGCTTGAAAAAATTTTTATCACAATTTTTCAATTAGTTAATCAATAGTTAATTAATAATTTTTTTCTGCTTGAACATGAACATTGCAAGTGTGATAATTGTTAAACTATAAATTTAAGATTTTTTTCCTCTTTTGGAGCAATTCTTGAAAGGCTTCAGAATAGAACTCCGTTGGAAAAATTAAAAAGTTTTTATTTTTCAGTTTTTTATTAACAATTTTCGTTGTTGCAAAATTAAATACTTAAATTAATCATTGAAAAAAAAAATTTTTTTAAAATATTATCAATAATCCGTTTTTATGTTATCAGGAACTACATAGAAATAATTTTTTTAAATTTTTATCTCTAATTGTTTAAAAAATTGTTATAAACAAATGCTTTGTTTATAAGATAATTGATATTTTTTTTATGGAATTTCAATCTTTGATACAAATAATGATTTTTAAAAGAAAAATTGTTCCTTTTATTGCTTGAAAACGCATTTGTTAATTAACAATTATTTTCTCCCGCTTCTAATTAATATTAAGGAACCATTTTTTTTTTTAAATCATTATTTGTCTTTCTTTCTGATATAAAAAAAAAATTCCATTTTATTTCATTTTTCATTGTTTATGCAATAAACAATTTGTTATAAACAAATAAATTTTTACCTTATATTTTTTTTTCTATTCTAATTTCTGTCACAAAAACAGACATGATTTTTTTTCCTTTTTAAAATTTTTTTTATTATTTTTTATTTAATTTTTAAATATAAGTTCTCTCTAACTTCGTCATTCTTACCTGGTCTTCATCCTTAAAATTATTATAATTTACAAACTAATGGAGATACGATGAAAATACTTAAGACTTATTTATTCTCCATTACATAAAAAACAAATTTAGCAGAAAAGTTTAGTTGTTACTTATTTATTTATTGAATTTATAGCAATTGTTGTTGAAAAATACTTAGGGAAAATTTTTTTTTTGTTTTAATGCTTAAAAATCTTATCAACTATTAAAAATATGACTACTTCATTCAAGTATCTTATCAATTATTGTTCATTACTCAACATTTTTACCTTTTATAAAAAAAAATTTTTTCCCCAAGTATTTTTCAACAACAATTGCTATTAATTCAATAAATAAATAAGTAACAACTAAACTTTTCTGCTAAATTTGATTTTTATGTAATGGAGAATAAATAAGTCTTAAGTATTTTCATCGTATCTCCATTAGTTTGTAAATTATAATAATTTTAAGGATGAAGACCAGGTAAGAATGACGAAGTTAGAGAGAACTTATATTTAAAAATTAAATAAAAAATAATAAAAAAAAATTTAAAAAAGAAAAAAAATCATGTCTGTTTTTGTGACAGAAATTAGAATAGAAAAAAAAATATAAGGTAAAAATTTATTTGTTTATAACAAATTGTTTATTGCATAAACAATGAAAAATGAAATAAAATGGAATTTTTTTTTTTTATATCAGAAAGAAAGACAAATAATGATTTAAAAAAAAAAATGGTTCCTTAATATTAATTAGAAGCGGGAGAAAATAATTGTTAACAAATGCGTTTTCAAGCAATAAAAAAATTTTTTTAAGGAACAATTTTTCTTTTAAAAATCATTATTTGTATCAAAGATTGAAATTCCATAAAAAAAATTTCAATTATCTTATAAACAACGCATTTGTTTATAACAATTTTTTAAACAATTAGAGATAAAAATTTAAAAAAATTATTTCTATGTAGTTCCTGATAACATAAAAACGGATTATTGATAATATTTAAAAAAAAATTTTTTTTTTCAATGATTAATTTAAGTATTTAATTTTGCAACAACGAAAATTGTTAATAAAAAACTGAAAAATAAAAACTTTTTAATTTTTTCAACGGGGTTCTATTCTGAAGCCTTTCAAGAATTGCTCCAAAAGAGGAAAAAAATCTTAAATTTATAGTTTAACAATTATCACACTTGCAATGTTCATGTTCAAGCAGAAAAAAATTATTAATTAACTATTGATTAACTAATTGAAAAATTATGATAAAAATTTTTTTCAAGCGGATTATTGTTCATTAATCTATTCAGTTAGTGCCTGAATTTTTCCAATTTTTTATTTTCATATTTAGTATTTTAAAATAATTTTTATTGTTAAAGTGTCCAAAGTGGGTGTGGCTTGCCCGAGCCAGAGTACCCGTTTTCGGCCGTATTTTCATCCCTCTGGGAAAATTAAAAATATTGATGCTACAATTCCGGGAATTGAGCTTTTTTTTAGGAAATTTCCTCCTCTTTTTGAATCTTTTTTTAGATTTAAAAAATTTTAATTAGTTTTTGAGATATTTACAAAATACTAAAGCCATCTTTTTTTTTTAGTTAATTGTTAATAACTTTTACAATTTTTTCATGCGGAACTTCATTTTTTTCAAAAATCATCTGGATGTCATTCCGAATCGAAAGACACCTCAATCATAATTTTCGGAGACTGCTGAAAAAAGTTGGTCTAAATGGCACTTGTTGACTAGACTAAATAGACAATTGCCCGAAAGGACAATTGACCGAAAAATATATTTAAATATAATGATACCAATAGATTTTTAATTGCGCGTCCGATCATGTTGAGTGCCTTATCACTGGATATATTACGGAATATAATACCAATAAAAGTTTTAACCTAATCCTGTGGAATGTTCATCGTCGACGACCAAAAAAGACGATTTTTTATATTTTTTGACTAGATTGTTCCTGAACGAACTAACCTGGTGACAGATTCGCCTTTTTGCAAGGCTGGAAAATCTGTTCTGTTCCATTTAAATAAAAGTAAATAATGACTAATTTACGAGTCTCACTATCCTAACCTAACCTTAATTATTATAGTAGGTATTAAGGGTATTATTAGGATGTTAGGATATCAGGATTATTACTTATTAAGAGGGATTTTAAAATTTTTGGAGTTAATATTTTTATCGGTGCCCAAAATGCATGTTGAATTAGACCTTTTATTGTCTTGGTGCCCAAAATGCAAACTCCCGTATAAATATGATTAGTATGTGGTTCAGTACGCTTTAAGCTCCTGAAGATGCCACTCTGTTGGCAAAACGCGCATTGAGTGGAATTGACGTTGTTTTGGAGACCTGGGTAGTTTCTATTTCTTGAATTTTATCTTATAAGTAGATAAAAAATAAATAAAGAATTTTTGTGAAAGTAGTTTACTTTCAGTTTTCTTATTCTTCTAAACTCAAGAGCAAAACTAGCCCTATGGCGAAAACACGTGTGAAATCCGTATTCAACCGTCTCTCATTACATCAGAATCCCCTCCTAATAAATGTCTGCGTCTAATGTCAGTTTTACGAGTCATAGAAATACCTTCGTGGGTTTCATCCAATATCAAGTAAGCTCGAAAGAATCTAGCCGTAAAGCACATGTCATTTTAATTCATCCCGCGTACCAAGTCGAAGCCTCCATCGAAGATAATCCTACATAGATGCCGTTTTACAACAATATTACAAAACTCGTTTCATGAGATGTTTATGTAAATAATAAAAGTTGACAAATCACCGAATAAATTTTGCCTTAACCAGTTCTCAGATGCCTCTACCGATTACTTAACTGTGAATCCCTCGTTAAAGTCGACATATAAATTTGAGATTTTATGGGTTCATTAGAAGAGATGTAAAACTTACTGCGGTATACAATGGTCGATATTTTGACTGTGCTTTCCTCCAAGGAAACTTACCTGAAAAAAAAAACAGAAATTAAATACCAGATTCCTACACAATTAGGAAAAATATTCATATTTTTCAGAAAATAATAAGGATCGAAAATAATGAGTATTATTATGAGCTGTTCAATGGGAGTAGGCAGAAAAGGATTTATTCTTCCGAGCATTAGACAGGGATTTAAAAAACGAGGTGGAGTAATTCCGCGTGAAATAAATATTTTTTGTACAACTGTCAAAAAAATTTGACATTTCTGCATCTCTATTGATGCGTAAATTTTCACTTTTTTTCACTGCCAAAATAAACATGAAATATAACTTTTTGAAGGATTTATTTTTAACAAAGTCAATTATTACTTAAGGTAAGCTCGGGTAAGTGTGACCGTGATTTTCATTAGTTCGCATTAAATTTAGTCCATCTGATGAACCCAAACTAATATAACAATGAACTTTTGCAGGTATTTACTTCGAAGGTCAGTCTTTGTAACACGCCACAGAAAACTGTTGAAAAACGTATTCTATGATTGTTATTTATATATTCAGATATACATCTCCATAGGTCACACTTCCCCGAAAAATTTGGGGCAAGTGTGATTCTGGCCAAATTCAAAGATATTAATGCACGTAAATCTCTCTTTGGGGCAGGTGTGAGTAAACAGTAAAGGAACTTTCACCACAATTTATTTGTTTCGAGATATCTTTATTCAAAACATAGGTAGGAACTTTTTAATATTGAATTTGAAATGCCCCATTGGAAAAAAAACAAAAAATAATCGTGAAAGTGAACATTTGTTGAAAAGAAAAATTTACAGATAAAAATCTGAAAAATCGAATGAGAATTTCATTGATCCCCATCTTCTGACGAGTGGTGATGGAAGCACAGTTGTTATTTCATCAGTGTCTTCCACATGTGCCCAGGTATATTGTTTGGCTCTCTGAGATTTCCGTATATAATTTCGTGCTATAGCTGAAAAAATATTACTGTTTAGATTGGCCAAATGAACCAGGTTCCCACTTACCCCGACAGATAGGTCACACTATCCCCAATAACATTTAATTTCGGGGTAAGTGTGACATGCAATGGAAAAATGTAAAAAAAAACAACTTCATGAAAAAACGGCAATCTATAGTTAGATTCATTGTTTAGGCAGAAGAAAAGTGTATAAAATGGATTCTTACCTTAGATTTTAACAATACACTCAAAGCTTGAAATAAACTCGTTATACTCGTTCGGGTTGATGAACTGTAGGTTAGAAAATTGGGGAAAATATTTGGATTTCACAAGATCTCTTTTGTATTTTATATGATGGTTATGGATTCATTATGAGTGTAGGCTATTCGTCAATAGATGGCATTGGGCTGTCGCCCGGTTTAGCGAAGATAGCGAGCAAACTCACACTTGCCCCAAATTCACACTTACCCGAGCTTACTATAATTGATTATTCATCATAAAACAATTTCTTTTATTGGAATAAAAATTGAAAGTGAAGTTTGAACAATTACTTCCAACATAAATTCCTGAAGATGTTCCATGTTGCTGCTGATCAGAAACGTTAGATATTTCTTGAATTGATTCCACAATTTCATCAGATATTTTAATTTGTTTGGAAGAAGATGGACAACCTAATATTTTGTTAGAAATCTCAATTTTGTTATTCAAACTATCTTCTATATCTTGAAACGGTTTGAAAAATTTCTCGAAAGGTTAAGGTACGTTAGTGAAAATTACTAAGAGAGTATAAGGTAGTACGGATGATGACTATAATAAATCATTGAAATCCGTACTATCGGATGGTGAATCAGTCGTAGATGATTTTGGAACGTAAGGCATAAAATCACATCGAAAGTGAATCGGTTCAATAAGTAATCATATTTCAGACTTTCAATCATAACTTTACCAATTCAAAAAAAAATCTTCAGGTGGTGTTCCTAATTTTTTTCTAAAATTTGTTCTAGCCGTCATCCACCGGCTGTATCCCTACGAACAACACTCAGAAGTCTTCAGAAGACTTGTGCGAGCTGAGAATGACTAGGGTATTACCTTCTAACATGCTATCCCAAGCACAGTCTGTACTGATAAACCACAAGTGCTGAAAACAACAAGACGACAAAATGCAGAATATAAACCACTAAGAGTTACTAGAAGACACTGTCCACTTTGCAGCTCAAAAATAAGTGATATGCGTTCCGATTAGCAGTGTTCAGTGGGCTCAGTGCCACTCTGACTGAGTAAAAATCAGAAATGTTTGGAATATGAACCTCCTGTTATTTTTTAAATAAAAGAGTGTTTGAAAAATGTTTTCATTCGTCAACTTATTTGAAATTATACGAATATATGGACTAGAAACGACTACAGAAGCTTCCTCGATTCAGTGTCCACTTGTTTGTTAAAGTCAATGGATATTGGTAAATCCATTGTAAGTTTTCTCTATTCACTGATGATGAAGTATTTGCCCATTCGTGACACTGTAGACTGCCTCGAATTAGAGAATGGTTTATAACTGGTCAAAAATTAACGTTGGCTTTGAATATCCAGAAATATTAGTGCATAACATTTTCAGAAAAAATTGTATCGATAAAAATTACCAAGTTGGAACTAATGAAATTAAAGATTTAGAAGTGCTCCTGGTACGAATATCTACTCTCTTAAATAAATGCAATAATCAGTAGGGGATTCAAACTTCCTGGGTTCGGAACTGTGCAGGTTTTACGATGTCACTTGGAATTACTTCTATTGTGAGTCCAAAGAGTGTCGATGGGTTTTCTTGAATCTATGTTTCCTAATCTCAGCTATACCAGTTCTAAATCTGTTTTATGGGTGGAAATGATCAAGACCAGAAAGTTTATTTGCCTCCTGTCATTTTGTGTTGTGTACTGGAATATATTTTACTTTGTTCGTATCCTGTAGAAATAGAAGACAAACAGAATTTGGTCATCTGTAATTACTAATAAGTCTGAGAATGGCTTCTTTTTCATTTCATTCGGAGCAAGATAGTTGGGGATTGACTCTCAAACTGTAACACAAGGCTGTCCAGTCGATATATGTCAAAACCGCAAACACGACGTCAATTCATCTATAGCTATTCTAACACAATATTCAGGAAAATACACATCTATCGAGCATATGGGCCGAGACATCAAAATCCCATAAAAGCCGCCAAGTAGCATCAGTGGCAGTGAGAGAGCACCAATCATAATCGTAGACATCGCTGGATTCCCACAGTTTCTTGAGTGATTCCGAACCACGCAGTATTCATACGCAGTGTCAAAATGACGAAATTAATACTCCAATATTTACGTCTCCCGCCGCTTTCAAGTCCATAAATAAAGTTAATATCTGCCCGTATCCAATGATATCGAATAAACATCCTCCGATATCTTTCGATCGTAAATTACTTTTATAGATTTTCGTATTAAATGTTGGCTCGGTTTCGAGAATGATTTATCTAATGCCGGATTTATACTTCATTTCCGAACAGTCAGCTTCAGGGTAAAGCTGGAAAATGAGTGCAAAAACTTCGAATCCTAGTATCGAAACACGGTCACGGTACACAATATTTTCTAAGTTACATCTTTGAAACTTTAAACATGAAAATGCTTTATGATGTTAACCTCCAATTTCCGGATTATTTGAAAATAATTTCCTCTACAAGCGTGCGTGACTCATCCCAAACCCCCTACAATTTTATTTGAAAAAAGTCAATTTCTTGCACTAGTGCGGAAAAAAATTTCCCACACGTTGAAGTTGATTCTATTGGATTTTTCCCACATGCGAGAGAAAGTTCCAGAGCGCTACATGAAAAATTCTCATGACTTTTATGAGTTTTTTTCGCAGAACTGATGTTTCTTCAACCGTTCTCCACTTGGAAAGTTCATCTGTGGTTGAGAACGGTTATTTACCTCCAAAAATGAAAAATAAACATTTGTTTTCGTTATTTTGTTAATCCGCCATCAAAATTCATAAAACGGAACCAAAAAAATTATCTGGATATTCACTTGCTACTAGAACTAACCCCAATACTTAACAGCACAGTTGTGGAACAAGCGGAAAAAACCAGGAATGTCATATGTTCTGCTATGGACAGGTTGTTCACATTCGCTAGATGGCAGTAACGGTAAAAAAATCATAAAATGATAGTTCATTTTTAGTACCACCGTGCACATAGCCTAAATTTTGGTGGTGCACTATGTCAACTACTGCCTTTCAAAGAGTGAAACAGCAAGAGATCCAGATAGGAACCCTGAGTTACACTACAGTCTATGATTTGGTCGAAATGGAATCGTTCAAATTCGTTTTTTCTTCAATATATCACCCTGCACATCATAACTTTTAGATTCTACGTTGAACTCACCAGCATTTGAGCAAATTATCATTCGTTTAGGTGTATGTCGATAAGTTTGGTTGAGACAAAAATACTTGAAATATTGTTTTGTAATCTTTTTTTTTTAATGAGTTGCCATGTCGATCTATCTATCCACTTCGACCTTGCTTTTCACTATCAATGCAATCTCCTCCAGGCGGACACGTTATAATCCACCTTGCATTCTGAAATGAAACTGACTTCCTTCTCTTTTTCCTCACGTATATCGATGACTAATGTCGAACCTTTCACAAATGAACAGTTTACCGAACTAATGTTTTAGGAAGTCGCACCAATCCAATCAACAGATTACAAGGCATCTCACTTCGAACACCATTATTTATCGATATTCTCATCAATATTTTGATCTGGGAGAGGGTACTTTGGCTAGTTAGATGCAATTACACCAGTGTCTGCACTCTTAATAATATATAATCCATTCCGAGGGATGTACTTCATTAGGAATAATGAGACTGGTGCGGATCGCATGTTGGTACGTATTTAACAGATTTATATAGTCCGTAACGTACAGTAGCATGAACAAATTATGCTCTAAAAACAATAATACATTAGGATAACGATACATGGGCGCTCCCATGAAGGGGAAAATGGAAAACTTATCTCTCATATGTAACATAAATTTCAATCCCAGCAGAGACTTCTACTTCATCTGTAAAAACTTCTTTTCAATGAACTGCTCGTTGAGCGGAAAATATATTTCTCCTCAGCAATATTTTCCTTACAGAAAGTTGTTCGAGAAGGATCTGAGGAACAAGGAAATAAAAATGAAATAATCTCAACAACGTTGATAAACTTTTCCCTCCACTGATTCTACATTATATGTATATTGGACAGACCCTCAACTGTACTTGCACTTTCACTCAAAAGTAGAAGAGACATGTAATAGAAAGATTGTGTTTAGAATGAACACATACTCGCAGACAGTAGATTAGGGCTTCCAACTGTAAACAGAATACTTCAGAATTTAAACTGTTCTCTCATCGCTATCTTTAATATTCAACAAAATCATCACTCATTTAGAGCCAAATCTAATAAAAAACCAGCAAGAATTTGTCGATGAGTAGTGCCAAAAGAGGTTTTATTTTATCCGATAAACTTTTATTTTGAACAAAAACTTGGTTGCTTTGATGATTGACGAGGGCAAATAAAATGATAAAATCACGATAGTACGCAAGCCATCGTACAAAATCTGAAGTGATAACCAGCATTTGTAACTTTGTATACTGTTTAAATGTGACGAGTCTGACAAGATGTCGCAGAGAGGAAACTTGAAAGTGGTAAGTTTTCTTTTGTCGTCAAATCGACATCTTTGGAGCATCGGACTGCTGAAGATCCTTATTAATTTTGTCGGACAATGGTGCCATTGAAAATGTCATTACATTTTTGTATTTTCCTAGAAAAATCAAATTGTTGCCAGTCGCCAATCTAAGTAGTGATATCGACAAGTTTAAAGTGGGGGACAACCTAGAAGTACCGACTTTTTTAACTGATTTTTCTAGGAGAATACACTTGTGGGTCTAAGCTGACTTGGAATTGTAAACAAATCCTGGGACAACTGGTAGTAAACAATGGGGGTAACCATGACGTGGGTGGCAGGTCACAGGGACATCAAAGTCAATAAGGAAGCAGACTGCTTTGCCGAACAAAGGGCAAACACACCACTTGATAAGCAAATTATAATTCCCCAAGTGAGGACCAAAATAATACACGGTACACCATCAATATATAACAGTGTCGTCCACGGTTACTCTTTATTGTTCGATTATAGTACTAGGTAGGTCTAAAATAAGTGCCATTTCTTTTGGAAAGGGTTATTAATAATGTAAGGTATGACTAAGAGATGTCGTTAAGTTCCACTACACTAAGAGATACGAAGGAACTTTTTCATAAATTAAGATTAATGTTTCTCACGATCGCATACCATTCCATACAAGAGTATTTCCCAAATGATTCTTTCTGCGAACATAGCCTTGACAATAACTATCAGACACGTTAAAAATCCCAAGAAGGAAGGTGTCAAGTCCGTATTCAATTTGGTATGCCTCGATGAACAGAATTAGACCAGACAAGAATTTATTTACATACTAATGGAATGTAAATTAAATCGCCGTTTTTTGTTTCTCCTTTTGCATTCTTGAGACCATAGAAGACGTTGTATACCTACACATTATTATTAATTAAACATGGAACCTGTTAATAGCGTGTGGGAAACAGAGAGGAAAGACAAAGGAAACTTGAATTCTTCAGTCGGCTTATTCCTGTCAGATTTGTTATGGGGGAACTGAGTCTAACCATAACATTTTTGTTGGGAAGGTCTGTAAGAATAAACATGATGCCACGCGAGCTTTTGATGTTCGAATTCTTCATACAACCAAAGGAAATAGGCAAATAAATAAATATACGGATGAATATACCAGCAAACAGAGCTATTATTTGGGAATGATATGCTTTTTCAGGGCTATTTGGCGTATTTTGAAGTTGAACAGCTCAGTTTCAATCATGGAATGTAACATAAGGTCAACTGATGACAAGTAATATACTGCATACTTTTTGAAAGTGGTTTCACTAGAGCCCTTTTCAGATTGTCTACTCGGAGCAAATTAAACGTATTCTTCAGGTATGAAGGTGGAATTATTTTTGGTAGGTACCAGAACAAATAAACAGAGGAACCGTTACCTTATCAAGGACTTCTTGCTGAGCTTCCATCTTATGGTTTGCTCTCCAGTTGTGTTTTCTCTCAGAACTAAGTAATTTTCGACGTGGTGATTGATGGAGTTTCATCGTACACTCTTCCTACATATGCTGATGTTACGCATGGATCCATTCTAGTACCAACACTGTTAATTCTTCACATCAATTACTTGTTCGGAGCTATATTATGCTCAGTGTACTTTGCGGATGATAGTATAACCTTCTTACAGCTTTCAATATCAGCCCGTGCGCATTAAAAAATACGTGAACCCAATATTGATAAATAATCGTCTCCAAATTGTATCAGTCCCAACAGTAGCCTTTGACACTATTAAAAAAACGTAAGGATATTCTAAAGCTTTTCTTTCGATTGGGCCAGCTTACTTATTATTAGCGCAGCTTATTCAGTGTTACAAAAAAAAGATCGCATAGTCTCAAGCTTGTGAAAAACTAGCTGCTTTCACAAATGGATAACGAAAGAATGAATTTGCTCATGAATATGCTCATGAATATGCTAAGACAGTCATAGAATCGTAAAATAATAATAATAATAAATGCCTTTATTTCCATCTGGATATCAACTCTTACAACAATTGATGATTAAAAGAGAGAGAAAAAAAAAGAAGGAAATCTCAAGGGGGAGTTCACTCTTAAGTGCTCTTCCACTCAACCCTTGTTATAATTAAATTTTTTTATGTTAACATAGTGAGACCTAGCCTAACCTAATCTAATTTAAAACTAGTATAGAACATTATATCATTTTTGAGAGAACATTATGTCATTATTGAGAGAATGACACTCCTGAAAATCACTCACTGATTATTCATATATGATGTAATGGCTCGTTTGAATCTGAAAAACTTGTATTCCTTATAGTAAGAGGGCAGTGCATTATATAACTTATATATATATATTGAATTTGAAGCCTCTTTCAAAGAACTTAGTTCTATGAGGAAGACATGTGAGCAACCCTTTAGATCTCATGTTGATGTTATGAACGCTACTTCGGTGATTTATTTTATTTAATAAATAGGTAGGCTGTTTCTTTCTTATTATTTTGTGATATAGACAGAGGGATAGAACGTCTCGACGGCCCTTCATGTTCAGCCATCCTAGTTCCTTGAGTTTGTGTGTTATTCTGACATATTTTCTGATCCCAGTAACGAATCTGACACATGAGTTTTGAACTCGTTGAATTCTGCTGACCGTGTCCTGGTCCAAACAAGGACTATAAATAGGCGCGCAAAAAGAGAGTTGTGAAAGTACTAGGGTCTCGCACAGAATCTTTTTTGTATTCCTACACAAACTTTGCCTATGGGGATATAATAATCTTAATGCCGTATATGCTCTCTGTACACATTTGGTAATATGTTCCGTGAATCTCAATGATTTATCTATTATTAGACCAAGATTTTTCACAGAGTCAGCAAACTCCAAAGGAGCTCCGTTGATATTGATGTGTAGTGGTTGAGTTAATTGATCTGATTTTTTACCGAATAAAATAACCGTTGATTTACTTGGATTTAGTTTGAGAGAGTGGTCAGCTGAAATTTCGGATATTTTTTGAAGGTCACTGTTAATTTTGAACTCTGCTACTACATCATCACTAGGAGAAAATGAATGGTATAGCTGTGTATCATCAGCATACATATGTATATTACAGTAATCTAGGAATTTTGGCAGTTGGCTTGTGTATATTGTGAAGAGTAGCGGGCCAAGGATTGATCCTTGTGGTACACCGCTACTGATTATTCTACTGTTAGATAACTCGTCCTTGACTCTGACTACCTGTGTACGGCCTGTTAAATAGGACTTGAACAACTTCAAACCTTCTGCACATATGCCACAGGAGTTCAAAATTGACAGCAAAATGTCGTGTCTGATACTGTCAAAGGCCTTAATGAAATCTAAAAGTACTAGAGCTACATTGTCCTCCATCGTTGGCTTGAACAATATCGTCGATTATGTGTAGTAATGCAGTTGTGCAGCTATGATTAGGTCGGAAACCGGATTGCGCGGTCGATAAAATATTGTTTGTATTCAAATATGCTCTCAGTTGGGTTTCAATAATTTTTTCCACCAGTTTGGACAGACCTGAAAGTATACTTATGGGTCTTAGGTCATTTATTTCCTGTGGGCTGTTTATTTTAGGAATCGGTATAATTAAAGCTTTCTTCCAGCAGGTGGGAAAAATACCACTCAACAATATACTATTAATAATATTGATAAGGTATGGTAGAATATAGGGCATAGGTACATAGCTTTATGAACCCAATTGAGAGACCATCAGTACCAGGAGAGGTATTTTTTACCATCAATAAATTTTCTACCACTTCCTCTTCTGATACGAGACTGAACCGAAATTCAGAGTTGCAAATTTTATTCTGTTTATTTAAAATAGTAGTCTTTTATATTATCATTACCCATATTATGCGGTATACTATCTATAAAGAAATTGTTAATCATATCAGGATTTTGAAGTGACTGAGGTAGTTCCTGTTTAACTTTATTATTTAAATTGAGTGATCTCAATTCTTTCCATAGCAGTTTCGAGTTTTTATTACGAGAAATTATACTGAAATATTCTTTTATACTTTCCGATATCATTCGATTCACCTGATTTCGTAAATGCCTGTAGTTATTCCAGCTTACAGGTGAATTCATCATTTAGCCAGGGGGCTTTATTTTTTGTTATCCTGACACTTCTCAAATGAACATGCTTGTTAAATAAATGAAGTAGTTGTGTATTAAGAATAGACAGTTTCTCGTCAATAACGTTAGTGTAAAAGACTTGTTGGAGAGGAAGATTGTTAAAATCTGAATAAAATTTATCACTATCAAAGTTTTTATAATCTCGGAATTTACATATTTTTGGATCGGACTTCGGTTTAGTACAGTTCAGTTTGCAAGAAACAAGTTCGTGGTCAGATAGATCAAGTCCAAAATACGTCAGAAGGAAAAACACACGAGGTACTTGACACCATCTATTTCAAGAAAATTCATTACAACTCACAACCCAGCCTGGTGTGTTTCGATTTCGCATTAAAAATAATCAATTAACAAATGAAACGATTCGAAACTTGGCATATCCGTTTTTATGAACGCTCTATCTATTCGCTAATTTATCAGTATGATCAGCAAGTCTAATTACTGTATTTACCCGTGACCATTGCGATCTATCAAGTGTTTCTTTCAACATGTATTATAATTACACTTGCTACGATAATATTTCTTGATACTATTCAGAATCAATGCGTGCGTTTCTCGGATTAGCGAGTTTTGACGCATTTGAGGCCATTAACTTCAAATGATAATTGATTTACGACAAACAAGGATACTGCAGTTTTGTTATGCGATGACATCCTGTGTGGTGTTCAGAAGAAAACTACGATGAGCCAAAAGAAGAAAAGATATAATAAATGGTGACTTTATCAATTTGTGGAACACCCAGTGTCTACTGTCAATCATCATCGCTTCTGATGATGATAACTTAATCAATAACTGTTTGGGAAAAGTGGGAACAATATTCCTCAAATCACTGAACAGAAAAAAAGAAAAGGTTTGAATCAAATATTGCGTATTTAGGTAGTAGAAATTTCAAGTAGATCTGATGCTTTTGTATTTTCAATGCTTTACAGATTATACTAATCTAATCATTCTAAATCGACTGCCGTTTGCAGAATTGCTCTATTTTTAACCGTTCTTGAGTTGAAAAATTCATCTGGAGTTGAGATGGGTCATTCCCATCCAAACCTTTTTTTTCATACTTTTTCTTTTCATTTTTCAAACACCTAATCATTTTTGAATATGTACACCAAATTTGATGTCAATCCCAAGTCATTTAAATATTTCCTAGGCTTTTTAGAGAACATCTGCAATTTCCAGTTGAAAATATTTGTTTTTTCGTAAGTTCCTTTTTCACGATAAACCTCATAGCAAACACAAATCATATATTTTCGAAAGCAGCATGAAATTTTGCTTATATAGTGCGAATTTCAAGTAGATTTGGTGCTTTTGTATTTTCCATGATTTTTAGACGAATTTAGGACTTTAGTTTTTGATTTGAATTGATGTCAATCCCAAGTCATTTAAAGATTTCGTAGGCTTTTTAGGGAACATCTGCAACTTACAGTTGAAAGTATTTTTTCATTACTTCCTTTTTCACCATCAACCATTTAACTGAGCATACCCAAATCATATATTTTCGAAATCAGCATGAAATTTTGCGTATATGGTGAGAATTTCAAGTGGATCTGATGATTTTGTATTTTTCATAAATTTTAGGGGTTCTTTCAACCTGAAATTCCCAGAGTATACTAATTTCATCATTCTAAATCAACTGCCGTTCGCAGAATTGCTCTATTTTTAACCGTTCTTGAATTGAAAAATTCGTCTGAAGTTGAGATGGGTCACTTTCATGATTTTTCTAGTAATTTTTGAAAAACCCAACTATTTTTGAATATGTACACCAAATTTGATGTCAATCCCAAGTCATTTAAATATTTCCTAGGCTTTTTAGAGAACATCTGCAATTTCCAGTTGAAAATATTTGTTTTTTCGTAAGTTCCTTTTTCACGATAAACCTCATAGCAAACACAAATCATATATTTTCGAAATCAGCATGAAATTTTGCTTATATAGTGCGAATTTCAAGTAGATTTGGTGCTTTTGTATTTTCCATGATTTTTAGACGAATTTAGGACTTTAGTTTTTGATTTGAATTGATGTCAATCCCAAGTCATTTAAAGATTTCGTAGGCTTTTTAGGGAACATCTGCAACTTACAGTTGAAAGTATTTTTTCATTACTTCCTTTTTCACCATCAACCATTTAACTGAGCATACCCAAATCATATATTTTCGAAATCAGCATGAAATTTTGCGTATATGGTGAGAATTTCAAGTGGATCTGATGATTTTGTATTTTTCATAAATTTTAGGGGTTCTTTCAACCTGAAATTCCCAGAGTATACTAATTTCATCATTCTAAATCAACTGCCGTTCGCAGAATTGCTCTATTTTTAACCGTTCTTGAATTGAAAAATTCGTCTGAAGTTGAGATGGGTCACTTTCATGATTTTTCTAGTAATTTTTGAAAAACCCAACTATTTTTGAATATGCACACCAAATTTGATGTCAATCCAAAGTCATTTAACTATTAGCTGAAAAAAATATAACACTGGACTTTATCCAATGTTTCGTATATCAAAAAAATTATTTCGGAATCCAAATATACCCCTGTCGACATTAAATTGTTGCCATAATTCATTGTCAAGTCCAAACGGAAGTCATATACAGTGTCCTCCAAAGAGCTGGCATAATATGGAAAAAACTTTTTTCATTTCTGGTATAACATTCATACATTCTCATTTGTGTTACTCTAATTCAACAATCGTTCCTGGGGTGGTTCTGTCTTGAGATTCGAGATATTCCCACAAGAAAAAATCTAAAGGTGTCAAATCAGGCAAGCAAGCTGGCCATGCCATTCAATAGGACGCTTTCGAGGTATCGTATCTAATGTGGCAAAAGACCCTCATCTCCTGCCAATTCTCCTGATTGTACCTAGTAATATTAAGGTCGAGGATAACGAGTCCAGTTAATATTTGTAATTTCAAGATTTTGCATTGAAGCACCACTCTATTTCGATGGATAGAGTACTATTGTGGATACCAAAAAAAGATTTACTTGTTCAACTAGAGCTCGTTAATAGCCATCTATTCCAAAAGATCCTGATATGAGGGTTTCAACATTATGCATCGCCATGGATGAATTATTTTGTCAGAGATTTTGCAGACGAATAGAAAATATGTAGACATTTCGAGTTGTCATTCAACCCCCTTACTATTTTGAGAGATACGACATTTTTATTGTTGTCGGAGAGCAGTTTATTAATTATAATTTGACGAAATTTAATCCGTTCGAAAGTTAGCAGACTGAATCAGTGGTTCACCGAGAACTACGGTCATCGGGAACGGTCCGATGTAATCCAATATCAGCCGCGTTAATATCCAAAAAGGAGTAGTATTCTGCCTGATATTTGCTACCTTTTCTACCTTATAGCTTGCAGCATTTATGATAAGACTTTGATGTCCTCGAAACTGTTAGATTTTCATCATCTTTTGAACAACATTTCCAATTCAAGTCGAATAAATATCCACCACACTTCCATAATGTACACTGTAAGAAACTTACACCGATTTATTCGCAAAATAATCTCACTGCGTTTCATTTTTGCCGCAAACCATTATGAATCGAGAATATCCGGTTCAAAAATGCTTTCAGTATTCGGACTACACCCTGTGGTGGAAGTATAATGCCATCACCTGTATGTTCGCCGCAGGTGCAAATCAAACACGATAGTTGAGAACCAGTCCCGAGAAGTATGTTTATGGCCATCGTCCAAATACATCTGCGTTTTAGTTTGTTCCCATTGTACAGGATGTCCCGAGAGAGAGAACTGTGCGGTTTGTTTGTTTGTTTGTTCGGGCGGGCACTGTATAATCAACGTTGCCTTCCGACTGACGACTAGTTCCGGAAATCAGATAATCTCATTGTCAATAGAAAAGATAGTGGGTGTTTTGTGGTAGAAAGTAATTACTTACCGCAATGTCAATGTAATCGAATGCTCACATAGGTATTTCAATTTATATCGTGTTCTATAAACACCTAATCTAAAGATTCAGTTATACTTTTGAACTTGAAATATTTTGACATTTATCATTAGAGGACACTCATATACATTTTCGATGGTATCTGGGGATGTATACAGGATTTACAAACAACTGCATTCGAGTCAGATCAATTGTATGTATAGTAATCTTGATTTTCACTTATATCTGATGATTATAAAAAAAAACAAAAACCGACATTGTCAGTATAAATTTTCAACCTGAGAACGGTTAGAGATAGCACAATCTGTTAAAGCCAATGGATTCAGAATGACGAAATTGGTCTATTCTGTAAATATGACGTCGATCGGTGGAAAACAAAATTACCTCTTAAAATCATGAAAAATCCATACAATAAACTTTCCTTTTTCATTTTTTTATATTTTCTGAAATAACAATTCTATTCTTGAAAAACCGAAAACATCATTTTCAGTTTTCCCTGTATAAGTTGGGAAGGGCGAGAATCCCCGTAAATTTTCTATGACCAATTTACTGCTTACCACAATAGTTACCTTTTTTCCCATTTAATCGTCTTTGTATCTATTACGGTTTAGAATATAGCAATGTTACCACATGATAAAAGAAACGGCCTGTATATGCAATATTTCATGCTGATTCTGAAAATGTATGATTTGTGTAGGCTCAGATACAAGGTTTTGCATAAAAAAGAAATGAATCGTCAAAAATTTCCTCGCACCATCGAATTTCCGAAAATTTTCAACTGGAAATTGCAAAGGTTCGTCAAAGGCAAAGAAATCTTCAATTGGCTCTGAATCGATTTCAAATTTGTTGAGTTTATAAAAAAACGGTTGACTTTTACGAAAGTGGATAGACAAGTTATGAAAAAAAATATTTGGTGGGAAATTAACAGCTCTCAACTCAGTATGAACTTTTCAACTCGAAAACGGTTTGAGATAGAGCAATTCTGCTAACGCCGATGGATTCAGAATAACGAAACTAGTATATTCTGCCCATTTGAAGACGATCGGAGAAAAAAAATTACTCGGAAAAAGTCCCAATGGGTAGCCCCCTAAAAATCATAAAAGGTACAAAATCATCAGATTCACTTGAAATTACCACTTAAAATTTCATGCTGATTCCGAAATCAATTATTTGGATATGCTCAGATATAAGGTGTGCCATAAAAAGCGACAAACGTTAAACATTTTCTCACACCGTCGAATTTTCAGATTACTTTTTTTTTGTTATTCGAGAAATCGCAAACTTCCGTCAAAACCATCTCAACGAGCTGATTCCGAAGAACGTCACAAATATTGGAGTCGAAATAAATTAACAAAACGAGAACGATGATTTGATCCATCCAATTCGAAATCAGCTCGTCATAATTCGTTCAAGGAAAGTTTGCGATATTTTCGAAAAATGAAAACAAAAAAAACTTGATATTGCAGAGGTTCCATAAAAATCCTACCAAATCTCTAGTTGACTCGGACTCGATTTCAAATTCGATGAGCCTATAGAAAAAAGATTGAGTTTTAAGAATGTGAAAAATCAAAATTATATTTTTTTTTGGCAAAAATGAACTTTTCAACCCGAGAACGGTTTGAGATAGAACAGTTCTGCAAACGCCAGTATACCTTGAACAGACAACACCTTTTATAATATACCCTGAAAAAAAAAATGTTTGTGACTATGTTTAGTCTGACCCTATACAGACCATTTTTACCTTTTACCATTGTTATATTTAATGTCTGAACTTCCTCAACTTTTTTGTCTCCTGTTTTTTTATTGAATTAATAGCTTTCAAACAAAATAATAAAATACAATATAACTAAGTAATATAAGAAATGTTTGTATGGCATCTCTTACATATGAATTTTTGTTATTTAAAATTAGGCCTTGACAAGACAAAAAAGAAATAGGTGTCAGTATTCTGAGCTTTCACAAACTGCACCCACATTTTATTTGGCACAGCCATTTATTTGCTATAAAAGCGATAATTCAACTTTAATTAAGAGAGGGTTGGTAATGTTGGTATGTATATCATTACTGTACAGTAATTATTGAGAATATCGATAACGAGGGACCTTTTCTCTCATCAACGTCCAACAAATATTTCATAAATCTCAATTTTATACTGGGACTAACAACACATGTCAAGCAGAATTTTTATCTAGTCATTTGTATTGGAATTTGTCTCAACTGGACTGCTTCAGTATATCTGTATAAAACATGCGATGTGTAATTGATTAAATTCTATTGATCATACAGCATTTACTTAGTTCAATTAGTAAATATAAACCATTAATGAAAGTAGAAATTGAGCAGAACTCAACTCAATAGGATGCTAGTTAGTAGTGTATCCTTCCAAAACAGTATAGTGTTATGAAAATTACCAATATTATAAGATATTTTTCGATAACCGTAAGAAGTTTCGAAAAATATTAATAGGTATTTTGTATGCATTCCAAATGTAACGGTTTGGCCATATAAGTACCTAGGTAACAAAGTATAGAGGATTCATAATCCGTTTGATGTCGCAAGCAATTTAAGCGGAATTTGAAGCATCTAGATGTTTTACTTTCTTCGAAAATGTTTATTAGGTTATGCAGGGTTATTCACGTTATTCGACACGAAGTAATATGGTAAAAGCATTCAAACAAAATGTTTCCTCTAGGATGGATAGGGACCTATTAGCGCTGTATTTAAAAAACATTTTCATGTGGTACTGGGTGTGCCAAAAACGCGAAAAGTAAAAATAATGGCAAGTTTCATTAACATTAAATTCACCTAAACCTTATATTCTGGGAGGTCCTGTCCCTTTTTTATCAGTGATTTATCTCCGACTCGAATATGATTAAGTAGAGAGTTTCACCATTACTGTACTCGAAATCGAAAGTCAGTCAGAGCGACCGTGGTGGGTGTAGGCGTGGGAGGCGGTGAAACTCGTCGCAAAAATCTCGAAAAAAAGTTACTGATCTTCTCGTGAAGCTTTGATAAAATGTGAATCATTCATAATTATAAGTGAAAATAGGCGTCAGTCACGTTCCTGATCGGGGAAACATCGTCAGTCAGGCGTTTAAAGTGGTCGCAAAAATTTAAGTGACCGATCTTCCCCTAAAATTTTGTAGAATGATTATTTAAATCAAATTGAACATAAAATTGGACGTCAGTCACGTTTATAGTGGTGGATTCCGCGTCAGTCAGGCTTTCAAAGTCGAGGGCAGCTTCCTTTGGCGAGGTGCATCTTATGCAGTTCAATTGACGAATATTCCACCCGGTACAACATGAACATATTTTTGAACGTAGTACTAATGAGGTCCCTATCCATTCTAACGGAAAAACGGTTTGAAAATCAAATGCTTCATAAGCGAAGAACGCGAAACATTATGAAGTCGGGTGGAGTGTGCCAGTCAGTTTGAGGGTTGATAATAAGATAATTGAAAAATTTGAATTATAAAGTGTTTCATAAGAGAAGTTGTTGTGATTTTGTAGAGAGTATTATTCAGCAATTGGAGCACAATTGGAGGAATAAGCTGTCCATAAGTCAGTCAAAATTTGAGATCGACTGCCCTGCAGCATCTTTGGCGTGTTGCCGTCGCGTCGATAAAAGCGCCTGAATTCCATCCCTTACGGCCCCGTCACGAAAGCTTGTTTTCGTTTCAGTACATCATCGCGTTCTGTAAATAAAACTTCACAGCTTAATCCTCATTCAAATCGAATCAAAGTCGTCTCGTTAACATCAAACGGTTTCGTAGTCGTGGGTGGTCTTTTAAATATGCGGTTCCGGCATTGATACGGTTTTTCAAAGAAAGATAATAATTGTGAGTCGGCGTTTTCCATGTACTCGTAAACATAAATATCAACAACTGTTTGATTGATGAACTGTCTTGCTAATAAATCATTAGCACGAGCATGAATTAATAATTTTTTTACATAACATACAATTAGATTTTTAACGTTTATTTTTTCAATCAATAGTTGAAAATGAATAACTTCCAACACTACCATCAAAAATACTTTTACGGTTCACCTCCGTCCAAGAAATATGAATTATTAGAGAACGAACACAGTAAAAAATATCCGTACATGGCACTACACGTTAAAAGGTAAGGACCTCGTCTTCCCTAGCTCCCACATGTCTCTCGAGGGTTGTTCGTAAGGGTGCATCAACCAAATCCCAACACCCATCACGAATACCTACAAATGCGAGCCAATCCAGCACTGTAGATGCTGTGAGCAGGTTTATGGAAAAGTACAGAGCAACAGAGCTATTCAGGAGCTCGTAAACACCGAAGGCTTACTTCCGATATTGTCGAGGGCCTGATGATGGCCAGGACAAGTAGCGAGATATTCATGTTCTTCTGGAAGATCATGGACAATATCCAAAACTACGGCCTATAAAAAATGCCTCTCAAGAAATGCATGCTCAACGTGAATGGGATCAGAAGCAAATATTACCTTGTTTCTGATCTCATTCGCAAGCATAATGTCGACGTGATGCTCTTGTACGAGAGGGGCATCCGGTAGGAACAATTCAGGGGATTCACCATAATCAGGCAAGACCGCCCTAATGCAGTGATAGGGGGAGGCATTGCGGTACTAGTCAAGTCCGGCGTACCGTATGTACGCCCTCACCACAGAAAGCGAGCTCCATAGAGCATGTACGAATACAACTCGAATCTGGGGTGAGGGTGTATGCGATATACAACCCCCCGAAGAATAAACTTACGGAAATGGATGTGCGAGATGGCTGAATGCACCTATATGGAAGCAAGGGCCAAGATGCCCTCTGCAGCAGCGGATACAAAGTGCTGCTAGCGAGGGACTTTAATGCGAGGCACCCAGTGTGGAGTCCTGACTACTCAACTACCGATTGGAAAGAATACAGGAGGATCCTGAATGAGCAAACAGTGGTCATCCCGCAAATCGTGGAGGGGGCCTGGACCGCGAAACTCTGAGGTGGGTTGACAATGTACAACAGGCTAGGGAGGCCACCACCGGAAAGAGAGTTGTAAGGGCGAACAGGGATTCACTTCCAGGTTTCATCCTGGATCTGATTGAATTAAATAACAAAGAACGTGAAAAATGGCAAGTTTTCCCCAACCCAGTCAATCGTGAGAACATGATAAGGCTGGGGCGGGAAATAAATGAACTCATGAAAAATCACAGGGATGAAACGTGGATGAGGAAACCCGAAACTCTCAACGCCAACAACGGTTCCCTATGGCAGATGTGGAAGTGCCTGCGCAGAAGGCATAACCACGCAATGACAGACAGACAGAGGAAGGCTGAAATGTTCGGGGAGCACTTCTAGAGTGCTTTCCAAGCCAGCGCCAATGCCACCCCTGAGCACAAGGAGATGGCTGGGAAATCCAAGCGGTTCAGAGAAACTCGGCAGATAGAACTGGACACCAGAACCTTCTCGAAGCTTGATAACCAACTTCGGGAGGTTCCAGAAACCATCAAGAGGCTCCCCAGGAATAAGGCACCGGGAGCGGACGGAATCGACGCGGCTCTACTCAGAAACCTCTCAAGGAAGTTCCTTGTAAATCATCAATAGCATACTATAATTACAGGAATAACCAAAATGCCTGAAGCATGCGGATATCATCCCCATCCTAAAACCGGGAAAACTATACTCGAGAATCGAGAGCTACCGCCAAAATTCGCTGCTCAGTGCGGTGCCCAAGGTGTGTGAATAGAATATTGCGGAGCAGTTCGGCTTCAGGGAGGGGCACTCAACAGCCTCCCAGGTGGCGCGGAATGTTCATGGGGTGAAGGAAGGCTTCAATCGAAGGCATAATACAGTAATGGCCCCGATGTATATCCAAAAAAAGCATTCGACAGAGTAAATGAAACCAGCTCCACAGTAAGTAAAGCTACTGTTCCATGTGAGTTTTTTTATCAGGGGTGACCATCGACATAACCTTACACTAGACCGCTAATCTCATATACGAAAAGTTCATCCATTTACGAAATTTCAGTGAGCCTTAAGAGCATGCGCAGTTAGGGTCCTTGCGAAGTCCCAACCAATCAAAGACAGTTTAAAGCCTTCTGCACATTGCGCAGACACGTTTTCGTAAATTCAATTGCTATTAATTTTGTGAGTAGAGGGAATATGACCATTAGCAATCTAGTTTAAGGTTATGTCGATGCGGGTGACCCCTAGATATGTTACTTCTGCTGCAAATGGAATAACCTTGCCATTTAAAGAAAGTGGAGTTAGTTCTTCCGATTCCTTTTCCTGTTAAGTAAAGGATATTATCACAGTTTTGCTAGAGTTGACAGACATATAAAAGGGGGGGAATACCCCACCTTGTGGTCACCCTGTATCCCTGACAAGAACTGTTCGATTCCGAAAACATCAGATGATCCTATGATGAACTAAATATAATAGTTTTTACACCATTATCACTGACATGATTAATTAACTCGTTAAACGATTTGATATAAATCAATTATGCATTCTCGTTGTCAGACAAGAGTTATGATTCCGTATTTCATTAGTGATTTACTGACGAACTCAATAAAATGTTCAGTTTTCTTCACTCCGGTGAAACCGATGTCTGTAGGCCTTGGAAAAAAGGAGCGAAACACCATTACGAATTCGTCTCATTTAGGTAACTTTTTGTGGTCAGTTATCTGTCAATTATTGTGAAACGATTCTTCGTGCAGGTAATTTGATATGGAAACTACATGTACACACGACTCAAATTAGATGTCGAGAGAGTTTGTTCTTGTTGTTTTTTTTTAGCCATTGTTGAGCTGAAATTACTGTATCCCATGCACGAGGTTCGATGAAATGGTTTCAGAATGATTTTGTTACGGTAAATACGTGCTAACACGACTAAAATTAGACGTTGGAGAGTTTGTTGAGTTTTTATTGAGAATCATTTTTGATCTAATTCTTGAGCAAACTGATCTCCATAAATTTAAAAATGTAGTCCTAGTAACTAGTCGTAGTTCACACCACAATAGAGCATGAAATGAGTGATTTTTTTAACAAAAACAAAAACAAAAAGTAGATGTCGGTTGATATATTCTGTTATGTTTTGGACACGCAACTGTCATTTATTAATATTTTGTAAATATTTAAAAACGAAACACGTATTTATTTTAGTACTTTGCTTATTAAAAAATACTAATACGGCAATATGGCTTCTCTAATGAGAAAAATTGCAGATAATTGAAATATGAACAAAACGAGGAACAAAACGAGATTTTTTACGACCAGAGAAAAACTGGAAAAACCGGAAAATTTTGCGAGTTTTTTCAAAATTTCATAATTCCATAATTTTTCAAGTTGTAGGGACACATGTTCATATGAACTTTTTATCTCGAAATTAGTCAAAGATTATCTGTTTGAAGTTTGTACAAGTACTAAATAAACACCCCGTATGTTCACAATGTCGCCAATGTATATTCTGGTTCATTAGTCTACCACGTTTACCAACTTTCCCAGATAGGAGCAGCAATCGTGAAGCTATTAGACTTAATGTGAATCGGCAGGAAAACACAAACATAAATTGGACCGAAAAAGGAGTTCACACCTAGACAACTTTCGATTCAAAGTGCATCTATAAAGTACCGCCCGTTTGTTAACTTCTGAACTAAAGCAATCTTGAGGAATGTTTAATGTCGTCAATCTGAGCTACGACATGGTAATCAAAATACGGTTAACGGCACAAACTAATTTATTATCACTAGTAAGATCAATAATTAATATCGACACAGTAATTTATGTCACCACGAAGCAGGCAACTTCAACTACCGCTGGGTACTGAAAATTATGCTAAACTCAGACTGCCATCTCTGATCAAGGGCTCTATATTCAAACCCACATTAGGTGGCTCCTCGATGTATCAGGTAGTTTCTAGACTCGATACAATTTTTCCTTGATTGTCTTCTGGTCTCTTCAAAGTGCAGGGACTTATGTATTTTTTACAAGTCAATACAGATCCGACCCCAGCTCATTACTTTGCCCCCTTCTTAAGTACATTTCGTCCCGACATGTCTTCTTTGGAGTTTTTCGATACCTGTATGTTTCCCCATATCTGCATCATGAAGTTTGATGGAAGTAAAACTCCACCGTCTCAATATTCTGTCGTCGAAGATGAATACAACACAGGTGACCTTGTGTCTATTCCTCTCAGTAGTTTTGTGGGTGTGAGTAATAGCTCCGTTTCCATAAAGAATTAGCTTTCAAAAAATACTTCCCAGCAATATTTATATAAAAAAGATAACAACATGTTTCTCAATTTCTCAAGTCGTATTACTTCAATCAGTGCCGAAAAATCAACCTTTGAGATTTTAAATACCGCAAACGATTAGATATTTGATTTGATAACTCCTACATAACTTCAGAGACGATTATAAGGAGCTATAAAATTCAAAGCTGAATATCTCTCATACTTGAATATTTAAAGTATGTTATTTGAAGAATACATAGATCAGGTCCATAAAAACGATGTTTATAGCGCATAGAGAAGTTTCCACGACATGAAATATACAATTACTAAATAGGAGTGTAATGAAGAGTAATCCAGCTTTGCTAACTAGGTCATCAATTATTGTAATTAAAATATTTTATCACCTAATCATCACATACTTTAATGCGTATCCTTTCCAGACAGATCACCGATAAGGCAATCAAAATCGGGTTTTCCTTTTAAAATATGCCGTATAATTGACATCAGAAATTGGCATCAGATTTTTATTCCCAACGTTTCAAAAAAAGTTAGTCAAAAATCAATTTAAATGAAAGATAGATTTTATTGTCAAAAATCAGTATTAAGATTTCAGGGACGTATTTTTCAGGTCAAAATAAGATTTTTTTGTACAACTTTCAGAAAATCTTGACATTTCTGCATCTCTATTGATACGTAAATGTTTACTTATTTCACCGTGAAAAAAAAATTTTTTTCACCGCCAAAATAATTCACAAAATAAACATGAAAAATAACTTTTTGAAGGATCTATTTTCCACGCAGCAAATTATTAATTAATTATTTATCAAAAAAAAAAAATCATTTTTTGAAATAATAATTGATAGTGAAGTTTGAACAATTACTTCTAACATAAATTCCCGAAGATGTTCCATGTTGCTGATGATCAGAAACGTTAGATATTTCTTGAGAGTTCCATGTTGCTGCTGATCAGAATCGTTAGATATTTCTTGAAGAGTTGATTCCACAATTTCAGCAGATATTTGAATTTTTTTGGAAGAGGATGGACAATTCAATATGTTGTTAAAAGTCTCAATTTTGTTATTCAAACAATCTTCTATATATGCTTCTGCGAAGGTGGCAGATTTCCAGCCACCGCAACGTTTTATGGATTTAATGTTGTCTTCTGCATTGGCCAGAAGAGTTCAGAGCTTCTCCCGAAACAGTGACCTGTGTATCTCTTATACATGTCTTTTCCAAACCATTTTGCAATAAAACTGGAAATTTCTCCTATTTTATTTATTCCCACATGTTGGTTAATACCTTTTTACAGCGATTATTCCAAAAATTATTTGTTACTTTTTGTACGAGGCGGTATATCTCAATATAATCAGAATTTGAAACAGTGAACGTTATTGCGCAATAGGTCTTCGTATCAGGTACTTTAACAATCAATATAGATCCAGCATCTTCAATGGCTCAATAGTTATATGTAATAATTCTTCACGGCGACAAGCACCGCTGATATCCAAATATAGGACAACTTACAAATAAAAAATATTGAAATTACTACTAATCTTACAAAATTATGATTATATCTGTACCTTATAAAGTAAATTTGTTTCGTTATCAGCATCTTGAATACATGTATTGATGTCATCCCTTGACAAAACTTCAGATTTCTTTTCTCGGTATCCCACGCCAATTTTGAAAAATTCCTTACATCAATATTTTCCTTAACCTTCAATGTACTTTTCAACATTGAATAGACACTTCATAACGTAGGAGGTTTTATGATTTTTAATTTTTCCTCTAAATATCATATAAGCACATTTTCGGAAACCTTTTTTACATGTTTCTTGTCGCACCATTCACGAAATTGGTCTTATGTTTTCTCATATACTAACTTGGATTTGGCCGGTTACATATTAGATACTATTGCATTTGCTTTCTCAGATATATCTGATTGGGTATCACTACCACTATCAACATCCATCTTCTTGAAAATAACTTGAAATTGAAGCAACTACGAACAAACACACTTAAACAGTCAAACACGCGACGTGCCAACAAACCTTTCTATAGTAACGACACAGAAAGACCACTGGATGCTGTAAAATTGTATTGGAAGTATTGATAACATCAAAGATAACATATATGGAAAAGAGAAGTATCTGACAATTACAGAACTGAAAGTTTTAAAATGAGTAATATTAATGGAAAACTAGATGATGGTGATGAAATCGATAGTAATGATTATTTATTTAAATTGCGTATTTCATTTTCCTTCACCTAGTGCCGCACCTGAATATATAATATTTTGCTTTTTGCATGAACGTTGAAATACTGTTGCATGTAACTCGTCCAAAAAATGTTTACTGCACTCGATGTTGTCCAACTCGGCTTAACGGCCTCGTCGGACAATTTCACGTCGAGTGTAATAAACATTAACTTTTTGCACTTGTTGCATAAATAACTAAAAAGCCATAACTTATAGAAACAATTTTTAATATATTTCAGACGATGTAAATTCATATTCACAGTTGTACAAAAAATGTTATTTGTATTTCGTGTATAAAATTCGTGTTTTCATTGCACATTCGAGAGAAATTAACACTCTCATGTGCCATTAAAAAAACACAAATTTTACGCACTTAATACAATAATAACAATTTTTTCGTTTGTTTTGTCCGTTCGGGCTAAAACGTTCTAGCCAGCACGCAGAATAATGGTTCACCAGTTGAATGAAACACCCAAAACGAAACGTCCGTTACAGCTGCCATTCCACAAAAAGCTTTTCGCTCGTTATCCAGAGCACTCATTACAGGTTCTTTCACTTCCTAAATATCGGATGCTAAAGGATGTTCCCAGCCATCACAAAAAACGTTTCCAATAGCGCTGAATACGAAAAAACGAAAAAGAAAATTACGCATATAAATTATACATTATACCCAACTCCGAAACGAAATCCTCAGGGTCATTCCATCCATCATGGCTATAATCTACCGCTCCATGGTAAAAAGGCCCATCCCATTGAATAACAGCTTGAGCAGTGATTAATGATCTTGAAAATATAAGAACAAAGGAGGTTTAATTTACTTGAGAGTCGAAACACAAAAATTATCATCTGTATACAATCCTGAGCAGTTCGGAATCGAATGAACAAATTCCTAGAACAAGAAATTCGAAGAACTAATGAATACTTCATTGATACTAGGTAAATGTCAAATGTCATGATCGAGTAGGTGAAGCCAAGACCTTGCACATTTTTTTAAATTAGGCTCTTTCAGGTAGGTCGTTTCAGAATTGAATGTACATTTTCGGAGGGTTGTTTTATTGTTCTAGCCTAGACAAATTACTACGAATAATTTTATTTTCTGTCACGAATATCCCATATTGTTTGGAGGATCCCCAGGAGGATCTTCAACAATGTTCTCTATGTTTTCAACTGTAACAGTATAGCCTGCTGAATAAAGTAGACGAAATGCATACTTCTTGAGAAAGATGTAAGCTTTTCCATCAAGAATAATCCCATATACTTATTATCGGGGATAATACCATAAATGCTTTAAAACATAACCAAATAATTCTGAAAATGATAGAAAATCTCAAGAATCCAAAAACATTCAAATTATTTATTGTTACAGTTGCTACTACAATTACTGTTATTCATCATAAGTCACTTCAGTTGAATTGTCAGCGCGCTGAATTACAACGATAATTACACTCGCTATATGAAACTGGCATCTCCTGCGATATGAGAACCGATAAAAACGGAGCTTCACGGAGCTTCCTTTTGAGCCGGTAATACCACGTCGTCATGGGCAACCACGCATGCAAACAACAATGAAGAATATATCTTGCTAGCAAGGATGACATTATAAATGTCAGTCTGACAGCTTTTATTCATTGAACTAAAATGAACAAGAATATACGTTTTCCTAACTTCGTTGGCTCTAGAAATTATCTCAATAAATACAACTAGTGCTCACAATACTATCGTTAATTCTGTCAGAAATCTAAAACTCGATCAAATTGCTTTGAGGTAACACCAAGCAATTTGATCAGAATTACTATCGATAGCATTGCGAGCACTCTTGGTATTACCTCCGATAATTCCACACCTCTTATGAATATTTTAATTTCCAATGAATGTAGCAGATAATTTGATAAATTCTTGAGCTTACAGTGCGTCAATCCATGATCTGAACATTTTACAGAACATATTACACGTAATGCAGAAACACCATAAGCTATTACAAAAACTAGAAAATATTGATTTTCGAGGTAACGTCTTTTTGAAATTACCTTTAAGATACATTTCAACAGTTAGGACGGGTGTTCCACAAGGAACGATCCTGGGTCCTAACTTATTTTTTCAATTTGAAATATAAGAATAATAGCACATTACTTGAGAAAACATTCATGAAGAATATTTCCACAAACTAAACTTATCGCTTTTTCACAGTACAGATTTTGAGTCATTTTAGTGTGGCGAAAAACATATAAAGCTTCGTTTACGCTTAACGCAACTATTCATCGCAGTTTATACTACTAAATGTCAACAAGGTACCTATTACTTCACAAATATAAATTCCACGTGTTCTGTGTTTACCCGAAAGATAAAAATATATACGGTTATAAAAACGCCATCAAAGCGGGCGAGATGAAAGCCATTTATCCGTAGTCAAAGAACCAGAATTATCAGAAAAGCGATAAAGAATATAAAACATAACCTCATTTCCTCAAAATTCATAAGGATAACTACTCATTAGTTGAAGTTATTACATGACGCATTGGAGTTTTCACTTTGATCCAGTTATTTATATCTAAATTTTCTCAACTTTTCGATTTATATTCTTATATACAGGGTGTTCTTCAACTATCTTCCACTAGAACGTTTGAACTACAATTTTTATATTTGATAATGTTTACATAATCTTCATAAAATACTTACAGCTTTGTACATTTTACCGGAAATCGTAGATTACATCGTGAAAATATCAATGAAATTCGCGATTGAAACTGTTGTTCCTTTTATACACACACAAAATGGTATCTTATAAAACTTGTTTCTATTTACCTAAATATACAGGGTGTCCCAAACTCGATGGCCTATTAGACGTTTCTGGAAAAAGGGACGTAGAATTATTTTGAAAATTTGGTTTCTTGGATAATCAGATCTGCTTTATCGATCTAAAATATTTTCAACGCTGCGGCGTTGCTGCTTCCATCGAAAAGTAGCAACAACTTGCTTTTATTTCGGAAACCTGACTCTCTAGGTATAGGAACATGATACATCATTTGAAAGAAAATTAAATTGTCTTTCAGGATATTTGATAATATACAGGCTGTTCCATTTGAAAAAATGCACTTCACCACTTAAGTATGTATCGGTAAAATCACAAATTTTCAACAACCCTGTATAATGAAGTCCGAATTCCCTTGGTTATAACTAAAATACAGGACATTGTCAAACTACATTCAAAATCTCAGCTTTCTACGTAGTCAAATAATGCAGTAATAAACATTTAATTGAAGCTATGTTTCTTACAAAAAAATAAGAAAATTAATGAATTTCTCGAAAACCACTGGAGATAGGTATAGGGAAGTATTATATGAAAATAATCGAAAAGCAATAGCAAAGCGAAAAATGCAATAATATACAGGGTATTCCATTTAAAATATCAAAGTTGTTGCTACTTTTCGATAGAAGCGGCAACGCCGCAGCGTTGAATATATTTTAGATCGATAGAGCAGAACTGATTATGCAAGAAACCAAATTTTCAAAATAATCCTACTTCCCTTTTGGGTGTTTGGGACACCTTGTATAATAAAACTAACCGATAAAACTCTGTTAAGATATTCACAATATTGATACATGCCGAAACAATTCAAACTTTGTACTTACTAAATTACAAAAAATGTTCCATATTTCAATAATTTTACATGTCATATAAAATATCACCAAACCGACGGACGACAAAAAATACTGCAGTTGTTTTGGTTGGAAATATTTTGTACACTAATAGTTATTTTTGTATTAAATGCGTAAAATAAGTGTTTTTTTTAATGGCACATGAGAGAGTTAATTCGAATGTGTCATGAAAATACGAATTTTATACACGAAATACAAACAACATTTTTTGTACAACTGTGAATGTGAAGAACACTATTTAACCATAGGGAATATATGATGGAAGTTATAGAGCACTTGTTGGCGCTTCTTATGGATCGATAATACACCGGGTATTCTATTTAAAATAAAGAAGATTTTGCACATTTTTATTCACAATATTTGACAAGCAATTTTTCGCACCCTGTATATCACAGGTCGATTTTTGATATATCGTTTGAGAGACTCATCAACGTACATAATTTGACCAAAAACTCATTTCAATAAGACTTGGCACAACTTCATAATTTCAAATAGTATGAGTGACGAATTTTGGGAAAAAAAAGCTGTCATGCTGAAAATCTCGAAAACCGTCAATATTTTCAAAAAAAAGGTCCAAATAGAAGAATATCTTTTATTTTTCATGTAGAAACCGAAAACTGATAAAAAATACTGGTTGCCTTTGAAAAAAACAAAGTTGAGACCCGCCCTGAAAAAACTGAACACCCTGTGTGAGTGCCATCAATAGTATCATTTTGCTTATTGAATGATCCATCTATCCATTACCATAATGGAGATATGGAAGACCGCGCCCTTGCTGCAGGACCCTGTATAGAAGATAGTTTGAATTTTGGAAGTAATTGTTCAAATTTTACTATCAATCATTATTCCAACGAATGAAATTGTTTTATGATGATTAATCAATTAACAATTGATTCTGTTAAATATCTCATTTTTATTTTGTGAATTATTTTGCCAGTGAAGAAAAGACTTTTTTCCACAAACATTTACGCATCAATAGAGATGTAGAAATGTCAAGTTTTTTTGACAGTTGTACAAAATGGTTATTTGTTTTACTAGGCATAAAAGCACAAGATTTAATGCCAAGGCATTAAATCTGCTTTTCTGCCGTGTGAAACATATAATTTTTTCTTCAAATTTGTTCCAATTCCACGCAAAATCGACTTTTTCATATTTAAATTGCGTTTCATTATCAATATCCAAATAACTAAATTATTTCATCAAAGGTAACTGGGCCCTGCGTTACTATGTTTACCGCTGAATTTGTTTGTTTACTGTTTACTTTGTCATTGTCAATTTTAATAACCAGTTTGATTTAAATTATTACTTGGAAGGTTGCCTAGCAACGAACTTTTTCTGCCTTAAAAGTACAACTTCTAAGCCTGCCAAGTGTCATTAAAAGGCCGCTTTTAATGTCAGTTGGAGAAAAATGAATTTTTTTCAGCCCGAGTAGAGTAGTGATTTAAGAGTAAGTTTTTTGGAGTTTTCATTTTAGCTATTAAAATTAGATTTCAGTTCCAAAATTGTTGTTCTTTTATTTAAATTTTTCGACTATGCCTGTACAAAGTTTTCATCCATACCGACTTAGTTTAGACAGTTTATTCAAGAAAACAAAATCTGACAAGACATTCATTTCATAGTTGTAATTCAGTTGACGGATTTGTATTCCGTGGTTATTTTATTTACATTATAAATCACCAGGTCAAACTTTTCCGCTGTGAAATAATAGTAAGGAAACCAACGAAGACATAGATTATTACCTATTGAACGCCGGGATACGTTTATTCTGATCAATGGAACTATCTTCCATCGAGCCAATCATTTTAATTCAAACTGAATGTCCAAACTGGACAACATAAAAATGGTTACCGCCGTTATTATCTTTCTCATTAAAGAAGAATATGTGAGCAGAAGTGTTTGTCTCTCTCTCTCTGTCCCATTGAAAATTTTCGTAACAGGTAGCAAAGCAGGTACCAGGCATACCTTTCATAACGATTTCAAAAATGTACAACTATATAGAGGAACTACACAGCAGGTTGCTCGTAGAACAGTCGTCATTTAGTACCTTTCATTATTTGAATAGGTCGATACGGGCACTTAATTATCTTAATTTATATCTTCGTTATTTACAATAATTATTCAGTGTCAATGACAGTTAAGGGTTGAGGTGTTGCAAGGAATTCACATAATTTTTAGAAGGAAGACCTAAACTGTTTATATCATTTCTTCGTTGCCTTTCTACGAAGGCGTAGAAGGGCCAACAACAAAATATTTTTCAAAATAGTTGGAATTGCCACTTTGATCTGACAATTGTCACTTTGATCTGGCAATTGTCACTTTGAAATGGCAATTGTCACTTTGAACTAGCAATTGTCACTTTGAACTGGCAATGGTCACTTTGAAGTGACAATTGTCACTTTGATCTGACAATTGTCACTTTGAATTTGACTGAAAAATAATAATTTTGCATGGAGTTGGCAAATAAAGTGCCAGTTTAAAGTGAAAGTTGCCAGATCGACGTGACAATTGTCAGATAAAAGTGACAATTGCCACAAACTTGTCGATCTGATCTTTAACCCTTTATGTGAAGTGGAAATGGCCTTCATTTCCGTGTGCGTTGTTCGATGATCTCTGAGCTGTTAGTTTTTTCTGACAAAGGTTCGTTTTATTACTCAAAATTAATATGAGAATTTCTCCTAAGATATTTTGGTTATATATTCAGATAGCACCATTTATTAAGGTATTTATCCTTTTGTTGACGATGTTTTTTCGTCCACATTCCAGAACATTTCGGTTTCCACTTTCGACGGCTTTTTCGATATATTTTGGAAAGGATTATTCATAAGCCACTTAACTGTGGTCCTTGAAAATGTGAAAACAACTTCTTTCCATGTTAAAAACCTATTTTCCCAAATTCTTTATTGAAAATTCGACTTTCCCCGACCTATATTCAAATACGCTTATGAGGATTATCGATAGGGAAGCGGCTCTTCTATAGATGGCGCCATGCCGCGAATTATTCCTCTTGTACACCGTCTGTACCCCTCAGTAGCTATAAACGTCCTTAATTTATGTGCGGGACACGTGACTATAACACTCAAAAACGCAAAACCTGACTCATATAATTGCCAGAGATAGGGGTCGCTTCCAATAGTTCTGTTAGGGGTAGGTCAGCCACCCTTTTCGAATTGCAGACCTTTGTTCCCAGTCTGTCATCGATAAGTACGAATGCCGAGTGGGGACCGAATATTGGCCCTTCGAGACTCATTTCACGTGAAACTGACCTGGAATAGAATTTATTGCAATCGACGAGTACAAAAGTTAGTTTGGGGATGCTCAGAATCACCCAAATGGTTTGACGTTTATAGCTAGCTGAATATGCCACTAGGCTATTTATCTTCAAATCGATTTTACTTTTCTTGTCCAATTTAACCGACTTTGTAGGTATTTTCGTTTCAGAGATAGCAAAAGTGTATAATTTCAAGTAAGATGTGCAGAGTTTTGAAATTACATTTTTTCAGCAACTTCAAAATTCATTGAAAGAGTGTCTGTTCCTAATCATTGTTAAAACGTTCATGGACTTTCAAACATTACAGTTTGAAATATTGTTCGAAGATCAAAATTGGTTCTTCTTCCCCTTTTGTTGCATAATCTTAGCTGACATTTGAGAAAATACCAATACATATCGACACAATACATGGACATCTACCTACCTTCTCAGGTAGATTCCTTAACCCTTTTCTCTATAAATCAATTACTTAGTTCCTTTTAAAACGGGAACAATCCCAACTTCAGTAAACAAAAGACAGGAACGACCATTAAACCCACCCTTGCTTCCCACACAGTTATTATATTAGCACTCCCCCTCTAATTCTATAAACAAGCAAAGTAATAATCGAGTTTTTATGCAGATCGAGCTCTAGGAAAGCTTAGCGTTAATCCAGTTTCTGAATCCGTCGCAATTCTTGCATCTAATTAAAACCATCCGGGTCGAATAAATAAATTTATCTTCGACGTGACAGCATAATGTCGTGATGCTTTCAGAAAATTTATCGATCGTTTCCTAGTAACACGACCCGAGAAAACGATGCTATAACTCTCGCTATTCTGATCCTACGTCGATATCGTTGTATGGGATCTTCCCGCCGTTTTTTATATATGGAGATTGGTGCATGAGTACTTGAAGAGATTCATAACGATCGTGGAATTTTTTATACCGGAGTCGTCGTATTATAGAGGAAGCGGCACGACTGTTCAAGGCTCCGGCAAAAATTCAAAACGTTTCAATAATGCGACGCCATACTTTCAAAGACACGATGCCTGATTGAATAAAAATACGGATACATACAGAGTTAATGAAAACTGAAAGAAAAAAAAAGACTCAAATTTTCTGCTGACAAGGGTACATAAATAAAAAACAAAACACAATATTATCTTCCAACTGATGATGTCTGGAAAGTCTAACTGCCACCCCATATACAGTGTCCCGCTTTTCATGAATACACCCTAATATCTCAGTTATTAATAATGCGATTTTCTTGAAATTTTGATGGTGATTATATGTTAGGTAAATGAAGTATTTTGGCATAGTGAACATTTTCATCGACCATAGGAGTGCGGTGTGGGGGGGTAAAAAAAAGCTGTTTTTTGGGAAAACGATATTAGGACTCATTTTAGATAACTTTTTTTATCAGAATTAGAATCAGCATCCCCAAAAACCCCCCAATCCATATTTTCGAAATCTCAGAGCTGATTTGAGGAGAAAAAAAAATAAATTCACTTTTTTCGTCAATGCACCCGAATATCTGTTATTAACGATTTTCTTGAGATTTTGGTGGTGATTTTATGTTAGAAAAATGAAGCATTTGGCATAGTGATCATATTCATTCACCATTGGCGTGCGAAGTTGGGGAGAGAAAAAAGGCATTTTTTGAGAAATGAATATTAATGCTTATTTAAGACAACTTTTCTTATCAGATTCGGAATCAGCATCCCCAAAAACCCTTTAATTCATATTTTCAACATCTCAAGAGCTGATTTGAACAAAAAAATAAGTTTAAGTCTTTTTTTTAATAAGTTCTTTATTTGTAACAGTAGTAACAAAATTACGAATTACTTTATTTTAGATTCTTGTGTTTTCAACATAACTACCTTCTGAAACAATACACTTTTCAACAATTATTCTCAAACGTACATTCACTTTTCTTAAAGTTTGGGGAGTTATTTCCTGACACGCTTGCCTAATTGCAAAGCAAAGTTCCTCTCTATTACGCGGCCGAGTAGCATATACTTTATTCTTCAAATGCCCCCACAGAAAAAAGTCACAAGGGGTAATATCTGGCGATCTAGGGGGACATGGTTCCAAAGGAGAATTTCTACCTATCCACTTCATAGGGAAAATTGCATTTAAAAAGTTCCGAACTATCCCAGAATTGTGTGCGGGGGCCCCATCTAATTGAAAGATTAAGTTTTGTCTTTGTGCTAATGGCAATTCCATGAGAAAATCATAGAGACCATTTTGTAAAAAATTTAGAAAATTTTGTCCGGTCAGGTTATCCAGGAAATAAGGGCCAACAATCCGTTCGTTGAATATGCCACACCACACGTTAACTTTTTCACTGTATTGGTTTTTACAATGAATTACCCAATTCGGATTTTCAGCTGCCCAAAACCTACAATTTTGACTAGACACCACACCGTTTTGTTGTAAACGTTGCCTCGTCAGTAAACATCATTTTCTTCAGAAAAAGTTTGTCGTTAAGATAGTTACCCTGCAACCATAAGCAAAATTCAAACCGTCGTTCAAAATCACCATTCAACAGAGTATGTAGAAATTTTGGTTTAAATGCCCTAATCCTGTTGCGTTTCAAACATCTCCATACTTTGTTTTTCGTTAAATTCATTGTCCTCGCAACTGCCTTTACCATTTGGGTTGTTTCGAAATTCTGCTAAGATACGTTCGTCGTCTGGATAGTGTCTTTGATTTAAATCGTACCTCCCTGGTCTTATTTTGAAAACCGCTCCAGTCCTTGCGAACAATCTGTTGATTTTGGCAACGGTATCGTGAAAAATTGGTTCTCGATCATGATGCCTTCCATTGAATATTCCAGCAACTTGACGCGTAGATCTTTCATGATTACCAAATAAGCGAATAATCTCTACTTTTTCTCCAATTGTAAGAACTACTCTTCGGTTGTGTGCCATCTTATTAACAGTTAAGTAACACTGCTTGACTTATTGACATTTCGTACTGATTACCGATGTCAAACAAAAACTTTTGTTTCAAAGCACTCTTTCATTAATTTGCATGAAAACTCAAATCGGCAAGCCAACGGAAACAAAGTGTGCGTATCTTCGGAAATACCTAAATTGTAGTATAAGGGCAGTTGCAAACGATACAGAATATAAAGAAACGAAGGTGTTTGAAATTTAATATAGGATTAGGGCATTTGAAATAAAAAGTTAGAAATAAACAATCTATTGAAAAAAAGTGAATTTAATTTTGTTTTCTAATCAAATCAGCTCTCGAGATTTCGAAAATATGAATTGAGGGGTTTTTGCGGTCGCTGATTCCAAATCTGATAAAAAAAAATTGTCTAAAATGAGCCCCTTATATCCTTGGAGAAGAAGTGGAGATTATCCGATTATTTGGTAATAATGAAAGATCTACCCGTCAGGTTGCTGGAATATTCAATGGAAGGCATCATGATCGAGAACCAATTTCTCACGCCAAAATCAACAGATTGTTCGCAAAGACTAGAGCGGTTTTCAAGACAAGACCAGGGAGGTACAATTTAAATCAAAGACACTATCCGGACGACGAACATTTCGAATTTCGAAACAACCCAATTGGTACTGTAAGGGCAGTTGCGAGGACAATGAATTCAACAAAAAACAAAGTATAGAGATGTTTGAAACGCAACAGGATTAGGGCATTTAAACCAAAATTTCCACATACCGTGTTAAATGGTTATTTTGAAAGACGGTTTGAATTTTGCTTACAAGGACTTATTGAAAAAAAAATTGAACAATTTTTTATTCAAATCAGCTCTTGAGATGTTGAAAATATGAATTAAAGGGTTTTTGGGGATGCTGATTCTGAGACGAAAAAAGTGAATTTATTTTTTTTTCTCCTCAAATCAGCTCTTGAGATTTCGAAAATATGGATTGGGGGGTTTTTGGGGATGCTGATTCTAATTCTGATAAAAAAAAGTTATCTAAAATGAGCCCTAATATCCTTTTCCCAAAAAACAGCTTTTCTTTACCCCCCACACCGCACGCCTATGGTCGATGAAAATGTTCACTATGCCAAAATACTTCATTTACCTAACATATAATCACCACCAAAATTTCAAGAAAATCGCATTATTAATAACTGAGATATTAGGGTGTATTCATGAAAAGCGGGACACACTGTAGATATATTCTGATTTCAATACTGGTAGAACAAAAATGTTTGGTTTATATCAACTATTTTGCTTGACGAGCCTCAATTTGTGAAACTGAACTTTATTAATTGTCGATCAATTAATATACCTTTCTGCTCGTTATAGTTTTCTGTTATTCATTAATTTCCGTTGAAGCTTGGGTCCTAATTTGCATTTTCATTTGCATACATGATGGATTCTTGTGTGATACTCCAGCTAATTAGGGTTCGTAGTTTGAGATGGTGTGTGATTTATTATTTTTTTTTGTCCTCTCAGACTTTGTTTTCTAGGTTTAGCATTATGTTTCTTCGATGTATTGAATGGAACAAAAATTTATAAAAAATTACGAGATTATGAACTGATGACAAGGGAAAAATTAGAAATGAATGAAATAGGAAACAACAATGTAATTTGGAATGAAGAATTTCAACCTAGAGCTCCTTGCAATCAATTAGGTGATATTTCGTCTAAGTTTGCTACTGTTACAACAGCGAAGAAATCCTTGATTTAGCATGGCGCTACAATCAAAAACCCATATGGGTCCTACGACACTCACGTGTCAGAAAACGAGGAAGCAGGGTCAGAGAAATAACCAATTGGGCAAAATCTCTTCCATGATAGCAACAGCTAGAATAGAATTAGATTAGAACAGTTTGGAGCTTTCGTGGTACAAGCCTCTACACCGAGACCTTTTCAGATATATTGTGTTGCCCTCGATATCATTTAGCGTTCTTTATCTACCCTATCTTCGTTACGAGACTCCATAGGCTTGTTTTTAGAACTCCCATGTATCTGGGGGCACTTGGTTTTTCTTATCTTAGCCTTCATAAGCCCTCGCAGTGCCATAGTATGTATACTATCATTACTCCTGCCAGACCGATTGTACTCATATGTTTGTTGAGCCTAAAACCTACAATGCCCTGTGGGAAGTCCTACTAATATTCTAGTAGGGCTCCTCTTCTGGCTTAATATATATTCTGTAAATGTTGGCTGCGGTTGTTTGATAAACTCTTTGGCCTGTCTCATTCCTGGTGAATGGTTCCATCATTCTCGAGATTTCTGTTGGATCCATGATTTGGTGTGTGTTTTTAGTCCAGCCTCTGGGCAATTCAGGACCTTACTTGCCCCTTCACGGGCTAGTGAAACGGCCTCTTCATTGGCTCTAGAACAGAAGTAGAAGCAGAATCAATTCAACACAATGGCTAAAAACTGGCAGAAGGGTTAACAAAATCATCGTATGTCCAAAATTTAAATAGAACTACATTAAATATTTGGGATCTGGTGCGGGATTTCTTTGGTAGGCCTTAAACCTATATAGATGAACCACTAATATTATGGATTTTTGGTGCTGCGTTGAACTTTAATCCTCTTGACGACTGTGTATGAATAATCCCATGTCGATGTTGGCGACAACTTCAGAGAGCTTTCTCTCTCCCTTGCTATTTTCATAACCACACTTCATTGGCTTGATAATATCCTGCAGAATTTGTTTTGCTTTTCAAAGGTTCGGTTATGCAGGATGTGACTAATGATTCTGGTATTCAATGCCATCACAAATGGAGATGAATACACTGGGATTTAAGTCACCATTTGAATTTTCCGGAGGAAGACATTCCTCTAAGCGAAAAATAGTGGTTTGGTGTTGAGATGAAACTTTAGTGCGGGAATTCATGACCAAACAGCGCGATACAAGAGAGAGAGAGAGATGTGAGAATATCGTAGATAAATTTACCAGAAGAATTTTATTTAATTTGTGGAATGATCACCTCGAGGATGCGCCGCTGAAAACAAACCTTTTTCACCACAGATCACAGTCTGATAGCTCAACGACTCATTTCAGTGTTTACTTTCCACAGCCTTTCGAGAAATAAAGATGTTATGTCAGTCACATCGGTAGGTGATACCGTATGCATATTTGAATGCGAGGCAACAAATAAATGGAAGGAAACGTCACATTGGTGATATTTATTATCAATTAATTGAATCCGATAAAAGAATCGTTACGCTATTCGCTTCGGACCCAGTAGCGTCGATAAACCGGGAAATTGATTAAGAAAAACACGTTTATAAGAAAGCTGGATCTTGATCACTGAAAAAAGTTTGACATATTTTCGAGAATGGAAACGATTTCATAGAATTTGACTCATACCATGATATTATTTTTCGAATGCACTGTTTTTAAACTTTTTCCCAAAGTTATGTGTTATGATATATACGTTTGTTTTCAGCTCGTTTAGATACAGTAAGTATACAAACGAAATAATTTATAACCCCCCTCAAATCCACTCAATAGATAGTGAAAATTATTTTCAAAATGATCTCAACATTTGAAAAAGTTGAAGATGAACCATCTATAATAAATTGTACGTATCTTCTGGACTGGATAAGATGATTTAACTTTGAAAGTTGAATGTTCTTTGAAAAGAGCTGTATCAATTCAGACCTGTTTGTTACCTAGTAAATCACGAGAAAGATACGAACATCAGCAATACGACCAATTTTTTAAAAGGTGTAAGGAAAGAAGAGTTTTTTTGGCGTATTTTTTCGAGCTGGGTAAGGTACTGAAATCCAATATCTACCCTATGATCGCGTTACTCGATAGTGAAATGTTGAGTTGAAATGAAACAAGACCTGGGCATAAGCAAGTTTCATAAGTTGACATCGTTCCTAAAAGAGCAAAATGTTGGTTTTCGACCACATACATTTTTACCAAAGAAGACATATATTTTTGCTAGCCCCTGATGAGATATATGTTATGATTAAAGTAGGTACCATTTTTGCTCTAACCGGTGAACTTCGCAGAGCAGAGCTTATAAAAATCAGAAAACCTAATTATTGTGAAAAAAACATACCTTAAGATCCTTTGTTATATCTGAAGACATAAATAATGGAACATTTTTGAAGCCTTATAGAAAGTATGTAAATTTACGGCCTCCTGCCATCATGCACCGTCGTTTTATAGTAATTATAAAAAAGGCAAATGCTCTTTCAGTGCGTAGGCGTGAACACATTTGGTTAAATGCTGGCAGAGATCGCTACCTACTTAGGCCTACCTAACCAAGAACGTTACACAGATTACAGTTTTAGACAATCCTCGGCAACGTTTAAGCAGATTCAGGTGAAAGAATAACCAACATAAAACGTTTTGAAGGCTGGAAGTCAACTGCTGTTGTTCAGTTATTTAGAGGACTCCGTAGAACAGAAAAAAACCATCTCGAATAAAATTCTTTCATGTACTGACTTGCAACCGATGCCGTCTTCGTCATCTGCATGCACTTTGCAATCTATGAGTGCTACTCTCAACAGCCAGTTGGTTACCACAACTAACTTCTCTGGACCGGCTATTCTGACCCATTGGCAGAATGCAACAAATTGTGTTTCCAACATTATTAATAATAATTAGTGGCTTTTTAATGGACGTTTGGTATGCTGAAATAAAAATATAAATTTTCAATGTGCATTTTGAATCTTTATGCGGTCTTTCTTTAAAGTGTCTTTCTCTCGGTCTTTCTGCATTTGTCAAGAAACTAACTATTTTACAATGGTTAACTTTGATTCTATGATTCTCCAAGACAAATCAATATTACTCATTGATGACTTCATCAAATTTAATTTTGCTCAGATTTAAAAAAATCACGAAGTAGAATACCTTCATTAGTAATCCAGGGTTTACATTTTTGAAGATGAGTGATTTTGGTTTCACGTGTTATGTAATGATTCCCCGTATTGTGTAGATAACGAAGACAGCATCCCAGAGTGCATTTACATTGAAGATCATCGGGCTGAATACATAGAATCCGCTGAATTCTGCATTTTTATCCGAGATAACATGAACTTATAAATATATGCTTTTTCCATCTTTTATTCAGTTATAATTGTACCATTGGCTTTGACATTGCTAATAAAAATACGTTGTAACTCATAATTTTTGGTTTTCGAGTTTTTTTAAAGTAATTTTTGTTTTTAAAAATTAAGTTCGGAGGCTCCCAAACTTAATTTACGTGAAACAAGCGGAAACGCTTTGTCAAATGATTCGAGAAATAAAGTATAAAATTTGAAATAAATGTTTTCGAAGTCACTGTTGTTGAGATATAGTCCTAAGTCCTAAGATTCGCGAGATAGTAAAGATTTAAAATAATAGAAGTACGTTCAAGAGTGTGATGGGGCTCATCAATAATGCGAGAATTAATCTAAAGTGTAATAATTTGGAGTGCATATTCCGAAAAGTCATGATTAATTACAGAGGATATTGGGCAAGAGATGGACAAGAAAAATTTTGGTCGTCTAATATTTTTCAGATTTTCCTGCAGCCTCTTGTGGGTTTATCAGAATATTGTTCGTACGCTCTTCATTGTCCCATGGCATTTTTCCAACTGAACCCTAAATAGACTCGTCGGGTATACTGACCATCACGAATAGTCGTCCTCCTTTCACTGTTGTGTTCAAATTAATAGTACTGCTACTAAGGTGGCGTATGGAGTTAGTAACCTAGGACCTAGGTCGATGGCCATTCGACACATGTCGATGAAACTACTACTAGACTCAACAATACACCTCAAAATTCAGAAACCAATTCAACCAATATCGATAATCAAAATGATTGACAATGTAACACTTGAACAAGAAATCGTAATTATCAAGATCTTCGTCGCGTTTTTTGGGCGCTAAGGCGAGATGAAAAACCACCACAACACTGTAGTCAGAACTGAGAACCAAAGCGAAAAGAATATGTTCAGATCTCGTTTCGGCTTATAATTATCGAGGGTACTTCCTTCGGGCACTATCATGGCAAAGCGATGAATTCAGTATTCTTATTCAGTCCTTCCTAATTGGCCGCTTCAATACGGCAAATTCCTCTTTCGTCGTGAGTCAGGTATAAAACCGAGCAGACGTGACGGTCGGCCAAGACGGTGGTACCGAGTCGGGGTACTCGACGAAAAGTTGTGCAATCATCCTGGTCTTTTTCTCTTTTGCGGTATCGTTAGACGTCCAGTTATAACCACACGTTCAGAATTACGAGTCTCACATGGTAGAAACGCCAGACTTCCACGAAATTATTTGTAAAAATCGATTGTACGAGGATTGCCTTTTATATTTCGGGATTAGAGAACAGAAACGAATATTAATCATCGAAAATCGCTTTATTGTTTTTCAAAATATACTCCATGAAGATCTATACGCTTCTGCATGCGTTTGAACTAATTGTAGAAGCACGTTTGCTACTCTGATTGAGGTATCTCCAAAACATGCATTTTGAACGCATCAACCGCTTCTGTAGGTGTCGAAAAACGTTGACCTCTCAGTTTACTTTTTACGTAGGAGAATAAAAAGAAGTCATTCTGTGCCAAGTTTGAGCCGATGTGTGCGAGCTTGCATTGTCGTGGTGAATAGCGATCCGTCTTCGGAGGTTGGTTTTTCTCATTTCTTGGAAGACAACTGGCAAACAAATGGTTGAGTTCCACTCAGAATTGACTGTACGGTTGCGACATGCCCAGTTTTTTAGAAAAAAACAGGCGACCATTTGCTTGGAAGTGCTTCGTGCACGAACAACTTTTGTTGGTTTTGGCTCATTTTGAAACACTCATACAGTCGACTGCTGTTTACTTTCGCGCTCATACGCGTAAATCCACAATTCACTGTCACCTGTCACGATGTCATAGACGTGTTTCGAAGCACCGCGATCGTATTCCTTTCGACCAATGGACACGAGCCTTTTTTCAAACGATTGACAAGTTGTGTGGGATCCAACGCGAATAAATTTTTTTGACAGTCAAATGTTCATGTAATATTATGTATGCTGGTCCCACTGATGCCTAAGGTTCTGTCACTCTCACGGTAGGTCACATGACGATCTTTCAATATCAGTTCGAGCACAGCCTAGGTTTCCGGAACAACAACTGAATTTGGACGACCTTCACGAAATTCGTCTTGGAGCGAACTACGACCTCGATTGAATTCACCAAACCACCGATAAACACTAATCCTTGATGGAGCTTCATTACCAAAAATTTAATTAAGTTCATTGATGCACTGTTGCTGAGTTAATACACGTTGAAAGTTATAAAAAAAAATCGCACGAAAAATGTTCACGATTTAATTCCATTTTTTGAAGTTACTGTAAACAACACAAATAGCGCTCTTATGTCATAACGTTCCGAGTACGCATAGCCTAAAAAATGTCAAACTTCACGATAGAGCTGTCAGTTGCCAGATTGCAACACAAGGTTGAACAAACCCGAAATATAAAAGGCAACCCTCGTAGTATCAATTCATTTCCAGCAATCCTAAAAACCTTTCCAAATTATACCGGGTGGCCACGAGGGGAGGTAGGCACCCTAATTTCTCAATATTTGAAGTCAACAGAATAGTCTCAGTGCTTTTGGAAAATAGAGATGGCGCTGGATATACAGTGGCATTCTAACAGTACGCAACAAATGGAAGAAATCTTTGAGATTGAAAAATAAATAAAAAATTTGTCATCAACTTAGGCTCCCCTTGAAACATACTTAGTCCCCTTCAGATATATACCGAGTGACGTTCGGGTTTCTTGGAAAAACACATTTTTCAAAATTAGCAAAATCTCAAAAGTTATATTTTTCGGAAAATAAGTAACGTTTGGATAAAATTTTTCAAGAAGATATTGTGAAATTCTACAATAATCGAATTTTTCCCTCCCCTAATACCCCTAAGGAGACACTTGAGACGACCCACGCGGTGTTAGCAGGCAGGTCCGTGAATATTCCGATACTGGGCTTGATGAGTATGATGGAAAATCCTGGAATAACTCACAGCAGAAAAAGAGTACTTCAGTTTTTGATAGTACCCGCCTTGTACTCTACAGCTGTGAGTAAGAACCTTCTAGAATAAATTTTTAATAAATGTTAAAAAATATGGGGGACTCAATTCCATGAGGACCTTAAATTTGTCAATGGACCTTTTCACGGGCTATGAGAAAACACTTTAATTAGAAAGTATATAAGTACGCTAATATCACTTGGGATTTTTTATTTATTTTTTCTGACCGCCAGTTTTTCTTTAATTTGAAAAAATGGGGTTTTGTGACGTCACGTTCATAAAAATTAAACTTGGCAACGTCGTATAAGTTGTACACCATGGAATCTCAAATTATCATTACATCTGGACTGTTTTCTATGATAGTTGTCATTTGATACCAGATGGGTTTGTTCGGCTGTTTCCCTGAACAAATCAATAACAATTGTTTTTCTCTGTTTAACTCATTTGCTTATCTCATGTGATACAAGATAGATGCTAGTAGATCAAATCTGTTTGCTGGAAACTAACAGACTCTTGAATATTTTATTTTCTGAGGTTAATGCGGTCTTTAAATTCAAAGTTTTCTTGTTTGTGTTAATTAATTTCTGTATTCTTTATAACCATGAAAATTTTTAAAAAGTGCATTGTAGATACCTGGTAGTCTGAACACCAGTGAAAATTCAAATAAACTGTATGTGTTCTGTGGTAATGTGTTCTGTGGTAATAAAAACTTTTGTTCCATAAGAACTGTTACAAGTAATTTAAAAAAGGCAGGTTCGTTCAGAAAATTTTAAAGTTACAAATAATATAAAAAATTGCTTTTACGTAAATATTTTTTGATGTGTTGAGCCAGTGACAAAGTTTAAATTATTTGTTGATGGCTTATAATCGGCCAGTAGCTATATTTTATGGGAGAACGATATTCCCTATTTCTGAACGTGGATTTTGGTGGGGGATGTTTTAGATGAACGTGACGTCAGAGGCATACTTTGAGATGTGATATTTTTCTTACGTAAAAAAAACTATAGTGGCATTCGTTGTTAAATAGACATTTTAGACTATAAACAATCGATTGAAACGAGTTTCGCCGTTCATTTTTGTAAAATGTAAAGGTCCATTGTATCTTATCTCGAAGCTTCCTCTGGTAATTTCTGACGCTGTTCGTCAGTTGTGATTATTTAGGTTTGATTTTCACGGCAAACCAAGCTCATTCGAATGATCAGAAAAAATTTTGATATTTTAAAAGAAATATTGGGCATTTTTCCAGTTAAACCGTCGGCGTCGTGGCGTCTCAACCATACTGGGAAACATACCACACCGTATGATTACCCCGGATATTATTTAAATTAACGAAATTATTCGACACTGAAATTTAATTTGTCCTGGCTTTCCCTGTTCATGGCTTCTTCCACTATACTTTTTCCATACTTCATCCTCAAACTTCACCATATCATGAACACGTGTACGGTTTCTTTCACTTTTTATTTTTGTTGATTCCGTTGGGTAAAATTTTGTTAAAACACAGAACGGAAACCAAGAAAAGAGCTTATCCCTATTAAGATTTCCATATTATAAATTTATTAAGAAAAGGTGTGCCGTCGGTCGTTCCAATTTTGTTTTCTTATTTACGCAATTCGATATGCAAAGCCGTATTTCAATCGCCCCCATGGGACGATAACAATCGCCTTCATGTTTTCTTACACAAACCGTGGTAGTAGGCTTTGTGCGATTTTTATTTCAGAGAGCAACAGACAAAATACAGCGTTGTACTCTTTGTAAAGGCATTTTATTGATGCACCCTTCTGGCAGTTGATCTGATAATAGAGGTGACTAGAAACATATCGGCTGAATCTCACAATTCTGTTTTCAGCAAATGGTGATGGAAAGTTGAGATATAGTTATTTTCTTAACAAGCAGTCAAGGGCGGGAAAGACTCCTTTACACATGAATTTGGAACATTATTGTTACGTTTTGCTAAATAATAGGCCGAGCACACTACTAAACTGTTTATTTTCTAACTTCACTATAAACAAACATACAACACTTCACTGACTAATTAAAACACTTAGATCTATACAACAATACAACTAGCTAAATATTCCAAACACTTCTGCTTATTATCACTTAATAAATTCTCTTCATAAAAAAACTTCCTTCCCAGTCAAACGTCTCCGTTTATATAGGCGCTCATCATGTGGACTGGATTAATCGCGATGATTCGAGAATACTCAAAACGGAGAACTTCTACACATTTCCAGGAATTGAGCGATGACGCGGCAGCTCCGTTATCTAGACTATTCATGCATTACAGAAAACGATCCATCCAAATAAACACTTCTTGGAACTAATTATGGATGAGGCGTCCGCGGAATGGACTCAGCGGCGCAGCTAGGGGGCTTTTATCAATCTCGTAACATTATTTTTTCTACGACAGCATAAAGAGACAAAAAGCACATTGAAATATTTCACCATCGAGTAACGGGACCACAGAGTATTGGTTTTCAGTACCTTACTCAGCTCGGGAAAATACGTCAAAAAATCTATTCTCTGAAGCTATCCAATAATTTTTCCTTATTAAAATTGGTTGTACCTATTGCTTTTCGCATATTTCTCTTACTAGGTAACAGGTCTGAATTCATCTGCGGCCTTTTAAATTGCTTTTGGACTGAACAACAAAATGTAGTGTTTACACGAAAAAAAAAGGTTTGTTAATTCAACCAAATTTATTTGGTTACTTTTATTTGCTTGGTCCAACTGTATATAATTCAAATCAAAAGGCAGTTGTATTTGCCTGATCACATCATGAAATTGTGGCGAAAAAATGGATGTCTCAATGCAATACTAACATTTCTTCGATTTGAGTATATGGTGCTCAACTGAAACCATTTCCAATTCATATTAAACGAAAATTTGTACCAAAACAAATATATTATTTGCTTGAATCGAAAAATGTAATTTATTGAATTGATACGAAAAATTAATTATATCTACCAGTCTTCCGCCTTAACTCGTCGGTTAGTCTAGAGATGGCGCTGTATATATACTTCAGTAGTTATCTCAGGTATTCCTAACTGAAGCTGGAAGGATTTTTCGGTTTCATTGGGTTTTGGGTTGAAGGATGCCTTCGTTTTTCGTTAATGATGGGCAATAACCATTAAACCGGTAAGTAGGTGTTTGGGATATTGAAAGGACATTGTAAGTTTTTCTTGTAGAAAACTTTGCCAAGTATCAAACATATAATTCAATTGTATTGTATAGGTTAAAGCGGAATACTGGGTTATATAATCCGTTTTATATTATTATTTTGATGATTTTCCGTCCAGTAGTATCAACAAATATTTCCCATTAAATTGACCTAATCGATTTGACATAAATACTTGTTTGAATAAATATTTTTTAAGGCAATCAAAGAAATTCGTAGAACTGATCATATTTCTAATCTAATTCACCAAAATTATTACATAGTTGAAAAAATATTACGCTCAAAATGAGTTATGAAAGGAGTTAGTTTAACAAAATATTTGGTTCATGCAATTCAATTTCAATTGATTGAAACTTTGATTTAAATCCAAAACAAGATATAATTTTACTCATTTCAAGATTATATTTGTCGTGCATATATGACACTTTCATTTGCTTGATTCAATTAAATTTTATTTGATTCAACAATTAATTTTTTTCTGTGTAACCAGTTGGAATAAATGCTTTTGGGAAGAATCCTTCCACTATTTCTGGATTTCTGAAATTACCAGATCCGCAGCAGTTTACCGGCCTTTGCTTTCGAAGATCTTCAGCATCTCTATCATCGAATTCAGGAATAGTTTAACTACAATAAAAAATTACGGATGCATGGAAGTTCTCACATGTAGCTGAGGCGAAACATCAAGGATTCCATTGAAAATGAAAATAAAATTGCTGATAAAATACCTCTTGGGAAGTTCTAGTACTGCACCAGCATTATTTATATACTAAAAGCTACACCAGCATTTATGGCACACTCCAAAAAATACTATTATACAATTTTGTAGACATTTTTTACAAATTTGCGTCCCATGCAAAAAAATTTTACACTCCCCGTTTTCTGGGAAATGGGCGTGGGCTAACTTTAAACTAAATCTGCACCACGCACTTAGTATTTTTTTAAAATACGCAATTATTGTTGATCGAAAGGCTGCTGAAATTTCTTACACATTAATTACAAATCATTGACGTGTTGAAAAATCCAATATTTTGATCCCCAAAGGGTTAAATACCCCTTAATTATAAATAAATCCCCAATAAATATGGACCCAACGTGGCCAGTGCCAGCGCCAGCATTTTTCACAAGATTGTTTAAAATTGTCCTGCAAACTATTGAAGAGTTGAGAATTACAAAATGAAGGACCCCCAAGGTGTATACAGTGTGTCCATTCAAGTTGGTGACATACGGAAAACATTTTTCTTATTCACTTTCGGAAAAATTTAATTCCCTTCAAATGTTCTGAAAATTCTAGTGCTTAATTTTGAATAATCAAATCGTGAAACTTGTCAGCTGTATACGAGTAGAGTCAAAAAATATGATGGTATGGTAATAGAATGAAATACTTTTATTTGTGGTAATATCGAAGACTGCTTTGATGAAAAATTGTTAAGAATTGAAACTCACGTTTAAATGTGCATTCATATCCATTCAAATTTCGACGAGTGTGCTGTGTTAATAAATAGTTATGTCAAGATACGATGGGATATTCTACTTGAACTGCATTTCATAGAATATTAGAATTCTTTACAGTATCCCACATGCTTCTACTGAGTATCGTTTGGTGAAATGCAGTTTAAGTAGAATATCCCATCGTATCTTGACATAACTATTTATTAAAACAGCCCACTCGTCGAAATTTGAATGGATATGAATGCACATTCAACGTGAGTTTCAATTCTTAACAATTTTTCATCAAAGCAGTCTTCGATATTGCCACAAATAAAAGTATTTTACTCTATTACCGAATTCATATTTTTTGACTCTTCTCGAATACAGCTGACAAGTTTCACGATTTGATCATTCAAAATTAAATACTAGAATTCTCAGAACATTTGAAGGGAATTAAATTTTTTCCGAAAGTGAATAATAAAAATGTTTTCCGTATGTCACCAACTTGAATGGACACACTGTATACATCTTGGGGGTCCTTCATTTTGTAATTTTCAACTCTTCGATAGTTTGCAGGACAATTTCAAACAATCTTGTGAAAAATGCTGGCACTGGCCACGTTGGGTCCATATTTATTGGGGATTTATTTATAATTAAGGTGTATTTAACCCTTTGGGGATCAAAATATTGGAACATTCAACACGTCAATGATTTGTAATTGATGTGTAAGAAATTTCAGCAGCCTTTCGATCAACAATAATTGCGTATTTTAAAAAAATACTAAGTGCGTGGTGGTGCAGATTTAGTTTAAAGTAGCCCACGCCCATTTCCCAGAAAACGGGGAGTGTAAACATTTTTTGGATGGGACGCAAATTTGTAATAAATGTGTACAAAATTGTATAATGGTTTTTTTTTGGAGTGTGCCATAAATGCTGGTGTAGCTTTTAGTACATGCATTATTTGTTCATCCCACTTCAATAGCACCATCTTTGGTTAGCGATGAAGGATTTTTTACAATTAGACTGACTAGTTCGTCAGTAACTTCACAGGGAATTAAAATCACTGATTGCACAAATTGCCTACTACATGTGAACGTTTATAAATAATCCCTTCTAAATAGGTGTTATTATTTTACTATCTGACTAAAGTGTTTCTATTGGAGAGATTTATTTTATTGAGTCTACATAATCTCATTTGTCATTTTTCTTTCAACACTAGTGTTTTTATGTTCTGAATTCATCTTCAAGAAGCATACTGAATATATTTCGGGCATGATTTTATGGTAAGAAAACATATATATTGCATGTGTCATGAATGTGTTTTAGGATATTCCTGGAATATGTTTGGAATATTCCTGGAATATACGTGTCACATATTTTAGAGGATATGGAATATTCCTGGCATATGCCAATATGCCGGTGGAAGATGTATGGAATATTCCTGGCATATATTTCATGGTGACCTTGAATATCTATGGAATATGCATAGCACATGTTTTGGAGGATATGGCATATCCCTAGAATATGCCAATATTCCAGTGGAATATGCCTAGGATATTCATGCAATATGATTGTGCCGTCTGGGTATAGCACCGATGATGGCTTGACAGCCGAAAGCGCTTTGCGATTGTAATAAATTCACTTACACGAAATACAACTCTTTCACTGAATTGAATAGTTACGTGTACACAGCTTCAAGAACTTCACTTTAATTCATATGCCTATGAATTGAAGACGTCCATTTTAATAACAGTTGTACAAAAAGTAGGTATATTAACATTTTCGTTCATATTTCATATATACCACGACGAGCATGCGATTCAAGAGATGAAAGCACTTTCTGTAGGTACTTCAATTCTACTTAGGTAGGTAACTATGGTTGAAAATTGAACTTATCGACGTCTTACGTTTTATTATTTTTCATACAGTCGAGCAGTTTACCATCTGGTATATGCTACGATTGAGTGGATTCTATAAAAGAATTATCAAGTTCAACACTCGTGAAATTATCAGGCCAAATATTAATAAACGAGTTCATATCAGTTACAGGTTTAGTGAAAAGTAGAAAAAGTTAACAGAACTCGATGAAAAATCGCATCTTTCCCAATAATGTCGGCAAACGATAAAAAATACATCATACCTATTGAGCCAGTTTGTCCATCCACTGAAAGTTACCGTATACATTCTCAATATGATTCGAATGATCATGAGTGGCTCCGTATAAATTTAAAACTGGTTTACATGATGGCATTCCTGTTTCTACCCTGGCTGACTTATAATGACAGAGGTTTTATAACAATCTTCGTGTAACTACCTTTCCTTTCAAAAGAGGCCATAAATCATGTGAAAAACGTAATACAGTTTATGACATAGTGTATAATTATAGAAATATCTTCGTAACTATCGTTTTGGGGAGTATGAGTTATCGAGAATATGTGACCACTGCAAAAATGACTTCAAAAAGTTACATAAGTATAGCAAATAACTTTTAAGTATACCTGCATAATAATCGTTGTCAATCGTCGGTTATGGTCCAGCCAAATTTGTAATTTTCTGAGATCTGCTTCAGCGGTTGACTTCATTTCGTCCCAGCATAAAATATCAAATTGGACGCTGAATCTCTTATTTGAACTATATTATTCATATAAACCACAAACAGAAATGGTCCCGGGATTGTCCCTTGGGGTACACCCATCTTCACAGTCAATTCTGAGCTCACTTCTCTTCCAATCTTCACTTATTGTGGTCTATTTTCTAAATAATTTTGCATAGGTCCAATGCGGTACCTCGAATAACGTAGTTTTCAAATTTTTTTCAACATGATACTATGCGAGACCGTATCAAAAACCTTTGCGAGGTCAAGAAAATCGCCAGACATTTTGATGATTTATCACTGTTTCATCGTGAAAATCAGCTCTGGCATTTTCAGTACTAGATTGTTTAATGCTACTTATGTTAAAAAAATCGGCCACCTGTTTTCCAATGCATGTTTAGATATTTTGGCAGAATTGTTGGTGACAGAGATGGGTCTACAATTATTCATGAGAGTGGAGGCACAGAGGTTTATTATTTGTCGAAAAGGTGTTGTAATCTGGTTGTGTATATGTTTAATGGTTCTGGCTGCGATTTTATCATTTAAATATTTTGTTTGACATTTTGTAGGTATACGAGTTCTGTGAAAAGTCTATTGAACTTGTTTGCTTTAGTCTTGTCTTCGTTTATAGGCATATTTTGATTATTAACAATTATTGTTTTATTTTTCTTTGTTTCTTTCAGATGCATCATTAATTACATTCCAGAGTTTTTTGTAGTCCCCTTCTACCTCTTCAATTTTACTCTGATAGTATTCATTTTTAGTTTTTCTAACCAATTGATTAAGTCTATTTCTGTAATTTTTATATTAACTAAGCGGCGAGAGTATTTTTTGATCAACTGGTGTTTGAGATGGTCCTTTTGTTTGATTGATGTAATTATTCCACAAGTGATCCATGGTTTGTTTTTTTATTTTTGTCAATGGTGTTTTTTCAGTTTTAGTTGCGTTCTTTATGTGAGTATTCAGTTTGTCAATGAAACAGTTGTAAGTAAGCTAGTTGTGAGTTGTTTTCATTTAAACTATGCTCCAAATCCTCGTCGCCCAATAAGCTACCTAATTTTTGGAGATATAGGTGATGACTTTGTTAATATTCAGATGCGTTTATTATGTCAGTACAAGGGGGTGCAGAAATTGAAATGAATGGGGTATACTGATCAGTCATATCCGTTTGGAATATAATGGGTTCAATTTCAATAATTTTGTGTGTATCAGGGATTGTTCAATGGTCAATGAGATATTTAGGATTTCTTCATCTCTTTTAACTTATCTTCAACACGCAAAACTCCTTGCTGAATGCACCAAGAGGGAGCAAGGGCCATAAAATTAAGAAGAAGAAGAAGAACACGCAACACTTTTCCTTCCATTTCCCCGACTCTCTTGATATTTCTCAGAACCATGTAAGATGTTTGTAAGAAACCACCACATCTTCCTATAATCCCAAACTTACCATCTACTTTTCCCATTGCCAAAATACTGATAGTCTTGATCGCTGGTATAGCCCAAGCGGCTAGATGAAAATACTGCGAATTAGCCTCTATGGCCTCGTGTCCCCACTTCAATCCAGCCGCCAAAAACCACGTCAAAGTCAACACCACCCACCAAATACTGGACGCCATACTGAAAAAGTACAGCACCATAAACAGTATGGTGCACAGCTCGTACTTGGTGCCCTGCGTGATGGTACTTTCGGTAACAATCCCGTGCTTGCTGGGATAAGGCTCCCGGCAGGCTATCACGTCACCCGCGACAAATCCAATCACGTAGGCTATGGCCACCATCATGTAACACACGGAGAGGAAGATTATCGGTCTTTCGGGATATCGGAACCTATCAGTATCGATGAGGAAAGTACAAACGGTGAATAAACAACTCGCTGTGCACAAGATAGCCCAAGTGCCGATCCAAACTCGGGAAAACTGTCTCTTATTTTCGAAAAACATCAGGCGACACGGAGCACCGCAGTTCTTCTCGGTTTTATCCCCCACCTTGAAGGAGTATTCCAGAACTTCGGGAACCTTAAACTGCTCGGGACAGACGAAGCCAAAATCTTTTCCGTGGTACGGGGACTTGTATTTCGGGACGGTCTGGTGAGGAACCACGTCAGAGGGAGGAGTTGGCGACACCGTGTTGTTACCCACACAAAGCGGTTCGGGCTGATCCGAATCCAGGCTTCTGTCGGGGAAATTATCGCAGTTCAGATTATCGGGCCAGGGGAACCCGAACTGCGACATGATTTTCTCGCATCCGTGCTTGGCGGACAGGCAGAGCGACCTGCACGGCGGCAGCGGGTGGTCCAGGATGGTGCACACAGGCATGAAGACGGAACACAAGAAAAACTGCAAGTCCGCGCTGCAGTTGATCTTCACCAAGGGAAAGTACTGGTGGATCTCCATGCCGGCGTCTTCTAGCGTCGTATGCCCCAGTAAGTTCGGCAGAATCGTCTCGTTGTACTGTATCCCGGTACAGAAGGGTATGTTGATCCTCTGGCATCTTCCGTGCGGAGGGATTTCGTCTTCGATGAAGGTTTCGTGTTGCAACGAGGAGTACCCGCACACGAACAGCGACACCAGAACCAAACACCGCATGTTGACACTGCACTTCACTTATTCGTTCATTGTTTTGTTTACCCTCCTACACGTGAACGTAAATATTAGCCAAAGTAAAGCACGTAATACCACACTAACCACTCTGAGGCACGGCATAAACTGATGCGCGCCGGTTCTTTGGGAGCGTTCGTGCGGAATCGATCGAGTTCGGGTTTTGCTACTTTGGGGTCGGCTCGTATCGTTGAGGACGGTTGAGCATGAGCACCCGCTAAATCGAAAGACGCTAGAGGAAATAATACGGGAATGAAGTCAAGTTCATCGTTTGTTAAGAGATGATGGGTAGGTACTTGATTATATTGTCATCTTTTTGGTCGTGATATGCAAGTCTTTCAGGCGAGAATAACTTTTTGCCATGCTGATAATGAAAGTTTGCCATTTTTGCGAGTGCAGCTTTGACATCTATGTACCTATATCTACCTAGAAAAACAGTATTGTATTCAATGAAAATTGTTAATATGCAGGGTAAGCCATCAAAAACATTCCATACGTAAAAAGTCGGACTCATCAATTCTCATGCATATACAGTGTGTGCGATTTGAAACCGCAACACCATGTTATTTTGGAACCCATGACCGATTTTGAAAAATAAATTTCAAGTTACTTATAGTACTTCGAAGATGTCGACATATATGAATTATTCTACGGGTGTGAAAGCAGCAACGGCTTTTCTAGCTACGGTTTATTATTTATTGTCGCTTATGGCATTCGAAGGAATAACTTCCATTGCAATTGATTTCTTAATGTGAGATCACTATTCTGCATGCTCCTAACAGTAAAATAATTTGTGATATATTAGCCACCCCATGACAACCCCCCACCCAGGCTCGAAATGGGAAAAATCTTGAAATAATTTGAATATCCTCTGTTCAAGTTTTTTTGATGGAAATAATTATACACTTAATATACACACGATCTTCCAATGGATGAAATAATTTGTAAAACAAAAACTACCCCTCAACTACCCTAAGGAATAGAAAAATCTCAAAACAATTGAAATACCCGTTGTTCGAGTTTTTTTACATGCAGGAATGAATTATTATTCTACCCCTGCCGAAAATAATTTGTGAACCAAAAACTAACCCCTCAACAACGCACCGAATGAAAACAATCTTACAATAGTTGAAATAACCGTTGCTCGAGGTTTTCTGAATGAGATGAATATTTCTACACCAGAGCGTGTTCAGGTGTACAAAAAATCATTCCAGTCAAGAAAACTCGCGAGATGAATACCTGCAGAATAGTGGTCTCACATCAAGAAATCACCAGCAATGGAAGATATTCCTAAATACCATAAACTGAAATTTAAAAAAACCGTTGCTGAAAAATCTTTGGTGGAAAAACCGCTTCTTCTTTCACACCCGTAATAAGTATTCTTACTTTCATGTGCTCTGCTAAATGGATCGAAATTTCGAAAAGGACCATTACGCAATTTTTTCTCGAAAAAGTGGATAGCCTATTCGATTTGGGCGTATTTTGAACATTTATATAGCAAGTTCTTGCCCAATATCTCATATAGGGTGTTAGTTATATTGTGACAAATTTCCAAATTCATGCTGTATGAAATTCTATAAACATTACAGAATAGACGAAGTAACCATGCAACAAAATTATATCGTTGTAATCGTTTCAAGGAGTTGTCTCAAATTTAACCAAAAATCAACAAATTAGAACCAACAACTGGAATAAATGGAATAGTTTTCTCAAATATTGATGTTTTCAATATATCCATCCCCTTTATTCACACTTAATACATTTTTCATAACGTCTTTCTAATTGATCTGGTGTTATTTTACCACAATTAAATATTTCATACGCTATTTATGAACCTCTGCATTTTCGAAAAGAAAGTTTTTCAAAGTTATAAGTAATTTATCGATCTTCTGAATCTCAAACCAGAAATTAATTTCGATGGCGCTTAACAGAAATTTGTAGGTAATATTCTCAACTCGAAATCGCAGAGGTTTCGTTAAAAGCCTATGAAATTTTCAACTGATATGAATCCATTTCAAGTTCGATGAGCATAAGTAGGTACAAAAAAATACTGACTTTCAATAACAATCAAAATAATGCTACTACAACTAAAAAATATGTTCAATGCTGATTTAACAGTTGATATTCAACTTAACCCTACGACGGGCGCGTAGCGGCAGTGCCGCAATTTAATAAAAACTCTATTTGGTTGTATTTGTGTTTTGTGTATACAACTGCCCCCTTAGATATGCAATTTTGAATACATTTGGTAACGTATATGCATTGACTGAGATTTTTCAATGATACCTAACAGTCGAAAGCGAAGGGTCAAAGTAGAAGGTTCACTATTGCGGTACTCCGGTCCGCAGCGCGCCCGATCATTTAAGTAAATATTTCTCATTATTGTATATAAATTAATATTAAGTTTTTATTCTGCGGGTATAGAATTCAATGTAATTATAGTTTTATCTGATACTATTATTACTTTTTTCAATTGTAAGAATGAGAAAATTATGAAAAAACACTTTCATTCAGTGAATTAGAAGATATTGCAAATAATATATCCGATTTTGCAGAAGATAAAGTTGATTTCGATTATGACAGAGAAGAAGAGGAGGTTATTGAAATACAAATGTATGATAAAAGAAGAATACTTTATAATATTTAGGGATAGAGATCTAGACTAGTAACAAGAATTCGATTTATTTTCGAAAACTTTTTATACAATAATTTCATGATTCTAAAAGTTGTAAGCCAAATACTGCCATCCTAAGCAAAAGTGCAGTACCTATCTGTATCTGCTATTTTGTTTAGAATTCTGTAGATACGACATTCTTATCTAGGAAATTCTTGAACTTTCGTAGATAGGTATGACAAAATAATGTGTCAACTTTGGCTATTTAAATCGGATATACTTAATTTTTTTTCGATAAAAAACAAAATTCATAGGTTTTTAAACATACATAATTCAATATCTGACTATTCATATTTTTCCTAGATACTGCATTTTTGCTTAGGACGGCAGAATATATGTTATGAAAACCAACATATTTTTTCTTTTCGAACTCATTTTCGCAATAAAGTTGAGTTAACCGAAAAATTCGGTGTTTTTCTGCTTGCGGTCCTTAGTACCGCTACGCGCTCGCTCATGGGATTTTACAAAGCGCGCCCGCCGCAGGGTTAACCTTCAAGCACAAACATAGAGATCATTTCAAAATCCAAGAAAATACCTTTAATATGTATTTAATAAGTATGCTTAGAAACATTCCTCTGAATTTTATAAAAACCTAGACTTTCAAAACTATTCAACAAGATTTGGAAAACAATTTTGTGTTCCTAAACATTCAACAACCCTATATGAATTAATTCCTCAGTACCTATAATGGCAAAAGATTCTTTAATCATCTCCCAGCATCGTCTCTAAAAAACATCACAGACCAAGGGCGCTTGAAGAAAAATTCAATAGAAAAGCGTGTGTATAGCATTTCCAGTGATTTTATGTGCTGAAATACGTCATATATAATTTAATTTTGTACTATTTTCAGTATTTTTCACATATCATCGTTGTAGGATCAAAAAAGATTAATACAATACTTAGTGATAAAGCTTATTATTATTACACTACCGGTTATATTTTGAGAAACTTTGAAATAAGTAATATTTCTTTCGAATAATCCCTATTAATTTTGTTTCATATTGTTTTTATGAACCTGATGACAGCTTTGCCGTATTATTTGCTTTGATAGAGTTGTATATATATCATTTCTTATCAATATAAGCCATTATGTTCGTTATTATTATTATTTGTGGGGTAAACTGTTTTGAGTTTGTTGTTGTTTAGTGTTTAATATCAAACACTGGGCTCATAATTTTCACCAGTAAGCGAGAAAGTGTCACTATACTGACTATATACATGCTACAAAAAAAATACATATGGAACTTACGTATTTTGGTCTCTTGAACAAAAAATCCAAATAAAAAAACACTTAAAATTCCTCCTTATTTTCACCAGCACAATATACACGCTTGAATTCACCCGTTCTCTGAACTTGCTTCTATTGAAAACGGAACCTTTCATCAAAAAATTATAGCTGCTTTTCGAGGCCACAAAAACAACAAAACCAAAGCTAATCCCTTCAAGTTAAATGAATTTCTTTCATGTCACTTGTCAGGTTGGTAACTTGGAATACAGTCACCGCCAAATTTTCAAATACAAACGTGTGAATAATTTTTCCTTCATAACACCGGCAATTAGTTTTATTTCAATGAACCGGGATATAAAACAAATAAATGTAGCTGTTATTTTTGAAACTACAGTACCCAATTTCAGATGATGCTCTATGATTTTTTTCAAGATATATTGGACATGAAATATCATTATAAATGTGCTAAATTTGAAAAGTTAGCGGTGACTGTAATCCAAGTTACCGACCTGACATAAATGAAATTCACGAAACATTTATTGTTTTTGTGGTCTGTAGAAGTAGAAGACAATTTTTTAAGTGCCGTTATTAATAAAAAAAAGGTGTAAAACGGGTGAATAAGGTTGTGTACATTGTGTTGGTGAAAAGGATGAAACTTTGAGTGCTTTAAGTGATAGAACGTGTGCTAGAAAATGCAGTTGGAATCATCCTTAGCTATAAAATAGGCCCATATCACAGATTAGAGAATGCCCTTAGCTCCGGAACTACGTAAGTTCAAATTTTTTTGATAGTGTGTTTAGCTACCGATTTACGGAATTTCACCATTCAAAATATAACGATGTATCGTTTAGAATGACCATAATATAGGTACTTACCAATGCAATTTTGGGATTATGTGTGGGTAGGAAATAATTGTAGTTTATGTGTGGATTCATGCAGCACCAATTAACAATTATCAAGTAGCAATTATCAATTAACAATTATCAATTAACAAGTATTGAAAATTCTGCATTCATGCACCCAAATTAACAATTACCAAGGAACAAGTGAGCATGCGCACAAAGCAGATCCGTGCTATTTAAGTTAACCTCACTTTGTCGTGGAAATTGTTTAAACATTCAGATTCTATTCGTTATCCGAAAGTATAAAATAAATTTTATGCATTCACGGTGGTTATTGAAATGGAAGATACTCAAACATTTTTTTTGTTGATTTTGATTGCTTTCCGTCATTATACTGACCAATCCACGAGCATCTGCGTACTAGTTGCGCACTAGAGGAAAATATCGTTCAATTAGAGTAGAAAGATAAAAGTTGGCCAACTTCTACTTGTTACTTGATAATTGATAATTGTCTGCATGAATGCATTCATTGTAATACAAGTAGTTCAACTTGTACTTGTTAATTGTTAATTGATAATTGTTCCTTGATAATTGTTAATTGGTGCTGCATGAATCCACACTATGATATGATTACAAATGTGACTCACCTTATCATTGTTGGATATAATATATAATCAATTTCCAGGTTTCAGGTAGCACTAGCACAATGAAAAAGTTCAGGGTAGTTTGAACTGGTTAGTGTATTATGAATTGATCGTACTTATATGTTTGAAATAAATTATAATGTTTTGTACGTTTGGAATTTGACTTATATTCAATCAAACAATAATTAATGAATGTTGATTACTATGGTTACATCAGCATCCCCGATGTGCTTTTAATGTTATTGAAAACGGCTATTGTGATCGAGGTATACAAGAAGCCGATGGCTCACGGTCAAATAGATTGATTGATCAAACTGATGACCTTGAAGTGAAGTAATTTCTAGCTAAGATGCCTAAAAACCCTGGTGTGCGGACTCATACCTGTAACACTGTAGGATAAAACGGTGGACATTCGCTTGCTTGATAATGAGAAAACAAATGAAATCGCGTTAAATTTTCCAAAAATCCCGCGATACTTCGTGAACCGCCACCGTCGGTTTTCTTGTTAGGGTGAATTTCTATGAACAGAAGTTTCAAGTATTACGCACGAGCATGAAATGAATAAAACAACATTATCATTCAAATTTACAGAATCACTGTCCGCAAGCAGCTTTATTAGTTAAATTTTCGACTTATTATATAATTTTTATTTTGCTGACATGCAATTTACTGGAATAAATAATAATCACACATTTCACATAAAAGTATTGAAATTCAGCTGCATGGAAATTCACCATTAGAACCTGTCAATCTTGTGCTTGTGCCTATCTGACATCTGCCCAACATGCGCATGCGCAAGTATCTGCGCCATTGTATTCGAATTTTCCTTTTAAAGTTCTCTATAAATAAAGTATATATAAATAAGTTTGTAGCTTATTTTGAGTTTTATTGCTTTTCAGAAGTGATATGTGTGATGATTTGTATGTTACAATGGTGTTTCGCTATTTTAAAAACTGTTTGTCATGTAATAGGTAGTGAAGATGTTTCTTTTTTTGTGCAATTCACTCTCGACAGAAAATTTATTTTGGGTGATCTAACCACACTAAAAGGATTTTACGAAAATGAATGGTAAAATAAGAAAAGCTAAACAAGCTTGATGATATATGCAAAATTGATAGATTTCAATAGAAGTGGTGATTTTTTTTTCTTTGTCACGAACTTTCGCAACTTGAACTTATGGAATATTTTAAGAAACCTTAGGGTATAACAACACGCACCCAGTTGATTGAATCGATTTGAAAAAATGTTTGCCATGTTTATTAGAGCATAAAATATAAGTTCCAAACTGGTTCCAAAGTATATTTTAGAGATTTTAAGTAGTAGGTACCTACTCACTTTCGGTACCACACATAAATGAATTATTGTGTTATCTCTCTGAATTTTGTCCACACAAAAACGGGTTATGGTCATCTTATTTAGGAAAATAATATAAAATACAGAAAAATGAAGAAACGAACATCATTAATAGTCAATAATATTGCACTACGAAATTTTTGATTCTGCCATAACTATTTTGACATTCAAACGGTATTTACATTATTTTAAAAAAGTAACACATTTTGTGTGGTGCTATTTTTCCAAAAATTTGGTCTTCCACTTCGAGTATGGAAAGTATATTGCTTTAGAATGATATTTAAAAAGTTTATTGACATTCCGCCAAATTCAATCAACAACACTATGTCCCTGGAATATTGACATGAGGACGAGGCGCCATCTTTGGATCCGATTACAGAAATACACTACGATTTCATTTGTTTTGTCTTCAAAAAAATCTAAACAAAATCTAATCAGTCGACCCTGGTTTTTAGGCATCATCAGCATCCCCGATATGCTTTTATTGTTGTTGAAAACGGCTACGGTGATCGAGGTATAAAAGCCGATGGCTCACGGTCAAATAGATTGATCAAACTGATGACCTTGAAGTGACGTAATTTCTATAGCGGTTTATTTGAATTTTGCAAAACAAATCGATAGAAGAAATCAAATCATTTCAAAGCATTTTGATCGAACTACTTGACCGTGAGCCAGATGCTTAAGAATTAGGTACCTACAGCGGCAATGTTGCCGGAAACGTGAATAATTGTAGATATCGAAAGGAAGATAATATGTTTTTGGCGATAATGTCATCGCAAACATTATAAATGCCTGCTGAAAACTCGTTTCTGATCAGATATAGTCCAAATTTCTATTTCCTTGTATTCGGTGTGTTTTTTATATTTTTTTAAGATAAGTTAGTTGGATAATCTTTTTTACTTTTTTTAATATCCTGATTTTTAAATAATAAGTAAATTCGCAGGCTTTTTGTTGGTTATTATAGGTGTTTGTTCCTCATTATTCATCTTGAATCAATAATAGTGTGCCCAAAATGAGAATATCGACAACAAAAACACTTTTTCTTGGTTCAACCATATCAACAATCTGAGAAAACAACTGTCACCTTTGATTGGAATAGTATTCAGGACAAGACCCTATTAAAATATTTGAATATATATCATTTATTTCAGTGTAATTTATTCTATAAATTGCAATACCTCATTTCTGTTTGGGGCTTAGCCAAATTTTATATTTTGAAACACTACAAAGATGAACAATTTTTTTTTCGTATAAGTATTTGATACTAGAAGTAACCAGTACTATTTTGCACTAATATAATGACACTACTGCGTTTCAAAGTTACTTCCAAGAGAAATTGCAGGTTGTTTTAATTTAAATAAATGAGAGCCAGTACCCCCCCAGTGTTTACATTTTATTTGTCAATGCTGGTAAAACATTTTTATCTAAAGAAAAAAATTATAATTTTTCTTTGCCTCATGAAGTATTCACAATTAAGAAGTACTTACATGCACAATGTTTGGAGTAAATCATCTACACTTTCATTATTTTCATAGAAAAATTGCAGGTTGATGTAGTAATACCTAAAGTAGGTATTTTCGTCGGCGAGTAGCCATCAGAAAATTAGTACTGCCCCCTACTACCGTAGAATTATAGCTGTTTGATATTTGGCAAAGTTTTCTACAACCATATAAGTACCTATTGTTTAGGGTTTTTGCCAGAAAATTGGATTACAAAATCCATTTTTCATTATTAGTTTCACGGTCTTCTGTTAAGAAGACTTGTCCATTCTTCATGAATTGAATTGCAAGTAGTTTCAATTCAATGAAATGAGAGCAAATATCCCAGTTTCGAATTTTTATTTGTCAATGCTGGTAATACACGTTTCTGTGACGAAAAAATTATTATTTATATTACAATTAATCTTGAAGGAGATTTCTGGTTTGCCTTATGAAGTATTTACATTGTAGAAGTATAAGCACACTGTCCGGAATAAATCATCTGCACTATCTTCACTTATCACAAATAAATAAAATTCCTCTGGAACCAGCTCATTTATTTTATAACCATTTCAAGTCTGATACTAAAGCTATATGGTCCGATGGGAAAACAACACTTGGTAAGGCTGTATTTGCAATCACCTCTTCATGACTGGGCAAAGGCACTACTTGGGTAACTTCAAGATTGCTCTTTTCATAAAAAATATAGTCCAAGCAGTCATGGAACCCCGCTGTGAAGTTTGTATATTTCGGAGTACCACAAGCACTGGCTAACTGGAAGGGTTGCTTTAGTTCAACACTATCTATAGATTCTTCCTTATCTGAAAAAGAAAATGAACTTGACCCTCAAAAAAATTTAACTCAATTATCAATACTTATGACCCTTGAGAATATTTTAAAAGAAGCCTAAACTAATGATCAAGTGCTGGATATAAACGAAAGTGACTTCAAAAATGTTGATTTCAGTGATTATTCCACTTTGATTGGTTGAAACTTTTGTGTTGATAATTGAGAACATGTTTTCGATTTTGCAGTTTAGTCAACCACACTCGCGCAAGCGCTCGTTGATTGGTTGAAACTTTTGTGTTGATAATTGAGAACATGTTTTCGATTTTGCAGTTTAGTCAACCACACTCGCGCAAGCGCTCGTTGATTGGTTGAAACTTTTGTGTTGATAATTGAGAACATGTTTTCGATTTTGCAGTTTAGTCAACCACACTCGCGCAAGCGCTCGTGTGGTTGCCAAGCAACATAATTTGTTTCTCAAAATCGAAGGAATTTCTATTTCGATAATCATTGATACACTTGTTGTATTACATACGAATATTTTACTGAAAATTAGCATCCTGAATCACACTTTCTGTTTTTAGTTGAAAATGTGAAAATGGACCTATACATTTCCAAAAAAATTTATTGTAAGTGTGGATTCATGCAGCACCAATTAACAATTATCAAGTAACAATTAACAATTACCAAGTACAAGTTGAACTCCTTGTATTACAATGAATGCATTCATGCAGACAATTAACAATTATCAATTATCAAAGTAACAAGTAGAAGTTGGTCAACTTTTATCTTTCTACTCTAATTGAACGAGATTTTCTTCTAGTGCGCAACTAGTACGCAGATGATCGTGGATTGGTCAGTATAATGACGGAAAGCATCGAAAATCAACAAAAAATGTTTGAGTAGCTTCCATTTCAATGATAATCGTGAATGCACAAAATTGATTATAAACATTTGAAAAACGAATAGAATCTGAATGTTTAAACAGTTTCTACGACAAAGTGAGGTTAACTCAAATGGCACGGATCTGCTTTGTGCGCATGCTCACTTGTTCCTTGGTAATTGTTAATTTGGGTGCATGAATGCAGCATTTTCAATACTTGCTAATTGATAATTGTTAATTGATAATTGCTACTTGATAATTGTTAATCGGTGCTGCATGAATCCACACTAAACTCGTTTCAATCGATTGTTCATAGTCTAAATGTCTTTTTATCAACGAGTGCCACTCTACTATTTTATTTAATAAAAATATCACATTTCAAAGTAGGCCTCTGACGTCAAGTTCATCGGAAACATCCCCACCATAATCCACGTTCCGAAATAGGGAATATCGTTCTCCCATAAACTATAGCTACTGGCTGATTATAAGCCATCGAGAAATAATTGAAACTTTGTCACTGGATCAACACATCAAAAAAATTTACGTAAAAGCAATTTTTTATATTACTTGTAACTTTAAAATTTTCTGAACGAACCCTCCTTTTGACGAAAAAGTATTGTTGGCAACACCGCAAATTATAACAGTTCTTATGGAACAAAAGTTTTTATTATCACAGAACACATAAGACAGTTTATTTGAATTTTCACAGGTGTATAGACAAAGCACTTTTTAAACATTTTCACGGTTATAAAGAATACAGAAATTAATTATCCTCAGAAAATAAAATATTCAAGAGTCTGTTAGTTTCCGGCAAACAGATTTGATCTACTTGCATCTATCTTGTATCACATAAGGTAAGCAAATGAGTTAAACAGAGAAAAACAATTGTAATTGATTTGCTCCGTGAAACAGCCGAACAAACCCATCTGGTATCAAATGACAACTATCATAGAACACAGTCCAGATGTAATGATAATTTGAGATTCCATGGTGTACGACGTTGCCAAGTTTACTTTTGATGAACGTGACGTCATGAAACCCCATTTTTTCAAATTAAAGAATAAAAAAAAAACAAAATTCTCAAAATCTTGATGATTACACAATTTTGATCACAAATAACAGTTTTACAGATTACAAATTATGTGTGGATTTATGCAGCACCAATTAACAATTATCAATTAACAATTATCAATCAACAATTAGCAATTAACAATTAGTAAAAACACTATCATTTATGAAGTCACAATTATAAATTAGGAGAAAACAATAAGCATGTGCAAAAGTATGAGATCGTCATTTGAAATAACCTTAAACTGTTTCATGTTTATTTATTTGTTCCTTGTAAATAAACGATTTTTGAAATTAATAGTGAAATTGAAAAAGTGGAATTGAAAAAGTGAAATTGAAGAAGCTGATTTTTTAATGTTGTTGACAGCAAGTTTCTTTGTATTGAAAATGGGAAGAAAAAGTAGGTGGGCTGTAAAGCCTATTAATAGACGAAGAAAAGAATCGTCGGACAGACCAATCAGCAGGCATCTGCGTGTTAGTTGCGTACTTGGAGAAAATCCGGTACAATTCATACAATTAAACTAAGAAAATTAAAAGTTGGCCAACTTCGTAATTGTTAATTGATAAATGATAATCGTTAAATGTTTGCATAAAGACAGTCATTGTAAAATAAAGAGTTCAACTTATAATTGATATTTGTTGATTGATAATTGTTAATTCATATTTGTTAATTAGTGCTGTGCATAAATCCACACTTGAACTGGGTGCATTTTTTCAGAAAATATTTGGCCAATTTCTAATGAAATTAAAAAAAAGTGTTTTATTTAATGGTTATAACACAGCAACACTGGAAAACTATAGACTTTAATCTTATATAATTAGGTGTGTTCAAAGAACAAGGCCTTCATTCAATTTAAAATCTATCTGTCCATTATACAAACTCTGTTATCAATTCAAATAGATACTTACTACTCTGATAATCAATGAAATCCTTAGGCACTTCTCCTTCTGTAAATAATTTGAAAATACCACATTCTGGTACACTATTGAAATCTCCGCAAAATATCAAAGAAACACGTTTCTCAGGAATCTGGAAAATATTTTTATTTTAATGGTTGTTTTCAACGTTTTTAACGTTTTCAAAAAGGATCAAATTAAAGTTGATCGTTTCAGTTCTAATAAAACCTAAAAACATCCAATGACCAAGGAACTTTCAGACAGATATTCATCATAAAAATATGAATATAAATGAATGATTTGTAATACATTTCAAACTGTTAAAAATCAGAAAACTCCACTGACCTTCACTTTGAGTTCTTTGATAAAATTTTCCAGATATCTGATGGCCAAGCCTCCATGCAATAATCTGATGTGATCAGCATCTGGATGGAAATATAAATGAGTGTTTGCCACAACTAAAACCTCATCTCGTCCCACAACATCCAAAATACTAGTTTGCAAAGTGGTTGACCTGTCCAATATTCTTGTGGTCAACTTTTCATTAGCAGCTATTTTCTCCCAGATATCCAAAAAAAGTTTGTCAGTAGATATATGCTCTGAAAGCACAAATCTGTGTGATTCTAGTAAATTGAACCTTTTCTTGCAGTAAAACAAAGCCAAGCCCTCTGCTACTTCTCCCCCTTTCAGAGATAATTCACTTCCATATCCTAAATGTTCAAGGACAGTATGGAGGTCGTATTTATATACTTTTCTATCAACTTCCTGAAGACAAATGATATCTGCATTGTAACCTGAAATATGAAGTGAATCATCCAGTATAAACAGAATAAAAAGACTTTTGAAAAGATATTCTGGAATCAAACTCAAAATTCAAAGGGCTACAATTCGTGATCTTTACTAAAATATGCCTTCTCACAGTATCATGAAAGAGAATATACTGCATGCAAATAAAGACTAGATATGAAGTAATGAAGTTACTTAATAAAAATATCAAATTTAAGAAGAGAAAATTGAGATTGTTATGAAAGTGACTGTTTTGTAGGTGAAATCAATGGTAATATACCTATTATTTCTTTCAGAATAAGCTGCTTCCTATAATCAATTTCCAGTGCATATGGTGGGCAATATGGATGCAATACTGTCCTAGTATAATCTGAATCGCAGTAAAGGTCAGCCAAAATATTGTAGGTAACAACACGAAATCTGAAAGAAAGATGTACTTCAATTACAGTTAATTTGAGTAGCTTATTTGGTATAATTTTTTATATCTTTCTGTTCAAAGTGACTAAGTATTTGGAAGATATAAATTCAAAACATAACCTCTAATTTTTTCCATGATTTAATTTTTCAAATATGCAATTCTGGCAACTTTGATAAATGTTTTCAGTCTTTTAAATTATGCTTCTTTTCCATTATCATATCATGTATATATTTATCACCTTCAAATTAGTTTCAATGTTCAAAAACAGTGGTTTCAGATATTCAGCTCTTCCATGGTGTGAAAAATAGCCACTATAACCCAGATGATTTATTTTCCTTATCAGAGTTTCTTGGAAACTATTGAAATGTTATACTGAAGGAAATCATTGACTGGACATTTTGAATGTATCAATAAATGTGAAAATATTGAGCAAACTTCTAAAGATTCTACCCTGATTTGTTCTGAATCAATATCTAATGAATTACTATATTTCCAAGGTGCAAGAAGGTAAATGGTGAACAGATTTTGGGAATTCAATTCTATCTCCATTTGTTTCTTGAGGTATCTCCCTTAATGATTTCTTGATGCTTACAATTAACACTTTATTGAAATACCTATTCACCTACTCATTATCCTTTGTCCTTTCTTTAGTGAACTGGTGCCTTATTTCAAATGGACATTGCCCAGGACTCGCATCAACTCTACAAACTGAAATAGTTTCAACAATTGGTCCCTCTGAACATTCATTCCTAGGTATACAAGTTAGCTTCAAATAGTTATTGATATCATCATTGGAAGGTGTGTAGACAAAGTCATTGCCAATGCTGAGCCAAGACTTTTCATCTACTGATTTGGACCAACTGAAGTCTGACAAAGATTTTTTGGTGAATACTGTTTCGAATTTCGAGGGATATGTTGGGAAGCCCGCTAAAATTGACATGGGTAAAGACATGGCATCCACCCAAGGAGAATCGATGATAACTTCAAATGATTTATCAAGTATTTTCAGCACAACATGGTTTCCAGGTTGGAAAACATCTCTACAAATTGTCTCTTTTTCTAGTTCCTTGCCATTCATTATCAACGTTACCCCCAATAACTGATCCGATTGACTTGGTTCATCACTCTTTCGTTTCTTATTTTTCTTATTAATAACTTTACCCATGTTTATTGCCACTCTACCTGAAAAAGTTTCTACAGTCTCAGAGAGCTTTCGGTTGAAATTGAATGGCCTGTTTATTCTGAGGTCTTCATTCACGTATTTCAAAGTCATTTCGAATTGATCGTCATTGTCCAAATGTCGTAGATAGGCCTTTTCCATGTTGAAAATATATTTATGAACAAATCTGTTGATTGCAATTTGCTGCGGAATTTTTAGTAACCTGTTGATTCTGAATAACATGTCGCATCACGCATCAGTCATCACCCTTCCTACTTCCTAATTACTTAAATTATCATTTTTAGCAGTCCCACTAGTCTCAGCACCATTTTTAGGTTAAAACCACACGACACGTCAAAACATAAAACATGCTTAAAACGTCATCAATCAGCCGAATCAGCGGCTTTCAGTAACTCCGGTTAGCTCCTGAAGTGATCAAACAGACGAACACACCTTGAAAATCATGTTCTAAATCCCATTTATAAAGTTAAAATGTTTAGTTAAGGGGTAACAAGGCAAGTAACAAACTAACTAAACCAATGTGTGCTATGCTATCTCCAGTCAAAATGTAAAGTTATGAACTGACTATTGTCAGTTTCAAACCGATAAAAAAGAATATCTACATACTGAACCACTCTCTTACTACAGAATAGTGAAGGATGATTAATGTTCATGTGTTAGATCTTCGAAGGCCAAAGGGAACATATTATATCAGGGGTTGGATTCCGTGTACCATGGAATTCTATAGTCGACAGTTATGTCTCTTTCTCACCCATGAACTCCATCATAATGACATCTCACTTATTTGATCTACTGAAGAATTAATTCTATGGTACACGAAATCCCATCCCAGGTCAGTGACTGGTGTTAGCTCCAGAACCAGTCACAGCAACCAGGATGGAAATAGTTCAGTAAAACGCCGGAGTATCATGCATCCGTTTATACGATGATACGAAAGTGTTTCTATTGGTCGAAATTCAAATATGGACAGATAAAATTTGAATTTCGACCAATATGAACACTTTCGTATCATCGTACCGTCGGATAAACGGATGCATGAGACTCCGGCCTTAAGCGATAAAGCTCACTGTTCACACTCACGATATCCGACGATACGAAGATTTGAAAGTGTTCTATTGGTTGATTATGATTAATTTAAATTTATCAATGGGAACCCGGAGGTTACATTATCGGATCATCGTCAGATTAGAAATCTGTGTCATCGCATCTTCGGATATCGTAAGTGTAAACAGTAAGCTTACAGTCTTAGATTTTTAGAACGGTCCAAAGTAATCGGTCAGTTGGGTTCTGACAAGTTTTGGATATTTAGACATTCTAAACTTGAATGTGCAACTGTTCAGAACTGGTTATGAAATGAGCGAAGGAATTATCATTCCAGAAGCAGAATCAAGGTGAGAATCTGCGTTTTAGCTTTTTGCGTGAATTCAACTATTTTTTGGAAGAATATATGAAGTTGAAATATTTCAACATTTTTACTTAGATGCTAGCAGGTATGTCTATGTGAATGACGAATTGGCGAAGTCTATTCGCCAATTAAAATGCACGACGCGCGTCGCGAAAAGCCAAAACGCTGTATTGGGAACTCACCTTTATATAAAAACAGATTAAATTTCGTATTGTCATTGTCATTAGTCATTACATTATTGTCAAATGTTTGTTTATTGCATTTACGCACAATTAAAAAGAAGAAATTGATATAAATATTTTTTTATTAATGAGTAGGAGGTCAGAGAATGAGGGAAGTTTGAATGAATAATTTGTCACTGGAAAATAAACCAATTTTTGATTATGTTAAGTGAGGTGTAAAAAGTCAGGGCAACTTCTATTCTAGCTCAGACAAAAAAAAACAATTGTGTTATCCAGGATCCTACTTTGTTGAAGATGTATTAATTCCAATAAACAGAAATCCCAGTGTAGTGTAGTATGTGGACTCCTGGTGTACGAATTGTGAGAGGACCGGATTGGAACTGGGAAAACCAAGGTAAAAATTACGAATCATCAGGTTTTTTTGTTATTCTATCGCTAAATATCCGTATTTCAATACGAAAAAATACTTTCTTTGCAAGATAATTCAATTCAGGCCCATACTAAAATGAAGTTCTCTATGGTTCTTGGCCATTAAAATGAAGTTGATAACAATGATAACAGTGATCATTATCACTGTATTTTTTTATCGTATTCATCAAATAGATGTTTTTTTTGTGCAAAATTTAAAGATGGTACAAAAAATCATTCACATTATCTGCTTGAACTAGCACTTTTCTTGAAGTTATGGTACATTTTAGCAACATTTGAATATTTTAATACATCTTCAGATGGTGGAGAAGGGCATGTGGGAACAGTATGTGAAATTGGTCGAACAGGAGCTGTTGGTTCACCAGATAAAACCGTTGTTGTACAATGGGATAACGGATCTAGGACCAACTATAGGGTTGGTTACGAAGGAAAATTCGATTTGAGGATCATAGATAATGCACAAGTTGGTAAGTGAGATTACAAATGATTTAAAAATTTCATTTAAACCTTCTGATTATGTAGCTTTAAAGTTTTCCTCTGTGAAGTGAAAATGTAGTTTTTTTTTCTCAATTTTATATTGTGAAAATTTAGGATGAGGAAAAGAATAGAAATTTTTTTTTTAATAGACCATAAAAAATTAATACCTGCTCTTATAATATATTCTCTCAACAATATCTAAAAAGGTAATTCTTTGTTGTTAGTAGAAATGTTTATGTATGTTGCCATTTATCATATTTCTTGGTACAAATTATTTTTCAGGTGTAAGACAACCAAACATTGTATGTGATGGCTGTACCAGTCAAGGGATCAGCGGGATGCGATACAAATGCGTGGTTTGCTATGATTATGACCTGTGTTACATGTGTTACCATGGAGATAAACATAATCTAACTCATACCTTCAAGAGATTCGACTCTACAAATTCAGTTGGGTAAGCTACTCCAATATAGAACCCTGTTGAACCCACAGTTCTGCTCCCAGCAAGTAGTTGACCAGCAATGACTTTTCATTTCTGTCCTTCAAACAGGTTTGAAATCCCTCAAGGATTTTTTCTCAAAGGCCAAAACAGTGTAGCATTTGCAGCAGTTTTCTTTTTCTTTAGATGAATCACAGAACACTCACCTCTATTCATAAAGTTCACCAGTAGTCTCAACGGCATGGGTTATTTGTGCATTTCTAATTCATGAAACCCAATAATTTTTTTTTCCAAGTAGATGTCATTTTTTAGCCAGTGCTTGAACTAGAATAAGAACTCTTGATGAAACATACCCTCAAATTTTTTGCCAGATAATAATAATTATAATGCAATATATTTTGTTTTTTTTTTCTGAGATCTTGTTGTTTTAACTTTATTTTTCACTGTGAAATTCCTCCGATTTCTGTTCCTGAAATTGCATTGTCGCCAGATCAAATCATAAATCTGAAAACCACATGTTCGGATCTGTTTTGGTTGCAAAAGTATGAATTTATCCCCTTTACACCCCCCAACTACCCCCTACACCCCAAATATTTTCATAATATTTTATTGTCATCGGACCTACATTACTGTGCCAAATTTCATTAAAATCGGTACACGGGAAGTGTGTCAAAAAAGAATCGCAAGTTTTGATAGACTGAAAATATATGAAATCGTTTAAAAAAATTAAATATGTTCCGGATTTTTTTTATAACTTCTTGTCCATAAATGTTTTGAGAATTCTGATAGTAATTTCCTCAACAGAAATATTATTTGTTTGTCCCCTTTCAGATGCATAACCCCTAAGTAGTTTATACTATCAGTTTCTTTGATTCTAGTGGTTAGTGGTTCTAAGTCAGTTACTGGTAGGGTATTGTTATATAATGTGAATGGCGTCTTTTTCATATTTTTTTTTTATTTTATTAGTACCTAGATTACGATAAAACCAAAGTTTATTCTTTTTCTAATATATTGTGGTCTAAGCATGTGATTCAATCCAGTTTTTTCTCCATATAATATTACTGTATCATCTACAAAACTATGATTTTCAACTAAGGTATTGATGTTAAAAAGGTCGTTGAGATAGATAGAAGTGGCCTCAAAACGGATCCCTGTGGTACACAGGCACGCTAAATTGATATGTTGAAAGATTATTTGTTCACTTCTAAAATGTCCATAGCATAATTTCGATTATCAAGAAGTTGACACAGCATCCTGGGTTGAATTTTTATGAAAACAGATATTTTTTTCTATTTTTTGTATCTCATTTTTTCCACTGTACTTGGGGTAGAAGGATAAATTTTCAAGTAACTGCTAGGGTCCACAGTTGAAGTTGATACATCAAAGTATATGATTATCTATCTATAATATTTAACATTTACTGTTGTTCACAATATTTTTATTCTCTTGTAGAATTGATCTTCCACCTCGTGCCAACGGTAGAAAATGTCAACTGCGCGGAATTTATGTTGATGCCAAAGTAGTTCGAGGGTACAATTGGGAATGGGGTAATCAAGATGGAGGAGAAGGTAATTTTTGCACTTTTGCAATTGGACTTTTTCCTATTGTTTGTTTTTAGGAAAACTTGGTGTTGTTTTGGACATCAGAGGTTGGGACAATGAGAGCAGTAGGTCCGTTGTAAATGTTAGGTGGTATTTCGGTTCCACCAATGTTTATAGACTAGGCCATAAAGGAAATTGTGATATAAAATTTGTTGAATCTTCATCCGGTGGATATTATTATCCAGAACATCTTCCAGTTTTAGGTGAGTCTTATCAACTGTGAGTATTGACTGGTCAAATCATGAGACATTTACCAACAAAACTTCAGCAAAGAATATATGTATAACTTAGCATGGACAAAACCTTGAAGAATATCTGTCTTTATAGGCCAAAATGTAGAACAAACAGTGATTCGACCTAGTAGGTCAGGCCCTTGTCCCTTTGGCATCGGAGATAAGGTCAAGGTTACTGTTTCGGTAGAGCAACTCAAGGCTATGCAGCAAGGACACGGAGGGTGGAATCCTAGAATGGCTGATGTAAGTATTTATTTCTTTTACAGTCAACTCTCTCATTATGGATATATTCGCTTGTTTTGAAAAATAAATCATACAGATTGATTAATTATTATCTGTAAACATTGCTTTAGGGATAGCATTCCTGTAAACACATTTTAACTGTCAATAACAGATATTCTTTATTTGCTCAAGAAATATTAGTTTTGTTGTTGTTGAAATAAATATACACTAAAATGGAATTAAATAATAACAGATAAAATACAAGGAAGAAAAACTTACAAATTCACCTGGGTCAGTAACGTAAACAACCAGTGTAAAAAAACGATACATTATTGTATTAAAACTATTATTATGCTCAAAACAGACCAGCAGAACTATTGTCTAGTTGGAGCTATCTTTTAATATTCTCTCCTTATATTTGCAGTCTGGGATCATTGTAAAATCCTTGTAATTAAAAATATTACCAGCCTCATATCAGGTATGTAAACTTTTTTGAAGTTTAGATACTTTACTCTTCCAGAATACATTCAATTCTCTTTCACTTCAAATAACAAAGTTAATGAAAAGAGAAAATTCACCACCAATTTATCCATTTTCAATCTTTCAAATTTGCACTCATCAAATTAAGTTATTATTTTTGAAAAATCAAAATGTTAACTTAGGAGTTATCAAATTTTCTAGGAAAAGCACGAAATATCAAAATTTGAATGAATTCAGAATTATTGAACTTTGATAATAATTAATTCCTAGCACACACAACTCCCTGTATATGTATAGTACAAAAACAGTACTGAATAGATGTTTCATGGGTATCTGCACATATCTATGATATATAATACTTTATTTTTGTATAATTTTTGTAGATGGAAGGTTTATATTCACTTGTAATACCACTAGAGGTTGAATTATTTCCGAAAATGTTTTCGACTTCATGAATATTCGGAAAATTATCGCAAGTCGAAGACGAGGGATAATTTTCTAAAAATATTCATGAGCAAGTAGGTACATACAGTTCGATTATTTTATCTTTACCCGTGCGTCATCATCACAGTACCATCATTCTTAGCTTAGAAGACAAATGTTAACGAATTTTGATTCGCTCGTAGCGGTTGTTAGAAAGAGATGTTCGATAGAGGGTGTGTGATTTCTTCGATCATAAATTGATGACGCATGTGTAAAGATAAAATAATCGAACTGTAACAGATTTAAGTTGCGTCAGTGATTGTAGCCTATAAATTGTTGATTTTTACTTGTTTTATTTGCATGGAAATAACATTTCAACACTGAACATATTTCATTATTCAATTTCACATAAGTTTTGAGTTACTACAAGTGGTAGAAAATTAATTTTTTTGCGTTTTTATTAATTTTCAATATGCGCTTTATTGCATAGCATTCATAACCTGCGAACATCATAGGGGGTGGTGATCATCGTTTTTTGACAGTACAAAACGTCATCAAAAACTCGTGTTTTGTAGTAAAAAGAATATTGTGCTGTCAAAAGGAACGCACACTTTTTTAATTTTAAACATGTATCGATTTAAAAATCGTGTATGTAAAATATGCATAAAATTGTCTGATGTAATGATGAATCATCGTATGTACTATGTCTAATTTACCCGCATTAATAGAAGATTGTGGTTTCTATATAAAGAAAGAAAATTTGTTTCGATTTGTTCAGGAATATTTGCTTCTGAACTACTGAATACTGAAAGTGCTGAATGGAAAAGTGGTAAATAGTGTCTACATATTATACATATTTTATTAGACATAGATATTTCCTTCAAGAATAAAGAAGGTGTTGGAAGAATATAGAAAACATTTCAACTATGTAACTGAAATGTATCAAAATTAAATTAAAAAAGGAAAACCAGTATTGTCAAAATGTATTATTGTGTCATTAAAACGTCAACAAATTTCCGATTTAATTCGCTGTTGGGTACTCAAGAGAAAAAAATTCCACTAAAATACGTGCGTTGCCATAGTGATATGTCAAAAAAACGTGAAAATTTAAACACATTTTTCATAAAATTCTTATCGTGTCCAGAACAGTTTTTCGCTAACAAAGTTCCTGCTATTACTGATTTTTAATTTTCATTTGATCATAGTTTTCCATGTTGATTTTATTTTTTTCAAATGATCATCACACACTGTATATTCAATATATGGTCAGAATATTGTAGTTTCTCAATCTGTCTCTAATCGAATCATTGGTTTTTATGGTGGTTGTGATTTTAAGGGGTATTTTTAGCAAGGTAAATATTCCAACAATAGCTCTATTATATTTGAAGAATATGATTATGGTCACATTTCAAACAATCAGCACAAAGGGACTTTGAAAGTATTATTGATATTTTCAACAGTGAATGAATTCACTGGAGTGTTATCCCAATATCAAACTCCAGTGTAATGAGTACGAGGTAGCTCCAAAGGCCGAAGGATTCAGCAAAAAACCAAACCAAGCCAACTCGGCAACCAGCTTCAGAGAACAACTTTGGAAGTTGAGAATGGTACTAGATCGTCTGCAAACGCCAATCATGAGATATTTTCATATTCTATCATGTGTGCGAAGCACATGGTCAATGACCAGGCAAAATAGAACTGATAAAAGGAGGTCAGCCTGTCGATCCCTAAGCATCGGCTTGACTGTCCGTTTACCCTTCGCACTTCCAGAAATTTTCTGGCCTAAAAGATGTCAGATTAACCATGTGTACGGGAATACCAGTCATTCGGCAGGCGTCAAGTAGGCCTTTTGCGAAACAGTGTCAAATACTTTAGACATGGTCCCAGGCAGCCATATGCACCGTCTTAATCTCCCTTCTTGCTTCGTTGGGGACGGTGTTGGAGATGCACAGGTTCTTTAAGGAAGTGCCTGCCAATAATCGATTGTATTGTTAAAGGTCTGAAATCAGACGATTAAGCTTCTCGGTCCCCCCAATGTTCTTGGGGATAAAGACCGTCCTAGATGCATGTAGTTCTTTCCCATGAAGCAGCTGAAGAGGATGGCAATTAGTAGGCTGGGGATTTTCCTCCGGTCCTTTTACTATTTGCGAAAAAACCGCAGTCTACCTCCGCAGAGGTGACCGGCCCCATAGTTCGTCATGGATTCTGGTGCCACATCTTCCCGACTAGGAGTCTCAAAGACTCCACGCCAGTATTGGTGGAAGGCGTCCCCGACGATATTATTCTCCGGTTCGCCTCGCTCGCCATCCATATTTTGTTGCGAGCACTTCGTTTCACGTGACCTGTATAGCTCCCGTGTGAGCCGATATTCCCGCTGTCTTCTCTCTTTTCTGTTTATATTGGGTTCATCTTGAGGACCTCACTAGTCCTGTGTAATTCCCCCAAGTTTTTCCAAACGAACACCTGAACATCCTTAGTGATGGCCTTGTCCATTTCAGCGCTTTTTCCAGATGTTTATTTTAGGAGATCTTTGAGTGTAGGTTCAACTTCAGGATTTCGACTCTCCCGACATCTATAGGCTTTCACCAAAGATTCGAAGAGCTATATTGGTCTCTAGGTTTCTTTTTCTGGTGAAAAGACAATCGTGTTTTTTTGGTGGGGTTGACCTTGCACGATGTCTGTACTTCTGCGAGAACTGACTGCATCAGATCCAGACATATCCCTATATACTTCCTGTTATCCATTATGATGATATCGTCAGGCATACACTCTTTCCCGGTTCAGGTCTGTAAGGAGGCTGCCTATTACAAGGAGTACTTCCTCATGAGAGCAGCCTCTCGTGGCTTACACAGCCATTGTGTCTTCAAATAGAGAGGCCTTCATTATCTTGCAGAAAGCCTGGTAGATATCTACTGGTTCAGGACTGAGGCAACGGCTATGTTCTGTTTCCAAAGTTTATTTACAATCGCCCGTACTGTATATACTGTTATATGCGGTTTTCGCATAATAACCGAATATATCTGTCAACCAATATAGTAAGCTCGGTTAAGTGTGAATTTGGGGCAAGTGTGAGTTTGCTCGCTATCTTCGCTAAACCGGGCGACAGCCCAATGCCATCTATTGACGAATAGCCTACACTCATAATGAATCCATAACCATCATATAAAATACAAAAGAGATCTTGTGAAATCCAAATATTTTCCCCAATTTTCTAACCTACAATTCATCAACCCGAACGAGTATAACGAGTTTATTTCAAGCTTCGAGTGTATTGTTAAAATCTAAGGTAAGAATCCATTTTATACACTTTTCTTCTGCCTAAACAATGAATCTGACTATAGATTGCCGTTTTTTCATGAAGTTGTTTTTTTTTTCATTTTTCCACTGCATGTCACACTTACCCCGAAATTAAATGTTATTGGGGATAGTGTGACCTATTTGTCAGGGTAAGTGGGAACCTGGTTCATTTGGCCAATCTAAACAGTAATATTTTTTCAGCTATAGTACGAAATTATATACGGAAATCTCAGAGAGCCAAACAATATACCTGGCCAGATGTGGAAGACACTGATACACTTTCTGAGGATGAAATAACAACTGTGCTTCCATCACCACTCGTCAGAAGATGGGGATCAATGAAATTCTCATTCGATTTTTCAGATTTTCTACCTGTAAATTTTTCTTTTCAACAAATTTTCACTTTCACGATTATTTTTTGTTTTTTTCCAATGGGGCATTTCAAATTCAATATTAAAAAGTTCCTAACTATGTTTTGAATAAAGATATCTCGAAACAAATAAATTTTCGTGAAAGTTCCTTTACTGTTTACTCACACCTGCCCCAAAGAGAGATTTACGTGCATTAATATCTTTAAATTTGGCCAGAATCACACTTGCCCCAAATTTCCGGGGAAGTGTGACCTATGGAGATGTATATCTGAATACATAAATAAAATTCATAGAATACGTTTTTCAACAGTTTTCTGTGGCGTATTACAAAGACTGACCTTCGAAGTAAATACCTGCAAAAGTTCATTGTTATAGTGGTTTAGGTTCATCAGATGGACTAAATTCAATGCGAACTAATGAAAATCACGGTCACACTTACCCGAGCTTACCTTAGTTATTAGTCGGTCACCATCGGTAAATTATCTGGTTAACCAAGTTTGGAAGCTGAAAATAGCAACCGTTTCTTTCCCTGAAGGCTGATGTGATAGTCGCCCCTTTTATATCAATAAACGTTATTTATTCTTTATTTAATCCAACCATTATATTTCCACAAACTTAATATGACTACTCTATATTAGACTTTATGATCAATTATGTATACTATAAATTGTCAACTCTGATCTCTTTGCTTTGGATACGGGCATCGTATTTTACACCCAGTAGAGACAGGCCGTTCCTGCAGATCATCATTCAGAACAGCAGTTATTGCAAGACTCTCGTCTAGAGAGGGCCAATCTTGAATCTCCCAGAAGCTCGTGGTGACGTAACATATTTCTTCGAACGGCGCCGCAAACGTCAGAAGCAGACAGGTCCTGCTCCATCTCGCTACATTATAATGAACTTTGAATCTACATGAATTTTAAATAATATGCGATCCTGAAAACGAGTAATTTTTCAGAATTTTCATTCTATAACGATGGAGCACTTCTGTGTCAGCTATGTTTAATGACAAAATTGGTTTCAGTACATCGGAAAAGTTGGATCTGTCCATCGAGTAACAGACAAAGGCGACATCAGGGTCCAGTATGAAGGTTGCAATAACCGTTGGACTTTCAATCCCGTCACTCTGCACAAAGTCAATAGTTTCGCAGTGGGAGATGTTGTGACGTTGATTACAGACGTAGAAAAAGTCAAAGAGTTGCAGAGGGGTCATGGGGAATGGATCGAAATAATGCGAAATGTAAGTAACGTACCGCGTCAACCCCTTATGGAAATTCGTTTTCTTATAATAATTGCAAATTTTCTTTTAGTCTCTTGGAAAATTGGGTAAAGTTCTGAAGGTATATTCGGATGGGGATTTGAGAGTTCAATTAGAGGGCCACACTTGGACGTTGCATCCTCAGTGTGTGAGGATTATCCCCGGAAGTGCGGCAGAACTGGCAAATACAATGCACGCTCTTCAAAACCAAAGACAAGAACCATCAAGTAAGTTACTATTCATAAGTTTTGGAAAAACTGAACATTTTCATGTTAAACAGTGTCAGAAAATTTCTCATTAAATTTACAAAATTGACAAAGAGAATTTAACATCTTGATATTTGAAATGGTATTTAACAAAATTATGATAATAATATAGCTATATTAGATTTTTGATTTTTAGATTCATAAAAAATATTTGTTATGGAATACTCAAAATTTGTGTATAGTACAGAAACGTACTTATTTGGCAAGACGTTCGTTTAGAAATGTAGTAGATTTAAAGTTTTTTTATTAAAATAGTTACACTGTCTAATGTAATAATGATGAAATAATAATAATGCTTCCTCAGAAACATTCAAAGGTATAGCATGTGCGGGTAGAGGGACGGCCTACAGCACTAACCCGGAAAACCTACAGCACTAACCCATTTGTACATTTCAAAACTATACTTTATCGAACCCACGACGCCTGGGTGGGAAGCAAACGCTCTAACACAACGACCACTTCGCTATATTGTAAAGTACTTTGAAAAACTGAAATTATCGGAACGGTCGTATTATAAAAATTTTTGTTGATGATGGTTGATTAATAACTAAACCTGGGACAGTAAAACTGATTAGGTGGTCGGTGGATCAGCGGTCTAATGCACAGGCCGTTCGAAACTCCAGCATAGCGATAGTCGGTTCGAATCCGATGTAGGTACGAGAATTTTTCTCAACTACTTTATATCGGATTCGATAGGCGGCCGCATGCTTTGTTGAGTTGTCTAGATGCCGATCTCGTCTAGTGCTAGCTTGGAGTGCGCACCGACCACCCGAGGTGGTGCTGTAGGTTTTCCGGGTTTTCCTACAGCTGAAAAGTGAATACATCACCTAAAACATCAGTAAGTCGCCCCGGAGCGCCACGGCAAATAATAATAATAGCCGTCCTCTACCCGCACAGGCTATGCCTTTGGGTACACTCAACGAGTGTTTATGAGGGAGTATTATTATTATATTATTATTATCACGGGAAAGCTTATAAACACTTTCTGCTAAGAAGCGTTTCTTAAATTGATCCTCCACTCTTGGGATGTACGGTCGAGAATAGTAAACTCGTTTTCACTTTATCAAGAAGCTTCTGAACCAGAACATTAAATTCACATTACTGTAGAACGTCAAACCACATCTTACAAATCCGTTTTTCATCAGAATTGACTTCGGCAGAATAAAAAATATCGACTGTACATTTCTAGATTTCCTTTTCGACCTAATGTGAATAATCCTCCGAATAAAAATTTCGAAGAAATTCACTATTGCACAACTGAATGTTGAAGTAATGTAATCCTCAAACTGATACATTCTTCTATTTATGTTTAATAAATCCAACATTTCATAAAATACCCTCAAATATCTGTAATGTTAATAACACCGAATGAGCATGCTCCGACTGATATAGACAATATTCGGATTATTTCCGAATGGAAAGCAGCAGACCGTATATTGTCAGATAAGAGTTTGGCGATCAATGGAATTTCCGTACAGTGTTGTCGGTGATTGCGATTGGAAAGCAAATTGGAGAATTGTTCACTTTTAATGAAATAAGATGTTAGTTGGAAATTTATATGAATAATGAGTCAGGAAATGGAAGTATGGTTTCCGGTTGAATTTTACTTCTGCTTTGAACGCATTGCAAGCCGTTTTTATTAGCGTTTCAACACTGATAGGTACAAAGTTTAATTTAATCTTCATCTTTGATTCCATCTAAAATAAATTTGGACTTCAAGTTTTTCTAAAAATCTTCAGTTGCTTCAAGGTGAGCCATGTTGGAAAGATGTCGAATGTTAGCCTCAAACTCAAGTTTTTTCAAATCTTTTACATTCTGACTGTATTGTGCCCTTTACCGATGTTTACCTTCGTTAACAAGCGCTTCAATTGTTACATAATTATTGTGTTTTTCAACTGTCCAATGACAAAATAAAACTTATTTATTGTCAAGTTACTCATGTGACCATAACTAGCAATATGTGGTCTGAACTTCAATTTTTTTGATATATACATCGAAACATAATAGTTTTTTATGATATGAGGATCATAATGACGATTATTATGATAGTAGCCGTGAATATTTGGCTATAGCCGAGCCCAATAATACGGCGTTCTCCATAATATTCGTTTATGATCCGAGTTACGTACAAGACTTTAGCTGCGGCATCAATAAGTGTATATACGTCGGAGATTATTTTTGAGCTTATGATATTCCGGTCTCATACTATAATTCAGTTGTAAATGTTTAGTAGTAAGCTTATTATTCAATCTCATTGTAGTTTTCTTCGAATCTCGGGTAAATAATGACACTTAGATTATTCTTAATCTTGAGTCTGAAAGAACCTATAATTAATATTCATTTATAAGATTGGTAGTAGATTTATCAATTGAAATCGGATGTGTATTGAAATCTTCGAAAATTGGTGAATCTGTTGATGGTTTACCTTCCAATTTGGATGGTATTTAGAACTTTATTTGTTTTTTTTTTTAAGTTCAATGGTCACCTGCAAAGCAAGCGGACGATCAAAGCAACAGCCTGGCCGACCAGCTGGTACGGGCTGCAGCTCAAGGCCACCTGGAAGCTGTAAGAGGATTATTGAAAAACGCTCCCCGTAACGTTGTGGAGGGTCGCAGCAGCGGCAAGACTGCCCTTCAGGTCGCGTCCCACCAGGGACACGTACACGTTGTAGAACTGTTACTCAAAAGCGGGGCTTCGGTCAATGCTAGCGACAACGATGGGGACACTTGCTTGCACTACGCCGCATTCGGCAACCAGCCAGAGGTGAGTGATCTTTCGTATTTCATTATATTCAATCATGGTGCCGTGTTGTAGCGTTCTTCTCAACCGAAACAACTGAGGGGCGTGGGTTCAAATCCCAGCGCTGTCATCGGTCCTGACTGATACAGTTTTTTTCCATTGTTTCATAATTATTATGTAATTTTTAAATAAAGGGACACATTTTATTTAATTTATATTCAACTTCATATTAGTTATGAATTCCTGTCTTCAAACTGCATAGAATCAATCATCGGCTAACTCAAGGGCTCATCTATTTGCGATGTTACGTTTTTTATCTCAGATCAAATCTGTACATCGGAACTATAAGACATTATGTCCACTTTTATGTTTCTAGTGAAATTTTCCATTGATAAAATATCTAATATTGTTTTTATAAAAATGAGCATCTGGGAAAGTTATACTTAACGCTATCGCGTCGTTGGGCCATCTGCAATCGCACGCGGAAAAGTATAACTTTCCGCACTTGTTAGGTAAACTACTATTATTCATCTCCTTTTGTGTAGGTTTTAGACTTGTTGGTCAAAACCGGAATCGAAGTGAATGCAGCGAACTATAGTGGCTGTACTGCCTTGCACATAGCGGCCCACAAACAACCTGCGAGGTGTATCGAAATATTGCTGGCGGCTGGTGCGAATCCCAATTGCGCTGATCATTACGGAGATACTGCCCTACATGATGCAATCGGGAAGGACAACTTGCAGGTTATAGAGCATCTGTGTAAGGCGCAAGGTGAGCAGTCTTTATTTTTCGAATCGATAGACATGTTTTTTTTAAATCAGTGTTTGTGGTGAAAAAAATCTAAGTCACCATTCCCCAATCCTGTGTTTATCATATGACATCTCTTTGATGATCATTGGAATTGATTAAGTGATAATGTTGCGAAATTTCCCATTCAGGAACTGATTTCACCCTACAGAACAAACGGGGTTTCAATGTATTACATCACGCAGCTTTGAAAGGAAAGACGTTCGCAACGAGGAAATTGCTGAGTGTTGCACGACAATTGGTGGATGTCAAAAAGGACGACGGTTTTTCCGCCCTCCACTTAGCTTCCCTCAATGGACACAAGGACGTTGTAGAAACTTTAGTTAGGTTGGGTCAAGCCGATATCGACTTGAGGAACAACCGTAATCAGACTGCCCTTCTTCTGGCTGTGAGTCAAGGTAAGAAAGAAAGAAATTTTTCCGGTATCTAAAAAATCGGATAGGGAATCGTTATTTGGAAGAGACTTTACTAATAGTCGAAAAATAATAGATGTGCTCGAACCATTTACCAAAATTAATTTTTGATATAATCCATCACCGAAATATTATCCATAATGTTGAGTAGGCGACCAATTCAGTAACACCTCTAGGGTGATTGTAAGTCATTTGAATAGATTGCTGCAATTTTTAATTTGAATTTCTAAAAACAGAATTGTAATATGTCATGTTTTGTTATCACCTAGTGCAATACCCACCATCTAACATATATCACCAGAAAATGATGATGGTGTCAAAATGTAGAAATTTTATCCTGCGAGCGACCCAAAAACCACTTTATCAAATCGAATATCAACTAGGTTTCCAAAAATCATCATGTAATAGATTCCTTTTAGTTTTTCCCTGGATCTCCCGACTTTTTCTCGCGTCTTCTTCCCCTCCGCCTTCTTCCCCCCACCCCTTCTTTCACCCATTCTTTTTTCTCCATCTTTTTTTCCCCGTCTTCTTTCTCTTGACTTTTTTCCCGGATTGTTTTTTGATTTGTTCCCCCTGAACTATTATATCCGTTTTTTTTTCATTCATTTTTAAGGACATTTTTTTAATTATTTTTTTCCTCGATCTATCACCCCAGGACCTTTTTGCTCAGAATTTTTTTTCGAACTTTTTCCCAGGTTTCCACTGATTTTTCTTCGAACTTTTTTCCCTCCAGACCTTTTTTCAAATGTTTCTTTATTCGGAATTTTTTCCGGGCTTGATACCTCGGACTTTTCCAAGAATTTTCTACTTGAGGTTTTTTGCCCGTACTTTTCTTCCTCGGACCCATCTCCCCCGGACTTTTCTTTCCCGAAATTTTCTTCTCCGGACTTTTCTTCCCCGGACTTCTGTTCTCTGGACTTTTGTTCTCCGGACTATCCTCCGGACTTTTTTTCCACGGACTTTTCTTCCCGGAGTTTTCTTCCCCGGGATTTTCTTCTGACTTTTTTTTCCCAGACTTTTCTGTCACGGTTTATTCTTTCCCAGACTTTTCTTTTCCGGACTTTTCTTCCCCGGACTTTTCTTCCCCGGACTTTTCTTCCCCGGACTTTTCTTCCCCGGACTTTTTTTTCCAAGACTTTTCTTTCCCAAATATTTCACCCGGACTTTTTTTCCGGGCATTTCTCTCTAGGATTTTCCTTCCGCGGACTTTTCTTCCAGGGACTTTTCTTCCAGGGACTTTTCTTCCCCGAACTTTTCTTCCCCGAACTTTTCTTCCCCGGACTTTTTTTCCCAGACTTTTTTTCAGGGACTTTTCTTCCAGGGACTTTTCTTCCAGGGACTTTTCTTCCCCGAACTTTTCTTCCCCGAACTTTTCTTCCCCGGACTTTTCTTCCCAGACTTTTCTTCCCGGACTTTTCTCCCCGGACTTTTCTTCCCGGACTTTTCTTCCCGGACTTTTCTTCCCCGGACTTTTCTTCTCCGGACTTTTTTCCCGGACTTCTTCGATTTTTTTACGCCGGACTTTTCTTCACCGAACTATTTTCATCGTTTTTTTTTCCATTTGTCTTATTCGGTATTTTTTTCGTGTCAATACCTCGTACTTCTTTTTCTCGGATTTTTTTACACGAGGATTTTTCCTGGACTTTTCTTTCCCAAACTTTTTTTTCCGGGCTTTTCTTCCTAGGTTTTTTTTCATAGACTTTTCTTCCCCGGATTTTTCTTCCCATACTTTTTTTCCGGACTTTTTTTCCCTGAACTTTTCGTCCTCGGACTTTTGTACTCCGGACTCTTCTCTCACGGAATTTTTGTCCTCTGACTTTTCTTCCCCGGAATTTTCTTCTGACTTTTCTTTCCTGGACTTCTCTTCTCCGGACTTTTCTTTCCCGGACTTTTCTTTTCAGACTTTTCTTCCCAGACTTTTCTTCCCGGACTTTTCTTCCCGGACTTTTCTTCCCGGACTTTTCTTCCCGGACTTTTCTTCTCCGGACTTTTCTTCTCCGGACTTCTTCTTTCCCAAACTTTTTTTTTCGGGATTTTCTTCCTAGGTTTTTTCACAGACTTTTCTTCCCCGGATTTTTCTTCCCATACTTTTTTTCCGGACTTTTTTTCCCTGAACTTTTCGTCCTCGGACTTTTGTACTCCGGACTCTTCTCTCACGGAATTTTTGTCCTCGGACTTTTCTTCCCCGGAATTTTCTTCTGACTTTTCTTTCCTGGACTTTTCTTCTCCGGACTTTTCTTCCCCAGACTTTTCTTCCCTGGAGATTTTTCTTCCCCGGACTTTTCTTCTCCGGACTTTTTTTCTCCGGACTTTTCTTCACGGAATTTTCTTTTAGAGACTTTTCTTTTCCGGACTTTTCTTCCCCAAACTTTTCTTCCCCGAACTTTTCTTCCCTGGACTTTTCTCCCTCGGAATTTTCTTATCCGGACTTTTTACAACAGCTTTTTTTTAAGTTGTTTTTCGAAATGTTTTTCCTGTTCAATACTTCATTTCCTCGAATTTTTTTATTCGATGGATTTCCCCGGACTTTTCTTCCCCAAACTTTTTTTTTATTTTTTTTTCCCCGGACTTTTCTTTCCCGGACTTTTCTTTCCCGGACTTTTCTTTCCTGGACTTTTTTCCCCGGACTTTTCTTCTCCCTACTTTTCTTCCCCGACTTTTCTTTCCCAGACTTTTTTTTCCCGGACTTTTCTTCCCCGGACTTTCTTTTCCCGGACATTTTACCCGGACATTTTTTCCGGGCCTTGCTCTCTGGGATTTTTCTTCTCCGGACTTTTCTTCCCCTGACTTTTCTTTGCCGGACTTTTCTTCCCCTGACTTTTCTTCCCCGGACTTTTCTTCACCGGACTTTTCTTCCCCGGACTTTTCTTCCCCGGACTTTTTCACCAAACTTTTCTTATATAAAAGTAAAAAGTATGATTATCATGCCAGATAATTTTTTTCGCGATTCGTTTGTGATAGAATCAACTGTTGAAGTAATTTGCCTTATCAAAACATTGCAGGGCACTGTGCAGTCATCGAACTGCTCATCCGACTGAAAGCCAACATAAATGCCAAAGATGAAGACGAAGACACTGCCCTGCACATAATCCTGACGAAACGGAACCACCTCAACGGCGAAGTCGATCGAGACGACAGTCCCGAAATATACGCCATCTATCAGAACCTCGCTCACTTGCAAGAATGCCACATGGCCATGGCCATCGCGTGCTATCTAATCCAGAAAGGCGTCGACTTGGACGCGCTGAACAGCAAAGCCCAGTCCGCTCTGACCATCTTACAGGACGAGCTTCTGCAGGAGTTGGTGAAGAGCTACAAGCCTCTGAACGAAGACACCGACCAAGCAGAGGACGTTTGTAATTTGGAAAACATGACGCTGAACGATGAGCACAGGGAAGGGTATAACTTGACGGAAACTCCGCCCAAGGGTAGTCCCGCCGCAGAGGGAGGGCAGGGCGGAAGGAGGAGTAGGCTGAAGGTGGATAAAGGTAAGTTCTTTTTGACTGGTGTATCATGTGTCATGTGTGGGATAAATAGTTTTATTGGCCATTTTCAATTCATTACCATAGAAGAGAAGTAATTTCTAATGAAGGTACCGTTGACTCTATATCAAATTCGTCAGAAGCAATTCCTTTTTTTTGAAATCGGCAGTTTTTCTAAAATTATCGATAACATTTGAAGCACTAGTGGTATCACCTTTGATAATATTGAGATGTCTGAAAACCCTGGTGTTGGCACTTATCCCTATAAAACTGTGGGATCAAACAGAAGACAGCCAACTTGAGTATTTGGAAATGACTTTTCCGCGGGAAAATTTCAGTGGATATTTTATTCTTATCATGTTTTAAGCCATCTGTGAAAATTTTTCTATATTTACTCATTTTCCCTACTTTTTCCCTTAATAATAATGTCAAATGTAAGTCAGCTTTAATTGTTTTTGAATAAATCAATAAGATAACAGAATTTAAAAAAATCGTGAACGCAAAACGCCGTTATCATTGTATATAGAGAAAAAATATAGTTGGCCAGTCTTACGTACTTTCAAGTTGGATTCAAATGGAGACCATCACTAGAGATCGCTAGTCCACGAGTCTCCAGTCACGTCTTTCTTGATTTTAACGTATGTATATGATCAGTTCGTAAAATGTGATTTATTGAATAATCCGATAAATGGCACTGAAATATAATTTTGATAAGTACATCCGAATCTAGGAAAAAAAACGGAACAAATACCCCGGAAAAAATACTACCGAAAAAAAATCGAAAAAAAAAACCGGAAAAAATACCCCCCGGAAAAAAAAAACCAGACGAACCGTACGAATTCATACGGGTGTATTTTCTGCCTAGGTTCGTCGTTATCGGGCTAGATGTCTTGCGCGATTGTATCAAACGCTATTTCCAAAGGCACTGACTATCTTTTTTATCTATAAACAATGCTGAAACTGAATTGAATGGAATCTTGAGTTTGCCAGTACAAGGCTGGATAGAATGCACGTGTCAAAATTATATTTCAGAGCCATCTAGCGGATTATTCAATAAATCACATTTTATGAACTGATCAAATACATACGTTAAAATCAAGAAAAGACGTGACTGGAGACTCGTAGACTTGCGACCTCTAGTGGATGGTCTCCATTTAAATCCAACTGGAAAGTACATAGGATTGGCCAACTATCTTTTTCCTCTATAAACAATGCCCGTACGAATTCATACGGGTGTATTTTGTGCCTAGGTTCGTCGAGCTAGATGTCTCGCGCGATTGTATCAAACGGGATTACCACAGGCACTGACTAATTATCTTTTTTCTCTATAAACAGTGCCGTTATGCGTAAGGTGCCTAACAGTTTTCTGTCAGCGATGTAAGCACAACATAGCGGAGAATCGGTAACTAGAACAGGTGGTGCCGTCCAAAAAAATCGAAACAGTCGTTGCATTCACCAGGGTTTTTTAGACATTTTAGATAATATAATCATGACATTACTAAATAATTATTTTACTTGAAGAATTTTCACTGATTTTTCCTCATATACAAAATTTCTCCAATTTATGCATTTCCAGAGAAAGTGGGCACATCGCAAGACAACGGAGATACGGATCTCATTCCTAACAAACCAGTTGAGTGCCTGGTCTGTTCCGAATTATCCGAGGAGAACGTTCGCCTCGAACCGTGCAACCACAAACCCGCCTGCGAAGATTGCTCTTCCCGCATGAAAAAATGTTTGCAGTGCGGCCAAATGGTGCTGAAACGCATAACCAAGGACGGCAGGGTGATCCCGGCCAAGAGTAGGCAGCCGAGCGCGGAACGCATGCGGTATTTGGAGTGTAAAATTGCAGAGATCGAAGAAAGCCACGCTTGTGGGATTTGCATGGAGAGGAAACGGAACGTGGTGTTTCTGTGCGGACACAGTACGTGTTCGAGATGTGCCGATACCCTGAAAATCTGTCACATGTGTCGCAAGACCATTACCAAAAAAATTCCTATTTATTAGTCGTTTCATGAGATTAGAGTCGGTGGGTGAGTTTTTCCGTCGCAGAGTCGTGTACAGGGCGATATGGCGTTTGATTTTTTACCAATTTATATCATTTATCACCCCGTATATGTATAATGGAATTCTCATGTGATATTTTGCATTTTACTTAAACATGGTAACGTTTTTTTATTTAATAAAAAATATTTAGACAAACTGCTGTTTTTCTTGAGCGGTGTGTTAATCGTATATGGTTAATTCGCTTGATCAGATTTTTCTTTTGATTATTCATTCGTACTGATGGGCGATACTCTTGGTAATGTTTTCTGTTTATATAATTGAAGAGAAAACTGCAAGATTTATATTTACATTTTCTAGTGAAACACTAGATGGCGGTACAGGGATAATCGATGTCAATGAACGAGAAGCGTCAACCATATATTTCCTAAAAGATTTATAATATTCGAAGAATTGTTCACGGGTTGAGGGAGGGTTTCCACCGAAGCCTCAAGACAGTGATGATCCTGCTGGAAGAACAGAAGGCCTTCGACACTGACTGGATGGAGGGTTTTGTCGCGAAGATGCTGAGAGCAGGCATGCCTATACATTTCCTACTCCTACCTGGTTGTTAGGCCGGTCGATGCGGGTGTACCGCAGGTATCCTGCCAGTTACCACTTTTATACTCGTTATACACGAGCACGGCGGTATAAGCCAATGATACGACGATTTTCGCACAGCCGGGCGGGAACAAAATCGCTGCTGCCCTGTTGGCAACGCGATGGATGGATGGGCAGGTCATTCCGTACCTGACGAATAACAAAATAATGGTTAATCCGGGAAAAACACTCACTTGGAGATTACGGGGGGGTTTATGGCTCTGAGAACCTGGACAGGAGATTGATTGATGTTTGTCAATTCAACAGCTGCGGGTGCAGTAAAACGGACATACCCGTTGATATCAGGGAGTTCCAAACTGTCGAGCGAAAACAAAATATTAATTTATAAACAGGTCATCGATGACCTACGCATGTCCAATATTTTGTAGCCTCTCCGCGTACCAGATGGTGCGGCTGGATAAAATGCAAAATGAAGTACTTTGTATCGTCACGGACAGTGACAGACAGGAACATTCAGCTAGCCGCATTGCATGAAATGGCCAACGTCGAAACGATCTCTGTAACAAAATATCGCAGACACATCCTTGGAAGCCCCTGACTAGGTACATCACCGGGATCAGAAGCTACCATAAAATCAGGGTATATACCAAGCGCTGGAACCGTAAAATTTCTAAACCGTTTTTTTGGGACTTGAGCTAGATGATTCCATTGATGTAAATCCTGTGAATTGATGCTAGAAAACAGCTCATGTAAGACCCCTGCATAACTTAGAGAACACAGCCAAGCTGAGACCAAACCACTTACGTGCATAAGGCCCACATAACAACGTGGGTTCTGTCTCCGGACATGTGGCGCGGGTTTACCCGCCCACTGGAAACAGGAGGGCCGGACTAAAAGCTTTCAACCTGAAAGCGGTTTAAACCCAAACAAATATCTTTTATTTATTTATATATCCGTGAAATTGTATGCTGTATTTTATCTATATTTTATATTATTGATTTTTTGGTTTGAATCGTATATTCTATAATATTGTGTTGATATTAACATTTTTCGGATATATAAGTTTTAAAAAATTAATTTTTTCACACTCTCACCTTGTTTCATCTTTCACCTTTTTGTTAATTTCAAAGCTGAACTGTCAAATATTGAATGAAATTTCACAAAAAAATAATATACCCAGGATAAGTCGTTAACATTCACTGTTTGGTTGACATTAACAGTGCTGCTCCAAAGATTGCATTTGGAAGTAGTAACAAAGCCTACAGATCGACCTCCGGATAAAGAATCTCTGTCGATGGCCTTTCGACATCTTTCATGAATACAAATACTACCACTGCAATAGTGTTTTAAAAATGTTTTCACCAAATTCTACAGGCTGATATCAAATCATAGGGATTCTCCGTATACTATGATAGAACAGTACAAAGACCAAACAGAAAGCGTTGGATGTAATCGCGAGAGCCATCTTTCAGATTTTTAATGAAACTGGCCCCCGTAAGGTGGTGCCTCCATCGGAAGGCTGCTGGACCAATAACTCTTTTTTCTTTTCCCCAGATATCTGAGGTGGGATTCTGTGTAACATAGAACTCTGTAGTCAACAGTTTTGCCTCTGTCCCATGAATTCAACTAAACCGATCTCACTTATTAATGATGAAATTAATAATTCTGTAGTAAACGGAATCCCACCCATGAACTTGCTACATTTCATTATTATATAGATTCCTCTTCAGTTTGACACCAACGGTATGGCACCAAGTACAAGAGAATCCCATTGTCCTCCACGAATATACTCGTAAGTTAAACTTTCCAATATACATATCTTTATACAATAGGGAACACGCATGATTTTGTTTTCAAGGTTTTCTGCAATAATTCGGGTCTCAAAAGTTACTAAATTATTACTTAAGCGAAATTCTAGTTGAAATTGTTCTTCGATATGTCTAATAACTTCCCACAAACACTAGCGCTCCTTGTGGTTGTTTATGGAATTTTGAGTAAATTTTACAGTCTCAGGCAAATATTATCCATCCCTCTAACGGTGAAAGTTTGAACTGTGTGAAGTAACGATTCATACATATGTCGAGTTCTTAGGAGTACGTTTTCAAATAGGATGAAAAAGGTATGATTTTCAGTTAAGAATTAGGAAGAGGAAAACAAAAAAAATCTATTCTGAGTATGACACTTAGCTTCTATGTATTATTTGCTAATTTTCCAATATTTCAGAACGGGGACACGCATTACGAAACTGTGAATTTATAGAACGTCATCATCGAACGACAAGATATTGATCAAGATACAACTCCAAGAATATAGATAATTGTGTTCACAAGATGGTACCAATGCAGATTCTATGCTTTAACCACAGTGTAGAAATGGAATGATAGAAACATACCTTACCGAATACTTGTGAAGTAAATCACAAAAACAAGTTTGAATATTTTAAAGCGTAGCTTTCTGGCAGTTTTGTAGCTCCGGTATACAACCATTTCCGGCTCTCGAAGCATATATACATAGTTGATAAATGTCACTTACAATTCGATTATTATATCTTTACCCGTGCGTCGTAGTCACAATACCATAATTCTTAGCAGACAAATGTAAACGAATTTTGAATCGCTCATAGCGGTTGTTAGAAAGAGATGTTCGATAGAGGATGTGTGATTTCTTTGATAATAAATTGATGACGCATGGGTAAAGATACAATAATCGAACTGTAAGTGGCAATGCAATATTTTTTTCTGCTTCTGTGCTGCTAGGGCTATTTGCCGCTAGTAGTCCAAGCCACTACATTTTTGCAGTATCTTATATAATGTGTTCTGGGGTATCTATCGATTCATTCGATTCTGCAAATTTCACAGTTCCACTCCTAAAATTATGGAAGAGTTAAATTTGGATTTTATTTTAGAATATTCTTTCAGGAGCATCGTGGAGTAGCACTAGTAGCAGTGAAATGGTTCTCATCACCAACTGCAAGTATTTTGAACTGTAATTCTCACATCAAAAGGAAAATTGATGGAATAAAAGAATATATTATGGCAATTTAAAATAGGCCGGCAAGGTAAGCTAACAGTGTTGACTACTTCATACGCGAAGTGTTTATTCATTAAAATATGGCAATATCGTGGGAATGTTATCTTAATTTTACTATAACATGCTCTGCAATATTTATGCTTTTAACAGAAATCGAATACAGAAAATCATGAATGTATTACAACTAGAAATAAAACAAAAGCAATTAAGGGAACACTATTTATTTAACTGATAAGTGTGTGTAATATATTTTGGATTCAAGTATGCCATATTGAAATAAAAACAAGTTTAGTTGTCTGGAAAATGATCGCCAAGTATCTTAAAAGTATTATACATTAACCACATGACAAACTGTTCATTTTTTGTCATCATCATCTACAGAGTGTTGTGTAACATTAGTTCGAACGGGAGTCCGTGTGTAAAAACCGTTTCAACGAAAAATCACTTAACTCTACGATATCGGTAGGAAAATCCAATTCAAAAAAAATTACCTGAGCTGATATTCCTGAGAAATCATTTCGAATTCTGCGACTGCGTTGTAGATGTTGACATACAATAAAATACACAATGGCACAGGAAAAAAATTCAAAAAACGGCACCTCAAAACCTGAATCGGATTCGTTTCCGTATTTCCAATTTTTTCCTAAATCCACAGACGTTCCTACCTATGTTACAGGTGTAACAATAAAGGTAACAATCGTCAAATTGTTACCAAGCACCTTCAATAATATAGTATAGTAGTTAGCACCAGAAACAACAGTAGAAGTTTAACAATATACAAGTGGGTCTCAACTCACAACACACTTTTGTTCGTTAATTTCGATGTGCCACGGTTTCGATCACCTATTTGCCAGGAATGACGTTTCTTCGGCCGACAAAATTTTACAAGCTGAATTAGTAACTCCGGTTCATTCAGCTTCAACGTACGCACGTTTTCATTCGCATTCAGAAAATATTCATGGGAACAGCAGGTTAATGTTTTATTCTGTGATCAACTAGTTCGTTCAAATTCAAATAACTTTCAACGGTACATCATGTAACATATGCGAATATGTTACATCTCAATATATGTCTGTTATAAGAAGAAATTTCGATAGCAACATGAGATAAGCAAATGAGCCTTCTCAACGTTCCAATAAACTTAAAATCGGCGTGATGAATGTCTTACATGAAAAGGTTCCTTGGCAAAAAACAATGGCAAACCTCAAAAAAACTTGCCACTATGCACTAATATATAAACTGTGTTGTACAAATAGCATTCACCATAAGTAAAATATAAACTTATATCAATACCCAAGTTAAAACATGAACAACAAATATATAATTACTGAGGTAGTTTACATCCGTTTAATTCAATAATTATTCCTTAGTTCTTCGGATATTGTACAAAATTCTTGTACGATGTGTCATCAGCTAATAAGTCGACATGACAGAAAAGACAAAAGAATCTATATAGGTGCAAGACGAACAATATTCTGGCTGAAAACGGTACATTTATCCGGTACTAAGGTACTAATTCTACAGCGGGCTGGTTTGCACATCAGTCTCCGTCTAGCGTTATGTGTAACATGTACTATAAACTATAGTGGTTTAAAAAAATTACAGGAGAGTCGGTTTTCAAACTCGTAGATGTCAAGTCATTAAAACAGTGAATTCAATGCCCTTCGGACATGCTTTTTTCGAAAATCAAACTGGGAAATTGACATTCCCACGTCGAAATTGACCAGGATGAGTTGGAAGTTTGAAAACCGTCTCCCCTCACAGGATGAGACACACCACTCTTTACGTTCGAAAAAACTAGAAAATGCTTTCTAGCGAAGAATTATTTCCTGTGAAACAAGGCAACAGGAGCAAAACACCAATTTGGATGGGGTGTTGAGGCAAAGACACGCCGAGTAGTGCTCTCACCCCGAAAAGTAAACATAAAAAATACCAGATGATAAATATGTACTATATACTATAGAATGAATTTGATTTCTCGGTCAAAAGAGCCCTGCTTAGTCAATCTGAACACATCCCCAGTCCGTATACGCGTATATGAAAGTATTTCTTTTGCAATTCGGTGATGATGGTGTTGTCCATATGGATCAAAACAGGGGAGTTAGATTAACGCAAAGCAAGGCCTTTCCACGGCTATTATTTATACAGAACAGTGAATCTCTTGTTGCACAGCTTCCTAGTGTTTTGGGGTTCTTTGTTATCGACATATCCTAAGGACCAAAGGGTTTTTTCAAATATATCTTTATAAAAATGCCAGAGAAGGGCGAATATTGGGCGTTCTTTGCAATAATTGCATAGTTAAAACTTTTACGTATGTGATTTAAGTGCGATTACTTCTCGAAAGGTATACAGGAAATACTTTTGATAAAATTCGATCCTCACCTTTGAAGAAAAGCTTTACGAATGTCGCATGTATACCTAACCTCAAAACACCACGCTGCCATTGCACAGAGACTCACTTACAGAATGTAGCTTTCGCGGACACTTCAGAAATCTATAAAACACGTAAAAATTACATGGGAAAAAAATGCATAAATTCAAGAAAGAAAAACTATAACTATAGGATAACGCGATCCCGATTTGATACGACTGAATTCGATCTTCGTCAAAACGAACATTTAACAATGATCTGAATTTTGCAAATTTAAACAACGAAACAAAAGTTGCCTCACGCTTCACAACATCTACGATTATTTTTTGAAATTTTTTGGGAATTTTACGATATAGACAAAATATTAAACGGTTCACACATTATAGCAGCTGGGAGGTCAAACTTTTGCATTACATAATATTAATATAGTTATCGAATCCAATTCAATCGCTCAGTCGGGATTTATGGTAGGCACTATGAATTACCATAACTTTGTATATGTATATGTATGGATCGTCAGTAGTCTTTTTTTTTTCAACGACCAACTGTATTTTTTCGATTGGACTTACACAATGTGACTCAAATTTGACTGTTGTAGTTTCTGAAAACAGATGAATTTATAAGAAATTCATGAGGACCAAGTTGAAGGATATTTAGCCCTGAAAAGGATCTCAGCTAAATTATGATGTTATTATCTCCAGACATGATGATGAAAACAAAATGATTGGAGTTGTAACGATTCACGGAATTACAACATAGAATTTTCTTTGCTTTCGAACAGAAGTTGACGATGTTGACATAAAAACGAAACGTCAAAATCTTGACAGATTACATATGAAGATCCCCAAAAGTTCGGGCGTCTCCAGATTCCCAGACAGTCAAAATTCAAATCACACCGTATAGGTAGTGATTCTTTTGCGTTGCGAGTACGTCTGCTATGCTCGCAGGCGTTTAGGGAAATACAGGGCGAACCAAACATCAGGAAGTTTGCAAAACTACGCTAGTCCCGATTTGTTCACAAATTTTTCTCGTGCCACTGAATATTCAACGTTTAGACTCGCCCTGTACGATTTATCGAATATAATTTTTGTGTAATGGCTCAGGATGTAAATTCTATTATGAACGACCACAAATTTAATAACTTTTCTATTTGGAGAACGTTTTTCGAAAACAAAATCGAACGAAACGGAATAAACAGCAAGTATAAATTGTGGACAGAAACAATTCAGACAGGTGCCATTCTCGAAAATGTTTTCTAGCATGTAAAGTTTCTTTGGTAGATGAATCGACACAAATGAAATTTCAATTCAAATAAAGAACATACGTATGCTTGGATTGGAAAGTACAATTACGGTAGTAATTGGTTACATGATTTGGTGATCTTGGTGATCATTTCAGTATTTCAATCAACCTTTTCTTTTTGTTACGGGGGGTCAGGAAGTATCGCTATGTGACGATAATTTTGAAACGAAAAAAATAATGAAAATTGACAGCTCTCCGTTTCCTCCACCTGCTGCGAGACGCTGGCATGCCAAGCTCAGTTTTGGCAGAGCAGATAAAAGAAAGGCAGCCAACTTTAGATTTATTTTTTATAGACTGATGGTATCTTCTGTGAAAAATGGATCATCGATTGCTAGTACTGTAACTACGTTTTGTTTATTACATTCATTTTGTACTAGAAGTCGTTTGTTTTGTGCGATGTTATGATTGTATCTTTTGTCGAGTATTATTTTCTACATTACCTGTTGACGGCTTCTGCGAGAGATTCCCGAAAGAATGTTGTATGAGGGGGACGAATGTTTCTCTTCATTATTCTTCATTCTGCCGAAAATAAATATATGTACCCTTGTACTCTAACAATTTTTTTATCATAAATAAAGCCAAAAGGCCTTCTGGTAACACGTTCCTGCACTTTGGCACATTATTCATAAAATCTGTACAAACGATTAAATTTTTTTTCTCTTCACATTTTTTTTATACACAAAAGTAATAAATATATTTATATTCTCAATATAATAATTTATATCCATTTTTTCACAATTTCTTACTTTTAATTCGAAATAGCGACCCCGCTAAGTCTTAAATTTTTTTAAATCTAACAAAAAATATCCTCCCCAACAAACAATATTTATCAAAAATAGTTATTTTACAGTGCGGTTTTCATCGTGTTTGTCAGAGGGATCGTTCGTCATAGGAAGTCGAACAATCGAAAATCGCTTTTTCTACACTTCCATTCTCATTTTTAAGAAGACGCCATTTGACACATCTGAACAAATGCACCTGGCTTTGATATCTCGGTCTCTGAATTATCATCAATTGAAACAAGAATATTTGAGAGGATTTTTGACATCGATAACTAAGGCATATTGATGGATTCATTTTCAACACGCTTTTTCGATATTATAAATTATTTTAATTATGAAAAATATTTATGATGTCAGATATTCTCTCTATATGCCTAGTAGTTTTTTGGAAATTTATTTATTGAAGGACTAACTTCCATCCAGAACAAGAAAGGAAGTTTTAATACCCATTAATGATTGAATGAAGTGATTAACTGATTAAATAATCACAATTATTTAAGATAATTGATACATTTTTTTATGAACATAATTTCAATGGTAAATGTCTTTCAAAATTTTTAGAAAATTAAAATATGGATAAAGTCAAAATATACTTTATTGTCGGAAGTTATAAAAACTTATTGACAAAGCTTTTTGGTTTATAAACTTTTAATTTTTCTGGTAATTTATTGAGTTACGAATAAACAAAATTTGTTTCCAACATTTTCAATACTTGCATCGATTTTTTCAATTGAATAGTTTCTTGATTTCAACTTGTTGATTTTTCAAATCTACTAGTATTTTTATTTCTGTGATATTACTGACTTGAATATCGATTCAGAACCAGAATGACTCCCGAACTAGATATTATTTTCGAAAGGGTGGCTCTGCAATAATACGGCATGCTTCTCATGTTAATTGATGTCTTCTCGAAGATGAGGCGGAAAATTTTGAATAAAATAGCGTTTTGATGATTTACTCTAGGTGATTATTTCGAACGAAACGATCTGTCAAAATAATAACGGGAAAAGGAGTTATATCAATGAATGGACCCCGACGTGGTCCAAACAATACAAAATTAACAACGCAAAGCTTTGGTTCGTAAAGTTATGTATCACTCAGCTGTTACATAGTCATGATATTCCGTTGCTTCTAAAAGAGAAACAAGCCCTGCGACTGCTCAACACTGACTAGGCACATATCGGCTTTGGCAGTGAAAATAGCATGTGCTTGGTAAACAAGCAGAGCTGGAAAACGATATCTGATCAGAAAAAATAATAATAAGAGCGCCAGAATTCTACCAATCAAATGACGAACGATCCCGAACGACGCACATCGCGAAATCCGGCATGACGCCGTGTCCTCACGCCATCTATATTCTCGAGTTTGTACTATCAGGAACGAGAGGTCCTCTCTATGTGCCTTGACGCAAGGCATCCGAGATACCCGTTTCTCTCGTACTCGTCCTACATCTTGACATACCTAAATTTTTCCGCAACAACCACTTCTCACATCCCGCCCACTGAGGAGAGGGGCGACGGTCCCGACACACCAACAAATAATAATACATTTTTCGGGACCGGCCCACACCCCGCCGAATCGCCGGAAAATAACATTGTTTCAACAAATCGCCTAACAATAATATAATAGTTAAAAAATGTCTCTTTGTTTTTCATCACATTCACGCACACGAAATTGTCCATTTTCAGGTTTCAGTTCATAGGTATCGCGCGGGCACATCCTCGGATGTAATGCAGTCACGATTGGGGCTAGGCGATGCTCAAATATCTTCATCGGGTTTGTGGTGGGATGACGTTCGGTCAGACAAATCCGCGCGAAAGGAAACGAAACAAAATTCGGAACAATTTGTAGTTGATTGATTCCGGGTCGTTGAAACTGGATTTTCGGCACACGCGCAACAACCATAGATATGTACATCACCCCCTAGCTCCAAACACAATACACTAATAAACTAAAACGAAGCCCAAAACAGCTATTATACTTAAAGCTTTTTTGTTTTTGTTTTGACATTCACACTCGTATTCCATTACGGTAGTAAAAAAATGTTACAGCCACGTTAACTCCGAAGGAACTGTACGCCTCTTGTATTTCTCTGATGTAGTGTGTGTGCAAATTCTTCAGATGTTCACGATGACTGGCTCTTGTTGTCGAACATCGGTGATAAGACGGTGCAGAACACGATGAGGCTCCACGTTCGCTCATCGCGTTCTCAAACTTGGTTTCTTTGGTTTGTCCACATTTAAGTTCAGGTAAATGTAAAAAATTATGCGGTTGTTCAGATGTATGTTTGTTTGTGTGTAAATAACGGAAATTTCAGTGGCTATATAATCTAATATATTTTGATTATCTGAGGTAGATTCTGTTTAGTAGGCACGTAGTTCGACGCATACCTTATTCCAGGACAATTCTCGTCAAAGACTTTCCACTATATATCAACTCAACTATATAATAACTATTTAAAAAAACCAAGAAAACAAAAACTCAAGGCGCACCCTCGCTCACTTGGAAGGACGACTTGCGCGTGTCGTCTGGAGTAGCGCTTCTTGAAACGAGTGGAAGGCATCGAGGAGACGTTTCGTGTACAATAGGGTATGCTGAAACCCATGTGCACAGGCAGTGTTTGTGTTGTTCTAGCTAGTACTACTGTTGTGGCTCGGACGATGTTCCTTCCGATTGGCTGGGATCTTTCTGCGGTCTCGGCGGGCGCTGCCTCCCTTGAGGAGGTACTACGGACTGCAGGACCATGGCACGGATGCGTCGTTGTGCCGACTGAAAACAAAAATCTTGTTTAAGTGTACAATCATGAACATTTTGGAGGACACGGAAATAAGAGGCCTTTACTCGAAGGTTATTTGAAACACCAAAAATAAAAGGTCAAAATTGATGAGAAAATGAGCGAAACAAAAGAAGTGACATGTGGTGTGCCTCAAGGGACGGTGTTAGGTCCATTACTATTTACCAATTTCATGAACAACTTATTCTTATTGATGCTGTGATTAATTATAAGGACACCAACTGGTGCATATTGAAAATCGAAAGGGATTTCGATAAATTAAAAACATGGTTGTACTACAGAATATTATAAGTATTAATAATAATAATAATAATAATAATAATAAAGTTTATTCATAATAAATTACAATAAGTGAACTTCAAAAAAACTGTATTCCACCATTCGGTAGCCGTGATGCATCTCTGCCAATCTATGATATAAATGTTCAAAATTCTTTTGGAATACATTGAATAAAAAAGTTACTTGTACGTGGGGACTAAACAGCTTGCCAAATATCATAAAAAACGAAAATACCCTCAAAATTGAAATAAAAAAATATAAAGTGAATAGATCCAGAAAGCATATTCACAAATTGATAGTTAATGATTAAAAATCAAAATATTACGTACTGTTTAATTGTGATGCCATAATTGTGTAACGAATTTAATGTTATGTAACGTTACTATAAATATATAAGATATATTATTGTACCATCTATCATTAAGATTATAATAAATACTGTATTTTTACATTTTTTCAAATTTTTACCCATTTTTTAATTGTTTCACCACGTACAAACTATCACTTAAATAGTTTCTGTGATTCTTTCATGTTCAATGATGACTTTTAAAATTTTTTATTTGTGATCTGTGACCATACTGATCTCAAATAATCATATATACTATATTATTTATACATAGTGAGCAATTTAAAAGCGAGGCGTCCCTGTAAAATATTTATTGTCCAATTATTTTTTTTTGTTCAATCTCATCAATGGCTGTAATTTTAAATGTGATTGCTTTTTTATATAAAGTCTAACTATGTTACATTTTAAATACATTTAATGTATATCGCTTATGAAGCTTTGTCTGTACACTGTTGTAAATCTTCAGACATTATTAGTAAATTGTATATAAAGTGAGCCTTTGAAGCATGCGCAACGATTTTAAGGGCAGGGCGCGAAGCGCTGAAGTCTTCGTACGCGTTTTAGTGCATTGAATCAGGATTATGGTGCTGGTATAATAAAAAACATATTTTTACTTTAATATTTTCACTCTCAAGAAGAAATATTATTAAGTACACTGAATCTTGGTTTCCATAACGTTTCAAGAACGTAACACTGAATGATTTCTTCAACCATCACAATTTTCTTTTTGCCAAAAGTACCTTTTCTACTTATATTTAGTTCTATCTTGTTCCGAAATTGACCATAAAATACGTGAATTCGCATAGTTTTCTCCCACGATATGTATCCAACAAGATAACAAAGTATGTTATTTTTTCTAGAACTTTCTGTTTCATTATCAGTGCTTGACCGAGCTGTGAACCGAGTCAGTCATCTTACAAAGTAATGTTTCTGTTGCCACTTTTTCATATTCTTCCTGATCACTATAACTTCGAATGGTTATGATCCGAAATAGACCGTAAAACGCATGAATTTGCATATGTTTCTCCCACGATATATATCCAACAAGATAATAAAGTATGTTGTTTTTTCTAGAACTTTCTGTTTCATTGTCAGTGCTTGACCTAGCTGTGAACCGAGTCGGTCATTTTATAATACGGTTTTTCATAAATTTACTCTAGGTTACTAACCCGATTCAAAGGATCACGTGACGGATCACACAGATCACCAACCCGAGTTCTTAGTTTACGAACGGGTCAGATACGTGTGTTTCTGAATACGGGTTGGTAACTCAGGTTAGTGATCTTATCAACCCGAATAGGTTTCCGAAAATCCCCAATGTAATGATTCTGTTATCTCATTTTCATATTCTTCCTGATCACTACAACCCCGATTGGTTATGATCCGAAATTGACCGTAAAACGCATGAATTTGCATATTTTTCTCCCACGATATGTATCGAACAAGATAAAGTGTTATATTCTCTAGAAAATTCTGATTTATTGTCAATGCTTGACCTAGCTGTGAACCGAGTCAAGCATCTTACAATTTAACGTTCTGTTATGCCATTTCCATATCCTTCCTGATCACTATAACCTCGAATGGTTGACAAAAAAAATCATTTCCTATAGTCGGATCACGCTGAGGAGAACTGCTTGGGGAGCAAACCTCAGGTTGACTAAAGTCGGACTCAGAGGGACAGCACACAACGTAAGGGGCTCAACCCTCACCGAAAGTGCACACCTTGCTGATCTCCCAACTGACGAAATTACCAGGAAATTTAGTTTCGAGAATTTTTTTCGAACGGAATTAAATTCCAAGAGTGGATGGAGCATAGAATCAATTCGAGCACTGGGAGAGAATACCATAACATGGTACATGGACGGGTCCAAAACTCCCGACGGAACTGGACGGAACTGGGCCTCGCACTAAATATTCCGAACCCATGGGCCAGTTCCCCAGTATTTTTCAAGCGGAAATTCACGCCATAGAAATGTGCATTCAATTCAATTTCGACAGGAAATACCGGAACAAAGAAATCGCAATCCTCTCCGATAGTCAAGCAGCCATCAAAGCGTTGAGCTCATATAACATCAACTCAAAGATGGTCTGGGAATGCCTAGACAAACTTAATGATCTAGACAGGAACAACAAGATCCTCCTCTAGGTGCCGGGGCACGTCGGAGTGGAGGGCAATGAACAAGCAGATACTCTGGCACAAATAGGGGCATCAACGCCACTGATCGGGCCAGAACCATTCAGCGGACTTGGAAAATATTACTTTCAAGAAGAACTCAATAAAACTGAAGCATCCTGGCAAAAACTTCCAGGGCTAAGGAAGGCCAAAGATCTCCTCGGCAACTTCAACCGAGCAAGATCGAAGACACTGATTAACCTCAGCAAAACTAGTCTAAAGACAATCACAGGATTTCTGACGGGCACTGCAGACTCAAAGAACAACTAAGGAAGCTAGGCTTAGAGGAGGACAGCACCCGCAGATTCTGTGGGGAACATCCAGAAACACCATACCATATATTGATGGAGTGTTATGCTGTACATCACAAGAGATTGAATATACTGGGATCACACCAGCTGACTGTGAGAGAAATACCACGAATAGACCCCCTCAAAATCCTTAAAATCCTCAAGGAATTGGGGCTTGAGGGGCTGCTGTAAACGAGAACACTTTGAAATAGCAGAAGAAGATGGGGCACAATAGATCTAATTAGGTCTCAGCGCATCAGTCACCATCCATACCTACCATTACTACCGAGTCAAGCATCTTACAATGTAACGTTTCTGTTATGTCATTTTCATATCCTCCCTGATCACTATAACCTCGAATGGTTGATAAAAAAATTATTTCCTATAGTCGGATCACGTTTCGAAAACTGAACAACTTCATGATACTCAACTTTTCACGATATAAGTTATTAATTTACGAGTTCAGAAGAAAGATAGTTGTTTTTGAACTAATAATACACGTCAACTATACGGTATCAGAAAAAAATGTCGTGGGTATAGACAAATCTATAAGAGTCGAAGTAAAATTCGATACCCCTTCGTCGAGCTATTCGAGAAGAAATTGTAATGCTCTCTCAATATTTAGCACGCTATTATTTTCGTTCTCATTAAATCGTAATACCCAAGATAAATTCTTTCCGATACCGCATAATCGTAAATGTAATTGAAAACTGATTCAATACAAAAATTAGGTGAAGGAAAATGATGAACACCCACATACAATCCACTACCTATAATACATAGTAGAACACATACCTGGACACTGAAGAACGGTCCTATGATATGAACTGTCGTTTCGTCTTCTTGCGGGGAGGCGCCTTGTTCGGGCAATTTGATCACGCTACCGGTCACTCGTTGCAGCTCGCGCACGTTTTGACCGCCCTTGCCAATGATTCTCCCCACTTGAGAACTGGGCACCATTATCTCCACCGTTAGCCGGACGTCGTCGGAACCTGCTACGAATCCTTCTTCTCGCATCTTTTCGAAAATCAAATACTGGGCCTGAGTACGAACAAAGAATTAAAAATTAATCCACATCTCTGCCGTCGAAAGTGATTCATTACCTTCCACTGGGCTTCGGGCGAGCCGACAATGGTGACTCTTCTCTCGTTTTGCGTCTCTTGAGGTTTGGTCTCGTCGATGGGAGCTATCTTTACGGAAGCACCGGAGAATCGAATGATGTTCCTGATGTGGGAACCTTTGGTACCAATTATGGCACCTACCGCGTTGTTGGGTATGTACAGGTATGTCGTTTCTTGGGTTTCGCCACCAGCCTGGGATGTTCCAGCAGGGTACATACCGGGATACGGAGCTTGTCCAGAGTAAAGGCCTCTCGATCCATAACCAATTCCTGTAAAATATATAATTTACAATACATTCATCTGCATGACAACCGTGACTACGAAATTATAATAATTTCATTCTACTGTGAAGTGAAGCGATTCATGTAAACCATTATTATAAAAGTGCTATAGAGTTACGAATATAGGCATAACTGAAGCTCTCAATATAAATATTACTTATTGCACGTTTCATAATATACTGTTACGAGATTGAAAAAATCCCTTAGTTACGCCGCTGTCGAGTGCCGATTATACAATTTGCATAACAAATAAACCGGCGACAATCGCAGTAAACATTTCCTCATTCCTAGAATTATTTTGAAGTTTTTCTGTACGGATCAATCTGGAAAACGTAAGAATCCCGAAAAATCTACTCTGCTCGAATTGAGTATATACGGCGACAGTAGGGTGCTCGGCGTATTATTTAGAAATATTATAACAGTGGTGTCAGAAGTGGGATATTAGTGAAAACCAGAAACTATTTATAAACTTTATGGTGAATTAGAACGAATAGAGACTTCCAGAAGGTTCTAGAACATCAAGACAAGTTCTTCCAACATGCATTACAGATAACTGAAGTACAAATGAAGAAATTGAAAGGAAAAATAGAGGAAGACGTCAAAAATAATCAACAATGAGCTCAATAAGAAAGTTACAGTGCGAGAGGAGATGAAATGACTCGAAAACCAGATAGCTCTCCTCAAGAGCCAATATCGTCGAGACAGGGTTAGGTTAGGACATCAGGAATTTCCGTAAAACCACCGACTTTTGATGGACAGTCCTCTTGGTCCATGTATTGCCGGCAATTTGAAGCTGCGGCAGTGGCTAATGTATGGGGTGAAGAAGAAAAAGCTACGGCAATTATAGTAGCTTTCAAAGGGTCAGCTTAGGGTATGCTGCAGACGATACCTATCGAACAGCAAAATAAATATAAAGACCTGAAAACTGCATTAAAGTTACGGTATAGCGATCAACATCGAGAACAGCTGTATCGGGCTCAAATGAAAACGCGCACTCATAAATCAGGTGAGAGTCTGCAAGAATTTGTAGCAGATGTTAGACGCCTAATTCAGCTGACTTACCCAGAAGCACCGGAAGATTTCAAGGAACAGCTAGCGGTGCAGATATTCATAGATGGACTGGGAGACACCGAAATCCAAAGGACTCTGCGATTAACACACCTCAAGTGGAGAAGGCCTTCAACACCTCGAGGCCGAAAGTACGATCGGTATCGATAAGTGAACCTGAAGAACGATCAAGCGCAGTTACTAGTTCATTCGAGAAGGTTCTGGATGAGATTAAATCTTTTATAAGTGGAATAAGCATTCAGAAGAACAGGCTAAGAAAAACAACCGATAGCCTAACCAGAAATAGACGTCATATGCACCATAGACACCGGTGCTGCAGTTTTTTTGGTACGCAGTGATATCCTTCGGCCAGAAAGCGCTAAACCTATCTCTTTAAACCTTGTGCTTCGAACAGTCACTGGTGAAAACGCATCTATTCGAGGATAACCTGAGATTACATTGATTCTTGGGCGACTCGCTATCATAAATATAGTGTACGTCGCAGATATAGAAAATGACTTTATACTTGGAATGGATTTGATCAGTGACTACGCGTTTTCATTTGACAATGAAGAGAGGATCGTGAGGTTTGGATGAGAAGAATTTGCCCTCACAACTCCATCAGAAAGGATGATGTCTGTGGAAATTCGATTAGTGAAAACTGAAAATTCCTGGATTTTAGGGGAAAGTAGTTTGTGCTACATTAGATGAAGACCCTGGGTGTGGCGTTGGGTATAGTACAGCCATGTGATGAATCACCTAGCAATTTGGTTCTCGCGCGAGACTGGTTAAGACAAAACAAGCTATTCCTGTGAGAGTTGCCAACGTGTATCCCGTACAGTTAAAGAAGGCGATATCATTGGAATCTGTGAACCTATTTCATGGGTAGCAAACTATGATTCAGATGACCACCAGGTAAGAAAGCCTCAAAGAATGTTCGAAGATTCTTGAAAAATCATTTGAACACTTGTCAACAGAAGTATATTTAGAAATTATTAAGAAAGATCGTAACAATAACATTACACCGAACACGAACCACAAACAGATCTCAACTATGATAATGCCGAAGCTTTCTCCCGATTCATCTTATAAATTAAATATAAGTAAGTATTCCCTGCCATGTTGTAGGTGCGTTTTTCATACCGAAGTGTCTGTATGTAAAATTGATGTAAATTTAATAACATCAAAGGCTCGCTTGATTAAGAATAAAAAAACGGTTTGATATCAGATGGAAATATAAAAAAAATAGATAAAGTTGAAAATCCATTCAGATAACATTGAGGTGAGTCGAAAGTGCAGTTTGAATCAATGAATAACACAAAACACATCTGATCTAAGCTAAGGAAAGGGTAATGGAAGTTGGTCCACTGTCATCAGTCTTTAGTATGGTATTAGAAAGCGTTGATAGAGAGGTGAAAACTAAAAACCTAACTCGGTATATAATAATCAACCCAGCCGTGGGTCAACTGCTCTCAGATGTAATTGATATAAAATTCGTACTGCCGCATTTCGGAGAAAGGTGACTAAAAGTTCAAAATCAACCAACTGGAATCAAGATACTGAAAATTGAATCACCTGAAATTTGTTCTATCCGTCAATCGTTTACACTCTCACGAGCAATCCTCAGAAGCCTTCATAAGACTTGTGTGAACTAGGAAAGACGAGGCCCTTACCTTTTAACGTGTGATGCCATGCACGGAACATATCTAGATTGAATCTCATAAAACTGGCAATTACCTCGAAACTTCAATGTTTCTCTTGATTGAAACTCCCCTTTGCTGAATGTAGACGGATTACTTTCACAACTTGAGATATCAACGGTAAGTTTTTCGAACCGAATGGCACAGTGAATTCTCAGTCTATTCACTAATTCATTCATTATTGGTTAGAAATAAGTTTCTGTAGTTGTTAATGAGAACTATTCATCAGGGTTTTGATGATGAAAAACTTGCGATGTGTCATAAAATTGGAGATTTTCAACGGGTAGTTTCACTCCTGTATGATTTACGACTGGCACTGACATAGCGATGATACAAAACGAAATCACATATTATTTTCTTATCTATGGAAGAATCAAGTGTTCCCTTACCTGCAGTGGCCATCATGGCCATCGGATGTAGGCCTGGGAACATCATCGTCTGGGGTGCCATGGCTTGGAGATCATTCTCGTAACTCTGTCTCAGTTTCGAACTGATCATCGCCTCGGCTCGACTCATGTTCTCTATCGTACCCTTCACCGTGATGATCCGTTCTAGATTGAAGGAATTGATGTCGTTTATGCTGGAAACGGTAATTTTCGTGTCTGTGTCCTGCATAATCCTTTTGATTGTGTTGCCACCCTTGCCTATGATTCTGCCTATGAGGTTGTTATGCGCCAATATTTTCAATGATATTTCTCTGAAACGAAAACAAAGATGCAATTTGAAAACAAGCCAATTTGAGGTAAGGTTCATTAATTTATTTGACGTTCTCTACACATGTTCAGCGTTAGTCCTGAAGGTATTTAGACGTGACTTCCTCACGTGATCGTCTTTGACAATTTGTAACACTTTAATTGAAAATTATTTGACTCACCCCTTGTTCGTATTATTGGCCTCCTGCTGCATAACCTCCAGGATCCTTTTGCATGCGTTGGTGCAGTTTTCCGGGTTACCGTAAATGGTGATGGCCTTCTCCAAGGATCCGACATTATCTTTTCTGTGGACGTCGACGCGCGCCCTAGTCTGCTGTGTGATTTGTCTGATTGTTGAACCCTGTCTGCCGATGATAGCTCCCACCTAAAAAAGAACGAAATTCTGGAAGAAGAAAAGGCAAAGTGGCTGAATTTTTTGATATAGAGATATTTTGTACAAATAGGTTATGACAAGAACTGATGACTATGACCTAGTATGATTCGATGGATGTATACTAGGATTATGCGCTCTTCAATAACACATACAGCCTTCAAAAACATTATTTTGCTCTCCATAAAGGGCAGATATCCGATAGAAAACACTAATGATACGACACACAATGAAATACATCTGACGGATATATGTGCAGCGTTCTCCACAGAGCATGGAGCGGAAAAATGCGGAAAAAAATTTTTTTTTGTTGATCTGTCTCCAAAAAAACTTGGGCTGGGTCTGAATTCCTTCAGTTTTTACGGGTTACTTTGAGAGTTGTTTGTTAAGGGGGAAAAAAGTGACTGCGTTATTGAAAGTCGCTGCTTCAACCTCAGAGAATGGCCAGGGCTAGGAATGACGTTGTTGCCAGTCAAGTGTTGTCCGACCTACCCTGTACTGATGAGTTTCAGGTACCGCTAAAGTATATTGCATGCGTCACGGACATATCAGACGACGCTTGGACTGTTTGGACGTCTCCATGCTCTGTTGGGAACGTTGCAAATATATTAGATGTATTTCAATGTGTGTCTTAGCATGAACCACGAAATTAATTGTTTTTGGATAAATATCTGTCATAATATGTATGGGAAGAAAGTGAATTTGGTTAAATTTCATTGAATTTAGTGATGCTAAATGCATTGAGTTTCAAATGAATTGTATTGAATTTTACTGCAATCTTACCATGTCACTTTGCACTAAAATCCTCAATGGGAAGTCTGTTTGTCTGCTTTGTCCTGGCAAGCCACCGAAAGGGGCGCCCGGACCCCGAGGACCCCTTCGCCCTCGTTTTTCCACTGCCAATTCGACTTTCAAAACTTTACCTTCTACTTCGGCGCCATTGAGTGAATTCACCGCTCTGAAACAAAAAAAAAACATTGGCGAAAGATATCAATATTATCCAAGAACTCCATCATTTTTGAAGGAATTGAAAATATATTATATACTATCCCCTCTCACCATTTGAACAGTTATAGGTAGATACTTATAATAATGATATTTGGAGAGTGGAAAAAAACGGATGTAGGTTTCTCAACTGGTAGCAACCGTTGACCTAATAGTCATAGATGATGTTATATGGGCACTGTGACCAATAATTTTAAATGGGACCTTATTATATTACTCCCTCATAAACACTCATAGAGTGTACCCAAAGGCATAGCCTGTGCGGGTTGAGGACGGCTATTATTATTATTATTTGCCGTGGCGCTCGTTTGAGAGATACTGAAAATTTATATTTAGTCATATCATTCATGTAGGTTTTCCGGGATGTCCTACTGATGAAAAGTGAATACACCACCAGAAATCAGCACACGCTATGCCTTTGGGTACACCATGCGAATGTTTATGAGTGAGTATTATTATTATTATTCCTCCCTTTTGGAATTTCCTATTCGGATACATCTGGAGGACACGCTGGTATGCCATTTACCCCGATATTCACACCCTACGCGTGGGAGTGAGTGATTACTTGGTCCACCTAAGAGTCCTGCCGCACATCACGACAAGCAGATATAATTTTCACATTCGATAGCAGCGTGTCCATTTTTTCACCAAGTTCCTCCATGATCAGAATCACCATATTAACAGAAAGGTTTGGGTTAAGCTTGCGAAGTTCAAAGAATAAATTTGAAAGGGATCAATAACAACATCAATAAAGATCTTTGAAAACCGGTCGAGAACGATCATTCAGTGTGAGTTATCCGATAAGAATACACGTGCACACTGAACAACCATGACCGAGCGTCTACGATCTTGCAACTACGATCAAAATTTCCAACACGTGTATTCCTCTCAAATAACTCACACTGAATGATCGTCCTCGACAGGTTTTCAAAGATCTTGTATGAAATTCCAATCTGCTGAAAATTTTGGTGGATTAGTGTGAGTTTGAAATTGATCCCTTTCAATTTTTGGTTGTTGCTGGATGGTCGCGGACGGTCGATCCTGGTCGGTCGGTGTGTTTTCTAGCTTAGGCAACACCGGTGTCTCGTCTATACCATAGGAGTGTAGTAGGTGATAGTATAGGGCCGCGATATGCCTATAGATATGAAATGACATGGGAATCCAGCTGATTTTGATATCAATAGTTGATCTTTTACAACTATCGTACAGTATCGGTGGGTATGAATTTTGTAAAAAAATAAAAAATTCAAAGCAACGGTACGCCGGCTGAAACAGTTTTCATAGATAGTTGACATCATTGTGTCTTGAAAAAAAAATCTTCAGCTTCATCGTGGAAGAGGGATTATTTCTCAGATGCTCGCATCAACTTGTATGAAAACAATTTTTTTTTTAAAACAAAGCTCTTCAATTCGACATGAAAAACAGACATATTAAGTCTCAAGATTTCTTTTTCAGCTCTGGTCCCGCGGACTGAGTAATATTCTAAAATCAGTACCTATATAAGGAATCTGTTCAACTTACTGTTGCGCTTGTTCTGTAGTTTCATACGTAACAGCGACGGTCTGTGTGGTGGGGTCCTTGGAAGTCAATTTGTCGCATGACACCACACGTCCTTGCTCGTTGAGGAGGTGTTCGATGTCCTCGAACCTCACATGTGGACCCAAATTTGAAATGATGATCTTCGACGTTTGACTGCAACAAAAGAGAAACGACGATAAAAATCTGCAGCGAAATCAAAACAAAACTAAAAAAACTGCATTGATAAAAACAAGGTCGTATTCAAAATAATTAAGTTGATGATGATTCATCGATAGGGAAACGTCGAATGGTAAATAATAATAATAATAATAATAATAATAATAATACTTCCTCATAAACACTCGTTGAGTGTACTCAAAGGCATAGCCTGTGCGGGCACAGGACGGCTATTATTATTTGCCGTGGCGCTCCGGGGCGACTTACTGATGTTTCAGGTGATGTATTCAGCTGTAGGAAAACTCGGAAAACCTTCAGCACCACCTCGGGTGGTCGGTGTGCACTCCATGTTAGCACTAGACGAGATTGGCATCTAGACAACTCACAATACACTTGCTTTTCAACAAGGCATGCGGTCGCCTATCGATCCGATATAAAGTAGTTGAGAAAAATTCTCGTACCTACATCGGATTCGAACCGACTATCGCTATGCTGGAGTTTCGAACGGCCTGTGCCTTAGACCGCTGATCCACCGACCACACCTAATACCTAATATAATCACGAGAAAGTTTATGAAAATTTGAAATTAACTGCTGTTTTTAAATTTCCCTCCTCTCATATCTGCCAACAAAAAAATAAAAAAAAACTTCACATATTCCGACAATTTTACAAATGTCATATAAAGGGCCCTTCCAATGGGCAACTTTTTTTATTGACCCAAAACTGTACGTATTATCTTTTCCCATTTCCCAATATTTTCCATAAATGATTCAAAAAATATTCAGGGTACAACTAACTAGAAAGCTTATAAAATCCAACCTTCTGAGAATATAATTAATAGGATATCATTATTGGAAAAGTTAAAACGAAACGAATATTTCAATATCTTTCCAACATCTGTTGATAACAAAACATTTTCAGTAATCTATATGACTATGCAATCCTAGAAGCGCATTTGATATCGGTTCATGATAATAACTCCTTGTCATTATTGCAGGAAAGCTATTTATCAGAATTATTAGTCAGTCAGGTGATAATATAATATAATGTGACTTTATAAGTAACATACAATGTCAACCAAAAAGTTTTGAGTTGATGAATGAGCTGAAAGTATAAAAGTCGTCAATGATAACCGACTTTTCATAAAAATCATAATATAGATACGCACACGACTTTATTCCCAATAAAGTGTTGTCTACAAGATTTTATAGATAAGGCGCAGAACCTTTTTCTCGAACACAAATGATGTTACACCAATTTTGTTGTACTACTCTTCTTCGGTTATATTTTCAATAAATTAAAATCGAAAATAGGTTTATGGCATAGCGATGGAAGATGAAAATTAGAACTGAAAGAAAAAATGTGGATCAACACAACATTATGTGTTTTTATGTTGCTAATACTTCTTTTATCTGGTATTGTTGATGAGTAAGCAATAAACTGTGTTTCATCTTCATTAAGACTCAGTTAACTGTAACTCAGGTAACTGAAACTCAGCCCATAAAATAGCTGTTGCTGCCCTTACTCCCGATTAGTATGATTTTCCTGTGAAATAACTACTAATATTGCTGTGGAATGCCTCCTAATCAACATTCCATAATATCAATATGAGTGAAATAACGAGTAATAGGCCATTTTTAGTCTCATCGGATGGACAGTTAAGTTATGTAGGAACTAAATCAAGATGTTGTGACACCCTTTCTATCAATATCACACAATACTTAGACGAGGGGAAAACATCTAGCTAAAATGTGTACAAGACTCAAAATATTTAAAAGACTCGTGACTCAAGATCGGTACTGAAAAGACTCAAAATCAAGTCCAAGTGACTCGAACACTCAATCAAGTCTAAGGCTGAAAGACTTGGCCGATGACTGAAAGACCGAATCGAAGATTTAAGGACTGAAAATTGACTCAAAGTTTCTAGTTGTACAAGATTTAAAGTAGATGTTTTCCCCTCGTACTTAGACAAGCATTCGCATGTCTAAATGTATATTAGTATGAGTTTCATCAGCAAATAATAGTTGTACGAACGAATGCAGGTGCGGTAAAACTGCTAAAATTATCAATATATCTATATTATGAATAATACTGGTCCGAGGACTAAACCTTGAGGAACACCCATATTTTTTTTTGTCAAATCCGACTAGAGCTATTTACATCGATGCACTGAAACATATTCAAAAGATGAGAGAGAACTAATTCAAGAGCAGTGTCTCTTATATCGCAAAATCTCAACATCTCAATGATAATAATATTGATATACCTACACAGTTTTGGATTTTTTGTCAAAACGGTATGCTTGCCCTGATCAAGCTCTTCGAATTAACATCTTTATGAGCTACTTAAGTGTTATCAAACAGGGGTGTACTAAAATGTAAACGGGTTTTCATGATGATTTCTATTAGTTTTGCAATACTTGAAAGAATACTTATCGGGCAGTAGTCGTTAGGTGAAGATCTGCAGCCCCTTTTATGTTTTCAAAAAACAAATGCATGTTTATCCACAGCTGGCATCTTATAGTCTCAATGTATCTGTTCACAAACGTCTAACAATAAAACACTAGTGGCTTATAATCAAAGACATGTTAGGGAGAATTAATTGATGTCACAACGTCAAAGACACTCTCAAATTAGGGAAAGTATAATTATTGTGTCTATATCATATCAGCTGGGGATGAATTGTTTCATTGCATATCCTGTCTTGTAAGCATATAAAACACTCATGAAATAAATAACTATAATTATAATGTATATTATACAGGGTGTTCCAAATTGAATCGGCACCATTGCCAACTCCGTTATTATTCAGCCCTATGCTGTATCACTTCCGTTAAAAATAACGTCACCGTTATTCGCCATTTCCGTTATTTTGCTATTTCTTGGTAATAGCAAAACAACGGAATTGGCGAATAACGATGACGTTATTTTTAAAGGAGGTGATGCAGCATAGGGCTGATTGATGCTACGAATTCAGTTAAATGGGCAAACTAGTAGCATTTTTAATGGCCTTCTCGATCAATAATAACGGAGTTGGCAATTTGGAACACCCTGTGGTGTTAAGGTCTAGGAGAGCTTTTTTACCTAACTAAACTATACTGACTTTCCATTTTGATTCAATTATTTTAACCAATCAACAAATATATCCAGGAGGAGAAATAACAGTGGCGTACTATTCTTTTATAAAAATATTATAGATGGTGGGTGCACTTGTGAAACAATTCAACAACTTTTTTAAATAAAATATGTGTTTTTTTCATCGTATCAATACATGCTAAAATTGAAGATAATGCTGTCGGATATAACAATAACTTTAAAAATAAAAAATGCAACGCCATACAACAAAAACTCAAGCCGTTACGGACATAGGTATACTAATATGAACTTTTCTCTATGAAGTAACTTGAGGAACCACACCCATCACCTGGTAACAATGTTTTTTTTACTATTTTCGAGCCTCCTTTGTCGGAACATCCGATCCTCTTGTGTATGAGACCACGTCCTCGCTCTTGCCATCAACTACTTACATTCGTGATGGAATGGTGGATGTAAGGGGGTGTGGCCCAAAAATGCAAAATACAAAAAACGCCCTCATTGCCTCTGGGAGAAAAAACTCGAGATTTTCAAACCAAGCTCTTAGAGGGTATGTGGACCTCTATTAGTACATGTCGCATACATTAAATATTGTTTTTTGTGTTGTTTTTACAGCTCCAAAATTGAAACGAATGAAAGGGATAATGAGATCGACGAAGAAAAAAATATCAACTTGTCATACATTGTTCCAACGAAACAAGTTACTCATTCTTCTATACAGAACATAGGTATATATTCCAGGTTCATGATAACAGAATTCCATGTATAATTATTGGGCTAATGTTCAAAACTGAAATGTCAACTCACATCCTATCATCGAAAGAACATATTCAAAAGATCATTCTGATATAACGATGCTGTTTTTCTTAAAGACTTAGTCAAAATGCTAACCGTTTTCAGACTTTTGCTAGAGAAGAAATGTTTCAGAGATGACCATCACCCGATTGTAGAATATTGAAAAACCTTACCTAGAATTAATCGACATTTCAAACTTTTCAGATCACCTGCCACAAACCAGCAAAAAAATGCAACAATATTGTTTGTTCACTTCAGATTAACCGTTATCCCATTATCTCTCAACTTCTACCACACATCATCCAATCCACCACCTGTCCAACAACCAAAAAAACAGTTCACTTCACCACCAAAAACTAGGAAATCAAAACAGGATATGTAACAAGCCTCTAATGCACACTGGAAATAAGGGAGCGTCTGCTGTGATGGATATTGAAAATAAACACGGTTATCAGGCCATATCAAAATGTCTGACGCCAGCCACATTAATATGAGAACGATTCTAGAGTACGGAAAGCCATTGTTTATATCCATCTGATCATGCAGTGAGTGGCCCAGCATACGAACCAATGGCGGCAACTGAAGAAATTCTCGGAGGGTTGAAAATAATTATAGTCCTGTATAGTATACAGGCCGTTTCTTTTATCATGTGGTAACATTGCTATATTCTAAACCGTAATAGATACAAAGACGATTAAATGGGAAAAAATGTAACTATTTTGGTGAGCAGTACATTGGTCAAAGAAAATCTACGGGGACTCTCGCCCTTCCCGACTTATACAGGAAAAACATATAAGCCCGAGGGTATACACATCTGTTTATGCCCGCGGTACATACAAACTTTTATGTCATACTAGTTCGTTATTGCAATCCAATCTCAATAAAAATCAGTTGCCATTGTATCATAATAGACACTATCGTTGCTAGGTGAATGGTGACAAACGTAAAGGTCATAAAAATCACTATCATTTTTAAAAACGAAGATTTTGGAATTAATTCCTAACGAAATTATTGAAAAAGCAAAGCAAGAATATTACTATATTCCGTTTGTAATTTCATTAATACAGGTCATTAAATGATTTAAACAAAAAATTATTTCTCTTTATGCCCGCGCGGGCCATAAAGTGAACTTTATACCCACACGGGCATAAAGTACGACATTAGATATTTGGTAACTAAGCACAACACCCATCTCACATGAACAATAAAAAAATCATTGACGATATATACAAAAATGAAATAAGTATTGGAAACCCATACCATTTTGTTCTAACAAAAATTTGCATCTTTTTATTTTTCAAAAACTAATAGACCATATTTAGCATCAGCATAATTTCTTCATACAAAATTGAAAAAACTCCGGTTACAAATTTTTTTGAGAGATGGATGTGACAAAACTTCAAACTTTTATCATTGTGTCAGCCAAGAAATTTCAAAACTGGTTTGCAATTAATCTGTCGAGAGTAATGTTTCTTGTTCTAGATCCCACTTGGGTGTGATTAGGTTGATTTTTGAATAATCCATAGTCGGCATATTTGCTTCACCTCAGCTTTGGATTTTTTTACTTTCAAGAATTGATTACAATAGAAGCAGTACAATCTTCATTGTGCGAAGATTAGTATGCGTGAAGTTTCTAGAAGAATAAAGATAATAGGGCCCAAACACATACCCTTGGAGGACTTTTTTTCCGAAATATTATCATCCAATAATATTGAGTGAACTGTTGGACGAAGGAGTTTAAATTACTTAGGCCCCAAAATTATGAATTCGCTTCCAAACGAAATGATATACATCTTCCATTTAAATTAAAAAAACTACTAAAAAAATTCGTAACAGAAAATAAAACAAAAATAGAAAAAATTATAGACACTAAAAATAACTGAAAAATATATTTATCTGTGCATATCATATGCATATATTCCTAAGGTCTTACTTTACATTTCAAATTTTATATTTTAGATTTCAATTTTATATTTT